>JAPQVY010000122.1:5865000-8265000 GCA_028535165.1 Quercus tomentella | reverse complement strand
GTCTTCAAGTGTGGACGTTGAGGATTTAACTACCACCATGTGACCATGAATTAAAAAAAAAAATCCTCAACAGTCTTTAATCCGCTTGGCACTCGTTTGAAGTTCATTTGATTAATTATTCTATCGAAATAAAAATGTCATTGTCCTCAACTTCCATTTTCTCCAACTTCATTACATTAACGTTTATAAAAAATATGAAAGATAGCCATTTTAAATTCTAAAATTAGTAATATGCAAATGCAATGTATGGGTTAAATCTCACATGTAAAAGTATAGGAAAATTTGCACCACCCATCCTTAGAGGTTGAATAGAGTGCTCTTTGGCTTCCTCAACTACAGAACTCTTATGGCCCCGAATGCTATTAAAGGATCTTGCATGGAGGTCAACTTCCGCTTTGTTCAAGAGCATGTTCATTTCACAAGATCTGGCCATCAAGTTCGTCTATTGATCAACTAGCAAATATTTTCACCAGGGCCTCCCATCTAATAAACGTTTCCTTGATGTCAAGTCTAAACTAATGGTAATAATTTATCAATGTGTCCATTAGTTTAAGAGATAAAATAACCCTAGAGCTCGTTAATGGTTGTTACTAGATTAGGTTATCTGTTCATATAGAGCTGGTTAAATTTCTGTTAAAGAACACTTATGGCAGTTTAAGCTATTAGGATTCAGTTATTATTTCTCATGTGTCTATTGTCTTGACTTCTAGTTCTTAGCTAGTTTCAGTTTCACTTGTATATATAAACAGCAATTTTCATAACACAATTAAATTCCAATTTATGAGTAACTTGGCCCGGTAATCTTTCTCCTTTTCTTCCAATATACAAACTGTGCACTAGCCATTTTTCTTTCACGCTTATTCTTTATTCATACATGTAGGCTTTTATTTCTGCATTAAATAAATTATGAGCATATATATATATATATATTGTAGTAAAGTGGAAAATCTGTTACACACAGATTTATGAAAACACTGTGTTACTGAAATCAATAGCTAGTGCCCTTGTAGAAAATATATGTCGTGTCATTTGATAATTATGTATGACTATATAAATGGTTGGAGGAATACATTATGTTTACAGGCTAAGGGCAATAAGTCGAGTTTTGTAACTCAATAACACTGCATGTTTGGTTCTTCCATAAAGGAGAATCAGATTTGAATTACTTCTCCCCACTAGTTATAATTTGATTTAAGGCCAATACAATGAAGCAAAAAAGGTGTAGTATAAATTTACTAGCTCGGTGGTGATGTAGATTTCTTAAGGAGGTGTTGGTCATGAGGCTGACCTGTACTTAGGAGGAGGTGGTGATGATGTTATTGATGTTGATGCGAATTCAGAATCAGGTGGTGGTGGCAAATGTTCATGAATTCGCAAACCTGGGTCAACATTTCCTGCTGGGGCACATCAAATTGGTGAAGAGTTTTGGCACGTGCAGGAGGTGATAGCTGTGCCTGTGAAGGTGGAATACTACAAACCGGCACCGCCGGCACTAACACCGATGGTGGAACTCTAAGAGAGTCATGACGGAGAGGTGGTTACTTTGAAGGTGGAACTTTTGCTAAGGCCTCAGGGAGCAAACTAATTAAAGAGAGAAACAAAGACTATAATAAGGGAAGTAGCAGTGGCAATGAAAGTCATAGAAGCTATACTGTCTTTTGCCATTGGTTTTTGCTTAAAACTTCTATGAAACTCTTGTGGAGTGGCAACCCCATAAATATTGCGTTTAAATGTGGAAGATTAAACATGCATTTCGTGAAAGGCACTTATGATTCGTTTACTGGCAGCGAGCTAGTCATGGTCTCATGGAAGCTATACTTTCTTTTGCCATTTTTATTGCATATACTTCTAATCAACTCTTGCCAAACCCATTAAGATTAACCTGCCCCGTAGAAACATTATCAATTTTCACAACACATGCATTTTTGCGTGTGTGACACTCTTTTCCTTCTTTCGGAGTGTGTAATTAGCTTGATGTCTTGTTCATGATCACCATTAATGGAATATTTTTTGGGTTGTGATGGGTCTCCGTTAATTTGTGAGAGTATGTGAATTTTTCCATAAAAAATTCGGTGTTGTAGCATAACTCCTTTTCTTTGACGAGTCTAATATTTTATTTTTTATTTTTTGTGTGACTAGTTTACCAAGTTACTACATCATTATGTATTGTCTTACAAGATAAGAGGTAGTTATGTGCCAAATTTATTTTAATTAATATTAGATATATTAATAATGATAAATAAAGATAAAATTATTTTATATTTAAAATTGTGAGTTTCAATTAGTTTAATTACTAAAATATTTTATCACCTAATAAATTAGGACTAGTCTTGTTGCACATATGTAATGTGAGCTTAAAGACTTATATATAAATAAATATATATATATATATATATATATATATAATTCTTAACTTTTCATTCATTTCAATCTGAGTTTTCTATGTTTGTCCAATGAGATTTTTGCATTTGTCAATTACTGAAATGGTCAAGCAAAAAAAAAAAAAAAAAAAAAAAATTTGAAGATATGAAATAGTGTTGAAGACTTGAAGTTAGGGTTGTCCATCACCTACCCAGTACCCGACGATCTCCACCCGAGAACCACACGATCCAAGTGGTGGTTTAGTTGGCTGCAGGTCGCCGGCACTAGAACCTAACGTTGTCGGTTTGAGTGGTGGTTTGGCTCTCTAAGAACCTGACGAACTCAACCTGCCTAAAGACTTCTTCTCTTTGCATTAGAAATCGCAAGTTTTAGTCAAAACTCCGGTAAGCCAAACTCTAACTCTCGCAATATTAGGTGATCTCGGCTAAATCTCGACAGATCTAGCCAGATCTCCATAGATTCGAAGGAATATTGGCCAGATCTCGTTAGATTCGGCCAGATTTGACGAGATCCGACTAGATTTTGGCCAAAATTAGGCAATATCGACATACTCGAAACTGACTGATACACACTAGAAAACTGATACGACCCTGTTTGGGAAATAAACACCTTGGGAAGCTTCCTTGAGTAATTAATATAACATATAGAGACACACTTTAACCCAAAAGGCCTAAGCCCAATGGATATGTGCTCAATTATGTTATATTAACCACTCATTCTTCTCATATTTATTCAATGTGGGACTTCACTCACACGTGTAACCCAACAAATCTCCCCCTCACGTGTGAGTCTGCCTCTTTATGGGCTTTAAGACCTCTCTGTGGGCCACGAACAAGTCATTCTCACTCCCCCTTGCCTAATGGGCTTTTCACTTCATCAGTGTGTCATCCATGGGTCTCTCGTACGTCATCCATGAGAACCACGTGTCAACCCCGCACGCACATCCATGGGAACCCCGTACGTCCATGTCCATGGGAACCTCGCACCACACCATTATTTAGCACCATTAGCAATATTCCTTTATTGGGTTTTTTTTCTTCTCTAGGATCTTTATGTGTGGGCCGTTAAGGCTTTCTCTGTTCCCGCTGGGTAGGGACCATGAACACCTCACCACCTTTGCCGCACACTATCATGGGCTCTGATACCACTTGTTGTGCAGATAGCACCCCAAGACTCAAATCAATAACAATAAATAAGCGGAAATTAAATAACAAGCACACACAAAGAACACAAGAATTTACGTGGTTCGGCAAACTACCTACCTCCACGGAGACGACGGAGAAATTTCACTATAAAAAAATAGGGAGATACAATAGTGCAAAAGAACACTCTCAAGAAACCCAAATCCCAATACACCCTAACTCTCTCTCACACACAAGACAAGAAAACACTATTCTTCTTCTTATGCAACTGCTGCTAGGGTTTTAGGAATTACTCTAATTCTCTCTATGTATTTTCATTCAACTCAAACCTAATATATATATATATATATATATATATATATATATATATATATATATATTATTATATTCCTAATTGTATTCGGTTTCCTAATACTACTTGTATTTGATTTAGAAGACCAAATTGGGCTTTGGCAATTCAAGCCACACGGCCCACATCAACAAATCTCCACCTTGGCTTGAATTGATCAAGCTACACGAGCAAACTCCCTCCATCGCTTCCATCTTAGCCCTTTAGGGCTCACAAGTTGCAAACACCAATCAAGTCCAAGCAATGCTTGAACTTGTCTGTTGGAACTGGCTTTGTTAACATATCAGAGGCATTCTCACTAGTGAGAACCTTCGATAAAGAAATATCACCAGACGAAACCCATTCTCTAATCTTGTGATACCGCACAGCAATATGCTTTGTTCTTGCACGATATACCTGATTCTTTACCAAATGAATTGCACTCTGACTATCACAATGTAGAACCATGCTATCCTGCTTGAAACCAAGCTCATTAACCAGTCCACTAAGCCAAACGGCTTCTTTTCCTGCCTTTGTCATCGCCATATATTCTGCTTCTGTAGTGGATAAAGCAACTACATCTTGTAGTGTAGACTTCCAGCAAATTGGGCCACCAGCAAACCTAAACACATAGCCTGTCGTGGACTTTCTAGAATCAAGGTCCCCTGCATAGTCGGAATCCACATAACCCACAGCTTCTGTACTAGCTCTTTGATCAAATAGGATTCCGAAATCACGAGTGCCTGTAAGATATCTAAAGATCCACTTTATTGCATTCCAATGCTCTTTGCCTGGATCTACCATATACCTACTAACCACACTGACTGCAAGAGAAATATCAGGCCTTGTGCACACCATCAAATACATAAGACACCCAATTGCATTTGCATATGGCACTTTAGACATATACTTTGACTCCTCATCTGAACTTGGACACAACTGTAAGGATAGTTTAAAATGGGCAGAAAGCGGTGTACTAACAGGTTTTACATCAAGCATACTAAACCTCTCTAACACCTTCTTAAGATATCCCTTCTGAGATAACCATAATTTACCAGCCCTTCTATCTCGGTGAATTTCTATCCCAAGAATCTTCTTGGCAGCTCCAAGATCCTTCATGTCAAATTCACTACTCAACAAAGACTTCAACTTCACAATTTCTTGCTTACTCTTTGCAGCTACTAACATGTCATCAACATATAGAGCAAGAAATATATAAGAGCCATCAGCAAGTACTCTAAAATAAACACAACAATCATACTCACAACGCATGTACCTATGTGTGACCATGAATGAATCAAACCGTTTGTACCATTGCCTGGGAGACTGCTTCAAGCCATATAATGATCTCTTCAATAGACAAACATAATCTTCCTTGCCAGGCTCTTTGAAGTCTTTGGGCTGTTGCATGTAAATCTCTTCTTCTAAATCTCCATGGAGGAATGCAGTCTTCACATCTAGCTGCTCTAACTCCATGTCATGCATTGTCACAAATCCTAGGATTACTCGAATTGAGGTGTGCTTCACAACTGGTGAAAAAATCTCATTATAATCAATTCCTTCTCTCTGTGAGTAACCCTTTGCCACTAACTGTGCCTTGAATTTTTCACCTTCCTTTTCTGACAATGCTTCTTTCTTACGGAATATCCACTTGCAACCAATAGCCTTCTTTCCCTTGGGCAATTTCACTAATTCCCAAGTCTTATTCTTCTGTAGTGACTCCATTGCAGGTTAAAATCTTCCCCACCCAATAATGTTGGGTCAAGTCCAGGTTGGGCACAAACCCAACTTGGCCTGACCCGTGAACATCCTACTTGAAGTCATAAATTAGTGCATGTGATCATTTTGTTTTGTACATAATTCCCACCAACACATTTAGAAGCTCGCATGGTGACACATACCAAGTTCATACTGTCATACATATGTCACTTTCATCAACTGTACGTTTGACTTGGAGAGCTGTTGGATCATTTCTACCCAGAACCATTACATCCAAGCTTGCCCCCATGAAAACTCATGAGCTTGGAGTATGAGTGACAGCTTTGAAGTGATTTTCCTTCCTAACGAGCCATTGTTATTGTCGTAATTCTTATGAGAAATCTACTGGTCTTGATGAAGTTTTAAGCTTTGGCTGAATACCCAATTCTTTGACTTTGGTCTTGTTGGCTAGAAATAGAAGTTGATTGTGATGTGGCAGTGTCACAAAAGTCAATTCTGATTTTTAGTGGTTTTTGGCTTTTCCACTTGCCCATCCATCATTTTGTCTTCCAGTGGCCTTAACTAGTTGGGTGCCCAATAAGTCCAATTGCACTATTTCGCCCATTAAAAAATTGGAGTTCTTGACAGAGTTCTTGACATAGCATTGTTTAATTAAACCTTTAGATGTAAAGTATTGGGAAATTTTTTCACATGAACCATCAATATTTTACAATAAAATAATTAATAAAAAGACAAAATTAAAAAAAAAATTGTGATGTCTTCAAAATAATTTTAATAAGTTATTTTAATTGTCACACAACATCATTGTTAATGATATTTAAATTAATTGGTATTTTTTTTATATTTTCAACGAAGTTGTAATTGTATAATTGTTATTATAGTAATAGTAATTGTATGCAAGCGTACCAAATGAATCAAAACGTTTATTTTAGCCTCTTTTTTGGAATAAAATTTATTGACTTCCTTCTCAAAAAAAAAAAAAATAAAATAAAATGATAGGATCTAATTTGAAACTATCAAAATTAAAACCTTTATAAGTTAATAATTATGATTACTGTATCTGCATATTCTTTTATATATATATATATATATATATATAGAGAGAGAAGGTACATGTTTTAATATAAAAGTTGAAGAGATGTAGGGTTTATTTCTGTTATTATTATTTCTTTTTTCATTAGTAATCCTCATGATTGTTATTATTTGTTATTAAGTACCCCACATATTGGGAATGTATGAGTATTACTTGGCTGGTGCCCTTCAGCATTTTTAATGAAATTTTACTTATAAAACAAAATTAGTAGCTCATAATTTTCATTAAAATTATAAGATTTTACTGTTTGTGGATCATGGAAATATTAAGGGTTAGTTTAATTTAATTGGGAGGAAAAATGTTTTACAAATCCATCAAGGTTTCTTTCTCCAGTAATTTCCCCATATTTTCTAGTATCATAATTTTAAATGACATTATTTTATAAATAAATATTGTCTTGAATTATGTGTAAAGTCATTAATTTGTCATCATATTTTATATGAAATTTGTAAATATTTTTATATGGTGAGAGGTATATCTACACTCAATACGCTGAATTTAGTTGTTGAATTGCTTATAGTTGTCATGCTTGCTATTTCTACAGATAGGTAAATGCTTTGCAGTTGATGATGCTGAAAAATCACCAATGAGCCACACAGTCCTTGCACGCTCGTAACAACACCTGCACAACAAAAAGAAAATACCTTACAGAGAACACCGATGTGGTGCTGGCCAAATACTCTCCGAAGGTCAAGTTAGAATCTTTTTGTAACTTTAGAGTGTCAAAGCTAGGATCAATTATGCGTACCTGTTTTCTGAGGGTCTTTGGGTTTTTATAGTAGTGTAGAATCGAACTCCCAAGACTTGCGTCATAAGTCTTTTCCTTATAGAGAAGATCTCTATTAATGTGCGTATATTCCAGAATCCTCCTAGTGTTGGAATTCCATTCATATTGGGACTCTATGGACTAGGGTTAATCGTGAGGCGCAAGTCGTTTCCATTTAGGGTTTCTTGGAGACCACATAATGACCAGTTGAGTGCCACGTGGCCTTTTGATCCGTCCACCCTATGTTCGTTCACAGGGCCGGCCCAAGATTTTTTGAGGCGTAAGGCGAGAATTTTATAGGGGCCTTTTTACATCTAAATATCACTTACATAATATTTATTTATTTATATTTAATTTTAAATCCATTATTAATTCTTACTTATTAATATGACTAATTCACTCAAAGTGAGCTAATGATAATTACTTTATAAATTTTACAAATTGGCATATCACCAATAAAAGAAAAATTATTCAAACATTCATTTTATTATATTATTTAAGTAACACCGACCATATTCTTGTCACATCAATTTGTAATTTTTTTTCCTAAAATTTGTATTAGCTTTAGCATTTTTCATACACTTAATGGTGACTGTGTTGTATTTTTATTAATTCTTTTTTTTTTTTTTGTGTGGAGAAAATGCTAAACTTATTGCAAATTTTACTACAAAAGGCTTACAAATTGATGTGTCAAGGAGGTGACACTTCAACAAAAGAATAAATGAGTATTGAATTACTTCATTGGTGACATATCAATTTGTAAGACCTATATAATAAAACTTGTAATATACTAGTATAACTCTAATATTTTAGGCCTTCTTAAGATTGGGATAAAATATACACTTAATTCACACTTTTTATTTATAAAAAAAAAAAAAAAAAAAAAAAAAAAAAAAAAAAAAACTTACCCCCCATATTTGGGGGACTTCTTATGTCAGGGAGCCTTAGGCCATGGCCTAGGCCTAGGGTTGGCCTTGTCCGTTCACATAGGATCCGTTCACTATTAGCCCATTTGTCTAGCAGTCAGTCCATCTAAGTGGATCCGTCACCTCCAATTTTCTCCCTCTTCAGCAGTCATATATATCAATTATGCTAAAGCTTGGTAGAATATATATATATATATATATATATATATATATTTATATATAGATGTGGATCATATAAGAGTCCTTCTGAAATTTCAAATTTGATACATAGCAAGCTTAAATCCGTTTGTCATGTCTTTCCACATGTTGTGAATGTCTGTTAATCATTGTTGTGGAAATGAATAGCATGATAGATACAAAGTAATGTGCCTTATATTCATCTTATAAAAAGGACACAAAGTAATTACTTATAAAATCAAAAAGAGACAATATAGTTTTTTTTTTTTTGGACAGTAGAGAAGAGACACAATATATTTATTTCTCAATATGTATAACTTTGTTTCATGGCTTGTTAAACTTCCTCTAAATTTTACCACACCTAATAGAACTTTTCCTTCCCAAAATTGACAATATGAGACTTCACACGTGCCACATCACTTGCTGCCATGTTTCAAGCCACGTCACCACCAGGTGCCACATCATTCATGTATACAAAAATATATTAGACTTACAATTTTAAAGGTCAATTCAATGAAGCGAAAAAAGGTGTAGTATAAATTTATTGGCCCGGTCGTGGCCGTGGTGGCCGTGATGGCAAGCAATGCTGAATTGGAGGGGCAAATTTGGGAGGTGGCAGTAATGGTTGGACTGGGAACCGGCCTCTTGCTAAGGCCTCTGGGAGCGAACCACTGAGAGTAGGGAAGATTATAAAAAAAGTGGCAGTGGCAATGAAAGTCATGGAAGCTATTGTGTCTTTTGCCATTGGTTTTTACTTTAAAACTTCTATGTAACTCTTGTGAAGTGGCAACCCCATTAAATAGTTCTTGTAAGTGTGGAAAATGAACCTTTAATCTTGACAAAGCATGCAGTTTTGCGTATAAGACACTGCCGTATGATCCGTTTACTGGCAGCGAGTCAAGGAAGCTATATACTTTCTTTTGCCACTTTTATTGCGTTTCCTTCTAATAAAAAAAAACTCTTGACTTGCAAACCCCATTAATATTTTTGCGTGTCCTAACATTATTTGGGTTGTGACACTTTCGGAGCGTGTTAATTAGGTTAGCGTCTTGTTCATCACAGTCGTTAATGGAGTATTTTTCGGGTTGTGATGGGTCTCGTCGTCTCGGTGAGTTGAGTTTGTGAGAGAGTATATGAATTTTTCCATAAACAATTTAGTGTTGGTAGTACAACTCCTATTGCTTTTGACAAGAGGTTGTTATGTGCCTAATTTATTTTAATTAGCATTACATAAATAATGATAAATAAAGATAAAGATATGTAATATTGGTTTAAATAAATTAAAATTGTGGGTTCCGGTTAAGTCAATTAATGAAGTCTTTTGTTATTGAATAAATTAGGACTAACCTCACTCTCAATGTAGTTTTAACTCTTAAGTTAATTAAAATCAATGATTCAACAATGTTTTGCTGTTCCATAATTATTTTAAAATCAACTCAATTTCCAATCTTCAGGTTTAACATCGATTATATGTAGTAATTGTTATTCCTATTTGTTTGGGCATATTCTCATTTTCATTGGTAATGTGATGATTTTTTGCGAGTGTGAACCCCTTTTTTCAATGTCAGTTCTTTTTTTTTCTTCATTTTTCCTGCTTGTCTTTCTTCATCATCATAGATGATAGAATTATTTTTTGATTGGTAAGATACACTGACACCCAATGAGCCTTGAATCCACGACCTCACTCTCCAATCAATTAATATGAGAGAAGGAAGTGTTAGTTGGGCTATAGCTCGTTGACAAGATAAGTTGTTGAGTGTGTGTGTTGGGCATTAGCTTATTTAGCTTTTCGTTAAAAATGTTTTAAATATACTTGTACTTTGAAAAAGTGAGGCTTTTTATTTTTATTTTACTTAAAAGCTAAAAATTAAATGAAAAAGCTGAAGGCAAACAGATAAGTGGATTTTCTTTTGTGTATCCTATATATCCATATTCAGGGGCCCTTTAATTTTCTCATAGGGTTTGAAGAAGGTTTAAAATTACTTGAATCCTTAAGGAACAAAATTATTGACCTAATTAATTTTTAATAGGAATGCAAAAATTAATGACTGAGACTACAAGTCTATGAACATTCTCTTTGTGCTTTATATATCAAAATGTTGATACATTTGCCAAAAATTGTGGTTGAGGAAGGTTTTAAATTCCCCGAATCCTTAAAGGGAAAAATTCTTTTACCTGGTTAGTTTTAATGGAAATGACACAAATCAATGACTGCGACTACTAGTGAATGAACATTCTCTTTGTGCTGCATGTTTGTCCTCATACGCTATAAAGAAACACACTTGAGAGCTGGCCAACTCAATAGTGTGTACTATTTTTATTAACCATTTTAGCCCCATTCTTAGTATAGTTGTAAATTTGTGTGCTATGTAATGCTTAAACTCAATTGCATTGCTTTGTTTTTTGTAATGTAGACTGATGATCCAAAAATTCGAGCAGCAGTTAGGGGTGCAGCGGCGTGTGTCACAGCTGTGGGTACTGTAGCTTTGAAAGAGTTAAGATCTAAGAATTTTATATCAAGAGAACCTTGTGTCAATTGAGAGTTTGAAAGAGAGGCATATATTAATAGCATTCTTTATGGAGGCAATGTCAACTGTGTCAATCAAATTAGAATGATACCTATTGCATTTTTCAAGCCATGCAAAATTCTTGCTGAGCATGACCTACTTCAAGAGACTACTCACATGTCCATTAGGGAGCAAGTGTTAAGTTTCTTACACATTATTGGGGCATAATATGAGGTTTCAAGTTGTTGGTGGAAGGTTTTATAGATCAATTAAGACTGTGCACCAATACTTTTGGCATGTCTTTAGAGCAATTTTGAAATTATACAGACATGTGATTAAACAACCTGACAATGATACACCTACAGAAATAAGGAATAGCATCAAATTTTTCCCATATTTTAAGGTTCCTTTGAGAAGCTTTTAGTTATTTATTTATTTATTTATTATTATTTGTTTTTAAGAAGTTAGATGACAAATATGACTTATCTTTCTCATCACTAGGATTGTGTTGGAGCAATAGATATAACTCATTCCCATGCATCTGTTCCAGGTAAAATGCGTGCAAGGTTTCGGGGTCCAAATGATGAAACAACACAAAAGGTCTTAGCTACCATTACCTTTGACTTAAAAATATATGTATTAACTGGTTGGGAAGGAAGTGCATATGATTCTCAGGTTCTAAATGATGCATTCTCTAGGTCAGTGATATTGGACATTGCTGAAGGTATTATAGGATATAGAATGCGATTTTATTATTATTATTATTATTATGGTAATGATTTTTTTCTCCTCTCTTTTCAATATAAACTTGTGATGTTGGTTATGGAGTTCGAAATGAAATTCTCTCCCCTTATCATGGAGTTCGAAATGAAATTCTCTCCCCTTATCATGGAGTTCGATACCATTTAAAAGAGTTTAGTGATCATCCACCTATGAATGAAAGAGAACTAATCAATCTTTGTCTCTCTTTCTTGCGAACAACCATTGAGCACTGTTTTGGGGTTTTGAAGACACATTTCTGTGTATTGGATGCATAATCATTTTGGTCGTTCGAAACACAAGTGGATGTAGTATTAGCATGTGGTCTCAATCACAGTCACATATTGGAGGTTGACACTATAGATCCAATTTTGGATGCTGTAAACCGTGATACTCAATATGAAAGTTGTGGAGTCCAACAAACACAAAGGGAAACTCTAGGGATGAGATTTGCCATGCCATGTGGGAAGATTATAATGCTAGGGAGTCCGATTAAATTGGTTGTTGCATGGTTGGTATGTAATGCAACTTTCATAACTTCTAGTATTCGAAGACAAATACATCACAATGATTTATTTTTCTAATGAAATTGGAGTGTTTAGCTATGATGATATCTTTCATTATGTCTTATGTTATGATATCTTGTTCTGTTATAACTTTTTCATGCTTCTTTCAGCTACTTGTTATGATTTGCATTATTTTTGTTACTGTCTCTTTAGCAAATTGGCTATGGAATTAAAGGATAGTAAAAACAACGGTAATGTCAAGAATTTAGGTGGTCACAATTCATACAAAATTTGTGTTTAAAAATTTGTTAAGGTGACAGTATGTTTAAATCTTTGCCATTGAAGTAGTGGCTAGAAACGAAACTTATTGGCATCATCATGTAGGTTTTGATTCACTCATTAAAATATTTTCCTATTCCTCTCAAATTAGTATTTTCTTCTCTTCTTAACACAAGTACACTTCAACCACGAGCAAAACTTGAACAAGAAATTTGAGATGTTTGATGAAATGGCTTTGGTTGTGGGTAGAGACTTGGCTATGTGCAGTTTTGTGAGACAAAAACCAATAGAAAGATTGGATGATTTGTCTATACAAATTGGAAGAATTGCAGTAGCATTGGAAAGATTGACTGAAAATCAAATTAATTGGAGTGACCTTTATGAAGAAGTCATGAAGATTGAAGGGTTTGATGAGACTAAGCTTGCATTTGCATTTGACCATTTGATACAGAATGAACTGAGAGCTGGGCCATTCGCGCGCATTGAAATATGCTAGACTTCGCATACAATGGTTGGAGAGTTTCTTCAACCAAAATAGTTGAAATTAATGGTTTATTTTAACTAAGATATAGAGGCATTAAATTATTAGGTTGAACTATTTTGATTATGTAACACCCCAAGTTTTTCTTTAAATATATGTGTATATTTTTAGTGAGGGCATTTTTGTAAAATTGTCAACAAGATATTTCTTATTTGTGGTCCATAATCTCCCTCATCTATCACCATACGTGAATCCCCCCCCCCCCCCCCCCCCCCTTTTTCTCTTTTCATTCTCATGGCTACTCTCTCCTTCCTATCTCTTATTCATTATTTTTCTTCCCCAATGATGACTGAACCTCAAAGCTCCCATCTCCTTCATCATTTCTTTTCCCTCTCTAGTCGAAATCTCCTTGTTAGGAAGGATTATGTCTCCATGGATTCTTCTAGTATAGCCAAAACTCCATGAGATTTTGAAGTGCAAGAGACCCAAGGTTCCAAGGTACTTGATGATGGACTTAATGATGAGATTAGTTGATTTCATGGTCCTGGTTGAGGTAAAATTGATTGGCATCCCGAGATAAGTAGCTTTTAATGGGATTTTTGGAAAATAACCATATTGCATAAACGTTGTTTTTGGGTTAAACACATTTTGGAAAATTATTTGTAGAACTATATCTTTCTAAAAACTATTGTGCTGTAACCTTAATGTATATGACTATTTATGAAAAGTGCATCATGTTTAATATTGCATATGGGGAAATGCATGAATATTTGACATGAGAAAGAAGAGCATCTTTGATTAAACTCTTGAGAATGGATTTTGTGGATTTATTGCATTATTCGCAAAATTTAAAGATGCTTTGATAATTGGGAGAGTTGATACAAAATCTTTTTGACAAAAAATGAGTTTGAAGGTTTTGAGAAGCTTGTGAATATCTTTGGATATTAAAAGGTTTTGTGAAACTACTTGGAAATGAACTGTGTTTTGAATTCATCTGTGAGCTCTTTATGTTTTACTCTTGTGCCGTGACATGTGATTACCCGGTGATTACCTAGCCAGATACTATAGTCTGTGTGACATTGGTATCTTAGCACCCGTCTTTGTGGTGGCATATGAGTTCCGTATTTGTGACAACGATGAGTTCCGTCTTTGTGATAGCATATTAGTTCCGTCTTTGTGATGGCGTTGAGTTCAATCTTTGTGACGGCAGATTAGTTCTGGCTGTGTGTCGGCGATGAGTTCCATTTTTGTGACTGCAGATGAGTTCCGTCTTTGTGACAATGCTGTCACGTGGCCTTGGGTTAGATTTTCAGGTTTTAGAATGGTGTTTTGATAGCTCACAGTAAATAGTATGTAGTTTCATGTTAAAATATTTTGAGAAAGCTTGGTGCTACATCGTTTAAATCATTCTTGTCATTTTACCAATGGAAATGGATTTGCTGGATTTTCATTGAAATTTCCAAAGTATAACGTGTTTTGTAAAATGTCCATTATCATAAGACTTGCATTTCCCCCACCTCCATTAATTATGCTACTTACTGAATTTTAGCTCATCCCAATCTCCAACAGTTTTACAGATAAATTAGCTACACGTTGGACATGGAACTTAATTTATTGGTGGTGATTAGAGTGCTATGTTAAATGGGGAGACTTGGGCCATAAATGGTTGATGACTCAATCTTGCAAAGTTTAACGAGATCATAATTAATTCTATTGAAGGTTGGATACTTGAGGTTTGTTAGCCTTAGGCATTATAGGCCTAACTTCAATGTTGAGGTTGTGTATTCTAGAAGGGATTGTAGTTTTGTGTTATCCATTTGGAGCTTTGAAATATATTCATGTATTATTTGGAGACATGATTTGTAATTTGAATTGTTTGCAAATGTCTCTTAGAACTCTGACTTATATTGTGGAGAGATCAATATGTTTATTTATTTTATCATTTGGAAAGAAAAAAAATCCCCTACAATTTCTTTTGAAGGTTTGGTTTTGCATGCTTTGAACCCCTTTTGGGTTTGGGGTTGACAGATTATGTACGTGTATGGTTAAATTTGTGAATTTGGATTGGGTTGAAACATTTGAAGTTCAACTTGTTCTTGCCGCCGAATATATTGGTTAACATTTTTTATACTTCCAAAATGAATTCACGTCAAGGAAGCCTAAGATGTGCTAATTCGGGCTATGAGAAATAATAGATATTCAACTGGGGCCAAGATTGGGGATTGGCAAAGCAAGGTAAGCCCATCGAGCATTCACACCAAGCTCTACACATTCTTAGTTAAATTAACCTAAAAACTTTTTTTTTTTTTTTCTAATTTAGCTATCTATTTTTTACATACACATATATTAGCTTCAATATTATATTATTATTCCACTTAAATATAATTCCTTCACATATATTTTTTTTATTCATTTCAATTTTTAATCCTAAAATCCACAAATAAAAAGAATTTGGCTAAAATGCAAAATTTACTATCTAAATTTCACTTGAATTCATTTCAGTCATCTAACTTTTGCTTTCAGTCATCTAAGTTTCAAGTCTATTTAATTAAGGTCTTTTCATCAACTTTTGTTAAATGTTGCGGTTAATTGCCCTAATTTTAAATTTTTTTCTTCAAAATTTTTAAATTAAAAAAAAAAATCTAATTAATGATTGAAAAATATTTTCTAGCATTTTAAAAAAAAATTAACAAAAGTTGACAAAGAACCCTTTTTGAATAAAATTGAAACTTAAAGCATTGAAATGAATTCTGTTGAAATTTAGATGGTGAATTTTGCATTTTAGCCAAAAGATTTATTTAGTTTTGTTAATATATATTGATGATGCCAAAATTGTCAGTTGGATCACTCGTTGAATCCGAAGCATTAGATGATCTTGTAGGACCTGCAAAATAAAGGAGGGACTGATTGAAGAGACCATCGGGTTGTGCCCGTGGGGGAGCTTTCGATGTTTAAGTTAGTACCAACCCATATATTGTGTATATGGACAGTGTTTTGTAATAGTTTTTTTTGACATACCTTAGCAAATGGACAGATTGTCCATTTTATAGGTGACTTAGATAGCTATTGGACATAAATGAGGGTGATTATTACCCTAATTGTAACGTTCTCTGTCTTGATGAGAGAGTTTAAGGCCTTTGATGGTCGTTATTGAATGTGTTGGGCGGCGGTTACTCATCTATCTTTGATGGCCTACTAATGATGCAATGATCGTTCATTAAAATGGACGACCTTAACGGTTTTTATGGACTCATCAATTGCCCCCCATTCCCAAGTCTGATTTTGCTTTATGCTAGTCAGGCTTTGGGAATATTCTTGACTTGTTTAAATTTGGACTTCTTTATCTTCAACTATTTTCTTCTTCAAGAATGGTAGTATTTTTGTGACGACTTCTTAGTTTTTGCCTTTTGAAGGTCTTTTTGGACGTTCGAGAGATCATAGCTTGATTTTGAAAGTGAGCTAATTTCCTTGGATGATCATTTTTTATCACTGCTGAAGAGTAAGCTAATTTCTTTGGACGACCATTTTTTATCGCTGCTAAAGAGCAAGCTAATTTCTTTGGACGACCATTTTTTATCACTTACATCCATTTAAGGAATCTTGTCATTTAGGCTTTGTTAGTGATTTACATCCATCTTGGCTTAATTTTATCACTTAGCCATTTTTTTGGTGACTTACATCCATTTTAGGAATCTTGTCACTTAGGCTTCGTCAGTGATTTACATCCGTCTTGGTTGAATCTTATCACTTGGCCATTTTTTGGTGACTTATATCCATTTAAGGAATCTTGTCACTTAGGCTTCGTCAATGATTTACATCCATCTTAGCGGAATCTTATCACTTGGCCATTTTTTTGTGACTTACATCCATTTAAGGAATCTTGTCACTTGTTGCTGGGAAGATTCCTTGACGCTATGTTGTTTTGGACATTCTTGAGGCCATGTTGATATCTGAATTAAGTTGCAGATGCACTTGCCAAGACTTGGTTAAACAAGAATTTTAGAACAATTTATATATAAATAATAAGTTACCAATAGCCTAGGTGGGCATTTTTCTTACTTTCTTGTAATTCTAGAGCTTCACCTCTTTTGTAATTCATCTAGTAGTATATACATTTTTGCATGAAATCTTACTAGGCATAAATTTTATAGACGAATATAAAAAAGACAGAAAAAAATGTGTTACCTTAGATGACGGCTTTATTTCGCCACACTCGTCAATTTTTCATTGCTAGGATCTTCTTGACGAGCTTTTCTCTATTAAAATTTTTAAGCTTAACATGATACTTCATGTCTAAGACCTAGATCTTTTTTGCTTCAATTTTTTGAAGGCATAAAAACTAGGTCACTTTGTTGACCCCATTCAAACACGAAGGGTGCAATTCTTGTTTGTTAATGTCTAGAGGAATGGTCTATCATGGTTGGAAATTTTGTTTTTGTTTTATTTTTTATTTTTTTGGAAGTGCTTTGATGACCATGGTCATTGTTGTTAGAAGTAGCAATTTCCTCTTCTCTCTTCTTTAATTGTATATTTAAGTCATTTTAATAGTGCTAGCTACATTTTGTTAGGAATGATAATATACAAATATGCAATTGCATGCTATACAATTATGGATGTCATTTGACGAAGTGCATTCTAAAAGTATAATATGATTAGTGAAGACTGAAACTATTGGCTACATGCTTCTTTAAAGTGTCAAAGTTAAAGCTGATATGTCCATTATTTTGGATACAAGTGTCCAACGTATATCAAAAATGATTTTAAGATAAAAAGAAGTGTTTGATGTTGTGATAGCATGTGCAATAAGTTGGTAAGATATGAACTAGAGAAACGGTCATGAATTTTTTTTTTTTTTTTAAAAATGGTGTAGCGAATCTTTTATTCTAGACATCAAGTTTCTCTATTTTGACCTTACTAAATCATATAAGTAATTAACTTTCAAAATAACAAACTGTTGTAGATATTTAAAGGATAAAAAGGGTTGAATTGTTAAATAATGCAATTCATCACGTTCTACTATACTATTATGGTAAAACCATAATGATATTTGATTCCACTTTTTAGTGCCTCAACATGGCATATTTTAAAAAGAATTTGACTTCACTTTTCTTACAATCTCAATAATTATAGAGCTAGACTAAAGGAAAGTATAGGATTTCCTTGGATTTTTTTTTTTTTTTTTTTTTGACTATCTGCCTTAGATTCATTTCGTATTTAGTTGGTAACTTATGCAATTCCTTAAATTTAAGATAAATACGTTACACACATCAAAATCAAGTTTGGAGATTAAGTTAACAAGAGAGAGAGTGAGTAAGGTTTAATTACCTGTTTGCCTTGGGACTTTTTCTAGAAATTGAATATCCGAGCCCACCTTTGCAAGGATCTTAGAACAGGCATACTTGGCTTGGAACCACTTTGTTCACATGGCAAGTGATTTAGATGTGTGTGTGCGGTACTTTGGGTACCCTTCTAAGTTGATTTCTTTTCAATGAGCTCTTCTTTGGTGGGTTGATATTGGCTTCAAAGCTATTGGGGCTTGACTCCCCATTTGTGATGTCAAAGGAATTTTCATAACCTTTGGTTGTATTACCCTTTTCCACTTAAGGGTTTTTTATATTTTTCTTGGCAAGTTCTTCTTGACAATTTCTTAAGAATGTAGGTACAATCAAGCTAGTCTAGTTACACTAGTGAATAGTTTAGTACTTTCACTATGCAAAATGTTAGACTTGAAGCAATCTTGTCAAGTAAGAAATTCACAAATAATATTAACCACAAATGTATAAAATTTGTTGGGGGCTTAATATTGATTTTTATATAAATGAGGTGTAATATAGTTTATACCAAACTCTAAAGTGTAGTGGCTGAGTGAAAGCATGTTGCTTTTTAACATATAAAGACCACTAAAGATTTCATGAAACCTTTTGGTGGGATTTATGTATGGAACAATTTAAATTCTCCATTCTCAAAGTGTAATTATACATGGAAGAGTTTAAATAGTAAACTTTGTTCATTCTATGGTGGAACATATGAAGATATAAAATTTTATAACTTAGCAACGATGATGGAATTTATTTCAGAAGAAACGTGCTGAAACTAAATATCTTTTATGCATATTGGCATAAATTCTAATGATTTTTGAATTATGAAATTTTACAAACTTGCATTCCTTAAATAACTGGATCCTTTGACTCAAAAATAATGCTATTAGCATATTTTTTTAAACCATCTTATGTCTTTTTTTGAGAGAAAAAACATCTTATATCTAATGATATTGACAACTTTGAAAGTAAAAACATGTAATGTTTTATACATTTAATTGATTGCTCTAAGGAGCATTTATAAAATTAATTTCCATTAGGAAACTAACTGTAGAAAGTAAAAACATATAGGAGATTCACTAACTTTCTTCATCCAGAATTTCTTTAACTTCAAAAATCAAAACTGAATAACTTTGGGTTTAATGCCTAAAGCAGATTAAAAAAAAAAAAAAAAAAAAAAAAAAAAAAAAAAAAAAACTTAGACAGGCAATAAGATTCAAATCCACCTTTTTAGTGGTCAGAATCATGACATACTACAATTCTATTAAGATAATAAATTTCGGTTTCACTTTTCTCAAATGGTAAAATATGAGATTTCTTACCTTTGGTCATGCAATAAAATTTGAGTTCAATTTTCCTATCTTAGCAAGATGCATTAGGAAAGAAAAGGAGTGATATAAAAAGCCATAATGTGTCAACATCAATTAGGATATTATAAACATTTATTTATATAGTAAAGGGACTCAAACGGTTTGTTCTGATTATATTAGGAAATGTAGTAGAACTCTTTTTGATGGTCATAATTAGAATATCAAGGCTATAATGCTTGACTTATATTTAGCTTTAATGGAGGGGATTTCAAAGAGTAAATGGTGATATTCCTTGACCGACCTCTTTCCATTCTCTTTTCCCTAACTACCAAATATAATATATCCAAATATAATATTCCTTGAACGTGTGTTGGCTGTAACTATAAAGCCTCACTGTTGTACAACTATTCAAACCCAAAATTGGAATCTTAAATTTTGCCTTGACAGCAATCAAGGCTATTCCAAAGCTGGTATAAAATTTTGATGTCTTTTTTATCCCTTGTTTTCGGTTTGTTGAAACAAGGTATATATTTCCCCTGTACTTACAGTTTTACTAAATAAAAGTTTCTACCTATTTTACCTCAAAAAGCTAGTATAAAATTGGATAATATCTCTAGACCATATATATTTATTACCATGAATTCACGGTCTCCTAACTATATAATGGCATTTTTTATCAATGCTTAGCATAGAACCTGGGAATTATAATATTGTCTAACGTTTTGCATTCTAGGATGGAAAAGCATTATAGTTATTAATTCCTTCACCCTCATATGTCTTTTGAGAATAGTGTAGCATGAAAGAAGATTAAATATTATTTGCAAATACTTGGAGAGTAGAAAAGGGGAAAATGCGTAAATCTGACCTTTAGATTTTAGACCATAGTTTGCTCTTTGAATTGGGTCTTATCTTTAAGGTCTGTCAAGGTCGCTTGAATTTTGTGGTCATCCAGTGTTTAGTCCATGCCTTATAATGAACAAACCATCCATTTGATCTCCTCTACACCACACTACAACAAAATGTAACTACAGTGACGAATTTTAGTGAGGAAAATTTTTTCGTCACAAAAAAGTATCATATAGTGACGAAATTTATATTTTGTCATTAAATATAAAAAAAAAATAGTAACCTTTAGTGACGAAATTTAGATTTCGTCACTATAGGGTATGCTAAATTCAGGGCGCCAAACAAAAAGAGTAGGCGGGAAACAAATGGATCTACAGTGATGAATTTTTTCGTCACTAAAAGTTCTATTTTTTTGTGACGTAACAGTTTTGTCACAAAAAAAAAAAAAAAATAGAACTTTTAGCGACGAATCAATAGCGACGAAAATTAAGTCGTCACTATAGGGTTCCTTTATATATCAATTGATCAGTTATTTTTCCCCACTCATTCGCCGAAACCCACACTTGAAGACTTATGCTCTCTACCTCACACTGATAGCCACAGTCCAAGTCGCCAGAGACGCTTCGCCTTCCTTAGCACCGGCGACGCTTCGCCTTTCCGGCGACTCTTCGCCTTCCGTCGCCACCGTAGCCTCAGCTCACTGTCGCCGATTCATCCCACAACGATTCAGACGCAATCGCGACGCTTCAGCTTGCCAGAGTTGCTTCAGCTCCCAATTGCGACGATTTAGACGCCAGTGACGCCCAATCGCGACGATTCAGACGTCGGTGATGCCCAGATCGTGACGCTTCAGCTCCCGATCGCCGGCAACGCTTCATCCTTTGGGACGCTTCCGGCGACGTTTCATCCATCGGCGACACTTCAGCTCCTAATCGCGACGATTCAGACGCTGGTGATGCCTAGATCGCGAGGCTTCAACTCCCGATCCCTAGTGACGCTTCATCCTTTGCGACGCTTCCGACGACGTTTCATCCATCGGCGACGCTTCATCCTTCGCGACGCTTCCGACGACATTTCGTTCATCGACGATGCTTCATCCTTCGGCTATGCTTTTGGGTAATTTTTTTTTCCTTTTGAGTTAATTTTTTTTGTTAATTTTTGTTTCTAAATGCTTGATGTTAATTTTTTTTTCCTTTTTGCTTTTTTTTTTTTTTTTTTTCTTGTTTGAGATTTGAATGATTTTCATTGTGTGAAAAAACCCATTAAGAGGTTTATGATTGTTGGTGAAAATCATGGCTTAAAGCTTGTGATGTTATGACATGTAGTCTATGTATTTGTGCTAAGTCCTTATAGAAGAACATTAGTTTGATTATTTGAAAGTTACCCATTTCAAGACTTCTATTTGGTGGCTTTTGTGAGGTTCTACAGAGCAAACAATACTATAATGGCTGATTAAATTGCTGAGGAGGTCTTCAAATAGATATATGTCTTGGAGTAATCGGGTTTTTGACTAGCTATCACTACAGCTCTCTGGTTTTGGTTTGTTGGCATTATAGAATATAAGTAGACTCTTAAGTGTAGAGTTTTGTTTTGCTTTTTAAATAAGTACCAATAGTTAAAATATGTCTTAAGAAGCTAATATGCCATTTAATTTTGATTTCTTAAGAATTTAGGAACTTAATGCCCCACTAGTTAAGATCGGACTTTACGTCATTGTCATCAACAACCCGTTAATGCCCCACTAGTTAAGCTAATATGCCATTTATGTATTTACGTCATTAATACATAAATGTCTTTGAAGATTTAGGAAGATTCATTTTCAAAGTAGCAAATAGTACCAATCCACACTTGCAAATGTATGGCTGATGTGCTTTGAATATAAATACTGCAATTTACTGATTTAGGGTAACTCCCATATATTTATAATATGGGTCAAATGTCATTGAAAAAAAAAATGATGTATGGTTATGAGGTTCACACTCTTCAATGTTAACTAAACAAGTTCAGTTAATAAGTTTGTAGGTCTTAATAGGCATTTTTGTTGTGCGATTTCAATGAGTATGGAACTATACATGAGCAAGGTTAATAAGCACAATAATTAATCAAAATTCAGTGCAATTAATAAGTTTCTACTAAAAGTTATCTTTCTTTTATCTCCAGCTCTCTTTCTCTTTGGTGGCTGAAGAAATTGTGAGGAACAAGGTGAAGAACACAAGTTAATTTCGGATTTTTTCTGAAAGTTGTAAACTTAGCTTGAGCAAAGTAAGTATATTCTAGTTAAAAACTTATAAAACTCTATATATACTTGTGATGTTGAAAATTTGTTCTGTGGTGGGTTGTTGTGTTGGAGCAAACGGGTAGCTTGCATGGTGTTATAAGGTGATTTAAATTTATATTGGGAGTGTTTTTAATTTTTGGCAAATGTGAATGAAACTTGTTGATTAGTAGCAATTGTGTTCCTTTATTCAATTTCAAGCTTGTATGCATTATAGTTGTGATGTTGAAAATTTGTTTTGTGGTGGGTTGTTGTGTTGGAGCAAGCAGGTGGCTTGCATGATGTTATAAGGTGGTTTAAATTCATATTGAGAGTGTTTTTAATTTCTTGCAAATGTGAATGAAACTTGTTGATTAGTAACAATTGTGTTCCTTTATTCAATTTCAATACTTGTAAGCATTATAGTTGTGATGTTTGTGATTGGTTTTGTGGTGGGTTGTTGTGTTGGAGCAAGCGGGTGGCTTGCGTGGTGTTATAAGGTCGTTTAAATTCATATTGGGAGTGCTTTTAATTTCTTACAAATGTGAATGAAACTTGTTGATTAGTAGCAATTGTGTTCCTTTATTCAATTTCAATACTTGTAAGCATTATAGTTGTGATGTTTGTGATTGATTTTGTGATTGGTTTTGTGGTGAATTGTTGTGTTGGAGCAAGTGGGTGGCTTGGTGGTGTTTTAAGGTCGTTTAAATTCATATTGGGAGTGTATATTTGTGTGTACAATATATATTTATTTAAGTATTAATATAGACTTATGCATTCATGAATAGGATAAAACTTTATCTAAGTAGCTTATAGACTTAGATGTTAGAATACATTATGCATGAGTTGTCTTTATTTTACTAAAGTAGCATTCATCTTGTAATTGTAGTCAAACATGGATAAAAATGGGGGTTCTACAACTTATACATTAGGAGTTATGATTTTAATTTATTGGTGTGGTTACTCTTAATGCATTGTTAGAAATATTTCTTATAACATAGTTAATGTTTTTACTTTACGATTTTAACGAAGTATTGTTTTTATATTTGTGCAGATTTCTTATTGGTGGCTTTTAGGGGATTTACTTTTGGTATTACTTGAAGACATATGAGGAATCTTCTGTTAGTTCTAAAATATGGTTTAGGTAGAGTTATTGTATGTATTGAAAACAATTATTGTATGGAAGGAGTTTGAATTGGATACTTGTTTCATTTTTTACATATGGAATGTATGAATCTTTTTTTATAAATGTGTTGAAATAAACGTGTTATTCAAATGTAAGATTTTAATAATGTAATGACAGGTTACATGTTAATATCAAAGCCATGAAAAAAATAAAAATAGAAAATAAGTTTTAGTGACGAATTTTTTCGTCACAAATATAGCAACAAAAAATTGTTTTAGTGACAAAAATTTCGTCACTAAATATAGCAAAATTTTGGACGAAATGGTTTTAGTGACGAAAATTTTCGTCACTATATGCGCTTGGATTTTTTTTAAAATAGTTTTAGTGACAAATTTTTTCGTCACTATATGTATCCGAACATAGTTTTAGTGACGAAATATTTTTGTCACTGAATAGTGTTTTTAGTGAGGAAAACATTTAGTGATGAAACGTTTTCGTCACTAAAAGTTAAAAAAAACAAAAATCAAATCGGATTTTTAGTGACGAAATTTTTCATCACCAGGACTTTTAGTGATGGGGCTACAGTGACGAAATGAGTTTCGTCACTAAAAGTCCAATTTCGTCACTAAAGTTCCTTAGTGACGAAAAACTGGACTTTTAGTAACGAGTTTTTTCGTCACTGAAAATACATTTTGTTGTAGTGCCATAAGACCCGAATGTGTGCTTTGTTTCTCTGCTTCAGGGGTGTGGACCCTCAAGGAGTCAAGGTAGAGGCCGTAGGGTTTAAGACCTCTTTGTCTCCTCCATCTCAACCCAATCTTATATTGCGAAAGTGGTTGAAGAAATGAGAATGTGCAAATTGAATAGATGATCAAAGGGTATCATCCTATGAGATACTCTTGGTCCGATATCTTCTTGTTCATAGCCCTTGATTGAGTTAGGTGACCCTTTGTTGTAGGAAGAGTTTAGTGGCTAATCTCATCCCCACAGACGGCGCCAAATTGATGACGTCAAAATCGTCAGTTGGGTCACTCATTGAATCCGGAGCATTAGATGATCTTGTAGGACCTACAAAATAAAGGAGAGACTGATCGAAGAGACCACCGGGTTATGCCTGTGGGGGAGCCTCCAATGCTTAAGTTAGTACCAATCCATTTATTGTGTATATGGACAGTGTTTTGTAATAGTTTTTTTGACAGACCTTAGCAAATGGACAGATTGTCCCTTTTATAGGTGATTTAGGTAGCTATTGAATATAAATGAGGGTGATTATTACCCTAATTGTAACGTTTTCTGTCTTGATGAGAGAGTTTAAGGCCTTTGATGGTCGTTATTGAATGTGTTGGGCGGCGGTTACTCATCTATCTTTGATGACCTACTAATGATGCAATGACTGTCCATTAAGATTGACGACCTTAACGGTTTTTATGGACTCATCATATATGAAATAGCTCAATAAAGGTATTGACTTACTATTCACTTGTTATGTTTGCATGTTCGTTTGTTAAGCTGATGCATCACCATATTAATGGGTTTTAGTTAAATGTTAGTTTCCTAGACTGATGCTTTATAATGCTCGCTAGCATGTTAAATTAGGCCCCAGGTCCATGAATCCATGACATATCCTAAAACTGCAATTTTTCTCCGTGCACCCTTTTGTCCTCTTCAAAACCCAACCTAATTATTACCTCCTTTTCTGTGTCAAAAACTGAAAAACCACAATGCAATTAACTTTAGCACCTTTTGTATTGTTGTGCCTGGGGTCTGATGTCCGATGTATCACAAAAGCTTCGATTGTTCTTGCCAGACACAAAATAATGAGTTTATTTCCCTAGAATTGAACTCTACAATGCCCAACAAGTTGGAAGGCGGAAATTACTAAGTTGAAGTATGCAATTAGCTGAATTTATAATAATGATTAACAAGTTGTTTACAAGTAGTTCCAACTGAGTTTGTAAAAATAAAAATAAAAATTGAGAGAGTGTTTGGTACCACAACTTAAACAACAGTTTTCAGTTTTTAAACAAGACTCAAATTCAAAACTCACCCTTTAAGTTTCACAAATTTTCATTTCAGTCTTATAAATTTGAGTTTTATTATTTTAGTCCTCTAAGTTTTATTCCTTTCTAATTAAGTCTTTCGTTAATTTTCTGTTAATTTTTGCCGTTAACTTACCATGTTATTCAAGATCCAACCCAATTAAGTCCTTCGTCTTCATCTAAGTTATTCAAGATTCTTTTTTGATCCATTACAGTCCTCATATTCTTGACGGTTTTTGCTACATTTCCAGACCCAGATAAATCCCCTTGAATCCTTATCATAGCCACACCTTCTCTTACTCTGCTCAATGCTTCTCCATGGTTTTCACACCCACAAACAAATGGGCAATGAAAGTTGTGCTTGTTAATGAAATTGTCCTCATCTGCAAGAGCAATAGCTTCGCTCTCGTCGATGTAATTGGCTTCAAAAATCTGGGCCTAGACGAAATGACCAACACGGGTACTGACCATTATGGGGATCGAAACGATGCGCTTGATTTCCTTGATGAGAGATGGGTCTGGCATGCGAGAAATGCCTCATTGAGATGGGTCTGTCACAATGAGACAACATGCACTAGCTTGTTCGGTGATCTTGGCTTGTTCAGCATTTGTGACTTTGACAATGGCTCCATAGCGTAGCATTTGGGTTAGCCCAGCCTTGAGGGAAAATGGGTTTGTCTTGGCATTTGTGATGGCGATGCTATTGTAGATTGTGATGGCACCGTCTTCAGTCATCGCACCAAGTGCTTGTGAAATTGCCTGAACCAAAAAATGATTAGAAAAGAAAAGGAAATGAGAAACAAGGGATGGTTGGCTTTTGGCAACAGAGAAAAAAATAAAATAAAATAAAAACGATGCCATTTTGGTAACTTAACGGCAGAAATTAACAGCAAGGTAACAGAGGGAAGGATTTAATTGGGAAAGAATGAAATTTAGAGAACCGAAATGACAATACCTAAATTTATAGGACTTAAAAGAAAAATAGTGAAACTTAGAGAGTTAGTTTTGTATTTTGGTCTTTAAATAACATTACATATATTTTGACACATTTTTTCATCTACACATATTTTCAAAAAAATACAAATAACATTGTTAGAACAATATTATCAAATGGCCTAAGTTTGAAAAACACTTTTACCACTACCAAACCTGTGCCAGGTATATCTGTATATGCAATTATTACGTACTTTATGAATAGGAACCGCAGCATGGGGCCCAAATTTGTTATGAGAGAAGGGAGGACTTCTTCCAAAGTGAATAATTTCTCCACCAACGTGTCTAGCGATTGTCGAGCAAGCTTCTCTCTAAGTACATTTTAATGCTCGCTAATTATCTTACAAAGATATAAACAAGATTAATTTACTATTCTTGTGTTTTTTGGTTTCTAATTTTGCGTGGATTGAGCCATGCACGTCATTTGATTATAACTATCATAATTATGTATTTTATAAAGCACAACATAATTATATAAAATGTTATGTTTAAACTTTCTACAACTAAATTATTATGATTTTGTCCATTGATATAATTATTTTTTATCAATATATATATATATATATATATATATATATATATATATATATGTATGTAAATTTTAAACTGTTAGGTTCTAAAGACTTAGGATCTTATGTATTTAGAACTCTAATGTGTATTGTTAGCAAACCATGATCAAAACAAGATGTTTAGTCGTGTTTAGACTTGCTCAAAGTTGGTTCATTTATGTAAAGTTGGAACAAGTTGATGCAGAAATTAATATTGCTTCTCAACCTGGTTCGATCAATCGAAGCTTAGGCTCGATCAATCAAAAATCAGGTCAGATACGTTTTTCTGCAAAATTCCAACTCAGCTCTAGTTTATTTAAAACGTTTAGGGTTTTGTGTTTTTGCCTTAGGTATATAAGGCAAACCCTAGCCACATTTTAGTGTTGCTCATATTGCTGTTTGTGTAAATCTCTTGTGAGATCTGTGAGAAACTTTCTTTTACAGGCTTAGGATTATCAAGAAGGAGATTTCTTCAAGAGCTTGATGATCATTCAATTGCTGTCATAAGAATTTAAAGAAACACAAGCAGGTGTGCTTGTACTTGCTGGAGAATCCAAGAAAGAAGGAGTCCGTGGTTTCGGAGCTTACACGTGGTCGTGTCAGTAAGTTTCTACTGGTGGGTAGCAATAGGATGTTAGTGGTCTAAGTCCTGTTGAACAACTTCGATTCTTTCATAGTGGATTCAGGTTTACCTTGAGGATAGCTAGGTTAAATCCTCCCCAGATTTTTACCGGTTTGGTTTCCTAGGTGATCATATAATTGTATTATTTATCTTTCCGCTGCTTTGCATGATATGATTGTTTGATTGTGATAACCTAGATTTGGAATTTGGACTAAGTAACAACTTGGCTAATTACCTAGGTTAATCCAATTGTGTTTTTAAGGGGTCTAAAAATCATAATAAACTTACAAGTATTATACAATTACACTTGCCTAATACGTAAAATATACAATTTTTTATTTTTGATAATTTTTTTACTATATCTTACTATTATTCCTATCAAAGGTTATTAGATATTATATTTTAAAAAAATGTGCTCTTTACTTCAATTAGGTGTGCTTGAGCTTTACACCCAGGCTCTAAGAAGTCTCTGCTCTTAAAACTCAAATAAAGAGCATAAATGAAAATCAATAAAATTACAATAAAAACTTTGACAAGAAAATAATCAACACTGAAACGGCCCTAACAAACTAAAAGTCAAATTACTTAAATTCTATGCATACCATATTTATACATTGAAGGGTAACCATTTTTTTATATGCGAGTTTTAACGTGGAAGATTTTTTATTTTTTACTTTCCGGAATGTGCTGTGGGAGAAATTAAGAACCAAGTTTTACAGTGGAAGTTTTTTTTTTTTTTTTACCAGAACGGTGAAGAATGTTACCTTTATTCTTTTCTTATGGGAAGGAAAACCGAGTTTTAACGTGGAAGAATGTTTTCTTCTTTACAAAAAATGACGAAGGGCAATGTTACCTTTATTCTTTTCTTATGGGAAGGAGATTCGAGTTTTAACGTGGAAGAATGTTTTTTTCTTCACCAAAAAAAACGAAGAACAATGTTACCCTTATTCTTTTCTTATAAGGAGAAACTAATTTTACCATGGAAGAATGTTTTTTTCTTTACCGAAAAAGACGAAGAACAATGTTACCCCAGTGCCGGCTCAAGGCCTAGGCCTAACACCCCACAACAAATAAAAAATTTTCCTACTAAAAAAAGGCCCCATCTCCCTTAGTAAAAAGCCCAAAATTTTATAAAAATATAACATTTTTTAAATAATTGGTACTTTTTTTTAAGAGTGATGCTAAAAATACCACAAATTTTATTATAGATTTAACTGACATATCACCAATCACATAAAAAAGTAATTCAAATACAAATAAATAAAGTTGTTGAAATTCATCAATTACAGTCATAATCACATTTATTGTGAACATCTTGTAGTATTTTTAGTATTTTTCTTTTTCATTTCTAACAAGGCTTTTAAAATAGGAGACCAATAAAAATTTAACCCAATTGAAACCTTAAGATGTTTCAAATAAAATGATGACTAATCTTCTACTAAGCCACACACCAAATAATATCTATCTATCTCTTTCTCTTAAAAAGAATATATAAAATTAAAATTTAGATTATAACTGTACTTAACTATGCATAATCATATATCCAAGTTAAAGTAAGTTTCTTTTGATTCAACTATAATATTCAATCTTCTATTTAAAATTAACCTTAATTTAGCTAGTATTATTCATCAATTTTTGTATTTACATCAAATTAGTCTTAATTTAATTAGTATTATATAATTTTATTTAATTAATATTTACATATAAAAATATCCCATATTGTTTCAAAAAAAAAAAAAAATACCCTATATAAAATTTTTGACTTAGATCCCAAATTTTGTTGGGCCGGCCCTATGTTACCCTTATTCTTTTCTTATAAGAAGGAGAACCGAGTTTTAACGTGGAAGAACCGAAGAATGTTAACTTTATACTTTTCCTTTTTATTTTCTTAAGAACAATAGTGCTCATGCAGAGGAAAATAACGCTAAAGCAGCATGTAAGAGTTGGGCGTTGGGCCCTTTATGCACGGAAAGAAAACAGTGTTCCCCTGGCAAAGGTATCATTGAAACTGAAGCCAAGGTAGTTGTTACGGTATAGGACTACATAAATAAGAGTTTGAACATGACATTACTTAATCAGTTAATTGGCTCCTCAGTTTTTTAAGTCCCTTTGTTTTGAAGCGTTAGTTGCCTTTATCTTTTCTCATACATCAAAGCAAGGTGGAGTGTTATATTGTTTAGAGAGAGAAATATTGGAGCCACTGATACAGAATGGATCCATCCGGTTTGTCTGGAGGTGATCGAGCATCTGGTGAGCCTGCGCAAACAGAGGTCAACATTGGCATGAAACCTGATTACTACTACGGTGCAGAAAAGGTTGTAATCGAGGTCTTCAAAGATATTCTAGAGCCTCTTGACCAACTACTAACCCCAAATAGAAACACAGTCCTTCATATTCACCTTGCAAGCCAAAATAAAAGATCAGAAGATTCTTATCTTCTGAGGATAAGAAGATTCTTATGTAAAAAAAAAAAAAGATCAGAAGATTCAGAATCAAAAGATTCAAAATTATCAACAGACTTTGTTGAAGAAATTCTTACAAAGTGTCCAACACTGCTATGGCAAGCTAATGTCAAAGGTGAAACTCCCTTGCATATTGCGGCAAGGTATGGGCACGACGCCATTGCGGATGTTTTAATTAAATGTGCAAAAAGTCCCCAACATGACCCCGAAAGTTGGAGATGAATAAAACGGTCAAGGAGATGTTGGAGATGACGAATAATGAAAAGGATACGGCTTTGCACGAGGCTGTTCGTAATAATCATCTTGATGTGGTGCAGCGTTTGATCCAAGAGGGCCCAAATTTTTCATATTCTCAGAATGAAGCTGGCGAGACTCCACTTTACATCGCTGTCGAGAGAGGATTTAAAGAAGTGAGGTATCATATTTTAGACAAATGCAGTTCACCAACTCATCATGATGGTCCCCTTGGTAGAACAACGTTACATGCTGCAGTAATCTGGGAAAATGATGGTAATGTCTATTTATTTTTTTCAACATTCCAGCATGCATGGTTGAGTAGAACTAGAAAGTAACGCCATAAGTTTTGTTGTCAGTAATTGCCTATTTAATATACAAGAAGTTTGATAACATATATTTCCAGTGAAATATATTTATTTAAAAAATATTGAAAGTTTAAAAAATCAAATAGAAACTTTATAGAAAAGAACACACTCAATTTAATTAAAGTTTATTAAATGATCAAACTTAATTTAATAAGAATTTATTAAGTGTTGGATTTTTGTCATCCCAAAAAAGACAAGTTTGTGTTCTGCTTCTGACTAATTTAAAATTAATATAATTTATTATTACTTGTAATTCTAAAAATAAAAATAAAAAATATTTATTAGAATGATGATGTGAAAAAGTATTGGCTTCCAAACATTTATGTTACAAACATTAGAACAAATCAGTAAAAATCAAACTTTTAGTTTATATTATTATATAAATATAAAGTTAAATATACATTATAAGATTGATAAAAACTAGTGGAACCAAACTTAAAATGAGACAGCCAAGGATGAATCATATTTTTATAATGAATACGACACTCAAAGATTATGTATTTCGTCTTTCATATCTATAAAATATAAGAATGTGCAATATATTCTTAATGACAATTCAACACACTTAAATAAATTTGTAACTAAGTTATAGGAGTAATCTCATATCATATATCTATAAAAAAAATTTAATATATATTTTACAAATTAAGGTTATGGATTGCTCAAAATAAAATTTGATGTTTTTTAAAACTCTAAAATATTTTATGATTGATTTTGGATTGTATTTTGTGGAAATTTTCCATTCAATGTACAAACTACAAAGTCAAAAATTCTGTTAAAAATCATCTTACATTTTCTCATGAATCCTAGTTTAAACTATATTCATAGCAAAAATTTTCATTTTGTAGTTTTGTAGAATTAAAAGAGTAGTACAAGTATAACCATACTGTAAACAAGTTGACCAACTATTGATTTTCTAGTCCTTATCAGCCATTAACACAATTAAAAAATCTTTGAAAAAGTTTTGAAGTCCAAATGTTGAACCTTATAATAGTGAAGTTTTATTTTCATAAGTATTTTTCTCATGATTTATGAAGTCTTGTAGATAATCTAAAAAAAAAAAAATGTTAAAAAAATCCAGACACATACCAAAAAAAAAAAAAAAAAAAAACTCTTTTTCAAAAAAATAGAAGCAACAAACAATTCTTTAGGCAGAATTAACAAGTAAGTCAATACCGTATCGTACCGGCCGGTATATTCCTTATCGGAGCTTAAAACGGTACAAAAACACGTGTTTCGTTCCGGTTCAAATATCGGTTATACCGGGTTGTTCCGGCTATACCGGACGAAATATCATGCTTCGGTCGAAAAAATCATACCAGACCGAAGCATGACTTTCAGATCAAAAAGAAAGAAAAATTTTCAGATCCAGTATCTCTCTCCTCTTTCAGTAACATATTAACTTACAGTCTCTCACTATGTTGCTGCCGTCGCCAGAAAGTCACCACCACGTCGCCGGAATCCCATTTTGCCAATCTTCTTCTCCTCCCACTTCTTCTTCTTCGTTAAATAAACCAGACCCTCTTTCTTCAGTTCTTGGCTTTTGTTTTGTTTTAGTTTGTCTTTTCAGTTTCTTTTGTTTTGTGTTTTTTGTTTTATCTGCTTGACAGCTTTACCCAACTTTACTTCTAACTTCAGTGGTTGAGCACCATCATTATTATTAATTTATTTGAATAAAATAAGTTATATATTTTTTTATTGTTTTGCGTGTCCAACACCCACTCACGTGAAGATGAATTCAATCTTAACTTCCTTTTATTAAGTTTTTTATTTATTTCTTATTTATGTATTTTATTTTTTAACTTCAACTACGGTACGCCAATAACCAAATATATCAATTTCTAATGGATTTATTATAATAATAGTAATAATAATAATAATTAACAAAACCTACAACCATGTGTCATCTAAAAAGACTTTGTATTATTAACAATAATAATTAAAAATAATATCAATGTATAATGAATTTTAAAAGATAGTATTTTAACTAAAACTTAAAGATCAAAGATATTTAAATGAGTTTTTTTTACACTTTGACTTTTACTAACATGATTTTTACACTCATGTTAGTAAAATAACGGTAAACTTGAAACGGTACACCGATATTGACTGGTATTCGAAATATATCGTACCGCTGGTCAGACCAATACAGCCTCCGGTACGGTATTGACTCCCTTGAGAATTAATCAGACAACTCGATAACACACCCAAATCACATAGTCCTAAACTCGATAACACACCCAAATCAATTCTGTCAAACATAAATATGATTAAGTTTTCATGTGGCTTATATTTGAGATTTTGGGGCTGAATTTCAATCTAAGAATGCTAGTTTTCAATTTTTGTTTGGAGGGTCAAATATAAATTTTTTGTATCCAATTCCAAACTTACATATGTTATACACACACACACACACACACAACAAAAACATACTATTAATTTTTTGATGAAAATACAATGTTAGTTCCTAAATTTTAACCCATGAATGATTTTAGTTCTTATAAAAAAAATCGTTTATATGTTAAGCCTACAAAATTGTTTATAAAAATACAATAACCATACAATCACTATTGTTTGGGCCTATCAACCCGGGTTCAAAATAAAGGGGAGTTAAACTCACCCTAGTATTAAATAGAGGCTAGTTGGTGCAAAAGAAAGAAATGCAAGGAGATAGAGTATTGAACAAATGGTACAAATAACTTCTTTCAATGCTACATAACAAAGTGGTGAGAATGAGGAAGGTGATGAAGGAGATAGAGTAGACCCTAGTTGTACCACCACACACACTAGCACTATTTCCTTAGGCTGCTATATTCACCCAAAATCAAAGTAGTAAATATGGTTATTGAGTTAAGTTCAAGACTGGAGAATTGAATTGAATTCCCCCTCTTTGATTGAATGTTTTGGGATTTCTAACAAATTAGGGAGGCACTTATTATCCATCTCTTCATAAGAATCAAAACTTTTGGTTGTTAGATGTTTAGAAAAATGGCAACCTTGAACATTGTTCTTGGTTGGATAATAATATTTGTTGTTTTAATGATTATTTCTAGTAATTCGTTGACCAAACCTGATTTTTGAGTTCACTGAAGGGAATAACCCCCTAAGGAACTTGCTAAATATATGAGAACTAGTCAAATTTCATAATGGAGTGGTGATATGTTAATTGTTACTTTTTATTTTGACCATGTCATCTAAGTAACTAAAAGTGATCACTTAAACATCAGGAAATAAAACTACTCATGGACTAATTTTAGTAACCAACCATACATTTAAGCTTGAGGTTTTTTTTTTTTCAAATTCTAGAGACCATGACCTTTTTTTTTTTTTTTTTTTTGATAGAAAACTGAAATTCCATTAACATGAACTAGGAACAAGTACATCAATTGAGAGAGCATGTTCTAAGAAACAAGGGCTCTCCTCAATCCAAGCAACATATTGCTCAACACCCTGAGCATGTTTTGCTAACAAGTGGGCTACCTGATTACATTTCCTACCAACATGTGAAATAGAAAATCTACGAAAAGTACTTAACAGAGAACTAATTCCATACAAAACTGAAGCAATCAAAGATGGAGGAGGAGAAATGCCAGCAGTAGCATTTGAAACCATAACAGAATCCCCCTCAAGAACAATTTCATGAAATCCCATATCTTTAGCAAACATAACTCCCAATTCATAAGCTTTTGCTTCAGCTTCCAAGGGTCCCAGATGCTGATTTTGCTTCATTGACAAAGCTCCCATGAACAAACCTTCACAATTGTGTATTACCACTCCTACCCCAGACTTTCGTTGTTTCGCGAAGACAGCCCCATCAACATTTACTTTAAAAACAAAAGCATTAGGAGGTGACCAAACCTGTCTGCATTGTTTTGCCGAGCCTAAAGCAAAACTTCCAAAAATTGTAGATGTTGCAGCATGTACAGAAGCTGCTGCATTTGCAGAAACTGCATCTGCAGAATTTGGTACTGCATTTGATGAATTGGCAGAACTTGGTGAATTTGAAGAATTTGCTGCCTTGAATGATTCAATATATGTAACACCCCAAGCCTTTTTCTTAAGCAAATTTTAGATGTGAATAATACCTCAAATGAATTTTATTTTTTCTTTAAAGTGGTAAACTATTTTTGCAGAGGTCTTTTGAATATCTAAAGCATATAATGGCATTTTTGTGATTTGTGGTAATGAGCTTGGTGAAAATTAAGGAAGTGAAGAAACCTAAGGGTAGAGTGATAAATGTTTCCTCAAGATAATTGTAGTTAATGCTCCACAATGATCAGCACAGCCCCTCCTTGGATCCACACGGTTCTCTCCCTCTTCTTGTGTCCTTCTCTAGCTTCTTCTTCTCTTCTCGTTTTCTCTACCCCATGGCTGACCCATTGCAAGCTTCCTCTACTCTAAACCACCCATTATCACCACTTAAACAACCTAAACCACAATAGCACCGCTCCATTTTAATGGAGGCAGCAAGTGTTCTCCTGGAGTTGCTGAAACAGTGATGTAAAGGTGAAATTTTCTTGGATTTACTTTCTTATTGTTTTTGTTATGGTCTAAAGCTTGTGTAGGGTCAATCTCTTGGGTGGGGATATTATTTTGATATGGGTATTTCTCCTTGATGATGTTTAAAAAGTGGGTAATGCAAGCTTCAGATATGGGTTGTGTGAGATGTTTCTTTTGGTTTTGTACGGTTTATGGTTTTGTATGATTTTTGCTAAACTTTGTTTTGTGGTTGCTTGCTGTGTTAATTTCTTAAAATTCTGGTGTCTATGTATTGTACCAATGATAAAATGGTTTGTTGAGGATGGACACATGATATTTCTCGAAAGGGGATAGGAAGTTTGGTGTTCAAAACGACCATTTGACCGTACTTAATCTGTTTTCTGTTGAAACTCTGCACACATTGTAGTTAAAAGTTCATAATAACTACCATCGATTGAGTCTGGAAGCCTTAGATGGCTATAATGAAAGCTAATACACATATCTTTTACCTGATTCAAGTCTCAAAGCATTTTGGCTAGTATAATAATCATAATGATTTTTCTTTTGGGACTGTAAATCTGTCCCTGACAGATTTGAGTAAATTGAATTACGTGATTTTTAATAAATTATAGAAAAATTATTTTGAGCTGAATTTTTGGTGGTACATACTAGACATATAAAGGCATCTCCCTATTTAATTTCAAGCTTTTTGGATAACACTAAGTGGACCAAACGAATTTTATAGAAAGGGCTGACCTGTTGGAAGTTATCTGAAAGTGTGAATGGGATGCTGAGACTTTAAGGAATTTACTCAAAGCTTTTGTTGTGTGGTTTAGCTTGTAAGTTCATATGTGCTTTCTTTGACAAATGTTTTACTTTAGCTAATTTTACCATGGATTGGTAATGACATGCTTTGTAATAAGTTGGTGCACATTGTTTGCGGAAGGAAAATTGAAGGCTTTGGTTGTGTTGTAGTCCTATGAGTTTCTTGTATGCTTGTTTGGATCCCTTTTGGGTAGGGGTACTTGTCCTGTGCTAGTCAAGCTAGGCTTTAGAGCCTTAGGTTTGATTTTTGAGGGAATCCTTTCCGATTTATGGAGACAAATTTGATAGCGTAATTTTGTAGTAGGCATTGTTATTAATAGGCTTGATACTTGTGTTTCTAGGTTTCAAGGTACTTGGTGATGGAACTAGTAACTTGATCGGTTGAATGCGGTGCCCGGTTGAGGTTATTTTGGAATGGACTGCTGAGGTAAGTAGCTTTTTAATGTGATTTTTGAAAAATAACCATGTTGCATAAATGTTGTTTTTGGGTCAAACACATTTTGGAAAATTATATATGGATATATGTTTTTTTAAAAGTATTGTGTTGTGACCCTATTATATATTATATTTATTTATTTACTTTATCAAAAAAAAAAAAAAAAATCCCATACAATCTCTCTCGAAGGCTTGGTTTCTTATGCTTTGGACCCTTTTGGGTTTGGGGCGTGACAATATATTTTCCACACCACTTAACTAGTTCAAAACCTGTCATAAGCTGCTTTCCATTTCTTTTCTCATTTCGCCTAGTCCACAAAGCCCAAGTAATGGTCACAACTAATGAGAATACTTCCTCACCACTTTTCTTAACATGCACCAGGAACCAAAACAACTCCATAAAATCATTAAAAAACAGATGTTGCTGCCTGCAAAAAATAGAAGTAAGAGCCTAGGTACCTGAAGCACATAAGCGGCTCCAAAACACATGACCTAAGGATTCACAACCCATTTTACACTCTTCACATAAGTCATTCTCAACAATTCCTCTCTTCTTAAGGTTAGACAATGTTGGTAGAATGTTTTTACATGCTCTCCACCCAAAGTGTTTAACCTTATTTGGAATTTTCGAACCCCACAGCACCTTCCAAAGTGTCTTCATATTACTATTGTTTGAACAGGAACCAGAATCGGGTTGTACTTTAGTCTCCATTGCAATTTTGTAGGCACTCCTCACTGAGAATTTCCCATTTGAGGTTGTACTCCATATCAAGGTATCTGCAGGCAAAGTTGAGCTAAGTGGCAAACCCAAAATGATCTCAACCTCATCTGGTACAAAAATCTGATGAATCAATTCATATTTCCACTCTGTCGTATCACTGTTAATCAGATCAGAGACCAATGCTTGACTGCCCAGCACTCTTGGTGGTGATATTACTTTAAAGGTAGATGGAATTGGCAACCATTTACTAGACCAAATCCTAATCTTCTGCCCATTCCCAATCCGACATCTTACTCCACTTCTAACAATATTTTGTGAAGCCATTATACTCCGCCACTTCTAACAATATTTTGTGAAGCCATTATACTCCGCCACAAATAAGATGGACGCTTCCCAACAGTTGCTGCCACAAACTCACAGTCAGGAAAATATTTAGCTTAAAGGACTTTATATGCAAGGGAATTAGTTTCCGTTTGAAGCTTCCAACCTTGTTTAGCTAGTAAAGCTAAATTAAATTCCTTAAGCATTTTAAAACCCATTCCCCCCTTACTTTTTGGAGCACAAAGCGACTCCCAACTCATCCAAGACATCTTCCTTTCATTACCCTTCTGCAACCACCAAAAATTTCTGACCATACTTGTCAGTTCTTCACAAATAGAATCAGGAAGTTAAAAATAACTCATAGTGTAAATAGGCACTGCTTGGGCAACAGCCTTTATCAAAATTTCCTTGCCACCTTTAGATAATAATTTCTCCTTCAACCTCGCCAATGTGTTAGCTAACTTCTCTTTAAGGTCCAAAAAGGTATTGCGTTTAGAGCGACCCACCAATGATGGAAGACCAAGATATTTTTCATGTTGGCGAATCACTTGAGCATCAAATCTCAATCTGAATTCTTCCTTGACATCATGAGGAGTATTTTTACTAAAAAATAGAGAAGTTTTTGCTTGATTTAAGAGTTGACCTGAGGCTTTTTCATATATCTCAATTATTCTCTGCAAAGATTCACACTCTTCCATGGAAGCTCTACAAAATATTAAACTATCATCTGCAAAAAATAAGTGAGAAATACTTGGTGCTCTTTTACAAGCTACAACCCCATGTAACACCCCATTCTCCACAGACCTTTTAATTAAAGCAGAAAGCCCTTCAGCACAAATCAAGAACAAATAAGGAGATAAAGGATCACCTTGATGCAAGCCTCTAGTTGGAATTATAGAATGACTTGGTACACCATTGATCTTCAAAGAATAAGTAACCGTAGAAATGCATTGCTTCATCAAATTCCTCCATGTAACATTAAAGCCCATTTTTTCCATTATTTTCTCCAACCAAATCCATTCAACTCTATCATAAGCTTTACTCATATCCAACTTGAGAGATATCTCACCCACTTTTCCTTTCTTCTTCTGGCTAATGTGGTGCATAGTTTCAAAAACAACTAATAATAGTTCTGTCCCCAATGGAGAATGATATGATACTTTTATCTCTTTAAAAAAAAATATGATACAAGAATCTCTATTTCTAATAAAATGACAAAAATGGACTACAACTCTCTCTTTAAATTATTGCACTATTATGGGTGCAATTAAAAATGTCTCCTTCTTAATGGGGAATGACACCTCTTTTAAGCCTTAAATTCTTAATTAATTTTGTTTGTCTATACCAAAAAAATCTCATTAGTGTCTTAGCCCTTAGGCCTCTTGCCTTAGTAATACTAAAAAGAAAAATGATCATGGACCAAACGTCACAGGTTCAAATTCTAACCTATATAATTTTCATTTTAGGATACATTTTAATTGAAAAGTGGATGGAGAATTTAAATGCCGAATGTTTTCATTAAAAAGATAATGTTATTTGACTTAAAGATCATTGAAAAAACTTTTAAAAGTCCTAATTAATTACAAAGACTAATTGTTATTTGAGTTTGAATCTTTTTTTTATTTTTTTATTTTATTTTTTGAGAAACGAGTTTGAATCTATTTAAGAGAGAGTCATTCCCAAAAGTTCTTGGGGGGGGGGGGGGGGGGGAGAGTGGGAATAATAGAAAGAAAAAGAACGTCATTCCCAAAATGGATAAAACAGCTCTAATGGTTGCAAATTAGAGACTAGTGAAGTAAAAGAAAAATATTTCTATCCTTAAAAATACAAATCATATCTACCCGTTCAATAACCAATGATAATACTAGTAAGAGTATAATAATAATAATAATAAAATGCTAAAGTTACAATTTTTTTTACGAACTTTTGATGTGGTGAGTAGATATTGATAAGTAAAAAGACGATGTTATACACCATTTTACAATCATATTTACCAACTAAATTAAGGCTTAAGTTAAACTTTATGTTATCTTGCTTTGCATTTTCTTTTTGCTCTTAAATAGTTAAACTCATGTAAAAGACATATAATACTAAAAGAAATCCATATGATTTTACTTGCAAACAGATTGAGTAAAATTGTCGCATGTATGTGATTATTGATTTCACTTATGCAAAGAAAGTAGAGAAACCAAAATAAAATCATCTGACTCATTTTTAATGTTACACTTTATGCTCCAATTATAGTATATAATGTGTGGTTTTTTTGTGATTTTAAAATTTTGCTACTTTATAAGAAAAAAATAAATGAATGTGTGACAAACTACGATTGGTATGGAGAGCATAAAATGAATTTTCATTCAATATAATAAACTCACTCAAATATCCTTATGAATGCTTTTTCTATATTCTAAACGTTTTCCTTGTATCTCTTAGAAAATTATTGTCTAACATACTTAAATTCTCTTAGAAATGATTCATAAAATTCTGGAAAGGATAGCACAACAAGAACAAAGTGCTTTCATTAAAAAAGTTGACAAACAACGCTTCATTGTGCTGCATACTTTGGACATTCTATTACCGCAAGACTGTTGCTAAAAGTTGATAGATCTATAGCATACATGAAAGATGCAAAGGGCATGACGGCTCTTCACATTGCAACTCATCAAGGCCATCGTTGGGTAATGGAATTTATTTTAGAAGATTGTCCCGATTGTTGTGAACTAGTTGACAAGAGACGTTGGAATGCACTCCATTTTGTTGTGAACTCATCTAGTAGCTGTTGGGCTAAGCGTGAAGTGAAGGAAATCCTAGAGAAATCATCATTTAGCAACCTTTTAAATGAAAAGGATGCCAAAGGAAACACACCTCTCCATCACTATTCCAAATCATTGCATTATATAAAGGATGTTATGTGTCACAATAGAGTTGATAAGATGTCCTTCAACAAACAAAACTTCAACGCTTACGACATTGCTTTAAGTAGTGAAGTATCTGTTAAAAAGGTACAGGAAAATTTTATTTTATTTCACGGTATATTTTTTTCTAATGGAAACTATGAGGACATTGTATTTTTTTTTTTTTTTTTGGCTTCCTGGTATTACATATATATTTCTTATTTATATTTGTTAGGACATATGTATTTCACATGTTAAGAACATATGTCATGATTTTATGTAATTGGCCTATCTTTTGACAAAACGCACTTTACTTGTATTTGGGTAGATTTAGGATGTTTTAAATACTTCAAGAAACCTTGTTTCAAAATCAAGTATTGAAGCTTTCAAGTTTATTCAAGAAAACAAGTTCAGAGTGCAAAATCATTAAAGCTCGACAGCTGCATCTATCGAGCTTAAGGAAGCTGTTCTTCATTCGGTGTGCTCGACACCTTCTTGACAGCTGCTCGACACCTGCTATCTGTCGAGATTTAAGATTGTCAGAATTCCAATCTGATTTTCTTGAGATCCGTGAGTGTGTCTTTGGGCTTTCTTTTCTCCTAACCCTAGACATATAAAAGGATAAGTTTAAGGGCCGTCAAAGTGTTCACAAGTTGCACAAGTTTTAAGCAAACTCTGTTCAAGCAAATTGTGACCGGAGACGAAGTTCTTGCCCTAGTCCATCTCTTTCTCTTGAAGAAGTTGTTGTGTATGTGCACCGTAGGGTTTTGTGACCAAACATCTTCTTGATCTTCATCGTGTGGATGAATTGAAGAACTTTGTAACCAACAATCTTCTTAGTTGGTGATTGAAGTTGCGTATTGGGATCTGCGCAATTGGTTAGTCACGTACTGGGAGTCGTGCATCTGAAAAGGGAACTGTCACTACAGAACAAGTCCAATTGGGTATTAGGGTAAGGGTTCAACAGTAGGTTGGTAAGGTACTTGGATTCCTTTACTTGTAACCGCTTGTTGTGATAATAGTGGAGTTTCGGGAGTGGTGACCTGAAAATCACCCGGAGGGGTTTTTGCCGTTAGGTTTTTCCCATTCGTAAACAAATCACCGTGTCTTTTATTTTCCGCTGCGTATTTAGTTTATTAGTGATTTGTTTGTGCTACCACGCGTTTGGATGATAAATTGATTAATTAATAACTTGGCTAATTAATTAATTAACTTCTATCACGAGGGGTCATTCAGTTTGTGGCCTATCAAGTGGTATCAGAGCAGGCACACTCTGATTAGGGTTTAATCTTTGCTGTGTTGATCCATTAACCCCTGTTTGTCGTGGATAGAGGACAGTCATTAATCATACCTCCTTTATTTGATGGCACTAACTATGCATACTGGAAAGTATGTATGAGAGCTTTCCTACAGTCTTTAGATGAAAAAGTGTGGCAAGCTGTGGAGATAGGCTGGACTAAGCCTACAGAAGCGCTAGCCGACTGGGATGATGCCAAGATTAAGGCGGCAAACTTCAACAGCAGAGCTTTGAATGCATTGTTCAGTGCTGTCACCAATGAGGAGTTCAAGAAGATATCCTCCACTGAAACTGCCAAGGAGGCTTGGACCATTCTCCAGACAACCTATGAGGGTCCTAAGGCTGTCAAAGGCTCAAAGTTTCAGAGGCTCACTACAAGCTTTGAAGAGATAAAGATGGAGGAGGATGAGTCTTTCGATGAGTTCTATGCCAAGGTAAAGGACATAGTGAACTCAGCCTTCAATTTTGGAGAAACCATTCCTGAACCCAAGATTGTGAGGAAAGTGCTCAGATCTCTGCTTGAGAGATTTCATGCCAAAATTATGGCAATAGAGGAATCAAAGGACATTGACAAGATTCCTCTGACTGAGCTGGTTGGAAACTTGCAGATCTACGAGCTAGGGTTGACTAGAATAGGCAAGTCGGGTAAAAGCAAGAGTATGGCACTGAAGGCCAAAAGCAATGAAACAGATGAATCTTCTGATGATGAAGATTCCAAGATGAAGTCCTACATCACCAGGCAGTTCAAGAAGTTCATGAAGAATACCAATGGAAAGGGTTTCAACAAGGACCGCAGGCAATCCAATTCTTCTCAGTTTAAAGGCCAAGACAAAGGGAAGAAGGATGCTAAGGAAGGTGGTCAGTACACTGTTCCCTCAGGACCTAAGTGCTTTGGGTGTCAAGGGTTCGGTCACATGAAGCATGAGTGTCCTACATACCTCAAGAGCATTGGGAAGAGCAAGACACTTGCTGTTACCTTGAGTGACACTGAGGTTGAGGATGATTCCAACAATGAGGATGACGGAATCTTAAATGCCTTCACATCCACGGTCAATCCTACTGATGGGATTGTTGAAGATGTGGTTGAAGAAGAGGAACTGGTGGAATCTAATTTTAAGAAGATGGATGATCAAGATGACATCCATACAGCCTATGAGAAGCTGTATAAGCTTTCTGAGAAGCATGAGAAATTATATAGGCTAACCACCAAGAAGCTCAGTGATGTGGAACTTAACCGTGAGGAGCTTTCCACAAAGTTCGATGAGGCCAATCAAACTATTGGAGCACTGAGATTCGAGAACAATTTCTTGGCTGAGAAGACCAAGAAGCTTGAAGCGGAGCTGTTTCAAGTCAGAGCTCAATTGGAGAGGACTTTAAGCGCAAAGCTGGATGAGATGCTAAGCATTCAGAAATCTGCTTCAGATCGAACAGGCTTAGGGTATGGTCTTTCTTCCTCTAATAGTGCTTCTTCTAGTACTACTGTTTTTGTTCCTCTTGCTAATAATGTTAAAACTGAGAACAATGAGATTAAAACTGAATTAGCTAGTGAGAACTTAGACAAGGGTAAATCTATCTTAGGAGCACCCCCTAAGTTTGAGAAGAAAGATGTTAAAAACACTAGGGCTAAGAAGGCTAACTCTTAAAAGCCTAAACAAAAGAAGCAGCATCTCTGTCATTATTGTGGAGCTGCCAGTCATACTCGACCAAATTGCTACAAGTGGCTTGTCACTCAACAGAGCAACGGCTTGATAGCATCTGGGAACTAGAATCAGTTTCAATCCTCTCTCGCTCCCCTTGGTGATCTTCTCAAAGCCCTCATGTTCCTTTCGAACTTGAACGGTTTTAATTCTTCCCCTTCACCGCTAATTCAAGGGTTTGCTAGATGGAAAGGTTCTTCCAAGGTGTGGAAGGAAAAATACTCCAAGTGATTCTGTCACTTTTCTCTCTCTTTTTGTTTTTGTGTGTGCATTACTTATGTGTTTTGCTTTCATATTTTAAGTTAGTCTAGTTTTTATGCTTTGGTTGATTAACATGTTTTTGGTTGGTTATTTTTCGGTTTTTGCTTTGTTTTGTTTTTCTCTTAAAAAAAAAAAAAATGAAGCGTCAGAAAAATACAAAAACAGTGTATGTTTTGTGTACATTGGTACTTGTGTACCTTGGATGGCCATTGAAACAAAGTTTTCTAAACTTTGTATTATCTGTAGCTTAGATGAGCATCTCTATGCACAACTAAGCAAGTGAGCTTTGTGGCTCGTGTTTGTGATGAATACGATTAAGTTGTCTCTTAAACTTAACATGCATATCACTCTTTTTGACGGGAAGGACTAAAAAAAATCCTGAGAGAAAGGCATAAATAATCATCTCACCACTGTTGCCCGTCAATCATAATATGACACATGTATGCTTCGGCATAGCAAAAGTGCAGTGTCAATGACATTTGTGTGCTTAAGCATAGCAAAATTGGAATGTCAAATATCATTGGGTATTTCTTTTTTCTCTCTAATAAGCCCATACATGATATGTTTAAAAGAAAAATATGCAAAGAAATTCAAAAGCAAAAAGATCAAAAATGCTTTAAAAATGATTGCAAGCATGTATTCTAGGAGATATGGGAGTTATAGAATGTACCTCAAAGGTGATAGTCCCCATCAAGCAGTTATGATTGTGTGTGAGTTAAAATGATTTTCTCATATCTCAAATCATCATAACATGTATACACTTATGCAATCTTGCGATGTTTTCCACACACAACACATAATATTCTTTGCTATTCTTGATACATGTGCAGGTACAATGTGATTTGGCCATCACAAGGTTTTACATGTATTAATGTATGCTCACTAAACTGTCTTGACTTGTTTTTGAAATATAAAATTGGTTAGACTTGTTTAGTGTGTGTGTGTGTGTGTGTGTTTTTGAGATCCATGTGCTTAAACTTTCATTTGAGAGATGATTTTAAGAGCTTAATATGTTGATTGGATCGTTGGTTGAGTTGCATGTTGGATTGCATTCATAATTGTGTTTTTCACATCTAGAAAAACTGTTTTTTTTTAAGCTGGCTCGACACCTCCTCAATACCTCCTCGATAGCTGGCTATTTGTCAAGCTTCCTTAAGCTTTTTCTTATCGCAATCTCGCCTGCACCTCGATACCTGGTGGATCTATCGAGATTGGGTCTGTATGCTCGATAGCTTCTCGATACCTGGTGGATCGATTGAGCTTCTGTTCTAAATTCTGGTGTGATGATCCTCAATACCTCCTCGACACCTCAGCTGTCGACGAGTATTTTCTCGACACCTCCTCAACAGATCCCTCGATACCTGTCGATACCTGCATCTGTCGAGATTTACTGGCTTTCCTATATAAAGCCCATGCGCAATCCAGATCTCATTTCCATCGATCTCTCTCTCGATACTTCTATGTTTCTCTCCCAAAACCTTTCCAATCTCACTCCTATCTTGATTCTCAAGGATTTTTCAAAGGTTTTTCAAGTTTTTCTTCACTTGGTAAGCTTCTAATCCTTTCTCATTCATGCATTTCATGTTTTGAAACCTAGGATTTGGGGTTTTTGGAAATTTTTGGGGTTTTTCAAAATTGATGAGATTTCATTGAAATTTTGGGTTGGGTTTTCACTTAAATGTGTTTAAAACCTCATACATTGCATCACATTAGCATTATAATGGTCTTGCCATGCATTTAGATGTGTGCTGTATGTTTGTGTGCTGATAGGTTTGGATTGGGTTGAGCCCATGATGCAATTTCCTTTGCATGTCACATATTCATGCATTTCCCATGCATATGTACTTCTTTTCAATATATTTGAAAATGTTTGGGACTTTTCTGATTGTCTTTCTTTCTCTCCCTCTCTATTTTTTACGTTAGTCGTGTCTATGACACCTAAGCGTAAATCCACTCCAGCTCGGAACCCTCTTCGTTTCGGTGCTTTTTCTTCGTCTGATCCTACCTTATCTCATATCCGGTTCCGTGATGATGTTGCCTTTAAGGCATTTTCGGAGAACTTTTCTAGACGAGGCATTCATTCGGAACGCCAAGTCATCTTGACGGATTTTACAGACATCGACCTTCCCTTTGTCATTCATAGTAGGGGATGGAGTCACTGTGTGATGTCCCGGTCACCTGTCCTTTCATACTTATCCAAGAGTTTTACTCCAACATGCACGGGATTGATCGGTCTATACCTCTTTTTTTCACTCGCGTTTGAGGTATGCGCATTCCTATCACACCGCAGTTGGTTGCGGATGTGCTTCGGGTTCCTAGGATAGAGTTTCCCAACTATCCTGGTTGTGAGCGTCTGAGGACTGTGTCCAGGGATGAGCTCATGTCTGCTTTCTATGAGCGCCCTACTTCTTGGGGTGAGCGTCTTTTTACACCATGTCGACCTTTTGCTAAAAGTCCTAGATTCATGAACATGGTGATGACTTTTGTTTTACATCCCCTCTCTCACTATAACTCCATCACAGAGTCTCGTGCTCAGTTTTTTTTGTCTCTTCTTGAGTATCTTACCATAGACTTCCCTTCTCATTTCATTCTGTCTATTATAGATGTTCATCTAGACTCGGCGACCCGTGATAAGCTCATCTTTCCTTCTGTTATCACAAGGATTCTATGCCATTTTTCTGTTCTTTTTCCCTCTTCCGACCTTTTTACCGTTATGTGTACCATAGATTACGCTACCGTTAAACGTAACGAGGCCCAGCTTCGGTTGCGGCAGTCGGATTCAGCAGCTCTTTCCTCTCGTTCCACTCCATCCACATCGGCTCCTCCTTCCTCTTCGAGCGATGTGTCTCTAAGAGATATCATGGCGTAGTTGCAGCACATGGATGCTCGCCTCGATACACTCTCTACGGAGTTGTATCAGGTGAACATTCGTGTCTGTCGTATTGCACGACGACAGGCGTCTATGGGTGGCTTTACTCCTGAGGCTACTCTTTCACTGCCTTCTCCCGTGGCTTCTTCTTCTGAGGATGATGACGGTGATGATGGTGATGAGGATGATGCTTCAGATGATGATGATAGAGATGCTAGCTCTGCCGATGAGATGTCTACTTGACACTCTTACCCTTTGTCATTCGTGACAAAAAGGGGGAGTAGTTTTGGTATGAGAGTAGTCTATCTTAGGGGGAGAGTTAGTATAGGATCATTTTGTTAGGGGGAGTGTTGATACATTTTTGAGGGATGTAGTGAGGATAGTATGTATCTTTTCTTTTCTTTCTTTTTAGATACATTACTTTTGTACATGAGGTATTGTGACCATTTTTAGACATACATTGTACTTATCTCTTTATTTATATTGATATTTGTTTGTCTTTCACCTACCCCTTCATGTGTTGTTTCTTTTCTCTCTTTATACACATGTTTCTTATACTTGTATGCAATCTATTATTTCTGTTTCACACAAAGATGCATTGATGAGTTTTGTTTAAAGTGTTTCAGAAATACAAGTTGTCAAAGTCTACTTGCCATAAACTCTCTTCTTGCAAAGTTTTTCAAGAGTTTGTGTTAGGATAGATTTTATTGTATTCAACAAGTAAATATGAGTTGAGTGATTTATGACTTCTCTTATATGTTCATTTGTTTGTTGTGGTTTTGTCATGGATTGCCAAAGGGGGAGATTGTTAGGACATATGCATTTCACATGTTAAGAACATATGTCATGATTTTATGTAATTGGCTTATCCTTTGACAAAACGCACTTTACTTGTATTTAGGTAGATTTATGATGTTTTAAATACTTCAAGAAACCTTGTTTCAAGATCAAGTATTGAAGCTTTCAAGTCTGTTCAAGAAAACAAGTTCAGAGTGCAAAATCATTAAAGCTCGACAGTTGGCTCGACAGCTGCATCTATCGAGCTTAAGGAAGCTGTTCTTCATTCGGTGTGCTCGACATCTTCTCGATACCTACTATCTGTCGAGATTTAAGATTGTCAGAATTCCAATATGATTTTCTTGGGATCCGTGAATGTGTCTTTGGGCTTTCTTTTCTCCTAACCCTAGACATATAAAAGGATAAGTTTAAGAACCGTCAAAGTGTTCACAAGTTGCACAAACTTTGAGCAAACTCTGTTCAAGCAAATTGTGACTAGAGACGAAGTTCTTGCCCTAGTTCATCTCTTTCTCTTGAAGAAGTTGCTGTGTATGTGCATCGTAGGGTTTTGTGACCAAGCATCTTCTTAATCTTCATCATGTGGATAAATTGAAGAACTTTGCAACCAACAATCTTCTTAGTTGGTGATTAAAGTCGCATACTGGGTTCCGCACAATTGGTTAGTCACGTACTGAGAGTCGTGCATCTGAAAGGGGAACTGTCACTACAGAACAAGTCCAATTGGGTATTGGGGTAAGGGTTCAACTGTAGGTTAGTAAGGTACTTGGATTCCTTTACTTGTAACCGTTTGTTGTGATAATAATGGAGTTTCGGGAGTGGTGACCTGAAAATCATCCGGTGGGGTTTTTGCCGTTAGGTTTTCCCCATTCGTAAACAAATCACCGTGTCTTTTATTTTCGACTGCGTATTTAGTTTATTGGTGATTTGTTTGTGCTACCACGCGTTTGCATGATAAATTGATTAATTAATAATTTGGCTAATTAATTAATTAACTTCTATTACAAGGGGTCATTCAGTTTGTGACCTATCAATATTTATTAAAAAATTCAATTAAGATATTATATAAAAGAGATATAAATTACAAATAACTCTTTTTGATTTTGACTGTTTTCAATTCAGTCTTAATTATAACTTTAACTTTTATAATTCTTCAATATAATCCTTCCATCTACTTTCATTCAATATCAATATTATGTATTGTTAAGTCCACCAAAACTATGTTATTTTGCGAAGTATAAAGATCCTAAAATTTATGGGAAGATTGGACGAAACACTAAATGGAAAGATTATCTTGAAAATAAATTAAAGTTAGAAAACTGACATGAGAAAAATAAAACTTAAAAAAAAAAAAGACTAAATTAAAAATAGATTAATGCTGAATGGTGTCATTTGTAATTTAGCGAAAAAAGAAATTAAAAAAATGTTAAAACTATGTGACCCTGCATATATGCTAATACTAAGGTGGAGTACTGAGTAGCTGCCACGTTAATAATTCTGGCTATTCCCTTTCTTAAATCCTAATTATTAGTGTTCTACATGTTGCACAGTTTATGCAGATTACACGTGCATATATTGACAATGGTCTTCGTCCGGAATTTCGAAGACCCTTAGAAGATGATATCCTATTAAAGGGAAAAGATTACGTAGATAATTGGGGACGCTTGAAAGCTTGGAAATCCCGTAAAGACCAATTTGTTTCTAGCATGGAAAAAGCATCCAAAACCCATTTGGTAGTGGACACACTCATTGCAACCGTGGCTTTTACAGCAGGTATTACCATGCCTGGGGGTTTCAGAGATCATGAAGGCCCACACCCAGGCTCTGCAGTTCTGATGGGAAATGCTGCTTTCAAAGCATTTGTTATTACAAATACCTTAGCCATGGTGCAATCTTGTTCTGCTGCCTTTATCCACCTACTCATGCCACTATTGTTTCACGACAAAAATATTATTGGAGACTTTTCTTTCCTTTAAATAAATCACTAGCCTTCTGCCTTTCCATATCTGCCATGGGAGCAATGATGCTCGCATTTGTCACGGGCACATACGCTGTGTTAATGCATTCCTTGAATCTTGCCATTGCCAATTCTGTCATCGGATTGTGCTTCTTCATCCCCCTTTTTTTCGTAAGTATCGGATGTTCACAATATTTGCACGAAATGTGGAGCATAGGTTTGTCTTGGTTTTTTGAATATGTGCTTGAATATGTGCTTTTCTTCCTGTTGGGGATTCGCTGCTTCCTGTTGTGGATTGGCTGCCTCCTTCCTTTTATTTGTTACGTCTTGTGCGGATTATGTTATGTAGCTCTTAAAGACCTCTCTTTGCGTCTTAGAAGGTCTCGAAGGAGCAGGAATGATGCAGATCAATCAACAGCAAGTTAAGCTTTGTGTTTCAGTTACTGTTGATGGTTACTGCACCATCAACTACAGTCGTATTTACTATTTACTCAGCACTTCAGCAAACTACCTGTCGGTCTTAATGTTTTAGTTCTGTTAGTACTTTCAGTTGTCACACGTGCAGTGCACGTGATTGATTAATCCAGTTGTCCATTTCCTATTGTTCAAGCTATGTTACAGTGGGTGAGTTTTTCAGATCCTTCTTTGTACCCAAAGTCTCTGTTCTCAGTATATAAGGACGGAGCAAGTTGTATTGGTCAATATATTTATTAAGAGAGAGAATTTTCTTCTCAAATTTCTTTCATCTCTGACAGAGGGTATTGGCTTTTCCATTTTTACATACGTGCAAGTGTAGCATTGAACGGCTGTCACGTACCATAACAGTTCTAGTTCCTGCATCCTCACTTCTATCACATTCACATAAGCAACACGATTTGAGTCGATTAATTTCTCAAACTGATTATTTCAAAAGAATAATCAGTTTATACTTGACTTATAATGATTATTTAAAAAGAAATATTTTGATTATTAAATGTTTAAACAACTATGAGCAATTTTATACTTGATTATTAGTTGACATGTATTGTACCGTAGGAAGGCATGATCTGCACGTGCCACTTCTCCATGCCTGTTCATAAATGCAGCTAATGGTTTAGGCTGATTAGCAAAATCGATCAATTTATCATATATTGTGCAACATATACATTTTTCAGAGTTCTTCTATTTTGTCTCTATGGCATGCAAGAAAGTCAAGCATAGGTGTGAAAAAACAAATCTGATAGAGGTGTACAATTCAAGGCATACCTAACAAATCTCCACCTTGGCTTGAAATAAATCAAGTCTTACAAACAAAATTTGCAGACCACCAAATTTAATCAAATTTCTCTCCACTTTGGGAAGACTTCTCTCAAACCACAAATGTCTCAAGTGCCAATAACAAATTAGAGCCATGACTCAGAAACAAAAATGCAAATCACACCAAATGCACCCGAAGATAGTGCCAATGCCAAATTAGAACCCAACCAAAAGAACGAAATGTATATCAGTGCAAGCTATCTCACAAATGAAACTCCTCTATTGCCTCCAAAAAAGCCCCCTATAGGTAATTCAAACAACAAAAACCAATTAAGTCCAAGCCGTGCTTAAACTCCAATAGAAGCAACCTTATTAGGTCCCTTTAACAAGCATTACTTCATGAGCCCTCGCAAAGCATTCTTACTGACATGTCCCAAATTTATGTGCGAAAGTCTGGTAATGTTTGAAGCAACCTCCCCCAACAAGTGTACTCCCTTTTAGGAGATATTTCCTTAGACTTAAGACACAAACTGGAGTGCAGCTTGAAAGAAAACAATGTCACTCATCTTGATCCTATCATCAAAGGTACACCTCGCAATCCCTTCTCTAGGTTGTCCTCCCTTCTTTTTTTGTTGCTTACCAATCTCTTCTTTTGCAGCCTGCCAAATAAAAGTCATACTAAGTCAACCTTCAAGGGTATAAGAACAACCATTATACCTTATTATATCCACATTTTGCCCAGACATCAACTATGAGGAGTGCATCTATAATCATTGTTAGATGCATTAAAACTTTACAGTAGAAATTAAATAAAGGTTGGCAATGCTTATTTTGAAGAATCTGATTTAAAAGGTAAAATACTTCTTTAAATTGATAGATCATTTCAGTCTAAGACGACAATTAAATAAAGGTTGGCAATGAACATTTTTTCTATTTTGTACTTGCTGATGCAAGTGCTCCACCACATAAGTTGCTTAAACCCACATTGAAGCAAAACAGTTTAACTTTGAAATTTATAAAGCCCAAGCCCAAGCTTAAGATCTCAACCCAACATACAGCAGACCCAACACCTTCAACCTACCATATTTAAATCAAATTTCCACTTAAACGTAACTTAAATTAAATAGCCCACATTTGAGTAACAGAAAAAAAAACACAGCTCAAGCCCATTGATTTTTCAAACCCAAAACAATTTAATCCAGTCCCATCCAAACATTAAAAAAAAATGGACACTGAAGCCCAACTCAAATTAAAATCCAAAACCAAAGAAATAAAAATAATAAGAATTTTCAAGTGGAAAATTTTTTAAAATTATATTTTTAATCCTAAACTTTGCCAAAATCACATTTTAATCTCAAAACTCTTTCAAAAAATTTCATTTGACCTAAATTTTTCTTTAACATAATGAAACATATTTCACATTAAAGAAAAATGTTTACATTGTACTTGCAATGTAAATGTAAATTTACATTGTAGACACACAAAAAGTGGCAAATATCAAATGTGTACATCATTTGCCACTTTTTTATATCTTAAATGTAAATTTACATTGCAATTTCACAGTGTAAACATATAAATGGTCTAAAAAAAATAGTAGAATGTGGTGATGAATGTTAAAGCTTGCCAACTCAAATTATTGTGAAAAATGCTGTGACATATTTTGTACACAGTGTAGCATTATTTTTTGTTTTTGTGAGAAATACTATATCTACAATATTTTTATAACAAATTCTAGGTGTTAAGTTGCTACATGTTTTTTTTTTTTTTTTTTTTTTGAGAAACTAAGTTGGTACATGTTCTAATTTGAATCTACTACTGATTTTTATTTATTTAATTTTTTTTTGTCTACTAATAACAGTTAGTAACAACTTGCTATTTAAGATTTATTGTAAAAATATTGTGGATATAGTATTTATCTTCTTTTTTTTCCTATTTTTTGTTTGATTAAAAAACTATTATTTAATTTATTAGCTAATATTTAGGTTTAATTAACACTATTACAATGATATAGATAACCTTATTGATTAAAACTTAGGTGCCTTTTTCTACTTTGAGGCCTTTGACAACTGCTTCATTTACCAATACTATTGAGCTGACCCTGCACCCCTCAAAATCTAGAATTTAATCCCTCAAAATGCAAAATTTAGAATTTAATCATTTATAACTGACACCTCAAATGTTTTAAGTAATCTAGAAAACCCAAATAAATAACTTGGTAAAACAAAAATATCCATCAGATAGCCCATTCCACAGCCTGTGGTCCTCCAAATACTGACAAAACCCAAATTCTCTTTCAACACATTCCAAATCACGAGAGATCATCATGAAAAAAAAAATGTTGTTACTGTGTGTTATGTCGCTCTGCCATATATGTCGTCCGCTTGGCTCTAGTTTTTGCTCCAATCCAAGCCAACAACCACTAGTGTCTGGTATCTCTCCCACAATCTTCTTCTCTATTTAGCCAGTTATTGCCAAAAAAGAAACTGCAATTGTGTTTAACAAAAAATAAATTTGTTGAGACTTTTACTAATTTACCTTTTGCTGTACAGTTGTAGTTCTCCAATTTCAAACTTTTTTTTTTCTTGCTTTTGGACCTTGCTATAACTTGTGGCCTTCAAAAAGAAAAAAGTTCACTTGTGCTGTCAATTTTTTTTTTTTAATACTTTTTTCATATGACTTTATATAATATATAATATACTAGCTTTGTTATCAAGTGAATATATAAGTATTATTGTGCGTGAATAAAGAGAAAGAGAAACAATTGCTTAACAGCTTTTAGAACTCAAAGTTTTAGTAATTTATGAAAGAACCATAAATGTTCAAATTTCAAAACTTACTGTCAAATCTTTTGTGCCAAATCTATCGGGTGGGGGGAAAATCCCTACATATGGTCAAATAACTTAATCTAAAGTGGCAGTGTATCATAGGGTTTAGGGAAATAATTACACATGTAGAGAAATAGTTACACATGTGAGTCTTTTTTTTTTGTTTTCCCCTCAAAAAACAAAATGTTAATCTAAGCAAATAAAATATTAGTTGATATGGAGATATTCTCGTCTCATTGATTAATGAGGATATCTCTTTAATCAATGAGATCAAATATTCGTTGAACTTTTGTCAAAGTTTTCCCTCCACCACCAAAAACATTCTTGGCCACCGCGAGGAAGAATATTACCTTTATACTTTTCCTTTTTATTTTCTTAGAACAATCATGCATCATGTGATGTGAGTTTCGGGCGTTGAGCCCCTTACGCACGGAAAGAAAACAGTGTTTTCGGCATAGTAATATAAATATAGATAAGAGTTTGAACGACATTACTTAATTGGCTCCTCAATTTTTTAAGTCCCTTTATTTTGAAGAGATTGTTGCCTTTATCTTTTCTCTCCCCCTCTATCAAATATATCAAAACGAGTTAGATCGAGTGACACATTGTTTAGAGAGCGAAATATTGGAGCCACTGATACAGAATGGATTCATCCAGTTTTTCTGCAGCTGATCAAGCATCTGGTGAGCCTGTGGAAACAGAGGTCAACATTGGCATGAAACCTGAATACCACAACGGTGCAGCAAAGGGCAAAATTGAGGTCTTCAAAGACATTCCAGAGCCTCTTGACCACCTACTAACCCCAAATAGAAACACAATCCTTCATATTCACCTCACAAGCCTAATAACAAGATCAAAAGATTCAGAATCCTCAACAGCCTTTGTCAGAGAAATGAAAGGACCAGAAGATTTGGAAACACCAACAGCCTTTGTCGAAGAAATTCTCAGAATGTGTCCCTTGCTGTTATGGCAAGCTAATGTCAAAGGTGAAACTCCCTTGCATATCGCAGCAAGGTATGGGCATGCTGCCATCGTGGAAGTTTTAATTGAGCGTGCAAAAAGTCCTCAACAAGACCTCGAAAGTGGGGTTAATAAAATGGTCAAGGAGATGCTGGAGACGACGAATAATGAAAAAGATACGGCCTTGCATGAGGCTGTACGTTATAAACATCTTGAGGTAGTGAAACTGTTGATCCAAGAGGGTCCAGATTTTTCATATTCTCAGAATGAAACTGGTGAGACTCCACTTTACATCGCTGTCGAGAGAAATTTTGAAGATGTAGCGTTTCACATTTTAGATAACTGCACATCACCGGCTCATGATGGTCCCCTTGGTAGAACAACGTTGCATGCTGCAGTAATTTGGGATGATGATAATGGTAACGTCTATTTCTTTTTTCAAAATTCCAGCATGCATGGTTGAGTAGAAAGTAATGCCATGACTTTTTCTGTCTGTAATGGGCTTATGTAATATACAAAAAATGCTTGATAAAATATATTTCACTATGAAATATATTTATTTAAAAAGTACTAATAATAAAAAATCAATTAGAAAATTTATAGAAAAGAACATGCATAATTTAATTAAAATTTGTTTAATGATCAAACATAATTTAATAAGAATTTATTAAGTATTGGATTAATCCAATACTTAATAAATTCTTATTAATCCAATATTGTTTCGTCTCAAACAAAGAGTTTGTGTCCTGACTAATTTAAATTAATATAATTTATTATTAATTGTAATTATAAAAATCAAATAAAAAAATATTTATTAATATGATGATGTGAAAAAATCTTGGCTTCCAGACATTTATGTGCGTGACAACATTAGAATAAATCAATAAAAATCAGAATTGAATTTTATATTATTATATAAAAGTATAAAGATAGATTTAGGCATACATTATAAGATTGATAGAAACCAGTGGAACCAAATGTAATATATATGCGACAGTTGGCTTTATCAGATTTTTATAATGAATACGAAACCAAGATTATGTATTTCATCTATCAAATCTGTAAAAATATAAGAATGTGTAATATATATTTAATAATAGTTCAACAATTAAATTAATTTGTAACTAAGTTATAGTAGTAATCTTATAATATCTATAACAAATTTTTAATATGTATTTGCATATTGAGATTATGGATTACTCAACTTTTATACGCTCAGTAATAGTATAACTATTTATTAATGATCAAAAGGTCAAACTTTGCGAGTAAACTTTATGTGATTATAAATGTGAAGAATGGGGATGAAACTAGAATTTATTTTGGTAGGTTAAATTATTAATTAAAAAAATTTACCATTCAATTCTAAAATTTAAAATTAAATTATTTTGTGAAAATAAAATTAACATTGATTCAGTACTAACAAAATATTAAACAAATGAAAAAAAAAAAAAAAAAAAAACTATGTTGATATATATAATACATTTCAATTCAACCACTTATATCAATCAAAATAAAATTCGAAGTTTTTTAAAACTTAGAATGTTTAATGATTGATTTTGGATTATTTAAAGTAAAAAAATGTGTACAATTCATATTACATTTTCTTGCAAATCCTAAAGACGTTCATTTTGTAGTTTTGTAGAAACGAGAAGGACAAGTACAAGTTTAACTATTTAACCATTTTATAAGCAAGTTGATAGACTATTGATTTTCTAGTTCTTAACAACCATTAGCACACTTAAAAAAAATCTTTGAAAATTTTTTGTGTACAAAGGCTGAACCTTATAATAGTAAAGTTCCATTGTCATGAGTATATTTTTCATGATCTGTGAAGTCTATCTTGTAGATGATCTATTAAAAAAAAAAAATCCAAACACACACACACACAAAAAAAAAAAAAAAAAAAAACCACCAAACAATTCTTTAAGTGGAGTTGAACAACTCGATCGGTATCACCCAAATCACAAACTCCTAAACTTTTATTTTTATTTTTGGTCCCAAATAACAAACAGTCAAAGTGTAAAGTCAAATACAAATATAATTACGCTGTTATGTGGCTATTTTATATTTGGGTTTTTTTGGACCAGAGTTAAGAATTCCAGTTTTCAATCTTGGGAGGGCTGTATATAAATTTTTTTGACCCACAACTTTCAAAAGTTATATACAACACATACATACTATTTAGTTTTGGTCAAAATACAATGTTTGTTCTAAATTTTTATTCATGAACGATTTTAGTTCTTCAAGAAAGAAAAAAAAAAAAAAAATACAATTTTAGTACCTACAATTAATAGTGATCACTATTGTTTAGTTCGATTTTCAAAAATACCTATAAATTGGGCATATCAATCCAGGTTCAGAATAAAAGGGGAGTTAACAACTCACTCTACTCTAGTATTAATTAGAGACTAGTGCTGCAAGAAAAAGAAGAAATGCACGGACACAAACTCCTAATAAAGACAAAAGGAATATCCATTAAATTGTTGAACAAATGGTACAAATAATTGCCTTAAATGTAACATAACAAAGTTGGAAGAATGAGGGGGGGGGGGGGGGGGGGGGGGGGGCGGGGTATGATGAAGGAGAGAGAGAGTAAACACTACTTGTGCTAGCACACACATATACACCATATCCTTAAGTTGCTGTATTTACCTGAAGTCAGAGTGTCCTACAATTGTAGTCAGTTTCTTCCCAAGATCAGCTTGCTGACATCTTCACTAAGCCTCCTTCACCAGGATGCTTTTTTGCTTCGACTTCCAAAGTCAAGTTGACATCACTTCACCCAACACAAGTTTGAGATGGGTTGTTAGCATATAAGCCCATGGACTTCCGCCCATAGTTGTGGATTTCTTGTACATCACACTTAATCTACCTATATATAAGGTTATATAAGGTAAACTCTTGTACTTTATTACACACAATCTTTCAGACTTTAACAGGAACATGAATCACCCCAAAAGAAACTTGCTAAATCTATGGGAACTATTCAGATTGCATTAATTGCAAATGACCTACTTATTTAGCTTAAGGTATTATTCCAGATTTTATGGCAAATGCAACATTAGTATTTTTATTTGTATTTGTATCCAAGACATGAGCTTGCTCATAGGCCTTTAACCTTTACAAGTGTTCTCAGCTCACTATCTAAACCCCAAGCTTTAGTCATAATTAAGGGATGAAACGCCAGTTTTTACTCTTTAGTTTGACCATGTCATCTAAGTAACTAAAAGTTATCACTTTAAACATTAGGGACTAAAATCACTTATGGACTAATTTTTAGGAACCAATGGTACGTTTAAGGATTAAAATCACTCATGGACAAAACTTTAGGAACCATTGGTATGTTTAAGCTTGCTTTATTTTTTATTTTTTTATATATAATAAATTTTAATGGACCATGGTCTTTTTAGTCTAATAATAGTGTTGTCACCGATGGGGAATTCTACAAGATTTTTTTTTTTTTTTTTGATAATATGATACAAGTTCTATTTTCTAATAAAATGACAACAATGGACTACATAATGGAAATGGCTATCGCCTTAAATTATTTCACCCTTATGGGTGTAATTAAAAATGTCTCATTCTAATCCTAAGGGGTAGGCTAAGTGCAGTTTTTAAAACCTTATGATATCTATGAGATTTTGGGTTTAAAACCTCTTGCCAGCATTTTGGGGCCACCCTATGGGATGCTTCGTTGTAATAACCTAGTATGTGTGAGATAAGACTGCATATACCTAAGGGAATAATTAAATACTCCAAGAAGTCTGGAACTCTAGATACCCTCATTTGTTGCCTTCTTTATGGGGGAATGACACCTCTTTTAAGTCTTAATTCAATTTTGGAAAAAATGCAAAACACATCCTCTAAATTTTACTAGAATTCATTTCAAGCCTTTGACTTTATTTTTATTTAATTGAGTCTTCTAAGATTCATAATTGTTCAATCAAGGCTTTCTGTTAGCCTCTATTACCCAGCTCCGTTAAACATAGTATTTTTTTAAAATATTTAATAACTAACAATATTATTTTATTATTATTTCAAAATTAAAAAATTGTTAATTGTTTTTTTTTTTTTTTTTAAACCCATATAATATGGCCTTCACATATCTCTCTCTCTCTCCAAGTGCCAGTCTAGAAAAAAATCATCTCCCCCACCATGTGCCGCTTAGATCCTTCATCGTCGATCCGTTCTCTCTCATGTAAAAGATGTATAATGCCGAAGGAAAATGATAAAATTTTACTTGCAAATAGATTGAGTAAAAATGTTTAATAATCTTCCATGTATTTTTTAGAAAATTATTATGTCTAACATTTTAAAATTCTCGTAGGAATGATATGTAAAATTTTGGAAAGTATAGCACCACAAGAGCGAAGTGCTTTTGTTAAACAAGCTGACAAACGACGTTTGACTCCACTTCACTGTGCTGCATACTTCAATTGTTTTTCAAAAACAAAAATGTTGCTTGAAGTTGATAGATCTATAGCATATATGAAAGACGCAAAGGGCATGACGGCTCTTCACATTGCAGCCCATCAAGGCCATGATATGGTAATGAAATATATTTTAAATTATTGTCCTGATTGTTGCGAACTAGTTGATGAGAGAGGCTGGAATGCACTCCATTTTGCCATAAACTCATCTGCTACATGGGCTGAGGATGCAGTAAAGCTCATCCTAAAGATATCATCACTCAGCAACCTTTTGAATGAAAAGGACGCTTGCGGGAATACACCTCTCCATCACCATTCCAAATCATTGCTTTATATGAAGGCTATCATGTGTCACCAAAGAGTTGATAAGATGGCCTTCAACAACCAAAACTTAGACGCTTACGACATTGCTTTAACTAGTGAAGAATTATCAAATGATAAGGTAACATAATTTTTTTTCTCTATTAGGAGTGTTTTTATTTTTTTGTTTCATGGGATTTTTTTTTTTTTTTCTTCTTATTTACAAAAAAACATAGACTATGAGAAACAACCTTGAGGTTTAGGCTAATGCCAGCTAGTAGGGGGGTTAGCAAATTTAATTGACTAAATGAAATTATTTCAACTAAATTAGATAATTGTTTGCTCCCACAAATAAAAAAAGGAAGAAAAAATTGCAAATTTTATTCAAAATAATTATAAGTTCTATATAAATATTTTAGAATTACTTATCACAGTGAAAAGAAAAACATCTTAGAATCTCAAATTAGACGTGTACATAAAGTAAGGAAATAAAGTGAGTGCATATGTGAGATAGAGTTTTTGCAACATGACAAAGTATATATATATATATGAGTTTCAGTTATCTCAACCGTTAAAGTTTCTATTTTGCTATCCTTGGCCCTTGTTATTCCCTTTCTAGACACTAACTAATTCTTGTTCTACATGACTCAGTTTACAGACATTGGATGTACATTTAAGAGAAGTCGTCCAAAGGAATTTCGAAGATTCTTCCGAGATGATATCAAATTTGAGAGAAAAACTAACTACGTCGACCAGGTGTCTAAAGGCCATAGAGAGCGATTTGTTTTTATCATGGAAAATGCATCCCAAGTCCATTTGGTAGTGGACACACTCATTGCAACTGTGACTTTTGCAGCAGGTATTACCATGCCCGGAGGTTTTATAGGTCAAGAAGGCCCACAACCAGGCTCTGCAGTTTTGACCAGAAATGCGGCTTTTAGAGTATTTGTTATTACAGATACCATAGCCATGGTGCAATCTTGTTGTGCTGCCTTTATCTACCTATTCATGCCACTATTGATTCGTGAGCAGAATCTTGGAGGCTTTACTTTCCTACTGGCCTTACTGGCCTTCTGCCTCACCATACTAGCCATGGGAGCAACGGTGTTGGCATTTGTCGCAGGCACATACGCTGTTTTAATGCATTCCTCGGATCTTGCCATTGCCACTTGCATCATCGGCTTGTGTTTCTTCATCCCCGGTCTTTTCATAAGTATCGGATGCTCAAGTTATTTGGGCGAAATTTAGGCATGGGTATGTTTTGGATTAATAAGAAGCGGCGCATTTTCTTGAAGTACTTGAAGATAAAGCATTAGTTTTTCCATTTCCATGTGCTTGCGTTCGTGCCAGTGCAGCTGCAGCATCGGTCGAGAGGTAGTCAAGTACTTAATTGGCACGACTGTTTCAGTTCATGTATCCTCACTTCTATTACATTTACATATGCAACACGATTTGGGTTGATTAATTTGTCTATTTGTTCCTTGAAATTCTGGTTATTTTTTTTAGTCTTGAATCAAAGTGATTATTTTTTGAACAACTATGAGCAATTTTATGCTTAATTAGTTGACAAGTGTTGTACCATAGGCAGGCATGATCTACACACGCCACTTCTCCATGTCCCTCCATAAATGTAAGAAAATGGTTTAGGTTGATTAGAAGACGGGATCAATTTATCATATATTATACAGCATACACATTTTCCAGAGTTCTTTCTATATGTCTACTAGCATATAATCTTCACTGTGTGTGGGTCTTGTGTTATAAATACTAAATAGAGAACAATAAATAAAAAATAAAAAAAAAAAAAAAAACCTGCTCTAGACAAAAGTATTTCATATACAAACACATTAAAAAAAAAGTGGTAATCGTTTTTTGCAATGGAATTTTAAAAATAGTATAAATAAATCCAACAAATTAAGAACATATCTCAAACGCGAATAAACCAAAATCAAATACCACAAATATAAAGGGAATAGATTAAAAGTAGCATATAACCGCAGTTTTATAAGAAGATTAAAAGTACTAGTTGTAGCAAAACAGGAAAATTGTTGCTCATCCGCTGTCTAAACATTTGAAACTAAACCTTTAGTTAAGATCGGTACTTCAGGGAGCATATCCAGCAAGTAGTGTTTGTTCTATTGTAGATAATGATAAATAAGGATGTACCATTTTTTCTTGATCAAATATATATATGTGTGTGTGTGATCAAATTTATATTGATTGCTCTCCAGTAAGCCACCTGAAAATCAAGCTAAACCAAAATATAACTGTAAGAAGCAATTATAGAAAGCTTTACTCAAAACCAACTTATAAGACCAACATCTATCAATTAAGAATTAAAGGTCACTAGCTGTCTCAAATATACAGCTCATATTGCCTTGCAGAGGATTTGTCCTGATCAGCTGTAAGACAATAATGCCTAGATTTGATTTACCTTCCTCTCCATATTCTGGGGCAAGATGTCGACATGAAACCAAAAAAATCCCAATGATTTTTTATTTTAAAAACCTAAGATAAAAATTGCATAATGTTTAAGATATGGTGGAAAGCTTAGAAACTCCTCACCCTAATGTGCCAAGTATTTGTGCATGCACAGAATCATTGCTTCCACTTGGCAAAGCAAAAGTCAGCTAGCAGTTTGTAGAAGAAATCAATCATTTAATTGTGATGAATGATGATGCTCGATTGCCAACAGGCCCAACGCATCTATTAACTGTCAATAATCTTAATAGATACATTAATAACATTAGACAACATAGCAAAAGTTTTATCACGACTAATGAAACAAAAGAGACGCTACTCTGCATTATATATTACTTGGAGACTGAGAAAGTAGTCGCTAATGCAATATGACCACAAACATACCAAAGACTTTAGTGTCCAAGACATAATGCAATAAGGAATATTCAAATAAAGGCAATAATAGAAGCGGGTTTGCTAAATATAAGGAATAATTTTAACAATCCATATATACCTGAATCACCTTTTAAAACTCAATTATACAGATGAAGCAACTCAAGAAGCTATCAAAGTAGCCCTCGATGTCCCTGCCATTAGACATTATGAGAAATATTTGGGTTTACCTTCGTTTGTTGGAAGGCATGGGACGGCGTGCTTCACTCAAATCAAAGAAAGAATATGGGGTCGTATGCAAGGATGGAAGGAAAAGTTGTTGTCTCAAACCGGTAGGGAGATTATGATTAAGGCCGTGGTTCAATCTATCCCGGTTTATTCAATGAGTGTGTTCAAGCTTCCGGTTAGTCTTTGTAAAGATATTGAAGCCATGGTTCGAAAGTTTTGGTGGGGTAATGGTGGTGTGAAGAAAATTCATTGGGTCAAGTGGAGTTCTCTTTGTTCTTCAAAATCAATTGGTGGCATGGGGTTTTGGGACTTCCAAAAGTTCAATAATGCACTGCTAGCTAAACAGGTATGGCGTCTTTTCCATAATCGAGACTCCCTTCTTTTTAAAGTTTTTAGTGCTAAGTATTTTCCGCATGGTAATATACTTGAGGCGGTTGTTCATCCAAAATGCTCTTATGCATGGCGAAGTATTCTCCAGGCACAAGGAGTCATTAAAAAAGGGCTATATGGAGGGTTGGAGATGGGAAGTTGATTGATGTGTGGCGACATAGGTGGCTGCCTAACCTTAATCACAGCAAGATCATCTCTCCAAGAGCTGATTTTTCAGTTCATCGAGTTTGTGATTTGTTCTTCCCTGATACACGAGTTTGGGACCCAAGTCGTCTTGAGAGTTGTTTGATTCCGTGGGAGGCAAACTTGGTGAGAAGGATACAAGTATGTGAGGCTGGGACAGAAGACACTCTGGTCTGGCCTCTAACCAATGATGGGGATTATAGTGTTCAGAGTGCTTACCGTATGCTTGTTTCTGCCGAATCTATTCTTCAGCCAAGTTCATCAGTTTCAGGTAGTAATGGGTTGGTTTGGAAGAAAATTTGGAAGATGAGGGTACCTAATAAGATTTGGCATTTTATTTGGCGCGCTGCTAGGGATGCTCTGCCCACAAAACAGAATCTAAAGGCTCGGCATATCCCTGTTGGAGTGGAATGTGATGGCTGTGGAGAGCACACCGAGTCGATAATTCACTATTTATGGCTCTGTGATCAGGCGAGGTCGGTGTGGATGTCGCTCCTAGAGTTTCATACATTGGTTCAGAAGAAGTGTCAAATCTTCTATGATTTATTGGAGGAAGTCTCCAATGTTGGGTCAGCTAGGAAGGTAGCTATGTTCGCTACTATGGCATGGTGTTTATGGCAGCGTCGCAACCGGATAAGGAAACATCAGCCAACTTGGAAGTTTCATGAATTGGGTGACAACACTCGGAGGTTGGTTGATGAATTTTGGAACGTGAATTCTCAAGAGCGTGGTGCGTCTATTCCTCGCCCCAGGGTGCATTGGTCTCCTCCGCCTGAAGATTGTTTCAAAGTTAATTTTGATGTCGCCTATTGTGAGGAATCGGGTTTCGCAGGTATCGGGGTGGTTTATCGAGATAATTCTGGTCTAGCCATTGCGGCTCTTTGTCAGAATTTGGGTCAGGTGCAGTCAGCTGAGATGGCTGAAGCTTTGGCGACTCAAAGGGCTATGGTCTTTGCCAGGGAGATGAGTTTATTTCACATTATTGTTGAAGGTGACTGTCTTTCTGCTATTCAGGCCTTGTTACGTAATGGTCCCTGTCCTCTAATGTTTGGTCATATTATTGATGAGACTAAATGACTTGGAAATGTATTAAGAAGTTGTATGTTTCAACATGTTGGGCGAGATGGGAATAGATTAGCTCATAGTTTAGCTAAAAAAGCAGTTTTATCTGCAGATCTTGAGGTTTGGGTAGAAGATTTACCCGAGGACGTGGATGTTGTTTTCCAGTCGGATCTTCCTTGAGTTTGGTTTTTGTTTTGCTTTGTAGTTCGTTTCTTTTCCTTTAATAATATTTCGCTTACCTTTTTCTCAAAAAAAAAAAAAAAAAAAAAAAAAAAAAAAAAAAAAAAAAAAAAAAAACTCAATTATACAACATGGACCATTTGGGTTACTTGCATAACTTCCTCTAGAAATCCAGAGAACAAAATTTTATCTTTGTAAGACGTGGCAGAAAAAAACCCAATCAAGCAAACAGAATATCAAGAAACCTGATAATGTGTCATCCAATTTGGTCTTAGCAGTGTACCCCCAGTTGTACCCATCACTGTCTTATTCTTATAATAAAAGCTTGTTACTGAAATGAATCAGGTAATAATTTTTCCATATGTTCAAAATGGAAAATTAACTCTTTATATGGTGCCCAAATAATAGACTTGACCAAAACTGAATCCCTAAGTCAGAACTTTTACTCATCAACATAATATACTTTCCTTTGCCTAGGGAGAATGGGGAGAAGTTTAAGAATCACACCCTGAATAGATAGATCATATGAGAGAGAGAGAGAGAGAGAGAGAGAGAGAGAGAGAGAGAGAGAGAGAGAGAGAGAGAGAGAGAGAGAGAGAGAGAGAGAGAGAGAGAGAGAGAGAGTTTTTAATAAAGGAATACGTACCCACCAGCGAAGCAACGGCGCTCTAAGGCTGTTTGAGTCGTAGTTAGAATCACTTCCCCCATTGTCCAATTTTTCATCGTCCCAGTGGTCTGCATCCTCTGGAATGCTGAAGAAACTGATCAATGTCACAGGAGAGATGGCACAGTCACTCCATAATTCTCTCTATTCTCACCATTCATCACAATGATCAACAAATTGAACATCTCTCTAAATAATTTTTCCAATTGAAACAAACACCTTTTGCACTCCAGATTAATGTGCATTTGAAGCTGAATTTTATCAACAATGAAAATAATAATGAAGTCCAAATTCACATGCCATTCATAAAAAGAACCGAAATCACATGCTATTCAATTAGTAATAATGCGAATTGCTAGTTTTTTGTGATAACAACATTATGACATAACAGGCATTAAGGTCCAAACAAACCAGAATCAACTCAACATTTAAATGTAACAAATCAATTTCATCTGAAAGATTTTCCATTCAATCTCTTCCTTGGTGCAAATAAGATCTTACTCAAATGACACTTACCCGTAACTATATAATCTAAACCCTAAAAAAAATATTATGACACTTTGCAGTTTGCACCAAAACCGTTTTTTTTTTTTTTTCTTTTTCTTTTTTTTGTGCTTTTGACAACAAGGGTGTCTAAGATGGTGGTTAGAGGTTTCAAACTCAGGACCTCAAGGATCTCATGAAACCTTACTAACCACTAATACTACTATAACAATCCAAAGACATAATTAACTAATATGTGAACTTAATCAAGTTTGCTTTATGCTCTATACATAGCCTCCATTAAATAAAACTTAGGAAACACGTTATGGATAATTAATTATCTTAATTTGACAGAGTCTAGAACAACATTAGAGTTAAGAGGCTAGTGGAACTCACAACGTTTCTATAAGAACTATGATTAGCAAACCACAAAAGAATAAAACTAAAGTAATAAAGTTTAATTGAATAGATTTTTAATGGTTTAGTAAAATTAATTTAAATTGAGAGAAAATAACAATATATTAAAGCGCTAAGGTTTAGGGATCCATACACAACACATTTATTGGTAGTCTTTGTAAGGTTGAATTTTATCAACCATCTTGTTGGCTTTATTCCGTGCCAAATTTACTTGTATTTTAGCAATTAGTAACCCTGTATTTAGGTGGGAATCATGTAAGGGTAGTGTGTGAGAGAGTGTGAAGAAATGCTCAAGATTGTGCAAAGAAGCAGGGGCTCACGACTGGATCTCGCGGGTGGCTCGCGGCTTGCAAGCCGCCAAAAAGGTGTACACGTGTTAAGCATGCCAGAAGCTAAAGAGTCGCGCCAGCTGTTGCACTACAAGACAAAAGTCCTAGGCTGGCCAGGTCGTTAGCTCGCGGCTTGAACTCGCGACTCAACCCAGTCACGAGGTCAAGTTGCCAGAACACCCTATTTAGGAAAAACTGACTTTTCACATTCCTTCTCACCCTACTATATATATACCCTTATACCCACGATATTGAGAGAGCTTCCAGAGAGAATTTTAAGAGAGAAACTCTAGAGAAAAACAAGATTGATTCATCCACAATCTTCACATAGAGACTCTTCAAATTCCTCTACTCTCTTCCTCTCCATTGTCAAATCCTTGAGAGGTACATTATCAAAACCTTTTCTCACCATACCCATATCTGTGAGGAAGCCATTTGGTGTTTGGGAAGCAGTTAAGAAGGGACCAATTTCATATTGGTAGATGCTATGGTCAAGTAGCGAAATCTGGCAAGTTAAAGAAGAAATAGGTTCGGCGTAACCTCGTTGGAGTAGGAGCTTGGAGGGCTTAGGTACATTGGATAGATTAGGCTTGGAAGGTCTTCTGCTATTCATGTATCCCAACTACATTCTTTAGTGGATTGTTTACTGCTTGGAGGACGGCGGAGAGGTTTTACGTCGAGGGCTTCGGTTTCCTCTTCGCTAACACATCGAGTGTTGTCCTTGTGTTTGCATCTCTTCTCTTAATCTTTTCTATTTAATTTCTGCTGTGGATGTGAATTTAATTGGTTTAGATTGTTTATCAATTCTGTATTAAGTTTACATTCATTTTTCGCACATTAATTGTTTGATATTAAGCTTGAATTGGTAATTTGTAAATTGGGGGTCTAAACGTTCAAGGTATTTTATACACTTATTGAACTTTCAATTGGTATCAGAGCGGGTACACCCTTATTGGTTTCATTACCATAGTGTGATCCTTGACCCCATATTGAGATGGACCGGTCTCAATCTTTAAATGCTCCATCATATTTTGATGGTAGCAACTATGCCTTTTGGAAGGTAAGGATGAGAGCATTTCTATGTTCTATTGATGAGGCTGTTTGGGATGCTGTTGAAATAGGTTAGACAAAGCCAGAGGCAGCCAAATCCCCTTGGGATAAGGCAGCTCTCACGGCGTCAAATGCTAATAGTAAAGCACTTAATGCAATTTTTTGTGGTGTGTCCCCAGATGAATTCCATCGGATTTCTCATATCACCGTTGCCCAGGAAGCATGGCAGATTTTGGAAACCACTTATGAGGGTACAAAGAAAGTGAAAGACACAAAGCTACAAATGCTGACTACCCGGTTTGAGGAGCTCAGGATGAGCGAGGATGAGTCCTTTGACTCTTTCTATAGTAAGCTAAATGAAGTGGTCATCGGCAAGTTTAACTTGGGAGAGAAAACGGAGGACTCGAAAGTTGTAAGAAAAATTCTTCGTTCATTGCCAGAGAGTTTCCGTGCAAAGGTGACGGCAATAGAGGAGAGCAAAGACCTTGATGAAATCAAAGTCCAAGAGCTGATAGGTTCTCTCCAAACGTATGAACTTTCGTTACCAAATCAAAGAAAGAGCAAATCACTGGCTCTTAAGACAATAAATGAAAAGGTAGATGGTCATGGTTCATCGGATGAGGATGCAGTAGAAAAGGATGTTGCCTACCTTGCAAAGAATTTCCGCAAATTTCTAAAGTTCAAAAACAGTGAGAAATTTGGTGATAAAGGGAAATTTATGAGTTCCGGAAAGGAGAAGAAAGACTTCAAAAAGAGAGAAGGGAAGGAGTCCCAATCTACACAAGGAGTCACTTGTATTGAGTGTAATGGACAGGGTCATTTCAAAAAGGAATGTCCTAATTATCTGAGATCGAAGGGCAAAGTGTATGCCACCACTCTCAGTGACTCAAATTCCTCCACCTCTAATTCGGAGGATAGTTGTGATGAATGAAAGTTCAATAAGTGTATAAAACACCTTGAACGTTTAGACCCCCAATTTACAAAATACCAATTCAAGCTTAATATCAAACAATTAATGTACGAAAAATGAACGTAAGCTTAATACAGAATTGATAAAAAATCTAAACCAAATAAATTCACATCCATAGCAGAAATTAAATGGAAAAAATTAAAGGAAGAGAGATGCAAACACAAGGACAACACTCGATGTGTTATCAAAGAGGAAACCGAAGCCCTCAGCGTAAAACCTCTCTGCCGCCCTCCAAGCGGTAAACAATCCACTAAAGAATGTAGTTAGGATACATGAACAGCAAAAGACCCTCCAAGCCTAATCTACCCAATGTACCTAAGCCCTCCAAGCTCCTACTCCAACGAGGTTACGCCGAACCTATTTCTTCTTTAGTTTGCCAGATTCCGCTACTCGACCATAGCATCTACCAATATGAAATTGGTCCCTTCTTAACTGCTTCCCAAACACCAAATGGCCTCCTCACAGATATGGGTATGGTAAGAAAAGGTTTTGGTAATGTACCTCTCAAGGATTTGACAGTGGAGAGGAAGAGAGTAGAGGAATTTGAAGAGTCTCTATGTGAAGATTGTGAATGAATCAATCTTGTTTTTCTCTAGAGTTTCTCTCTCAAAATTCTCTCTGGAAGCTATCTCAAAATCGTGGGTATAAGGGTATATATATAGTAGGGTGAGAAGGAATGTGAAAAGTCAGTTTTTCACAAACAGGGTGTTCTGGCGACTTGACTTCGCGACTGGGTTGAGTCGCGAGTTCAAGCCGTGAGCTAACGACCTGGCTAGCCTGGGACTTTTGTCTTGTAGTGCAACAGTTAGCGCGACTCTTCAGCTTCTGGCATGCTTGGCACGTGTGCAACTATCTAGTAGCTTACAAGTCGCGAGCCACCCGTGAGATCCAGTTGCGAGTCCCTGCATCTTTGCACAATCTTGAGCATTTCTTCACACTTTCTCACATACTACCCTTACATGATTCCCACCTAAATACAGGGTTACTAATTGCTAAAATACAAGCAAATTTGACACGGAATAAAGCCAACAAGATGATTGATAAAATTCAACCTTACAATGAAGAAGGGAATTTCTCAGCATTCATGACTGTTGCTCATGTTGAGTCTTCGGAGGACTTGAATTTGCTTGTGGAAGAACTTGGGGAGTATAGTGATGAAAAATTCATGGGAATTGTAGAAGAATCAGATGCTGAAGAAGATGAAGATACAGTTGGTCTGAACGAGAACTACAATTCTCTACTTGAGAAGTCAGGAGAATATGCTAGGGTGGCGAAAGCAGCTGTGAAAAAGATGAAGAAAGCTGAAGAGGACTATAAAAGTCTTCTAGTGAGATATAAGGAGGCCAAGTGTGAGATAGAGATGCTAAATGGTGAGCTAACTGAGGCTTACACCAAGGTAAAATTCCTTGAGCTTGAGGTGATTCAAGCAAATGCCAAGGTGGAGCGAGTCTCTACAAAGAAGCTTGATGATGTCCTTTCTTCTCAAAAGACCTTCTCTAACAAAACCAGATTAGGATACACTGGTGAAAGTAGTTCAGCTGTGAACATCTCCAAAGAAGTGAAGTTTGTGAAGGCCAAAGAGCCAGTTGTAATTGTCCTTACTGTTGAAAAGGCAAATATTGAGAAGAAGAAGAATGTAACTAACCAACGAGTGTTGAACAAGCCCTGTAATCAATCTGTGGTTAGGTTTGAAGGCAGATCAAAATCTCTTCCTCGATCGCAAAGAAGTCCTAAAACGAATCATGTGTGCCATCACTGCAAACTTCAAGGGCACACCCGACCCAATTGTCATAAACCGAGAGCATTGAGGAATGCTAGTGACCAAAGTGTAAGGTTGAATTTAATCAACCATGTGTTGGCTTTATTCCATGACAAATTTGCTTGTAATACAGCACTTAGAAACCTTGTATTTAGGTGGGAATCATGTAAGGGTAGTGTGTGAGAGAGTGTGAAGAAATGCTCAAGACAGTGCAGTGAAGCAGAGACTCGCGGCTAGGACTCGCGGGTGGCTCGCGGCTTGCAAGCCGCCAAAAGTTGCACACGTGCAAAGCATGCAGGGGAGCTGAACAGTCATGCCAGCTGGAGCACTACAGGACAAAAATCCAGACTGGCCATTTAGCTAGCTCGCGACTTGAACTCGCGACTCAGTTAAGTCGCGAGGTCAAGTAGCCAGCCAACCCTGTTTTTGGAAAAATTGACTCTTTGCATTCTTTTCTCACACCAGTATAAATACCCCTCATTCCCACAAAATATGTGTGGCTATTTCAGAAAGAAAAACCCTAAGAGAGGTTTCTTCAAAACACCCACCCAATTAGAGAGAGCTACTCATTCTTAGAGAGAAATCTTTGTAGTCTCTTCTCACTCCCTCTCTCATTGTCATACCTATTGAGAGGAGATTTCTATCCAAACACTACCTACACCCATTTAGAGTGTTGAGTGTTTTTGGAGCTTTGGGAAGCATTGGAAGATGCCAAGGATGGCGGATGCTATGGTCAAGTAGCGGAATCCGGGAAGTTAGAAAAGAAATAGGTTCAGCGCAACCTCGTTGGAGCAAGAAGCTTGGAGGGCTTAGGTACATCGGGTAGATTAGGCTTGGAGGGTCTATTGCTGTTCATGTATCCCAACTACATTTTCTAGTAGATTATTGACCGCTTGGAGGGCGGCGGAGAGGTTTTACGCCGAGGGCTTCGGTTTCCTCTTCGATAACACATCGCGTGTTGTCTTTGTGTTTGCATCTTCCTTCCTCTCTATCTTTGCCTTTTTTATTATCTGCTGTGGATTATATTTTGTTTTGGCTTAGATAGTTTTTACCAATTCCATATTATAGCATATGTTAAGTTTCCGCACACTAGTTGTTTGACATATTGCTTGAATTGGTTAAGTTGTAATTTGGGGGTCTAAACGTTCAAAGGTGTTTATACACGTTTTTGAACTTTCACAAAGGTTAAGAAGGCCAAGAAATGACAAGAGGACTTGGGTTTTTGAGTCATCAAGAGATCGAAATGTTGATCCCAGAATGATAGAAGTGATGAAGATGATTGGTGCATTCACCAATTGCTTGGAAAGCTTCACTAGAAGGTTTGAAAGTCCTAACTCTCATACCCAATCCTATGCGGATATCACCCCAAGCGCACGTGACGTGTGGGTGATGAAGGGTACTCATGCATAAGCATTACCACATGTCCATGCATTAATTCTTCCTATGTTGTATGACTGTTGGTTTGTTTATTGATTATGAAATTTGAAAATTGTGTGTTTGTTTAATTTTTGTTGTTTGTGTTTACATTATTGCCTCTTATCAATCTTTTCTTTCTTATGTGTCAAAAATCCAAAAACCACATAAAAAGTAGAAAATCCAAAAAGATTGATCGACATTGTTGAGTTTTGTCTTAAAATATGTTTTACCTTGTACCTTTGTGCAAATGGCTTTGTGCATCTACGAGCATAGTGTGTTCCCTATGCACTTATGTCATTGTGGGAGAAATTTTGAAATCTTTGTGACTGTTGTAAATAGATCTTCAACCTTGACATGAAAAATTAGTGAATGGTTTTGTTGATCTTGAGACATGCATAGACTTGTATCTATGTATCTTCCCACACTTTATTTTATTGTTTTTACTAAAAGAGCTCACCAAATGTAAATCTCCAAATGAAAAGAGATATTGAGCTGCAAAAGCCTATCGCACATATTAGTATTTGACTAGGAAAAAGGGAAAGCGACCAAAATATTAAAAGTATATGATGCCCAAAAAGCCAAAGGCTTACTCATCAAAATGAAATATCAAAAATTTCAGGCATCGATCTCAAAATGAGATGTGTTGATACAAATAGATCAAATGTTATGTCAAACATGAAGCCAAATGAAAAGCTTCAAAGATATTGTACTCAAGCCTTTGTGGGAGGTCATATATGCATATTTCTATAATTGAGATGGATCACATTATCTAGTGCTAGTTGTGTATGCCTTGATTGAATTGATCATTGAAGCTTCACATTAGACTATGAACTATTTCATCTTTGATATTCACACACAACACACATGTCTATGTTCAATGAATGTCATATTCATTCGTGTGATTGTACTTAATTAAATGTGTTTTCACATGCTCTATCATTGGTGATCTATCACAAAAAAGATTTTTGAGTGTTTTATTTGTTTTTGGTAAGTACTTTGTTTTTGCAAAAATTGTCAAAAATTTCAAAAATTGTTTTGCCCTGTTCTGGCAACTCAGTCGCGGGTAGAACCAGTCGCATGCCCCAATCGTGAGTCCATCACAGAGATTTTTTGCGACTCACTAGCGACTCATTGGTGGGTAAATGCTTCAGTCGCGAAAAATACTTAGAATATTTTTCAAAATTTGGATTTTCATGCTTTTCGCGGCTCAGGTTGGCTACTTGTTCGCGACTGGAAGGTCCAGTCGCGAGGGGTACACAGAGATTTTCGCGGCTTAGTTCGCGACTCTCTCGTGAGTGGAACTTCTAGTCGCAAAAAACACTTAGAAAATTTTCCAAAGTTTTCTTCTTAGTGTTCTGGCGGCTAGTCCTGGCAACTTGGTCAGTTCACGAAAATCGCGTGTTTTGGGCAAACTTGGTCAGTTTTTTTATAAACCTTTTCAGTTTTTTCCCTCGAACATTTCTGACTATTCATCTTCTTCCTTTTCCGAAGAACTCCCAAACTCACCGTGTCACTCTCCAAAGAACTTCCATTTTGAATCATTTCTTTCTCAAATCTTCAAGAAAAAGGTATGGGTTTTCTCTCTCTCACTACATATTTCATGTTTTGAGCTTTATTTTCTTGGATTTGTGATTCGTTACTAAGTTTTGTGATATCTGTGGTTTCGTCTATGGGCTGGGTTCATGTTTGTTGTGTTTGGGCTTGATTGATCTTGTTTGGGCTAGGTTGCTATATCTGGTTACTTTCATGTGTCTCTTCACTATTAGAGTTTATTATTTGTTCTATGTTGTTTGGTTTATCTCATACCCATGTTTATTAGTCACATTGTCATATGATATTGTTTTTGTGATATTCTCTGTTTGTGAGTATTTTCGTTTCTATTTGGTTAAGTTCTGTTTGTTGGGTTATAATGTCTTGTCTGCTTGTTGCTATAGTTTCTTATTCTCATGAATGCTACTATTGTCTTGAGGATACTGTTTACTCTATGTTGGCTTGATCATATCATAATCATTTAGATATGTCTCATAGACATATTTGTTTTGGTATTCCTTGTTTCAATTCATCTGAGTAGTGGTGATACATTTGGAGCTTGGAATTGTGATCTAAAATGTTTGTGTTTGAGTTGTTGTGTAAATATGTTGTTCTATCTCTCACTACTTTGAACTTTCTCATTCTACACCTATCTTTGAATTGTGTCTTGATTGAGTGCTTTAGTGATATATTTTTGACAATAACGTGTTACTAATGCTCTGAGTGTCCCTCTATTGTGCTCTGTACTATGGCCTTTTCTGCTTGTTCACAGATGGCACCTTCTCCTACAAAGAAGAAGACTCCTGCTAAGAAAGCTGACAAAAGGTTGAAAATGGACCATAACCTATTTAGGTCGGTTCAACACTTTGATAGATATAGGGATTCTTTCTTGAGGGGTACCATCATTCAGGAAAGATTTGTTGACTTAGGGGATTTGAGGGACACCTTCATTCCAAGTTGCTTTGAGGGCAGAGGATGGGGTAAATTACTGATTGACCTACCTGCTGTCTGTGAGCCTTTAATTAGAGAATTCTATGCAAATGCTGTAATAAAGGAGGATGAGTTGAGTTGTTGGGTTAGAAGAAAGGAATTCACCGTAGATGCCCATGATATTGATGAAGTGCTAGGGCTTGAAGGATTAGAGGACTCTGACTTCACCAACTACAAGGACAGGATGCTTTCTATAGAAATTGTCCAAACTCGCATTTGTGGACAATGAGAAGGGAGATGTCTCAACACTACCGCATTTCCAGCTGACATGAGGTGCCTAACCACCATCATGATGTTCAATCTATATCCTGTGAGGAAGCTGAATACAATCAACAATGCCAGAGCCATCTTCCTCATGAAGCTTAAGGAGAAAACCTTCATTGACATCAGCTCTCACATTTTTGATACTATTGTGGATGAGACTAAAACCACCTCTAGGCCCAAGCTGATCTTTCCTAGCCTTCTTATGAGGCTTTTCAGAGCAAAAGGTGTTGAAATCCCTCAAGATATCAGCCCCATGCCTACACCTTCAGCTATCAACAAGCTAACCATCATCAGGATTCAAGTTCGTCTTCCAGGTGATGAAGAGGTAGGTGATCAAGATGAGGGTGACCAAATGGAGACTGAGACAATGCCTGTAGGACAAGCTTCAACACCCAAAAGCTGAGGCAAGAGGAGCAGAGCTTCAACCTCATCAGAGGTACCACCTGATGCATTCCAGATCATTCTAGAGAGGATTGATGGACTCAGAGAGGTCCAGAATGAGCATATTGACAGGATGGCAGCACTTCAGGATCAGCTCAACATACTTTTAGCCAAGTTTGACAACTTCAGCACCCAGCAATAACCCTTTGGCCATTCCGGTCAAAAAGGGGGGAGAACTTTAGATGGACAGCTCTTGAGGGGGAGTGTCAGTTTAAGGGGGAGCTATTTATGTTTTGGTTTCACTTTATGTTTATTATAGTTTATGGATTTGATGTGTCTAATCACTTAGTTTATTGTTTTGGTTCAAAAACTCATGGATCTGTTTGAAAACACTTTTGTTACTTTGGTTTGTTAATACTTAAAGTTGTTATTCAGATTTTTTTTTTATGGAACTTTCTTATGGTAATTTGTGCCCATGTTGTTTCTGTAAGCTTTTAGGGTTTGTTTCCATGAACTTGTAGGCTTTTATGGTCTGTACCTTGCTTTGCAACCTTTATGTTCTGTTGCCAATACTTCTAGCTAAATGTTATGCTTTTTCTTTAAGTATTCTCACTCTTGTGCCCTTGTAGGATTTTGTTCCTAGATGCATATACTTTAAGTATTGTGCATTGGTTGAGTGTTGGGCATGCAAGTGATTTGCATTTAGCTTATTAACTTGTATGTCCGGATGTTCATTCCAAGTGTGAATGAGCATTGTGGTCACTATTTTATAGTGATTGCCTGTTTGGTCAAGCCATGATTTATTTCTCATTCCATTTTGCTTGATCGCATTGTGCTTGCCTCATATGCCTTACAAGTTTTCTGCATACAATGATCAAATTGTGTTGTTGTGTTTCAGGAGTTACTTGTTCATATGATTCAAGAGCTTATCAGATTCTAGAGTTAGGTGTGAGTGAGTTTTGTTCAACTGTTCCCAACTCACATATTAAGTCTAGAATTTGTTTTAGGGTTTTGTCACAGAATAACCAAAGGGGGAGATTGTAAGGTTGAATTTTATCAACCATCTTGTTGGCTTTATTCCGTGCCAAATTTGCTTGTATTTTAGCAATTAGTAACCTTGTATTTAGGTGGGAATCATGTAAGGGTAGTGTGTGAGAGAGTGTGAAGAAATGCTCAAGATTGTGCAAAGAAGCAGTGACTCGCGACTGATCTCGCGGGTGGCTCACGGCTTGCAAGCCGCCAAAAAGGTGCACATGTGTCAAGCATGCTAGAAGCTGAAGAGTCGCGCCAGCTATTGCACTACAGGACAAAAGTCCCAGGCTGGCCAAGCTGTTAGCTCACGGCTTGAACTCGTGACTCAACCAGTCATGAGGTCAAGTCGCCAGAACACCCTATTTGAGAAAAACTGACTTTTCACATTCCTTCTCACCCTACTATATATATACCCTTATACCCACGATATTGAGAGAGCTTCCAAAGAGAATTTTGAGACATAAACCCTAGAGAAAAACAAGATTGATTCATCCACAATTTTCACATAGAGACTCTTCAAATTCCTTTACTCTCTTCCTCTCCATTGTCAAATCCTTGAGAGATACATTACCAAAACCTTTTCTCACCATACCCATATCTGTGAGAAGGCCATTTGGTGTTTGGGAAGCAGTTAAGAAGGGACCAATTTCATATTGGTAGATGCTATGGTCAAGTAGCGGAATCCGGCAAGCTAAAGAAGAAATAGGTTCGGCGTAACCTCGTTGGAGTAGGAGCTTGGAGGGCTTAGGTACATTGGGTAGATTAGGCTTGGAGAGTCTTCTGCTGTTCATGTATCCCAACTACATTCTTTTGTGGATTGTTTACCACTTGGAGGGCGGCAGAGAAGTTTTACGCTGAGGGCTTCGGTTTCCTCTTCGATAACACATCGAGTGTTGTCCTTGTGTTTGCATCTCTCTTCCCTTAATCTTTTCCATTTAATTTCTGCTATGGATGTGAATTTAATTGGTTTAGATTGTTTATCAATTCTGTATTAAGTTTACGTTCATTTTCCGCACATTAATTGTTTGATATTAAGCTTGAATTGGTAATTGTAAATTGGGGGTCTAAACGTTCAAGGTATTTTATACACTTATTGAACTTTCAGTCTTAATAATATTTATTTTATAACTCAACTAAAATTTATATGAAGGATGATCTTAGTCGAATGATTTAACAATAAAAACTCAAGAATTAATTGTCTAAAGTAGTTTTATGAAATTGATTGATTTTAGGCAAAAGAAAACTAGTGAATTAGTTCATAGGGAATACTAAGCATTTAACGTGCCCGGAGTCTACGATAAATCAAAGAATTATACAAACCTGAGTATGGTTTGTATAATTAAAAATATATTTTATATTCTTTAATTATAGTAATATTGGTATTTAACTTTTAACTTTATTTGATTCACTCCATCCGTTAAATCCATTAACTTGTTTGGGAGTTCATAAGGGAATGGAATGAAATGGAATTATAATAAAAAGAATGGAATGAAATGTACTTAAGGGAAATGAATGGAAAAGAAAGGAATAAAATGTAATTAAGTAACCATGTTTGGATATTTTAAATTAAAGGAATGGAAATGAATGAAAGATAAGTAACCTTGTTTGGAAGTAACATAGAGGAAAATTAATAGAATCATTTTATGCCAATATTACTATTAGACTTCTATTTTAAAATAAAAAGCAAAATATATATGGGTTGTGGGGCCCAATAATTTATGGGCCAGGCCCATTCGCTCATGAAGAATCCGAAGGCCCAAGCCGAGGAGAGCTATGGTCCAAGCCCGATAACAGAGCACAACTGTTCTTGGAATATAGCCGAGGACAGTTCAGTCCTCGGCAGATCCAAAATCCCATTGGAATAAAGGGGTAAAACTGGCACGGGAACAAATTTGTAAGGAGATCTAAAATATCTTGGGGGGAAGTTATCCTTACTACCCTTCCGAATAAGACCCTGCACCTAACATAGCCGTACTCTGCAGCCTTACCAATCATCCCCAACAATTCTGGGATTGGACTGATGGGACAAATATCAGTGTTGTAAAGATCGACCCTACACGTGGACGAAGGACAGCTAACGCAGAAAAGCATAAAAGAGGAAAGGAAGTAAACCTGGAGGGGGGGGGGCTCTCTCTCCATCCCACGGGGGAAAGAGACTACATGGGGCATAACCTCCCAAGAACACCGGACTTCATGAAAAAAGTCCGTCATTGGGTAACCGGGATAAGACCTCAATGGTCCTCGGATCAACTCCGAGGAGCCCCATCCCATAAGGTGCGACACCATAAGGCTTAAATGTTCAAACCCATCTCCCCTTTCCTATATGAATTCCTCCTGAACCAAGACCAGAACATCGCCCCGTGACCAACGCCTAGCCTTTCAAGCCCATTCTCTACAAATCATATTGTGAGGGATTTTTTCACATGCGAGCCCAACATCATTGTTGGGCCGCCAAGGAATTGTGCCCTTACAATTGGCGCCGTCTGTGGGAAGGCTTGCGCGTTGGCGCAGGTGGCGGTGGAGTCAACTCTCTATCAAGCAGAGGTTCGCGGAGTTTCCTCCGTCTCTGGCGACATGCAGTTGTTGCTTTGGCATAAATTTCCGCTAGGGGCTGCGCCTCGCAGTGACGACGGCGCGGACAACTTTGGGGGCTTCTGGCCTCAAGCCGGCTTTCCCCGCCCTGGTCTAGGGGCTTACGTTCGAAAATAAATAAAAGAAATCTCACAAGTTTTGGACAGAACCAAGGCCTTGCATGGTCCTCGGACTCAAGCCTATGGGGAAACCAACTACTTAAAAGAAATCTCACAAGTTTTGGACAGAACCAAGGCCTTGCATGGTCCTCGGACTCAAGCCTATGGGGAAACCAACTACTTAAAAGAAATCTCACAAGTTTTGGACAGAACCAAGGCCTTGCATGGTCCTCGGACTCAAGCCTATGGGGAAACCAACTACTTAAAAGAAATCTCACAAGTTTTGGACAGAACCAAGGCCTTGCATGGTCCTCGGACCCAAGCCTATGGGGAAACCAACTATTTAAAAGAAAACTGACAAGTTTTGGACAGAACCAAGGCCTTGCATGGTCCTCGGACTCAAGCCTATGGGGAAACCAACTACTTAAAAGAAAACTGACAAGTTTTGGACAGAACCAAGGCCTTGCATGGTCCTCGGACCCAAGCCTATGGGGAAACCAACTACTTAAAAGAAAACTCACAAGTTTTGGACAGAACCAAGGCCTTGCATGGTCCTCGGACCCAAGCCTATGGGGAAACCAACTACTTAAAAGAAAACTGACAAGTTTTGGACAGAACCAAGGCCTTGCATGGTCCTCGGACCCAAGCCTATGGGGAAACCAACTACTTAAAAGAAAACTGACAAGTTTTGGACAGAACCAAGGCCTTGCATGGTCCTCGGACTCAAGCCTATGGGGAAACCAACTACTTAAAAGAACTCTCACAAGTTTTGGACAGAACCAAGGCCTTGCATGGTCCTCGGACTCAAGCCTATGGGGAAACCAACTACTTAAAAGAACTCTCACAAGTTTTGGACAGAACCAAGGCCTTGCATGGTCCTCGGACTCAAGCCTATGGGGAAACCAACTACTTAAAAGAACTCTCACAAGTTTTGGACAGAACCAAGGCCTTGCATGGTCCTCGGACTCAAGCCTATGGGGAAACCAACTACTTAAAAGGAAAAACTGATTGCATGAAGCTTAAAATCCATCCAAGGAGAACTCCCCGTTAACAGTTGGGTCAATCCCTAAATTGCACGGATTTCCCAGTCTACCCTCAGATCCCCGATACCCAAGGGATTGATGTAACATAGTGCAATATATCACCCAAAAACACAATCGAAATCCCTCTCCACTCGGCTACCCTCTCGGACGAATTATTCAGAGATCATCGTTCTCGGATATCTATTTTGCATGCGTCGCTCAGTGCTCAACCATTACTCTGGTTAGTTTCAAGATTTTAATTTATTGAGAATTGCCATTGTGATACTTGATAACATCGATAAGTTTAAACTAATAGGAATTGATTTTAAGGCATGATTCTGCTCCAAATATTATTAGAGACGAGCGTATGTTTAATGTCTATGCACTAAGTAGTCGTGGCAAAAAAAAAAAAAAAAAATAATAATAATAATAATATATTTAGAAAGAAACAAACTCATATTTTACTGAGACAAAGAAATAGTACAGTGTACAATGAAAAGCTGAGAGAAGCTTATGCTGAAGCTAACTACATGAGTAAAAAGAAAAATACAAGGGAATGAAGGTGAAGCCGAAGAAGAAGCACAGATGAGGGGGTGGCTACTCCTTCAGAACTTTGTTCTTCCTCAATGCTTTTGCATGCCCATAACTCGGGCAGCAAAAGAACCCAGCTTGGGGCCTGCACCGCGGAAGGAAAGGTGCAGGGAGCCGGAAGTTGAGGAGCCTTCACCAAAAATTTGTCTGCAACGGGGCAGAGGCGCTAATGGCGGAGAATCTTTCTTCTGACACACCAAGATCCTGGCGTGAACAGAACCTGCTTCGGATTTTGACTAAAAGAAGGAGAAACACCTTTTCCCCTCTGTCGAACTGGAATATTCTCTTGAATTTATGCCGCCTTTGCCCGTACCTCACTATCTGGAGTCTCAGGAGGACATGGCGCCTCTGTGGCGGAGAGAGTTCCTTTGCCCCAACCCACGCCTCAAGCATGATGTACTGGGAGAGGAGACTGAAGGATCTGTGTGAAGGTAAAGCAACTTTCTCTCCTATTTATTTAAAGGGTAAGGTGGTGGCATTTAATTCACGCAGCGTCCCAAGGAACGCTACAGACAAAAGGTCCCCGGCTCGATTTCCAATGCCGTCTGTAACCCTGAGATTAAAGGAGCCTCGTGAAGGCGCACATCGAACACTGGGACGCCAAAAAGTACCGCGTGACCTAAGACTACGGAAATACCCCCTAATTTATGGGCCCAGTAAATTCGCGGCCCAGGCCCGTTCAGCATGGGGGCCCAAGGACAGAACCAAGGCCTTGCATGGTCCTCGGACTCAAGCCTATGGGGAAACCAAGCACAAAAAATAAAAAATAACAAGTTTTGGACAGAACCAAGGCCTTGCATGGTCCTCGGACTCAAGCCTATGGGGAAACCAAGCACAAAAAATAAAAAATAACAAGTTTTGGACAGAACCAAGGCCTTGCATGGTCCTCGGACTCAAGCCTATGGGGAAACCAAGCACAAAAAATAAAAAATAACAAGTTTTGGACAGAACCAAGGCCTTGCATGGTCCTCGGACTCAAGCCTATGGGGAAACCAAGTACAAAAAAAATAAAAAATAACAAGTTTTGGACAGAACCAAGGCCTTGCATGGTCCTCGGACTCAAGCCTATGGGGAAACCAACTGCTCGGATAGGGAAAGTCCTCGGCCCAGATACTATAAGATGTTAAGGCCAATAAGAGTGTTAGGATGATGGCGGGACGCTCTGTTACTCGGCAGCCTACGGGAGCTGTTCATTTTTGTGAGTGATATGCCTTCGAATAATTACCTCCTACACCACGGAGAACATCCAGTTCTAATCTCAGCTTTGTTTCGGGCAAGTATCGCTATTTACAGGTACGCATTGCTATGTCAAACAATTCTATTAAAGTTATGGTGACATCTTTTTATTAACCAGTATTTTGGCTTTAGTTATCATTGATTCAAATGCTGTATTATTGTGCCGAGCAGCGTTTGCAATAAAAAAAAAAAAAAGAGAAAAAAGCATAAAGACAGAGCATACGAAATAAAGTAACAATGATTTTTATTAATACGAAAAGTTATTACAACGTACAAAGAAGGGCTTAAACAAGCCTATACAGAATGTGAACTGCCTAAGCAACTATAACATCCGCAATACAGATATGTAAACAGTCAGGCGTCTTTTAAACTCGTCTTCAAAGTCCCTCCAATCCCTGCCTCAATACTTCTCATATTACGATAAGAGCCTTCTTTGGAAAGAGATGAAGGAGAAGGAAATAGTAAGGAAGAAATCAATGAAGAAGATGGAGGAGATGAATGAAGAAGATGGAGGACATGAGTAAAGAAGGAGGAGAAGAAGAGAGAAGAGATGAAAAGAAAGAAAAGGAACAAAAGAGGGAGAAGAGAAAGCACCAGAATGGATCTGGTGCTGGGAAGACTAAGAGAGGGAGGCGGAGAGGGCCACCAGTGAACGAAGAGAGGAAGAAGCAGAGACACTTAGTCCCTGTCTCGGTCCTAACTCCTAACACGCTGGGGCCATATTAGGTGAGCTCATAAGAGAGCGGTTGGTTATGATATTGGGTGTCCTCGACTCAGTCACACCGGAAGCTTGATGTGACGAGTCCCTGCTTCGGATTTTGGCTGAAAGAAAGATGAGGTTGATTTTGAGTCTTCGCCATCCTCGCCCTGACCGAGCCATTACGAGCTTTATCAGAATGTGGCGTTTACGAGAGGGGTATGGTTCCTTCATTACTCGTATGGTAGAGCGTATCACGATTTAGTGTGTAAACTAGTGGGTAAAATAAACTCTAAGGAAGGCCAAGTATTTCAAATCTTAAAAGGATGAAAGGGGACTCTACAAAAGAACAATAACCTCCTGCCTTCCCTCTTATACAAGGGGTGGAGCGGGGGGCATTTAATAGGATCAGATCCCCAATGGAACCTGCAAACACAGATGTGCCGGTTCCACTTCTCCACCTCATCAGGAAACCGTCGAATTAAAGTAGCCTCGTAGATAGAGGCCAATAAAAACGTGCTTTGGATAACCAAACGCCAAGCACGCATCAGGGATAAAGTCAAAAAACTGTCTCGCAGACCGGTGCGTTTCCTGGGCAGTTGGGGAACCGCCGGCATTATTGAAAGGCCGAATTAAATGAGCCATAATAAAGGCTCGGTATTACCAAAACCCACCTTTCCAACCGGGAGGTTGAACAGCCAGGTTTTGAGGGGCTATTGTGGGGCCCAATAATTTATGGGCCAGGCCCATTCGCTCATGAAGAATCCGAAGGCCCAAGCCGAGGAGAGCTATGGTCCAAGCCCGATAACAGAGCACAACTGTTCTTGGAATATAGCCGAGGACAGTTCAGTCCTCGGCAGATCCAAAATCCCATTGGAATAAAAGGGTAAAACTGGCACGGGAACAAATTTGTAAGGAGATCTAAAATATCTTGGGGGGAAGTTATCCTTACTACCCTTCCGGATAAGACCCTGCACCTGACATAGCCGTACTCTGCAGCCTTACCAACCATCCCCAACAATTCTGGGATTGGACTGATGGGACAAATATCAGTGTTGTAAAGATCGACCCTACACATGGACGAAGGACAGCTAACGCAGACAAGCATAAAAGAGGAAAGGAAGTAAACCTGGAGGGGGGGGGGGCTCTCTCTCCATCCCACGGGGGAAAGAGACTACATGGGGCATAACCTCCCAAGAACACCGGACTTCATGAAAAAAGTCCGTCATTGGGTAACCGGGATAAGACCTCAATGGTCCTCGGATCAACTCCGAGGAGCCCCATCCCATAAGGTGCGACACCATAAGGCTTAAATGTTCAAACCCATCTCCCCTTTCCTATATGAATTCCTCCTGAACCAAGACCAGAACATCGCCCCGTGACCAACGCCTAGCCTTTCAAGCCCATTCTCTACAAATCATATTGTGAGGGATTTTTTCACATGCGAGCCCAACATCATTGTTGGGCCGCCAAGGAATTGTGCCCTTACATGGGTATTTTGGGAGTTTTAATAAAAAAATTCTCTATATCTAACTTCATTCTCTCCAATTCCTCCTAATTTCTGGGGAATGAAAATTTGAGATTTTGAGAAAATAAAGTTGAGCGGGTGTTCCCTTTTACATATTCTACTCCCTCTCACTTAAACTTTCAAACAAAGGAATGAACTTTTCATTCACTCTATTAAAACTTCCAAAAAAAAGGAATAGAAGAATATTTTAAAATTATTATTTTCATTCATTTCCCTTCTCTCCTCCCAAGCAAGTTGTAATACTACATCAGTTCCTACTTTTTAAGTTATTAAACTAAAAAATAATTAGAAACTGATAAAAAATATTTTTGCTGGAAAATTTTTTTGAAAGAAAAAGTAATTGAAAAACACCTTAATTTAAAAAAAAAAAAAAAAAAAAAAAAAAAAAAAAAAAAAAACTTTCTCAGTAACCAAATAGGGAAATAGAAATCCTAAAAACAAAAGCATCTTTTATAGATTCCTTTCAAGAAGATTGGTTCAGAAAAATTCGGATCTAAAATTTTGAAATGAACCTCAACGAAAAACTCAAAAGCAAAGAAACATAAGGAAAAAAAGAATAATAAAAAAATAAAAATGATCTCATGGCCCGGTAAGGAAAAGCTTTCATATGTGCCAGACGCATGAGATACCGTCTCCCAGTGAAGCCATTTATGTATTTGTTGGGTTGAATGAATTTTTTGGTTAAGTATTTGAAGCTGAATTTTATCAACAATGAAAATAATAATTAAGTCCAAATTCACATGTCATTCACTTAACAATAGAGATGCACCTTGCAAGGTTGCCTGTTAGGCATCTCACTTTCATAAAAAGAACCAAAATTGCATTTTACATCATGAAGGTTTAGAATTTGGGAGTTTGGAAGTGTTTGGATTTTACACTAACGTTTCAAAATTAAGATTTTACCTCTTAAAATTTGGGAGTACAAAATCTAAATACTCCCAAATTTTAAGAGATAAAATCTAAATTTTGAAACGTTAGTGTAAAATCCAAACACTTCCAAACTTCAGAAAGTAAAATATAAATTCTAAAAGTTCAAGTGTAAAATTCAAACACTTCCAAATTTTAGGAGTGTAATATTGTAATTTACCATATTTCTAAAAATAGTTTCAAATCAATGCCTTTAGGGAATCCATTAACATTTCCCTAAAATGAATATCAAAACAACGTCAAGAAATCTAAAGATTCGTCCATGGATTTGACAAAATAATCATTTAATGCATAGGTTTTATAGTTATTATAGGACCGCAACTTTACCCGCATCTTTTTCACAACTATCTTATGTGGCAAATTATAATTGATTCTTTGTCACTTTCAAATAGATCCATTGCTCTAGTTTCCCATATCATCAAAATATTGTTATCCTAGATTATCTCTAGATTTAATTAAGGTGGTATTTGGGGGTTGTCGGGTAGACGTTTGGGAATTCATGGCAACCAATTCATTGATTGGCTATACATGATGACAGATCGATGCCATAATTAATAGTCTTTGCCTCTACCTACTCATAATAATATATGAAAATTGTAATGAAAAAAACTACATGGACAACAATTTTTTTAACAATAACAAGTTTCTGTTAGTTTTGATGACTTAAGTCCATCGATGAGAGCACATTTCTTGCAGCCAATGTATGACGACTCCACATTATTGAATTGCAACTTGCAACTTGTATAAAAATTGTCATTGTAACCTGCATTAATTTATCATTAGCCGACACGTGATATAAATTCGATTGAACATATATTCATGGTACTTTTCACCGGTAAATTAACTCGACACGGCCGATATTAAATGTATGGATAGAAAAGATAAGAGTTTGAACGTTGCATGGTTTAATTGGCTTCTCATACTTTTAAGCCACTAATACAAAATGGATGCCTCCACTTTGTAATGTAGATAAGAGTTTGAGCTTTGTTTAACCCAAGTCAGGGTAGTAAATATGACTATTGAGTTAAGTTCTAGACTTCAGAACTGGATTGGATTCTCCCTCTTTGATTTCATGTTTCGGGATTTATAACAGATTAGGGAGGCACTTATTATCCATCTCTTTATAAGAGTCAAAGCTTTGGGTTGTTAGATGTTTAGAAAAATGGCAACATTGAGCTTTATTTTTGGTTGGATAAAAAGACTAGTCATTTTAATGGTTATTTTGGGTAGTCCATTGGCAAAACTTGATTTCTATGTTTACTGAAGAGAATATGTTTGTTTTTAGACCCCTTAAAACACAATTGGATTAACCTAGTGAATTAGCCAAGTGATTACTTAGTCCAAATTATCAAGTCTAGGTTAACACAATCATATAATCATATCAATGTAAAGTGTAGAAAATAAAGAATACAAAAATATGATGACCCAAGAAACCACACCCGTAAAAACCTGGGGAGGATTTAATCTAGCTATCCTCAAGGTAAACCTGAATCCACTATGAAAGAATCAAAGTTTTACAATAGCAACTTAGACCACTAACATCCTATTGCTACCCACCAGTAGAAACTTACTGACATGACCACGTGCAAGCTCCGAGACCATGGACTCCTTCTTTCTTGGATTCTCCAGCAAATACAAGTACACCCGCTTGTGTTTCTTTAAACTCTTTAATGCAGCAACTGAATCGATTACCAAGTTCTTGACATAGTCTTGAATCTTGGAAACCCTAAATATGTGTGAAGGCAACCACCTCTTAATCTCACAAAAGATTCACACACACAGCATAATGGACAACCAAAAATGTGGCTAGGGTTTTCCCTTTTATACTTAAGACAAAACATAAAACCCTACACGTCAAACGGGCTTGGGCTGAATTGAAAAAATTCTACAGAAAAACATTCTTCCCAAGTTTTGATTGATCGAGTCTAATTCTCGATCGATCGAGCCAGATAGAATTGCACAATAAATTCTACAATAACTCGATTCCAACTTTACATAAAACGCATATACTTTGAGCAAGTCTAAACAAGACTAAAACTTGTTTTGATCATGGTTTGCCAACAATACAAATTAGAGTACTAATACATTAGATCCTAATCCTTACAACTTAACAGAATAACCACTAAGGAACTTGCTAAATATATGGGAACTGGTCAAATTTCATAATGAAGTGGTTATATGTTAGTTTTAACTTTTTATTTTGATTATATCATCTAAGTGACTAAAAGTGATCACTTAAACATCAGGGACTAAAATTGCTCATGGACTAATTTTAGGAACCAATCGTATATTTAAGTTTGACTTTTTAAAATCAAATTAGAAGGGGGGGGGGGGGGGGGGGGGGGAGGGGGGAGGTTGGGTGGACCACAATCCTGTTAGTCTAATAATAGTTTTGTCACTGATGAAGAATGACATAATACAAATTATTTTTTAAGTGATGCAAGAATATTTTTAAAATTTTTTTTTTTATATACAAGATAAAATGTTTACTTTAACTTAATCTAAGTGTATATGAGTGTGAAGCTCTATCCTAGAGACTCGAACCCTGACCCTTGCCCCTGACACCCCACAAACACTTATACTTGTGAAGTGACCATTGCGCTAAGGGTGGGTGGTGGTAAGAATTTCTATTTCTAATAAAATGACAACAATGGATTGCATAATGGAAATGTCTCTTTCTTTAAATTATTTCACTCTTACAAGTGCAATTAAAAATGCCTCCTTCTCAATGGGGGAATGAAACCTCTTTTAAGCCTTAAATTCTTAATTAAATTTTCCGGTCTATATTAAAAGGAATCTCATTTGTGTATTGGGCCTCTTGGCCTAGTGATAAGGAACAAAGAGAATTTTAAAATCAGAAAATAAGCTCTCACACATGCACATACGTAATAATTATAAATATATGGATATAAAGAGACTTTTTCCTTTTTGGGTGTTCTTGGAATTTGATGCTTAATAATTTGAAGTAGGTAGCTATTGCTTTGGGAAAGAATAAGAAACTATATGCTTTTGGAATAGTGATAATGGAAAGATGCTTTTCTTTTGGTTTTGGGTGTCTAGGCAGAGGCAGAGGCAAAGGTAGAGAAGAGAAAATAAATGGCAAAATCCTTGAAGAGAAAACCTAAAAGTCAGGGGCATAGCTAGGAATAATTACTTGGGGTGGGGGGGGGGGGGGTGGTCGAGTTGTAGTAAAGATATACTAAATATAATTTTTGAATATTAATGAACATGAAAAACTGTCTAGTTTAATGTAGACATACAAAAAAGAACATTCACATCAAATCATGGCTAGTGACGATTTTTCATGGAATAAAATTCATCCATTATCATCTCTACAGTGAAATTTCCTACAATTTCTTTCTCTATATAAACTATCATATTATCTACCAAAAGCTCATACTCCATTCTATTGCAAAGTCTTGTTTTTAGTAGCTTCATAGTTAAAAAAGCTCGTTATGTAGTTACTATAGAAACTGGAAGGGTCAACACAAGACGAATAAGTCTATCAATCAGAAAATAGATTTTAAACTTGCATGAAATTTTTAATCCCCTACATACCTCAGAAATTGTACTAATATCTGAAAATCTGAATGTTTTGTCACAAGCTCATAATGTTGCAATTGAAACTCCAAAATTTCTTGTTCTTGTTCAATGAAATCTTAAGGATAATATTTCTTAACCAAATTGCATATATCAACAATTTTGAATAATCTATAAGCATCCTTGGGATTTAAAGTTGAACTAAGAATAACAAGTTTCGCTGTTAGCTCACAAAATATACTTTTCAATTATTGCAATTGAAAGTCTATTGCAACTGTAAATATGCCAATTCTAAAATGTTGTTCCATTGTTATCTTCATCTTGACAACAATATCTATCCTGACCTTTAGTGTAACAAGCATTCATATTAGGAATATCAATTTCATGTTGCTCACAAAATGATATAGGTGATTTTGTTGTTGAAACTTTTGAATAGGTAATTTTGTTGTTGAAACTAAATGCATGGCCTTTAAAAGGTCTTGAGAATGTTGTTGTAAAACTTGACAAAGAATATTAGTAATTCCCATTATCTCTTTCATCAAATGCAAGATTAAAATAAATTCAAATGATGTTAATACCTGATAAACTCCCTCGACATCACTATGTTGTTTATAATTAGCCCCTTCCTCAGAGATAGTGTTGATAACTTTGCAAGTAGCATCAAACATTTTTATCAAACTAAAAATAGATTGAAAATGAGATCCCTACTGTAAGGTTGAATTTAATCAACCATCTTGTTGGCTTTATTCCGTGCCAAATTTGCTTGTATTTCAGCATTTAGTAACCCTGTATTTAGGTGGGATTGTTGTAAGGGTAGTGAGTGAGATAGAGTGTTGAAATACTCAAAAGTGTGCAAGAAAATAGAGACTTGCGACTTGATCTCGCAGGTGACTCGCGGTTTCAAGCCGCCAGAAGCAACACACGTGCAAGCATGCCAGAAGTTGAAGCGTCATGCTAGCTAGAGCATTACAGGACAAAATAGGACAACTGGCCGCTCTGTTATCTCGCGGCTGGATCTCGCGACTCAGTCAAGCCACGAGGCCAAGTCGCGAGCCAGCCCTGTTTTGAAAAACTTGACTCTTCACATTCCATTCTCACCCCAGTATAAATACCCCTTATACCCACAAAAGAAAGAGAGCTTCCAGAGAGAATTTTGAGAGAGAAACCCTAGTGTTATACAAGACTGATTCATCCACAATCTTCACATAAGAGACTCTTCAAATTCCTCAACTCTCTTCCTCTCCATTGTTAAACCCTTGAGAGGCATTTTACCAAAACCTTTTTCTCACCATATCCATTACTGTGAGAGGGCTGTTTGGTGTTTTGGGAAGCAGTTAGGAAGGAACCAATTTACATTGGTTGATGCTATAGTCAAGTAGCGGAATCCAAGAAGCTAGAAAAGAAATGGTTCAGCGCAACCTCGTTGGAGCAAGAAGCTTGGAGGGCTTAGGTACACTGGGTAGATTAGGCTTGGAGGGTCTATTGTTGTTCATGTATCCCAACTACATTTTCTAGTGGATTACTTATCGCTTGGAGAGCGGCGGAGAGGTTTTACGCCGAGGGCTTCAGTTTTCTCTTCGATAACACATCGTGTGTTGTCCTTGTGTTTGCATCTTCCTTCCCTTTATCTTTGCCTTTTATTATCTGCTGTGGATGTGATTTTAATTGACTTAGATTGATTACCAATTATGTTTATAGCTTGTGTTCATTTTCTGCACACTAGTTGTTTGTCATAAAGTTTGAATTGGTTATTTTGTATTTGGGGGTCTAAACGTTCAAGGGTGTTTTATACACTATTTGAACTTTCACCTACCTAGTATCTCCAGCTCGTTGTACCAATCTGGTTTGCACCTCTTCGAGTCTTCGTTTCAGTAGAAGAAATCATATTCTCAACTTGTTCTACTTGAGCATATTGCAATTCATCATTACGCTTACTAGAACTAACAACAATATTGATAATATTAATCAAATGATTAAAGAACTGATGAACAACTTTTACTTTCTAGATGTTGTAATTAGAGCTAATTGCAACCTATAATTCATGCAATGTACATAATAAGCATATGGGCAATCTTTAAGAAATTGAGCTTGTAATCCCTTCCATTCACCACGCATGTTACTAGCCCAATTATATCCTTGATCTCGAATATTTTCAATGTGGACATTGTTATGAGAAAGGAAAACACATATCTCATTCTTTAAGATCAATGCAGTAGTGTCTCTAACATGCACAACATGAAAGAAACACTCTTTAATGAAACCTTCTTTATCAACAAACCTCAAAATAATGGCCATTTACTCTCTCTTTGATTCATCTTGAGCTTCATCAACTAGAATTCAAAATTTTGCATCCCAAATTTCATCATGAATAGCATATCACACTTTACAAGCTAGAATATGCAAAATCTCCTTTTAAATTGTGGGTGACATATTTGGCATTCGATGGAGCATTTTCCAAGACAGCTCTAGCTACATTTTCATTGAATGTTGATGTGTGTTTTATCAATTCAATAAAGTTACCTCATTTTTTTGAATCAAAGCTATCATCATGACCTCTAAAAGCACAAGCTTGGAATGCTAGCCATCGAGCACACTTTATTGAGGTCTTGAGCTGCAATCAATTATTCTCTATTTCTTTGGATTTTTTTTCTCAACTAGCTTGTCAATATGTCCTAAATAATTCCTTAGATCCTCACAACATTTCATAGCAATTTTATGTGGTGTATTTGGATCTTTCCCCTCATGACCAATTAAAGAACAATTCATTCCATCCTTCACCTTTTTCCAATTACTAAAACCTTTTTCAGTGAATGCATCTAATCCAAGATGACCTGTTGGTTTCTTACCAAAAAGGTAGGAAGGTAGACAACAAATTGCATCTATTGAAGGTGAAGGTAAGTATTCCAACCAAATTGAATGTGATTCAAACCATGAAGATTGAAAACTATGACGATAATTTTTCGGTCCTTTGTATGGATACTCTATGTTTCTAGGTTGATATGGACCAACTATGAGAAGTATGTCGAATTTCATCTTGTTCATTGACAGGGAATTCATATATTTGTTTATGTGATCCTATATTATGGTCTATCCGTTTAGATTGAATTCTTGAACATTTGGAGGAACACTCATTAGGCATTGAAGTATCAACATTTGTTTTTACAGATGTCCTATGTTCTGAATGACTAATATCTTTTTTCTTAAAGAATGCATCAATTATTTGTCATTTACTCATTATTTGGCACCTAGTTTCAATCCAAAAAAAAAAAAAAAAATCAATTCAAAAAATGATAAACTAACTTGAGAGAGAGATATAATAAATTATCATATAAAATTCATTCTTACATGAATTATAATATAAATACACCTTTAGTTAAGTAATGTCCTTTTAGGATAAAAAAAATTAAATAAAAAAATCAATCTGAACAAAATAAATTAACAACATAGATTAAATTTTTTTTTTTTTTCATTTATAATTTACTTACTTTACAACCCAACTACACAATGCAAGCCCCACCCGGCTGGCCCCCACTCAAGAGACAAACAACACAAAAGCCAAAAGGCTGAGTCACAATGGATCAAGAATAAAGAATACAATAAGTCAATAACAATAAACTCAAAAGTACAAAGTCAAATAAGCATAAATTGCTTTGCTGGCAAAGGGATATCACATACACATATTTGATATTTCTATTCTGCTATTCAGTATTTAGTCAATTGTAGAGAAAAACAGAGACAAGTCAAGTAGAGAACTGAGATGAGAATGATTGAATGAAATACCTTGAGGAATTGAGGTGAGGACTTAAGGTTGAAGCAATGAAGGCCAGGACAGCGGGCTATGGGAGGTTGCGGCATCACAGCGAGGAGATTGTTTCTAAGGCAGAGGTGTAACACTATTGGAGGCATGAACTGAGAAGGGAAAAAACTAAGGCAAAGGCGTGACAAAGTAGATTAGATTATTTATTATTATTATTTTTAGACAATGAGGATTGAAGATGCCTTTTGTTTTTTTATTAGGTATTTCAAATTTGGGGTTGGGCTGGGTTGGAAGTGTCTTTAGTTTAGAGGAGAAGAATTTTGTTTGATTAGGGATTTGGGATTGGCTGGTGGGGTTGGATGTGGACCAAGATTTTTGTTTTATTTGAAGTTGTATTAGACTAGAACTCTTGAAGAATTGTTGAAAATAATTTGGGGGGCCGGATATTAATTTTTGGGGGGCCAATGTCATTTTTTTATTTACTCTAAGGGAAATTTGAAAAATTTTGCTGAAAGTGGTGAAAGAGACTAGGTAAAACTATAAAAATGTGGTCAAAAATACAAAAAGTAATGCCAATACAACACAAAGAGGAGAGGTTGAGCAGTGAGTTTTGAAGAGTTGTGGAAGTCTCTTCAATTACCATACTATTCTAATAATAAATAAATAAAAACAAATAAATAAATACCAAATTTTTCTTTAAATGGCAAACTGTGATTGACCTTCAACCAATCTATTACATAAACCCATTATTTTTTCTTTACTATTCATAATCTATCATGTAAGACAGCTGTGTGAAGTTGGAGGGAATGAAAGTAAAAATTTTAGTTTTGAAATAGTGCTCTGGGCTTTCACAGAAAGGTGAACTCCATGGTGGGATTGACTATAGGGCCCACCTACTACCACCTAAGAATTGTTTAAGTTGGTGGACATGACAGGACATTCACAAGATCCATGTAGGTGTAAAGTGCATTTTTGCCTATATTTTATTACGAGTACATTTTATAAGCAAGTATATTTAATGCTAGAAAATTAAAAATGCTCATTTATTAATATAAGACAAAGTAATTAGTGCAAATATAAGACAAGCTTATTTACTGCAATAATTTCGTACATTGATTTATTGCAAGAAATTTAATATCTAAAATATAGAAAAATTTCCCCTCATGAAATCATCAATTTCAGTTATTTTGATCCATAAACATTTCACCACCTTAATATTGAGTTGTCCAATTATGCAACTTCACATTTTGACCCAAATCCATATTATATAAGTAGAATCCGTCATATTGTGCTGTCCAAATGCAATGGTCCCCACCACATTTGTCTTCAAACTTACTATCTTCTACATAAACATCAAAAGTAGCATAGAAGTGTTCATTAAAAAAATAGCAGTAGAAATCTGTTATCTTAAAAGTAGCAGCATCAAAAGAGAATTCCCACTCTCCATTGGGTTGAAGAGTTCTAATGCCTAAATCATCATCCGCAGATTTACAATGATAGGTAAGGGGATGGTTGATGAGATGGTTGACAATTCTTACAGAGTGTGTTAAAATGTCGTTTGTTGACATAGGAGAAGTACTTTGGCCAAAGGCTAAGAGAAGGATAAACACAAAAGAATATAGTTTGGCTATGATCATTTGATTCATTTTTCTACTGCTCAAAATAGATATTTGGTTACACTTGAAATGCATTTGCTTTCTTATTTATAACTAGAAATTTTCATTGTACATTTACAATACATATTCAAATATTAAATGATTGCAAGACATAATAAATGCACCTTAAATTTACATTAGGAAAATTTTCCCATTATAGATACATTGAATCTTGCAATATTGATATATTTTCATATTTTGGTTTGTTATTGAATTTTAATTAAAAAATATCCTTATATTATTAAACCCATATGGATAAGATTATGGGATTTTCATTTTGTAAATGAGGATAAATGGTTAAATACAAAAAATTTCTAAATTATATTTAAAATTCCTTTCATTGATTTAACGAATTTAATTTGCAAGAAATGTGATTGTGGTTTATTTTAAAAAACATGGGTCTTTTTACAATTAGAAATACAGGGGAGGTCAATGTGATTTTAGTAAACATCAATGGCAGACGGTGCAATTTTTTATTTTATTTATTTATTTTGACATTGATTAAAAAATGTATTAGCACATTATATGTATTTCTAAATTAAATTTTCAATATTTATATTCACATATTATTTCCATATATCAATCAAAAAAATTACTGTGATAAAATCCAACATTCAATACACTTGCTTATTAGGACAAAGTTTAACTACAAAATTGGTTGTAGCCTAAGGCTACAACTTTAATCAATATGAAAGCTCGAAAATATATGAAAACACAAGAGCTATTTAGACACCCCAAATTAAAGTTACGGCTCGATTGATTTTACTCTAACTTAATACTAAGTGCGGAATAGAGCAAAAGCGAGCAGATGAACAAATAGACTACTTTAAGCCATAAACAATATAACACAACAGTAATATGAAAGTTAAAAGAGTAGGGAAGAAGAATGCAAACACAGGATAACACGCCAATGTGTTATCAAAGAGGAAACCAAAGAACTTGGCAAAAAACCTCTCCGCCGCCCTCCAAGCTGTAATCGATCCACTAGACAATCAGTTGGGATACATGGGTTAGCAAGAGACCCTCCAAGCCTAATCTACCTGCTGTACCTAAGCCCTCCAAGCTCCTACTCTAACAAGGCTTCTCGGAGCCGTGTCTTGTCTAGCTTTCCGGATCCCGCAATCCACCCGATTGCATCCGCCAAAGCCCAGCTTCTTCCAATGCTTCCCAGCAGCACCAAAAACTCACTGTACACTCTGAAAGGGTGTGGTAAGTGTTTAGGCTATCGGTAGGATGACCCCGATATGGAAATGGAGAGGTAGGAGTAGAGGAAATCCACAAGCAAATGTGTAGAGATATGTGGATATGAAAATCTCTAACTCTCAAGGTTTATGGCTAGGGTTTTCTCTCTGAAGCACTCCTCAACTTTTATGGATAATGTGGGTATATATAGTGTGGGTACAGAAAGTGTGTATCAGATAGCACAGTTTGACAAAACAAAATGTTTTACGGGTGTCTCGCGGGAAGGCTTACCCGCGAGCTACTCGCGAGACACAACTATCTCCATCTGTCCTGACTCTTCACATTCCAGTCATGTGTAGGGCATATGCATCATTTCGTAGGATGCTTTGCCGCGAGCTACTCGCGAAAACTCTTCTGTCTTCAATTGCTTAAGCCTTCACACACTTTATCTCTATCACACAACCCTTACAATTAAATCCCACAATAAATACAGGGTACAAAAGATTGAATAAAATTACAATCAAATTCGGCACGGAATTAAAGCCAACAAAACATATAGTTGTAAATTACAACTTTACATAATAAAACAAATATTACTACGTATTTTAAAAATTTAACCATTGAATTGCATGTTCTTTATGCTCTTAATACATATGTCAAATTTTGTGTCAATTGGATGTTATTTACTATATGATCTATAAGCTTATATTTTATGCATAATTTAAACTACTAAAAATTGCAATTTAAACAATTTAAATCCATATGGATACGAAAATGGGATTTCCATTTGTAAAGGAGGATAAACACATAAATACAAAATTTTTCTAAATTATATTTAAAATTCGTTTAATTGATTTAAAGGTTTTAAGTTGCAAGAAATGTGATTGTAGTTTATTTAATAAAACAGAGGTCTTTTTACAATTACAAATACAAGGGAGGTTAATGTAATTTTAGTAAACATCAATGGTAGAAAGTGCAATTTTTTTTTTTTTTTTTTTTTTTTGGCATTCACTAACAAATGTCTTAACAAATGTGTTCTGTAATATCCAACATTGAATAGACTTGCATATATTTATAAATTAAATTTCAATAATTATGTACTAAATTTATTGCCATATAACAATCCAAAAAACTTATTTCCATAATTATCCAACATTAAATACACTTTCTTTTTAAATGTCTTAACACGCTAAATGTATTTTTAAATTAAAAAAAAAAATATATATATATATATATATATCCTAATATATTTCCCTATATCAATCAAAAATAATTATTGCAATAAATATCTTATGTTTATTTGATTTGTATATTGAATCTTGCAATATTGATACATTTTCGTATTTTGGTTTATTATTGAATTCTGATTAAAAAAATTTATTTTATTTTTAAAGCCATATGGATAACAAAATGAGATTTTTATTTGGAAAGGAGGATAACAATAGAAATACAAAACTTTTCTAAATTATATTTAAAATTCATTTAATTGATTTAACAGTTTTAGGTTGTAAGAAATGTGATTGTAGTTTAGTTTTAAAAAACACGGATCTTTTTACAATTAAAAATACAAGGGAGGTCAATGTAATTTTTGTAAACATCAATGGCCAACAATGCAATCTTTTCATATATATATATATATATATATATATATATATATATATATATATATTGGCATTCATTAACAAAAGTCTTAATAAGCGTGATTTGTGATATCCAACATTAAATACACTTGCATATTAAATATCTTAACATATTAAATGTATTTTTAAATTAAATTTTCAATATTTATATACTAAATTTATTGCCACATAACAATCCAAAAAAATTATTGCCACAAATATCCAACATTAAATACACTTTCTTTATAAATGTCTTAACACACTAAATGTATTATTAAATTAAATTTTTAATATATATATACTAAATTTATTTCCCTATATCAATCAAAAAAATTATTGCAATAAATGTCTTATGTTTATTTGATTGGTATATTGACTCTTGCAATATTGTTACATTTTCATATTTTGGTTTATTATTGAATTTTGATTAAAAAAAATTCTATTGTTTTTAAACCCATATGGATAAGAAAAAGAGATTTTTATTTGTAAAAGGAGGATAAATGCAGAAATACAAAAATTTTCTAAATTATATTTAAAATTCATTTAATTGATTTAACAGTTTTAGGTTGCAAGAAATGTGATTGTAGTTTAGTTTTAAAAAACATGGGTCTTTTCACAATTAAAAATACAAGGGAGGTCAATGCAATTTTTGTAAACATCAATGGGCGACAATGAAATTTTTTTATTTTTTATTTTTTATTTTTCGCATGCATTAACAAAAGTCTTTTTTTTTTTTTTATACAAGATAGAATTTTTACTTTAGCCTAATCTAAGTGTATATGTGTGTAAAGCTCCCTTCTGGAGACTTAAACCATGGCTCTTACCCCTCACACCCCACAAGCATTTGTACTAGTTGAGTGCCCACCTCACCAAAGGTGCACGGTGGTCATTAACAAAAATCTTAATAAGTGTGCTTTGTGATATCCAACATTAAATACACTTGCATATTAAATGTCTTAACACATTAAATGTGTTTCTAAATTGAATTTTCAATATTTATATACTAAATTTATTGCCATATGTCAATAAAAAAAAATTGCAATAAATATCCAACATTAAATACACTTGCTTATTAAATGTCTCAACACATTAAATTTATTTCTAAATTAAATTTTCAATATTTATATACTATATTTATTGTAATATATCAACCAAAAAAAATTATTGCAATAAATATCCAACATTAAATACACATTCTTGTTAAATTTCTTATCACATTAAATGTATTTTTAAATTAAATCCTCAACATTTCTATACTAAATTTATTGCTATATATAAATCAAAAAATATATATCGCAATAAATAACTTATATTTAGTTGATGGGAGATATTGAATTTTGTAATATTGATACATTTTCATATTTGAATAATGTTAAATATACAAACTTTTTTACAAAAATGTTTACAAAATGCTGATGCGGTGAGTAGTTATTGGTAAATAAAAAAGTGATATTAATGGTAGTTCGTGATGAAAACCAATAAGAAACTGAACAAATCAACATTTTGTAAAAATGTTGTAAAATAGTTTGTGGTTGTAGCATTACTCTTCATATTTTGGTTTGTTATTAAATATTAATTAAAAAAATTACCTTTTGTTTTTAAATCCGTATGGAAACAAAAAATGGGATTTTCATTTGTAAAGAGGATAAATGCATAAATACAAAAATTTTATAAATTATATTTAAAATTCATTTAATTCATTTAACGGTTTTAAGTTTTTAAGAAATGTGATTGTAGTTTATTTTAAAAAACAGAGGTCTTTTTACAATTAGAAATAAAGGGAGGTTGTATAAAAAAATACACAAGGGAGGTCATTGTAAATTTAGTAAACATTAATGGCAGATGGTGCAATTTTTTCATTTTTTATTTTTGGCATTCACTAACAAATGTCTTAATAAAACTTCTTTGTAATATCCAATATTAAATATTGTTGCATATTAAATTTCATAACATCCTCAAGTAGTAGCTTACTGACATGACAACGTGTAAGCTTTGAATCCACAGATTCCTTCTCTTCTTGGACTTATTGCAACACAAGCACCCACGCTTGTGACTTTGAGATCCCATTGAAAAGTTTCAAATCACCTTCACTTGTTGATCTTTGAAACAACAACTAGGTTCTACCAATACTTGATTGTAGATCTTGCTCCAGTAAACGCTTGTGTAGTTACAAGGTACAACACCTCTCTGATCTCACAAGAAGTAACACACAAGTCTTCCAAAAAATCTTCAAAATGTAGCTAGGGTTTCCCTTTTATATGTGGATAAGTTGGATTGAAACTCTAAACGTTTTTGCAGGTTTGGACCATGTTTTAAAAATCTGCAGAATCTAATTTTTGCTATTTTCGATCGGTCAAATCTAATTTTTGATCAATCGAGCTTGGCAAATTCCAACTCTTCTTTTCTGCAGTTAGCTCGAACTTGAAGCTTGAAACACACATCTTTAAGCAATGCCTAATACATAGACTAGACATGTTTTGTTCTCGTTTTGCCAACACATGCAAAATAGAATTCTAAACATTTAATCCTAAATCTTTAGAACCTAACAATCTCCCACTTTGGCAATCTGTGACAAAACACACATACAAAATGAATTGCTCAAATCAAACATTAGCCCAATTACAAAGTGTTGCGTTAATACAATTCTATAAAGTTGTGATTTCCAACTATGTTGTGTTGGCTTTAATTTTGTGCCAAATTTGATTGTAATTTCTTCAATCATTTTCCTTGTATGTATATGGGATTAAATTTAAGGGATGAGTGTGAGAGATTGGTGAAGACTCAAGCTTCAAAGGATGTATAAGTGGATTTCACGACTGGTTCGCGACTGTCTTGCGAGCAACTTACCCCCGAAAAAGGCCACGTGTAGAGGACATGAAAGAAAGATGAAGAGTCACACCATCCAATAACATGTTGCGAATGGTAAAGTTATTGAAATCTTTTGGACAATTCTCCATCATTTTTAAGGCTGTAAAATTTTTTGTAATAACTTAAATTGAAGAAATCAATTTTTTTTAATAACGTAAATTGAAGAAACCATTGTAATAACTTAATACCAATTATATATTTTGCGATATATTATAATAGATCGAAATTTCAAAGAGATGGCTTATTGCAACAAATTTAACATTGCAATAAATAAAATATTAATTATTTTACAATCTATTACAATGACAACTATGAAATTGCAAGGAATATATTTTTACAGTGATCTAATTCCAATTATTTAAGCAAAAATATGAAAATTTTAACTATTACAATAAATATATTGTTGCAATAATTTGAACCCAAATTATTTTTGTCAATTCTTTACAATCAATTTTAATAAAATTCATGAAATAACTGCCTATTGCTACAATTTATTCGAAGTAATAAACTGTTTATTGTAATAACAAATATATTATTACATCAAAATTTTCATAAAAATATTTAAGATTTATTGCAACAAAATTTTTTTTGTAGCACAAACTTATTACCTCAAATTTTTTTGCAACATTTCGCATAAACAATTGCAATGACTTCGATGTTATTGCAAAAATTTTTTTTTTGTTGTAATAAACATATATTGCTGTAGTGTAATTAGTAAGAAGGTGACAATGGCTGATGCAATAAAAGAGAGAGCGTTGAATATTTTGAAATAGAAGTAGTTCAACGGATCGATAGAACCTATAACTGACGTTCCAACATCAACTTTGATGATATGACAAGTATAAAAAGTAACATTTCCACTTTGTGACCAACAACCGCCTGGGGGGCTAGCTGCTTGTTGGAAAGTGAGAGTTGTAATCATAGTAACCACTACCATTATATAGCCACGATTCTCTTCTACCCAATTACCTCCGTATTTCAAGTGTTTCGACAAATGCTTCCACCATTTCTTCCCTGATTGTGTTGTTTTTGCTGATTCACTTTGATTAGTCACTCTTTCAACCCTAGCACCGGCATCCAATAACATGTTGATAATGGTAAAGTTATTGAAATCTTTTGGACAATTCTCCAACGTTTTTATGGCTGTAGTATTTTTTGCAATAACTTAAATTGAAGAAATCAATTTTTTTTAATAATTGAAATTGAAGAAACCATTGTAATAACTTGATACCAATTATATATTTTACGATATATTATAATAGATCGAAATTTCAAAGAGATGGCTTATTGCAACAAATTTAAAATTACAATAACTAAAATATCAATTATTTTACGATCTATTGCAATGACAAATATGAAACTGCAATGAATATATTATTACAATGATCTAATTCCAATTCTTTTACAATCTATTGTAAGCAAAAATATGAAAAATTTAACTATTACAATAAATATACCGTCGCAATAAATTGAACCCAAGTTATTTCTGTCAATTCTTTACAATCATTTGTAATAAAATTCATGAAATAATTGCCTATTCCTACAATTTATTCGAAGTAATAAATTGTTTATTACAATAGCAAATATATTATTACATAAAAATTTTCATTAAAATATTTAAGATTTATTGCAACAAAATTTTTTTGTAGCACAAACTTATTACCTCAAATTTTATTGTAGCACTTCGCATAAACTATTGCAATGACTTCGGTATTATTGCAACGATTGTTTTTGTTTCTAATAAACATTTTTTGTAGTAGTATAATTAGTACGAAGGTGACAATGACTGATGCAATAAAAGAAATAGCGTTGAATATTTTGAAATAGAAGTAGTACAACGAATCGATAGAAACTATAACTGACTTTCCAGCATCAACTTTGATGTTATGACCAGTATAAAAAGTAACATTTCCACTTTGTGACCAAACACCACCTGAGGGGCTAGCTGCCTATTGGAAAGTGAGAGTTGTAATCACAGTAGCCACTACCATTATATAGCCACGATTCTCTTCTACCCAATTACCTCAGTATATCAAGTGTTTCGACAAATTCTTCCACCATTTCTTCCTTGATTGTGTTGTATTTGCTGATTCACTTGGATTATTCACTCTTTTAACCCAAGCACCGGCATCCAATAACATGTTGCGAATGATAAAGTTATTGAAATCTTTTGGACAATTCTCCAACATTTTTAAGGCTGTAAATTTTTTTGCAATAACTTAAATTGAAAAAATCAATTTTTTTTTTTAATAACTTAAATAGAAGAAACCATTGTAATAACTTGATACCAATTATATATTGTACGATATATTATAATAGATCGAAATTTCAAAGAGATGGCTTATTGCAACAAATTTAACATTGCAATAAATAAAATATCAATTATTTTACAATCTATTGCAATGACAAATTTGAAACTGCAATGAATATATTATTACAATGATCCAATTCAAATTATTTTACAATCTATTGTAAGCGAAAATATGAAAATTTTAACTATTACAATAATTATACCGTTGCAATAATTTGAACCCAAATTATTTTTGTCAATTCTTTACAATCTATTGCAATAAAATTCATGAAATAATTGTCTATTGCTACAATTTATTCAAAATAATAAATTTTTTATTGCAATGGCAAATATATTATTACATCAAAATTTTCATTTAAATATTTAAGATTTATTGCAAAAATATTTTTTTGTAGCACAAACTTATTACTTCAAATTTTATTGCAACACTTCGCATAAACTATTGCAATGAATTCGATGTTATTGCAACAATTTTTTTTTTTTTTTGTAATAAACATTTTTATTGTAGTGTAATTTGTAAGAAGGTGACAATGACTGATGCAATAAAAGAGATAGCGTTGAATATTTTGAAATAGAAGTAGTACAACGGATCGGTAGAACCTATAACTGATGTTCCAGCATCAACTGTGATGTTATGACCAGTATAAAAAGTAACATTTCCACTTTGTGACTAAACACCACCTGGGGGGCTAGCTGCTTGTTGGAAAGTGAGAGTTGTAATCACAGTAGCCACTACCCTTATATAGCCACGATTCTCTTCTACCCAATTACCTCAGTATTTCGAGTGTTTCGACAAATTCTTCCACCATTTCTTCCTTGATTGTGTTGTTTTTGCTGATTCTCTTGGATTATTCACTCTTTCAACCCTAGCACTGGCATCCAACAACATGTTGCGAATGGTAAAGTTATTGAAATGTTTTGGACAATTCTCCAACGTTTTTAATGCTGTAAAATTTTTTGCAATAACTTAAATTTGAGAAATCAATTTTTTTTAATAACTGAAATTGAAGAAACCATTGTAATAACTTGATACCAATTATATATTTTGGGATATATTATAATAGATCGAAATTTCAAAGAGATGGCTTACTGCAACAAATTTAACATTGCAATAACTAAAATATCAATTATTTTACAATCTATTGCAATGACAAATATGAAACTACAATGAATATACTATTACAATGATATAATTCTAATTATTTTTCAATCTATTGTATGCAAAAATATGAAAAATTTAACTACTACAAAAAATATACTGTTGCAATGATTTGAACCCATTTTTTTTTTGTCAAATCTTTACAGTCTATTATAACAAAATTCATGAAATAATAGGCTATTGCTACAATTTATTCGAAGTAATAAATTTTTTGTTGCAATAGCAAATATATTATTACATCAAAATTTTCATTAAAATATTTAAGATTTATTGCAACAAAATTTTTTTGTAGCACAAACTTATTACCTCAAATTTTATTGTAACACTTCTCATAAACTATTGCAATGACTTCGATGTTATTGCAACGATTTTTTTTGTTGTAATGAATATTTTTTGTTGTAGTGTAATTAGTAAGAATGTGACAATGACTGATGCAATAAAAGAGATAGCGTTGAATATTATGAAATAGAAGTAGGACAACGGCTCGATAGAACCTATAACTGATGTTCCAGCATCAACTTTGATGTTATGACCGGTATAAAAAGTAATATTTCCACTTTGTGACCAAACACCGCTTGGGGGGCTAGCTGCTTGTTGGAAAGTAGGAGTTGTAATCACAGTAGCAACTACCATTATATAGCCACGATTCTCTTCTACCCAATTACCTTAGTATTTTAAGTGTTTCGACAAATTCTTCCACCATTTCTTCCTTGATTGTATTGTTTTTGTTGATTCACTTGGATTATTCACTCTTTCAACCCTAGCACCAGCAGCAATAACATGTTGTGAATGGTAAACTTATTGAAATCTTTTGGACAATTGTCCAACGTTTTTAAGGTTGTAAAATTTTTTGCAAAAACTTAAATTGAAGAAAGCAATTTTTTTTAATAACTGAAATTGAAGAAACCATTGTTATAACTTGATACCAATTATATATTTTGCGATATATTATAATAGATTGAAATTTCCAAGAGATGGCTTATTGCAACAAATTTAACATTGCAATAACTAAAATATCAATTATTTTACAATCTATTGCAATGACAAATATGAAACCGCAATGAATATATTATTACAATGATCTAATTCCAATTATTTTACAATCTATTGTAAGCAAAAATATGAAAATTTTAACTATTACAATAAATATACAATTGCAATAATTTGAACCAAAATTATTTTTGTCAATTCTTTACAATCTATTGTAATAAAATTCATGAAATAATTGCCTATTGTTACAATTTATTCGTAGTAATAAATTGTTTATTGCAATAACAAATATATTATTACATCAAAATTTTCATTAAAATATTTAAGATTTATTGCAACAAAATTTTTTTGTAGCACAAACTTATTACCTTAAATTTTATTGCAACACTTCACATAAACTATTGCAATGACTTCGAGGTTATTGCAACGATTTTATTTGTTGTAATAAACTTTTTTTGTTGTAGTATAATTAGTAAGAAGGTGACAATGATTGATGCAATAAAAGAGATAGCGTTAAATATTATGAAATAGAAGTAGTACAATGAATCGATAGAACCTATAACTGACGTTCCAGCATCAACTTTGATGTTATGACTAGTATAAAAAGTAACATTTCCACTTTGTGACAAAACACCGCCTAGGGGGCTAGCTGCTTGTTGGAAAGTGAGAGTTGTAATCACAGTAGCCACTACCATTATATAGCCACGATTCTCTTCTACCCAATTACCTCCATATTTCAATTGTTTAGACAAATTCTTCCACCATTTCTTCCTTGAATGGGTTGTTTTTGCTGATTCACTTGGATTATTCACTCTTTCAACCCTAGTACCGGCATCCAATAACATGTTGTGAATGGTAAACTTATTGAAATCTTTTGGACAATTGTCCAACGTTTTTAAGGTTGTAAATTTTTTTGCAAAAACTTAAATTGAAGAAAGCAATTTTTTTTAATAACTGAAATTGAAGAAACCATTGTTATAACTTGATACCAATTATATATTTTGCGATATATTATAATAGATCGAAATTTTCAAGAGATGGCTTATTGCAGCAAATTTAACATTGCAATAACTAAAATATCAATTATTTTACAATCTATTGCAATGACAAATATGAAACCGCAATGAATATATTATTACAATGATCTAATTCCAATTATTTTACAATCTATTGTAAGCAAAAATATGAAAATTTTAATTGTTACAATAAATACACAATTGCAATAATTTGAACCAAAATTATTTTTGTCAATTCTTTACAATCTATTGTAATAAAATTCATGAAATAATTGCCTATTGTTACAATTTATTCGTAGTAATAAATTGTTTATTGCAATAGCAAATATATTATTACATCAAAATTTTCATTAAAATATTTAAGATTTATTGCAACAAAATTTTTTTGTAGCACAAACTTATTACCTTAAATTTTATTGCAACACTTCGCATAAACTATTGCAATGACTTCGAGGTTATTGCAACGATTTTATTTGTTGTAATAAACATTTTTTTTTTGTAGTATAATTAGTAAGAAGGTGACAATGACTGATGCAATAAAAGAGATAGCGTTAAATATTATGAAATAGAAGTAGTACAACGAATCGATAGAACCTATAACTGACGTTCCAGCATCAACTTTGATGTTATGACTAGTATAAAAAGTAACATTTCCACTTTGTGACCAAACACCGCCTGGGGGGCTAGCTGCTTGTTGGAGAGTGAGAGTTGTAATCACAGTAGCCACTACCATTATATAGCCATGATTCTCTTCTACCCAATTACCTTAGTATTTCAAGTGTTTCAGCAACTCCTTCCACCATTTCTTCCTTGATTGTGTTGTTTTTGCTGATTCACTTGGATTTTCACTCTTTCAACCCTAGCACCAGCATCCAATAACATGTTGCGAATGGTAAAGTTTTTAATAACTTAAATTGAAGAAACCATTGTAATAACTTGATACCAATTATATATTTTGTGATATATTATAATAGATCGAAATTTCAAAGAGATGGCTTATTGCAACAAATTTAACATTGCAATAACTAAAATATCAATTATTTTACAATCTATTGTTATGACAAATATGTAACTGCAATTAATATATTATTACAATGATCTAATTCCAATTATTTTACAATCTATTGTAGGAAAAATATGAAAAATTTAACTATTACAATAAATATATCGTTGCAGTAATTTGAACCCAAATTATTTTTGTCAATTCTTTACAATATATTGCAATAAAATTCGTGAAATAATTGCCTATTGCTACAAGATATTCGAAGTAATAAATTGTTTATTGCAATAGCAAATATATTATTACATCATAATTTTCATTAAAATATTTAAGATTTGTTACAAAAATATTTTTTTGTAGCACAAACTTATTACCTCAAATTTTATTGCAACACTTTGCATAAACTATTGTAATGACTTTGATGTTATTGCAACAATTTTTTTTGTTGAAATAAACATTTTTTGTTGTAGTGTAATTAGTAAGAAGGTATAGTGACTAATGCAATAAAAGAGATAGCGTTGAATATTATGAAATAAAAGTAGTACAACGGATCGATTCAACCTATAACTGACGTTCTAGCATCAACTTTGATGTTATGACCGGTATAAAAAGTAACATTTCCAATTTGTGACCAAACACCGCTTGGGGGGCTAGCTGCTTGTTGGAAAGTAGGAGTTGTAATCACAGTAGCAACTACCATTATATAGCCACGATTCTCTTCTACCCAATTACCTTAGTATTTTAAGTGTTTCGACAAATTCTTCCACCATTTCTTCGTTGATTGTGTTGTTTTTGCTGATTCACTTGGATTATTCACTCTTTCAACCCTAGCATCGACATCCAATAACATGTTATGAATGGTAAAGCTGTTGAAATCTTTTAGACAATTCTCCAACATTTTTAATGCTGTAAAATCCTTGTTGTTCCGGGAATCTACTTCTTTTTTCACTATAGTCACCAAAAGTAAGTATTTTACTGTCAGCAAATTAAAGCTTAAAGTGTTGTAATTTTGAAAATATTTATAAAGTTGTGATTTACAAATACGTATTTTGTTGGCTTTTATTCCTTGCCAAATTTGATTGTAAGTTTATTCAATCTTTTGTACCATGTATTTATTGTGGGATTTAATTGTAAGGGTTGTGTGATAGAGAGAAAGAGAGTGTGAAGACTCAAGCAATTGAAGCCAGAAGATTTCTCGCGGGTATCTCGCTACTAAGCATCCCGCGAAGTGAAGCATGTGCCTTACACATGACTGAAATGCGAAGAGTCAATACAGATCGAGACAAATGTGTTTCGCGAGTAGCTCGCGGGTAAGGCCTTCCCGCAAGACACCCGCGAAACATTCTATTCTGCCAGACTGTACTATCTGATACACACTTTCTGTACCCACACTATTTATACCCTCATTACCCACAAATGTTAAGGAGTACTTCTGAGAGAAAATCCTAGCCAAACACCTTGAGAGTTAGAGATTATCATACCCATATATCTCTACACATAAGCTTGTAGATTTCCTTAACTCCTACCTCTCCATTTTCATACCATTGAGAGGTTGATAACCTAAACACTTACCACACCCTTTTAGAGTGTCAAGTGAGGTTTTGATGCTGCTGGGAAGTATTGGAAGAAGCCAAGGATGGTAGATGCAACATGGAGCTTGTTGCGGGATCTGGAGAGTTAGACAAGACACGATTCCGAGAAGCCTTGTTGGAGTAGGAGTTTGGAGGGCTTAGGTACAGCGGGTAGATTAGGCTTGGAGGGTCTCTTGCTAACCCATGTATCCCAATTGTTTGTCTAGGGGATCGATTACCGCTTGGAGGGCAACGGAGAGGTTTTTCACCGAGTTCTTCGGTTTCCTCTTCGATAACACATCGGCGTGTTATCTGTGTTTGCATTCTTCTTCCCTACTCTTTTACATTTCATTTTATTATTGTGTTTATATGAATATGTGTTAGTGTAGCTTGTTTTTTTATCCACTCGCATTTACACTATTCTGCACTTAAAATTAAGTTAGTGTAAAATCTATCGAGCTAACTTTGATTTGGGGGTCTAAACAGCTCTTGTGCTTCTAACACATTTTCGAGCTTTCAATATTTGTCTTTGAGAACCATAACGTAAAGATCAATGCTACTTAGATAGAGAATTTCTCTATTAGCAAAAAAGAAATTGTGATATATACAACAAATGTAGAAAATGGTTATTAACTAGAAGCAAGTCAATGTGGGGTTTTAAAATCCTGCCTACACGAAAAACGGCAGGATTCTAAACTTGATATAATGTATCCTTTGGAATCAAATATAAGAGGAATATCTTCTGAAAAACCAAAGAAAAAACTAGGTGGTCAATTCCTTAAAAAAAAAAAAAAAAAAAAAAAAAAAACCAAATCTTAATTATAAGACTAATATTAATAGAATTATAAATTCATAAAATATTTTCTTCTTTAATTAACTATATAAATTTATTGGAAGCTAATATCACTATAATTAGACCATAAATTAATTAACTATAGCTAATTTAAAGTCGAAATCCTTGCAACTCTTGGATATATTTTTCACTGAAAAATCATCAGAGTAGATTATAAATATTTTCATAATTTTAATTAATATTTTACATACTTAAAACATTTGACAAATTCAAACAAAGATAGTTAATCACAATTGGCACAAATTGGCTTATCCAATAGTAAATAATTAATTTTGTAGATACTAAAAATATTTAAAATACAAAAAAAAAATCAAATAAATACACAATATGCAAATTTACGTGATTCAGTTATGGACCTATGGGTGCTCATGAGTGGGGGTAAAATGATTTTTACTTAATTTATTTTTGCATGTATATTCAAGAAATAAATAAAAAGCTACCTCAATTTGTTTTTGCATCACAGCTAAATGCAAGATAGTGTTGCCATCATCAGAGGTTTTGAAATTGAGAAAATCCCCATCGTCACTCAAGGATTTCACCAATAGGTCCAAAGCCTTTAATTGGTTGTACTTAACACACAAGTGCAAAACAGTCTCATTCCCGTCAAGTACAACCCGAACTAAATCAGGTCGTGCAACGATCAGCTTCTCCACAACTTCAACTCGTCCTCTCATTGCTGCATAGTGGAGAGGAATTCTCCCATTTTGATCATGAAACAAGCATGCATCTTCATATATAGTTAATAGATCTTGAACAATCTCGACGTGGCCCTCAGAGGAAGCCAAATGAAGGGGACAACATTTGTGGGAGTCTAATTCGACAGCTAGGCAAGGATTTTGAGTTAAAAGAGTTTTAGTGAAATCAAGGTAGCCAAGCAAAGCTGATATGTGTAATGGAGTTTCAGTAAAAGTTTTCAAAGAAATTTTATGAAGGATGCATGGGTCTTTCTTGATCAAACTTTTCAATGTGGTTGTACAATCAATTGCTGATGCGTTGTAAAGATCAACAATATCATCTCCTCCTTGAATCGTTATTTCCATTCTCTCTCTCTCTCTCTCTCTCTCTCTCTCTCTCTCTCTCTCTCTCTCTCTCTCTCTCTCTCTCTCTCTCTCTCTCTCTCTCTCTCTCTCTCTCTCGTTTGTGAATTGTTATTATAGGAAGGAAGCATATAAATAGATGGATGATCCATTGCTTGTTTGTGAATTGTTATTATAGGAAGGAAGCATATAAATAGATGGATGATCCATTGCTTGAGCAATTATACACTCTCGTTGTTGGACGACTTTGAAATTTCATGATCAATGGCATATTTGAGAGAGAGAGAGAGAGAGAGAGAGAGAGAGAGAGAGAGAGAGAGAGAGAGAGAGAGAGAGAGAGAGAGAGAGAGAGAGAGAGAGACCCTGACAAGTGGAAAGGCCGAACCTCACACGTTTCCTTGAAGTAAAATTTGTGAAAGTTCAAATAGTGTAAAAACACCCTTGAACGTTTAGACCCCCAATTTGCAAATTACCAATTCAAGCTTTATATCAAACAATTAATGTGCGGAACATGAACAAAATCTTAATACAAAATTGGTAAACAATCTATGCCAATTAAAATCACATCCACAGCGGAAAATAAAAGGCAAAGATAAAGGGAAGAGAGATGCAAACACAAGGACAACACACGATGTGTTATCGAAGAGGAAACCAAAGTCCTCGGCGTAAAACCTCTCCGCCGCCTTCCAAGTGGTAAACAATCCACTAGAAAATGTAGTTGGGATACATGAACAGCAATAGACCCTCCAAACCTAATCTACCCAGTGTACCTAAGCCCTCCAAGCTTCTTGCTACAACGAGGTTGCGCCGAACCTATTTCTTTTCTAGCTTCCCGGATTCCGCTACTTGACCATAGCATCAACCAATGTAAATTGGTTCCTTCTTAACTGCTTCCCAGAACACCAAACAGCCCTCTCACAGTAATGGATATGGTGAAAAAAAGTTTTGGTAAAATGCCTCTCAAGGATTTAACAATGGAGAGGAAGAAAGTTGAAGAATTTGAAGAGACTCTTATGTAAAGATTGTAGATGAATCAATCTTGTTTTACTCTAGGGTTTCTCTCTCAAAATTCTCTATGGAAGCTCTCTTTCTTTTGTGGGTATAAGAGGTACTTATACTGGGATGAGAATGGAATGTGAAGAGTCAGGTTTTTCAAAACAGGGGTGGCTCGCGGCTTGACTAAGTCGCGAGAACCAGCCGCGCGATAACAGAACGGCCAGTTGTCCTATTTTGTCCTGCAGTGCTCCAGCTAGCATGACGCTTCAACTTCTGGCATGCTTGGCACATGTGCTGCTTCTGGCGGCTTGCAGTCGAGAGTCACCCGCGAGATCCAGCCGCAAGACTCTGTTTTCTTGCACACTCTTGAGTATTCAACACTCTATCTCACTCACTACCCTTACAACAAACCCACCTAAATACAGGGTTACTAATTGCTGAAATACAAGCAAATTTGGCATGGAATAAAGCCAACAAGATGGTTGAATAAATTCAACCTTACAATTTGGTTTGCTGTAGGTGGAAAATTATTGAATACTCCTCCCTCTCACATGAATTGTGGGTTCCACCATGAATTTAATTAGTGGAAACCACAATTATGTGAGAGAGAGAAGAGTATGCATTTATGGTATTTCGGAAGTATCCAATAATTACCGCAATAGGTGAGTTCGAAATAAATGTGATGAGTATTATAGAATATGTGATTAATTAACTATTCAGTGTTGGATGGTCTTTTCTTCAAGTCCAGTTTTAATTTCTTGTTGCCAGTTTGCTTGAACTTTTGTTTGAAAAGGTCAGTGTAATATAATATCTGAAGTGAAATTGGACAAAGGCATTTGGCTCAAAATCTCGCCTACAAAAGAAAACTATATATAGAAGATTTTGAGATTGTTTAGTTAATTTGTCTTATTTATTTATTTTTATTTTATTATTAATGTATAGTTTTACATTTTAGTTTCTTTAGATATAAATTTATTTTATTATTTAAATAAAATAAAATTCACAATATAAAATATATCAAATGATCAAATAGAAGCACCATGCACTGATATTATCTATTTCATAGGAGCATTAAACTAATATTTATTTATTTTATTATTTGTTTTACGTTTCTCACTTTTTATAGTTTCCAAAAATCTATATTGAGAAGACTTTTTTATTTGTTTAGTTTGGCATATTTATTTTATTTGTTAATGCATAATTTTTCCTTTTAAAACGTTTTAAGATAGAACTGAATTTTATTATTTTTATTATTATTCAAATGAAAAATACAAAATAAACTATATCAAATGATCTATCAGAAGCACCATGAACTAATACTATATATATATATATATGAGAAACCATTACATATTTTAAAAATATATGGTTTAAAAAAAGTGTAAGCTAACATCATGTATAATTTCAATATTTTTTTAAAAAGTGTATAATTGTGATTATTTTTAACTAAATCCATGCATATATACACAAAGATAAACACACGTCAAATTTAATTACATAACTTCATTAACTTTAATTGTCATTGGAAAAAATTTATAGTTAAATTTAAAGACCATTATATGTTTTCGTTGTGCTTACAATGTAATTTACATTGTATCATTTAATGTAAAAGAAAATTTTCCCTAAATTTAATAGGATAACTTGGTATATTGTGGATAACGAACTAGATAGTGTGAGCTTATCTTGACAATTGCAACTTCTTTATTGGAAAAACTACAGTTCGTGTGAGATTAAGCTCATTTCCATTCTCTCTCTCTCTCTCATTTGTGAATTGTTATTACAGGAAGGAAGCATATAAATAGATGGATGATCCATTGCTTAAGCAATACACTCTCATTGTTGGACGACTTTGAAATTTCATGGTCAATGGCATATTTGAGAGAGAGAGAGAGAGAGAGAGAGAGAGAGAGAGAGACCCTGACAAGTGGAAAGGCCGAACCTCACATGTTTCCTTGAAGTAAAATTTGGTTTGCTGTAGGTGGAAAATTATTGAATACTCCTCCCTCTCACATGAATTGTACGTTCCACCATGAATTTAATTAGTAGGATCCACAATTATGTAAGAGAGAGTTGTATGCATTTATGGTATTTCGGAAGTATCCAATAATTACCTACGGTAGGTGAGTTCGAAATAAATGTGATGAGTATTATAGGTTATGTGATTAATTAATTATTCAGTGTTAGATGGTCTTTTCTTCAAGTCCAATTTTAATTTCTTTCACGTTGATCAAAATTGAATAACCTGATGCAAAATATAAACACATACACAATTGCATTAATACCATCAATATAATTTCCCAAATGATTTTTACAACATGTTCTAATATATTTTTCTAAATTCTTTTACAACATGTATAGCTAAAACTTTTTTAAGTTGCAAATCCAGCCCAGAGGGTTCAGTCAAACAAAAGTTAAAGTAACACAATAACATCGAAAATGAAAAAGGAGAAATGTCAAAAGAGATTTGATTGGTATAAGGTGGGGCCATTGATCCTAAGCCAAACATCTGAGATTGCAGTTACTTGTCTTAAAGAAGTATGCAGTTTTCCAATTTTCAAGAATCCAACTTTATTCTTTTACCATCAAATAAGGCCTTGAGCTTCTCATTACAGTAGATCTCCATCTTATCTGTAAGATTCTATAGGCAAGAAGCAAGCAAATATTTCATCAAAACATTAACCAAAATTCAAATCAACAAAAGATGAAGAAATTAAGGTCTACCTTGTCAAAAAAGAGGTAAATAAAGCAATAACAACTACGTTAAGTATTACCAAAGAAATGGAGTTTTATATATGAATGCGATTCCTTCACACATCAATAAAATAACAACTCTTTTCACTTTTTCTCAATGTGGACTAGATTGCCTCTATTCACTTCCATTAGAAAATCCCAACACTTCTCCTCGCCTACATGACACATGTAAACATTGAATTTACCCCAAAATCTAATGATGTTACCAGCATGAACTCACAATCAAACTACAATCAACTAAAATACTAAATGGCTAAAAAATTAAAAAAGCAATGAAAACTCTAGCATGCACTCTTAGTAGACAAGACATTTCAATGTGCCAAAAATTCCGAGTATGCACTCTTAGTAGAACGCAAGTGATTCCAATCCAACTTAACAAACCCCTTTGAAATCCAAAATATGTTTGGGATTCTATAATGGTGTCCAAACTCTAATGGTGTCTAAACTCTTTCCATGCGCTTAACTACTACACATAAATTAATCCCATCCTTATGTACTTAACCAACAATCTACACTACACAATGACTTTTTTTACTTTCCCAAACACAATGCCACTCTTAACTACAATCAACTAAAATACTAAATGGCTAAAAAATTAAAAAAGCAATGAAAACTCTAGCATGCACTCTTAGTAGACAAGACATTTCAATGTGCCAAAAATTCCGAGTATGCACTCTTAGTAGAACGCAAGTGATTCCAATCCAACTTAACAAACCCCTTTGAAATCCAAAATATGTTTGGGATTCTATAATGGTGTCCAAACTCTAATGGTGTCTAAACTCTTTCCATGCGCTTAACTACTACACATAAATTAATCCCATCCTTATGTACTTAACCAACAATCTACACTACACAATGACTTTTTTTACTTTCCCAAACACAATGCCACTCTTTTTAGTTTTCATGTTTGGTCTTCGGATGGAGAGGGAATCAAGTGTGTCTGAGACTTTGATATTGTTGGCTTTGATTAGTTTGATGCTTATGTGGCAGCATTTGTCCTTGGTTTTAAGAATCTCAACCCTCCCCTTAAAAATTTAACATCATGTAAATCTTCTTCCCTAACATAGATATTATTTTACTATTATTAGATGCCAAATATCCATGATGACAAAGACATATACCAATCACTTGATGTCAGATAAAAAAGACGAAAAAGGATTATTAGTATGGAGTACAAAGGAACTAAGTTTACCTTGTATTTATTTTCAGTACTTTTGGGCCTTGTCTTTGGCTCCTTATGGCCAGCTTTTCCAAGGTGGGATAGAATCCTTATCACACATGTAGACAAAACCAGTAACACTGCCAAAAAAAAAACAATAGGTGGACAATACATTTTGAAAAAAAAAATTCCCAAATTCTTAGAATATACTAAAACCAATTACAGTGTGATTGAAATACAATGAAAATTGAATCATTGTATGTGATATAGTTGGATATACAACTGAAAACTAAATTATTAACCAAGGAAAATATTTATGTTTTCTAGTTGTGAGCTAATTAAGGGAAAAAGATCGTGCAATAATGCACCAATCTAACACCATGAGATGTGCCTAGAAAATATTCATGTCAAGCATATTGTATCATGCACTGTTTAAACTAATTAATTGGAAAATGAACTCCTAAATATTGAGCACAACTCCTAAATATTTAAATCCTATTTTTTTCTTCTCAAGAGCTGAAATAAACCCATGCTCAACAGTAATTCCTCATGGCTTTCCCACTTGAAGATATTTTAAGTGTCCACCACAAATATATCTAGAGTGAAAATTAAGTACTAATCCTCAAATGCAGTAAATTAAGTTCCTAGTTAAATTTACACACATCTCCATTGATTAACACAACTTAAACAGTATGATATTTTCTAAAGAAAATTTGGATGTTTAAATTTAATTGGAGAACCAATTTATCAACAAAAAAAAAAAAAAAAAAAAAAGAGAAGAGTGCAGGTAGAAACCAATAACAACCCAATAACACCTTAATGTAAATTTCTAACACATTCCACCAAAAATAAATAAGATAAAAAAATAAAAAATAAAAGTAAAAACTAACACATGCATTAATACAGATTAACTAAAAATTCAAAAAATCAATCAAACCATCACTGCCAACATAATCATTCAAATTAGAGATAAGTAGCCAAAACTGCATTCATTGAGAATAAAAAAATTACACAACCTCAAACTAAGTCTACAAAAATTAGGTCTACAAATTGCACAATACAGATCCAATCTACATACAAGTTTAGAAAATTTAGGTTTACAAATTGCACAGTTCAAATCAAAACCCTATCATTTGCCCAGAATTTCCCAAGCAAATGAAAAATGAACCTTCTCATTAACAAATTTTCAATTTCACAATAATGAATGTGAAATAACTAACCTCCCTGCTCTCACGCGTACGAGTTCGGATGTCCAGATCAGGCACTTGCGGAGACCTAAGGAGAAGCGGCATCGGAAGATACAGCGCCGTCGAGGAAGGAGAGGAATCTGAAACTCTAAACGCACACGATCAACATCGAGATAAGGAGCGATCAAGAGCCGATCTAGGTCTCGCAATCGGAGAACGACGCGAGCAAAACGAGGTAGAGAGGAGAAAGAGAGGACTACGGATATGAAACTGAGAATGAGAGAGCTGTTGTACAATAGGGGAATAATAAATAATAAAATATTTCTATTTACTTTTTCAACGTTTATACAACCGTTGATAAATACTTTCCTTTCTTCAACATTTTTTTAGTGACGTTGATAAAAGTATGTGGATTTTCATGGATTTCCTTCCTTCTTCAACATTTTTAGTGACCGTTGATAAAATTATGTGAATTTCCTTCCTTTTCAACATGTTTTAGTGACTGCTGATAAAAGTATGTGAATTTTTTCTTTTTAATCATTAGTTGATTACAAGTTTGAAACTTAAAGCTTTTATTAACCTTTGTCAACGTTTTTTAGCGACTGTTGATAAAAGTATGTGGATTCTCTTTTTTTAATCAACGGTTGATTACAGGTGTAGAAACTAAAAGTTTTTCTTGACAGTTTTTTAGTGACTGTAGATAAAAATATGTTGAAAAAACTTAAGCTTGTTGTAGTGTATTAATTAGAGGCTAGTGGTGCAAAAGCAAGAAATGCAAGGATATAGATTCATAATAAAGGCAAAGGGAATATCCATTAAAGTATTGAGCAAATGGTACATATAATTGTCTTCAATGCCACATAACAAAGTGGGGAGAATGAGGGAGGTGATGAATAGGCACTAATCGTACCACCACACACACAAGCACGTACTATTTCCCAAGTCAAAGTAGTAAATATGGTTATTGAGTTAATTTCAAGACTTGAGAGTTGAATTGAATTCTCCCCCTCTTTGATTCCATGTTTTGGGATTTCTAACATATTAGGGATGAACTTATTATCCATCTCTTCATAACAATCAAAGCTTTTGGTTGTTCTCTCAAAAAAAAAAAAAAAAAAAGGCTTTTGGTTGTTAGATGTTTAAAAAAATGGCAACCTTAAGTTTTGTTCTTAGTTAGATAATAAGATTAGTTGTTTTATTGATTATTTCGGGTAATTCATTGACCAAACCTGATTTTTGTGTTTTCCAAGGGGAATAACCCCGTAAGGAACTTGCTAAATATATGAGAACTAGTCAAATTTCATAATGAAGTGGTGATTTGTCAATTGACAGCTCTTCACATTGCAGCTCATCAAGGCCATTGTTGGGTAATGGAAGAGATTTTAGAATATTGTCCTGATTGTTACGAACTAGTTGACGAGAGAGGCTGGAATGCACTCCATTTTTTCGTGAACTCATCTAGTAGTAATTGGGATGTCATTGGAGCGAAGTACATCCTAAAGTTTTATTCACTTAGCAACCTTTTAAATGAAAAGGATGACCACGGGAACACACCTCCCCGTCACCATTCCAAATCATTGCTTTATATAAAGGATGTCATGTGTCATGATATAGTTGATAACATGGCCTTCAACAAACAAAACCTCAACGTTTACGACCTCGCTTTAACTAGTGAAAAATTGTCTGATAAAAAGTAATGGAAAATTTAATTTTATTTCATAGGATATTTTTTTCAAATGGAAACTATGAGGACATTGTTTCCTTTTTTTCCTTTCCGGTGTTGCATATTTATTTCTTATTTATATTTATTAAAAAAATCAATTAAGATACTATATAAAAGAGATGTAAATTACAAATAACTCCTTTTGATTTTGACTGGTTTTCAATTCAATCTTATAACTTGAACTTGTATAATTCTTCAATATAATCCTTCCATGATTCCATCTACTTTCATTCAATATCAATATGTATTGTTAAGTCCATCAAAACTATGTTATTTTGCCAAGTATAAGATCCTAAAATTTATGGGAATATTGGACGTAACACTAAATGGAAAGATTAACTTGAAAATAAATTAAAGTTAGAAAACTGACTTGAGAAAAATAAAACTTAAAAAAAAAAAAAAAGACTAAATTAAAAATAGATTAATGCTGAATGGTGTCATTTGTAATTGAGCAAAAAAAGAAATTAAAAAATGTTAAAACTACGTGACCCTGCATATATTGACAATGGTCTTCGTCCGGAATTTCGAAGACCCTTATGAGATGATATCCTACCAAAGAGAAAACATTATGAATATAAGGGGGAACCCTGGGATGCTGAGCTGAATGGAAAGCCCGTAAAAACCGATTTGTTTCTATCATGAAAGAAACATCCCAATACCATTTGGTGGTGGACACACTCATTGCAACCGTGACTTTTGCAGGAGGTATTACCCTGCCTGGGGGTTTCATAGGTCAAGAAGGCCCACACCCAGGCTTTGCAGTTCTGACGAGTAATACTGCTTTCAAAGCATTTATTATTACAAATACCATAGCCATGGTGCAATCTTGTTCTGCTGCCTTTATCCAACTATTCATGCCACTATTGTTTCTCGAAAAGATCCTGGAGACTTTTCTTTCCTACTTGCCCCACTGGCCTTCTGCCTTTCGATATCTGCCATGGGAGCAATGTTGCAAAGTATGTTAATAATAAGAGCCCACCTAAACTATATATGCCGTACATACTGTGTTGTCGGTTTTGATCATGGCAATGAGAGCTGCATTGTGGCCGTTGCAAGGCAGAGAGGAATTGATGTTGTGCTCAATGATGAGTCTAAGTGTGAGACTCCTGCTATCGTGTGTTTTGGAGAAAAGCAGCGGTTTATTGGAACAGCAGGAGCTGCGTCGACCATGATGAACCCAAAGAATTCGATCTCTCAGATAAAGCGGTTAATTGGTCGTAAGTACAATGATCCTGAATTGCAGAGGGATCTGCAGTCTTTGCCTTACGCTGTTACTGAGGGCCCTGATGGGTATCCTTTGATTCATGCACGGTATTTGGGAGAAGCCAGGACATTTACACCTACCCAAGTTTTGGGAATGGTGTTGTCAAATCTGAAAGGAATACCGAGAAGAACTTGAATGCAGCTGTTGTTGATTGTTGCATTGGAATCCCTGTTTATTTCAATGAACTTCAAAGAAGGGCTGTTTTGAATGCAGCCACAATTGCGGGTTTGCACCCTCTCCACTTGATGCATGAAACTATTGCAACGGCCTTGGCTTATGGTATTTATAAGACAGACTTACCTGAAACCGATCAATTGAATGTTGCCTTTGTTGATATCTGTAGTGTGTAGTCCACGTCACTTTAATTAATCACACAACAAAAAAAAAAAAGTAGCAAAGTATGTTAATAATAACAAACCATAAAAAACCTATTAAATATTTTTTTTTTGGCCAAGGGGAGGAGAGTTATTAAGGAAAATAATAGTAATCAATATTCAAAAAGTTTGTTGATAAGTACTTATTGAAAGAATTTGTGGTAGATCAAGAAATTTGTTAAAGAAAAGCCAAAATTCTTGTAATTTTTATTGTTGCTCATCAAAATAACAGTCCTTGTACTAATAATAAAGATACTGATAATCCTAATTTAATCTTTTGGTATAAATATAAATATTGGAAAAAGATAGGACTTCACAAAAATGATTATACATGTAGGTGCGCAATTGAACCAATTGAACCAACCTAAGACAAATACAGATCAGGGGTCCAAACATACCAGATCAAGGTTTAGCACATGAATTAAAACATGAATTGAAATACTTGCACCTTAGGATGGCGTTCCAGTGTCTCAAAGATTGGAAACTCCACTCAATCACCATCAAGAGCAAAGACTACTCTTTTGGTTTTGGTCGTGGTCAATGGGGTCAAGAAGCTACTGGTCGTGGTCACTAGTGATGGGTGGTGTGCTATCCTGACTCCTAATACCATCTTAAGCATTCGGAAGTGTGTAGGCTTAAAATTAATTACACTAACACAACATTATACCAATTTGTCCCTCATAAGTATACTACTCATAATAGCTATGATGAAGGAAAACATTCACCTCACATTGAATCGTTAGCTATGACATATTGAATTTATGTAGAAAAAACATGTTTTTTGTTTACTAATAGGCCAACTCTGCATAGAAAACTTTTTGCTTTAATCAAAATGCTTTGTTTCTTTAGAAAGAAAGAAGGAATTGACTCACATGATTCTAGACTGCAACAAAAACAAAGAGTATTGTCTTGCAGGGAAACAAAAGCACCATGAGTTATAGAGATTAAAGAAACATCTAAGACAAAGCAAAATAAAACAATATAGTAGCTTATTTGAAAGCTATCATGATGATGATTGAAAAAGATCTTAACATAACAAAGAAGAAACTAGACTGCCTTAGAATGAAAATGTGCAGAGAAGTTCATCTAAGAAAAGTGAAGGTCAAAGGCTTTGTCTGTAAATGGCAGATGAAAGAGAACACCATTCCTATAGATCTGTCATCAAAGCATGAGGTATGCTTTATGATGAAATTTGCATTCAAGGTAATGGACACATGTTTGTGGTACCTTGACAGTGGATGCTCATGACACATGACTGGAGACCACTCTCTCTTTAAAGTCTTCGAGTCTAAGAAAGGTGGTAATGTCACTTTCAGTGATAGAAGCAAATCACAGATTAAAGGAAAGGGAACCATCTCTCTACCTAGACTGCCAAACATTGCAAATGTACTATATGTAGAAGGTCTAAGAGTGAACCTACTAAGCATAAATTAGATATGTGGTCAAGACTTTATGGTGCTGTTCTCTAAAGGTAAGTACCTTGTGCTGGATGAATCTGGGAAGAAACTCATAAGTGGTGTTCACACTCTAAACAATTGTTATGGTCTGGTCCCTGATGCTAATATTGTGTGCAATAGTATTCGTTTTCCAAATGAAGATCTATGGCACCAAAGAATGGGACATGCTAGTTACAAACATCTTTCAATTGTATCTAAGCATGAATAAGTGTTGGGGATGCCAAAGCTCAGTAGAGTGAACAATGTTGTGTGTGGACTGTATCATAAAGGGAAACAGACAAAAGCTAAACATCCAAGCACTCAGACATCCTCTACATCTAGACCATTGGAGCTTCTATATCTGGATCTCATGGGTCCAACTCAAATTGAGTCTTTTGGTGGGAAGAGATACATCATGGTTGTGGTAGATGACTTCACTAGGTACTCTTAGGTCATTCTTCTAAGATCCAAGTCAAATGCTCTTGAGCACATCAAAGCCTTGTGCACAAGATTTCAAAATGAGAAGAGCTTAAATATTGATCGAATTCAAAGTGATCATAGTAAAGAATTCAAAAACTCATACATGGAGTCCTTTTGCACTAGATCAGGTATATCTCAAGAATTCTCTGCTCTTATTACTCCTCAGCAGAATGGTGTAGTAAAAAGAAAGAACAGGGTTATTCAGGAGATGGCTAGAGCCATGTTGCACACCAAGAATGTGGCTAGAAACTTGTGGGGAGAAGCCATCAACACTGATTGTCATACGCTAAATAAGGTGTATTTCAGACCCGATACCAAAAAGACTCCCTATGAGCTATGGAAGGAAAGGAAGCCGAATGTTAAGTATTTCAGAATCTTTGGAAGTACTTGTTTCATTCTCAAGGATAGAAAGAATGTGGGAAAGTTTGACTCTTGAAGCGATGAAGGAATATTTTGGGATACTCCTCTACAAGCAAGGCTTATCGGGTATACAACAAAAGAACCAAGAAAGTGATGGAAACTGTAAATGTTGTTATCCATGAAGCATCGAAGTCTGGTTCTGAGAATATCAGTGAAGAAATCCCCAAAGAAATTCTTCCTCCTAAGCCCAAGGATATTCAAGAACTTATTGATCAGGAGCCTGCATCTCCAAGTACTCCCGGTACCCCCCCAAGTGTTGTAAAAGGTTCAGCAGACATATCTACCTCACCTGATTTGGAATCTCATAAAGAGAAAGGACCCTCCTCCAGAATTAAGTTGAATCATCCTCCTGAAGTTATTGTGGGAAATATGAATGAACTTACACTAAGGAAACACACAGTTGATAAATGTGTTGCTAACTTTGTGTCTTATTCTTGCTATTTGTCTTAGGTTGAACCTACCAAGGTTGAGGAAGCTCTTCAAGATGAAAGTTGGGTGGAAGCTATGCATGATGAACTGCTTCAGTTTCAAAGGAATGATGTCTGAACTCTAGTACCTAGACAGGAAGGTGAGCACATCATTGGCACAAAGTGGATTTTCCGCAATAAGACTAATGAGGAGGGCAATGTGATCCACAACAAGGCTCGTCTTGTGGCTCCAGGATACTCACAAATGGAAGGAGTGGACTATGATGAGACATTTGCTCTAGTAGCCCGTATGGAGTCCATTAGGATTCTCCTAGCCCTAGCATGTCATTTGAAGTTCAAGCTATACCAAATGGATGTCAAGACTACTTTCTTATATAGGTTCCTTAAAGAAGATGTCTATGTGGCTCAACCAAAAAGATTTATTGATCCCTGCTTTCTAGATCATGTGTTGTACCTCAAGAAGGCACTTTATGGTTTAAAGCAAGCCCCCAGAGCTTGGTATGATCGGCTCACACAATACATAGTGTCACATGGGTTCATAAGAGGAAAGGCTAATCAAACTCTCTTCATCAAAAAGGTAGATGGCGAGTTGATAGTTGCTCAAGTCTATGTTGATGATATCATCTTTGGGTCAACAAAGGATGAACTTGCTCATAGTTTCTCCAAACTCATGAGGGTCGAGTTCGAGATGAGCATGATTGGAAAGTTAAATCACTTCTTTGGATTGTAGATCCGTCAGCTAGAGTCGGGTATATTCATATCTCAATCTAAATATGCTAGAAATTTTGTGAAAAAGTTTGGTTTGGAATCTGCTAGTTCTATTAGAACCCCTATAAGTCCAAATGTTAAACTCACTGTTGATGTCTTGGGAAAAAGTGTTGATCCATCTCTCTATAAAAGCATGATAAGTAGTCTTCTTTACCTTACTGCTAGTAGACCTGACATTAGTTACAGTGTGGGAGTGTGTGCTAGATATCATGCTAATCCCAAAGAGTCCCATATGACTACTTTGAAAAGAATCATAAAGTATGTCAAAACCACTGCCGACTTTGGTGTGTGGTATAGCAAGGACACAAATGATGTCTTAGCTAGGTATTCGGATGCTGATTGGGTTGGAAATGCTGATAATAGAAAAAGTACTTCGAGGGGTTGTTTTTATATGGGTAATAATCTTGTCTCCTAGATGAGTAAAAAGCAGAATTTCATCTCATTATCCACTACTAAGGCTAAATACATCGCTGTCAATAGCTGTTGCACCCAACTTCTATGAATGGAAAAACTCCTATTTGACTATGGTATACATCAAGAACACCTCACTATCTATTGTGACAATACTAGTGCCATCAATATCTCTAAGAATCCGATTCAACATTCTTGAACTAAACACATAGAGATTCGACATCACTTCATTCGTAAGCTTGTTAAAGATGGTACACTTACTCTTAAGTTCATTCACACTGATGATCAGAAGGCTGATTTGTTCACCAAACCTCTTGATAGCAAAAGGTTTGAATTCCTTTGTCAAAACATTAATGTTATCTCCATGGAATGAGCTTCTCTTCTCCTCCTCCTTCCTGATGCATTTGCATCTAGTTTTTATGCATTGCTTTGTTTAACTTGTTTTTGTTTGTTTGTTTGTTTTCAATTTTTTTTTAAATAAAAAAATATTGAAAAATCAAAAAAATACAAAAACAATATGTTTGTGTACATTGGTACTTGTGTACCTTGAATGGTCAATGAAACAAAATTTTCTAAACTTTGTATCTCTTGTAGCTTGGATGAGCATCTCTATGCACAATTAAGCAAGTGAGCTTTGTGGCTCGTATTTGTGATGAGTAAGATTAAATTATCTCTTGTACTTAACACTCGTATCACTTTTTTTGATGCGAATGACTAGAAAATCCTAAGAGAAAGGCATAAATAATCATCTCACCACTGTTGCCAGCCAATCATGATATGACATCGATATGCTTTGGCATAGCAAAAGTGTAATGTCAAAAGCTTAACATAATTGGGTATTTCTTTTCTCTCTCTTATATGTCCATGCATGATATGCTTAAAAGGAAATATGCAAAGAAAAATTAAAGCAAAAAGAATCAAAATGCTTTAAAATATGATTGCAAGCGTGCAATCTAGGAGATGTGGGAGTTATAGGATGTACCTCAAAGGTGATAGTCTCCATCAAGCAGTTATGATCGTGTGTGAGTTAAATTGATTTACTCATATCTCAAATCGTCATAACATATAGACACTTATGCAATTTTGTGATGTTGTTCACCCACAACATACAATATTCTTTGCTACTTTTGATACATGTGCAGGTATAATGTGATTTGGCCATCACAAGGAATACATATGTTAATGTATGCTCACTAAACTGTCTTAACTTGTTTTTGAAATATAAAATTGGTTAGTCTTGTTTAGTGTGTGTGTGTGTGTGTGTGTGTTTTGGATCTATATGCATGACATTTTTCGTGATTGAGAGATGTTTTTGAGAGCTAAAATTGTTGTTTGGTTCTTTGGTTGAGCAGCATGCTTGATTGCATTCATATTTGTGTTTTTCTCTTCTTGAAAAACTGTTTTTAAGCAATCTCGACAGCTTCTCGATACTTCTCGACAACTACGCTATCTATCGAGCTTTTTAGCTTATTTTTATTGCAATCTTGATAGCTTCTCGATAGCTCCTCGATCCATCGAGAAAGTTTCTGCTTCCTCAATAGATGCTCGATAGCTTCTCGATCCATCGAGCCTCTTTGATGTGGAAACCTCTAAACAGATCCTCAATAGCTATTTCTTGCCTTTTAATTCTCAACACTTCTCGATCAATCGAGAATTATGAACTTCTATATTAAGGGTCAGTGCGAATTTCTCTTCACTTTTCTCGGTCTCTCTCGATCCTTTCTGACCTCTCACCTTCCCAAACACCTCTCTTTCACTTTAAAACCTTTTCCCCAAGTGTTCTTCAGTCTCAAGATCACTTCTTCTCTCTGGTAAGACTCCTTCTCATTCATTTCTTCGTGCATTTCATCTTTTGTGACCTAACTTTTGGGGTTTGTTGAAAAATTTAGGGTTTTTCAAAATTAAAGAGGTTTTTGCAAAATTTTGGAATGGGTTTTGTATATTAGATCCTAAATGATCATGCATTGCATCATATTTACATTATAACAATGTTTCATGCATTTTAAATGTGTGTTTACTTTGTTGCAAACTTGTGTGCTGGTAGGTTTGGATTGGGCTGGGCCCATGATGCTTTTAAGTTTGCATGTCACATGTTCATGCATTTTTCATGCATAAGTACCTTTTTTTCATTATATCCATATATTTAATTCTTTTGGTGCTTTTCTACTTGTCTCCCTCTCTTTCCTTCTTTCAGTCTGCATCATGGCACCTAAACTGAAATCCACTCCATCTCGGAACCCTCTTCATTCCGGGGCATCTTCCTCTGATCCTACTCCCCCTCATCTTCGGTTCCGTGATGAGAAAGCCTGCAAGGACTTCTCGAAGAACTTTTCCCGACGAGGCATTCATTTGGAACGCCAAGTCATTCTATCAGACTTCTCCAATACTAATCTACCCACTATCATTCACAGTAGAGGTTGGGAGTCATTGTATGGCATCCTGGTCACTTGTCCTTCCATGATCATACAAGATTTTTACTCCAATATGCACGGTTTTGATTATTCAATACCACATTTTTCTACTTGCGTTTGAGGTATGTGCTTTATGGTCACTCCGGATATTTTATCCGAGGTGCTCCATGTCCCGAAAGTACCACATCCTGACTACCCCGGTTGTGAGCATCTTAAGACTACGTCTAAAGACGAGCTTATATCTCTCTTCTGTGAGACTCCTTCCTCTTGGGGTGATAGTCATAACACCCACTGCTCGGCCTTTGCTAAAAGTCTGAGATTCCTTAATATGGTGATGATTTTTGTTCTATATCCTTTATGACACTATAACTCTATCACAAAGCCTCATGCTCGATTTTTGTTGTCCCTCCTAGAGTATCTTACTATAGACTTCCCTTCTCACTTCATCCTCTCCCTCATAGATGTCTATAGGGATATGGCGACCCGTAATAAGCTTATCTTTTCTTCAGCTATCACGAGGATTCTTCGTCATTTTTCTGTCTCCTTTCTCACTTATGATCATTTCTCTGTCATGTGTGCCATTGATGCAGTGACTATCAGATGGAGTGAGGCCTAGCTTCAACCGAAGTGGCCACGGACTGAGACAACGACACCTTTAGCTTCTTCAACTTCATCCACATCCACTTATTCTTCTTCTATGGGCGGTGTGACTCTTGACACTCTCAGCGATGAGTTGTGTCAAGTAAACTCCCATGTCGGTAGTATTGCACGATAACAGGCTTGCCTTGGTGGCTTTATTGAGTCTCCTACTCCTTCTCTAGAGACTTCTAAGGATGAGGACGATGATGGTGGTGATGATGAGGATGATGGTGCTGACTCCTCCAGTGATGATGAGATGACTGCTTGAGTTACTTGCCCTTTGTCATTCATGACAAAAAGATGGAGTAGTTTTAGGTATGAGAGTAGTCATATATTTAGGGGGAGAGTTAGTACATAAGAGATTTTTGTTAGGGGGAGTGTCTATACTTTGAGGGATGTAATGAGGACTATGTATCTTTCTATTCTTTATCTTTTAGATACTTAGTTCTTGTACCTTTGGTCTTGTGATCACTTTGTGATAGCAAACCTTGTACTTATTGGTGATATATATATATATATATATATATATATATATATATATATATATATATATGTGATGAGGTTGTTATAGCAGTTCTTTCACCTATCTCTTCATGCGTTGTTTCTTTTCTCTTTTTATACACATGCTTCTTGTATGTTTTTATGCAATCTTTTATTTCTGTTTCACACTAAGATGCCTTGATGAGTTTTGTTTAAAGTGTTTCAGAAATAGAGGTTGTCAAAGTCTTCCTTGCCATGAACTCTCTTCTAGCAAAGTTTTTTAAGAGTTTGTGTTAGGATAGATTTTATTGTATTCAACAAGTGTGTATGAGTTGAGTGATTTATGACTTCTCTCGTATGATCATTTGTTTGTTGTGGTTTTGTCACAGATTGCCAAAGGGGGGATTATTAGGATGTATGTGATTCATGTTAGAAACATATGTCATCATTTATTGGCTAATCCTTTGACAAAACACACTTTACTTATAATTTGGTAGATCTAGGATGTGGTTAATGCTTCAAGAAACAAGGTTTCAAGTTCAAGTGTTAAAGCCATGCAAGTCTGTCTAAGAATTAAGTGATGAAGTGCTGGATTTTAATTCTCGACAGCTAGTATCTATCGAGATTTAAAAAGCTGTTCTAACCCAAAGCTCGACAACTGCTCAACAGATAGGGTATCTATCAAGAATTATGAAAATCAGATTTTCAGTTCTAATTTCATTCTAGTCCGTGAGTATGTATTTGGGCTTTCTTTTCTCACAACCCTAAACATATATAAAGATTATTTTAAGGGCCGCCATAGTTGCACGAGTGTGAAGCAAAAAGTTGTTCATGCAAATTGTGACCGGAAAACTAGTTTGTCCTAGTTCTTCTTTCTCTTGAAGGAGCTGCTGTGTTTATACACCGTACGATTTTGTGACCAAGCAACTTCATGATCTTTATTGTATGATGAACTGAAAAACTTTGCAGCCAACATCCTTCTCAAGTTAGTGACTAAGTCACGTACTGCGATCCGCGCATCTATTAGTTAGTCACGTACTGGGAGTTGTGTATTAAAAAGAGAGATTGTCACTATAGAACAAGTCCATTTGGGTATTGGGATAAGGGTTCAACTGTAGGTTGGTATAAGGTACTGAGATTCCTTTACTTGTAACCGCTTGTTGTGATAATAGTGAATTCTCGGGAGTGGTGACCTTAAAATCACCCGGTGGGGTTTTTGCCTTGGAGGTTTTCTCCATTCGAAAACAAATCACCTTGTCAACTTTATTTTCCGCTACATTTTATTTTAGTTGGTGATTTGTTTGTGTTGCCACGTACATTGCATGTTAATTTGATTAATTAATAAACTTTGCTAATTAATCAATTAAATTCATTATAAGGGGTCAATACATTCTTGGTCTATCAGTAAATTTCAGAAAGGTCTTAATGATAGGATTTGCCCCCACATTATAGCTTCTGGAGAGGGCACTTTTACTGACACTGTGAAGCAGGCAATGAGTCTTGAAGAGGACTTTAAGTGCAACCCCGGTTCCAAGGAGGATGAAAAGAAGCAAGAACCCTCAATTATCAGCATGTAGATGGTCGGGGGAAAATTTCCAAGAAGGGGTTCTTTAAGAAGTCAAGTAATGGGGATCATTCTAATGGGCAAGACAAAGGTGCCTCTCCTCAGTCAAGTGGAAAGAAGCCTTGCTCCCATTGTGATAGATTTCATAATGGTTATGCTTGTGGTGGAGTTAAGTTGTGCTACAATTGTAAGAAACCGGGTCACTTTGCTAAAGAATGCCCAATTGCTAGGGGCTCGGGTTCCTTTTCTTTGCCTCAAATTGTTAAGGGTAATAACAATGGGAAGAAGATGGAAGGTGGAAGGTGGAAGCTGCTACATCTTTGCGCCAAGGGTTTTGTAACCAAGGAGCTTCCTGATCTTCATTATTGATGAAGTGAAGAACTTTGTAGCCAATATCTTCTTCAAGTTGGTGGAGTTAGTCACGTACTAGGATCCGTGCATCATTGGTTAGTCATGTACTAGGATTTGTACATTAAACGGAGAGATTGCCGCTACAATACAAGTCTAATTGGGTATTGGGATAAGGGTTCAACTGTAGGTTGGTATTTCGAGATAGGCCAAAGGGTTTAATAAGATTCCTTATACTTGTAACCGCTTGTGATTGATAATAGTGGATTCTTAGAAGTGGTGACCTTAAATTCACCTGGTGGGATTTTTGCCTCAATGGTTTTCCCCATTCGTAAACAAATCACCCGTGTCAAATTTATTTTCCGCTGCATTTAGTTTAATTAGTGATTTGTTTGTGCTACCACGCCATTGCATGTAATTGAACCTAATTAATTAACTTGGGTAATTAATTAATTTGTAAGGGTTTGAATTCATTTTAACCCAACATAAATAAATATCAAAATTATTATTTTTTGTTATTGGTGATAAATTTTTAAAAGTTATGTAGTAAACTTATAGTATTCTCACACTACTCAAGTCTTTTTTTACTTAAATTGCCAATTTTTTTTTTTTTTTTATTTTAGCTCTCTTTCATTCTCTCTACCTTTTACTTTGTATCTTTCTTTTTCTTATTTGTCTTTCTTTTCATCTCCTCCACATGCTATGCACTTTTAGGTTATATATCATTTTACTTTTGTCTGCCATCTCATGGGCCACCCAAAATGAAGAAAAGAAAGTAATTGTGAGAAATGAGCAAAACTTGGGTCAAGTGCACAGAGGCACTGGACTCAAGTTGCTTCTATGAGAAACAATAATGCACAAAGATAATAATAAATGAATAAGCTGAAGGGCAAGAAACACAGAGAAAATGAAGGAAAAAAAGTTTTCAAAACAATGAAAAAACAAAGAAGAGAAAGAGAGAGAGAGGCATTAGATTGTGAAATTTAGGGATAAATTTGATACTTGGTGAGCGAAAATCATAAAGAAACCAAGAGTTTTTGTTTCATCTCAGTATCCACTTACCCAAGTATTTCTGTACTAACCTAGGTACTGATAAAGCAAATACAACAGTCCATACTAGTTGGTATGATATGAAATTGACTCCCTTAATATTGACTTATTGAAGACCTCATAAGTCGTTATGTGATATAATGAATTCTTTCCTAAATATGTTTTGATTAACTTAAATTTAATAGTTATGTTAATTTTTTTAAGAAAAAGCCAGCTTATTTTACTTAAAGAAAAAGCTTTAAATAATTGTACATAAATGGACTTTTAAAAAAAAAAAAAGCCAGCTTATACGATTTGAACAATCATGTTATTAGACTCATTAACTATCCATTCTCAATTCCTTAACAATAAAATTTAGTGGCAATTGTTTTTTTCTCAAAAATTTAGACTCGTTAACTATCCATTCACATTGTCTTAACAAGTTATGATAAAATAATATATTTTTAAGGGTAAAATTTAGGTTTTTTTTTTTTTTTTTTTTTTTTAAGAAATAGGCATAGTTTCTAAGTATATATAATTGATATTATATTAACTTTTCTAATATTTATATATATTATAAGCCAAAGTTTAGAGAAAATCGAATTAAAATCTATATTGAATTATTTAGCATCACAAAGATTAAATTAATTAGATGGAACATAGCGCAAAAATAGACTCCAAATAAAATTCAATTCAGAATCTAATCAAATATGGACTTTTCAATTTTTACACTCAATAATTCACTTGGCACAAAAATAAAAAATTATATGGGACACATGGTTTACAATTAGACTCCAATTGAAATTCATTAAAGATTCTAATTTGATTTTCTCTTAGTTTCAGTTTATAATATATATATATATATATATATATATATATATATATATATATATATATGAGGAACCATTACATATTTTAAAAAATATGGTTTAAAAAATGTGTAAACTATTACCATATATAATTTCAATATTTTTTTTCAAAGTGTATAATTTAAATAGTATAATTGTGATTATTTTTAACTAAATCCATGCATATATACATAGAGATACACACACGTCAAATTTAATTACATAACTTCATTAACTTTAATTGTCATTGGAAAATATATAAATATATATATATATATATATATATATATATATATATATATATATATATATATATATATATTTTTGATAACACAAAAAATAAGATTTTATTAAATCGCTTACAATACAACTAGTTTTGTGCAAGCCCTATGCATTTTTTAAATTTAAAGACCATTATATGTTTTCGCACGTTGTGCTTACAATGTAATTTACATTGTATCATTTAACGTAAAAGAAAATTTTCCCTAAATTTAATAGGATAACTTGGTACCACCAGGCACCCTTAATGTGGTAGTCACTCCACAAATATAAATGCTTGTGGGGTGTGAGGGGTAAGGACCGGAATTCAAGTCTCCAGGAGTGAGCTTCACACACATATGCACTTAGATTAGATTAGAGTAGAAATTCTATCTTGTAATAAAAAAATAGGATAACTTGGTATATTGTGGATAACAAACAGGATAGTGTGAGCTTGCCTTGACAGTTGCAACTTCTTTATTGGAAAAATTATAGTCTCATGTGAGCTTGTTTGTGGCGACTTGCATCTTTTTCTTAATTTACTAGCTAAAGTACAGTGCATCGCTCTCTCTCTCTCTCTCTCTCTCTCTCTCTCTCTCTCTCTCTCTCTCTCTCTCTCTCTCTCTCTCTCTCTCTCTCTCTCTCTCTCTCATTAGTTTTCCCTTGTTATAAGTATTCATGCGATCATGGCACAGTACATTGATGAAAGGTGTAAAAGATTTGCACTGCCTTATATAAATTTTAAAGTAATTTTTGCCGTAAAGTGATAATAATCAAGGGAGTCAATACCGTACCGGAGGTGGTACCGGTTTGGCCACCGGTACGATATATTTCAGATACCGTTCAATACCGGTGTACCATTTCGAATTTACCACTATTTTATATATTTAATATATGTATATATACACACACACATACACACACAAAATCTCTATTTACCATAAAACAATACCTCAAAAATTCATGTTTACCATAAAACATTACTTCAATTAAAAACAAATAATTCATAGTTTTAAACTTTAACATCAACTAAAAAAAAAAAAAAAACACACACAATATAAAATTGTTCATTACACACAAAGAAAACAAATAATTAACACAAATTACATAGGATCTACTCCCATCCTTCAAAAGGATCTACATCAGGACCATAATATATACATAAGTATTAGCATCTGTCAACACAACATCATTTTCACCATCTTCCTCATCAAGAACAACAACAACATCATCATCATCATTATCATCTTCCAAAGTCATTGTTGCTAATGGTTTTTCAATGCTAGCCCAATTCACATCTTCCTCAGTTAGTAACAGAAATTCAGATTCCTCAGCTACCCAATCCTCCATTAAATCAATATTATCAAGGCTTATAGGATCCAAGTAATCCTTTGTCCTTCTAATGTTCCTACCAAAATCAATATCATACATTGGTGACATTTTCTAATCATTCAAAATAAAAATTGAATATATTCAAAAACATACATTTCTCATAACAATAGATTATAACGAACATACACCAAGTCATTCAAACGTTTATGCTCAAGCCTATTTCTCCTCTTGGAATGGACAAACTCAAATGTGCTCCAAGCTCTTTCACAACCAGTTGCACTACAACACTGACTTAGCACTCGAATTGCAAACTTTTGTAATTCTGGAATGTCATTTCCAAATTGCTCCCACCAAGCAACTTCCAAAAATAAAAGAAATTATTAATTTATTACGAAGCAAATAACAAACTTTCAAATGAAATATATATATATATATATATATATATATATATATATATATTTATGTATGTATAGATACATATAGCATACCTGGACTTAGTTTTTCACGTTGGCGGATTTCCATAGGCATTCCAAAGTCACCTAAAGACTTTTTGTATTATTCAATTTGAGAACTAAGAATGTCTTGCTCATCAGGATCAGAAACTAGCCTTGTAATGGTACTAAGTAGGCCTTTTGTAACATCTTTTTTCTTCTTAAATGAAGGCCTAAAGAAGATTCCAGGGTTGAGATAACAACCTGTTGCATGCAATGGACTATAGAGTTGTTTATCCCATCTAGCATCAATGACACTAGTAAATGGTATATATGCAAAAATTTTATTCTTCAACCTTGCTTTTATATTCTCCTTTGCTTTATCCATTGCCTCATAAAAGTATCCCATTGATGGTTTTTCATCCCCATTTACAAGATGTAGTACTCTAACCAAAGGCTCACTAATCTTCACTATTTGTTGACATTGTAACCAAAACTCTTTATCTTCCAAAACAATTGCAGCCACCTCTTTTCACATGACATCTCTAGCATGTCGAGATTCGACCCATTGATCACAAGTAAACATTTGCCTAAGTTCTTTCTTGAACTTAGTTAAGCATTGAAGACTTAAAAACTCAGTTGCAAACCTTGTGATGGCTGGACAAATCAAATCCCTACCATTAGTGAAGTCGCTTCTCATCAAAGATAAAATCTTGCCATGGTTGTATATGAATTTGGTAATCTTTTTAGCCTTTTGAATTGTTTCATCAATGATAGGAAAATATCTACTATCAGAAAAATTTTCCAACATTATATCAATGCAATGGGCTGCATAAGGAGACCAATAGAATGTCCCATATTTCTGCATTAGCTTCTTTCCTGTAGACTTGTAAGAAGAATCATTATCTGTAATGAACTGCACAACGTGCTCAGGCTCAACTTCTTGAACAACTTTATCAAACAACTTAAACAATGTATCTGCATCCTTTGTTAGGCCTGACACATCAAGGGATTTAAGAAACATGGTACCTCTAGGACAATACACTAAAAAATTAATGATTGGAGCTCTCTTTTGATTTGCCCACCCATCTGACATTATTGAACACCCATAAACTTTCTAATCATTTTTCACATCTAAGAGGTAATCAGTCATTTCACCCACATGTTTTTGTAATAAAGGCCCCTTTAAGTCATGATAAGAAGGTCCCTTAAAACTAGGCCCAATAGCTGCTACACTATCTAAAGCTTCTTGATAATACACAGAGCGAGCGGCATGGAAAGGTATATTAGCATGGTACCACCATCTTGTAAAATTCATTCTTGCCTTCTTAACCATTTGCTTTAAGGCCAAAGAAGACCTTATGGATGGTTGAGAACCAGGTTTTGTTCTTGGAGCAAAAAAGGATTTAATTTTTGACTTTTCTCCAACTTTTTCTTTCCCCTTGGTGTTATAATTACTAACTGATGAATGACTCTTTGAACCCCCTCTCTCATTATCATTATTACCTTCATCATGATGATGATCATCCTCCTCCTCCTCTACATCATAGGGATTTGAAATTTCTTTATTCATTCTTCTTCTTCTTTTTTTCTGTTTACTTTTCTTTAAATCTTCAATCAACTATTTCATTTGCCATTTTACATCTTCAGATACTTTTTTACATGCTTCAACATCACCCGGAATCCCAGCTAAATGATTCTTGAGCCAAGTAATTCCTCCCCCCCTTATCATTTTACAACAAAAAGTACACTGGGTGTTATTTCTTGCATCTGGCACAGCATGGCCATAAGCCCATGCTGGATCCTCGGATCTTACAACCGGGCCAAATGCTACACTTGACTGATTTTTAGTCATAATTCACACTGCATATATACCATCAATTATTTGTTAATAACTCTAGTTACCTTTTTATTAATAGTCATACTAAGTTGTAAATTACTAACTCAATATTTCAAGCTAACCAAAATCAAGAATTAAACAACAATATATATCAATTCATGAACACAGTACCAACACAATAATCAATTTTGCTATCAATTCATGAACACAGTAATCAAGTTGTTATTTATCACATTCCACGCGAAATATAATTCCACACAGAAAGAATTAAGACAAAATTTTACCTGAGAGTGGCCGAGAGAGTGAGAGACAGAGCGGCAGAGTAGCCTAGAGACAGAGTGGTTGAGAGAGTGAGAGACAGAGCAGTGGAGATTGAGGGACAGAGCAGCGGAGCTGCCTAGAGAGTAGAGACAGAGTGGCCGAGAGAGTGAGAGACACAAAGCAGTTGAGACAGAGCGTGAGAGAGAAAGAAAGAAAGAAGGCTGTGCGGGTACTGGGTAGTGCTAGGGTTTTAGAATTAGGATTTAGGAAAATTACCATGTTGCCCCTGAAAAATGTCAAAATTAACAAAACAGGGGCTTTTTCATGTTTCGGTCCAGTATCCAATTACCGGCCGGTACAGCCGGATTTTACCGGTATGGTTGGTATTTTTTCCGGTACGAAATAGGGGGGTCGAGCGTACCGGATTGCTGGCCAGTACGGTATATTCTGGCCGTACCGGCCGGTACGGTACGAAATCGATAACCTTGATAATAATTGCTCATTTCACATGGAATGTAACCAAAAGTGCTCGTTTTACTTTTGCTATTTGGCTTTGCCTCGCCTTTACTAAAGAGAGTTTGGAATGGACCCACAATTGGTACCAAAGAAGTGGGAACCCTTTAAAAGAGAGTCAGGGATAGGTACAGACTCACGTTTGCCACTATGTTTTGTTGGGACTTTTGGGAAGAAGAAGTAGAACGGTAAAATCATGTTTTGTTGCGAATATTAAATACAAATTTAAATTTTCTTTCTTTTTTTTTTTTAAGGAAATTTTCTTTCTTTGGTTGAAGAGAAAAGAGAACAGATTAAAAAAATGTAGTTTTTATAAACTTTTATATTCTTATAAGAAGACAAGATAAAGAGAAAAAGACAAACGAGTGGTCGGTGTTTAACATTATAAAGGACATTAGCATCATTTTATTTCAAAGCCATATTTTCTCATTGGGTTTTAATGGGCCCAAGTGAAAGCACCATAGAATCTGTAAAGTTGGATTTATTCAACTACGTATTGGCTTAATTTTGTGCCAAATTTGCTTATAATTCAACATTTAGAAACCTTGTATTTAGGTGAGAAATAATGTAAGGGTTGTGTGTGAGAGAGTGTGGAGATTTGATCAAGTGTGTGCAAGAAAAAGAGGACTCACAACTGGACTCGCGACTGACTTGCAAGTGGCGATTTGCCAAAGTGAAGCACACATATGAAACATGTGGGAAGATGAAGAGTCAGGCCAGCTTGAGCACTACAAGACAAAAAGTACAGTTTGGCCATGTCTAGTAACTGGCAACTGGAACTCGCGACTCATCTCAGTCACGAGTGACTCGCCAAAGCACCCTGTTTTGCTGAAATTTGCCTTTTCACATTCCAATTCACACCCTACTATAAATACCCTTATACCCACGAATTGTAGAGAGCTTCTAGAGAGAACTTTGAAAGAGAAACCTTAGAGAAAAACAAGATTGATTCATCCACAATCTTACACACTTGATTCTCCAAATTTCTCTACTCTCACCCCTCTCCATTGACATATCCAAGAGAGGTGTATAATCCAAAACTTACCACACCCAATCTAAGTTGTGAGAAGGCATTGGAGCTTGGGAAGCAGTTCAAGGAAGACCAATTGGTTGGAGCAATGGGCATATTGCGGGATCCAGAAAGCTAGAGAAGACACAATTCAGTGTAACCTTGTTGGAGTAAGAGGCTTGAAGGGCTTAGGTGCATTGGGTAGATTAGGCTTGGAGGGTCTATTGCTATTCATGTATCTTAATTGATATTTTTAGTGGATCATTTTCCACTTGGAGGGTGGTGGAGAGGTTTTTCGTCGAGTTCTTCAGTTTCCTCTTCGATAACATATGCTGGTGTTATCTTTGTGTTTTCTTCTCTCTTCCCTACTCTATTCCTTTTAATTGCTGCTGTGTTTATGATTAATTATGGTTTAGAGTGTTTTGCCAAATTGGGTATTGCTTATATTTCATATTCCACACATCTATTGTTTGGGTATAAGCTTTAATTTGGTAATTGTTTGATTTTGGGGTCTAAACAATCACTAGTGTTTTGTACACTTAGTAAACTTTCAGAATCACTAACTTTCTTATTATTTTCTTCTCTTACCAAACAAGGGAAAATGCTATCATTCTCCGTACTTTTTCCATTCACCTAGTTTTCACCCCAAACAAACACTACCTAAGAAACTAAGGCATCCCTTGGCCTCAATCCTTTCTTTTTTCACTCTTCAACTGATTTTTTTTTAATTACCATTTTAGTTCTTAATGTTTGTCTTATATGACAAAATAGTATATAATGTTTCAAATGGGTAAAATTTAGTAATTTTTTTTTTACCCAACAGTGCACACATCAAAGACAAAATTTATAATAAAAAAAAAAAAAAAATTCTTTAGTAGTTAAGCAACAAGAGAGTCGGAGGCTGAAGTCACTGCACACAACCAGCAGCAAAGTTGCCTCCCCTAACTTTAAGTTCTAGTTCCATCCCTATAATGCAAGCTCAAACAACAATTGTCAATGTTTAAACACTGAAAACTGTGAGCCCCAAAAAGATAACTGTGTTTGAGTTATCGTTCTCAATTTAGGGCGTTCAAAACATGTATTTTGAAAACTCACCATACCAATTTTTAGCTTTCAAGTAGCATTGCTAAGTGGTCTTTTTTGTAAATAAGTTGAGAATCGTGGGACCCATTGACAAAACTAAACTTCTTTTTTCTTTTTTTTTCTCCTACGGGCCCATCACTTTGTCTTTCTCCCTTATTTTTTTCTTTCTTTTTCTCTCTCCTTAAATAAAATAGCATTCTTTTCATAATTAAAAAAAAAAAAAAAAAAAAAAAAAAAAACACATGCACATACCAAACACACAATTATGTTTTGTCAGAAATACCATTTTTGTTCTTACATTTTGACCATATTCCCGTTTTGGTCCCTACGTTTTTATTTTACTGCTTCTAGTCAAATGAAAAAAGCGTTATACTTCGGTCCCTATCATTACTCATTTAACAGAAATATCATTTGTGGTAAACGGAGTGCACTATTGGCACAATAAGTGTTGATGTGTCCATTAAAATAATATTAAAAAAATTTATTTGGCTTTTAAAAAATGTCACATCAGCAATTTAATTTTCTTAAAAGCCACATTAGATAAATATATTTTATATATATATATTCTAACCTTCTTCTTTTTTTTTTTTTGAAAAAGAAAAGAAAAGAAAATAGTTAAATTATTTTTTATTTTATTTTTTTTGGAAGAACATGAAAATCAGAACATGTGTTCTTCATTTTCTTCCCAACTAAACTTTCCCCAAAAAAATTATAGATTTTCTTTTCTTTTCTTGCATTTTCTTAGCAACCAAACCCATAAAATCACTTAGATTTACAAAATAAAAAGACATGCCCATAAAAATTTACAAAACACAAAGACATTCAACAAGATTTTCTTATGCTTTGAAACCAAACAGAAAACTCAAACCCAGATTTTTGGCCTCCATGCACAACCCAGATTTTAAAATGGTATTTCCGTTTTATGTTTTTTCATATTTTAAAATATGTTATTTAAAACATAGTACCAAATACATTTTTTACATTATGAGTACTTTAAACGTCTTTTCACAACATTTTTTTAAATTACAGTTCTCACCTCATTTTGAACAAGAATACTTGCACACCACTACCAAACAGGCCCTAATACTCTTAGTGGGATAGGTGAATTATTGTTGCATATCATATGCTTTGTGGTTGCTTGTCAGAACATTATTGTATTTTTTTATCAAGTTTGTCATAACATTATTGTTCTGTATCACAGAAATTTATTAGATAATGTTAAGGGCCATTTGTGAGAGCCTAGGCCGAAAGAAAGAAAGCCTAATAATAAGGGCAACAAGGAATTGACAAAATAGATAGCAAAAAACCATTAGGCCCAAACGGCAGGAATAATGGATCACAGGCCCAAGAAATAAACAAATGGGTCTTGAAGAGGCAAGTGGGCTCCCAAGAAATAAACAAATGGGTCTTGAAGAGGCAAGTGGGCTCAAAGAAGCTCGAAAAGAAAGAAATAGCATCCCATGGGCAGTGTATGAGGTAAAAAAGCGAAAAAGGGCTACCGCAGGCCTAGTGTAATGTAAACTAAGAAAGTAAGGGGTTTATGGCAGGCCCATAAACCCCAAGGATGAGAATAAGGTTATTGAGTCAGGGAAGCCCAATGAAGTTAGTAAAAAGCCCATGGGAGTGTGGAATTAGTAAATGGGCTGAGGAAACCCAAAGAAAGCAAACGGGCCACGGATGCCCAAAGGAAAGCCCAAAGAGACATAGGAGCCCAGAAGTAAAAGCAAAACAGTAGCCATGTTAAGCCACTAAGAGAAGGAATAAACGGTTGGCCCAAAAGAGGCCCAGTAGGATTAAGTTATTACGGCAGGAATAACAGTACAACATTGCAAGAAATAAAGAAAACCAAGAGTGGGCCAAAGAAATGTAAGGCCCATCATCAGACAAAGTCCAGCTCTTGAATGGAGCGGGAAAACAAAGAAAAGCCCACATAAAAGGTCAAAAAACACGGACGGCGAGCCTCTAGATCACGGCAAACGCATGAGCAGCAGGCAAATTTTTGGACATATCTGAAAGGAAAGCACGCGCAAGGCCCAGGCACCACCAGCCTGTACCCAGCTAATATGGGACGTGGTGGGGTCATGGGCCAGAGCTAAGAGGTAAAGGGGATATGGTTTGGTGGTGGGGAGAGGGGAAAAGACCTATTTTGCGGCTCCTGCCCAAGCCCTTTTGGGAGGTACGTCCTACTGGGATGACAGACTACCCAAAAGAGGCAAGGTTGAGGGGGGGACCGTTAGGTGCATGCCTTGAGGGAAAGAGAGAGAAAGCATTTATGTCGTGGTAGGTAAGAGTGCTACAGTGGACTGACGAATGAAACAAACCTGCCTTTGTCTGGCAAGGGTGAGTGGCACATGGACGAACCCTTTGATGGTCAGCAAGTACGCCCAAACCAGACAAAGGCAGTTAAGGGGCAAAGTGGTAAAAAACTAGTCATGGCTGACACTATAAAAGGACCCTTGCCGTGCCCTGAAAACAGGATTGAAAAACAGAGAGCATTCACGGAGTAAAATAAAGCAGAGTAAAAGAAAACAAGAGAAAGAAAAGAAAAAGATAAGAGAGAAAACAGAGGAAAGAAGAGAGGAAATTGAGGAAAAAAGAGAGATAATACAATGGGCATGCACCAGTAGGTTGATTTCCCTCTCTCCCCCTTCAAATCCTGCTCTCTTCCAAAACATAACAAGGATTCCTTTTAGGCATTAACCATTCAGGTCCGACTCCCTCAAAGCCATTAATCCCCACGACAGGATCTTTTCCTGGGAGACTATTTGCATTGAGAGGAGGCGTTCTCCCCTCTTTGGTTTTGCTTCTACGGACCAAACTTAAAACTTGACTTTATGCCCGTTCTTGATTAGTTCATATTATTTTCTTTCTCCTTTACTTTCTCTGTAAATGACATTATCACGACTGTAATTATGTTTTATAAGTAGGGATTACTTGGCCATTTTTATTAAATAGTCAGAGTACTCTGTTTTGTTATTAGTATTATATCTGCCTGCCGTAACTCATCTGAAACAGTTCTGCTTGCCGTAAGTCTACTCCTGGTAGACGAGGCATAGTTTGTGCATAAACCGACCCATGTTGAGTTACAGTTGGACCGGTCTCAACTCCTTTACTCAAAAACATTCGGGCCCATTACCGTAGGAGGCAGCCCAACCCAACGCACAATACGCAAAAAAGGCCCCCTACAGATACTTAGGAGCATTGTTTTCTCCTCGCACATGAGGGTTGAGCCCACCCTGGGTATGTAATAACTTTCCGTGTATCACATGCAGTTGTACTTTGAGGAAAGCTTATTTTATTGGTTTATTGGAATTTTTTTTTTAATAAAAGAAGTTTTAGAAAAATAGAGTTGTAGTTAAAATTAAAAAAAAAAAAAAAAAAAAAAAAAAAAAAAAAAAAAACTTGAACATGTTATAAGGGAAATTTTATAGTAACCCACTTTTTTTTGGTATGATATTACTGTATCATGATTTTTGAGTGTGATGTTTGTGTTAGAATCTCATATCTTTTGATTTGTGTATGTGTGTTTGTAAACAATAAAGAAGAAAAACCCTACTATCAAGATATCATATTAGGATGGTACCAAAGTCATAATGAGTGGTATTAATTTCACATATGACACTACATACCTATATCATATTCGATGATTCCCTCTTTTTTTTACTAGTTATTTTCTTTTAATTTTATAGTTCGACAATAGCAACCAGACATCCTCCCTCTTGGCATCACTGTTTATAAAGAAGAAAAACCCTACTATCAAGATATCATATTAGAATGGTACCAAAGTCATGATGAGTGGTATTAATTTCACATATGACAATACGTGCCTATGTCATATTTGATGATTTCCTTTTTTTTTTTTTTTACTAGTTTTTTCTTTTAATTTTATAGTCCGACAATAGCAACCAGACATCCTCCCTCTTGCCGTCACTGTTTTTGCCAACATAACGCTTGCTCGTTTCTATTTACCACTTTTTATAGCCTTCCACCAATGTTAGACACGCATCTCTGTTTAGATGAACATATATGCTTATTCTTTCTAATTTTACTTCCTTTAAAAAATTTTCCACAAGCGGTTTGTTTTCCTATGTGTTTTGGTTTGATATAGGATATGTAACAAAGATATGCTGATTCATGAAATAATTTTGTGGTATGGGCCTACAAGGAGAACTTGGCGCTCTAAGGTGTTTCTGTGCAGGGACGAAACAAGGATTCGAAGTCGAGGGGGGCAAATATAATTTTCTTGAGAGGGGCAAATATAATTTTTGATGGACTTATTTTCTAAAATCTTAAATATATACTTATTATTTGATATTTTAAAAAAACTTGGGGGGGGCCATAGCCCCCCTTTTCTTGAACATAGTTTCGTCCCTGTTTCTGTGTGATTCCTTGTTCTTTTGCTTCTTAATCGCATATTATTTGAACTTTGTTGTGTTATGATTGTTGAACATATCTTCTTCTTTTACTAAGTGGAAGATCTTATGTAATAAGAGCACTAGTATCAGCAATTCTAAAAATTTTAACATTTGATACATCAAAATGTTACTTTATTTATTTTAACATACTATTTTGTAATATACTCTATATCACATCTTCTATTTTAACATTACATCACATTAAAATAATTTAAAACAAACCTCGTCTATATTAAAATTTTACCAAAACAAATATATTTTATTGTGGCCCCATCTGACAAAGAGAGAGGTAGAGAGGACTTGGGATGTGACATGGGAGAGAGAAATTGGAATAAAAACACCAAAATATGTTTAGCATGTAAGATTTTAAGCCCGCGTATAGTTCCAAATATGGAATTGTATTGTTCACCAATGTTAAATATTTTAGCATTTAGAATATTTGATGTGAGAAGTTTTTTGGTGTTTGTGTTTGGCATTTGGCACACCTGATGCTAGTGCTCTAATTGATACTCCATGTTAATTTGTTTGGCAATTGTGCAAGGATTCAAACATTGTCTATTCCTGTTATAATCATTGGCTTTTCATCTTACCTCAAGGTGAATCAAGGAGGCCATCGATAGACATAGTGTGAACAAGAAAGACTGAGAGGGTGCAAATTAAGTAATTAACCCGATTGCACGGGCATGACTCATCCTCTTCTCTAAACAATTTGTAACCTAGTCAATAGTTGCATTGGCTGTTGTTTTGATTACAAATACCTCCACTTGTTGTATTCTGATAAATTGATACCTAATATCTTTGATAATTAGGACTATTTCCAAAAAAGAAGAACCTTTCTTAAGATTAAGAAAGCCTTGTTTGGAAACCAGCCTAGCTAGCTCCCCCCTTGAAGACCAAAGCTGCAATAGCTAGAGCTGAAACAGGCTGTAATTTTCACTATAACAAACTTTAGTTATTTCAACCCTCTTTTATCGAAGGTTTACTAAAATTTGTTAATACAATCTATAAATACAAATGCGGTAGGTAATATTACTAAATTTATTTCAAAGGTTATTTGGTCCCTCAAAATAAGTTAAAACACCCTTGAAATAAATGTGGGAAAAAAAAAAAACACACACACACACACAATAACAACAACAACAACAACGCCAATTTTGTATCAAAACTAGGGGTGTCCAGACGCGACCATGACCCGCCAAACCGACCAACCCGCCCAATCTCCACCCGAGTTCAATCCGAACCGACGCTCCCATTGGTCGGTTTCGGATTTTCGTGCCCAAGGCCTGACGTCGGTAGGTCGAGTGGCGGGTTTTCGTCTCCAAAACTTGAGCCACCTGACCCGACGAAAGTTATATACAAATCCGGCGAAATCATGCTTAAATCTGAGGAGATCCAGTGAGTTCTCAACCATATTTGGTGAGATTTAGACAGATCCGGCCATTCCCAGTAGATTTCAGCGATTTTGGTGCAGATTTCGGCGATTTTGATGCAGAACTAGTGAGTTTTTACATTTTTTGGTGATGATTTGCAAATTCCGAGGATGATTTTGCAACTCTAGCAACGACCCAATCTCCACCTGAACCCAAAACCGACCCGACCAGTTGATGCCGGCGGTAGGTTTCGGGTCACTCTTCTGTCCACCCGACGCCGACAGGTTAGGTTCGAGCTGGGTTGAAAACCGACCCGGCCCAACCCGTAAACACCCCTAATCAAAACGTTTCCATTTTTCAGCCCACAACCCTTGATAAAATATGACAAATTTTTTAGCCTTTGAAAAAAGCCCACAACAAAATTTAAAAAGGTAGCCTAGAACGTAACCAACAAACACTCTTATCACAGTCATAGCACACGCTTATCACTCTCTCGCTGAAAGCTTGAAACTGAGAAAGCATGGAAATCTCATAGAGCTCGACGGTCATGGAAATCTCATAGGTACGAATTGATCTCGGTTTTGTGACTCTTCGTCTCTCTTGGCATTGTGTTCTCAACTTCGATTATGTACGAATCACAAACCCTAATTTCATCTTTGATTTTTTGTTTTTTGGTTTACCCACACTTTTTCATCGATTTCCCCATGATTTTCGTTTCACATTTCTCAGAAAACTGAGCTCATCATCAATTTCCCTATTTCGATTTCTAATTGTTCGACTTTTGCGATTTCATTATTCGAGTTCAAATCATAATCTCTGGCTCCTTTACAGTTTTCAATATATGACATACCAAAGCTATTCACCCGTTGATTCTGAACATTGCTCAAGTGCAAGTCAAGCTTCATTGTATTCCTAGTGACCCATCCTTTAGCTAGATTTGGTGTAGCTTCTTAAGAAGTTCATCTAGTGTAAAAATCCAATGCTTACTTGAATAGCAGACACAAACTTCTTTGTGCAAGCCAGAAACTAATTTATAAACCTTTTATAGCTACTTAAATTTATATTTAGGTTATCCAATGCCTTAGCAGGAAAAAAGAAAAAAGTACTAATTTGTGAGCCAGGCTAATTTGCACATCTGAAATCCAACTGGTGGACTAGGGCCTTCGCCAACTTTAATATCCTTATATTGCAAACCAGACTCTGTAGTTACGATGGGTACCTTCATTAAAGAGCAAGTCCAACACTAAGTACCAAATCAACATTCATAGAAGTCAACACTCTATATTTAATCAAACTAATTTCATGCTTAATCATGATCACAGTTAATCTAAACATATAAGAAAATGTTTAACCCACAACATAGTCGCTACAATAACGATAAATTTCTTCCTATGTATATACCCATATAATATTGATCTGCAGCAACTCTATGTACAATGATCATATGGACTATCATGAAGTCAATTGGATGTTTCTCACACTCAAGACTACACTACGAGTCTACGATTTTAATCTTTGGCATTATTGAATATAATAGGAAAAAGATTAAGGTTATAGATAAATGAAAGTAGTCTATTCCAAATTATTTTAGTAGACCAAGAAGGCAACAAAGAACCCTCCATAATTTGTTAATTAATTGAGTGTCCTTCAGATTTTTCAGGATCCTATCCATGACTTAAGCAGATAATGTTGATAATATGGACATCATTCATATCAAGATAATAAGTTTAAGTGACATAATGCATAGTCAAACTTAATTTGGTACTTATAAAGAGTCCTGTGCAGTAAGCACTTGACCAAGTTGAGTAGATATCAGTAATGTAATAAGTTAGAGGTAAGATGTTGAGACCACATGCAGCATGAGAACTAAGTGCCAGTGAGTGAGACTTTGGCTTAGGTATCCTTCAGAATGACTGTCTAGTATAATACTGGAGAGTTGCAAGGAAATAAAAAGAGAGAAAAGTTGAGTACTGAACATTTTACAGAATAAGGGACAACACATCAAAATGGTTTTGAAGTGTGTGTGTGTGAGAGAGAGAGAGAGAGAGAGAGAGAGAGAGAGAGAGTAATGCATTATTGGTTCGTAAATGTACATAAGAAACTTCATTCTAAATGGGGAAAAGGAAGGTTTAAATGGACATAAGAGCTTGAAAGTGTCATAGAATGAAACAAAACGAAAAAAAAAAAAAAAATCAGATAATCTTAATTATAAGGCAGGTTTCAAATCCTTATTCATAGAAACACCACTCTGTGCCCGTCATCAGGACTTAAGACATGTAATAAGCATGTCAGAAATTGTGTTATTCACATATGGTAGGCATTTGGTGTTACATGCAAGAATTAATTATTTATAGTCAGATAAAATAACCTTAGATGATGTGACAACATATGGAAAAGACTATAAATGAAAGAAAAGCACATTTTAAGTTTGATTGGTAACAAAAAATCATATATTTCTGAAATGTACCCAGAAAGGCATGCCTTAAGCATTGGCCATAAGCATTGGTGTATGCCATATATATCCTCCACACTCATGGCATGGACCCCCAAGGGCTTTAGTCTTCAAGGACAAATTAAAAGTCTAACCTACAGTAGTGTGAGCCATGTTTTCAACTTACTGTAATTACATTGCCATCTTCTAAGTTATAGTCCTTTTGAGAGACTTGCTAAAAAATGGTTAAATGCAACCTGCTTCATTTAGTGGGAAAGCATATTTTATACGACAGTATAGTGAGCGGTACTTCTAAGAACAAAATATTTTGTGAAGTTAAGGGGGCCATGTATTTCTCTGCCAGCGTGGCATCTCTCCATTGGTATTGTGAGAAATTATTGTGTAGTCCCAGCCAATAGGAGCATGCCACCAAATCAAAAAAGGCACACGTCAACATGCTCTGCTAACATCTACTAACACCGTTAGGTTGTGAAAATTCAAATTTAAAATTTAAACAAAATTTTGCCCACAAATAAGCTCCATCTTCTCACCTACGATTTCCTCTCTTCCTCTCTCATGAACGGCGGCTCAAGCACCATGCACTTTTCCTCTCTCATCTCCATTAACATTGTGTCCGTTCAGCACCTTTGCAATCGCCGCCGTTTGTTCGGCTCATTCTCTGATGCTGTTTCAGTTTATCGTTAAAAACGAAAACCGATCTAGCCCATAGCCATGTGGTAACATCTCGCTCTCTAGTCTGACTCTAGAACTCTCCAAGCTTTTCTCTATGCATCTTTCCCTCTTCTAATCCATAGCTCCAGGGCCCATTCCCTTTGGAGTGACCAGCCATCCGTAAGCGGTGAGTGCACCTAAAAAAAAAATCATCTTTTGTGGAAATTTGTTCTTTTCCTGCACCCTGTGTTGTTTTTATGAAAAATAATGTCATGTTGCTTAAGTAATGAAATCCGTCGATCATAGCTGATTATGATAGTAAGTTTTCTATTTCTCTCTATCTCTGTCATTTTTTATGGATATTTTAATGAGCTCTGTTTGGTTTCTGGGAAAGCGAAGGAAAGTAAGATCTGTTTTGTGGGATTCATGGGTTGAGTTGATCTGGTCTCTTTCAAAAGCTATGGGATTTATGGGTTTTTCAGGTTGTTTGGGTCTGTGATCTGCTTGGCTTTGATTCTTGAGTTGTACTCTGTAGGCTATAACAGTGCAGTCATGTATAATTTTGAATTGTAACAATGTTGTTTCTTCTATTATGCCCCTTCAAGTACCTGATATTAAGAAGTTTGAGAAAATCCCACTTGCTGGCAAAGTCCATATTTTTCTTCCAAATATTACAATTTATCATGCTTTCTTCATATGTTAATATTGGAGATATAGGCATTGTTAAATTTGAGCATGACTTGGCAGTATTCTTAAAGCATTTGGTTAGTTTGAATTGCAATTACAGATAATGAGGGGCACCCAATCAAGGATACAACTAGGCTTTTTATTTGACTTGTACTCTAATTGCAGTAAATGATAGATAAATTATGATCCCAAAAGGGCTTTTATGATCCCAAAAGGTGTGGACTATGGAGTATTAGAAAAGTGCTTGTAGCAATTATGATTCAAGTTCCAGTCCAATTGGTCTTCTAGGATGTTATTGAGCTGATTGAATTTTTTTTTTTTTTTTTTTTTTTAACGTTGCAGAATGATAGAACCCCAGCCAAGCTACACTGGCAGAAAGGTTTTGAAGCATTCATGCAGGAATGAAGTAATGTATCTTGAAGTTAGCAGGACTAATTTTCAGTTTTACTGAAGATTTAGATTTGATATATGTTAACTTACTTTTAGTTTGAAACAAGTAATGAGGCACAAAGGATTGAGTATTATGTTGTATTGTCGAATTTTGACACTTAAGTGTCTTTGTTTATTTATACAAAACCATTACAAGGATGTATGGCACAAACCAAGAGAATGTGATTTATCTTTTGAAATGTTTTCAAGCCAATTATGCAGCAAAGATGCAAATTATGCAACTCATACACTTGCAAGGCATGCACAATTCTTGGAAGATATAACTAAGATAAAGTCATACGGTTGAAAGAAATTTCCAAATATTATCATTCATGATAATGTTTTGGAATGGGCTTTGAACTTTAAAAAAAAAAAAGCACAACTTCTTTCTAAAAACAAAAAACAAAAAAAGTGACAAATGCAATATAAAAACAAAACACACATAATAAATAACAAAAAGAAATTGTTCCAAAAACGTACAAATTCAATTGAAATGTTGAATTTGATTACAAGGCCAATTTTTCCCACCATTAGAATACATAATTCCCGCCAAAAAAAAAAAAAAAAAAAAGGAAAAATGTGGGCTTCAAGATCAATTGCTTTGTCAATCTCAAATGGCGCGACTATAAGTACCATCAACTTTTGTCCAAAGGCTCTCCCTATAACCATGCTGAGAATATTAAGCACTTGTATTGCTTGTCTTATGTACAAGTTTAAACTCAACACTACAAAGAGGCTATCTCATCTTTGACATTTTGTAACAGATGACCAAAGCTGGAAGTACTGAATTTGGTTGAGTAGAATTGAATACACATCAATAGCCAAACACATTCAATACTAAAATCCTGTAAGTCAAGTTCTTGACTACTAGCACAAGATCATCTTCCAAGCCCTTGAATAGTTTTATTAGTTAGCTCACTCCATTGCTGCACAACAGAGGAGTGGAAATAAGCAAAACACAAAAGATTGAAAAGAATCAGTCCTTAAAATTTGGTATAAGGGTTTTGCAATTGAGCATCAATTTCATTGAACCGAAAATAGTAATTGAACACCAATTTCAGAATGTCAATCCCCACCACACAAATTCAGTGCTAATGAGATCAAAATTTATAACAATCTCATGAATATAGAATACCATTTAATAAGAGAAAATAGGAAATAATAGTAGAACTATAGAAATGAAGCAAACACAGACATAATCAGTATATCTAAAAAGCTAACTTTTTAAGAATCAATTGCCTATTGATTTAGAGGTCAATTCTACATAACTTCTTTATGGACGGTGATCAACTTCAAAATTCCCTTTTTAACTTCTATCAAAATCAATTATTCTTCAAATTTTCTTATCAAAGAAAGACTCAAAAGGTTAAAACGAGATGCACCTAATGAATGAACAAATACTGCTTCATCTTTTTTTCTTTTTCTTTTTTTTCTAATCATTGTTGCAATAGCAGAAAGCCAAAAACATAACGACTACACAGAACATTCTCATGCTAATGAAAATTGGGTGGGGTATCAAAACAAGCCATCAATCCCATAGCTTTTGGAAATTATATAACATGCTTCAGAACTAGATAAAACTATATTATTAGATTCTTGTACTATTGCAAAGTACCAATTAAAAATTAAAAATTAAAAAATTAAGTGCATATCATAAAAATTAAAGATAAATTCGATTTTCTTTTTGGAAGAAAGCCAAAAATAAAAAATAAAAAGACACTAATATAAAAGAACAAAACTATCATAATTAGTTATAATAGATGGATTTCATTACTAAAACAACATGACATTATTTTTCATAAAAACAACATAGGGTGCAGGAAAAGAACAAATTTCCACATATGATTTTTTTAGGTGCACTCACCGTTTACGGATGGCTGGTCACTCCAACGGGAATGGGCCTTGGAGCGATGGATTAGAAGAGGGAAAGACGCATGGAGAAAAGTCTGGAGAGTTCTAGAGTCAGACCAAAGAGTGAGATGTTACCACAACGCCATGGGCTAGATCGGTTTTCATTTTTAACGATAAACCGAAACGGCATCAGAGAACGAGCTGAATCAACGACGGCGCTTGCAAGGTGCTGGACGGACACAATTTTAACAGAGATGAGAGAGGGAGAGAGGAAAAGTCCATGCTGCTTGAGCCGCCGTTCATGAGGGAGGAAGAGAGTAACTTGTAGGTGAGGATATGGAGCTTATTTGTGAGCAAAAAGTCGTTTAAATTTGAATTTTCACAAACCTAATGGTGTTAGCAGACGTTAGCAGAGCATGTGTTGAGCTGGCAGGTAGGGTGACATGAGTTTTTTAGATTTGGTGGCAAGCTCCTATTGGCTGGGACTACAAAATCAGCATGCTGACCTTATAGTCTCGGACTACACAATAATTTTCCAGTGTTGTATCTAGTAAACATTTTGTGCCTATGTGATCTTGGCACCTCAGCATTGATTTTTTAAAATTTTCTTTTTTTCCAGACTGTCTGAAAATGTAGAATATTCAATAACATCTCATTTGAAAGTAGATGTAAATATTATAAATTCAACCATTACAAAAGAAATAATTTTTAAAATTCAATAATTACAAAAAAAAAAAAATATATGGATTTAAACTCATTATGTTCATTTTAGAAAAATCATGAAGTGCTAGGTGAGTTCTTGTTTAGCCTACCATGATTTATAACGATTATGTTGCAATTAAATGGGTTATTTAGAACATTTCCATCAAGTTGTGCTGAATGCCAAATATTTAGCATTTGGCATACCAAACACCAAAAACAGACTATCATGAGATGTGTTAAATGTCAAAAAATTTTGGCATTTGCTACAATACAATCTCATCTTTTGAACGGTACGGAAGGAAATGTCATTTGGTTTTTATTATTTTTTATTCATCTTTCTCTCTCATCTCAAATAAAATGTCTCCTCTTCTTATCTTCACTTTGATCCACACATTCACTACTTCACCCTCTCCACTCTTATAGACTCCTTTGTTCTCCCCTCTTCCCTTTTGCTCTCTTCTCTTCCCATTCATGAGCCACTACCAATTTCCTCTCTACTATCTCACAAATTCCATCATCACTAATATATAAAATCTCTTTCACTGTTTTTTTTTTTTTCCCGTTTTTTCGCACTCTCCTCTCTGTTCTATCTCATACACCAAAGCTACTTGGATCAATTTAGTTACAGCTTTTTATTTTTTTTAATTTTTTTTTTATTTTAAATGATAGGCAATGGATTTTGTTCTAGTTGTGGTGTTCTGATGTGGTGGGTTTGATTTTGGGTGTTTATGTGGTGTTTTGATGTGGTGGTTTTGGTGTCTTTGATGGTGAGTTTTCGGGTGATGGACGGCGATGGGGTGGGATGTGGGACCTTAATGGGTGCTAGTAGTCGGGGTGGGTTGTAGGTTGTGGTGGGTTTTTTTTTTTTTTTTTTTTTTTTTTTGTATTTTTATATATTGTTGGTTTTTTTAATGTATAGAATTGAAGAATAAAAAATGTGATGTATTGTGAATTGTAAAATGGTGTGTTAAAATAATAAAGTAGTCTTTTTAATGTGTCGAAATGACATTTTTATAGAACACGTGATGAGAATGCTCTTATAGGAAAACTAGTCTCCCAAAACCATTAAATGAAAAAAAAAAATTTGGCTAAACCCCCTCAAAATGAAAATATAAAAAGGAAAAAAAAATAGCCTTCCATTTCGAGACCATTGAAAATTTGTTGCACACATTGTCGAAACAACTAAAAACATGATTTTAAGCTACAATTTTAAGTTTAAAATCACGTTATTAGTTATTTTCAACGGTATGTATTTAGTGTGTATAGTAAACATTGCCTTTCAATTATAAGTATAAAGCTGCATTTGTGATTTGAGAAAAAGTTAGCTTATTTTATTTTTTAGCTTATTTTTTCTCTTAAAGTGGGACTCATTGCACTATTAAGTGGGTCTCATTGTTCCAAAAGTCAATTTTTAGAGCATTTTTTACATATTTTTAATTTTAACAAAATAAACAATTCCCAAACAGACCCTAATAATAACCACACTGCCATTCCTACATCCAAACAAGAAAATATATCGGTCCATTCTATTCCTAATTGCTCCTTTCTCATCTCCCAAAGAGGCTAAAGACTCCCCAAAAAAAAAAAAAAAAAAAAAAAAAAAAAAAAAAAAACCTTTGGTTTAAAAGCTTTTGAGCTGGGTGCCATTCTATTCGTTCTCTCATTAGACTCTCTCAGTCAGACCCTCCAAATTACGCTTGGTGCGTTCTCTACTCTCCCAAAATACCAAAACTTTCTTTCTTCTCCTCTATTTTGGTAGCTCAGAAAACGCAGGAAACTCCGAGTATTTATATTCTTTCAAAAATTTTAATTTCTCAGCTTCTTCTTTTCTTTTCTTTCTACCAAAACCCATTAAAAATAAAAATAAAAACTCCTATTTTTTTGCATGTAATCCCAAAATTTTGAACTTTTGAGTCTTTGGGTATTAGGGTTTTGCTGACCCTTTATAGGGTTTTAATCAATTTTATTTTATGATATATATATTTTTCTATATTTGGGTTTTGCTTTTAGTGTGGTTTTAAGTGCTTTGTGGTTGAAAAATCCTGGTGCCTATTGTAGAGGGTTTCAAACTGTTATAAGTGTGATTTCTGATTCTTTCTTTCTTTTTTTCTCTGTATATTTTGTATAGGTTTGGAATGTGTTGTTGCAAGTGAGTGACAATGGTGGAGTTTCTTTTTGAAGACATTTTCAGAATCGAGCGACTAAACCCAGATGGTAAAAAGTTTGATAAAGGTATATAAGCTTTTGGGTTCTCATTTTTTTATTCTTTCTTTTACTTTACATTGTAAAATTCATTTTGTAAATGTGGCATGTACAAGTATCTTATGTAGCCTAGTTAATTGCAAGTTGAATAAGCTTAAAGCTATGACCTTTGTACTTTGTTATATTTTTGCCACAATACACTGTTGGTCCCTAAAGTTTAAACCATAAGCGATTTTAGTCCTTGAAGTTTAAAGTGATAGCTTTTAGTCCCTAACAAACTTAAAGTGATGTCTTTTAATCCTTACGGAGTGATGATGAGTCAGTTTTTTAGTTTAGCAACATTATTTAATGGACTAAAAGTGATCACTTTATACTTCAGGCGACTAAAATTGCTCATGGGCTAAACTTTAGGGGATCAACAGTGAATTTAAGCCTTATATTTTTAAATGGTGTTATGTAATACTACTGTAGGGGTGTTGCAAGGATTGAAGTAGGACCTCTTGTAGAAATATCTACTATGAAAGTTTCTAGTGGGTATCTGAAATGGGGGAGTAGTTGTTCATGAGCCATATAAGCAACACGAGTCAAAGCAAGTTTTATGTGGGGATGAGATCACACAGAGGAAGGAACAAAGAGTGCCTTTAAGGAATAAAAGGCATGCAATGATAATACAAAAGCAAAAGCAGTGGTGTTATAGGAGGTCATTAGAAAACATTCTTTCCTCTTCTATTGCTTCTCTTTCTCATAGTGTGTTGAAAAGTATAATGAAGTCTGCAGAGTTGGTCTTTAAAAATTGTCGTAAAACTTCTTAATATATTAGCAGAACTGTCTGGGTTTTCAACTAGTTGAATGTTGCCAACAGTAGGTAACCTTTTCTTTTCCTCCTTAAATAAGTACTATACCTATATATTTTAATAAGTCTGTGCATCATGAATGAACATTTATTGCCCCCATTGTTAGCTGTGTGAATTATGTTTTGGCTATATATCAGCTGAAATGATAAGGCAGCCTCCTTTTATTATCAAAAAGCATTGCCTCATGTCATTCTAAGAGTTTGAAATACCATAATACTATGAGCTTTTTATGTGACCATCCAATGCTATTTGATTCCCTTATGAGCCTTGTGTTTAAGTAGAACTTGTGAACTAAAAGAATATGGGGGCTTGGAAGGATTATAGTTTTTTTTTTTTTTTTTTTTTTTTTTTTAAGTAAAATTGTCAGGAACTGCAGGCTTATGGCTGCATTATGCACTGTGATACGCAGTACTATTTCCTAATTGAAATGTAAAATAATCATCAAACTGTAACTACAGTCTGTGTAGAAACCAACATTAGAATGTGATTGAAAATTTTTACAAACGCTATGCTTGTTTACAATTTTTTTCTTCATATACCAGTTAAGTAGAATACTAGAATGCCTTCAAGTGGACCTGTTGTTGTAGGACAAAAAGGGAACCTAGTCAAATCCACCCTGGCTCTGGCAGCTTTGGTCAGCTTGGATTTTAAGGAACTAGACTTAGGGGTTGATGCAAAAAAGGCTGGAAAATAGTAAGTTATGTAGGGTTTCTAATGATGAAAAGGAATAGTAGGATTTGGGGATGAAACAAAGAAGAAAATCTAAGGTCTGGGTGGTTGTTCCAGTGCTGTGAACAGCAATTGAGCTGTTTTGGGTTCTTCGAGGCTTTTATATGTATGAGTGGTTGAGGATTTTAATGGTAAAAAATCAATGTGTGTGTGAGCTAGGTTTCAACTTTCAAGTTTTTGGAAATTTAAGGATGGAAAAGAAAGGAATAAACTTGTAGGCATCACACCTCAGAGAAGGTTGTATCATACAAATCTTCATAGGTTCTGAAAATTTTGGAAGAGAAAGTACATCCGTATAAATAGAGGACTAATAACCAACCCTAATAGGACTTGGATTCCCTGGGCTTTGTTGATGAAGGCCAAACTAAATAACTAAACTCACAAACAAAAAACAATAAAATAATCAAACCCCAAAATAAGATCTAATGGATCAATGGTGCAACCCATTTCCAGAAACTAGAAAATTACAAAATTGACCCTAACAGTTACAAATGAATAAAAGAAAAGAAAAATGAAATTGGCTTCTCGCCACCTGCGACACCTGTCCTTAAATTCTCCATTATTAGCTTAACAGTGATCCTAAAAATGCACTGGCTGTATGATGGTAATGTGTTTCTATTAAGGGCTGGAGAACTAAGTTTCCCTTAGTTGTTACTATGGTTGAGTTTGCAATTATATAGAAGTTTCCGTGGAAGTCATTCTTAATATTCTTTATATCCTTTGTGTTTGGGGTGGTGCCCTTTGAATGGTAAAGTGTTGTATAGGTTTTTCAGTAAAGTTATGTTTTATACTTAATGGTTTTTGCAGGCTGATTTATGCTAGACTCTACATTAGATAGGAATGTACTATGTTTAGTTGACTGAGAAAGATTCATCATGATTAGATATCTGTTTGTATTTTTTAGATATACATGTCTTGTAGGCATTTTATGTTCACAATTTCATCCAATGTGTCTCTGTAGTTATTTGGGTTGAAGCAAAAAGTGAGAAGTTTGACATGTTCATGCACCTAGATGTGATGGTTACAAAGGATTTTGAAGTGAAGGAAGGTGATAAGTTTGCTATGGTAATAGCTCCAACACTAAATCTGGATGGAACTCCTAACACTGGCTATTATACTCCGGTAATTGTAATACTTGTGTAGTATGCATTAGTTTATTATCCTCAACTTGTTTATGCTTTTTTTTTTTTAAAAAAAAAAAAAATTATTTTAACTATTGGTAGCAGAATGTTGTGACAATTTTGAGTAGTAATATAGGGGGTTTACATTTGGTGTTTGATGAATATGAGTTTTACATACGTCTGGAAGTCCCTGTGTGTGAGTGTGCAGGGTTAAATAGGGTTGAAGCAGTTTTAATTTGAGTCATTAGCTTTAGAATACAGGTTTTTTTATGGTAGAAGTGTAGATTAAAGTAGTCCTGCCCAGAACTTAAGTTGTGGGTTATTTATGGCACCTTCTCAATTAAGCCTCCTTGTGTCACAACTACTCACACGCATTTATTCTTGTTTCGAGTTTTTCATTTGGGTGTTTATTAGGTGAGTTATGTAGAATTCTATAATTATGTCTTGTTGCAGCTAAATGAAGTCAAACCTGGTTTAATTGAGAATTAGACTGTTTTTGTTTATTGGAGAAATAGTTGCCTTGCTTGTTTACCCTCTCTCTCTCTAAGTTCTTTCATGATAATTTGACTGTGAACTGGCCCTTAATTTCTCTGCATTTGGTCGCTTCTTGTGGGACATCAAAACAGTGTTGATAAACCTTATTCTACCAATTTCGCATCACCTTGAACAATCAACTGCCCCCCACTTTATTGCAAGACAGTCCATTGACTAGGAATTTCATAGGCTCTCCTACATTATGTAGCCTTTTGGGCTTTTCAACCCTAGAACCTCTTTTTTGGCAGATTTTTTTTTGGTTATATGTCTCTTTCTATAGCTGTTATAGTGACGGAATTGACGGCAGGTTCATCATGATGAATTGTTACATTGACTGATCTTCAACAGCTAGTAAACTTGGCTTCTATGGTGCCTGTGCATTTTTTGAGTTTCTCGTTTCTACCATTTCTTTATAAAGTTTTCATACAAATATTGATTGAGTTTTTTTTTTTTTTTTTTTTTTTTTTTGATTGTGAGTACAGGCACAACGAGATTGCAAGGCTCAATCCTAATACAAAATCACTGTCGGATTCTGCTCCAACGTTCAGGTCCTCTCCCACTGGTTTTTACTCTCTCTCTATCTCTAAGCTTATTAGTGCTCTATTTGGTTGCTGAGAAAAATGTGAGGGAAAAAAAATAGTTATTTTGTGAGGAATTTCAGGTTTTATAGACTGATTTCAATTCTAGGAGCTGTTTGTTCTCTGACACATTTTGTGAATGATTCATAGCATAGTTTGTGTGTAAATTTAGGTGTTTGAAGCTCTATTGTGTTCCTTTTTGTTTGGTTGCTGTGAAAATGTAATGGCAAAAAAGAGATTCTTAGGAGCTGTTTGATTTTGCTTTTTTTATTTATGGCATAGATTTGTGGATTTTATTGGTTAATGTGAGAAATTTAACGATTAGAGGTTAGTGTGGAAATTGAGGTGTTAGTTTTGAATCTCTGTTGAGTTGGCTTTGTTTGGTTGGTGAGAAAATGTGAGGGGTAAACGAGTAGTTCTAGGTTAGTTTGTGTGAAAATTTAGGTTTTAGTTGATTGAAACTCTGTTGTGTTGCTTTATTGTTTGGTTATTGAGAAAATGTAATGGCAAAAAAGAGATTCTAGGTTATTTTGTTTTTTTTTTCGATAAATAACGGAATTGTATTAAAAAGAAGCCTAGGTACACCGGGGGTGAACATGGAAAACAGTACATCAAACACATAAATTACAAAGATCAAGCATTTCTAAAAAATTAGAACAAGGGAAAAGATTAAAGGAAGAACTCCACTCTAGCAAGGTATGAAGAAGAAGAGATTTAAGATCTGAAGTAGACCGCTCCTTCCCTTCGAAACATCTAGAGTTCCACTCTCGCCAAATACACCATAGGACACAATGAGGGACAGCCCTCCATAAATCAATGCTCCGATGCCCACCAAAGGAACCTTGCCAACTCAAAAATAAATCAGAGACCCCATGCGGCATAACCCATTGAAGACCAAAAAGAGCCCACACCATAGACCATAAATCATAAGCAATAAGACAATGAAGGAGAAGGTGATTCACCGATTCCCCACTCTTTTTACACATAAAGCACCAATCGACAACTGCGACACCCTTATACCATAAATTTTCAGTAGTCAAAATCTTACCTAATGAGGCAATGCACGAGAAGAAAGCAACCCTAGAAGGGACCTTTGAATGCCACACAGGCTTCCAAGGGAAAGAAGTGTCAAGAGTAGAGGAAAGGGAGAGATAGAACTCACTCACTTTAAAATTCTTATTCCCTGTTGGTTTCCAACAAAGTTTGTCTTGACCTTCACCATTAAGGGGCAAAGAATTGATAAGATCTAAAAAAGTGTAGAAATGTTCAGATTCCCAATCTTGGGGAGCTCTAGAAAAAAGAAGATCCCAGTGAAACCTCTGGTTAGGAAAGTGCATAACTTCTGCAATGGAAGACTCCTTATTACAACTAATATTATAGAGTTCCGGAAAAGCCTCCCGGAGAGTACAGCTTCCACACCACACATGATGCCAAAATTTAATTCTGCGAACGCCAACCTTGAACTGAATGGATTTTGAAAAGACTGGCCAGCCTTGTCTTATCTAACACCATGAGGATTGGAGACTTCTTTTGTACACCAACCTCCCCAATCATTCCCATATTTAGTCTCAATAACCTGCCTCTAGAGATGGGTTGACTCTCTTCCATATCTCCACAGCCATTTTCCCAACAAAGCTTGATTGAAGGCTCTCAAGTTTCAAATACCCAAACCGCCAGACTGCAAGGGAGAACAAACCTGGGCCCATTTTACTAGTCGGAATTTAGGAGACTTATCTATCCCTCCCCATAGAAAATTCCTTTGAAGCCTCTCAATATGAATAGCAATATCCATTGGAATAGGGAAGAGAGATAGGAAATAAGTTGGCAAGCTTGAGAGAGTGCTTTTGATTAAGGTGATCTTACCACCTTTTGACAAATATAATCGCTTCCAACTCGTTAATCTCCATTCTTTCTAGGATAGAGTTCCAAATCGCCCTGTCCTTGAATTTAGCGCCTAAAGGTAGTCCTAAGTAAGTCATTGGCAAATGTGACTGACTAAAACCCAGCAATGCCATAAGCTCCCCCATATTAGTCACCTCTCCAACTAGAACTAATACCAACTTAGCCAGGTTAATGTGCAACCCTAACACCGCCTCAAAGGAGGCTAAGATCTCCCTCAAATAATCAACCTGACTTGCGGAAGCATCACAGAAAATTAAAGTGTCATTCGCAAAGAGAAGATGGGTCACCATGAGGGGGGTATTAGACCTTGTACCAACAGTGAAACCCAAAATGTGACCAGCCAGAACCACACCATCCAACAAATGGCTTAAAGCCTTCATAACAATAACAATAACAATAGGAGCAGGGAGAGAGGATCTCCTTGGCCTAGCCCCCTAGAGCCCCCAAAGAAATCCTTAGGGGAGCCATTTATCAAAGCTGAAAATCTCACTGTGGAGATACAGAATAGAATCCACTTTCTCCATTTCTTAGAGAATCCACAACGCTGCAACATATACATAAGAAAATCCCAGCTGACATGATCAAAAACTTTCTCCACATCAAACTTACATTAAACCCCAGGAATCCTTGAGCCTACTATCCAAACACTCATTAGCAATTAAGACAGAATCTAGGATTTGCCCATCCAGAACAAAAGCATTTTGAGACTCAGAGATAATTCCAGAAATCACCCTTCTCAGCCTATTAGCCAGCAACATGGAAATGATTTTATAGATACTACCCACTAGACTAATAGGCCTAAAGTCTCTCACATTGACAGCATCTACTTTCTTTGGAATGAGAGTGATGAAAGTTGCATCAAGGCTTTTCTCAAAGGCAGCTTGCGAATGGAAGTTAGCAAGAACCTCCATAATTTCAAGTTTTAAAAAGTCCCAACAAGCCTTAAAGAAAGCCATTGAGAAACCATCTGGACCTGGAGATTTGTTGCCGTTACAACCTTGGATGACACCATATACCCCCTCTTCCTCAAAAGGCCTATCTAACAAGCAGGTTCTTCCTCAGAAATCATAGAGAAATCCACTTCATCTAGCACAAGTCTTTGGCCCTCATTTTCCGAGTACAATTGTTTGTAGAAATGAGAGATGCAAGCTGAAATTGAATTTGGATCCGAAGTCAAATCACCTTCCACCAAGAGATTGTCTATAGAATTAAATCTTCTATGGGAGTTAGCAGTTCTTTGAAAGAACTTAGTGTTTCTATCTCCCTCCAGGATCCAAAGGGCCCTAGATTTCTGCCTCCAACATATTTCAACCATAAGGGTTACCTTTTCAAGATCAATGCGAAGCCGCTCTTTTTCCAAAGTCTCATCAAATGATAGAGGACGACTATCTTCTAGCAAGTCAAGAACTTCAAGGTTCTTCCATAACTTGTTCAACTTATCCTCCACATTGCCAAGTTCTTCAACATTCCATTTCTTTAAATCTAGCTTCAAAGCTTTCAATTTGCTTGAAAACCGAAAGCTAGGAGAACCCTGAAAATGATAAGACTCCTACCAAGATCTCGCTTTCTCCACAAAACCCTTTGCCTTTAACCACATATTCTCAAAGCGAAAAGGGTGGCTGCCTCTGTGAAAATTTCCCCCCTTCTAAAAGAACTGGAAAGTGATCTGAAAGTAATCTATGCAATCTTTTTTGACGAATATTAGGAAAGTGCTCTTCCAAATTAGAAGATAGAAGAAACCTGTCAAGCCTAGACCGCGAAGCCACTGCTCTAGAATTGGACCAAGTGAAAGTACCACCCTCTAATGGAAAATCAATAAGATTGTGATCAGAAATGAAATCTGAAAAATCAAGCATGACTGAAGAGAAAGAGTCTGCACCAAGTCGCTCTGAAGGAAAATGAACTACATTAAAATCACCTACAATGCACCAAGGCACATTCCACCAACTATGAATTCCAGCTAGCTCTTCCCAAAGCAAATGCCTGTCATGATCAGAGTTTGGTCCATAAACACCAGTGAAAGCTCAAACAAAATGATCTACCACATTCTTAAATTTGCATGAGACAAAAAACCTTCCCACTGCTTCGTCAATTTTTTCCACCAACCTTCTATCCCACATCACCAAAACACCCCCTGATGCACCTATAGAGCCCAAATAAAGCCAATCCAAATGTTGACAACCCCACAAGCTCCGAATCTCTCTCCTTGTTATCAATTCCATTTTTGTTTCTTGAAGACAAATAATGTCTGCACCCCAACCTCTGATCATATTCCGAATACGAAGCCTTTTTTCACAATCATTCAACCCCCTAACATTCTAGGAGATAATTTTCAGGTTCATTGAGGCACCATAGAATCTCGTTCCCCACTGGCATTACCTACCAAATCAAAATTATTCTCAAAGTTCCAAGAGTTAAGTAGACTATTCAACTCCCGACGTCCTTTAGAACTTGACTTAAGCTCTCTCTTCTGAGAGCATTCTACCTGCATTTTAGCTTTCTTCCTAGCCTCCAAAGCTAAAAAAATCCTAGTAATTTCCGCCTCGAAACCTTCCAAGGAAGTACCCACAGATTTCCTAAAGGCTTTAATACGTTTCTCAACCTGAGGAAATAATTGAGAGGAGGCTACTGCCACTTCTACAAGTGGAACAACTGGGTTAGCCATGGCCAAAGGTTGCACAACTAGTGGTTCTTAAATATTTTCCCAGTTTACAAGACCCTCATCAGAGTCCCCCAACTCACAATCTGACCCAGAAACAACAGAAACATTATCCAAAGCACCAACACAATCATCCGCCCAACTAACAAGATGCCCTTCTTCCTTGAAAGTGTTGATACCCTGACCCACAGCTCCCTCGAGATCGGAAGAATCTGACATGCTCCCAGGTGAGTGGTATAGAGAGAGAGGAATAGAAATCTGCCTCCCTCCACGAAGCTCTAAGACCCATTTCTCTGAATTACCCTAGGTGTGCTCCAAATCTTCAACGAAATTCTTAATGAAGGGGTGAGGCTTAATAAGACAATCCTCAGCAGTAACTAGCACCGGAGCAACAGGAGTGCTCGACTGAGAAATGCCGTTGGACAATGGTGGAGGATTAATGCCCGACACAGACCCAAATTCTAAAGAATCAGCCCGTGGCAGAGAAGAGCTGCTGCAGATGGAGGTGGGGCTGTTCTTCACTGGTAGGGAGATAACGTTGCCGGTTGCCAGTTGGGAAGAGGTGCCGTTAAAGATGGTGGTCGTTGATGGAGGAATGGGACTGTTCATCACTGGAGGGGAGATGACAATGTCGGACAACGGAAGGGAAGTGGCGTCTTTGATGATGGTTGGTGTCAGAGGCAAGTCAGTATCATTACTGGTGGTGCTCCTCGGTGGGTTAGAAGTGCCGTTGATGGTGATGATAGATGGAGGATGCATGGAGGGGGAGATGAGCTTCATCGGCAACGAGTTGGTGGTCTGATGAGAGTGGGTGGCTTTTGAATTAGAACTAAAGAGTTGCTGAGAGACGGTTTGGGCTTTAGGCTTTGGTTTGGGAGCCCAGTTTTGGGTGTGCTTGTTACAGCCCTTGAAAGTGTTGGGCCTCATTCCATGGCTATTTTGATTTGAGCCCACATCTTTTATAAAAGAAGAAACAACAGCCCATTGCCCCTCTTTCCCACGCTCCACACGTAAAGAGATCTCAAGAGTCAGCAAATCTCTTTTGGCAATCACATCAATATTAGACAAAAAATCTGCCCCAAGTTGTGTCGTATCTATCCCAGAAAAACTGTTGCCATGATCAAGGTATGGGTTTCTGGGAGTTGAAGAATTCAAATTTTGAAAGCCTGGAATTTTCTCCTTGCCTTTATTTGCTGCACCGCCGTGATTATGAGGTCTACCAACCACCGCCGCCGCATCAGCCTTCGGTGCACTTTGTATTCTAGGAAACGATCCCTAACTAGTCAGGGAAGGTGGTTTCAAAATATTCCTCAGGTTTAGGCCAAAGCCGCACCAGCCACTACCCAACCTTCCCTCAGGAATCACAATGCTACCCTTTCGTCGACCATGAAGAAGTTCAAAAACCATTAAAAATGTGCCATGGGCATTGGACCCCAATTGAAGGATGAAAACCAAGTCACCCTCTTTGATCGTTCTTGCATAAAGACCAAGTGACCGCTTAGAAATTAATTCCTCCAAGTGGAACAAAAAAGGGTTTGCACTTTCCTTCCCCATAAAAACAGAGTGCATTGAGGTATGGCCTCTCTCAAAGATCCGTAATAAGAAATAAGAACCCCCTTCCTCAACGGAAAACTCAAACGTTTTGGATTCAATGAAGAAAAAAGAACCACCCATTGTGAATAGGAAGGAAGCAGCAACTACCAAACAAGGAAGAAAGCACGAAAAACGCACAGAAAAAAGCAAGAGGACAGAAAAATCTATGGCTAATTTGAGGTAGCCAGGCCTCAAACTCACTGTTTTACCGAGCAAGAATCACTCTGTTTTTTGTCACAAAAACAGAGGAAGAAAGGAAAAACCATAAAACCAGAGAGAGAGAGAGAGAGAGAGGTCCTTTGTAATATTCAAGCATACTTATTTTGTTTTGATATTGAGGTTTACAAAGTAATCCAATTCTTAGTGCCAGTTGTCCTTCAAATTTCATATTTGTTGAGTTTTTGGTAATTCATGAATGTTCCAATAGTATAGACTTGTGAACTGGCTGAGGCCGTAGCTGAATGTTTCAATTCTTAGAGCTGTTCGTTCTTTGATCTTACATTTTGTGAATAAATTATAGCATAGATTTTTTGATAAGTGATTTGTAGCATAGATTTGTGGGTTTTATTGGGCAACGTGGGAAAAAGAACAATTAGAGTTTGTTTAGTGTGGAAATTGAGGTGTTAGGTTTGAATCTCTGTTTGTGTTGCTTTTTATTTGGTTAGTGAGAAAATGTGAGGTGAATCAAAATACCAATTTTGATAATTTTGAGTAAACAATTTTGTTAATTATGTTTGTGATGATTTGTAATGTAATAAACTATTAATATTAATAGCTATTCCATTGAGCTACTTAGTTGATTGTTTCTTTCATGGTAGATAACTTTTATGTTTGCCTCATATGGAGATTTGTACAGATAATTTGTTTTCTCTTACGTCAAAACAGAAATAAGAGTACAAAGGTTAGACCTTCCGGGAAGATTGGTTCGGGTACAACAGAGGTATTACATCTTCGGAGAACTATTCTTTTTTTACAATTCTTTACTTTGAAATTGATAAATTACAAATTGTTCCAAAAGTTTAAACAGTTAGGAAATGGAAAATTTAATTACTTGACCATTATTTGCACACTCCCTAACATGTGAACCATATTCTCTCTTGACCAAAATGCTAAATGCATTTTGGTTTTGATCTTTTGTTTAGTTTGTTACTTGTTAGAGCATTAGCATTGGAGAATGCTAATGCCATATCTAAGGGAAATTTACAATTTTAAGCCCCAAAACCAACTGCATTGGAGAATGCTAAACGGCAGTATTGCAAATTTTTTTGCAATACTGCTACAGTGCAATTCTAAACATAGAATTGCACTGTAGCAAGTATTGTAAAAAAATAATAATATTTTATCTCTCTCTCTCTCTCCTCTGTCTCTCATCTCTCATCTCTGTCTCTCCAATCTCCATCGCCGAACCTCATCTCTGTCTCTCCAATCTCCATCGCCGAACCCAGCACCTGCAACCCAGCACCATATCACGCCATCCGCAACAGCCACCCGCAACCCAGCACCACAGAGCACAGCCACTCCATCGCCGAACCCAAAACCTGCAACCCATCTCATCTTTTTCAGTTTCTGCGGTGCTCACCAAGCAAGACACTCTCCGAGAAGAGGAAGAGTCTGAATCAGAACCCACTTTCAGTTTCAAAGGCTACGTTGCCCAGAAAGCCAATTCCGTCAACCAAGCCCTCGAAGCCTGTGTTTCGCTTAAGGACCCAAAGAAGATTCACGAGGCTATGCGCTATTCTCTCCTCGCCGGTGGCAAGCGAGTCCGACCCATGCTTTGCATCGCGGCGTGTGAGCTCGTCGGAGGCACCGAGTCCATAGCCATGCCCGCCGCTTGCGCCGTCGAGATGATCCACACCATGTCTCTCATCCACGACGATCTTCCTTGCATGGACAACGATGATCTCCGCCGTGGAAAGCCCACAAACCACAAAGTGTTCGGCGAGGACGTCGCGGTTCTCGCCGGCGATGCGCTTTTAGCCTTCGCTTTCGAGCACATAGCGGTTTCTACGGTGGGTTAATTGGCATTCTACATCTTCTTCTTCAAAGTGAGGGAAAAGCAACGGAAATGAAGGATTGGAGTGGTTATTGTCGGATTATTTCACCACCTCGCCGGAAATGAAGGATTCGGCGGAAGTTACAGAGGGAAGGGCGGAAGTTACAGAGGGTAGAGCTGAAAATGAGAGAGAGGAGAGAGATGGGAGAGAAGAAAAAATTTTGATATATATTATTTTATTTTGTAAATATATTATTTTAATAAGTAAAAGAGGAAAATAGAAGTTTGGGATGTGGAGGTATTGTAAAATAAGATGGTATAATGATAAAGTTAGTTTTTAGAATGGTAAAATAGAATAGCATTAGCATTTTCCAATGCTAATGCTCTTACAGATTTGTGAAATGCAAATTCCTATTGTATCCTCTGTAATTTATAATTGTTCATGTATTGTGGCAGATACCAATTTTGATAATTTTGAGTAAACAATTTTGTTAATTATGTTTGTGATGATTTGTAATGTAATAAACTATTAATATTAATAACTATAACATTGAGCTACTTAGTTGACTATTCTTTCATGGTAGATAACTTTTATGTTTGCCTCATATGGAGATTTGTACAGATAATTTGTTTTCTCTTACTTCAAAACAGAAATAAGAGTACAGAGGTTAGACCTTCCGGAAAGATTGGTTTGGGTACAACTGAGGTACTACATCTCCGAAGAACTATTCTTTTTTTTTTACAATTCTTTACTTTGAAATTGATAAATTACAAATTGTCCCAAAAGTTTAAACAGTTAGGAAAAGGAAAATTTAATTACTTGAGCATTATTTTCACTCTCCCTTACATGTGAACCATATTCTCTCTTGACCAAAATGCTAAATGCATTTTGGTTTTGATCTTTTGTTTAGTTTGTTATTTGTTACAGATTTGTGAAATGCAAATTCTTGTTGTATCCTCTGTAATTTATAATTGTTCATGTATTGTGGTAGATACCATTTTCCATGTTTTTGAGACAACCAGGAAAAGACAACCTAGAAAGATTTTATGAGACCTTCCATGGATTCAATATCAGTGCTCAGGTAGGCGAGATTTGAGCCTAATGCCTTTGTCCAATTTCACTTCAGATATTATATCACACTGACCTTTTCAAACAAAAGTTCAAGCAAACTGGCAACAAGAAATTAAAACTGGACTTGAAGAAAAGACCATCCAACATTGAATAATTAATTAATCACATAACCTATAATACTCACATTTATTTCGAACTCACCTACCGCGGGTAATTATTGGATATTCCCGAAATACCATGAATGTATACTCCTCTCACTCACATAATTGTGGGTCTCACTAATTAAATTCATGATGGAATTCACAATTCATGTGAGAGGGAGGAGTACGTATTTATTGTCCTCCAGAAGTATTCAATAATTTTCCACCTACAGCAAACCAAATTTTACTTCAAAGAAACGTGTGAGGTTCGGCCTTTCCACTTCTCTCTCTCTCTCCTTCCTTCCTGTAATAACAATTCACAAACGAGAAGATGACGATATGATCATTGTAGAGATGATACAATAATGGAAATAACGATTCAAGGAGGAGATGATATTGTTGATCTCTACAACGCATCAGCAATTGGTTGTACAACCACATTGAAAAGTTTGATCAATAAAGACCCACGCATCCTTTATAAGATTTCTTTGACCACTTTTAGTGAAATCCCATTACACATATAAGCTTTGCTTGGCCACCTTGATTTCACTAAAACTCTTTTAACTCAAAATCCTCTCCTAGCTGTCGAATTGGACTCCCACAAACGTTGTCTGCTTCATTTGGCTTCCTATGTGGGCCACGTCGAGATTGTTCAAGAACTATTAACTATATATGAAGATGCATGCTTGTCTCATGATAAAAAATGGGAGAATTCCTCTCCACTATGCAACAATGAGAGGACGAGTTGAAGTTGTGGAGAAGCTAATCGTTGCGCGACCTGATTTAGTTCGGGTAGTATTTGACGGGAATTAGACTGTTTTACACTTGTGCGTTAAGTACAACCAATTAAAGGCTTTGGACCTATTGGTGAAATCCTTGAGTGACGATGGGGATTTTCTCAATTTCAAAACCTCTGATGATGGCAACACTATTTTGCATTTAGGTGATGCAAAAACAAATTGAGGTAGCTTTTTATTTATTTCTTGAATATACATGCAAAAATCATTTTACCCCCACTCATGAGCACCCATAGGTCCATAACTGAATCGCGTAAATTTGCATATTATGTATTTATTTGATTTTTTTTTTTTTTTTGTATTTTAAATATTTTTAGTATCTACAAAATTAATTATTTACTATTGGATAAGCCAATGTGTGCCAATTGTGATTAACTATCTTTGTTTGAATTTGTCAAATGTTTTGAGCATGTAAAATATTAATTAAAATTATGAAAATATTTATAATCTACTTTATGAAAATATTTATAGTGATATTAGCTTCCAATAACTTTATATATTGTTAATTAGAGAAGAAAAGTTTTTATGAATTTATAATTCTATTAATATTAGTCTTATAACTGAGATTTGGTTTCTAATTTTTTTTATTTTTTTTTAAAGCAATTGACCTAGTTTTTTCTTTGGTTTTTCAGACGATATTCCTCTTATATTTGATTCCAAAGGATATATAACAACTGGAAAATAATAGTGATATTAGTATTCATAAATTTTTAAAATTTATTGAATTGGTAATTTCTGATTAAAATAATATCATTATCATATGTATTCACCATTGTAATTATTTTGATTTTGCCCCAATTCACAACAAGACCATCTCATCAATGAAAATCCTTTTGAATCACTACACCTATTGAAAAAATAAAACAAATTAGTACATTACAAACACGCTTTTTTATGTGACACATGATGTGTACCTAATGTGTACCTAATGTGTACAAAAGGAGTCTAAGACAATCAAAATCCTTTTTTATGTGTTTGGTTAGAATTTTTTTAGGACCACAACTTTTCTTTTCTTTTTTGTCACAATTTTTGCAACAACTTTTATATGAGTGGTTATCAATTATTTTCACATGAACTCACTATTTTTTTCCATTACTCATAGTCATATTAGAGTTGTCACAAAAGTTGTAACATAAAAGTTGTGTTCACAAATTTTTCTACACAATTCACAATCTGTCACTTTAAAATTATCACAAAAATTGTGTTTATAAATTCTCTCCTAAGGAGATGAAGAGATGAGAAGGGACTCGCAATCCAAAAAGATAATATACAAAAAATTGTATCAAGTTTAGAATCCCGCTGTTTTTGGTGCAAGCAGGATTTTAAAACCCCACATTGACTTGCTTCCGGTTAATAACCATTTTCTGCATTTGTTGTATATATCACAATTTCTTTTTTGCTGATAGAGAAATTCTCTATCTAAGTAGCATTGATCTTTACGTTATGGTTCTCAAAAACAAATATTTTCAAAATTATAATACTTTAAGCTTTAATTTGCAGACAATAAAATACTTACTTTTGGTGACTAAAGTGAAAAAAAGAAGTAGATTCTTGGAACAATAAGGATTTTATAGCCTTAAAAATGTAGGAGAATTGTCCAAAAGATTTCAATAGCTTTACCATTCGCAACATGTTATTGGATGCTGGTGCTAGGGTTGAAAGAGTGAATAATCCAAGTGAATCAGCAAAAACAACACAATCAAGGAAGAAATGGTGGAAGAATTTGTTGAAACACTTGAAATACTGAGGTAATTGGGTAGAAGGGAATCGTGGCTATATAATGGTAGTGGCTACTGTGATTACACTTATCACTTTCCAACAGGCAGTTAGCCCCCCAGGCGGTGTTTGGCCACAAAGTGGAAATGTTACTCATTATATTGATCGTTTTTTATCTTCTGGTTATAACATCAAAGTTGATGTTGGAACGAAAGTTGTAGGTTCTATCGATCCGTTGTATTACTTTTATTTCATAATATTCAACACTATCTCTTTTATTGCATTAGTCATTGTCACATTCTTACTAATTAGTGGATTCCCGGTCAAGAATAAGATTTGTATGGGCCTCTTGACAATAGCTCTATGTACCACTCTCGCATTCCTGGTAATTACCTATATAACTGCAGTCTCTTTGGTGACGCCGATCTCACCATACGATTTGAAATATAAGGAGCTCTCTAGTACACAAATATGGGTTCTGGGTAGTTTGGTTGTGGTGATTTCTTTGGTTTTTTTGCTTCACTTAATCCGTTTTCTTGTTTGGTTGGGAAGAAGGATAAAAAAAATCCATCCCAACCAAACAAGAAAACGGATTAAGTGAAGCAAAAAAACAAAAGAAATCACCACAACCAAACTACCCAAAACCCATATTTGTGTACTAGAGAGCTCCTTATATTTCAAATCGTATGGTGAGATCGGGGTCACCATGGAGACTGCAGTTATATAGGTAATTACCAGGAATGCGAGTGATACATAGAGCTATTGTCAAGAGGCCCATACAAATCTTATTCTTGACCGGGAATCCACTAATTAGTAAGAATGTGACAATGACTAATGCAATAAAAGAGATAGCGTTGAATATTATGAAATAAAAGTAATACAACGGATCAATAGAACCTACAACTGACGTTCCAACATCAACTTTGATGTTATAACCAGAAGATGCAAAACGATCAATATAATGAGTAACATTTCCACTTTGTGGCCAAACACCGCCTGGGGGGCTAGCTGCCTGTTGGAAAGTGATAGTTGTAATCACAGTAGCCATTACCATTATATAGTCACGATTCCCTTCTACCCAATTACCTCGGTATTTCAAGTGTTTCAACAAATTCTTCCACCATTTCTTCCTTGATTTTGTTGTTTTTGCTGATTCACTTGGATTATTCACTCTTTCAACCCTAGCACCGACATCCAATAACATGTTACGAATGGTAAAGCTATTGAAATCTTTTGGACAATTCTCCAACATTTTTAAGGCTATAAAATCCTTATTGTTCAAAGAATCTACTTCTTTTTTTCACTTTAGTCACCAAAAGTAAGTATTTTATTGTCTGCAAATTAAAGCTTAAAGTGTTATAATTTTGAAAATATTTGTTTTTGAGAACCATAACGTAAAGATCAATGCTACTTAGATAGAGAATTTCTCTATCAGCAAAAAAGAAATTGTGATATATACAACAAATGCAGAAAAGGTTATTAACTGGAAGCAAGTCAATGTGGGGTTTTAAAATCTTGCCTGCACCAAAAACAGCAGGATTCTAAACTTGATACAATTTTTTGTATATTATCTTTTTGGATTGCGAGTCCCTTCTCATCTCTTCTTAGGAGAGAATTTATAAACACAATTTTTATGATAATTTTAAAGTGACAGATTGTGAATTGTGTAGAAAAAATTGTGGACACAACTTTTATGTTACAACTTTTGTGACAACTCTAATATGACTATGAGTAATGGATAAAAGTAGTGAGTTCATGTGAAAATAATTGATAGCCACTCATATAAAAGTTGTTGCAAAAATTGTGACAAAAAAGAAAAGAAAAGTTGTGGTCCTAAAAAAATTCTAACCAAACACATAAAAAAGGATTTTGATTGTCTTAGACTCCTTTTGTATACATTAGGTACACATCATGTGTCACAATTTATTAAGTATGGATATTTTAAAACAATCTGGACATCCAATATGAAAGTGTGAATATTGTATTTACGGAGTGTATTTGTGAAGCAATAATTTTATTAAAAAGAATGATACTTTTGTGCATATATTCTGGAAAAACTAAGATTGTCTTGTTAAAGATGATTTTATAATGTACTATCGTTTGTTAATAAACCTCTTAATGCCCATTCATTTTGAAAATGATTTTCAAAATTTATTATTTATATTTAAGGTTGTATTTAAAAAATAGAAAATTTAGAAGAATTATATTTTAAAAAGTGTGTTTTGATAAATGCCAAATATGAAAGTGTACTTTTACCCAAGGATGTTTTGTATTTTATTATTATTATTTTAAAGAAGGATGTTTTGTACTTAAAAGTTAAAACTTTGTATTTTTTTTTTCTCTGTTTAATGAACTCAGCTTCCAAAGCCACGTGATCAAGTTGTTACTTTCTTCAGAAGAAAAAGCGTGTTTGTAATGTACTAATTTGTTTTATTTTTTCAATAGGTGTAGTGATTCAAAAGGATTTTCATTGATGAGATGGTCCTGTTGTGAATTGGGGCAAAATCAAAATAATTACAATGGTAAATACATATGATAATGATATTATTTTAGTCAGAAATTACCACTTCAATAAATTTTAAAAATTTATGAATACTAATATCACTGTTATTTTCCAGTTGTTATATATCCTTTGGAATCAAATATAAGAGGAATATCGTCTGAAAAACCAAAGAAAAAACTAGGAGGTCAATTCCTTAAAAAAAAAAAAAAATTAGAAACCAAATCTCAGTTATAAGACTAATATTAATAGAATTATAAATTCGTAAAAAAATTTCTTCTCTAATTAACTATATAAAGTTATTGGAAGCTAATATCACTATAATTAGACCATAAATTAATTAACTATAGCTAATTTAAAGTCGAAATCCTCGCAACTCTTGGATATATTCTTCACTGAAAAATCATCAAAGTAGATTATAAATATTTTCATAATTTTAATTAATATTTTACATACTCAAAACATTTGACAAATTCAAACAAAGATAGTTAATCACAATTGGCACACATTGGCTTATCCAATAGTAAATAATTAATTTTGTAGATACTAAAAATATTTAAAATACAAAAAAAAAAATCAAATAAATACATAATATGCAAATTTACGCGATTCAATTATGGACCTATGGGTGCTCAATGAGTGGGGGTAAAATGATTTTTGCATGTATATTCAAGAAATAAATAAAAAGCTACCTCAATTTGTTTTTGCATCACAGCTAAATGCAAGATAGTGTTGCCATCAACAGAGGTTTTGAAATTGAGAAAATCCCCATCGTCACTCAAGGATTTCACCAATAGGTCCAAAGCCTTTAATTGGTTGTACTTATCACACAAGTGCAAAACAGTCTCATTCCCGTCAAGTACAACCCGAATTGAATCAGGTCGTGCAACGATCAGCTTCTCCACAACTTCAACTCGTCCTCTCATTGTTGCATAGTGGAGAGGAATTCTCCCATTTTGATCATGAAACAAGCATGCATCTTCATATATAGTTAATAGTTCTTGAACAATCTCGACGTGGCCCTCAAAGGAAGCCAAATGAAGGGGACAACATTTGTGGGAGTCCAATTCGATAGCTAGGTGAGGATTTTGAGTTAAAAGAGTTTTAGTGAAATCAAGGTGGCCAAGCAAAGCTGATATGTGTAATGGGGTTTCACTAAAAGTGGTCAAAGAAATTTTATGAAGGATGTGTGGGTCTTTATCGATCAAACTTTTCAATGTGGTTGTACAACCAATTGCTAATGTGTTGTAGAGATCAACAATATCATCTCCTCCTTGAATCGTTATTTCCATTATTGTATCATCTCTACACCGACTTACTGGTGTCTTGTGAAATTCTATCATATCATCATCTTCATGTCTCATTTGAGTCATTTCCATTCTCTCTCTCTCTCTCATTTGTGAAGTGTTATTACAAGAAGGAAGCATATAAATAGATGGATGATCCATTGCTTGAGCAATACACTCTCATTGTTGGACGACTTTGAAATTTCATAGTCAATGGCATATTTGAGAGAGAGAGAGAGAGAGAGAGAGAGAGAGAGAGAGAGAGAGAGAGAGAGAGAGAGAGAGAGAGAGAGAGGTGGAAAGGCTAAACCTCACACGTTTCCTTGAAGTAAAATTTGGTTTGCTGTAGGTGGAAAATTATTGAATACTCCAGGAGTACAATAAATACATACTCCTCCCTCTCACTTGAATTGTGGGTTCCACCATGAATTTAATTAGTGGGACCCACAATTATGTGAGAGAGAGGAGTATGCATTTATGGTATTTCGGGAGTATTAAATAATTACCCGCGGTAGGTGAGTTCGAAATAAATGTGATGAGTACTATAGGTTATGTGATAAATTAATTATTCAGTGTTGGATGGTCTTTTCTTCAAGTCTAGTTTTAATTTCTTGTTGCCAGTTTGCTTGAACTTTTGTTTGAAATGGTCAGTGTGATGTGATATAATATCTGAAGTGAAATTGGACAAAGGCATTAGGCTCAAAATCTCGCCTACAAAAGAGAACTATATATAGAAGATTTTGAGATTGTTTAGTTAATTTGTCTTTTTATTTTTTATTTTTTATTTTATTATTAATGTATAGTTTTACATTTTAGTTTCTTTAGATGTAAATGTATTTTATTATTTAAATAAAATAAAATTCACAATATAAAATATATCAAATGATCAAATAGAAGCACCATGCACTGATATTATCTATTTCATAGGAGCATTAAACTAATATGTATTTATTTTATTATTTGTTTTACGTTTCTCACTGTTTATAGTTTCCAAAAATCTATATTGAGAAGGCTTTGTTCTTTGTTTAGTTTGGCTTATTTATTTATTTTATTTGTTAATGTATAATTTTTCCTTTTAAATGTTTTAAGATAGAACTGAATTTTATTATTTTTATTATTATTCAAATAAAAAATACAAAATAAACTATATCAAATGATCTATCAGAAGCACCATGCACTGATACTATATAAATATATATATATATATATATATATATATATATATATATATAAAAGAAACCATTACATATTTTAAAAATATATGATTTAAAAAAAGTGTAAGCTAATACCATGTATAATTTCAATTTTTTTTTAAATGTATAATTTGAACAGTATAATTGTGATTATTTTTAACTAAATCCATGTATATATACACAGAGATAAACACACGTCAAATTTAATTAAATAACTTCATTAACTTTAATTGTCATTGGAAAAAAATTACATTTAAATTTAAAGACCATTATATGTTTTCGTTGTGCTTACAATGTAATTTACATTGTATCATTTAATGTAAAAGAAAATTTTCCCTAAATTTAATAGGATAATTTGGTATATTGTGGATAACGAACTGGATAGTGTGAGCTTATTTTGACAGTTGCAACTTCTTTATCAGAAAAACTACGATCTCGTGTGAGTTTATAACCCAGGATCAAAATAAAGGGGATTTAAGCGCACAACTCACTCTAGTATTAATTAGATGCTAGTGGTGCAAAAGAAAGAAATGCAAGGATATAGATTCATAATAAAGGCAAAGAGAATATCCATTAAAGTATTGAGTAAATGGTACATATAATTGTCTTCAATGCACAACTACATAACAAAGTGGGGAGAATGAGGGAGGTGATGAATAGACACTAATCGTACCACCACACACACAAGCACATACTATTTCCCAAGTCAAAGTAGTAAATATGGTTATTGAGTTGGTTTCAAGACTTGAGAGTTGAATTGAATTCTCCCCCTCTTTGATTCCATGTTTTGGGATTTCTAACACATTATGGATGAACTTATTATCCATCTCTTCATAAGAATCAAAGCTTTTGGTTGTTAGATGTTTAAAAAAATGGCAACCTTAAGCTTTGTTCTTAGTTAGATAATAAGATTAGTTGTTTTAATGATTATTTCGGGTAATTCATTGACCAAACCTGATTTTTGTGTTTACCAAGGGGAATAACCCCGTTGCAAATTAGTAAGTAAAAGAAAAATAGTTATTTCCTTAAAAATACAAATCACATCTACCCACTCAATAATGGATGATGATAATACTAGTAACAATATAATAATAGAAAATGCTAAGGTTACAAATTTCTAATGTGGTGAGTGGATATAGATAAGTGAAAAAACGATGTTATACGCTATTTTTTATTTCACTTATACAAAGAAAGTGGTGAAACCAAAATAAAATCGCTGGACCCATTTTTAATGTTACACTTTATGCTCCAATTATAGTATATCATGTGTATTTTTTTTTTTTTTTTTTTTTTTTTGTGATTTTAAAATTTTGCTACTTTATAAGAAAAAATAAATGAACGTGTGACAAACTACAATTGATACATAGAGCATAAAATGGATTTTCATTCAAAATAATAAACTCATTCAATTATCGTTATGAATGCTTTTTCTATCTTCTAAACACGTCTTCCTTGTATCTTTTAAAATATTATTATGTCTAACATATTTAATTTCTCTTAGATATGATACAAAAAAGGAAAGGATAGCACAACAAGAACAAAGTGCTTTGATTAAACAAGTTGACAAACAACGTTGGACTCCGCTTCATTGTGCTGCATACTTTGGTAGTACTTATTATATCACAAAAGTGTTGCTGGAAGTTGATAGATCTATAGCATACATGAAAGATGCAAAGGGCATGACAGCTCTTCACATTGCAGCTCATTGAGGCCATCGTTGGGTAATGGAAGATATTTTGCAATATTGTCTTGATTGTTACGAACTAGGTGACGAGAGAAGTTGGAATGCACTCCATTTTGTCGTGAACTTATCTAGTAGTAATTGGGCTGACTTTGGAGCGAAGTACATCCCAAAGTTTTCATTACTCAACAACCTTTTAAATGAAAAGAATGCCCATGGGAACACACCTCTCCATCACCATTCCAAATCATTGCATTATATAAAGGATGTCATGTGTCATGATAGAGTTGATAACATGGCCTTCAACAAACAAAACTTCAACGCTTACAACATTGCTTTAACTAGTGAAGAATTATCTGATAAAAAGGTAAAGGAAAATTTAATTTTATTTCATGGGATATTTTTTTCTATTGGAAACTATGAGGACATTGTTTCCTTTTTTTTTTCCTTTCCGGTGTTGCATATTTATTTCTTATTTATATTTATTAAAAAAATCGATTAAGATATTATATAAAAGAGATATAAATTACAAATAACTCTTTTGATTTTGACTTGTTTTCAAGTCAGTCTTATAACTTTAACTTTTATAATTCTTCAATATAATCCTTCCATCTACTTTCAATCAATATCAATATGTATTGTTAAGTCCATCAAAACTATGTTATTTTGCAAAGTAAAAGATCCTAAAATTATGGGAATATTGGACGGAACAGGAACACTAAATGGAAAGATTAACTTGAAAATAAATTAAAGTTAGAAAACTGACTTGAGAAAAATAAAACTTAAAAAAGAAAGACTAAATTAAAAAAAGATTAATGCTGAATGGTGTCATTCGTAATTGAACAAAAAAGGAAATTAAAAAATGTTAAAACTATTTGACCCTGCATATATGCCATTATTAAGGTGGAGTACTGAGTTGCTGCTGCTGCCACGCTAGGGGCTGCAAGAATAATTCTACCTCTCACCTCATCCTTTCAAAATGTGTGCATTTTTGTGCCTTGCTGGCTATTCCCTTTCTCAAATCCTAATTATTAGTGTTCTACATGTTGCATAGTTTAGGAGATGATATCCTACCAAAGAGAAAACATTATGAATATAAGGGGGAACCTCGGTATGCTGAGCTCGAACGCGGGAATGCTGAATGGAAAGCCCGTAAAGACCGATTTGTTTCTATCATGAAAGAAACATCCCAATACCATTTGGTGGTGGACACACTCATTGCAACCGTGACTTTTGCGGCAGGTATTACCATGCCTAGAAGTTTCATAGGTCAAGAAGGCCTACACCCAGGCTTTGCAGTTCTGACGAGTAATACTGCTTTCAAAGCATTTATTATTACAAATACCATAGCCATGGTGCAATCTTGTTCTGCTGCCTTTATCCAACTATTCATGCCACTATTGTTTCTCGACGAGACTTTTCTTTCCTACTTGCCTCACTGGCCTTCTGCCTTTCCATATCTGCCATGGGAGCAATGTTGCTGGCATTTGTTTTGGGCACATACGCTATGTTGCTGTAACATAGGCAGGTCTATATATGATCCGATGCAACCCCTCCATAAATGCAGGAAATGGTTTAGGCTAGTTAGCTAATTACCGAGTCAATCTATCATATTTCTCCAAAAAAAAAAAAAAAAAAAAAAAAGTCAATCTATCATATATTATACAATATATACATTTTTCAAAGTTCTTTATTATATATGTCTTTATTTTTCTACCAATTGTGGTAGAAAAATACCTTTGGATGTCACTCTTGCATGAGATTGATTGTGAAAATATTATGTCTTTAGAAAAACCTTAAAAAAAAAAAAAAAAAAAAAAAGAAACTTAAAAATAAATTAGAGACACACACAGTACAACACCAAAAATTTACATGGTTCGCTTTTAACCTACCTTCTGAAAAGTATTGCAATGCATGAAGAAAGAAATAAAGGAAAAACAGAGAAGAACGAGAGAGAGATTTGACGGAAGAAAATTCTGTTCTCATTGATAACTAAATCAGATACAAGTCCCAATTTATATAAAGGTAACCAGATCCGTAAAGAGTGGAATTAACCTAACTAACTCTCAATCAATTGCTTCCAAACTCTCACACGTGTACATAAACAGTAGCAGACTACTCCCTTCCTCAACTGCACTATGCTACTTGTAGTTTACCTCCTATTTTACCCATACTATAGGTCTTTTACCAGCAGCCTTATCACCAACTGTGTCAGCAACTTTACCATCAGTAGCATGTGCCTGATGTGCCTTCACACCTTCATGGATAGCAATGAGAATAAGAAGAAATTTCACTGGCAAATTTAAAGAATACAAAATGATATAGAGGTACAGTGACAAAACCCAAAAATATACCCAAATAGTTTTTCTTTAACTCAACCAGCAAACCAAGTTAAATACAAATTAATTCACAGCACTCTGCACATGCTCAGAATAACAAGCTACATCTCATGTATATACTACCCAAAAAAAAACAAAAAACAAAAAAAGAAACCAAACCAATGTCAGCAAAATGATCCATGCAAGAAAGTCAAGCATTTAACCTAGGTCTAAACATAAAAATTTAATCTTGCATTTTATAAAGGTGTGCAACACAAGTGTGAAGAAACAAATCTGATCTTGCATCTAATAGAGGCGTGCAATTGAAGTCATATGCTTGACGAATCTCCACTTGCCTTGAAATGAATCAAGCCTTACAAACAAAATTTGCAGACTGTCAAATTTAATCAAATTTCTCTCCACTTTGTTAGACTTCTCTCTAGCCATAAATGCCTCAAGTGCTAATCTTCTTGTAATTCTTAGTAAATTATGATTCTTCTTCTTCTTATCGGACTTGGATTTTTTCTTTTGGATTGGGTTGACGAGAGTAACATGACTTGTGGGATTGATCAATGTTTGTACTATCCAAAGCCATGGTTTGGCTTGAAAGAAAAAAAGAAAAGAAAAGAAAAGAGAAAGTCTAGGGACACCCAACTCCATACCCAAATCCATAACATGTTTAAGTGTTACCTTGTGATAACCTAGATTTTATTTATTTATTAAGTTCCTATGTGGGTTTCATGTATAAGTGTTGAAATCTGATCACAAAATGACACCCAAGCAAGTTGTGAAATTGGACATAGATTTGGGTGTGGTCGTAGTTCTTCTCAAAAAAAAAAAAAAGTACCTGGAGGAATCATTAACAAAAACAATGGCAAAGAGATATACAGCAAATAGAGAAAAAAATTGAGAAGGTAAGGATATAAGTTTTCTTTCAAAACTATGGGTTGTGATTGGCTATGGTGGCAATGATGGGGTTTAGGGGAGAGAGAGGGAGGGAGAGAGAGAAAGAGATTTTGTTATGTCCATGAGGGAAAGTTTGTCAAGTGATGGGCACATGATCAACTTACAGAAATTCTAGGACACGTTTTTATTCAAATTAAAATTTTCTAAATTTATATTTCACGTCATTTTAATTAATCACACAACAAAAAAAGTAGCAAGTATGTTAATAATAACAAACCATAAAAAACCTATTAAATTTTTTTTTTTTTTTTTTTTTGCCCAGGGGAGGAGAGTTATTAAGGAAAATAATAGTAATCAATATTCAAAAAGTTTGTTGATAAGTACTTATTGAAAGAATGTGTGGTAGAAAATCATGAAATTTGTTAAAGAAAAGCCAAAATTCTTGTAATTTTTACTGTTGCTCATCAAATAACAGTCCTTGTACTAATAATAAAGATACTGATAATCCTAATTTAATCTTTTGGTATAAATAAAAATATTGGAAAAAGATAGGACTGCACAAAAATGAATATACATGTAGGTGCGCAATTGAACCAATTGAACCAACCTAAGACAAATACAGATCAGGGGTCCAAACATACCAGATCAAGGTTCAGCACATGAATTGAAAGACTTGCACCTTCCAGTGTCTCGAAGATCGGAAACTCCACTCAATCACCATCAAGAGCAAAGACTACTCTTTTGGTTGTGGTCGTGGTCAATGGGGTCAGGAAGCTGCTGGTCGTGGTCATTGGTGATGGGTGGTGTGCTGTCCTGACTCCTGATACCATCTTAAGCATTCGGAAGTGTGTAGGGCTGTAGGCTTAAAATTAATTACACTAACACAACATTATACCAATCTGTCCCTCATAAGTATACTACTCATAACAGCTATGATGAAGGGAAAACATTCACCTCACGTTGAATCGTTAGCTATGACATATTGAATTTATGTAGCACAAACATGTTTTTTGTTTACTAATAATCCAACTCTGCACAGAAAGCTTTTTGCTTTAATCAAAATGCTTTGTTTTTTTAGAAAGAAAGAAGGAAGTGGCTCACATGATTCTAGACTGCAACAAAAACAAAGAGTATTGTCTTGCAAGGAAACAAAAGCACCATGACTTACAGAGATTAAAGAAACATCTAAGACAAAGCAAAATAAAACAATATAGTAGCTTATATTCTCTTCTTCAACAAAAGAAAGGGTAATAGCTCTAATAAAAAAAAAAAAAAAAAAATGAGTGCAAAAATATAAATTGGTAATGAATTTACCAAAAAAACTCCTTTTTTTTAGGGTATGTGTTTGATCCAAATGCATTCCTCCTCTTTGTTAAATCAGCTGCATCTCCTTGAATCCCCTTCTCCAAATTTGTTTCTAACAAATATGATAATCCTTTAAGCTGATGTAAAGGTAGGGAAGCAATTAATATGTTAAATTACACTTATCTATGTACTGATAATACAGAAATCATATCAAGAAAAGATTAGAATCTATACTGCTGCAGAATTGAAACATTGTGATCGCTTGAAATTAAAGCAAGCTGATCTAGTCCAATTGAAAAATCACCACTGGAAGATGGAGGTGGTTCTAATGTTCCTAACACATAGCAAATTAAAATAGCATAAAAAAAATTTATTCAGTGGCCCATACAATTACAAGAATACAATTAAAAAGCTGTGTTGCACCAAGTTACAGTAGAAGAACAGCTAATTTTGACAAAGATAATACAAAACAATGGCATCGGCACAGGCATCAAAGGTTGGAAAAAGAAACATAAATGATAGCTAAACATAAAACTTGAACCCCGCTACAGCGTATGATCTAACTACAAATAGAAGTTCTCAGAGACTCAGACCAACATAGGAAAGAGCAAGGATAGGGCTAAATTGATCTTCTTGTAGACTAACTAATTTGAAGTAGTTATACGAAGATATTCATAGAATACAGGAAACTCGGTAGTTTACGGATGCTACGAGAAGCCCAAAAACAAGGTTGAAGCCCTTAAGAAAGAAATGCTGTCTAGCAATACAACTAACAAGGCCCTCCATGCACAGAATGAGGGGGAAAATTAACAAAAAATAGTTTAAAATTTAAAAAATAAATGATTCATGAAGCCAAATCCAAGCAATTGAAGGCGTTGTCAACTTTATTCCATTTTTAGGTTTCATTAATTGCATTAGATTGACTTCCTAACACATAAAAACAGACTCTACTCATTACTCTTCATGGCACTACACAATCTATAATTGTAGCTTTGTCAAGAAGCACTCTACTCATTACTCTTCACCGCACTGCACAGTCTATAATTGTAACTTTGTCAAGAAGCAAATATGTGCTAAAAAAAGTGTTTAATATTAAGAGAAACTAACCAGACCCACGCGATACGTGAGAATATATATATATATATATATATAACATGCAAAGAGGTGTAATATCTTTTATAAGTATTTTTTATCTTTTTATCTAGACAAATATATCATTTTATTATTTATTTTTGTTTGATTAAATTTTTTTAAGGTGTACATATTATTCTAACTTTTGTTGTAGTGTATTATATTTGTCTAATATACAACTATACTTTATAAGTTTCAAATTAATTATTCGAATTTCTCATCTTTTAAGGAATAAGAAGATTATCATGATAATCAAACTCATCACAAAATTACAATGTTATCTTAACCAAAATTAAAATTAAACCAAAGGACTAAAAGATAGACTTTATAATAATTTATTATTCGAAAAATTGGTAGGCATATTTAAATTCATAGTCATGTAGATTGTGTTTTGATATAAACTCAAATTCCTATTTCCAAAAAAAAAAAAAAAAAAAAAAAAAAACCTTAGTATTAACCCAAACCAAAATTCAACCAAAGCTATAAAGGAAGAGAGAAGACTTTGTAATGAGAAATTGAAAAAACACAATACCAAAACACATATTTGAAAACAAAACCATCAACCTTAATCAGAGTATAAGAAAGAACAAAAATTCACCAAAAGAAAGTAGAGAGAGAGAGAGAGAGAGTACTCAGTTTTTGTGTGAGAAAAATATGAATTGAATGGAAGAAATGATATCATATTTATACAAAATAAAATGGGAAGAAGAAGAGTCAAATTATAAAAAAATAGAAAAGAATGAAGGAAGTGTAGCGGTGAAGTAGAGAGTAGTGGGGGAGGTAAAGAGGCAAAAAGAGAAAGAAAAGGTTGAAGAAAGTGTAACCATAGGTGTGGAATAATAGGGAGAAGAAGAGGTTTTTGTTTTTATTTCTATCATTCTTTCTCTTCTTTTCTTTTTTTTTTTTGAGATTAGTGAGAAGAAAAGTTTAAAAGAGAAAATAAGAGGTAGAAAATAAGTGCATATATATTTAGAAGGATGGAAAGAAAATGATATTCAATGTTTAAAGGAGTTTTAAATATAAACAATAGACAATTAAAGTTTATGATGATGTGTAGTACATTATGTTGGCCACAAATAATTAATTTTGCAATAGATGATCAATAAATATATCATGCCACTTCTATTTTGACATTTGTAAGAAAATTCTAACCTTTCTTCATCAACATCAAGCCCCTAATCAATTCCATCAATCATTAATCCGGAAGAGTTTTTCCACCTCTAATGTGTTATGCTATGTTTTGAGGCAGTATTAGGCCTCAAATTAATTTGGTTAAGTGTGAGATTGTCCCGGTTGGCTTAGTTCGTAATGTGATAGCTTAGCTAGTTAGCCTAATTTAATAGCTTAGCTAGTTTGTTAGGTTGTTCTGTGGGAGCTATTCCAATGACCTATGAGGGTTTGCCTCTTGAATCATCATTAAGGCAAGTACTGCTTTTAAAAAAATAATAATAAATGTTTTATTACTAAAAGACAACTAATAAAAAGCACAAGTTACCCTAAAAAAATACCTCTCAATTACAAGCAAAAGAAAGTGATTCAGTTGACCATCCACAGAGTAATCTAACAACAGAGATCTTCAACTACATTTCAGAAGCTTGCACGTCTTCAACTGCACAAGCAGCACCAGTCAGTGAATAAGAAACTCCTATTGCAAGGAAAAAGAGTGACTGCTTAATGTAGTCATCCAATAATAAAGAGAACGAAGCAAGAATTGTTTCAAACACCCCAGTACCACTCAAACGCCATATTAAGGTGAGTTCTTCTTGGGATGTTATTGTGGAACAAGTGGAAAGAAGTTTAGCCAGTTGGAAGATTTTTTTAAGTAGCCGGTAGGAAAAAATTATTTATGTCAAAGGATGGTAGAGTCACTTTGGTTAAAAGCACTCCCTCAAGCTTACCCATCTATTTAATGTCTATTTTGTCCATGCCTACAGGAGTTGCTAATGAACTTGAAAAGCAGTGAACAGATTTTTTCGGGGGCGGTTTATGTCACACCCCAAACCCAAACGGGTCCAAAGCATTAGAAAAAATAACCATCAAGAGAACTTGTCATTTTGAATTGATTGTATTCCACAAAGGTCCGAGGTTGTAAAGAGGATAAGCTGTGTTGGAGGCCGTATATACAAAAGGGTTTCTAGGTTAGATCCTATTATAGAGCACTAGCCCCTACAGGAGTTGCAAACTTCCCTTAGAAAAGAATTTAGAAGCCTAAAGTCCCAACAAAAGTGGCATTTTTTCTTTGAGTTGCCTCTTCGGGGAAATCCTAATAGCAGATAACCTGAGGAAGTGAAACATTATTTGGTGAGCTGGTGTTGTATGTTCAAGGGGGACGGAGAGACAATGGACCACTTGTGGCTTCATTGTCCCATTGCTAGGGAGTTGTGGGATATAGTCCTTGCCCTTTTTGTGGTTCAGTGGGTGATGCCTGAGAGGGTTGTTAACTAACTAGCATGATGGCAAATCCGTGTTGGGCAACATTGGAACAGTAGGATATCGAAGTTCATTCACCATGGCTTGATGTGGTGCATTCGGAAAGAATGAAATTCTCGAAACTTTTAAGTGTGCAAGAGGACAACTCTAGATCTGAAGTTGCATTTCCTCAAAACTTTATTTGAATGGTCATCGATGTAATGAAGTTTATACTTCAACTTATTAGAGTTTTATTTACCATTGTACTTTAGAGCTTAGTTTTGATGTCCATCTAGTATACCTCCTAAGATCTATGTACTTGGTTACTCCTAGTTTGTCTAATAAAATTTACTACTTATCAAAAAATTAAGTCCCTTAATGCTTGCGACCTTTGGTTTGTGGTTTTCTTGGCCAGAGTATCTATATGTACCGAAAATATTCAGAATCATAAAGAAAATAATAGTTCCAACTTTGAGACATTATTAAAGAGTTCCTGCATTGGACACCATTCGGCAGAATCCCTCACCTCTGTCTAGCTAAAAAGACTTCTACTTATTCGACAATGCCAATGTAGTAGAGCTATTTATATAGCAAAAAATAATTAAATAAATAAATAATGAAATAAGAGAATATATTTGAATGGCCAAGACTGCCTCATGCTATGATACTAGGTGCTGCATTGACTAGAATTATGCAATAACCCCCAATATGGACGCAAAGCACGTGACTAATACAACTAATTAAGCTAATATAGGACCCATTATTGAGATGTACCTAGAATTCAAGCCAAATTTCCAAAAAACTTTTAGTGCATCCACCTACACATAGGTTCCATAGCATTGAGTATCAAAGCCAAAAAAGAATAGCATAAATTGATTACGACCATTAAACTCCAACATATTTGCAAAAATTGGCATAAATTTTTTTACTACCATTAAACTGTAAGGATGATGCGCCATATTTTAAATTGACAAATAGAATGAATAGATAGATAGAAGCGAGAGAGAGAGAGAGAGAGAGAGAGAGAGAGAGTGTGTGTTTAATATAGGAATACATACCCTCCAGCGACGAAGCAATAGCGCCCTGATGATGTTTGAGTCATAGTCAGAAATCAGAATCACTTCCCATGTTGTCCAATTTTTCATTGTCCCAATGATCTGCATCCTCTAATTGCTGAAGAAACTCATCACTGTCACAAAAGAGATGGCACAGTCACTCTATAATTCTCTCTATTGGCATCACTCATCACAATAATCAACAAATTGAACATCCCACTCTCTAACAAATCTCAATTTTTCCAATTGAAACAAACACCATTTGCACTCCAAATTAATGTGCATTTGAAGATGAATTTTATCAACAATGAAAATAATAATGAAGTCCAAATTCACATGCCATTCATAAAAAGAACAAAAATCACATGTTGTTCAATTAGTAATAATGCTAATTGCTAGGTTCTTGTGATAACAACATAATGACATAATAGGCATTAAGGTCCAAACAAACCAGACTAAACTCAACACTTCAAATAAGATCTTACTGAAATGACACTTACCCATAAATATATAATCTAAACCCTAAAAAAGACATATTATGACTCTTTGCACCATTTTCTTTTGACATCAAGAGTGTCCGTGACTAGAGATTTCGAACTCAAGACTTCAAGTATCTCGTATTCTCGTGAGACCTTAGCATTAGCAGTATGCCTAATGTAAGATACATTTGGCATTCAGGCCCAAAAAATGCTCAGCAACTGGAAGGCTAAACTTGGAAAATGTTAAATTTTTTGGGTACCATCTTACATTTAAGATGGTACTGTAGCTAAATGACATAAAAAAAAAAAAAAAATTTAATACTCTCTGGACTTTTTAACCCGGGAATTTCTCTCTACTCTCTCATTATTTCTCCTCTTTTCTCTCTCTTCCTTCTCTCTTTCTCATCTGCTCTCTACTCTCTTCAGACCCAAGACCCCGTGGGTTTTGACAATGGTGGAATCGGATGGCTCGGTGTGAGGGCTCTGATGGTGATTTCGACGAGCTCCAATGGGTTTGACGACGGTGGGTCAGTGGGTTGGGGTGAGGGCTCCAATGGGTTTGAATCGGCGTGAGGGCTCCAATGGGCCTGAATGGGTTTAGATCGGCGTGAGGGCTCCGGTGGTGGGTTTTTCTTTTTTTGGGTTTGAAACTCTTGGATTGTGTTTAGTTTCTGTTTGGTGTGAAGATGAAAGAAAATAAGAGAAGGTTTAGGATAGGTGGATTGGTGTGTGTGGTGATGGGATTGTGTTTTGTTTTTGTTTTGGGTTTCTGTTTTTGTTTTTGTTTTTGTTTGTGTGTGTGTGTGGCTCTATGTGTGTGGGGTGATGCGTTTGGATAGGTGGATCAGTGTATCATGGGGTCTATGTGTGCGTGGGGCTCTGTGTGTTGAAACCGGTGCTAGAGGTTGAGGGAGAAAGAGAGGAAAAGGAATAGAAAAAGAGAAATAGTAAAAAAAAATAATAAATAAAATGAAAAAAAAATTGGGATATTAAGTGCGTTGTAAAATGGTATGATATACTTGATAAAGTAACTTTTTGGAATGGTAAAATGGGAGCATCAGCATCCGAAAATGCTATCTCATCCCATTTTATAACCATCCAAAGACATAATTAACTAATATAACCATCCAAAGACATAAGTAACTAATATGGGAACTTAATCAAGTTTGCTTTAGGCTATATAGTCCATACATAGCCTCCATTAAATAAAACTTAAGAAACACATTATGGATAATTAATTATCTTAATTTGCTAGAGTCTACAACAACATTAGAGTTAAGAGACTAGTGGAACTCACAAAAACCTTTTCTACTATAAAGACTTGAACAAAAACAGAAAGGCTGAAATTATTAATTCAAACTGACCTTTTGCGGAGAGAAAAATGAAGCCCAGTCTTCGGGCAAAATCTGTTTGGGTACGAGAAAAGGACGAAAGTTGCAGAATGCAAACAAGCTTAAACTAATAAATCAAGAAAATTTTGAGAGTAATGGGGGCTAAAAGTAATTCACTTTTTAACGCGTTTTCTCTAGTGGCAAACTTTTTTTTTTACGATTACTTTCTTCTCCAAGCCTTCCTCCACCTACTATTCAATAAACAAAACAGCAAGTCAATTAAAATATTAAAAAAAAAGACAAATCTAATAATAAAAATAATAATCGATTGTATTATTATTATTCCATATCGATTTTCAGTTATTTTATAATAATTTTATAATTAACGACGCATATTTGAATCTTACATGTCTTAATAGAAAACAATAAGAAATGTCAATTAGTTGAGTTACAAGGCTTTTGGCATATATATCGATTTAAAATTTATTATTATATTTGAAAAGATATTTGAACTTATGAATTTCCATTGGTAAAAATGACTTATCTCCTGGACACATATCAAAATGTGACAAAACATGCCGTGAATCAGTCCTTTTCTTCCAAAATCTGCTTCTAAATCTGTATTAGTCAATCAGTTTTCTTCTTCGCTTCAAGTATTAGGAAATATTCCAAAGGCCAAAAGCTCTTCATTTTTCCCTAAAGCCCCTATGACCTCTTGGGAAAGTAATAAAATAGAATGAAATGAGTTATTTTGGAAATATTCCTTCCATTCCCCAACAGAGTTTCAATGGAGGTTTATTCCCTTATTTGAAAATTTAAATGTGAGGGAATGAAATTGATAGATAGGAATACTCATACTTATCTATTTCCTTAAAATCTTAAATTTTCATTCCCCCAAAAATTTGGACGAATTTGAGGGAATGTAATTAAGTTTAATGAAGTTTTCATTAAAACTCCTAAAATATCTTATAAATTCAGCTATTTATTTAAAATATGGATCTAATAATAATATTGTCATAAAACTATTTCATTCATTTTCCTCTATGTTACTCTCAAATATGATTACTTACATTCCATCCTTTTATTTAAGAGCATTAAAACAATATTATTTCATTTCATTTCATTTCTTTCTTTCATCCATTTCTCTTATTTAAATAAATTTCATTCATTTTCATTCTTTTATAATTTACTAATTTCGTTCCATTCCATTTATTAATCAACTTCTAAATGAAGCATAAAAGTCCAAGTCCAGTATCAATGCCCACTTCGAATCAATTTCAAGCATTATCTTATCCTTCTCTCCCTTCCAAATTAGCAACCTTCTCCTAAACAGTATATGCATCCTCCTCTACCAAGCCATTTCCATCCTCTTCTAAACCAGTCAAAATGGATTGCGCTCATCCTCCTACTTATAACCCATCATTCTAAAGCTCTAAAATCAGTAAAACCAAAATTGGTAAAAATTTATCATGTTTGTTAGGGTCAAACATTATGTGTGCTGGTAAATTATATGACCCAGTGAGGCAATTTGTGTATTTGTTGGGTTGAATGAATTTTTTGGTTAAGTATTTATTTGAATTGAACGTGGCGGGGTTTACTTTATCTTTTACTCCTTCTTCTCTCTTAACATATTGGTTGTTTCTTTTTTTTTACGAATCTCTATTTCTTTGGGATTGATTATCAATATTCAGTAATTACTTAACAATCAACGATGTATAAACCCAATTCAAACATGAGGCGTCGGTGATTTGGATTAGGCAAGAACCAGAAGAAGAAGAGGATGCATCAGTGTTCTGGCTTCTGGGTCTCTTTTTTTTTCTTTTTTTTTCCATAAATAATAAATTATTTTTAAAAAATATTTTTATTAATTTTCAATTATAAAAACTAAAGAAAATCAAAACAACATCTTTTTTTGGGGTGTCACTGTGGGACTAAATTGAATAAAGTTGCAACTTAGATGACTAAATTAAACGAAAGAAAAATTACAGTATTGAATTGAATTTTAAATAAAATTAGAGAATGTATTTTTGTAATTTAGCCTTTACATGATATGTTGTATGACAACTAAATTTCTCTTTAACTGCATAAATAGTTTGTTATTAATATCTATTATTATTTTAATAATTAATTATTATTTTCATATTATCTTTTAATTATTTTATAAGAAAAAAAAAATTGTCTTTTTATCTTGAATAATGGCTTTGTCATTGTGTACGTATAGCCTCATCAATTCAATTATTTAAAATTCAAATAATATGACAACGAACCGTTACATGATCCGAGATATAAAATTCAAACTATAAAGTAAATTTTCTATATTTCAATTGAAATAGAGAGGATCTTATTCAAAGTAATTAGAAAAATTATTTTATGAAATAGAATCATAAAACATCCCCTCATAACATATGTCGGCCCAAAAGCTTGCATTATTATTGCCAGCCACAAAAAAAAAAAATTCCTCTTTTGAGTTTATTTCCCTAGAAATCAACTCTGCAATGGCCAAGTTGAAAGAAAGAAATTACTAACTTTAAGTTTGCAACAAATTCTAACTGAGTTTGTAAATCTCTGTATCAATTATCAAAACTATGGCAGGTATTTGCAATTACTAAATAGCTAAAAAAGTATTATAAACAATTAAACATTACAAGTAATTACGGAATTGCAGTGTAGGGGCCTCTAAACCACGACAGCAATCGCATGTTAAACAACTCCTGCTCCCAATTTCTCTGAATGTTCCTTCCTCTCCTCTTTTCTTCCTTAAAAGCTTTCGCTTCTTCATCTGCAAACGCCAGAGTTATGAACACGAAATACTTTCAACCTTCTTAGGAAAATTGTCATTTCAAATAGCACTAAACAGTTCAGTTGCTTAAAATGAATATGCTTTCATCATCAATGATATGTAACAGGGTAGTATTGATTTTTTGCTCATGAGGCTCCATGACAATTTAAGATGTTGAGCAAGAGCATGAAGTTTTTGCTCATGATGCTCCATGACAACAGGCAGTCTTCTATTTTCAAGAAGTGGACATTTCCAACTAGGTATATCCTTAGACTTGGACGCAAACGGGAGCGCAGATTGCAAGGATTTTGAGTCCATACACAAAAGAAAACTTTGTCACTCATCTTCATCTTATCCTCAAAGCAAAGGCACACCTCTCAATCCGTTCTCTAGGTTTTCCTCCCTTCTCTTCTGGCTGTTTCTTCTTTTGCAGCCTGCCAAATTAAAGTCACACTAACTCAGCCTTCAAGGGTATAATAATAGCCATGCTAATACCTTTTTATATTCACATATTGTAGGGAATTTAATCAAAATCCCAACCTGTGAGAAACAAAACAAATAGAGAAAACACACGCCAAAGAAAACAATCACACGCACAAGACAATATTTACGTAGTTCGGCAATTTGCCTACGTCTACAGAGTTGCAGGGATTTCACTATTATCAGGGAAAAATACAGAGTACAAAATTGCGGCTATAATATTTCTCTCATGTGGCTGCTCACTAGGTTAATTGGAATTACTCTAATTCACACGGCTACACTAGAAATACAATATATATATATATATATTAAAGTCGGCTGAAAAAGGTTCCTATTACAAATAGGATTTGGTCAACTAAGTTGGGCTTGTGGCAATTCAAGCCACACACGGGCCCACTCAACAAATCTCCACATTGGCTTGAATTGATCAAGCTACACTAGCAAACTCCTCCATCAGCTCTACCTTAGTCCTTAAAGGCTCACAAGCTGTAAACAACAGCCACAATCCTCCATAACACAATCCCTCATCCCTGCAACTCATCCTCCTGTCCTCAAACTAGAAGACCAATTGAAGCTGCGCACAGCTTCAACTTCTCAATAGTGACACCCTTAGTCAACATGTCTGCCGGGTTCTTAGATCCACAAATCTTCTCAAGCATTACCAGCTTATCTTCAACAAGGTAACGGATAAAGTGGTATTTTGTCTGTATGTGCTTCGACTTTGAATGAAAAGCTGAATTTTTGGCAAGAAATATTGTACTCTGACTGTCACTGTGTAGAATGTCCATCTCCTGCTTCTTACCCAATTCATCTAAGAAACCATGTAGCCAAATCATCTCCTTTCCAGTTTCAGTTGCTGCAACATACTCAGATTCTGTAGTAGACAAAGTGACAATCTTTTGCAAATTTGAAGCCCATGATATAGTTGTACCACCCAGAGTAAAAACAAACCCAGTAGTACTCTTTCTACTATTAATATCACCAGCAAAATCAGCATCTATATAACCCTGCAGTTTCAAACTTACACCTGTGAAGCAAAGACATGTATCTGATGAACCCTTCAGATATCTCAGAATCCACTTGACTGCCTCCCAATGCTGCTTTCCAGGCCTACTCATAAATCTGCTCACAACTCCCACTGCATGTGCAATGTCTGGCCTTGTACACACCATAGCATACATTAAGCTGCTAATAGCTGAGGCATAGGGCACCTTGCTCATGTGGTCCTTTTCTTCTTCTGTCTTCAGTGACTGTTCTTTACTTAGTTTGAAATGACTACCCAAGGGCGTGCTCACTGGTTTAGCTTCATTCATGTTGAACCTGCTGAGAACTTTCTTCACATACTCTAACTGTGAAAGTTTCAATGTACCATTAGCCTTGTCTCTAATGATTCTCATACCAAGGATTTGCTTTGCAGCTCCCAAATCCTTCATTGCAAATTTTTTGGACAATTGCTTCTTCAGATTATTAATCTCCTCAATGCTAGACCCTGCAATAAGCATATCATCCACATACAACAGTAATATAATGTAAGAATTGTCAAAAGACTTAGCATAGTAACAATGATCAGCTTCACATCTCTTGAACCCAATTCTATGCATAAAATTGTCAAATTTCTTATACCACTGCCTAGGAGCTTGTTTTAGGCCATACAAACTCTTTCTCAGTTTGCAGACTAGATTCTCTTGTCCCTGAACAATGAACCCTTCTGGCTGAATCATGTAAAGTTCTTCCTCCAAGTCACCATGAAGGAATGCTGTCTTCACATCTAACTGCTCAAGATGTAAATTTTCTGCAGCTACTATTCCCAATATCAGTCTGATTGTTGACATCTTCACAACTGGAGAAAATATCTCTGTGTAGTCAATGCCCTCCTTCTGCTAGAACCCTTTAACAACTAATCTGCCTTGTAACGTTTGCTACCATCATGCTCATTCTTTATTCTGTATACCCACTTGTTGTGCAAAGCCTTCTTTCCTACTGGCAATTTAGTCAGTTCCCATGTCTGATTCCCCAACAAGGAATCCATCTCATCCTTCATGGCTAACTCCCATTTGCTTGAATTCTCATCTTGCAAGGCTTCATCATAACACTTTGACTCACCACCATCAGTCAACAGGAGATAATTTAAAGTGGGTGAATAATGCTGTGGAGGTCTAATGTTCCTGGAAGATCTGCAGACTTCAGCTACAGGTATACTCAGATCTACCTGTGAATTTACATTCTCCTTATCTTCTTCACCCCTTTTCTGGACAATACCTTCAGTCAATTCATCTAAATTGACAAACTCAGATTTCTTCTGATCTATCTCTGTAACATCTGACACTACAGTTGACCTGTCCTTGTACATAACCTATTCATTAAATATCACATTTCTACTTCTGATGATTTTCCTGTTTTGTTCATCCCAAAACCTATAGCCAAATTTCTCATCACCATAGCCAATGAAAAAATATATTTTAGACTTTGCATCAAGTTTACTACGAGCATCAGAATCAATATGAACATAAGAAACACAACCAAAAACTTTTAAGTGTGAAAACTTTACCTCTTTACCGCTCCAAACCTCCTCAGGAAGTCTGAACTCCATGGGAACTGAAGGTCCTCGGTTTATCAGGTAAGCTGCAGTGCTAACAGCATCAGCCCAAAAAGTTTTTGGTAGTCCAACATGCAACCTCATACTCCTAGCACGCTCATTGAGAGTTCTGTTCATGCGCTCAGCCACACCATTCTACTGTGGTGTCCCAAGAATGGTCTTCTTCATCCTAATTCCCTGTGCAGCACAATACTCACTGAACCCTCCATCTATGTACTCTCCTCCATTATCTGACCTCAAACATTTTACTTTCAAACTTGTTTCTGTCTCAACCATGACCTTCCACTTCTTAAAGGTTTCAAATACATCAGATTTATTTTTCAGAAAATAAACTCATACCTTTCTACTTGAGTCATCAATGAAAGTGATGTAGTACCTTGAACCTCCAAGGGATGCAACCGGAGAAGGCCCCCACAAATCAGTGTATACTAACTCCAATTTTTCAGCCTTCGGTGTCCTGCCAGTTTTCAAGAAGCTCACCTTTTTATGCTTTCCTAAGATGCAACTTTCACATATGTCAAAATCAATGGACTTCAATTCTGGTAGTTTTCCTTTTGACAACAGCATCTTCATCCCTTTCTCACTCATATGACCAAGTCTGCGGTGCCATAGGCTTGTATTAGTACTTGCATCAGCAACTACACTTGTGTCTCTTGGACTTGAGATCATGTACAAAGTACCAGTCTTCTTTCCACGAGCCAATACCCTAGCTCCCTTTGTAACCTTCCAAGTACCACCAATAAATAGTATTGCATGTCCTTCATCATCAAGTTGTTCAACAGAAATCAGATTCCTCCTCAAGTCAAGAATATGTCGAATCTTCTCCAGTAACCAAACAGACCCATTGGGCAACAATATCCGAACATCTCCCATACCCACAACATCCAAGGCTGAACCATCAGCCAAATACACCTTACCAAAATCACCTGCAACATAATTTTGTATGATTTCTCGGTGTGGAGTGGCATGAAACGAAGCTCCTGAATCCAAAACCCAATCATCAAATGGACTGTCTACTGCAAGAAGTAATGCATCCTGTACCTCTTCTGTTACAGCATTAGTAGAATCATCTTCATTCTTCTTCTTAGGACTTTTTCATTGATTCCTAAAGTGACCTGTTTTCCCATAATTCTAGCATTGTACTTGTTGGCCTAATCTAGATTTACTTCTGTTTCGATTAGAATTTCTGGATTTTGATCTGCCCCGATTTGAATTTCTGTTATTACCTCTACCTCTTGTCTCAAGGTTTAGGGCAGAACCAGATCCTGAGGTTTCGCCTACATCTCTTCGGCGAATCTCCTCAACCAGAATTAAATCTCGTATATCATTATACTTGAGCTTTTCCTTTCCTGTAGAATTGCTTACTGTCATCCTCATTGCCTCCCAACTGTTTGGTAAAAAAGCCAAGATGATCAGAGCATGAATCTCATCATCAAAATCAATTTCTACAGACGACAATTGATTAGTGATAGTATTAAATTCATTTAGATGCTGTACTACAAATGCATTCTCTGCCATCTTCAAATTGAACAATTTCTTCATCAAATGCACCTTGTTGTTTGCGAACGGCTTTTCATACATACCGGACAAAGCCTTCATTAAATCTGCTGTGGTCTTTTCCTTTACAACATTGTGTGTAACAGACCTAGACAGAGTTAACCTAATAACTCCCAATACCTGTCTGTCAAGAAGAGCCCATTCCTCAGCTTTCATAGCCTCAGGTTTTTCCCCTAGAAGCGGTAGATGCAACTTCCTCCCATAAAGGTAATCCTCGATTTGCATCCTCCAAAATCCAAAGTCTGTGCCATCGAACTTTTCTATTCCAGACACCTTTCCTGCTTCCTCTGCCATTGCTCCCACTCAAACCTAACCCTAGGCTCTGATACCAGTTGTAGGGAATTTAATCAAAATCCCAACTTGTGAGAAACAAAACAAATAGAGAAAACACACGCCATAGAAAACAATCACACGCACAAGACAATATTTACGTGGTTCGGCAATTTGCCTACGTCCACGGAGTTACAAGGATTTCACTATTATCAGGGAAAAATACAGAGTACAAAATTGCGGCTATAATATTTCTCTCATGTGGCTGCTCACTAGGTTAATTGGAATTACTCTAATTCACACGACTACACTAGAAATACAATATATATATATATATATATATATATATATTAAAGTCGGCTGAAAAAGGTTCCTATTACAAATAGGATTTGGTCAACTAAGTTGGGCTTGTGGCAATTCAAGCCACACACGGGCCCACTCAACACATATTGCCTAGACATCTACTATGAGCAGTGCATCCATATATTGATCTGTAATCAATGTTACATAAAAATTTCCCAGTAGAAATTAAATAAAGGTTGGCAATGCTTATTTTGAATAATCTAATTTAAACAGTAAAATACTTCTTTATATTGACATAGCATTTCAGTCTAAGAGGACAATTCGGAATGAAACAATATGAATACAAGTTCCTCATTAAAAAAGCATACCTTCTTAACCTGACCAGGATCCCACTGACAGTTCGAATAGCTGGAACTTCAAACAAAGTTATTTCGAGATTTGAAAAGTAAACATGTCCTTGATAAGAGCTGTCTTCTTGAAGTAAACCAGCTTGATTTTCTTTACCATCCTAACTGCAGCCTGCATGGTTAAAGCAACTCAAGCACAACCGCAGTTGCAGTCATCCTAAATGTAGCTTGACACACCAAACTTAGGCATCAACATAACATTTTTTATAATCTTCTTGTGCTTTTAAAAATACCTAACTTTGATAGCTATGATCAAAATGAAGCATATGGTTCAATCAAAATATATCCCAAGGCAGACCAAAAGAATATCATTATTCTCTTTTCTTTTTTCCAATGGAAGCTACGAAATGATCCACCCTGCAAACAAAAGTCTTAAGAACACATAATTGCTTAAACCAGCATTGAAACGAAACAATTTCACTTTGAAATTCATAAAGCCGATGCCCAACCTTAAGATCTCAACCCAACATATATTCAGCAGATCCACCCAACACCTGCAACCTACTCGTATTGAAATTAATCCACTTCCATCGTATCATAAACTAATGGACACTGAAGCCCAACTCAAATTAAAATCCAAATCCAAGAAATAAAAATTAGAAAAACAATAACAATTTTCAAGTCACGTTCAAACCCTCAACTGTTTCCAAAATTACATTTTTAACCTGAAATTTTTCTTTACTTATATTTTAAATTCCAAACTTTAACTAAATCACATTCCAATCCCCAAAACTCTCTCAAATTTACATTTTCGTCCTTAAAGTTCTTAAAATTACACTTTGATCCCCAAAATTTTCCAAAATAACAAAAAAGCCCCCAAACTTTTCTAAATTATGAAGAAACCCCTAAACTTTCCTAAAATTTCACAAAAGCTTCTAAGGTCAGAAAAATACTATTTCAACCACAAATTTCAGCGAAATAAATCAAATGTCTTTAAGATTAGTAAAATTATCAAATGCCATTCAAGATTGCATCCACATTTCAAAAAATTTGATCCTTGTGTTCCTTGTTGTCTTCTTGCATGATCAAAATACTTTAAGGGAATTAATTGTAAATTTAATTTGTTGTACTATATATGCTATGGAATTAGGTAAGCCCTATTTAATAACAAAAATGCAATTTATCTTTCCTTCAAATTATTTAACAAGATCACTGAGATCTTCATAGAGTCAATGGCAAATAGAAATCATTGCTTTTGTGTGATTCTATTAGGATGCTTTGTTGCCATCTTTGAGAATATCTCCAAAGTTTATTGACTCAAGATGGATATCAGCATCAGGCATCCATGATAAATAATTCTTACTTGAAATATAAGGGCAATGAATTCAAGTTTTGAAAATTTGGACATTATCTATGCTAGGGTGACAAAATTTGACATGACCCGCGAACTCGACATGACACGATACGAAATTAGCAAGTTATGGGTTGAAGTTTAACGGGTTCATGTCATATTCAAATTGACACGGCTGACCCATTTAATAAATGGGTTGTGTTAGTGTTGAACACATAGAAACCATTTGACCCGTCTGACTCGTTTAATTAAATGACATTTTACCAATATTCCCTTCAAACTCTAGGTTTATAAACTTATTAATTGTTGTGATTTATCTTCTTTGACATATTGTGATTAATTATTTGTGATATTGGGATATATTTAGTTTTGAATGATTATTTGTGATGCAATTACTATTTAGTTTTGAATTTTATATTAAAAATATTTACTTGTTTGTTTTTTCATAGTTTTTTTTTTTCATTTTGATAAAATTTGATAGATAGGTCGACATGACTGACCCGTTTAATAAACATGTAGGGTTAGTGTTGACCTATATAGTCAAATACTCATGAATTGACACAATACGAACCCGACACACGAACACAAATTGCCACCCCTAATCTATGCCAGAGATATATATTAACATTAAATGAACAAAAATTTATATCATGTAAAATATAATTAAGTAATACTATGTTTAACCCAAATTATTCAAAGGTAAATTGTTTATAAGAATCAATAATCAACATGAAACATAATATAAAACATATGTTTATAATATTCCTAGCATAAAATGCATAAAATTTTTAATCCATCAAATGAAAACAAAAATTTTAAGCTTGAATCAATGTGATAACAAAAAAAATTATATAGTAAGATAACTAACTTTTGGGAGAAATTTATCGGGGGTTAAGTGTCACACAACCTTTAACGTTGTACGACAAAATGAGCACCTTTATTTTTTATTTTATTTTTTGTATTTGTTAGAGTTCCATAGTAATTATGTGCTGTGAAATAAAAGGAATTATTGAAAAAAAAAATCAAGAAATCTAAAGATTCATCCACGAACTATAATGGATTTAATAAAATAATCGCTTAAATTTTTACAAGCTAGTTTCTATGCATAATGTTGAATATGCTAAAATATATGTGGAAGTGAAATAATAAAATAGAGAACACAAGAATATGAGAGTTTCGTGGTTTAGTCTAGCAACCTATATATATCCACAAAGAAAACCCTTAAGAAATACTACATCTTTATTATATAAAAGTATAGTACAAATCTTGTATTAAATTTTTACAAGCCATTTTACTTAGGTTGCCCCCTACCCATTTTTAATTTAGCAAAAAAAAAAAAAAAAAAAAAAAAAAGCGACCATGTATGAGTATATATAGTATGCTAAATCCTATACTTCTAATTCAAGTAGTAGACTTGTCTTATACACAAAGTAGAATGAGCTTAGACTTATGCTATTATGCTAATATGTCTAATATATCACTTAAATTTTTACAAACCAGTTTCCTATGCGTAGGTTTTAGAGTTATTATTGGACCATAATTTTGTTACACTTTTTTTCACAACTATTTTATGTGGCAGATTGTGATTAGTTATTTGTTACTTTTAAATATATGCATCAATTATTTTTAGTCTACTATATTAAAATTGTGGCAGAGTTATGACACAAAAAGGATAGAAGTAGAATTTTTCTAAGTTTTAAGGTGGTAGTTGGAGATTGGCGGCTGTAGGTTTGAGAATTCATGACAACCAAGTCTAGGAGCAGAGCCAGGAATTTTTGTTTGGGGGGATCAAGTTGCAACTCTAATATATTTATGAAGACAACCCCCACATACACATATACACGCTTTTTTATTATACACACACACTTTTTTATTTAATAAGCTATCTATATACACACACCAAACAATAACAAAAAGAGGTTAGTAATTTCAATCAAAATTATGTTTGGTGGCGATCTTTCATAAAATAAAATTCATTTTTACTATTTTTATAGTGAAATTCTTAAAAAATTTCATTTTCGATACAAATTATCAAATTTTATACTAAAGTAAGTAAAAAATCTTTCAATTGAACTAATGAAATTTTCAAAAACATGAATAATCCAAAACTTGGAAGAATAAGTTAGGTTTCAAACATATTTGAAGCTTTCTTGCTCTAACCCATTATATAGTAATTAAAGAGACATTTCATGTATAATTTTAGTGACATTATTTTTTTAGTGAGTCAATAACTTGTTAATTGCCACATAACTAGTTGAAAAAAGTATAAATTCAAATATGTTTGGTACCAAACTTTATCAAATATTTAATAGATATAAAAGTATATTTTACAATAAAAAATAGAATTGTGAAAAATAATGTTATATCTCTATAATTATTAGACCAATTTTTTTTTAAGAATATCATTGGGTTAAATCAAATATTTAGAAGGGCTAACTCTTATTTCTGTAGATTAAATTTTAAAAAAATTTTCAAAATTTTGGGGGGCTTGGCCCCAACCCTTACACAGAGCTACGCCCCCGACCAAGTCATTGATTTGCTATGAATGATGACAGATGGACGCCATAATAGTATACCTACTCATAATAATATATAGAAAGAAATTTTAATGAGAAATGCTACATAATACATACGCAGCCCCCACCCTCACACATAGCTACGCCCCCGACCAAGTCATTGATTTGCTATGAATGATGACAGATGGACGCCATAATAGTCTACCTACTCATAATAATATATAGAAAGAAATTTTAATACATAATACATACGCAACAATTTTTTTCCTAACAGTAACAAGTTTTTATTGATATTGACTTAAAAGTCCATCGTTGAGAGTACATTTTGCCAGCCAATATTTGACAACTCTACCTTTATTGAATTGCAATTTGCAACTTTCAACTTGTAAATAAAATTGTCGTGTAACCTACAGTTGTCATTAGCCGACAAGTGATATAAATTTGCCTGTACGTACGGGGTACTTTTCACGGGTAAATTTAACTCTGTACGTACACGATATTAAATATATGCAGTTAGTTCGTTTCTGCCCAGAATAAAAAGAGTTGCGTTCATCTTTTCTCTCTCCGTCTCTCAAAAAATCAAATGAGGAAATAAAGTGAGTATAAAATGAGCTGGGTAACTTTTAGGATATTTGTTAATGGCCGACTGTAAAAAAAATTTAATATTATTTTTATGAAAAATATTTATTAAAAAAATACTGTCAAAAAAATTAATTATTATTTTTTTTAATAAAAAATTTCTTAAACTAGTGTCTAGAACATTGATTAACTTTTTCCTAATTTTATTATCATAACATTATCACACTCTTTTCCGTGGTTATTTTCTAGGCATCTAATTGTCAGTGATAAAAAAAATAAATTCGTGTAAATAATAGTGAAGTCAGATATTTTTTCATAGGGGTGAAATTAAATATAATAAGGTTCTTAAGTAAAGAAAAAAATTGCTAAAATACTGTTTGATAGTAAAGAGCAATGAGCAAGAGCGGAGTCCATAGGTTAAAACTACCTCTAAAAAAAAGTTTGTTCTTCGTTCTTAAATTTTTTTTAATACATTCAAATTCATGTGTTTATGTCAATCTTTACTTATTTTTATTGTGACCAAACAAAGTGATAATGTGATTTTTTATTTTTTTTTTAAGACCAATTTATGGAAAAAAAAAGACATGATATCAAATAATTGATCACAGGCTTGATAGAAGCAACCAAAAAAAAAAAATAAACGTTCAAATTTACATTTTTATATAAATTATTAAAAAATATTTATTAAAATAATAACTTTAAGATATCTTTTAACTTTTCTCTAATTTTATTACCATAACCTTTGTTACACTCTTTCCCGTAATGATTCTAGGTAATTATGAGCCAAAAAAAAAAGCCGTGTGGACCTAATAAGCGTTCCCCTAGCATCATTGAAGTTAAATTGAAGGTAGCTGTTATGGCATAGTAACATAGACAAGAGTTTGTACGGGGGGCGATTTAATTAATTCACTCCTTGGATTTATAAAGTTCCTTTGTTTTGACGAGCTAGTTGCCTTCATCTTTACTCTGTCAAACATATCAAAACAAAGGACAGCATTGGCATGGAACCTGAATATTACAAGGCTGCAGCAGAAGGCAAAATCTTGCCTCGTGTATCGGTGGCCTATGCAACTATGCTTGACCAATCCTCTTCCATTGCCAGCATGAAAGCTTTGTAAAATTATTATTGGAGGGGCCAATCATTACATTTTGTGGGGGCCAAATTTATTTTCATATAGTACTAGGGATGGCAATGGGGCAGGGCGGGGCCGAAGGATGGGATCTTTGCCCCCGTCCCGTATGGATTTTTCTTACTCCATCCCCGCCCCGCCCCGCATGACGGGGAAAATTTCTTGCCCCATCCCCGCCCGCGAAGCCCCGTCCTACACCGTAAAACTTTATTTCTTGTTAATTTTCCCTACAACTATTACCATTTTTTCAAATAAAATGACATGTTTCAATAATAAAAATATACTTGAAATTATAAATAAATTTATCCTATCAAATCAAACTAATTTTTATCAAATTAAACTAATTTTTAGCAAATACTAAATAATATTATCTAAATGTTTAACAAGATAATATCACAACAAAAATCTCATAGTATGACACAATAAAATAATCCAAACTCCTAATACATAACAAAATAAAAATTGCCTAGTTCTTCAAAAATAATCTCCACTTAAATAAAATAAGATGATGATATTTTGTTAAAATAATAGGGTTTTAGGGTATAAAAAATTACCTTTTAACCTTTATTAATGCGGGGTGGGACGGGGTGGGTCTAAAAAGTGTAAACCCATCCCCGCCCCTCCCCGTGATGCGGGTCTAAAATCTCGCCCCATCCCTGCCCCACCACCTTTGCGGGGCGGAAAAAACCCGCACGGGGTGAAGCGGAGAGGGACGGATTAAGCGGGGCGGGGCAAAATTGTCATCCCTATATAGTACTATAAGAAGATTTCAAAAGTTTTGGGGGCCTGCCTTGCCATGTTTTCCATGCCAAAGTGATTTACTTGTGATGCTCTTGCAGAGGAAAACAACACGAGCACAACATGGACAGGGGGCGTTGGGTCCCTTATGTACTGAAAGAAAACCGTGTGGACCTAAGTGTTCCATTGGCATTATTGAATCTAAAGTCAAGCTAGTTGTTACGGCATGGTAATATAGATAAGAATTTGAACGTGACTTGATTTAATTGGTATGCCATAAAGATTACAATAGTGGTCTTGAATCTTGATGACAATGATATTGTCACCAATTATATTCTTTCATCAATTCATCACTTTCCACTCATCCGGCATTGATTCTTGGTCATAATTTTTTTTTTTTTAAAGAAGATAGTTATCATTACGAATAAAAATGACAGGAACGCTGAACGCGAAGACCAATGCTTCTTGATGTTGCACAAAGTCTTTTGGCATAGAAAATTTCGCACTGTTACAACTTACAAGAGATCAGAATCAGTTGAAAAAGGGCATTCGCTACTCGCTAGGCAGCCAAGTTGGAAATTTGAATTGATTATGGGAATGAATGATGCAGGAAAAAATTTCGTCCACAGCATATACATGCATAGACCACTATTTTAACTTGAGGTGTAAAATAGCTAGGTAAAATAAAACTTACCGAATTTGATGGTTATTTGGTAACAATACCAAGTCTCCAGCCTCTTTAGATTCTGTGATCCCTTCCTAAGATATGGTATGACAAGTGCGTTGATGCGTAATTTCTTCACAAAAACTAAGATTTAACCTATCTATTTCTTTACAAGTTTTTTCAGGAAGTAAAGTAGTTTGCTTGAAATAAATAGGAATTGTATTTGTTGTGGATTTAATCAACGTAACTCTCCCAGCCACAAATAAGTACCTTATTTGCCATCCTTCAATCTAATTTCTAATTTTATCAATAATAAATTAGAATGAGGTCGCTTGTCTTCATGATGTGAAAATGGGGCCACATAAGTATGTCTCTATTTTGTTTGTAGTGGATATATTTAAAATACCAGATACCATCTACAAAAAACAAATGATATATTTTTACATGTCTTCGAAATGAAATAAGGATAATTAATCAGTTTTGAGTAGCTTCTTTTAACATGATAGAGAGTCGTTCAAATCATAAAATGAAAAGGTAAGGAAATAAAGAGTTGCCTTGTTGAATCCCCTATAAAGGGAACAAATTCTGGGAGGTTAACTTCATTCCATGTTACACTAAATTTAGATGAGCAGGCCATGCTAGATGGTCTGGAATTTGAAAGAAACTCAATGTATTCCCTACAAAATCTAATTCAAGTCTATCATGTGGTTTTTCAAGTTTAATAAATTTCCTCTAGTACGTTTCTTTTTTTTAATAAGGTGCAAATAATTTCCTAAGCCACTATTATGGCCCTGTTAACAGGTAACAGCTGCCGTGCAGCACCCGTTAAGAAGGAATTAAATAATAAATAAACAACAACTGAGTAGGGGTGTGCATGGGTCGGGTTAAGGTGATTTTTTAACCCAACCCACCATGGTGGGTCAAAAAAAATTCAACCCAACCCAACCCATCACATAAGTCCAACCCAACCCAACCCAACCCAACCCACATGGGTCAGGTTGGGTCGGGTTGAACCCATGGGTTGGACAATTTTTTTTATTATTAATATTAAATTGAACAAAAAAATATATATCACACTTGTCACCTAAATTGATAAACAAAATATACATTAATATATAAACTAATATTCCAACTCAATTATCCAACTGAGATAATAAACAAAATATAAATGAACTATTGAACTAGTGTCCTAAGTTCTTAACTCAGTTATAAACAAAATATATGTAACTGAGTCAGTAAACAAAATATACAGAACTAGCAACCTAAGTTCCTGAGCTAGTTATAAACAAAATATATCAAGAGTTTATAAAAAAATATACAGAACTAGTTCCACGAATGAATTTCACAAGAGTTCTATACTAGTAACCAAAATATCCAAACTATCCAGATTCCAGCATTCCAATTTCCAACTAATCTTCCTCTTCCACTGCTATGGTGCTTTGAGATGCAAACTCTGAGACAAATAAAAAAAAAGACTAAATTATACAATGGAATTTCAAAACCCAAAAGGCTAATATAACAATTAAAAAATTACATTCATAAAAAAATACTTTGTTGAAAAATTACCTGACTCAAGACTCTCGTAGGTAGGGGTGTGCATGGGTCGGGTTGGGTCGGGTTGGGTCGGGTTGAGGGGAGTTTTTGACCCGACCCACCATCAAAAAAAACCCAACCCAACCCAACCCTTCACATAAGTCCAACCCAACCCGACCCACATGGGTCGGGTTGGGTCGGGTTGAACCCATGGGTTTGAGATTTTTTTTATTATTATTAAATTGAGTAGAAAAAAAAATATTAAAATATTAAAAAAACCTAAAGATTAGTATCAATGTAACTCCTTAAAGGCAAACAACATTAATGACTAAACAACAATAGTAATTTATTAGGATTTGTGTGAACTAATTGGCTTTTATATAGGATAGGAAGAACTGGCTATTTAAAAAAATTTATTAATTATATAATATATTTTATATATATATATATATATATATATATATATATATATATATTAAATTAGTATTAGTAAGAGAAACTAAGGAAATGCTGCTCTACAACTGTTTTTTTTTTTAATTATTAAATATATAATATATATTTAAATATATATATATATATATATACATATATAAAAGTGTCCTATAATTGATTTAAAAAAAATTATTAAATATAAAAAAATATTTTAAATATATATTAAATATGGGTGGGTCGGGTTGGGTTTGGCGGGTTTGTAATTTTATGACCCAAACCCAACCCAACCCGCCATAAAATTTTTTTTTGTAACCCAACCCAACCCACCAAGCCTTAAAAACCGACCCAACCCGACAGGTCGAGTTGGGTTGGGTCGGGTTTGGCGGGTCGGTGGGTTTTCTGCACACCCCTACTTGTAGGATTCAACTTCTTCCATTGCTTCTTGAAGATCAATTATATCAGTAGCTCTTAACCAATTCTGAGCACAAATCAACATTTCAACTGTGTTAGGCAACAAAGAGCTTCGAAATGGATCCAACACACGACCCCCAGTACTAAAAGCGGACTCAGAGGCAACTGTAGAGAGAGGAATGGCTAACACATCACAAGCTACTTTTGAGAGAAGCCGATATTTTGAGGAATTCACCTTCCACCAATTCAAAATACAAAAGTTTGGAAAATCTTCTTCCACACAATCAGCTAAATATCTTTCCACCTCTGATTTACTTTCCAAACTATCCGCTGCCAAATGCATCTTATAAATAGATTTCACCAATGCATGGGGATCTTGTACAGGTCTAGTCTCAACATTGTTTGAAGAAGAGCCATCTTGACCTTGCCCATTTGAATACCCATCACAGTTACAATAGTGCTCATACATACGAACAAGAGTCTTTTTCACCTTTTTTGTCATGTCGTCTGCCACTGCTCCTGGATTCCATTTGGCAAACCAAAAATTTACAAACCTCAACTTGTACCTCGGGTCTAGTACAACAGCAACAAACATCATCAAATTAAGCTTCTCAATGTCCCCCCAATACTTATCAAATTTCTCATGCATATCCCTTGCCATCATACTCAAAAGAGGATCTTCACTTTCACACAAGTTTGTCAATTCAGTTTTCATCACACAAAGTTCATGAAAAAATACATTAGATGTGACATATAGAGAACCAGAAAATCGTAATGTAACTTCATAAAACAACTTCAAAAATTTCACAAACACCTTCACATTATCCCAATCCTCAAAATCAGGTGGTCCTCATATTTTTTTCCCATTTCCATCATCCAAGAAGTAACGAATATATTGTGCATCATTAACACGTAATCTTTCAAATGCCCTTTAAAATTTTTCTGCATTCTCTAGCATCATGTAAGTCGAGTTCCATCTAGTTGGAACATCAAGACATACACAACCCTTGCTAGCAATCTTCACTTTTTCCACACATGCTTTAAACTTATCATACCTAGATGGGGAGGACCTTACATACCTTACCGCATTACGGACTTTAACAATTGACACATGAAGGCTTTTCAAACCTTCCATCACAATAAGGTTCACAATGTGTGCACAACATCTCATGTGCATAAACTCACCACTCAAGATAGAAGCACCCCACTCTTTAGTTATCCTATCCAAGTAGGTTACGGTCCCACTGTTAGAGGCTGCATTGTCAATTGTGAGGGTGAAAATTTTATCAATGCCCCAACTAAGCAACAATGACTCCACCACCTTTCCAATGGTTTCACCTTTATGATTAGGGACTTGACGAAAATTTAAAATTCTTTTGTGATATTGCCAATCATCATCAATGAAATGGGCAGTAAGGCACATGTAATTAATATTTTGGATTGAAGTCCAAGGGTCAGTGGTGAGGGAAATCCTTTGAGTAGATTTTTCTAGAAATATTTTCAACCTATCCCTCTCTATTGAATAAAGTCTTATGCAATCTCTCGCAACAGTAGTGCGAGTTGGGACAGTGAACCTAGGCTGCAACACATTACTATAGTACCTAAACCCTTCATGCTCAACAAATTTAAATGGCAATTCATCCACAATAATCATCCTAGCAAGTGCTTCCCTACACATGCTCTCATTGTAACTTACAGCAATAAGACTATTACTATTAGCACCCTCCGCATCATCACTCTTTTTAGGTCTGAAGGCTAAAGTCATTTGAGTCTTATCCTGCTTATTCTTTTTACCATAAGGATATTTTTTACACCGAGCTTTCAAATGAGTTCTTAAGTTAGTAGTGCCATAAGTTTTTGACCCAGCAGCATAAGTTTTGCCACAATACTTACATTCAGCTCTCTCACCTTCTAATAAGATGAAGTGACCCCATACATATGACGTTTGGTTAGGTTTTTTTATACCTTCTGCTTCTAGAGGAGGGAGATTTGAGGCAGTAGCACTAGTGTCCGTTGTCGCCATTTGAGGAGCCTCATTTGTAGGAGTGGGTGCCACTAGAACCTCATTTGTGCCCACTAGCGGAGCCAGCATGGGGCGAGGGGGGGCAATTGCCCCCCCTGACTTTGTAAAAAAATTCCCCAAACTACTAGTTTTGTAGGGGGGCATTACACTGTTTATTTATGATGCTTAACACTTTGACCCACCCTTTTGACATGAAAAAGAGAAAAAGATGGTCCACTCCACCCTTAAAGAAGCAGACTGGAAAGTAAGGAAAAAGGTTTTCCTCAAAAGCTAAAGTAAAAAAAAAAATGATAAAAATATAAAGATGTACTATATTTACAATATTTTTATAAGAAATTATATTTATAAAATGTAATTGGTTTTAATTGAACTTACTACTAAAATTAGTTTTTTTTGTTTGAGAAACCGTTAAGAAAATGTTGTATACATAGCATTTCTCTTATTTTTTACCTATTACATTATTCATGGCATTTGTCTTACTTGTTCATATCTTATAAATGACTTGTCCCATAAATAAACAGTGAAATGCCATTTAATATTTTTTTTTTTAACAATATGCAACATTTACTTTTTATTAAATTTGTTTACAATTGTTTATTTATTTTGTTACTATAATCAATTAATGTATTAATTTTTTTAATACTATCTTTTAATCTTGCCTCCCTAAACTAAAATTCTGGCTTCGTCACTGTTTGTGCCGCATTGAGTTTCAGATGCCATCTATAAATATAAATATATTTAAAAAAAAAAAAAAAAAACCCAAGGATTAGTATAACAACACTGATGACTAAACAACGGTAGTAAAAACAACAGGGAGAGGGCCAGACAGAGACAAACCTAAAAAGCAAGATAGAGAGAAAGGGACACAGCAACTCGACAAGAGAAAATAATGTAGAGTAAGAAATGCACCTGTAGGTTGAGACAAAGCAAAAACATTTAAAAATCAGTCAAAAGAAAACTACGAAATTAAAGTAAAAGCTAAACATTGATCCACCACAGCAAGAGAGAGAAACATATAGAGTGAGTGAGAGAGAGAAAACATTGAGAAACTTTACCTAAGACCGGAAGAGATAGCTACCACCGGAAAGATAGAACTACCGCCGAGGCGGTGATGATAGCTGATGGACGGCAGTTGCTCAGCAGAGGGAGAGAGTGTTAAAGTTCAAATGGGAGTGAAGTGTGACTGTGTGAGAAACAGAGAGTGGAGGGGAAGAGGGAGGCGGCACATTAGTCTTTAGGTTTGTCATTTGTGTGAACTAATAGAATGTTATGTATGAGAGGAGGAAACCAAGTGCTGGACAGCTGGTTTTTGAATTTTTTATTATTAATTATATAATATATTTAAATATATATTAAAACAACTAAGAGTCATAGGATTTTTTATTATATAATATATATGATTTTTGGTAGGAACCGAAGAATCAGGAAGTGCTCTAAAGTCTAAAGGCTGATTTTTTGTTAAGGAATTGAAATGGAACTAAACAGTAAACACTCTCTGGTCATAGTCATAGTCTCCAAAGTGCTCTAATGGCTCTCTGGTCATAGTCATAGTGTTAGTTTGGATACGCGTTTTGTTTGCTGCGTTTTAGTTGCTGCGTTTTGCCTTCTTTTTTTTTTTTTTTTTTTTTTGGGAGCACGCGTTTTACCCCAACGCTGTTACTGTTTATGTACTGTACATGAACAGTAGTCGCAACTTTTGACCAGTTTTACGTGAACAGTACATCCGTGCACTGTTTATGGACCCACAAATTTTATTTTTTATCAATTTTTTCATTAAATATGGGTCCCACAGCACTATTTACACATTTAAAAATTATTTTGCTACAGTGTTTTCAGTTTTCAGTTTTCAATTTCAACAAAATAAGTTCTATCCAAACAGACCCATAGTCTCCAAAGAGCTCTAATGGCTGATTTTTTGTTAAGGAATTGAAATGGAACTAAACAGTAAACACTCTCTGGTCATAGTCATAGTCTCCAAAGTGCTCTAATGGCTGATTTTTTGTTAAGGAATTGAAATGGAGCTAAATACTAAACACTCCTTACTCATAGTCATAGTCATAGTCTCCAAAGTACAAGTTGTACACGTTTGGGAAGCATTTCACTTTTTTCTATGCTATGAGTTATCATGTCAATTTGCAGCACTTATCAGAAGGCAGAGAAGACTCAGAACTCATGTGAATTGCAGAGTATAGTGTTACACGTTAAGCATTCCACTTTATCAGCTGGTTTTTGAATTTTTTATTATTAATTATATTATATATTTAAATATATATTAAAACAACTAATAACCATTGGATTTTTTATTATATAATATAAGTATGATAGTATTAGTCATACTCTCCAAAGTACAAGTTGTACACGTTTGGGAAGCAGTTCACTTTTTTCTATGCTATGAGTTATCGTGTCAATTTGCAGCAGTTATCAGAAGTCAGAATACTCAGAACTCATGTGAATTGCAGAGTATAGTTTTACACGTTAAGCATTCCACTTTATTTTAGTGCAGTACAGCTGGTTTCTTTAAAAAATTATTAAATATATAATATATTTTAAATATATATTTAATATAGACGGTCGGGTCGGGTTTGACGGGTTTATAATTTTATGACCCAAACCTAACCCGACCCACTATAAAAAAAAATTTTGTAACCCAACCCAATCCACCAAACCTTAAAACCCGACCTAATCCGACGGGTCGGGTTAGATCAGGTCGGGTTTGGCGGTTCGATGAATTTTTTGCACACCCTGCAAACTGAGCCACATTTACCGAAGAAAGAGAAACATTTTTGAAAAGTGAAATTTGTTATGCATAAGACAAAAATACCCTTCTACATCTTTTGACTCTTCTCAACTTTTTACACTATCTCCTTTGTCTCTAACGTCTAAAGCCTTCTCTCTATTCTTCTCGTCTCACTCTTCCTTCTCTCTTGGTCTCTCTAACGTTTTAATCCCAGGAAAAAAAAAAAGTCCACAAACACCACCGCAACCACCAAATCTGTAACCCACCCACCACCATCAGATCCGTCTCACTCCCTCTTTGCTATCTCGGATTCTCTCTCGTATCAGCTAAGGCCAAAGCCTTGATCTCCACCACCGTTTCTGTTGGCTGTGCTCACCGGCGCTACCAACACAACCTCTATAGCTGTCGCTCTCCTCTTTCTCTCTCTGCCTTTGGTTCTACTTTTCCTTCCTATGTTTTTGGTTGTATTGGGGTTGCTTTGGTGATTGGGTTCAATTTGGAACTTAAAAAGCTTGACAATTTGGCTTGGGCTTGAAATTTGGGTACTTGGGCGGTGGTTTTTGTAAATCTAGAAAAAAGAAAAACTCAAAAAGTACGAACTGAGATATTGGATCCACTGATTCAGAATGGATTCCTCCGATTTGTCTGAAGCTGATCAAGAAGTTGGTGAGCCTTCGCAAACGAAGGACAACATTGGCATGGAACCTGTATATTACAACGCTGCAGCAGAAGGCAAAATCGAGGTCTTCAAAGAAAAGCCTCTTAACCAACTACTGACCTCAAATAGAAACACAGTCCTTCATATTTACCTCACAAGCCTAATTAAAGAATCAGAATCATCAACCGCCTTTGTCAAAGAAATTCTTACAAAGTGTCCATTACTGCTATGGCAAGCTAATGTCAAAGATGAAACTCCCTTGCATATCGCGGCAAGGTATGGGCATGCGGCCATCATGGAAGTTTTAATTGAACATGCAAAAGGGCGCCAACAAGTACTCCAAAGTGAAGGTGCTCCCCAACCAGACCTCGAAAGTGGGGTCAATAATAAAGAGGTCAAGAAGATGCTGAAGATGACGAATAGAGAAAATGAGACGGCCATGCATGAGGCTGTACGGAATAATCATCTTGAGGCGGTGAAACTGTTGGTTAAAAATGGTACAGATATTTCATATTCTGCTAATTATGCTGGTGAGACTCCACTGTACATAGCTGTGGAGAGAAATTATAAGCAAGTGGTGTCTCACATTTTAGCCAACTGTACATCATTAACTCATGATGGCCCACTTGGTGGAACCACGTTGCATGCTGCAGTGATTTGGAACGATCATGGTAATGCGCTAATGCCTATTTATTTTTTCAACATTCCAGTATGCATGGTTTAGTACTAAAGAGTAACGCCATAAAGTGTTTTCTGTCTTGACCGCGGGTATGTGCAACATACAAGGAAAATTTGATAAAATATATTATGTATGATATATATTTATTTTATCAATATTAACAAATAAAAAAATTAATTTGAGAATTTATTAAAAAATTATTTTATTTTATTTTGTATCAGATTGTTTCATCCCAACCAAAAATTTTGAGATCTAATTAATTTAAATTAATATAATTAATTATTACTTGTATTTCTTTAAAATTTAAATTAGAGTGAAATAATTTAAGGAGAGACTAGAGTGAAATAATTTTATCATTGCTGTCATTTTATAGAAAATAAAAATTCTTGTACCATTCCCCACCGGTGACAGAATTATTATAAGACTAAGGGGCAATGGTCGTCCCTTCAAAAGTTTTTAAAAAAATTCAAGCTTAATTGATACAATTTTATACCAAATAGATTGAGTAAAAATGTTACAGCGTGTTATTGTTAGTTCACTCGTGCAAATAGAGTAGAGAGACCAAAATAAAAATCCACTGTAATATTCTTAGAGTTACAATTTTTTGCTCCACCAACTATTATATGTTGTGTGTTTGATTTTTTTTTTTTTTAATCTTAAACTTTAGTTTCTTTATATAATAATAAAAAATGAATGAGGGATAGGCTGCAATCAGTACTTAGAGCATAAAACTGAACCCTCATAATGGGACAGAGGATTTTTATTTGATAGAATCAATAAACTCACTCATGAATGTTTTTTCTATCTTTTAAAAGTCTTCTTTTGTGTCTTTTAGAAAATGATTATATATGTCTAACATATTTAAATTCTAATAGAAATGACAGGTGAAATTCAAAAAAAAATAGAACCTAAAGCACTAAGTGTTCAAAAATATAACCAACGTTTGACTCCGCTTCACTGTGCTGCGTACTTCAATGGTTATAGTACAATAAAGATATTACTGAAAAATGATAGATCTATGGCATACAAGAAAGACGCAAAGGGCATGACGGCTCTTCACATTGCAGCTGATCGAGGCCATGTAAAAATAGTGAATGAGATTTTAAAATATTGTCCTGATTGTAGCGAACTAGTTGACAAGAGAGGTTGGAATGCACTCCATTTTGCCGTGAACTCATCTCACAAGGATGTTGTCAATGTCATCCTAAACGAACCATCACTCAGCAACCTTTTGAATGAAAAGGATGAAAGCGGGAACACACCTCTCCTCCATTCCAAATCATTGCCATATATAAAGGGTCTCATGCGTCACGATAGAGTAAATAAGATGGCCTTCAACAAACAAAACCTTGGTGCTGACGACATTGCTTTAACTAGTGAAGAATTATCAAAAGAAAGGGTAACACAATTTTTTCTCTTGCAATGATGGAAAAAATTTTATTTTATAGCATATTTACTTCTTTTTATTTATTAAAAACATATCAAAACATTATAAGAAAAAGAGATAAATTTAAATGACACATTTTAACTTTGACTTGTTTTCAATTCAGTCTTTTAATTTTTTTTCCTCTTATGTTTTTTATACTTTCATCTTTTTCTAACGTAATCCTTCCATCTACTTTCATACAATCTGCATTGTCAAAGTCCACCAAAATGACTTCATTTTGGAAAGTGAAAGATCCTAAAACTAACGGGAAGATTTGATGGAACTTAATGGAAGATTAAATTGAAAACAAATTAAAGAACAAAAATGAGAAAAAATAAAAAATTAAGGAACTAAATTGAAAATCGATCAATGTTAAATGAAGAAATTTGTAATTTAGCACCAAAAAAAAAAAAAAAAGTAATGTCTCGTACACATTTAAAATAAAAAATATAAAAAAGTAATGATTGTCTCATGCACATATTCACATCTTTAGTACACACTTACATTTTTTTTTTTTTTTTTTTTTCAGGAATCTGTAAATCAAAGGAGTGCAACCATGTTTCAAAGGTCAAAGTCCTGCCCTGTCAAAGTAAGATATGTATCTTGGCATATATGTTTGGAATAGATTCCATAGCCTAAAATTAAAATATGTTAATACATGCCAATATTAAGACGTACAACGCTGCAGTTACAACGCTAGGGGCAGCAAAAATTCTGTTGCTCCCAGTCTAACGGCAGTTGTCCAGCGTCATCCTTTCAAAAATTTGCATTAATCCTGGCCCCTAGAAATTCTCCTAACTATTATTTTTCTACATGTTGCACAGTTCGGAGATAATGAAATTGCATTCCCTCGTAATAATCGTCCGGCGGAATTTCGAAAATTCTTAGGAGGACATTATATCAAACCAAAGAGTTTTCTATTTGATATCTTGCAGCGGCGGGAGGAAGCCCGATTTGTTTCTATCATGAAAGAAACATCCCAATACCATTTGGTAGTGGACACACTTATTGCAACCGTGACTTTTACAGCTGGTATTACCATGCCTGGAGGTTTTATAGGTCAAGAAGGCCCACACTCAGGCTCTCCAGTTCTGATGAGAAACACTGCTTTCAAAGCATTTATTATTACAAATACCATAGCCATGGTGCAATCTTGTTCTGCTGCCTTTATCCAACTATTCATGCCACTATTGTTTCTCGAGAATGATAAAGATCCTGGAGACTTTTCTTTCCTACTGGCCGCACTGGCCTTCTGCCTTTCCATATCTGCCATGGGAGCAATGGTGCTGACATTTGTTATGGGCACATACGCTGTGTTAATGCATTCCTTGGGTCTTGCCATTGCCAATTCTGTCATCGGATTGCTCTTCTTCATCCCCGTCTTTTTCGTAAGTATCGGATGTTTAAATTATTTACTCGAAATATTGAGAGTGGGTTCGTTTTGGATTTTAGACAGGTTGTGCGATTTCAAGGATTTCCTTCGTCGTGCTCTTTTCTGTATTGTCGGTATCTTTAAGAGTATTGTCGGTATCTCTAAAAGAAAGGAAAATGATAGGATGTCAATGTTTATTCGCTTTAAGGACAATAATGGTCCGTTTGGATTGAGGAGGAGGATGGAGGAGTAGAGTAGAGTAGATTTAATCTAAAATTAGCCTATTTTTAATCAACTCTACTTTACTCTCCTCCACTCTCCCTCCTTCCTCCTTCCATTCAAACAGGCCCTTAGATACAATACCTTAGGTGCTGTTTCTTAAGTTTCCCACTTAGGATTGAGCCATGTGACTATTTAACTAAAAAATACACTTTCATCCCATGAGGAAAAATTCACATGACAGAATTTTAAGTAGGGAACCTAAGGAACAGTACCTAAGTATTGTACCTAAGTCTTGCCCTTGCTATAAAGCGTAGAATCCGGAGACTGTTTAAATTATTTACTCGAAATATTGAGAGTGGGTTCGTCTTGGATTTTAGACAAGTTGTGCGATTTCAAGGATTTCCTTGGTGATGCTCTTGACTGTATTCTCGATGGTTGCTTCGACCTTTATGAGCGTATTGTCAATATTTTTAATCGCTGTAGACGGAATTAGTTTTTTTTTTTTTTTTTTTTTTTTACCATTTCCACGTGCTGGCGAACTAGCGTAGTATCCGGAGACTGTTACGAACTTGGTACGACTGTGTTCAGTTATTGCATCCTCACGCTTTGATTAATTTTTCAAATCGTTCCTTGTAAGACTATTTAAATTCTATTGACTCAGTGTGATTATTTATTAAGAATAATTTTGATTATCAAATGTTTGAGCAACTATGAGCAATTTTATAATTAATTAATTGACAAGTGCTGTAACACAGGCAGGTGTATATATGATCCGATGCCACCCCTCCATAAATGCAGGAAAATGGTTTAGGCTAGTTAGCTAATTACCGAGTCAGAGGCTGAAATTATTAATTCAAACTGACCTTTTGCAGAGAGAAAAATGAAGCCCCATCTTCGGGCAAAATCTGTTTGGGTACGAGAATGAAGAACCAAAAAATGACGAAAGTTGCAGAATGCAAACAAGCATATGGTTCAATCAATATATATCCGAAGGAAGACCAAAAGCATATCATTATTCTCTTTTTTTTTTTTTTCAATGGAAGCCACGAAATGATCCACCCTGCAAACAATTTCACTCTGAAATTCTTTCTCAAAAAAAAAAAAAAATTTCACTCTGAAATTCATAAAGCCGAAGCCCAACCTTAAGATCTCAACCCAACATATATACAGCAGACCCACCCAACACCTTCAACCTATCCGTTTTGAAATTAATCCACTTCCATCGATCGTATCATAAACTAATGGACACCGAAGCCTAACTCAAATTAAAATCCAAAATCCAAGAAATAAAAATTAGAAAAACAATAACAATTTTCAAATCACGTTCAAACCCTCAACTTTTTCCAAAATTACATTTTTAACCTGAAATTTTTCTTTACTTATATTTTGAATCCCAAACTTTAACTAAATCACATTTCAAACCCCAAAACTCTCTCAAATTTACATTTTGGTCCTTAAAATTCCTAAAATTACACTTTTATCCCCAAAATTTTCCAAAATAACAAAAAAGCCCCCAAACTTTTATAAATTATGAAGAAACCCCTAAACTATTCTAAAATTTCACAAAAGGTCCTGAGGTCACAAAAATACTATTTCAACCACAAATTTCAGCAAAATAAATCGAATGTCTTCAAGATTAGTAAAATTATCCGATGCCATTCAAGATTGCATCCACATTTCAAAAAATTTGATCATTGTGTTCCTTGTTGTCTTCTTGCATAATCAAAATACTTTAAGGGAATTAATTGTAAATTTAATTTGCTGTGCTATGCTATGGAATTAGGTAAGCCCTATTTAATAACAAAAATGCAATTTATCTTTCCTTCAAATTATTCAACAAGAACATTGAGATCTTAATTTTACAATAAGTTATTCCATTTTTAATTCTTCATAGAGTTGATGGCAAATAGAAATAATTGCTTTTGTGTGATTCTATTAGGATGCTTTGTTGCCATCTTTGAGAATATCTCAAAAGTTTATTGACTCAAGTGGATCTCAGCATCAAGGATCCATGATAAATAATTCTTACTTGAAATATAAGGGCAATGAATTCAAGTTTTGAAAATTTGGATATTAACATTAAATGAACAAAAATTTATATCATGTAAAATATAATTAAGTAATACTATGTTTAACCCAAATTCTTCAAAGGTAAATTGTTTATAAGAATCAATAATCAACATGAAACATACTATAAAACATATGTATATAATATTCCTAGCATAACATTTTTAATCCATCAAATGAAAACAAAAATTTTAAGCATGAATCAATGTGATAACAAAAAAATTATATAGTAAGATAACGAACTTTTGGGAGAAATTTATCGAGGGTTAAGTGTCACAAAACCTTCAACGTTGTAGGACAAAATGAGCACCTTTTTTTTTTTTTTGCATTGGTTAGAGTTCCATAGTAATTATGTGCTGTGAAATAAAAGGAATTATTGAAAAAAAAAAAATCAAGAAATCTAAAGATTCATCCACGAACTATAATGGATTTAATAAAATAATCACTTAAATTTTTACAAGCCAGTTTCTATGCATAGTGTTGAATATGCTAAAATATACATGGAAGTGAAATAATAAAATAGAGAACACAAGAATACGAGAGTTTCGTGGTTTAGTCTAGCAACCTATATGTTTCCACAGAGAAAACCCTTAAGAAATACTACCCATTTTTAATTTAGCAACAAAAAAAAAAGCAACCATGTATGAGTATATCTAGTATGCTAAATCCTAGACTTCTAATTCAAGTAGTAGACTTGTCTCATACACAAAGTAGAATGAGCTTAGACTTATGCTAATATGTCTAATATATCGCTTAAATTTTTACAAACCAGTTTCCTATGCATAGGTTTTAGAGTTATTATTGGACCATAATTTTGTTACACTTTTTTTTACAACTATTTTATGTGGTAGATTGTGATTAGTTATTTGTTACTTTTAAATATATGCATCCACTATTTTTAGTCTACTATATTAAAATTGTAGCAAAGTTATGACGCAAAAAGGATAGAAGTAGAATTTTTCTAAGTTTTAAGGTGGTAGTTGGAGATTGGCGGGTGTAGGTTTGAGAATTCATGACAACCAAGTCCAGGAGCAGAGCCAAGAATTTTTGTTTGGAGGGGTCAAGTTGCAACTCTAATATATTTATCAAGACAACCCCATATACACATATACACATTTTTTTATTATATACAAACGCCTTTTTATTTAATAAGTTATATATATACACACACCAAATAACAACAAAAAAGGATAAAAATTTCAATCAAAATTATGTTTGGTGGCGATCTTTCATAAAATAAAATTCATTTTTACTATTTTTATAGTGAAATTCTTAAAAAATTTCATTTTCGATACAAATTATAAAATTTTATACTAAAGTAAGTAAAAAATCTTTCAATTGAACTAATGAAATTTTCAAAAACATGAATTGTAGTTGCACGATTTTCCTGGCCCAAATCTTATTGATCTGGCCTTGGCCCAAAGCGCAACCCACAATAAATATTTGTAGAGGATGGGTCAAAGAACTTGGCCTCAGTGAACTTGTTCGGTCTTGTACATGGATAATGTAGTTGCAGAAGATAAAAACACAAGAAAAGATCTCCACGTGTGATTCTATTTTCCCGTTCTTAATACAATTTTTCTTCCTTTTCTCTTTGGGGGATTTCACTACATTATATAGTTCCTCTCCTCTCATCTCAACCTTACACTTGTCGATTATCTAAGCACCTACTTGAGCACCTGTCCCATCAGACGCCCCCATCTTTCCCTTTGTGAGTTGCAGAGGCCAAGGTGGTACTGTTCAGGGGTCTTTTCCTCATTAATGCGGCCAAGAGGATGGTTGGGGCGCAATTAATGTGGCGGTGGCAGCTTTCCATGAGATATTTTGGATTTTATTCATTTTATATGTTGGGAGGACGGACTGAAATGGATGGGAGAGTGCCTCGTATGGACTTCGTGATGTCCGAGGAGGAGTTACTCCTCGGACAGGTTTCCGTGGCGCTATTGGGGTTGAGTAATGCTTCATATGTGGTTTCTCTTCGGCAAGGACGCTCCTCGGACGGGCCTGGATTTGGAATAGCCCATTATTTTTGGGCCGGGCCCCACAATAGCCCCTCAAAACTCCGGTTTTTATCTCCTTCCGAGGAGAAAAGCGGGGTTTTGATGTTAGTGTGAGGGTGGAAATAAGGAGAACTTGGGGCGCGCGTGCGGACCGTTACTTTTGACGCGCTACAATTTACGAGGCGTGGTTATTAATTTCCGGAGGCGTTATGTTCCCTCCATCCAACGGTGTGGCGTGGATCGAACGGCCATCGTTTCTTCCCGTATTTTTAGGCAGGAATGATCTTTTCTCTCTCCTCCCGGCTATATAAGACGTCAGAGGGGTTCAGTTCTTTTTATCTGCATTTCATAAACCTCAGAGGCTTCCAGAGAACTCCATCGAACCCCAGAGACATACGAATACTCGTGCCCGTTACGCCTCCGTAGCCGTCTTTCGTGAATCGTTCCTTCCAGGAGAGATTTCCAGGCGTCGCACCGAGCGTTTTGCGAAGGTACCAGTACATTTCGTTCATTTCACCGTTTCAATTCCCTCCTCGGACTCTGCTTTTATTCTCAGTCCTTACTTTCGTTTCCCCAGTTCAGTTCAGATGGGTAGATTTGAGAAATTAGTAAATACTCCAGCCGCTATGGAGGCCTTTAGGGCTAAATACCGCATTCCCCCGGGGGTTGGGTTGCAGTACTGTCCTCTTGAAGGAGTATTGACAGAGAGAGGCATGGGAGAAGTTGTTATCCCTATGATTGCTTTTATAGAGGGAGGGATGACACTTCCTATGCGTAGGATTACAAGGGACTACCTGTTCAACCATAGGTTGACGCCGTATCAGTGTGCCCCGAATATGTTCAAGATACTAGGCTGTGTAGATGTCTTAAACGAGCGGATGAATCTAGGCCTTACTTGGCACGATGTGGCTTATTTGTACGAATGTCACCGCCTCGGGGATGATGGGTATTATCTTAAATCCCGGAACGAGGATGTTAGGTTGATCTCTTGTCTCCCAGTATCCAATAAAACCGTGAAGAATGACTTCCTTATTGCTTCTGGGGAATGGACCGACGGTATTCATTGTCCAACTCGGGCAGGAACCCCAGGTGCGACGTTTTTAGGATCGGTCCTTTTTGGGAAAGGATTTAGTGTTGAGGGTTTGCCTTTCTTGCTTTCTTTGTAATTGGAAAATTTCAGGAATTAACCCCACTTTTCTTGGTTGCTTGCAGATAAAATTCACGTCGCTCCTCGGCTAAACTTTGTGAACGTGCCAGCGTTGAACTACCTTCTTAGGTCGGAGATTTACGTTTCCGAGGACAGACAGTTGCGCGCGGCCCATCTGGTTTTGGGCTATCAACCTCTGAGCACCTCTTTCCAGGCTATCGGCCACGCTATAAGGGCTGGCAGCCCGAGGTTGGCTAGGATTGACGTTTCCAAGGACGGGTTCCTAGCTAAACACGATCTGCCACCAGTTGCGTTGCCTGGTGTTAGAAATCCCTACTTAGCAGAGCAGCTACCTCCGCCAAACGAGCCTGGTGTTGCCGTTCAGGTTGAAGAGGAAACTGAATCATCTCGTCTTTCCCTTGAGGAAGAGATAGACGAGTTTTACTTTGAGGAGGAAGTTCAGCAAACCGCTTTGGTGGAACTTTCCGGTCCTGAAGGAGAGCGGGACCGTCATTCTGCAGTTGGCGCTCCTTCCATTGTTATCTGCTCGGACGATACCTCGGACGAAGAGACAGAGCCCATGGCAGGAAAGGGAAAGTCTCTGAAGGAGCTGATGGCCTCCCGAGGGAAAGGCCAGTCATCGAAGGGACCATCTCCATCAAAAGTCAAAACCCTTCCTCCTGTTGTCCCTCAAGGCATTTCGGAACCGGGCCTTAAGGTTATTCCGGACCTGAAGAAGAAAAGGCCGGTTGATACCCCTGAGGAGGGTGAGGTGGCTGCTCAGCCGACCAAGCAGCAAAAGACTGCTCGTGCACCAAGGAGCAGAAGGGGCAGCTCCGCGGAGAGTCGGGACGAGGAGAGCCTTGCAGAGGTACGAGCTGCCCCGCGCGTATGGAGCCCCAAGTTGGAGCTGGATGGGGTGGCCATCCCCTATAATGCTTCGGTCCGAGAGTACAACCGAGGCCGGGCAGGGTATCTGGCCGAGGCTATAGAGCAGCCCCTACTCCTTCCTCGGGATATGGAGGCTTATAGGCGGCTCTCTCAGCCCGAGATCTTCCTATCCCTTAAAAGGGACCTCGCGATGGTAAGTAACCCTTCTACTGCTTCATTAAAAGGGACATCCTCTTCCTTCCCCCTTTTTTTTTTTTTTAAAGCATTCTTGTTTCGTTCGTAGATCAATCAGCAGGTATTTGTGGCTGAGGAATTTTGCCGAGGTAATCGTAGTCGAGCTGACGCTGAGACCCAGGCTCGGACGGAGATGGAGAAAGCCTTAGGGTCCCTTAAGCACGATCACATTAAACTCACGGACGAGTTCAAGGAGTCGGAGAGATTGCGCAAAAGTGCAGAGGCTGGTTTGAAAAGTGCCGAGACCCAGGCGGAGGACCAGCGCAAAGAGCTGTACTCGACACAGATTAACCTCGCCACAGAGAGGCAGGCAGTGCAGGATCTCAAGACTGCCCTGCAAAAAGTCGAGGATGAGCTAAGGCGAGTCAAAGAGGAGGCCCAGCTGATCCGAGAGGCTGCAGAAGTTGATAAGAATGCTGCTCGCCAGCTCGGGGCCGCAGAAACGGAGGCGAGGCTCTCCGAGGAGATCCCCGAGGTGTGCAGGGATTACTGCAGTATTTCATGGGCTCATGCTCTCGATGCTGCAGGAGTTCCTGCGGATTCGGCACTAAGACTGCCCGAGAACATCTTCTATCCTCCGGAGATCCGAGAGAATCCTGATGACGTCCAAGTGGCCTCAGAGCAGGGCCCGGCGGCGCCTGATGCCGTCCTTGTGACTGATACGGCGAAGGATCCCGCCGCAGACTCTACCATCGAGGTGCCTTCCCCTCATCCCGAGCAGAAAGAAGATCCTCCTGTTAAGGCTTAGCCCTTTAGGCTTTTGATCTCTGTACCCCTTTTTTTTTTTGAATGCGAGTCGTCCTATTTTTCCATTCTTCTGTAAGGACGTCTCTTTCTAATGTACTCAGAATATTAATATAAGGTGTTCGCTTTGCTTACTATGGATGGGTGTCAGTAGCGCTCTAGTATTTGCAACGATGTAGATATAGGCAAATAGCCAACATAAAAATGGGTTTTTGGGCTGCGCATTTGAGGATTGCGATGGTGCCAGACTGCGCGCACGTATTAAAACGATTTCCCTTAAGTAATAATCTCCCAATCTATCATACGTAATAACTTCCCCTAAGTCTGTGGTCCGAGGAGCCATGCAGGACTTAGGTTCTGTTTAAAACTATGAATAGTTGCCTTAAGTATTAATTTCCCCTAAGTCTGTGGTCTGAGGATCCATGCAGGACTTAGGTTCTGTTTAAAACTTATAAAGATTGTCATGAGTAATAATTTCCCCTAAGTCTGTGGTCCGAGGAGCCATGCAGGACTTAAGTTCTGTTTAAAACTATGAATAGTTGCCTTAAGTATTAATTTCCCCTAAGTCTGTGGTCTGAGGATCCATGCAGGACTTAGGTTCTGTTTAAAACTTATAAAGATTGTCATGAGTAATAATTTCCCCTAAGTCTGTGGTCCGAGGAGCCATGCAGGACTTAGGTTCTGTTTAAAACTATGAATAGTTGCCTTAAGTATTAATTTCCCCTAAGTCTGTGGTCTGAGGATCCATGCAGGACTTAGGTTCTGTTTAAAACTTATAAAGATTGTCATGAGTAATAATTTCCCCTAAGTCTGTGGTCCGAGGAGCCATGCAGGACTTAGGTTCTGTTTAAAACTATGAATAGTTGCCTTAAGTATTAATTTCCCCTAAATCTGTGGTCTGAGGATCCATGCAGGACTTAGGTTCTGTTTAAAACTTATAAAGATTGTCATGAGTAATAATTTCCCCTAAGTCTGTGGTCCGAGGAGCCATGCAGGACTTAAGTTCTGTTTAAAACTATGAATAGTTGCCTTAAGTATTAATTTCCCCTAAGTCTGTGGTCTGAGGATCCATGCAGGACTTAGGTTCTGTTTAAAACTTATAAAGATTGTCATGAGTAATAATTTCCCCTAAGTCTGTGGTCCGAGGAGCCATGCAGGACTTAGGTTCTGTTTAAAACTATGAATAGTTGCCTTAAGTATTAATTTCCCCTAAGTCTGTGGTCTGAGGATCCATGCAGGACTTAGGTTCTGTTTAAAACTTATAAAGATTGTCATGAGTAATAATTTCCCCTAAGTCTGTGGTCCGAGGAGCCATGCAGGACTTAAGTTCTGTTTAAAACTATGAATAGTTGCCTTAAGTATTAATTTCCCCTAAGTCTGTGGTCTGAGGATCCATGCAGGACTTAGGTTCTGTTTAAAACTTATAAAGATTGTCATGAGTAATAATTTCCCCTAAGTCTGTGGTCCGAGGAGCCATGCAGGACTTAGGTTCTGTTTAAAACTATGAATAGTTGTCAGGGGGCCAGCAAGCAACGGATAGTCATGAAAGGAAACATATGCTAAGCCATTCTTATTAATAGTAATATCTTCTGAGGTTATTTACATTCCAGGGTCGAGGTACAGGCTTTTCATCCAAATCTTCTAGGTAGTATGCGCCTATTCCGGCCACGGATGTGACACGGTATGGTCCCTCCCAATTGGGCCCCAACTTGCCCCAGGAGGGGTTCTTCGCCCTGCCAAGAATCTTCCTCATCACGAGGTCACCTGGACCCAGAGGCCGTAGCTTGACGTTAGCATCGTACCCTTGTCTTAGCTTCTGGTGATAATAGGCCATATGAATCATCGCTTTTTCTCTTCTTTCTTCGGCTAGGTCCAGACTCCGTTCCAACAAACCATCGTTATCGTTTGGGGTAAACGATCTAGACCTCAGTGTGGGAAAGTTGTTCTCGATCGGGAGCACGGCCTCAGCCCCATAAGTCATCGAGAAGGGGGTCTCACCGGTCGATCGTCGCGGCGTCGTCCGATAAGTCCATAAGACGTGGGGGAGTTCTTCTACCCATCTCCCCTTTGCCTCGTCCAGTCTCTTCTTCAGTCCGTTCACTATGACCTTGTTCACGGCCTCGACCTGCCCATTTCCCTGAGGGTAGGCGGGGGTGGAATATCGGTTAATGATTCCGAACTCGCGACAATACTCCCTAAAGTTTTTACTGTCGAACTGCAGACCATTGTCGGAAATGAGTGTCCGCGGAGTTCCGAAGCGGGTGATGATGTTCCTCCAGATGAATTTCTGGGCGTCCACGTCCCTAATGTTGGCTAAGGGTTCAGCTTCCACCCATTTAGTGAAGTAATCAGTTCCGACTATTATGTATCGCTTGTTCCCCGCAGCTTTGGGGAAAGGTCCGACTATATCAAGGCCCCATTGTGCGAACGGCCATGGGCTAGAGAGGGGGTTGAGAACCCCTCCGGGTTGGTGGATATTCGGGGCGAATCTTTGGCACTGGTCGCACTTCTTAGCGTACTCTTGGGCCTCCCTTTGCATGTTCGGCCACCAGTACCCTTGGGTGAGTGCCCTGTGCGCCAGCGACCTTCCTCCGGTGTGGCTTCCACAAATCCCCTCGTGCAACTCCTCAAGTAAAGATTCGGACTCTTCTGGATGCACGCAGAGTAGGTACGGTCCAGAGTAAGAGCGTCGATATAGTTTGTGGTCCTCTGATAGCCAGAACCGAGGAGCATTCCTGCGTATCTTCTCGGCTTCCAGTTTTTCCTCCGGTAAGAGGTTGGAGGAAGCTCTTTATGGGGTCCATCCAGCTAGGACTTTTTCTGATCTGATGGACCTGAGCCGGGTTTCTGCCAACGGGACTTGCTTGTGCCAGATCTTCAACAAGGATCATTCGCGGCAGATTATGCGCCGAGGACGTGGCGAGAGTGGCCAGCGAATCGGTATGGGTGTTTACGCTCCTGGAAATGTGCGTCAGACTGAAGGATTCAAAACTCATCTGTAGCCGTTTGACTCGTCCCAGATAGTCTTGCATCCTAGTATCTCGAGCTTCCAGCTCACCCATCACCTGTCCGACAACCAGTCTGGAGTCCGAGAACGCTTCTATCATTCTTCCGCCCAATCTTTGAACCATCGTCATCCCTTGAAGTAAGGCTTCGTATTCGGCTTCATTGTTCGTAGCCGAGAATCCGAGCCTCAATGATTTTTCAAGGGCGGCCCCATCCGGGGGTATTAAAACTATCCCAACTCCTGACCCCCTCTGGTTAGCCGCGCCATCTACATAGACCTTCCAATGCGTGCTTCTCCCTGTTGAAATCGCACCAACCGACTTTCCATCCATGTCTTTCTTCTCGGTTATTGCTTCTATAGAGGGCTCAGCAAACTCCGCTACCAAGTCTGCGAGGACCTGTCCTTTGATAGAGGATCTGGGCATATATTTAATATCAAAGGCCCCCAAAAGCGCACTCCACATGGCGATCCTGCCGGTGTAGTCAGCGCTTCGAAGCACTGCTCGGAGGGGAAGCTGAGTTAGAACGATGACCGTGTGCGCCTGAAAGTAATGAGGAAGTTTTCGGGTTGCATGCACTATCGCCAGAATTGCCTTTTCTAAAGGTAGGTATCGCACCTCGGCCTCATGTAGTGATTTGCTCACATAGTACACCGGTCGCTGCACCCCATTATCATCCCGTATCAGTACCAGGCTTACAGCGTGGGGGGCTACGGCGATGTAGGCAAATAGCACCTCATCTGCCTCAGGGCTGGACATAATGGGTGGTCGGGATAGGTAGTCTTTAAGCTGTTGGAAAGCCTGAACGCAATCCTCCGACCATTCGAACTCTTTCCACTTGTTTATCAGGAGATAGAAAGGCCGACATCGATCCGCCGATCGCGATATGAACCGGTTCAACGCCGCGATCATGCCAGTGAGCTTCTGTACTTCCTTCGGATTCCGAGGAGCCTGTAGGCTGTTAATGGCTTTGATTTGGTCGGGACTTACTTCTATTCCCCTGTGGGTGACCATATACCCCAGGAATTTCCCCGATCCGACCCCGAATGAACATTTGGAGGCATTCAGCCGCAACCGGTGCTCCCTTAATATAGCGAAGATTGTTCCGAGGTCCTTCACGTGCTCGGACACCCTTTTACTCTTCACAACCATATCGTCTATATAAACCTCAATGATCTTGCCCAGTTGTGGTTCAAACATCCGAGTCATCATCCTTTGGTAGGTTGAGCCTGCGTTCTTTAGCCCAAACGGCATCACCTTATAATGATAATTTCCGATGGGCGGCATGAAAGCCGTTTTCTCTTGGTCCTCTAGCGCAAGGGGTATCTGATGATAGCCCTGGAAGGCGTCCAGGAAGCTCATTCGAGGGTGCCCCACGGTTGCGTCCACCAATCGATCGATTCGGGGTAGGGGGAATGGGTCCTTTGGGCACGCCTTGTTCAGGTCCGTGAAGTCCACGCAGACCCTCCACTTTCCTGTCTTCTTCTTCACCACCACAGTGTTTGCCAACCATTCCGGGTAAAAGACCTCTTTAATAGCCCCTGCTCTTTTTAGTTTTGCCACTTCGTCTTTTACGGCACCAGCATGTTCCTTTGAAGGGCGTCGGGGTGGCTGCTTCTTCGGAGTGGAAGAGGGGTTGACGTTCAGGTGGTGACAAATAAGGCTAGGATCAACGCCCGGGGCGTCGTAGGCGTCCCATGCGAACACGTCGACATTTTCTCTGAGAAATTTGACCAGTTCCTCCTTTTCTTGAGAGGGCAATTCAGAGCCGACCAGAAAGAACTTCTCCGGGTCGTCGTTGATAGCGATTTTATCCAAACTTTCACACCTTATCCCCTCGGCTGGCCTATCGTCTTGCTCTGCCGAGGCGGCTGATTGCTATAAACTTTCAGGGGCCGAGGACTCGGCATGGGTCCGATGTGAGACGGCGGCGACCATACACTGCCTGGATACGGCCTGATCTCCTCGGATCTCCTCTACTTGTCCTCTGGATGGGTATTTTACTTTTTGGTGAAGTGTGGAGGCCACGGCCTCTAGGGCATGGATCCACGGCCTTGCAACTATTGCGGTGTAAGGTGAATAAGCGTCGACCACAATAAAATTTACCTCCACTATCTCCGCCCCAGTCTGCACGGGTAGTCGGATTTGCCCTTTTGGCGTAACAGTCCTTCCCTCGAAACTGAGAAGGGGAGAGTCGTAAGCCGTCAAATCTTCCGGCTTCAGGTTCAGCCCCTTGTATAGATCGGGGTACATTATCTCCACTGCACTTCCCGAGTCCACCAACACCCTTTTCACGTCGAAGCCCCCAATCCTCAGCGTGACCACCAAGGCATCATCGTGAGGTTGAATAGTTCCTCTCTTATCCTCGTCCGAGAATCCCAGTATCAAAGAACTTCGCTTTTTTGACCTCTTGGGTTCCCTTTGCCTGCCCTCGGAGACGAGCCGATCCACAGCTAACACCCTGGGGATGGGTGGCCCCGTTCTTCCTGGTGTAGCGAGAATGACATGTATCGTCCCGGTGGGGGGTCTTAAGGACACGTCCCTTCGAGGCTCTTGTGTTGCTTGGCCGGGATGGCCACTCGACGGGTGCAGCAGGTGGCGCAATTTTCCTTCTCGGACCAACTGATCTAGGTGATTCCATAGGTTCCTGCAGTCCTCAGTAGTATGCCCGTTGTCCTGATGATAGTGGCAGTACAGGTTCTGGTTACATTTGGAAGAGTCTCCAGCCATCTTCCCTGGCCATCTGAAATAGGGCTCATTCCTTACTTTCTCCAGTACCTGTTGTACTGGTTCTCGGAATACGGCATTTACTGTTTGCGAGATGCTCTGCCCAGCCTGTCGCGAAAAATCTCTCCTTGGCTGACCAGGGTTGTGTCGTTCTGACCTGAAATCAGTCGCTTTGGGGGGGATAACCTTCTCCTTTCCCCTCCCTTGCAGTTGATCTTCCTCCACCCTTTTGTATTTATCGATCCTATCCCTCAACTGATCAATATTGGCAACCGGCTTGCCAGTGAGGGACTTCCGTAAGCCATGGTCGGCGGGGAGCCCGCTTTTGAATGTGCTGATAGCAACAGCATCATGGTTGTCATCCAGGTCGTTATACACTTCCCAGTATCTATCCGAATATGCTTTCAGAGTCTCTCCCTCGTACATGGATAAGGACAACAGCGAACCGAGGGGCCTGGGGACTCTGGTGTTGGTGATATAGCGGGAGCAGAAATCCTGAGTGAGCTGCTTGTATGAGTTTACGGAATTTGTCTTCAGGCCGTTGAACCATCTCATCGGCATTGATCCCAAGCTGGACGGGAAGATTTTACACATAAGGGCTTCATTTTGCGAGTAGATCGCCATCTTTTGGTTAAATTGGCTCACATGCTCTACCGGGTCTGTTCGACCGTTATAGATGGCGAATGCCGGTTGGTTGAACCGTCGAGGCAGCTTAGCCCCTTCAATTCTGTACGTGAAGGGGGACCTTGAAACCCGGTCCAACGCCTTCTTCATGGCATCGTTTCCCGAACCCTTGCTGGATGTGCTCTCGTATTTCCGCACAGGGGGTGGTTCCTTTTCGTAGGAAAAGGTTTCACTTGGGGGGGTCCTTGATCTCCGGCGGTAACTCGCATCCTCCGCATTAGAAGACCCGTCTGAGTCTGAAGGAGATCGCTTTCGCTGTACCCGTCGTAGCTCCCTCTTCAGATCGTCTATCTCTCGCTGCATGGCCTGGTGACTATTTCGCCTTTGGGAGACGTGACTACCTTTCTGAACGTGACTCTGGCTTGTCCGGGTAGTATGCATACTTCCCTCATGATTTCCCCCGTGGCCTGGGTTGACGGGGTTATTTTGCCTCTGGGACTCGGCGGGCTGTGCCTGTTGGGGGTTAGCCTGCTGAGGATTCTCCGGGTGCGGACCTAGTTCTGCCATGCTTGACCGTTGTGCTAGCTGATGCCCTAGTTCTTCCCACAGACGGCGCCAATTGTAGTTGCACGATTTTCCTGGCCCAAATCTTATTGATCTGGCCTTGGCCCAAAGCGCAACCCACAATAAATATTTGTAGAGGATGGGTCAAAGAACTTGGCCTCAGTGAACTTGTTCGGTCTTGTACATGGATAATGTAGTTGCAGAAGATAAAAACACAAGAAAAGATCTCCACGTGTGATTCTATTTTCCCGTTCTTAATACAATTTTTCTTCCTTTTCTCTTTGGGGGATTTCACTACATTATATAGTTCCTCTCCTCTCATCTCAACCTTACACTTGTCGATTATCTAAGCACCTACTTGAGCACCTGTCCCATCAGACGCCCCCATCTTTCCCTTTGTGAGTTGCAGAGGCCAAGGTGGTACTGTTCAGGGGTCTTTTCCTCATTAATGCGGCCAAGAGGATGGTTGGGGCGCAATTAATGTGGTGGTGGCAGCTTTCCATGAGATATTTTGGATTTTATTCATTTTATATGTTGGGAGGACGGACTGAAATGGATGGGAGAGTGCCTCGTATGGACTTCGTGATGTCCGAGGAGGAGTTACTCCTCGGACAGGTTTCCGTGGCGCTATTGGGGTTGAGTAATGCTTCATATGTGGTTTCTCTTCGGCAAGGACGCTCCTCGGACGGGCCTGGATTTGGAATAGCCCATTATTTTTGGGCCGGGCCCCACATGAATGATCCAAAACTTGGAAGAATAAGTTAAGTTTCAAATATATTTGAAGCTTTCTTGCTCTAACCCATTATGTAATAACTAAAGAGACATTTCACGTATAGTTTTAGTGACATTATTTTTTTAATGAGTCAATGACTTGTTAATTACCACATAACTGGTTGAAAATGATATAAATTCAAATATGTTTGGTGCCAAACTTTATCAAATATTTAACAGATATAAGAGCATATTTTACAATAAAAAAATAAAATTGTGAAAAATAATGTTATGTCTCTATAATTATTAGACTAATTTTTTTTTTTTAAGAGTATCATTGGACTAAATCAAATATGGGTCATGCTAACGAGTGCCCTTAGGGCACTGGTTAATAATCCATTTTAAGAAAGTTTTAACATCACTTTTATGGGAAATGAAAAAAGCTGTCAAAACATTAATTGTCATTTTTTATTTTCCCATAAAAACTTTCTTTAATTGAATTCTTAACCAGTGCCCTAAGGGCACTCGTTAGCATTTCCCATCAAATATTTAGGAGGGTCAACTTTTATTTCTGTAAATTAAATTTTGAAAATATTAAAATAACTATATATATTTTAAAAAAATTCAAAATTTTGGACCCCACCCCGACGCCCCTGACCGAGTCATTGATTTGCTATGAATGATGACAGATGGATGCCATAATAGTCTACCTACTCACAATAATATATAGAAAGAAATTTTAATGAGAAATGCTACATAGTACATACGCAACAATTGTTTTCGTATCAGTAACAAGTTTTTATTGGTATTGACTTAAAAGTCCATCGTTGAGAGTACATTTTGCCAGCCAATATATGACAACTCCACCTTTATTGAATTACATTTTCCAACTTTCAACTTGTAAATAAAATTGTCGTGTAACCTACATTTGTCATTAGCCGACAAGTGATATAAATTTGCCTGTACGTACGGGTTACTTTTCACGGGTAAATTAACTCTATACGTGCACGATATTAAATATATGCAGTTATTTTGTTTCTGCCCAAAAGGAAAAAGAGTTGCGTTCATCTTTTCTCTCTCCGTCTCTCAAAAAATCAAATAAGGTAATAAAGTGAGTATAAAATGAGCTGATAATTCTTAGAATATTTGTTAATTGACGGCTGAAAAAAAAATTTTAATATTATTTTTATAAAAAATATATATTAAAAAAATACTGTCAAAAAAATTGATTATTTTTTTTAATAAAAAATTTCTTAAACTAGTGTCAAGAACATTGATTAACTTTTTCCTAATTTTATTATCATAACATTATCACACTCTTTTCCGTTGTAATTTTCTAGGCAACTAATTGTCAGTGATAAAAAAAATTTGTGTAAATAATAGTGAAGTCAGATATTTTTTCATAGGGGCCAAATTAAATATAATAAGGTTCTTAAGTAAAGAAAAAAATTGCTAAAATACTGTTTGATAGTAAAGAGTAATGATCAGGAGCGGAGTCCATAGGTTAAAACTACCTCTAAAAAAAAGTTTGTTCTTCGTTCCTAAGTTTTTTTAATATGTTCAAATTTATGTGTTTATGTCAATCTTTACTTATTTTTATTGTGGCCAAACAGAGTGATAATGTGATTTTTTTTTAATTATTAGACCAATTTATGAAAAAAAGAAGAAGAAGAAGACATGATATCAAATAATTGATCCCAAGATTCCTAGACTAAAAACCCTCAGCAATTATTGCCCAATTAGCCTGTGCAATACGATATATAAGATAGTCTCAAAAATTTTGGTTGCCAGACTGAGACCCCTGCTTGGTAATCTCATATCGCCGCTCCAATCTGCTTTTGTGCCAGGGCGAAGGGGCACGTATAATGCTATAATTGCCCAAGAGCTCATCCATACTATCAATAGGAAGAAGGGTAGGACTAGTTTCATGGCAATTAAAATTGATTTGAAGAAAGCTTATTACAAGCTTAAGTGGAGCTTTATCAGAGTCATGCTTAACAGGGTTAACCTCCCGCAAAGTCTTATAAAGCTGGTTATGAGTTGTATCTCTATAGTTTCCACTTCAATCTTGGTTAATGGGGGGACCTTGGATCCTATTCTTCCCTCCAGAGGCATCAGGCAAGGCGATCCATTATCTCCATACATCTTTATTCTTTGCATGGACTTCCTAGGGCAGCTTATTGAAGAGGAATGTAGCAAGAAAAGATGGAATCCAATTCGGGCATCTAAGAGTGGCTTGGCGTTCTCTCACCTCTTTTTTGTGGATGATCTGGTTCTTTTCGCTAAAGCTGATCAAGCAAATTGTTTGGTGATCAGGGGGGTGCTTCATGAGTTTTGTAGTAGATCCGAGCAATTTGTGAGTGGGGTAAAATCGAGGGTTTATTTTCCCCCAAATGTTGGAAGAGAAAATAGGGAGTCTCTTCGTGATATTTTGGGTTTTCAGTCTACTCCCAATCTTGGGAAGTATTATGGTATTCCTTCAAAACACCGGGGGTCCTCAGCTCATGATTTTAATTTTATTTTGGATCGTGTGAAGCAAAAGCTGTCAGGCTGGAAAGCAAATTTGTTGCCCTTAGTTGGTAGAGCTGTGCTTGTTAAACATGTTTCCTCAACCATTCCCAACTATGTTATGCAATGCAATCATCTCCCAGGTAAAATCATTGATGGGATTGATAGAGTAAACAGGAACTTCTTGTGGGGTTCATTGGAAACGGCAAGGAAAATGCACTGGGTGGGTTGGGAAAAAGTTACTCAACCAATGAAGGAGGGTGGTTTGGGATTCCAAACGGCAAGGGGTAGGAACTTAGCTCTACTAGCAAAGCTCAATTAGAGATTTTAGATTGAAAGGGATTCTCTGTGGGTTAAAGTGCGTAAGGGGAAATACTGTAATGCTCGGAGATTAAGCTCTAGTAACAGAGATAAGCTTCCTTGCTCCAGAATCTGGTTAGCTATGAAGAAGGGATCAGGAGTTTTCCAAAAGGGGGTGAGATGGACAATCGGCCGAGAGAGTAATCTTAACTTTTGGGACGATAACTGGACAAAGTTTGGTCCTCTTAGGCAGGTCATCCAAGGCCCTATTCAATGTGAAAGTGTGGATTTGAGGGTAAGGGATGTGGTGTCAGCAAATGGGTGGGACTGGTCTGCAACTTCGTTTGAGCTCCCAGATTCATTAAAACTGGAGTTACAGGCCATTCCATATGCTGTGGCATCCCGTGGGTGTGATAAATTGCGTGGAAGGACTCGGATCATGGTATGTTTACCCTTGGGTCAGCATACAAGATAGCCATGAACCAGGTAAGGCCTGTCATTTTTGGGGGTAACTGGATTTGGAAGGCGAAGATTCTGCCTAAGATTAAATCTTTTGTGTGGTTATGCCTTCATAATAGCATCGGGGTGAAGGAGTGCTTGGCTAGGAGAGGAATTGTGACCGAGAGTGGATGCCCCCTCTGTCATTCAGGTAGCGAATCCATATTACATGCTCTCCGAGATTGTGATGTTGTGAAGCCCGTGTGGTCCCAACTAGGCGTTAATAGTCTTAATAACCGTTTCTTCACCAGCAACGTCTTTGTTTGGCTAGAAGAAAATGGTACTAATCACCAGGTCAGTGGTCATTATTATATCCCGTGGAGCACAACCTTTCTCTTTGCAATTTGGATAATTTGGAAGCATAGGAATCAGGTTTTATTTAAGAATCAAGGTCCAAACCCTCAGCTTGCAAAACTAATCACGCGGAGTGTTTTGGAATATTCCTTCTGCGCTGCACGTACCAGAGAGGCCTTTAGTCGTGTCCCTAGACCTGTTCGCTGGACAAAACCAGATTCGGGTTGGTTTAAATTGAATACCGATGGTTCTTCACTCAGTAATCTAGGTATTGCAAGAGGCGGGGGGTTGATCCGAGATGATAATGGGAGTTGGATTGTGGGTTTTGCTCGCAAAGTAGGGGTGACTACTTGTTTCCTTGCTGAACTTTGGGCTCTCCAGGATGGTTTGAGCCTCTGTGTCAGCCGTAAATGCCAAGTTGTTGAAGTTGAGATAGATGCTAAGGCGATCGTGGACACTTTGAGTAATCCAAATTATTCCAATATTTTTGTTTCATCCATCATGGATGACTGCAGGAATCTGCTTTCACAGATTCCCCAAATGTGTTTCAGGCATTGTTATTGTGAGATGAATAGATGTGCGGATGCTTTAGCTCGCAAGGGGGGCTGTCAAGCTGCTGATTTTGTGATTTTTGAAAGTCCGCCTGTGAACATTTCTAGTTTATTAGACTTTGATCTGAGTGGTTTGCATTTGACCAGGCTTTGCCCTGCTTTGTTGTTGTCTTTCTAGTTTAATGCAATTCCCCTTTAACCAAAAAAAAAGATAACAGGCATGATAGAAGCAACCAAAAAAAAAAAAAAACGTTCAAATTTACATTTTTATATAATTTTTTAAAATAATAACCTTAAGATATCTTTTAACTTTTCTCTAATTTTATTACCATAACCTTCGTTAGACTCTTTCCCGTAATGATTCTAGGTAGGGGTGTCAATGTTCGACCCAACCCGCGAACACGACACGAACCCGACATGGGTTTTTTCGGGTTAGGGTTGGGCCTTAATGGGTTTGGGTCATAAACGGGTTAACCCGAAAGCGACACGATAAGAAACGTGTCATAAGCGGGTCAACTTGCGTAACCCGCAATAGACACGTTTGACACGCCAATTTATTTGTGTCAACCCAAAATGACCCATTTAACATAACCCGTTTAACTCATATAACAAATAAATATTTATTTTATTTTAGATTTGTCAAATACCTTTTATATCCAACATATATTTTAAATTTAAAAAGAAAAGTGAGTAATTACAAAAATTTACAAGGGATATAATTGGAAATTAAAACTTTACAGATCCTAGAACTACTAATACTTTTTGGGGGGGGGGGGGGAGGCATAGAACTTGCACAAATGAAATTGGATGAGCTTGTGGAAGATGTTATGAATTTGGACATCAACAAATAATCTATGGATGGTAATAGTGGTCATAGTCAGGATTAGTCTACTGTTTGCTCAAATTCTTTTAATATTAATACTTAGCATTTGACGAGTTCCAAAGATATTATATTTTTGTTGAACTATATTATTTTATTTTTGTTAAACTTTGTTGTTTTGAATTTAGGTTGAAGTGTATGCACTTCTTTTGGAGTGTAAAGAACTTATTTCTAGATGAATGTTATATTTTTGTTGAACTATATTATTTTGAATGTGGGTTGAAGACTTGAAGTGTATGCACTGCTTTTTGGGATGTAAAAAAAATTATTTCTAGATGGATGTTATATTTAATATTATGCAGATTGAAATTGGTTGTGTTACATTCGTGTCAACCCAACACGACTTGTTTATTAAGTGTGTCAAATGGGTTGGGTCAGGTCAACCCGCCTTATTAACAGGTCGGGTTAGGGTTGAAGGATTATGACACGATTATTAAATGGGTCGGGTTAGGGTTGAGCCATTTAGTCAAATACTCCTACCTCGACACGACACGAACCCGACATGCTAACCCGAATTGACACCCCTAATTCTAGGTAATTATGAGCGAAAAAAAGAAAGAAAGAGCCGTGTGGACCTAATAAGCGTTCCCCTAGCATCATTGAAGTTAAATTGAAGGTAGCCGTTATGGCATAGTAACATAGACTGATAGACAAGAGTTTGTACGGGGGGCGATTTAATTCACTCCTCGGATTTATAAAGTCCCTTTGTTTTGACGAGCTAGTTGCCTTCATCTTTACTCTGTCAAACATATCAAAACAAAGGACAGCATTGGCATGGAACCTGTATACTACAAGGCTGCAGCAGAAGGCAAAATCGAGGTCTTCAAAGATATTCCAAAGCCTCTTAAACAACTACTAACCCCAAATAGAAACACAGTCCTTCATATTCACCTTACAACCTTATTTGAGAAATCAGAATCATCAACCGACTTTGTTGAAGAAATTCTTACAAAGTGTCCAGAACTGCTAAGGCAAGCTAATGTCAAAGGTGAAACTCCCTTGCATATCGCGGCAAGATATGGGGATGCTGCCATCGTGAAAGTTTTAATTGAACATGCAAAAAGGCGCCAACAAGACCCCAAAAGTGAGGTCAAAGTTACAACTGAAAGTGCTCTCCCACCAGAACTCGAAAGTGGGGTCGATAAAACGGTCAAGAAGATGCTGAAGATGAAGAATAAAGAAAATGAGACGGCCATGCATGAGGCTGTACGTAATAATCATCTTGAAGTGGTGAAACTGTTGGTTAAAAATGGTAAAGATATTTCGTATTCTGCTAATGTTGCTGGTGAGACTCCACTGTACATGGCTGTGGAGAGAAATTACAGGGAGATGGTGTTTCACATTTTAGAAAACTGCACATCATTAACTCATGATGGCCCACTTGGTGGAATAACCACGTTGCACGCTGCAGTGATTTGGAACGATTATGGTAATGCACGAATGCCTATTTATTTTTTCAACATTCCAGTATAATGCATGGTTTAGTACTAAAGAGTAACGCCATAAAATGTTTTCTATCTTGACCGCTGGTCTGTGCAACATGCAAGGAAAATTTGATAAAATATATTATGTATGATATATTTATTTAATTTAATCAATATTAACAAATAAAAAATTTTAATTTGAGAATTTATTAAAAAAATAATTTTATTTAGAGGATCAAACCTAATTTAATTAGAATTTATTTTGTATCAGACTGTTTCATCCCAACAAAAAAGTTTGAGATCTAATTAATTTAAATTAATATAATTAATTATTACTTGTATTTCTTTAAAATTTAAATTAGAGTGAAATAATTTAAGGAGAGACTAGAGTGCCATTTCCACTATGTAGTACATTGCTATCATTTTATAGAAAATAAAAATTCTTGTACCATTCCCCACCGGTGACAGAATTATCATAAGACTAATTAAGGGGCCATGGTCGTCCCTTCAAAAGTTTTTCAAAAAATTCAAGCTTAATTGATACAATTTTATACCGAATAGATTGAGTAAAAATGTTACAGCGTGTTATTGTTAGTTCACTTATGCAAAGAGAGTAGAGAGACCAAAATAAAAATCCACTGTAATATTCTTAGAGTTACAATTTTTTGCTCCACCAACTATAATATGTTATGTGTTTGATTTTTTTTTTTTTTTAATCTTAAACTTTAGTTTCTTTATATAATAATAAAAAATGAATGTGGGATAGGCTGCAATCAGTACTTAGAGCATAAAACTGAACCCTCATAATGGGACAGAGGATTTTTATTTGATAGAATCAATAAACTCACTCATGAATGTTTTTTCTATCTTTTAAAAGTCTTCTTTGTGTCTTTTAGACAATGATTATATATGTCTAACATATTTAAATTCTAATAGTAATGACAGGTGAAATTCAGAAAAAAATAGAACCTAAAGCACTAAGTGCTCAAAAATATAACCGACGTTGTTTGACTCCGCTTCACTGTGCTGCGTACTTCAATGGTTATAGTACAGTAAAAATATTACTGGAAAATGATAGATCTATGGCATACAAGAAAGACAGAAAGGACATGACGGCTCTTCACATTGCAGCTGATCGAGGCCATGTAAAAATAGTGAATGAGATTTTAAAATATTGTCCTGATTGTAGTGAACTAGTTGACAAGAGAGGTTGGAATGCACTCAGCAACCTTTTGAATGAAAAGGATGAAAGCGGGAACACACCTCTCCTCCATTTCAAATCATTGCCATATATAAAGAATCTCATGCGTCACGATAGAGTAAAAAAGATGGCCTTCAACGAGCAAAACCTTGATGCCATAGAATTATCAAAGAAAAGGTAACACAATTTTTTCTCTTGCAATGATGGAAATTTTTTATTTTATAGCATATTTACTTCTTTTTATTTATTAAAAACATATCAAAACATTATAAGAAAAAGAGATAAATTTAAATGACACATTTTAACTTTGACTTGTTTTCAATTCAGTTTTTTAATTTTTTTTTCCCCTTATGTTCTTTATACTTTCATCTTTTTCTAATGTAATCCTTCCATCTACTTTCATACAATCTGCATTGTCAAAGTCCACCAAATTGACTTCATTTTGGAAAGTGAAAGATCCTAAAACTAACGGGAAGATTTGATGGAACTTAATGGAAGATTAAATTGAAAACAAATTATTTCTCAAAAAAAAAAAAATTGAAAACAAATTAAAGAACAAAAATGAGAAAAAAATAAAAATTAAGTAACTAAATTGAAAATCGATGAATGTTAAATGAAGAAATTTGTAATTTAGCGCAAAAAAAAAAGAGTAATGTCCATACACATATATAAAATAAAAAATAAAAAATAAAATAAAAAGTAATGATTATCTCATACACATATTCACATCTTAGTACACACTTACTTTCCTCAAGACTTTTTTTTTTTTTTTTTCAAGGAATCTGTAAATCAAAGGAGTGCAACAATGTTTCAAAGGTCAAAGTCCTGCCCTGTCAAAGTAAGATACTTTGGCATATATATGTTTGGAATAGATTCCATATACCAAAATTAAAATATGTTAAAACTGTGTGACCGTACATGCCAATATTAAGACGTACAACGCTGCAGTTGCAAGGCTAGAGGCAGCAAAAGTTCTGTCGCTCCCAGTCTCACGGCAGTTGTCCAGCGTCATCCTTTCAAAAATTTTGCATTCCTGGCATCTAGTAATTCTCCTGACTATTATTTTTCTACATGTTGCACAGTTTGGAGATAATGAAATTGCATTCCCTCCTAATCGTCCCGCGGAATTTCGAAAATTCTTAGGAGAACATTATATCAAACCAAAGAGTTTTCTATTTGGTTTATTGCAGTGGGAGGAGGAAGCCTATAATTCCCGTAAAGAACGATTTGTTTCTGTCATGAAAGAAACATCCCAACACCATATGGTAGTGGACACAATCATTGCAACCGTGACTTTTACAGCTGGTATTACCATGCCTGGGGGTTTCATAGGTCAAGAAGGCCCACACTCAGGCTCTCCAGTTCTGATCAGAAATACTGCTTTCAAAGCATTTATTATTACAAATACCATAGCCATGGTGCAATCTTGTTCTGCTGCCTTTTTCCACCTATTCATGCCACTATTGTTTGACGAGCAGAACCTTGGAGACTTTTCTTTCCTACTGGCCACACTGGCCTTCTTCGCTTCCATATCTTCCATGGGAACAATGATGGTGGCATTTGTTTTGGGCACATACGCTGTGTTAATGCATTCCTGGGGTCTCGCCGTTGCCAATTCTGTCATCGGATTGTTCTACTTCATCCCCGTCTTTTTCATATGTATCGGATGTTTAAATTATTTCCTCGAAATATTGAGAGTGGGTTCGTTTTGGATTTTAGACAGGTTGTGCAAATTCAGGAATTTCCTTGGTGATGCTCTTGAGAAGTGGATGAGAAGTAGTAGGAATTTCCTTCCACAAAGAAGTAGTATGAGAAGTATATTGCCACGTGCTTCTTTGTCGCCGTAGACGGAAATTTTCATTTCCAGTGTAGCATCCGGAGACTGTTACGAACTTGGTACAACTGTTTTAGTTATTGCATCCTCATGCTTTGATTAATTTTTCAAATCGTTCCTTGTAAGACTATTTAAATTCTGTTAGACTCAGAGTGACTATTTAATAAGAATAATTTTGATTATCAAATGTTTGAGCAACTATGAGTAATTTTATAATTAATTAATGGATCATGCTAACGAGTGTACCCCTCCATAAATGCAGGAAAATGGTTTAGGTTGGTTAGCTAATTACCGAGTCAATCTATCATATATTATACAATATATACATTTGTAAGAGTTCTTTATTATATATGTCTCTATGGTATGGTATCCAATATAGTTAGTGTTGTGAAAGCAGAAGTTTCAATACCATTTTGTGGTAGAAAAATACTTTTGGATGTTACTCTCGCATGAGATTAATTGTGAAAATATTATAACTTTAAAAATCTCCAAAAAAAAATTATAAAAACAAAGAGAGCTTAAAAATAAATTAGACACGCACAACAGAACACCAATTAAAGCTTTACGTGGTTCCCGTTTAGCTTACTTTCATGGATAGCAATGAGAATAAGAAGAAATTTTGTTATGTCTATGAGGGAAATTTTGTCAAGTGATGGACACATGATCAACTTATAGAAATTCTAGGACACATTTTTTATTCAAATTACATTTTTCTAATTTATATTCCACATCATTTCCTTCTCAAAAAAAAATATTCCACATCATTAATTAATCACACAAAAAAAGTATCGATCAAATCTATTAATAATAACAAATCAAAAAAATCCTATTAAAAAAAATTTTTTTTTTTGCCCAGGGGTGGGAAGTTATTAAGGAAAATAATAATAATAAATATTCAAAAAGTTTGTTGATAAGTACTTACTGAAAGAATGTGTAGTAGAAGATCATGAAATTTGTTCAAGAAAAGTCAAACTTGTAATTTTTATTGGTACTCATCAAAAATAACAATCCTTATAATATTAATAAAGATATTGATAATCCAAATTTAATCTTTTGGTATAAATATAAATATTGGAAAAAGATAGGACTTCACACATATATATATATATATATATATATATATATATATATATTCTTTTTTACAGTTTCACACAAAAATTTATTCCCCCTTGACCTAGAAGAAAGGGTTTTTCTTGATGAATTATTTTTTTTTAAATGTTTTTATAGTTAGATTTTATATTTAATTTGTTTAGTGTTAGATTGCTATATTTAAAAAGACGATAAATTCTAATTAGGTTAAACTAATATAGTTTTGCACTATTTGTAATTTTAAAAATCGAAAGTGAGATTTTTTTTAATGATGACATTAAAAAAATGTGAATTTTTAAAAACTTTATGTGACAAAATTAAAAGATGCCAATAAAAGGTTAAAACCTTTTTATGTTATGTATATATATCTCATAAATTATTCATATCACACATTTTATTATAACAAATATAGCTTCTAAAACAAACTTTTTTTTAAAAAAAAAAAAAAAAAATTTGGTGGCTTAGCTTTTTTTTTTTTTTTGATACCAGCTGAATAACATTAAACACAAAGGAGGATACAAAGTTAAGCCTTAGCAGGCTAGTTCAGGTTACAAAATTGTTAGGTTCTAAAGACTTAGGATTTTATATATTTAGAATTCTAATTTGTATTGTTGGCAAACCATGATCAAAACAATGTGTTTAGAAGTGTTTTAGTCTTGCTCAAAGTTGTGCGTTTATGTAAAGTTGGAATCGAGCTTAATGCAGAAAAGGTTAATGCATTTCGGCCTGGCTCGATCGATCGAAGCTTAGGCTCGATCGATCAAAGCTCGGGCAGAATGCTTTTCTGCATAATTTTCCAACTCAGCCTTAGTTGTTTTAAAACGTTTTTAGGATTTCTTATTTGTCCTAAGTATAAAAGGCAAACCCTAGCCACGTTTTAGTGTGGCTCATATTGCGGTTTGTGTAAATCTCTTATGAGATCTAGAGGAGTTTTCCTTTACACAAGCTTAGGGTTTTTAAGAAGAAGATTTATCTATACCTTGATGATTGACTCAGTTGTTGCCATTGAAGTTTAAAGAAAACACAAGCGGATGTGCTTGTATCTAGTGGTGAATCCAAGAAAGAAGGAGTCCGTGGATTCGGAGCTTGCACGTGGTCGTGTCAGTAAGTTCTACTGGTTGGTAGCAATAAGAAGTCGAGCGTGGGGGCTTGTAAGTCTTATTGTATGAACTTCGATTCTTTCAAGATAGTGGATTCAAGTTTACCTTGAGGATAGTTAGGTCAAATCCTCCCTAGGTTTTTACCGGTTTGGTTTCCTGGGTGATCATATCTTGTATTATTTATTTTCCGCTAATTTGCATGACTTGATCTTTGTTATTGTGATAACCTAGACTTGTTAAATTGGACTAAGTAACAACTTGGCTAATTACCTAGGTTAAATCAATTGTTTTAAGGGGTCTAAAAACTATCAATGACCAGGACAGTTAGCAGCTATTGATGCTATGTTAAGTACATTTTTCATGACTAGTCTAGGAACAAAATGAACAAAAATACACAAGCTTTGCTGCTTTAAATGCCAAAGGTCAGAAAGGAGAGCTTGATCTTGCCACGAGGGTTTGCTGGACAGGTTGCAGATTTGGACTAGTTTTTTATGGTTGCACAGAACAAGCATTCTGTAGAAACCATGATCCTTGGCTATGAAAAGGGCTTCCACCATTGCCTCCTGAGTCACCATATATACTGCTTGTCTACTACTATTGGCTGCACCTCTGAACAAAGTGATCCCTTCCATAGTAGTAGCTTCAAAAGCATAGCCATATCTCCTAGTTCTTCTATTGGTGGCTTAGCTAATTGGTAGCTACTAGCTAGTAAAAGGTAGTCTTCATGGAACATCTACAACAATACTTTTTTTTTTTTTATGGGAATACCAAGACTTTATTGCATATTATCAATAAAAATTACATCATAGAGAAGAGTTTGTTCTAAGAAACAATGATTTTCTTCCATCCAAGTAGAGAAGTCAATAATGCCTATGGCATGTTTAGCTAATAGATGAGTTTGTCTATTGCCTTGACAACATACATGAGAGAATGAAACTCCACTAAACTCCCCACACAATTCCTGCATGCATGAGACGAGTGAATCCACCGATGAAGAAGATGGTACCAGCCTTGATAATGCCCTCTGAATGATGATGGCCATGGATTCAGATGGAATCACCTTCCAAAATGATGTCTTGCACCCCGATATCCTTTGCGAACTGTAGACCTGTTTCGAAAGCCTTAGCTTCAGCTTCCACCGCTCCTAGAGGAGCGTTTATACGCTTGCTCAGAGCTGCAACAACACGTCCCAGATCATCCCAAACCACCACAACAGTACATTTTGGTATAAATAAGTGATACTCTTTCAACCATATCTCAACGGTAGTAGAAGTCCCCAGAAAATTATTGTTTCACAAAGCCCATGATTAATTTACACAGTGTGTATACCAAGTTCGTATATAGGGAGAGCACTGAGACAATCACTGTCCAAAGCTAAAGTATGCATTGCCCTATTGTTTTATCGTTTGGCCTAACTAAAAGACACACTATTGATGTGCTTTGTTGCCTCCTTAGCATTTTCTAGTGGATGCCCCAACCAGTGGCAACTCCATGAATTTTTCCCAGGGTGTTCCTTAAGAAACATAATTTTTCCAAGTAACGACTCCGAAAAATTTTCCCAAATGTATTTTTGTTTAGTTGTTTCATTAATTTGTTTGTCTTTTATAAACTATAATTTGTTATAATGTTGTTTCATTAATTATAAAATTATTAATTGTTGTTTAGCCGAATATAATTTAATTTGTTTGTCTTTTATAATGTATTGGTTAATTAAATTATTAATTATTGTTTATTAGTTGCTTTTCCCAATTAATTATTGGTTAATTAATATCCCAAACAAACAAAATTAATTAGTTCAACTAATTACTATGGTTGTTTGATACTTGGAATATCACACTATTACTTAAATAAATAAAAAAAGTCAATAAATTGTGTAGCACAAAAATATTTAGGCTGTATAGCTTAAGTCCAAGTCTAAAAAAGAGTGATTTATTACATATTCTATGACCATTAGTTGAACTAATTAGCACACAGCACATAGCCATATTTATTAATTATTAGTTGCACACTTGCACTAGTACTAACACACAACACACTTGCACTACCCGGCCCCATGCCCCCATCCACCCCCCAATTCAACAGACAAGCCCCAATGCCCCATGGCCCTTGATCACAAGACTAGAGCCAATTAGATAAAGCCAATTTATTGCATCTCCGTCCAACGCGTCCGTTCCATTGGTTGTTGGTTGTTGCGTGACTTGCGTCTGTGAAGTGTTTGAGGCCCGATTTGATTTCAGTATATGAGGTTAGTTTTTTTTTTTTTTTTTTTTTTTAGAATCCATGGGTTACTGGGTTTGCTACCCTCTGTTGGGCTTGATGTTGGGCTTGCCATCCTTTTTTTTTTTTTTTTTTTTGAGAATCCGTGGGCTTGTTGCTTGCTCTGTTACATTTTTTTTTTTGGGTTTTTTTTTTTTTTTTGCTTGAAAGTAGAACAAATAAAATATTTTTTTTGTTAGGGTGTTCCTAATTTTGAGATTGAGGGTGTTCCTAATTTTTTTTTAAGGGTAAACAAATAAAAAAATTTTAATTATTATATATAATTTTTTTTTCGGTTCAGGGTGTTCCTGGGAACACCCTGGGACCAACATGGCGTTGCCACTGGCCCCAACCTATAAAAACATGGTTTGGAGAATTTCATCGCTTCTATCATGAACTCTCTCGCTCATGATGCATACAAGTATCTCACGAAATGTACAACCTTCATCAAAGATGTTGCTTTTGCGATTCTAGTGTCAATATGTTCTTTTAACTTCTCACTAAGTACACCAAGGACAAGAAACCCACACCCATGGCATTATATCCTTTCAATTGCACTGCAGAGGTCTGTATATCAATATATATATATATATATATACACCCACTTCGCAGCATACTGTGTAGCCTTTTTTGGAAGCAGTAGAGCCGCCATCATCTCTCCCACGCGATGGGCCTTGATTATTCTACATTTTTCAACTGATCATCACTAGAATGCAGTTCTCAAAAACTACAATTGTAAACTCAATATTGTGTGCTGCTGTGGTGAATTGCATTGCGCTTGTTCTCCACACATCAATGGCAAATGCCAAATGGTTAGTGTCGTAATGCATGAGAGATAATTTCCACCTCATTATAACACATTTTGTACTTGCAATGATCTTTGTTGTATATAGAGAGCCTTTTGTTGGAAGAATTCCATTATGAACACATGAAGGTTCGAATTTTATTGCGTACTTATAAGTTGCCAAATTCCAATCCACTTTCTTCTACCTAGTAATGCAGTGGAACTCTTACCCATTGTATGTAGCTACCTTTCCTCTATCATAAAATATTAAGCACTATTAACGGTAAACATTTTTTTAGCCGTGCCAATCCAAATCAATGTCTCCGTTAGCTGCCAGTAACTCATGGGAATGCTTTAAATCAACAGTGCTTCACAATGGCCAAAGGCTTCTCCAATCAAATCCATACATCACTGATATGCCTCGTGATTAATAAGACTAGTAGCCTAGGCATCCTCTGTGACCACATGACAAGGAGACATTATCTTGAAAGTGGTAAGTTGTGATATCCATTATTTTAGATAAATAAATTCCACCCTTAATTGGATTACTCCTTAAGATGGTTGGATTACACCTCCAAGGGATTACACCATGAATTCATGGTTAAAATCAACCCTTGAACTACATCCTTAGAATTAACCTACAAATTACACCTTGAATTGTTAGAATTTTCCCCCTCCTCAATTTGAGAAGTGAGTCATGGACTATTTTCTATTCAACCCGAGAAGTGGCTTGATTTTCCTCTGGCAAGTGACCTAACATGTCGCTAGCTCTAAGCCCTGTGTGTGCTTGGTATTCGTAATGTGTGAGTGTGTGGGCTGAAGTCGTAGGTTCAACAAAACGGTTTGTCTCTTTAGGATTTTGACTAATATTATTTACAAGCTAGCATAGTCAATAAAGGAACAACGTATACACCGGTACCCCCCAATTTGTACCCTCATGACTTGAGTCACTCATCCTTAATGACAATATTAAAAGGAGCAAGAATTAATAAAAAAGACACAAAATGGCCAAAATATTTTTAAAAACTCATAATCTTGCACAAGTAGTTGTTGACCATAAATCTCTACAAAAGAATTTTTTGACTAAAATTGATTCAAAATCATAGATAAAGTGAATAAAAATACTTAAGAGAGTGAAAATTGGACATCCTTAGTGCTTCCAATCGTTTCAAAAATGATTTTTATCATTTTATTTAAAATTTTCTTTTCTTCCATTATTGTGCATGCTATACTTGGTAAAGTGGTTCTTCTCTAAGACCAAGAGTATCAGTGTGAAATCATTTGGGTGAGTCTCTTTATTTAATTTCAATTTTTTAATTTCAGGCTTTTAAATTTCCGTCTTTAATCTTTTGTCATTAGTTTTCAGAATTTTTCTTTATTTTCTGTCTTTACGGACACATTTGCTAGACTATATCGGTAATTATATAGGAATAAGAATGAGTATTACAAAGAATACAAGATGTTGTAATGTAATACTTATTATTATTCAATTATTTGGTGACAATACAATAATAGAACCCTGGAGACAATGGAATAAAAGTATTTTAAATCAAACTTAAGATATATTTTAAGAAATATCTTACTCATATAATTATATTTTCTAAAAAATAATATTTTTTAAATTTGAAAGAGAGATTAGTTAATTTTTTATGATTTTTTATTTTCATAATTGTTATATGCATATGGAAAGTTTGTTTATTTGGAAATGTATTAATTTTATAAATTAATACACCTACTAAGGAACAACTATTACAATCATTTTAGAGATGCATAATTATTCCTCATTTTAAAGAATAACTATTTATAAGGAATGATTATTCATTGTAATAAAAATATAACCAAACTACTAAATAGCTAAATCATAGGAATAACTATTACATTATAGTACCTATTATAGTTTACCAAACATATCCTAAGTTTTTGTGTTTAGTTTTTCTACTTTGCTTTTAATGAAGTACGAAAATCAGTAGACTGAAATACTTTGGGCTACGATAATGGCTATCAATCCTGAAAAGAAAGAAAGAACTGTCAAAGGTGACAAATGTAACCCAGCCAAGGACCCTCCAACGGTTAAGTCAGTTTTCTCTCTAGGACACAAAGAAAGAAAATAGTGAATGGTCTGGACTTATCATGGGTAAATAGGATTTACTTCTTTTATAGAGAGTTAGACGTGGGTCTACTTGTTTGAATCCACTACCATCATGGGTAATGTTGGCGGTTGATAAAGAAAATGGGCTATATAGAGCGTTGTATGTGGAATTCCTTCCACGTATTATGCAACATGTCATATTTCACTTATGTGAATCTAATGGAGGATTTTCCACAAAACTCACCAAGTATAATTTGTTCATTCATGTATTAGTCGTCTGTAGATCATCTCGTCTATAGAGAACTCCCTACGTTATATAACCCAGTCATCAATGGACAAGTTGGTATAATTTTGGCTGCGCTTTGAACGATGACACAAGGACAAGTAATACTTAGTGTTAATCCCCATCAGTTGCCCCCTTGTCCTTGTGTTGTCTATCAATCAATCAATTTTTTTTTTTTTAATTTTGAATTTTCAAATTTTTGAATTTCGTATTTGATTGTTGACACGTGGCGCGATCCTCAGGTTTATCAGTCATGTCGTTTCGTCCTTTAAGAAAAGCACCACGTGTTTTCTTTTGGTTGGTTGCGTCGTTTCCTATGACCAACTTCATTGCCTATAAATGGTAGATTTCTCTCCTACCCTTTCACATTTCCAATATTTTCTTCTTTGACATTTGTCGTCCAGCGCCTTGTCTAGAAGTCTTCATGCGTCCTTAGGCCTTCTTCGTTTAGAGCCAGGTATCTTCTCCATCTCGTCTTTAGGTTTTCCTTTAGTTTTTCAAGATGTCTGAAATCGTGGTATCTTCGTCTAGCAATAGCGATAATAAAGAGATAGACGAGTATCATGATAGCACTAGTGATAGTAGTTCTAGTAGCAGTAATAGTAGCAGAAGTAATGGTAGCGGTAATAGCGAAGGGAATACTACGGACGAGCAATATACGTCCGGAGTTCCTGGGGTTCCTTTAGAATTCCTTCAAAAGGAGCTAAGGACAAGGGTTGCTTTGAAGTCACATGTTGGTACCTCTACCAACGCTCCTTCGTCCACCACCCCAGATGAAGTAGAAGCTGTCTATAGCTATGCTGTAGGTGTCCCTTCTAAGAGTGAAGAAAGGAGACTTACTTCCCTTAGAAGTTGGTACCAAATTCCAGACGAGCTTAACCCTAGATTAGCTGTCCGTGGCAATTAGTGTTATGACCCTCGTTTTGGAGTAGGTATTTATGAGGCCTACCTTTTGGAGGGACTTAGGTTGCCTCTCAATGCCTTTGCCAGAGAAATACTCTCTAGATTAGGTTTAGGAATTTGTCAACTTAACCCCAATGCATGGATGCTCATCGACTTTATGCAAATTTTGTGCAAAGAAGTGTTTGAGAGGGATCGTCCTCTTACTGTGGACGAGCTCCTCTATTACTACAAACCTTTCGAAATTAGTCAATCTCTGAGTTTTTACCAGTTTTCAACCAAGGGTACTATTTGTAGATTGATTAAGTCCCTCCTCATGTCTGATAGGAACTGGAAGACGGAGTTCTTCTTCGTCTCTGGTTTTTAGGCTGGGAACCTTGTCGAGGTAGGTAGGGATCCATTTCCTCCCTATACTGGCGAGATAGGGAACCTTTGTCCAGAAGGTATGCTTCCTTTCGACTCAATATCTTCTATATTTTATTGTATTTGTCTAAATCCTTTTTTCTTTTTCTTTTTTTCTTTTTTTACAGCTGTAAGACGACCTTCTCTAAGCAGATTCTATCTTGAGCACATTCAACAGGCTCGTTTATTCACTAATAGAAGCTTCCATTCTTTAGTCACTCTTCAGCGTCTTGCCACTTGGGGGCTTGGGTCTGAATCGTCTATTGAAGCCTTAGCTCACGAACTCACTACACATAGACGTAAGCTTTTTTGCTTGAAATTTTTTCCTTACTTGTTTTACCCAAGCTCTAACATTTTTTTTCTTTGCAGGGATAGCAACTATGAAAGAAAACAAGGGGAAGGGCTTGGCGGACGAGGAGACTATGCCAGAGACCTAATCTCAGCCTCGCCTAGTTTCTGGAGACAAGAGGAAGACTTTGTCCAAGACGATTGACTTGGGAAATCTTCCAAGTCATCAAGGTCACAAGAAGGCGAAGCATGGGTCATCTAAGCCTGGAAGTGTCAAGCCCGGTTATGTTGTCCCTCCTACTTCTTCTCAATAGTCGTCCGTCCAAATACTTGACTTGGACTCGTCCATCCCTGCTGGAGCCACTCCGTCTAAGCTTGCTGCAACCACTTCGTCCTAGCCTCCCAGAAGAGCTCCTATGAATCTTCTTGAGAATGAGGATCTTGCTTGGGAAGGTTTCAACAGGTTGTGATTGACGAGGACATTGTTGTGTGTTATGACATGTCCTTGAAAGAATTTGAACACTTTGCTGTTCATGATCTCTTCAAGGTATGTTTTTTTTTTTTTTTTTTGCCATTATTTTGTCTTGTATCATATTTCACATTACTCATCTAATCATCTTTTTCAATCAATTGTACATATAGGCCATGTCAAAGTTCATGGCCGTGTCCAAGCAGGCTACTAAGATGGACCATGAAAGGATTAGGCTAGAAGCAAGAGTTCGTGAGGTGCAGGTGGACTATAGGAGTAGAGCTGAGGTAGCAGCTAAGGTTATGGATGAGGTGAAGGAGCTGAAGAACCTCGTCGAAGAGCTTAAGGCAGTTGCTATTGAAAAAGACACTCGTCTTGATCACCTACAAAAGAGGAATGACGAGCTTCGCATCCTTCTAGTCTTCAAAGGCTTGTTGACACTCGTCTGTCCATTCGAACACTTTCCTTAATACTCTGAAAAATGGCAAACACTTGTCAGTGGCTTTTGAAACAAACCTGTTAAGGACCGCCACTTGTCTAGTGAGGTTCTAGACGTCTTTAATATACTTTGGAGATTCCATGTTCAAAATTGCCTAGATCATATCAGGGTTTGCCTTAATCCCTCTTTGTTGAAACCATAAAACCGAGAAATTTCCTTGATGCAACTTCGAAAGCACATTTGCTTAGGTTCAACTTCATCTTATATCGCCTAAGTGTATCAAAGGTCTCTTAAAGATCATTTAGATGCTGTGTCTCCATTGCACTCTTCACCAGCATATCTTCCACATATACTTCAACATTTCATCCAATCTGTGGATGAAACATGTGGTTGACCAACCTCTGATAGGTAGCTCCTACATTTTTCAACCCGAACGGCATAGCTTTATAACAAAACAAACTTTGACTTGTGATGAAGGATGTTTTCTCTTGGTCCATCTTGATTTAGTTGTACCCTGAAAATGCATCCATAAAACTCAACAGTTGGTGTCCAAATGTTGAATCCACTAACTAGTCAATGCATGGAAGAGGATAACTATCTTTGGGGCATGCCTTGTTTAAATTTGTGAAATCTACACACATTCTCCACTTGCCATTAGCCTTCTTAGCCATCACTACATTAGCTAGCCAATCAGGGTAGTAGACTTCGCGAATGAATTCTGCGGTGATCAACTTTTGAACTTCTTCTTTGATGGCATTATCTCATTCTAGGGAAAACACTCTCTTCTTCTAACAAACAGGCTTGTAAGATGGTGATACGTTTAAACATGAGTAATCACACTTGGGTCAATCCCAGGCATGTCTTCATGACTCCAAGCGAAAACATCTGTACTTCTTTTGAGGAATCCAACAAGATCTTGTTTTGTTTTCTCCTCCATACTCGTCCCAATCCTGGTAAATTTCTCTAAGTTGGACTCGTCTAATGGTACATCCTCCAATACTTCAATTGGTTCAACCAACATTCTTCTTTCTTCAATATTCATCGTCTGCATCTGCTCGTCCATAGCAAGCATTACTAAGTAACACTCTCTAGCAGCTAATTGATCTCCTTGCATTTTTCCAATTCCATACTCTATTGGGAACTTGACAGACAAATGGTAAATAGACATTGTGGCTCTCCAACTATTCAAAGTTGGTTGTCTAATGATGACATTATATGAAGATGAACAATCCACAACAAGGAAATTTACTTCCTTATTGATTTGTTGTAGATAAGAGCCAACTACAACTGGTAGGGAGATCATACTTACTGGTAAAACCTTCATTCCTCCAAACCCGAGCAATAGTACGTTCACTGGGCGAAGTAGTTTCTTGTTAATCCTCATTTGTTGAAAGGCTAGCTAGATAATAAAGGATGTCTGCTGAGCTCTCATTATCTATTGACACCCTTTTGGTCGTATAATTTGCAAACGCTAAAGTGATGACGATCACATCATCATATGGATGGTGCAATCGTCTGGCGTCTTTGTCTATGAAAACAATGGTTGGCTCATCTTCTCTAATTTTGTGTAATTGGCTTATCCTTTGACAAAACACACTTTACTTGTATTTGGGTAGATCTAGGATGTGTTTAATACTTCAAGAAACCTTGTTTCAAGTTCAAGTGTTAAAGCCATGCAAGTCTGTCCAAGAATCAAGTGAGAAAGTGCTGATTTTTAAAGCTCGATAACTACTCGACACCTCTTGACAGCTAGGCTATCTATCGAGTCTCTTAAGGTGTTTCTTATCGCGATCTCGACACCTTCTCGATAGCTAGTCGATTGATCGAGAAAGTTTCTGTCTCCTCGATAGCTTCTCGACACCTGGTGGATCGATCGAAAGTTTCTGAAGCGGTAGAAGGTTTCTGCTGTGAGTTCATCTACGGGGATTGTAGAGTCTAGGGACAAAGGTTTTGTACTAGATCTGAAACTTCTCTTTACTATAGTGGATTGCTTTTTGGGAAGGTTTCCCCCCAGGTTTTTTACTGTGAAACTAGTTTGTTTCATTGGTTTTCCTGGGTTATCATATCTTGTTTTATTTATTTTTTCGCTGCATGATTTTGACATGATATTGATGTTTGTTTGTTTTAACAAGTTTTATTCATAATAAATCTAATTAACAGCTTGGATTTAAAACTTGTTAATTCTATCAACCGAGGTCTAAATTTCCCAACAGTCGTCCGAATATCTGAACATTCTAAACTTCCCGTAGATAAGTCTTCCTAGCTCTGGACGAGCTTCCTGTTGACATGCCCCCTACAATAATCTTTATTTCTCCAAACGGTGGACATACTGGTTCCTCTGCCTTGCCCTTCATTGGCTGTTTCTCGTCCTTATGATCTCGTCCAAGGAAATTTTTCAATTTTCCTTGTTTGATGAGAACTTCAATTTGTTGCTTCAAGTCATAACACTCGTCTGTATCATGCCCATGGTAGTGATGAAAACAACAATACTTACTTTTATTCTGCTTACTATGATCTCCCTTCATTCTTCCTGGCCACTTCAAGGATGGATCATTTTTTATTTGTATCAACACTTGATCAAGTGAAGTGTTTAGAGGAGTATAGTTAGAGTATCATCCTGAAGATGACCCTGCCTTCTTGCCATCGCGATCTCTTTTTTCTCTAACATTGGCTTTCTTTGGACGAGGACCTTGCTCCGAATAGTGCACATGACCATTTTCTAACCTTTCCCCTTTCTTTTTCTTCTTGGCAATGATGGCATCTTCTGCGTTCATGAAACTTTAGACTGAATGTATCAACTCAGCCATCGTTTGTGGCTCCTGATCGTACAACTTATGAATGAACAAGTCCAAACTGACTCCATTGTAGAAAGCTGCCAAGGGAATCTTGTCATCCATCTCGTCTACCAATAAGGCTTCTTTGTTAAAATGGCTAATGAAAGTTGATAGCGATCAAGGAATCAGTTAGTTGAACAGCACGAATCACGATGATGTTGAGGGCCTGAAAGATAAGAAATAAGAGATCAGAGGAGACCGGAGTTGGCCGGTCAAAATTCCTCCGATGATGAAGTTAGCAATTCTCCTCTTAAAGAAATATAGTGTCTGGAAAGAAGAAATACTTAGCCTTCTCTTGTCGGAGATTCATCCCCTTTTATAGGTTTAGGAAACGGTTATCCATTGGATAACTTCCCCCTATTTCACGAAATCCGGAGCGTACAATTTGATAACCGCTATAGCGGTTATCTTTTCATGTCAAAACTGCCTTGGTCTCGTCCTAAGTGCTGTTTGGACGAGAAATGGTTCATCAATTAGTAGACTTGTCCAGAGGTTTCTGTGGACGACAGGCGAGTAGTCTGCCTTGTGAACTAAGGACGACTTACCTTTTCTATGGACGACATCTATGGACGAATAAGGAGTTGGCTATTTTTTAGACACCATCAGTTGCCCCCTTGTCCATGGGTCGTCTTAAGGATAATTTAGGCAATTTTCAAAATGTGTACTGTATGCCACGTGTCAAAATCTAACTAATGAACTGATGCGTCTAGTTTTTTTTTCAAGGACTATGCCACGTGTCGCACTTTGGTTGGTTGCATCGTTTCGCATCCCAAAGTTTACAGCCTATAAATAGTAGAATTCCTCCAGTGCCCTTCACATTTCTGAGATTTCCTTCCCTGAGCATCCTCGTCTTAGCGCCTCGTCTAGAAGTATCATCTCGTCCTTAGTTTCTTGGTCTAGATTTTAGGTATTCTTTACTCCTCGTTCTCAGATTTGAAGTTTTCCTAAAATGTCTGAGACCGTTCTTTCCTCGTCTAGTAATAGTTTGGGCAAAGCCATAGACGAGTATCATGACCCAAGTAGTTTTAGTGGCTCTAGTGATAGTAGTAATAGCAGTACTAGTAATGGAGGAAACACCACGGACGAGTATGTGTCCGGCGTCCTAGGGGTACCTTTAGAGATTTTCCAAGGACTCAAGACGAGGAGTGAGTCTGGATCCCGGGCAGGTACAAGTGCCCCCTCATCCACAGTTTAGGACGAGGTTGAGGTAGTGTATAGTTGTGCCATAGGAATAGAATCCAAGACGGATGATAGGAGATTAGATTTGCTTAAAAAATGGTACCAAATCCCAGACGACCTCAAACCTAGGTTAGCAATTCGTGGGGAGTGGTGTTGTCAACCACGTTTTGGGGTAGGTATTTACGAAGCCTATCTTTTAGGTGGACTTAGGTTACCTTTAAATGCTTTTGCCAGAGAATTACTCACTAGGTTAGGTATAGGTGTTTGTCAGCTTAACCCCAATGCGTGGAGGTTAATCGTCTCCATGCAAGTTTTGTGGAGAAAGGTATTTGAGGGGAACCGTCCTCTGACTGAGGACGAGTTCCTCTACTGTTACAAGCCTTCTGAGATCAATCAGTCCCTTGGCTTTTATCAATTCACAGCCAGAGGGAAGGATTATAGATTGATCAAGTCCATAGTTTCCTCGGATAGGAACTGGAAGACGGAGTTCTTCTTCGTCTCAGGTTTCTGGGCTGAACGCCCCCTCGAGGTTTCTCAAGACCCATTTCCTCCCTACACAGGAGAGTTAGGGAACCTTCGTCCTGAAGGTATGCTTGTGGTTGTCATTTTACTGTGTTGTAATTACCTTTGTAGACGGCTATATAATATATATATATATATATATATATATATATATTTTTTTTTTTTTTTTTGCAGGTGCTAGACGACCTCACTTAGGCAGGTTTCATATTGAAAGAATTCAAAAGGTTCGTCTGCACACTGACTGGGCTTTCCATTCTTTGGTAAGCCTCCTACGTCTTGCCACCTGGGGTTTGGGTCCCAACCCGTCCAGTGAAGCCCTTGCACACGAGCTCACCATTCGTAGACGTAAGTCCGTCTAATTGTTTCCCTTTCTTCCTTTCCTTTTTTTTTTTTTTTTTTTTTTTTTTTTTTAACACCTTTCTTTTCAGGAATAGCTACAATGAAGGAAAACAAGGGTAAAGAAGTTGTGAACGAGGCTGCTGTTGCTGGGCAGGACGCACCACCTCAGTCTCACTCGTCCGTAGGTGAGAAAAGAAAAAACTTATCACTGGGGGTTGACCTGGGGAATCTTCCCAGCAGGCGCAAGGAGAAAAAGGTCAAGCATAAGTCGTCCAAGCCCAAGGACGTTCAACCTGTGCCTATTCCTGTTCATGAGCCTGAAGACGTCCAGATCCTTGATTCTGAGCCCAAAGATTCACCTATGCAAGTCCCGTTCACAGTCAAGGCGCCGTCCACGTCTCAGCCTTCTCCCCAAGCACCTCAATACCTCATTGGGAACGAGGATCTGGCTTGGGAAAGATTTAGGATGGCTGTGACTGATGCGGACGTGTCTGCCTGTTATAACATGTCTTTGAAGGACTTTGAGCATTCTGGGGTTCATGATCTTTTCAAGGTATGTATTTTTATTTTTATTCTATTTTGTCTCGTCCTCTTTGACAAGCTTCCTAACTAAACCATGATTCAGGCCATGTCCAAGTTCATTGCTGTGTCCAGGCAAGCAACTGATCTGGATAAGATGAGGGTCTTGTTAGAGAAGAGAATCAAGGAAGCGAAGGACGAGAGCAAACGATGGGCTGAGGCAGCTGCTAAAGCCAATGAAGGGGCCAAGGAGCTGCAAAATCAGATTGAAGAGCTGAAGACTGATGTTGTGGAGAAGGAAACTCGTCTTGATCACTTGCAAAAGAAGAATGACGAGCTGAATGATCTTCTCAAGAAGGCCAAGGAAGACGCGGTTGCAGAGTTTAAGGCGTCCAAGCAGTTTACAGACCTGCTGGATACCAACTATGCAGCTGGGTTTGAGGACTTCAGGATGGACGCCGTGGAGAACTTCCCCAACATTGATTTCAGTTCCATCAAGCTCAATCTTAGTGGTGCTCCTACCAGTTCCCTCCTCCAGACGAGCTCAGAAGATGTTAATGTAGAGGACGATGCTACAACCCAGCCACTCTAGGACGAGCAGAACACAGACGCCCCCCCATCCTGATTATGCTTTTTTTTTTTTTTTTAAGACTGTTGTTGTAACTTTCTATTAATCTCGTCCTTAGCTTTTAGACGAGTTATCAAGTTTAACTTCAGGGTGTTTGGACGTTGGTCGTCCACCCTTAAAACAGTTTTCTTTTTATTATATCAAGGACGAAAGTTATATTTTTGTTCAAGTTTCTACTCGTCCATGAAGGTGATACCTTATAAAGTGCTTGGAACTTTTACTCTTTGCAAAATACTCGTCTTGGTGAAATCCTAAATATCAACATCACCCGTCTTGAGACTTCGCTTTTTTCTTTTTTTTTTTTTTAATGCAAATGACTTTGCATCCGTCCATAAGCCTAATTGCTTTAGAACGTTCTTGGTTGATAAACCAGAACATCGTCTTTGCATGTATCCATCCATGTGTGGACGTGTAATTCTCATCCATTGTTTCAGGTGAGCTTTGTGGACGTAGTATTGTTTGTCCGTGTGTGGACGTACTATTTTCCATCCCGTCTATTTCAGGGACGGATGTTTTGTGGACGTGCCATTCCAAGGGAAATTTTCTCATCTACACTTGGGCGTGCATACATTTCCCTTGTTTGTTGAAGTTATATCCCCGTGTTCGGAGATTTTCCTCGTCTTGGGCTTTTCAGCCTTGTGGTGGGTTAGTTCGAACGAAAATAACATGGAGACTAGGAATTTACACAATACTTTGTACATAACATAAATATTGTTTACAGATAAGGCATATACATATATTTATGCCTTTCTTTTTTTATTAAGTACAAGCTCCATAACTTCGTCCATAAACACCACAACATAAATAGTAAAGCCTTAACTTCGTCCACAAACACAACATAAATAGTAAAGTAGTAGTTCCAAACACAAACAACATTAAATATAAGTAGAATCATAAGTCTACAGACAATGTCCAGGCTCGTCCATGGCCATACTTCCGTCTAGGCTGACTTTTACTGATAGTACCTCCTCAAGTGCTCCACGTTCCAAGGGTGCTCCAGTTTCCTCCCGTCCAGGGCCTCCAAGTAGTAGGATCCTTGCCTTTTACAGTTGATAACTCTATAGGGTCCTTCCCAATTCGGGCCTAATTTCCCATGTGCTGGGTTTTTGGTTGCCAAAGAGATCTTTCTCAGGACGAGATCTCCTATGTTGAAACGCCTTGGTTTCACCATTGCATCATATTGCCTAGCCATGAGGTTCTTGTACTTTGTTGTCCTGTATTCTGCATCTGCCCTTACCTCATCTACTAGATCAAGGTTCAGACGGAGCTGCTCCTCATTATCCTTATCTTGATACATCATCACCCTGTGATTGGCCATATGTACTTCTGCAGGTATGACTGCTTCGCTTCCATATGTTAGCTTGAAAGGAGTTTCCCCCGTAGGGGTTCTCACCGTCGTCCTATAAGCCCATAGAACACCAGGCAACTCATCTGGCTATACCCCCTTTGCCCCCTCAAGCCGGGTCTTGATGATTTTCAACAAGGATCGGTTTGCCACTTCAGCTTGGCCATTTGCTTGAGGATGAGCGGGTGAGGAATAGTGATTTCATATTCCAAAGTGTGCGTAGAAGTCCCTAAAGAGCGCATTGTCAAATTGTCGACCGTTATCAGATACCAATACCTTAGGCACGCCAAATCTACACACAATGTTCTTCCACACGAAATTTTTAACATTTTGTTGTGTGATTGTTGCCAACGGTTCAACTTCCACCCATTTGGTGAAGTAATCGATGCCCACAACTAGAAATTTCATCTGCCTTATGCCCTGAGGAAAGGGACCCAAAATGTCTAGTCCCCATTGTGTGAAGGACCACGGTGCCATCATCGGGGTGAGGTACTCTGACGGTTGTCTGGGGACATTACTAAACCGTTGACACTGGTCGCAGACCTTGACGTATGCTTTAGCATCAGCTTGCATGTTTGGCCAGTAATACCCTGCATGGACGGCCTTGTGGACAAGGGACCTGGCTTCTGAGTGATTGCCACACGCTCCTTCATGAACTTCCCTCAATACATAGTTTGCTTCGTCCGGAGCCAAGCACCTAAGATAAGGTTGAGAAAAGCCCCTCTTGTATAGCACTTCGTTCATAAGTACGTATCTAGCCGATCTCACCCTCAACTTCCTTGCTTCGTCTTTCTCTTCTGGTAGCTGTCTGTCTTTCAAGTATGATATAATCGGGGTCATCCAATTTCCTCTATTCTCCACCTGTTGTACTTCTGGAATATCTATGCTTGGCATGTACTGAATTTCACCAGACTCGTCCACAAATTCATTTGCTGAGGCTTCTTTTGCTATAGTATCAGCTTCCACGTTTTCCTCCCTTGGGATTTGAATGAATTCAGCGTTTTCAAATCTTTTCATAAGGCGCATCACCCTACTAAGGTATTTCCTCATCCGCTCCTCCTTTGCTTCATACATTCCATTTACTTGCCCCATGATCAACTGAGAATCCCCCAGGACAAGTATAGACTTGGCTCCCATAGACTTAGCCAATTCTAGCCCTTTGAGAAGGGCTTCATACTCGACTTCATTATTAGTTGCTTGGTACTGTAGACGAACCTTATGTCTCAATTTGTCTCCTTCTGGGGATTGTAAAACCACACCAATTCCACCTGCATGTTTTATAGATGATCCATCCACATGGACGACCCATCTCTCACTGCCTTCTGTCTCATCATGACTTGGGGTAAATTCCGCAATGAAATCCGCTAATGCTTGAGCTTTTATAGCATGCCTTGGTTGATATCTGATGTCAAATTCACTGAGCTCGACGGCCCACTGAATCAATCGTCCTGCAGCCTCTAGTCTATTCATCGCCTTCTTGAGCGGATGATCTGTCATGACATTAATGACATGGGCCTGGAAATAATGCCTCAGCTACCTGGAAGCAGTGATCAATGCGAAGGCTAACTTCTCCATTTGTGGGTACCGTCCTTCCGCTTCCCTCAATGCCTTACTCGTATAGTACACGAGTCTTTGCACTTTATCTTCTTCTCTTATCAGTGCTGAGCTCACGGCATGTGGAGTTACTGCAAGATATAAATATAACTCCTCTCCTACTACGGACGAATTCAGCAATGGGGCCATGGTAAGGTATGTCTTCAGATCGTCAAAAGCTTTCTGACACTCATCGGTCCATTCGAATGCTTTTCTAAGAACCTTAAAAAATGGCAAACATTTGTCAGTGGCTTTAGAGACAAACTTGTTATGTGCAGCAACTCGTCTAGTAAGGGACTTGATTTCTTTGGTATTCTGCGGGGGCTTCATGTCCAGAATTGCTTGAATTTTAACAGGATTCGCTTCAATTCCCCTGTAGGAGACCATAAAGCCAAGGAATTTTCCTGATGATACTCCGAAAGCACATTTGCTAGGGTTCAGCTTCATGTGATATTGTCTCAGTGTGTCAAATGTCTCCTGCAGGTCGTCTAGATGCCTTCCTTCGTCCTGACTCTTCACCAGCATGTCATCTACATAGACTTCCACATTTCGCCTAATTTGTGGACGAAACATGTGGTTGACCAATCTTTGATATGTTGCCCTTGCGTTCTTTAAGCCAAATGGCATCACCTTATAACAGAATAAGCCCTGGCTAGTGACGAATGATGTTTTCTCTTGGTCTGCCTCGTCCATCCTTATCTGATTGTATCCAGAAAAAGCATCCATGAAACTAAGCAACTTGTGGCCTGCAGTTGAGTCTACCAGCTGGTCAATGCGCGGCAACAGATAACTATCTTTAGGGCAAGCCTTGTTCAAGTCAGTGAAATCTACGCACATTATCCACTTGCCGTTCGCCTTCTTGACCATTACTACATTGGCCAACGAATCCGAGTAATACACTTCCCGAATAAACCTCACCACCATCAACTTTTGAACCTCGTCTTTGATAGCGCCGTCCCTCTCAGGGGCAAACACCCTCTTCTTTTGCTGCACTGGCTTGGAGGAAGGACATACATTCAGGCGGTGGGTGATGACACTAGGATCTATACCCGGCATGTCCTCATGACTCCACGCAAATACATCAATATTTTTCTTCAAAAACTGGACGAGGTCCTTCTTAATCTCCTCTTCTAGATCTGCTCCAACCCTGATACACTTCTCAGGGTTATCTTCATCCAGGGAAATATCTTCCAATGCTTCGGTAGGCTCTGCTACCATTCTCCTTTCTTCAATATTCATGGTTTGAACTTGTTCATCCATGGCCAGCATGGCCAAGTAACATTCTCTTGCTGCCAGTTGGTCCCCTTGTACCTGCCCTACTCCATGTTCTGTTGGAAACTTGACTGATAGGTGATAAGTAGAGGTAACAGCCTTCCAACTATTCAAAGTTGGTCTTCCAATTATGGCATTATAGGAGGACGGACAATCTACCACAAGGAACTTCACATTCTTGGTGATTTGTTGTGGGTATGCCCCTACTACCACTGATAAGGAAATAGTCCCCACGGGTTGTACCTTCATTCCACCAAAACCTACTAGGGGGGAGTTTACTGGACGAAGCTGGTCTCATCCTAACCTCATTTGCTGAAAAGCAGGATAATACAGAATGTCCGCCGAGCTTCCATTGTCCACCAACACTCTTCTAGTTGTGTAGTCAGCGATCATTAAGGTGATGACGAGAGCATCATCATGGGGGTGATGAATTCTCTCAGCATCTTCGTCCGTGAAGGTGATCGCTGGTTCGTTTGTGTACCTCTGCACTACCTTCAAGTATGCTTTCTTGGACTTGGATGACTGGCCTGTTGAACTTCCTCCTATAATTACTCTTATTTCTCCGAGCGGTGGTCGTGACGATTCTTCCATCTTCCCTTTCATTTTCTCGTCCCTGTTTTCTCTTTCAAGGAAATTCCTCAGCCTCCCTTGCCTTATGAGATTTTCGATTTGCTGCTTTAAATCGAAACACTCGTCTGTATCGTGACCATGATCCCTATGGAAGCGACAATACTTGTTCTTATTGCGCTTATTGGGATCTCCCCTCATTTTCTCCGGCCACTTTAAGGAAGGATCATCCTTGATCTGCATAAGGACCTGCTCAAGTGGGACGTTCAAAGGGGTATACTACTGGTTATGTGCTGTAGAGCCCGACTTCTTAGTGTCTCGGTCTTTCCTTTCTTCCATTCATCCCTTCTTTGGACGAGGGCCTTGCTCCGAATGGCGACTGGGATTTGCGTCTGCTCTCAGACCTCTTCCTCCTCTTAGCAATGATTGCGTCTTTTGCATTCATAAAATTTTGGGCCGAATGGACAAGTTCAGCCATGGACTGGGGCTCTTTTTCATAGAGCTTATGTATAAACAAATCCGAATTCACTCCATTATGGAAAGCCGCCAATAAGAGCTTATCATCTGCCTCGTCCACACTCAAGGCTTCTCTGTTGAAGCGGGTGATGAACGACCGTAGACTTTCGTTCTCTCCCTGCTCTATGGTCAATAAACTGGACGAGGAACGCTTGTGTCTTTGTCCTCCTATGAAGTTATTAACAAACAACTTGCTCAACTCTTCAAAAGAACTCACCGAATTCGGGGGTATTTTGCTGAACCAAACACGTGCTGGGCCCTTGAGGGTAGTAAGGAAGGCTCTGCACATTATTTCGTCGAGAACCCCTTGAAGATGCATGGTGGTCTTAAAGGTAGCAATGTGATCAAACGGGTCACGTGTTCCATCGTACGAATCCAGAGAAGGCAGCTTAAACTTTGACGGTAAAGGGTGACCGTTAATGGAAGCCGTAAAGGGGGAATTAGTTCGGTGGACCAGGTCTTCTATAGGATTTGTCCTTCTCATATTCTCTTTCATTTCCTCCATGACTCTTTTCATCTGGTCCATCTCTTCCTTCAAATATGGCACCTCTCGTGAAGTGGTACCTCTTAACTGACTTCCAATCTCAGTGTTCTCTTTGTCATCATGACTCTGCGTTTGTCCTCCACCTTCACGTTCTTCACGCGTCTGCCTCCTTAAATTAATTTCCATTCTTAACTCTTGGTTTTGGCGAGTCAACTCCGCCATTGAGGCCGCCATGGATTGTACGTGTTGGACAGATGAAGTCTGCATGGCTGGTGCAGATTGGCGGTCGCGGTGAGGGTTGCTCGAAGCATCTCTGCTTCCCTGACGGCCTGGGCTGGTAGCCCTCGATCTGGTTCGTATCATCAACTTTTTGTCAAGGAGAAGAAAATTGTAAAACAACTTCCCACAGACGGTGCCAACTGATAGCGATTAAGGAATCAGTTAGTTGAACAGCACGGATCACGATGATGTTGAGGGCCTGAAAGATAAGAAATAAGAGATCAGAGGAGACCGGGGTTGGCCGGTCAAAATTCCTCCGATGATGAAGTTAGCAATTCTCCTCTTAAAGAAATATAGTGTCTGGAAAGAAGAAATACTTAGCCTTCTCTTGTCGGAGATTCATCCCCTTTTATAGGTTTAGGAAACGGTTATCCGTTGGATAACTTCCCCCTATTTCACAGAGTCCGGAGCGTACAATTTGATAACTGCTATAGCGGTTATCTTTTCATGTCAAAACTGCCTTGGTCTCATCCTAAATGCTGTTTGGACAAGAAATGGTTCATCAGTTAGTAGACTCGTCCAGAGGTTTCTGTGGACGACAGGCGAGTAGTCTGCCTTGTGAACTAAGGACGACTTACCTTTTCTATGGACGACATCTATGGACGAATAAAGAGTTGGCTATTTTTTAGACACCATCAAAAGTGCTTAAACTCTCATTTTCTCCTTGCTCTATGTTCAACAGGTTGAACGAGGAATGCTTTGGCCTTTGTCCCCTTACAAAGTTGCTGACAAACAACTTACTTAACTCTTGGAAGGAAGTTATGGTGTTTGGTGGTAGTTTATTAAACCATACTCTAGTTGGACCTTTCAAAGTTGTAGGAAAGACTCTGCACATAATTTCATCCAGAACACCTTGAAGATGCATGGTTGTCTTGAACGTGGCAATGTGATCAAAAGGGTCACATGTCCCGTCATACGAATCCAGGGCTGGCAATTTGAACTTGGAAGGCAAAGGATGACTGGTGATAGACGCAACAAAGGGGGAATCTGTCATATGGATGAGATCATCCACATGGTTCACTCTTCTCATGGAATCCTTCATTTCTTCAATGACGCTCTTCATCTGGTCCACCTCTCTCTCCAAATGTGGTACCCTTCAAGTGACGGTGCCCTTGGACTGGTCCCCTTCTGCATTGTTCTCAACACCTTCACATCCTAAATTTTGGCCTTATTCTCCCTAATGTTGTTGACATTGCCTGTTGACTTCTCTAGTCAACTCTTGGTTTTGTTGCGTCAGTTCTGCCATCGCTACTGCCATGAACTGTAACTGTTATTGGACAGTCATAGGGGGTGGTGGTGCGTGATTTGGGTGACTAGAGGTGTTTCCACTCTCCTGGTGTCTTGGACTAGTAGCCATTGACCTAGTCCGAACCATGCAGCCTTTTTGTCTTGGAAAACAGAAAAGTTGATAGAAACTCTCTCTTTTCCCACAGATAGCACCAACTAATAAAGCACGAAAATTAGTAGGCTGAAATACTTTGGGCTACGATAATGGCTGTCAATCCTAAAAAGAAAGAAAGAACTGTCAAAGGTGACCAGTGTGACCCAACCAAAGACCCTCCAACGGTTAAGTCAGTTTTCTCTCTTGAACACAAGGAAAGAAAATAGTGAATGGTCTGGACTTACCTTGGGTAAATAGGATTTACTCCTTTTATAGAGAGTTAGACGTGGGTCTACTTGTTTGGATCCACTACCATTGTGGGTAATGTTGGCGGTTGATAAAGAAAATGGGCTATATGGAGTGTTGTATATGGAATTCCTTCCACATATCATGCAACGTGTCGTATTTCGCTTATGTGAATCTAATGGAGGATTTTCCACAAAACTCACTAAGTATAATTTGGTCATCTGTAGATCATCTCATCTATAGAGAACTCCCTACGTTATATAACCTAGTCATCAATGGACGAGTTGGTATAATTTGGTTGCTCTTTGGACAATGACACAAGGACGAGTGCCTAGTTTAATGTAGTCTGTAGGGGCAAGGGCCCAAAATAGTATATTAGGCCTTGGGCCTTATCCAAGGACATGGATAGGTCCGAGGAGGAGGAGCAAATAGTTGTTAAACGTTCTCAATTAAAGTCTCAAAGATGAGGAACATGTGAGAGGTTGTTCGAGAAGAAACTCCTCCTCGGATATGATGAATATAGTTCACAATATGAACTCCATTAGTTAGCGCAATCCTCCAAGAAACTCCAATGATATAGACATGCCTCTCGAACATACGAGAGGGAAGGAAATCTAAAAATATTTAAGGGAAAGCTGCCACCACCACATTAAATGCACTGCAGCTACTTTTCTGGCCGTATTTATGTGGAGAAAACCTCTGAACAGCGCTACCTTAGCTACCATAACTCACAGGAAATCAGAGAAGGTGTCTGATAGGACAGGTACTCAAGTAAGAGTTCGGATGATCAACAGGTGGAGGGTGAAGATGATCCAAAGATGATCCAAAGAAGGATATATAAGGTGAAAGACTCTTCATGAAGAGGGGGAAAAAAAGAGAGAGAACACTATAGCAATCTAAATTGTCTCTGTATCTAACTGTGATAAATACATATAATTGTGGCCTCTTTGGACTGAAAGTCTATTGATATCAATACATCTTATTTGTGCTTGATTGTCACTTAATTCCATATTAGCCATTGTTCAACTCATTAGGGCCTAATTCTTTGATCCACTCTCTACAAATTTATTGTATGGGGCTCGTTGGGCCAAGATCCCATATAATTTGGGTTTGAGCCATAAATCGGGACTCTACAATTGGCGGCATTTGTGGGGAGAACTTGTGTAATAGAGAGAACAACGGTCAAATATGGCAAATTCAGGCTCACATCAAGCAGAATCCATAGCACCTCAACATGAAAATCCTTTCGTCAACCTTGAGCATAGGAGAGATCAGGAAGGCAACGTGCACATTACACACATAAGTAAAAGCCATTCTTGAGTTGGGAGTCATGTCTCTCAAGAAGAACACAATAAAGCCATGCAAAGGGAAATCGACCAGCTTAAGAAGAAGTTACGCCATGCACAACGAAAACGAACTCCCACCCCGTCTGATTCCTCCTCCAACGATGAGAAAGATAGCGGTTATCGACGTAGATCAAGGACTCCCTTTAGCGAATCCTTCTCATATGAAGAAGACCATCATAGTGAACACCGATGCAAAAGCCTCATTCACAGAGGACTAGGAAATGATGTGATGAGCAAAACTTTGAACCAGATTGCCAAGTTGCCATTCACGCGTAGGATTGAAAGGGTAGCTCCTCCTCGGCGTTTCCATCAGCCAACATTCACCATCTACAATGGGCGAACAGACCCGGTGGAGCATGTGAGCCATTTCAATTAGAGAATGGTTGTTTATTCCAAGGACAAAACCTTGATGTGTAAAGTGTTCCCATCCAGTTTGGGACCCGTAGCGATGAGATGGTTTGACGGCTTGAGGACGGGTTCAATAAATTCCTTCAAGGAACTCACTCAAGCGTTTGGCTCCCGCTTTATCACGTGTACCAAGGTCCCTCGGCCCTTAGACTTCCTACTGTCTTTGTCCATGCGAGAAGAAGAGACCCTGAAAATATATTCGGACCGATATTGGGAAATATACAATGTGATAGAGGGTAACTTTAAGGACGTCACTATCAGTACCTTCAAGAGTGGCCTCCTAGTCGAGCATGGTTTAAGGAAGTCCCTAACAGGAATACTAGCCACCAGCCTGCGTCAACTTATGGACCGTATTGACAAGTATAAAAGGGTTAAGGAAGATCAACAGCTGGGTAAAGAAAAGGCTAAGGTTATCCCTCAAGAGATGAGGGATTTCAGGTCGAACCAATTCAATAACAACCTGCCCCTGAGAGATTTTGCTGGGCAATCCAGGTCTACCAACACCCAGACCGTTAATGCAGTATTCTGAGTACTAGTGCATAAGGTTCTAGAGAAGATTAAGAACGAGCCATTCTTCAAATGGCCAAACAAGATGGCTGGAAATCGCTTGAGACGCAACCAAAGCCTTTATTGCCAATATCATCAGGACCAGGGGCATACTACAGAAGACTGTAGGAATCTGTGGGACCATTTGGACTAGCTGGTCCAAGAAGGAAAGTTGAAGCAGCTGCTGCACCATTCTAGTGGCCAAGCGGGGCAGACAGGTTCGGATCCTCGGGGAGATTCTTCTTCAAGACCTCCTCTGGGAAAGATCAATGTCATCTTCGCTGCCCCCAGTAGGACCGGTTCCTATCCCTCTAGAGTAATGTCTGTGGCTCGGCTATCAACCGAAAACAGCAATTCAGTACCAAAAAGAGCCAGAATAGAGACCCCACTAGTCCTGGGCTTCTTGGCTAATGATAAAATTGGAACTATCCAACCCCATAATGATGCTTTAGTGGTCACACTCAGGATAAGGGTACGATGTGAAAAGAGTGTTGGTAGATCAGGGAAGTGCTGTCAAGATAATGTACCTCGACCTGTACAAGGGGCTAAATTTGAAACCCGAGGACCTAACAGCGTATGATTCCCCACTAGTAAGTTTCAAGAGGAAGATAGTTACTCCAAGAGGTCAAATTAGACTGCCCGTACAAATCGGTTCAGATGTGGTAGAAGTGGACTTCATTGTGGTGGATGCGGACTTCATTGTGGTGGATGCTTATTCACCTTATACAGCTATTGTGGCCAGGCCTTGGCTTCATGCTTTAGAAGCTATTTCTTCTACCCTCCACCAGAAGGTGAAATATCCGTCCAACGGCCAAGTTAAAGAGATTGTAGGGAATCAATCCATGGCTAGGCAGTGCATGGTGGCTGCCATCTTGTATAGGCCCAATGCAGAGTCCTCGACCTCTATTGAAAGGAACTTATAGCAATCAAGAACCTAGGTACTGTCCAACAATGAATCAACCGAGGAAGAGAAGTGCGAAGATTTAGAGAAGGATGCTGTTGGTGATGATCCGGATAAGTTCTTTCAGGTCGGCTCCTAACTGCCTCCTTAAGAGAGACAAAAGCTAATCAAATTCCTGAGAAAAAACGTGGATGTATTCACGTGGAATGCTTATGAAGCCTCGGGGGTGGACCTAAGTTTCATTTGTCACCATTTGAATGTCAATTCATCTGTTACCCCCAAAAAACAACCTCCTTGGCGCTCATCCAAAGAACATTCTAATACTGTCAAAGATGAGGTGACGAAGCTTAAGCAAGCGGGGGCTATCAAAGAGGTTTTCTATCTGAATGGCTGGCCAATATTGTGGTAGTAAGGAAAAAGAATGGAAAATGGCGAGTGTGCGTGGATTTCACGGATTTAAACAGGGCTTGTCTGAAAGATCCCTTTCTTATGCCTCGAATAGACCAGTTGGTAGATGTTACTGTAGGCCATCCTCAGATGAGCTTTTTAGATGCCTTTCAAGGATACCATCAAATACCGCTAGCATTAGAGGACCAGGAAAAGATAGCTTTTGTTACTCCCACTGGAAACTACCACTACAAGGTAATGCCCTTCGGCTTGAAAAATGCAGGATCCACTTATCAAAGGATGATGACTAAGATGTTTGAACCACAGTTGGGTAAGAATATAGAAGTCTATATAGATGACATGGTAGTGAAAAGCAAGGTGGTGTCCGAGCATATGGGAGATCTCGGAAGCATTTTTAAAACACTGAGAGAACACAAGTTGCTCCTTAATGCCTCCAAATGTTCTTTTGGTGTGGGATCAGGAAAATTGCTGGGTTACATGGTAACCTACCAGGGAATTGAAGTTAGTCCCGACCAGATTAAGGCAATAAACAATTTACAACCACCTCGGAATCCCAAAGAAGTTCAGAAACTAACCGGAATGACTGCTGCTTTAAACCGGTTTATTTCTTGATCCGCAGATAGATGCAGGCCTTTCTTCCTATTGAAGAATAAATGGAAAGGATTTGAATGGACTGAAGAATGTGCTTTGGCATTTCAATAACTTAAAGAATATCTATCTCGGCAGCCTATCATGTCCAGTCCTAGGACGGACGAAGTCTTGTTTTCTTATATTGCGATGGCCCCCCACGCTGTGAGTTTGGTATTGATATGGGTTGATAATGGAGTACAACGGCCAGTCTATTATTTGAGCAAATCACTGCATGAGGCCGAGATTCGCCATCTACCACTGGAGAAGGCTATCCTGGCAGTGGTGCATGGTACAAGAAAGCTTCCCCATTACTTTCAAGCACATACAATCGTCATCCTAACTCAACTTCCACTTAAGGCCATACTTCAAAGTGCTGATTACACGGGGAGGATTGCAAAGTGGGGCACAATTCTAGGGGCTTTTGACATCAAATACATGCCCCGTACATCTGTCAAGGGTCAAGTACTAGCAGACCTTGTGGCCAAATATGCAGAAAGAAACACAAGAGTATGTGAAGAAATGTGATCAGTGTCAAAGATTTGCACTAAACATACATCAGCCAGGAGGAGTTCTGAACCCCCTGACCTTTTGCTCAATAGAGTTTAGATATAGTTAGCCCTTTCCCCAAAGCAGTAGGGAATAAGAAGTATTTGCTGGTCAGCACTGACTATTTCACTAAATGGGTTGAAGCTAAACCTTTAGCAAATATTAGAGACGTGGATGCCACGAAGTTCGTTTGGAAAAACATTGTTACCCGGTTCGGGGTCCCTCATTCCCTCATCTCGGATAATGGTCTTCAGTTTGACAGTAAGTCCTTCAGGAGATACTGCTGTGAATTGGGAATTACGAATAGATATTCTACTCCAGCCTATCCTCAAGGAAATGGATAAGCCGAGGCTATTAATAAGGTCATAGTTAATGGACTCAAGAAAATGTTAGATGATGCGAAGGGAAAATGGGTGGAAGAACTGCCACATGTCTTGTGGACGTATCGAACCACGCCTCGCAGATCAACATGGCTTGCTGTTGCATCCACCAGCTGGTCTATCCGAGGCATGGGGAACGAGTCTTTTGGGCATGCTTTATTTAGGTCTGTGAAGTCCACACAAACCTGCCATTTTCCACTTTTCTTCTTAACCACCACGGTCTTGGCCAACCATTCGGGGTAAAAAACCTCTTTGATAGCCCCTGCACGCTTAAGCTTCGCCACTTTGTCCCTAATCGCATCGGCGTGCTCTTTTAATGGACGGCGGGGTGGCTGCTTCTTGGGAGTGATGGACGGGTTGACATTAAGATGGTGACAGATGAAGGCTGGATCAATCCCGGGAGCATCGTAGGTGTCCTATGCAAATACATCGATATTTCTTTTGAGAAACTCGATCAACTCCTCCTTCTCCTGAAGAGGCAACTGAACCCCTACCCGAAAGAACTTCTCCGAGTCACCACCAATAACCACCTCCTCTAGATCTTCGCATTTCGCCTCCTCCGCAGCTATATCAGGAGGCGAAACTAGGGCCCTTGATTGCTATAAATTCTTTTCAGCAGAGGCCGAGGACTCCGCATCGAGCCGATGTGAGATGGCAGCCACCACACATTGCCTTGCCGTGGATTGGCAACCACGGATTTCAAGAATTTGGTCCCCTGACGGGAATTTCACCTTCTGATGTAATGAGGAAGCAACAGCCCCTAAGGTATAGAGCCAGGGCCTACCGACGATGGCTATGTAGGGAGAGTAGGTGTCCACCATGATAAAGTTCACCTTCACTATCTCTGGGCCAGTTTGGATGGGTAGCCTAATCGTGCCCTTTGGAACGACAAGCTTCCAGTCGAAACTCATCAGAGGAGAGTTATAGGGCATCAAATCTTCCAGTTTTAACCCCAGCCCCTTGTAGAGGTCGGGGTACATAACCTCGACCCCACTGCCACCATCCACCATCACTCTTTTCAAATCGTAGTCCCTGATTCTGGGAGTGATCAACAGCGCATCATCGTGGGGCTGGATGGTTCCGATCTTGTCTTCTTCTGAAAAACTTAAGATTGGATGAAAATTCATTCTAGCCCGCTTCGGCTCTAGCTGGGACTCCTCGGCAGGCCGCCGAGCCATAGATAACACTTGTGAAGGGCGCGGGCCTGATCTTTCTGGCGCGGCCAAGATTACATTGATTGTCCCTACGGGTGGCCTCAAGGCAGTATCTCTCTGGGGTTCCTGATGGGTCTGGCCTTGGTGACTATTGGGATGATGCAGAAGGTGTTTCAGCTTTCCTTCTCGGATCAGCTGGTCTAGATAGTTCTAGAGGTTCCTACAGTTCTCCGTGGTATGCCTGTGGTCCTGGTGGTATTAGGAATAAAAGTTCTGATTGCGCCTCGTGGACTCTCCCGCCATCTTATTCAGCCACTTAAAGTATGGCTCGTTCTTGATTTTTTCCAACACCTGATGTACTGGTTCTCGGAATACAGTATTGACAGTCTGTGTGTTGGTTACTCTAGATTGTCCTACGAAATCTCTCCTTAGGCGGTTGTTGTTATATCGGTCTGACCTGAAATCCCTCCTCTCCTGAGGGATAACCTTCTTTTTTCCCCTACCTTGCAACTGGTCTTCCTCCACTCGTTTATACTTATCGATCCGATTCATCAGTTGGCGCATACTGGTGGCAGGCTTGCTAGTCAAAGACTTTCTCAAGCCGTGCTCAACTAGGAGACTATTTTTGAAGGGCTGATGGCGACATTGTCAAAATTGTCGTCCATTTCATTGTACGTCTCCCAGTATCTGTCCGAGTAGGCTTTTAGAGTTTCTTTATCATGCATGGATAACGACAATAAAGCACTCAAAGGCCGAGGAGCTCTACTGTTTGTAACGAAATGTGAGCCAAAAGCTTGGGTTAGCTGCCTATACGAATCTATGGAATTCGTCTTTAAGCCATTGAACCACCTCATCGCCACTGGTCCCAAACTAGACGGGAAAACCTCGCACATCAGTGCCTCGTTTTTAGAATGGATAGCCATCCTTTGGTTGAACTGGTTCACATGCTCCACGGGATTTGTTTTGCCGTTGTAAATGGCGAAGGTTGGCTGCTGGAATTGTCGAGAAAGTGTAGCCCCTTCTATGTGGTGCGTGAAAGGTGACTTGGAGAGTTGATTCAGTGCCCTGCTCATGGCATCATTTCCTAAGCCCCTAGGAGATGGGCTTTTACGCTTACGCCACCGGTAGTGCTCTTCTTCGTGAGAAAAGGTCTCACTTGGGGGAGTCCTCGATCTTTGCCTATAGTCATTATCACTTTCATCATCGGAGGGTATGTCAGGCCTATTATGAGATCGCCTTTGTTGTGTATGGCGCAACTTTCTCTTCAAATCGTCTATCTTTCGCTACATGGCCTGCTTATCGTTCTGTCTCTAGGATACATGACTCCTAACTTCTTCTGGTTGCATGGCCTGATTGTTATTTTGTCTCTAAAGCATGTGACTGCCCACACGAGAATAGCTTTTGCTGGTTTGAGTGGCGTGCACACTTCCCTCTCGAAACCTTCCATTCTCTTCATTTCGATCACGCTCAAGGTTAGGAAAGTTACCCTGTTGTTGGGATCTAGCCAGTTCAGGCTGATGGGAGCCTACTTGATGAGGGCCTAATCCTACCATACTTGATTGTTGCCCTTACTAACACACAAGTTCTTCCCACAAACGGCGCCAATCGTAAGGACTGGGATTGAGCACTTCTGCTGCTAGATGAGTGGACTCGAGCCCAACTAGCCCAATACAATAAATTTATTGAGAGTAGGTTTAAGAACTAGGTCTTAGTGAGGATTACAACAACTAGACACGGTTATGAATGGATTGAATAACAGGGATAAACATAGATAAACATAGATGGAGCAACGTTTAAGGATGAAGGGTATTGTGGATTGGGAATAATAGTTCGGAATGACAAAGGAGAGATCATGGGAGCTCTGTCGAAGAGGATTCGTTTTCCTCTGGAGCATTAGAAGCTGAAGCCAAAGCAGCGGAGTGTGGTGTTATTTTTGCATGGGACTTAGGACTTAGAGAAGTCATTATTGAAGGGGATTCGTAGGTGGTCATTCATGCTTTGTCTACAGAGCAACTTGCCCCTTTATCAATCTAGTAACTCATCTCGGGGACTAAGACATGGCTGCCAAATTTCAGGTCTTGGTAGACACGTTTTGCACGAAAGGACTGTAACAAAGCAGCTCATTTAATGGCTAGACATGCTAAGGAAATTGAAGATTGTATTATTTGGGTGGAGGACACTCCCCCTTTTATTGTATCTGAAGTTAACTCTGATGTAATTTCTCTGGGTTCTACCCAAGTTTAATGATATTGCAGACTTCCAATAAAATAAAATAAAAAAAAAAGAAAAAAAAAAAAGAATAACAGGGATATGGACTAAAGTATGAAATTCTATCCTTGGGCATTTTGTCCGAGGAACTTAATGTTCTTATTATTTCTTCAGTGCTAGGTTACAAAGGTTTTTAAGATCATGTAAATTGCTCTCCTATTCTCTTTTCTTTCTGCCCCCCTTTCCTGGAGGATTTCTCACATTATATATCCCATTCCAGTCGATTTTGGCCCTCCATCTGTTGACCATGCAGGTCACTACTCGAGTGCTTGTCCCATCGGCCATCTTCTCAAACCTTCAGTGAGTTGCAGCAACCAAGACCGCACTGTTCAGGGGTCATTTCCTCGTTAATGCGGCCAGAACGTTAGTTGTGGGCATTTAATGCAAATGTGACATTTTCTCCTTGAACTGTTCCTACACTATGCTCCCGTAGCTGTCCTACAGTACTTGTCCTTTTTCTTAGAACGCTCTGGGAGGCTACCGTTGATGGCGGACCATTCTTCCCTACTAGGATCTGGGTTGGCCGAGGACAGGATTGTCCTCGGCGATGTTTCTAGGCTACTTGGGCCTTCTTTATTTGTCCTCGGCCTTTTCTTCCTTCTCGGCCATTTCTTCCTTATCGGCGTGGGCCTTGGGCTTAGTATGAGGTGGGCCGGGGTTGTCAAATTCTTTGACCCCACAATATTTTTTTGGGAGAAAACTCTATTTTTAAGCAAAATAAGTCAATAAAAATAATTTAAACTAAACACATGCAAGAACAAAAAAGATTGTTTTTTTCTTCTTTTTTCGCTTAATTTAAAATTTCCCCATTCTCTATATAGTATACTGTTAGATCAGATATATCGTTTTTTTTTTGAGAAACTAGTTCAGATATATCTAATTTAACAAAACATCTTCTCTCAATAATTATTATTTCCAATAATACATATAAAAAAAATCATTATTAAAGTCAAGTACATCATTTGCTTTTTTTGATTATTATTACCGCATGTTGTTGAGGCTTTCTTATTCTTTTCTTTTTTTTTGATCCAAGGCTTTCTTATTCAGTTATTCTTTAGTCGTGAGAGAAAACAAAAATATGGACTAGTAAATACAAGCACAAACAGAAAGAGAGAGCATGATTTTTGCATAGCAACAACCATGAGGAACACCAACAACAACAACAATAACAGCCCAGAAGATCAGAGGAAGAAAGAGAGCACTCTCACCAGCCTTGATTCCAGATTCAACCAGACCCTCAGGAATGTTCAAGGGTATGCCCAAGTTTTCTCATTTCTAAATTTCTCACTCCTATTTGGTTCAATTTTCCTTCATATTTCAAAACCCCATTTCCTTAAAACATTCATAATGAAGGTTTTCGAGGACTTATCGATTTTGACTTTCAAATGGGTCTTTTGTTTTGGATTCGGAAAACCCATTTGGATATTAGTTCTAATTTATGAGTTATGGCTTTTGATCTCTCAAATTCTGTTATATGATTGAGAAAATTCATGTGGGTCTTGTTGATTTTGATGTATTTGGTAGAGATCAGTGAGGTAAGTTTTGCAATTGATAGGATCTATGCATTTGGATTGGGTGATATCATTAACTTCTGCTGTGTCTGGTTGCTGAGAAAGTGTGAGAAAACATTTTGATTGGGATTCTAAGTCCCTTATTTTTTTTGGTGTTCTAAGTTTGCTCTGTCATACAATGGAATTGAGAATTAGTAATAGGAAATTCATTTTACCTGATTTGCTTACTTTATAAGAAAAATGTGGACTTGCTGATCTATGCCAAAATGGGGCTGCAGAAATTGACTTTTTATCCTCTCTCTCTTGTGGGTTACTTGTGTGCTTAATTTTGCGTGTCTGTGAAAACTTACCATTGTGCTAGACATAAATATGCAATGTGGCTTTCTTTCCTCCGATATCACTGCCATCTATTTTTAATTTTTATTTCTTAGATTTGGTTTTCATGTGCTCTGTTCTCAAACTGGTTAGATACACATTGCAGTAGGCTGCCTAAGACATTGAACAGGACTCATATTTTTTTGATTATGTAATTTTCTATCAGTTGAAGTGTTTGGAGTTAGTCAGTTTTGGAAGAAAGCTTATTACTTGATATCTATAAGTGGAATGATTGTGTCCAATATTTAGATATTTTACCTATATAATGCTTCATATAGCTGTTCCTTTCATTGTAAGAACTAGGTAGAAGGTAAGATCATGGGTTTAAGATGCATGGATTCATTGGATTGTTTGTATAATTACTGATAAGAAGATACTTTCTATAGCTGTTGCTTTAGCATCTCAATTCTGCTGTTGTAATGTTTTTCTAAAGAATCAATGATTTTTTGTTGTTGTTCTGTTAGTTGTTTCTTAATCTTGAATTTTTGGCCTATCTAGTTTGCTCAAAGGCCGCAGTATTCCTGGTAAAATATTACTGACTAGGAGATCAGACCCACTAGATGAATCAAGCGTACAAGAACGGACTCCAGAGTATGAAAGGAGCCTTTCATACAATGAAGCTGGCTCAAGTGATCACTTGGCCAAGGCAGTGGAGGTAATAGTGACATCCATTTTCCCTCATTCTTGTGCACTTTTTTTCTTTTTAAATTAAAATTTTTAAACACATGATGTACAAAAGTTTAGTTATTGAGAATTTAATAAGTTGGACTTTTACTCGTAATGTAGGAAGAAGTCCAGAGTACTAGCAAGCCAAATAATAACACAAATGTCATTAAGTTAAAAACGTCAACCTCAGAGATCGAAAATACATCCAAAGAAGTTCAGAAGTCTGCCATGGGTGCAAGAGCTACAGATTCAGCAAGAGTTATGAAGTTCACAAAGGCACTTTCTGGGACAACAGTCATATTAGGTATTGTGATTTTAAGTTTCTCTTCTCTCTTTCCCTCCTTCCCATGTCTAATGTTGAATATTTTGGGGTGCATATCTTAGATTATGAAGGGACTGCCTGTTGTTGAGATGCTAAGTCTTAAGATGAAATACCATTGCATGCAAATTTAGCTGCGTTTTGATATATTTTTCAACTTTGCGACTTTTCTCTCTTCCAATTAATTGTGCCTACTGGATATTGTTTGGATTTCTTGTTGCGTTATGGTGATGTTACTGTCCTTCTTGGTTTCACAATTTTGTAAAAACATATCATGTTACCCTTAGGCGGACATGTTAAAAAGCTGCAGGACTTTTTTCCCCTCTAATCGTCACACTGATAGTAGTTGTGAATGATAACAGGCGCATGTAACTTAGGTCTAAGGCACAACCCTTTGCACAATGTGATTTTCTATTCTAATTACAAATTCAGCAAGAACATAATTTAGTCCGATAACAGTATGCAATACCAATACAAATTTTATCTTATCATGAAACAAGATATATTGTGTTTCTGTGGCATTTACAATCCTATCTTAATAGATAGTGCCATCCTCTTTATCTTAACATTACTCTTTTTGGCATCCTTGTTACTGTACATTTGAAAGTGTAGAGTTGCCTATGTTTGAGCTTGAGTTTATTGTTGTTGCGCACAATTTACAGGTGTTTGAGCACTCAGAGCACTGCCACCATCTCCTCTTTTGTAGACTTTGATTTCTTAAATTTCAAATTGTAATTTTCTGGGAAACGGATGTTTCTATTTTGAATTTTTGAGCGAATTACCTGTAGAAATTTCATTTTGGTTCTAATAGAGGTTAAGATCTCTCTAACTTTCCCTCTCTCTCACTTGTGGGGTTTAGAAGTTCCATAATTTTAATGTTAAGTACAATTTGAGAGCTGTAACATTTCCTTTTTGAATTTCATTTTGTAGAGAAGTTGCGTGAGTTAGCTTGGAGTGGAATACCAGATTATATGCGCCCTGATGTGTGGAGGCTTCTCTTGGTAAGTTTGAGTTCTCTAATAGTAGCTATAGGTTTTAAAAAGCATGATGACTGGAAATATTGGGCTTGTAATTCAAAGTTGCTTAGTCTTAGAAGTAAATTTCAGACCTACAATCAAATGTTTCTTGGTGTACAATTAGGGATATTGGTTTCAGTGGAAAGCTTTCAAATTGGATTTAAAATTTTTTTTTTTTGTTTTTATCAGACTGATAATGAAAACTTATTTCATAGAAGATGTTAGTGCTACATAGATGACAGTTCACAAAGGGTAATAGTGGCTATTAAATGCTCCCTTCGTTCTTATGTTACAGACGTTTATATCTTGCTTTTGCCTTATAAAGTTTTTTTTTTTTTTTTTTGATAGGTGTTTTTGCCTTATAAATTTATAATATGGCTAGAAAATGCTCCTTTATTTCTTATGTGACGGTACCTTTTGTTGATCATGCTTCTGTCCTTATCTAATTTTGTTGAAGATCATTTATTTGAAGAACTTTCCGCTAGTAGTAGTAAAAAAGGATCTGTTAATTAAGAGGGTGACTGAGAGTATGATTTTTGATTGGATAGAATGGCATAAAAGAATACATGTAAACAACCCCGATTAGTCTGTTGAGAATCCATAGCTCACTCCATAGTTTTGGGACTAAGGCTTTGTTGTTGTTATATAATTTAGGGTAAAATACTATTTTGGTCCCTAAACTTTACCAAAAGAACTTTTTAAAGTTTAGGGACCTAAAACAAACTTTTGGTAAAGTTTAGGGATCAAAATAGTATTTTACCCTATAATTTATTATAAGAACTCTCTTTTTTCTGGTAGGTATTTACTTTCTTAAGTAAAGTTTTTAAGAGACAGTGAGCTTGATAAACACATTAATGCAAACACTGGTGGACACATTTAAGAGTAACATTGGGGAAACATTGTGAGATTTGGAATGTTTTAGTGAATCTACAGTCTGAGATTTAACGTTTACCTTATTTACTTTTAGCATGTGTTGCCTTTTTTCTATTTGTCTATGTGGGACTGAATCTTGAGTAGGAAGAAATTACCAACTTGATTTCACAGGCTTTTTGTATTTGTTTGTTCTCCCTTTTACCCAATGTGGTTTTAGTTGTCTTATATCACAAAAAGGCTCTTTGTAGTGCATTTATTGGATGGACCATCACATTTAAGTTCAGAGGCCAACCTAATCTAAGTGGGGCTGAGTCTTGAGTTGGAAGAAATTACTAACTCGATTGCACAAGCTTTACATGTGTTTTTGTTCCTATTTTTAATCCATGTGGTTTAAGTTGTCATGTAATTATTGCTTGGAACAAAAAGTCTAGTGCATGCGTTGGATGGACAATCACATCTAAGATCAGAGTCTAAGCTAATCTGGCTTGTCCCCTGAATTTTCCTATTGAAATAAATTTTGTTGCTTGTTTGAAATTTAAAATGAACTGACAACAGGGATATGCACCACCTAATTCAGATAGAAAGGAGGGAATTTTAAGAAGGAAGCGCCTTGAGTATCTTGACTGTGTTTCTCAGTATTATGACATTCCAGATACAGAAAGATCAGATGACGAGATCAATATGCTTCGCCAGGTATTTTTGTGTCTATTGAATTCTCATCTCGATTATTACAAATCTCTTCTGCCCAATTTTTGATGAATTGCTGATGACATTCTTGTTAGATTGCTGTTGATTGTCCACGCACTGTACCTGATGTCTCTTTCTTCCAAGAACCACAAGTTCAAAAATCCTTGGAGCGCATCCTTTATACATGGTTAGATACTTATTCTTCTGTGCCAATGGCTTTTATATGTCAAGCAATACGTGCATCTGAGGGGAAGGAAGAAATGAATGCACCAGTTGTATCAAACTAGATTGCACTAGGTTAAGCTTAAATTATTTATCAATCAATTTAGACTATTTAGTCAATAATTTTCTGACAGAATTTTTGCTTTTGAATTGGATTACTGCATTGTTACATTTCAAAATATAGGTAGAATAGTCACCACTCGATTGTTTGTGATTTCTTCTGCTGAATGCTTTGTCAGTTACATTCATCTAAATTTCCTCTTAATCATATCAAACACTTTGATTTGTATTAATATCATGTATTTATATTTTGTTTCCTATGCTTAACAAATTAATAAAATATATTGTTAGCTCATGTATTTTCTCTTGATACCAGCATACCGTTTTAGTTCCAGAATATATATATATATATATATATATATATACACTCAAGAGTAAATTGGGAAGGGCTCATGGATGTGGGTTATGGTAGAGTATTAGTGAAGGGTGGGAAACTTTCGCTAAGCATTTCTCTTTTGTGGTGAGGGATGGTTCTCGTATCCTTTTTTGGCATGATAAGTGGATTGGGGATGTTCCTCTTAAGATTTTTTATCCTCAGTTATTTTTGTGTTTGGTCAATAAGGAGGCTTGTATTGTGTTAAGCCCTCCAGTGGGTGATAATGACAGAATGTGGAGTTTAAGATTTTATAGGGAATTCAATGATTGGGAGTTAGCGGCTTCCTACTCCCTACTTCATTTCATCCAAACCTGAATTCCTAGGGGTGGAGGGTGTGACAGGCTTTGTTGGGATCTTAATGGAAGTGGGAAGTTTGATATTCGGTCTTTTTATCATAAGATTCGAAATGCAGCTCCTTCCTCTTTCCCTTGGAAGGGCATTTGGAAAATTAAGGTTCCTAAAATGGTGGCTTTTTTTATTTGGACAGCAGCTTATGGTCAGATTCTAACCTTACGTAACCTTATGCTTCGTGGTTGCCCTTTGACAAATCGTTGTTGTATGTATTGTTGTAATGCGGAATCTGTGGATCACTTGTTACTTTTTTGTCTGATAGCTCATTCTTTATGGATGTATATGTTTCGGCTGTTTGAGATCGATTGGGTTATGCTAGGTTCGGTTGTGGACTTATTATTTTGTTGGTATCATTGGCTTGGGAAGCATAGTTCTGATATTTGGAATTTGGTTCCAGACTGTTTAATGTGGACTATTTAGACTGAATGGAATCGCCGGTCCTTTAAGGATGAGGGGAAATCTGTGGTTCAGTTATTAGAGTTATGCCAACAAACCCTCTTTGATTGGTCTTGATGTTAGGGTTTCTCGGATTGTTCTACCCTTTTGGATTTTCTTTCGTCTATTAGAATAGATTAGGGGCTACTTCTGTCTTTTTGTTCCTTATTTTCCTTTGTTCACTACCGTGAACTCTTTGTATTTTTCCTGCTTTTCATTTATTAATAATATTCTCTTCTTCCTTGTATGTGTTTGGATTCGAATTATTCTAGCGTTTGCGTCTGCGTTTTTGATTTTTTTTTTTTTTTTACTAGAAGCACGTGAACACAGCTGCCAGTGGGTCCCGTGCACAGTGCACAGGACCCACACCACTTCTAACGTCCACAAATTGGCTCTGCTATGGCACTGTCAGTGGGTCCCGTGTACTGTTCACAGGACCCACAAATCTCACTTTTCAGCAACTTTTTCATTAAAAATGGGTCCTACGGCATTATTCACACATTTAAAAATTATTTTGTTACAATGTTTTCAGTTTTCAGTTTTCAGTTTCAGCAACAATAAGTTCAATCCAAACGGACCCCTTATAAAAAAAAGAAGTTTGAGGTGGGAGAGAGAACTGATGGGGTCAGTAGTCCTAGGTAGAGTTTTTGAACTTGGACCTTTGTATCTGTTGCTGGTTTTGCACCTGGGAATCTCTGGATTTGCTTTGAATTTAATCTGCTCATAGCACAACCTGTGTTTGAATTTTTTTTACTGCTTTTTGGTGCCTCTGGAATATAAATTTCCTGTAATCCTTTCTGTTGTGCTCAGCTTGAATCATCCAATAGTCTAAACCAGTAGGTGTATTGTTTACTGCAGAACATTCAATCCATTGAATTTGTTGAAGTGGTTCAATGAAATGACTTATTAGGTTCAATAAATACTAGTTTGGGAAATTATGTAGTAGTTTACAGTACAAACAAAAAGATAGTTCCCCCCCCACCCCCCGCGGGCCCCTTTTTATATAAAAAATAAAGGGATTATGAATCGCTGTCTGTTGAGCACCTAGCTTTAGCGGCTAACATCCCATGTCCATACCTTTAGGACCATTAGATTTCAGGTTTCTGGAGATTGGAGATTGGAGGCTTGAATCAGCTGTCAGCTGATTTCTGTCTCTTTTTGTAGGTTTTTTGAGTAGTTCCCAGTTTCAACTGTATGGACGGGCCTGTTGCATAATTATGGTTGTTAACTTTTGTTGTCACATGATATTTTGTTTTATGTATTCCCAGGGTAGGGTGTGATTGATGAAAGAACTCCCACCGTGGTTGTCACTTAATGGAACATCTTTGTTACCTAGATTGTTTTCTTTTCCACTCAAACTTTATGACGAATTAGAGATGTGGAATTGGCTGATCAGGATGGTTTTTGGGGCTAGGGGTGATCTTCCATGGGATTTGAATGACTGGTCTTGACCTATGAAATGTGTAAATATGGATGATAGGCAGTGACATCATGACAAAGCTCTCTTAGTAGCCACCATGAATTGTTTGCCACTTTCCTGTTCTAGCACTGTAACTCAATTTATATTGTGAAGAGTTCACAGAATTATGGCAGAACAACAACATATACTACATGCATCATCTCCTGCTCAAGTTCAGTATGCAAAGATGCTTTGACTTGATGACTTTTTCATTGTATATTCTCTATTATTTCTAGGGAACTTTCTTAAATTTAGAAAATTCATGGACATGAAACTAATGTCACCTCTTATCAACACTTTTCTGGTCACCAACAAAAGATATTTTGTGAAATTTATGTCTCTTTTCACTATGCCCATCCATATTGCTAACCGATTGGAAAAGTTACATAGACACTATTTGCAGGACAGGGCGGGAGCAGTTCCCAAGTCCCATTTGGTGGATCGGGGGTGGTGTGTTGTCCTTTGAAGAAGGGTGTTTGGTTATATGTAAATTAAATACTTTCAGCCATTCCCTTTTAAGGAAGTAGTTATGAGGGTTTGGGTTAGAGAAGGTGATGTGGGAAGCTTAAAGAAATTTTTATTTTTGATTTAGTCTTATTTGATTTTGGAGTAAATTGCATTTTATTTTATTTTTAGGCCCTAGTATTTAATTAGGTTATTATTTTATTAGAGTCAGATGTTTTTGTAATTCAATTATTGGGATTTCCCAAGTCTATTTGAATTAGGGTTTCCTATGATAGTCAAGATTAGAGTTTAGAAGTCTGTACAAGCAAAGTATTGTATTCCTATTATGGTGGATTATTTTGATGAATAAAGTTTCTATTGAAATTGTCCCAATGGTATGATACTAACTCCAGCCAACCCTAGGTGCTAACTCCTAGTGGGTTTCTTGGTGTTGACTTCAAGCAGGCCTTGGTCCTAACCCCTTGGTTCTCTATCTTTAATTTTCTGTTCTTCAACAATTTTAATGTGCATTGTTTTGGCTTGTCCTACGTCCACTTTTGGAGATGTGTTATATCCATCAAATATGGGAAGGATTGGGGGGGGGGGGGGGGATGTTCAGCAAAGGTGGTGTGAGGTTCTCATTGCATGGGTCTTTGGACGAGTATTAGAGAAGGATGGGATTCCTTTTCTAGAAATGTTACTTTTGGCATGGGGAATGGGAATGGCACTAGGGTTCTGTTTTGGTATGACAAATGGCATGGACTGTGGAGATTCCTGCCTTAAATATATATATATATATATATATATATATATATATATATATATTTTGATAAGTAATAAGTTTTATTGATATGAAAAAGGGACACTCTAGTACACAGAGAGTGTACAAGGGTCAACAATCGAGTACAAAAATTACAAGAATCAAGAAAATCAAGTTGAGGTAGGTTTCCTGCCTTAAATCAAGGTGAGGGTTCAACAAAAATTACAAAAATTCCTGCCTTAAATATTTGTTTCCTGATTTTACCTTGGCATTGGACAAAATTGCCTCAATGGCCTCCTACTTGGTGGGAATGGGGGACAGTGAAGTTAGACAAGTTCAGGATTGGGAAACAGAGTTGGTGGAGAATTTATTTGACTTGCTGTATTCTAATTTCCCCTCTACTCAAGGTGAGAACAGATTACCATCAACCTTAAAAAAGAATGGAAAATATGATGTTAAATCTTATGATGAATTGAGGAGTTCAGGGAATATTCCTTTCTCTGGCAAAGCATTTGGGGTGCTAGAGTGCCTTGTAACATCGCTTTTTTTCACTTGGACACCAGCCTTGTGCAAGATTTTGACTATTGGTAACCTATGGAAGCATCATATGGTGATTTGGGTTGGTGTTGTATGTGTAAGAATAGTGGAGAGACAGTGGACATCTTGTACCATTTTGCTTTGTGTCTAGAGATCTTGGTCTCTGGTGTTTTCTTTATTTAGAGTATCTTGGGTTATGCCAAATCAGTACTTGAATTGTTGGCTTGTTGGCACCAGGGTGTAAAAGCTTGGAAGGAAGCTCCTTTATTTATCATCTGGTCATAACTCATATGGTGAGAAAGGAATAGTAGAACTTTTGATGGTGTTGAACATCTCAATCATGTTATCAAAATATCCTTTTTGAGATCATTGTATGATTGGATGAATGCCTTAGGCACTCTCCCATTTGTATCTTTTTTAGAATTCATTGAATTGTTGAATCTCTGATTCTAATTTGATATGATTGGTAGGTTCCTTATCTTTTGTTTCAATAAAGTATTTTATTTATTAAAAGAAAATTTATTGTTCTAATCCTATGTGTCAAAATACATATAATTTTAATCCTGTGTCCATATTTTTTCGAATTTCCATATTCCACATCCATAAGTCATTGTATATTTTGTTAATTTGATGGGCTGAAATTTTTTTATATCCCACAGTTAATACTTTAAGAAGGGGAAAAAAGGGGATGTGGTTTCCTTATATTTTGATTGAATTAATTATCTATATCTTTACTATCTTTCCTGATTTCTTTCCAGGGCCATTCGGCATCCTGCAAGTGGATATGTTCAGGGAATAAATGATCTGGCTACACCCTTTCTAGTTGTTTTCTTGTCAGAATACTTAGAAGGGGGTGCGGATAACTGGTCAATCTCTGATTTATCTCTGGAAAATATCTCTAACTTAGAGGCTGATTGCTACTGGTGTCTATCGAAGTTGCTTGATGGTATGCAAGACCATTACACTTTTGCTCAACCGGGAATTCAGAGGCTTGTGTTTAAGTTGAAGGAATTGGTCAGGCGGATTGATGGTAACACTTTATCTAGAGCCCCTTTCTTTGTGTGATATTAACTGCTTTACGCTATTATACATATATTCTAGGCTTGGTTTTTTCCTTTGCCTGTGTGCTGTGTGTATAGGGTTGAATGGACATAGGCCCAAAACATATAATTTTTGTTTCATAGTCATTCATGGTTATACGTAGACAAATATGGCTAATGGTTATGCCTATATGCTACCTGCAGTAAGATTATGGGTCTTGTGTCCCTCAGCTAGTTTTACCTGTCCCTTTTCCCTTTCTCCCTCCGTCTCTTGGGGGGGAAGGCTCTGGCACTTGTAGACACGTGCCAAGTATTGAATGAAGGTTTCTCTTAGCCAGTTTCTTGATGTTATGGTATACAAAGTTACATTAAATTGGTACTTATATCTGTTTCCAGAAGTATGGAACTATCACAGTATAATTAAGTATGATGATAGTTATATTTTTTTAGATGTATTTTGTCTTTCTTCTACAAGAAATTCAGTCTTGAGATTCAGCGAGGGGATATATCTTCAGCTGTAGGATTATATCTGGGATTAATTTTGTGTTTTTGAAAAATTACAAACTCATGGATTAAAATGGATATTTGACTTAATTAAACCATTTTTTATAACTTATAAACAATGGTTTAATTAATTATAACAAACTAATTTTATTTAAAGAGGAGCTAGATTTGAATACATAATACGAGCATTGAGTTACTCCTATGCAATTACAATATGAGATTCAACAGATGTAAGAAATGTAGAAAAGAAGATGAAGGGACACTACCCTATGTAGTCATCGAATAATATTAGGATCTTTATAAAAATTGTATAATAACATGATTGGGCATTCAACACCATTTTTTTTTTACTTATCAAAAAAAATTTCTATTTTTCCATTCCCACCACATTGTCCGCAGTAGGCACAATGGAACTGCTTCTCCATATGTTCAAGAATGCCATCCCAAATGGCTAACACTTTTTGAATTGAGCTCCTAAAGGCAAGATGATTGAATTCCAAATTTTTCATTCTATGTCAAACAGTCAAACTCCAAGATAATCAATCCTCTCATTGACAAAATGGAAAACTAGAATACAGAAAATTGAAGAGGTTCTTCATTGACTCTAATTCCCAACCTAAAGGATTGAGTGAACCAAGGATCCCAATGCCGTGTACCTAGATTATTAGTGAGATACATGAGTCAAACCAAGAATGATCACAAGAGTCATCCCTAATAACGCACTTAATTATGTTTAGAAACGGCACACCACCCTCCTATAGGCCAGGACCTAGTTAGACAAGTCCATCGTCATTTAAAATATCCTTTGTTCAACAATTCAAAATGAAATTAAGAATATCTGGTTACTATTATAAATGCAGGGGAAAAAAAACCCTCCCATCCCATAGAGCACACCAACCTAACTCACTTTAGCTGCAGATTTTCTATACATATTTTATTGTAAAAATTGTATTATTGGTAATTTATGCTTTTCTAGAAAGTGTAATATTATATTTTGACTAAAGTAAAGGGGAGCATATTTTCGTAGTTATTCCAAGGGCTTCAATGGGAAAGGAACTTTTCAACTGCTTTAATAAAATGCTTTCTTGGGTTTCCCAGATCTTTTTCGTGTTGTGGTTGGTGAGGAATCTTCCATATTGCACTACCAAAATGTATGTCTTATATATATTATCCAGTTGCATCGGTGCAGGAAACATGTCACAATTTCCATCACCTTATTATATCTAATCCTTGTTTCTTCACCTGTTTAACATTTATATCCGTCCAAAATTTTTAATTATAATATGCTGGGTCTTATTGACTGGAATACTTTTTTGAAATGCTCTAGAACCTGTTTCAAGACACATGGAGGAGCAAGGGCTGGAATTTCTTCAATTTGCTTTCCGCTGGTTCAACTGTCTTCTAATACGCGAGGTTTGCTTTCTTCTACAAATGCATTTTTTGTATCAGGAATTGCTGTATTCTCCTCTATCTTATTATACCTCAAGTTTTGTTAAGAACGTGAACCTAATATGTAATCTCTAAGTTGCTTAAGTTGCAGCTAATAACATTTGCAGCAGAGATTTGGCCATGAACGAGTGCTTTTATTATTTATGCAAAGCTAATGGCTTGTTCTTTTTTGTTAGATACCTTTCCATCTTGTTACACGCCTGTGGGACACATATCTTGCGGAAGGGGATGCGTTGCCAGATTTCCTTGTGTACATATTTGCCAGTTTTCTTTTAACGGTGAGATGGACATTCTTGCTTTGTGCTGGTATGATCTACTTGGTTGCATGCTCAGATTTATGGTTAGAAATGTTTTTGTTGGTAAATGTTGATGCATCTCTTTACTGCCATCTGATAGATATTGAGTAATATATAGGTAGGTATGTATAGGGAAAAAAAGTTGTGCTTCACTTGCATCATCTATCATCCGCGTGCCACTTTTTGGGGTGTTTTTATTAGCTCCTCATTTGGACTTGGTATTGATATATTTCACCTCGGAATGCTAAACCAAGAACCACACTGACCTTTTAATTGCCAATTAGAAATTACCTTTCTTGTAATATGCTGATCCGCCCGCAGGGGGGGGGGGGGGGGTGGGGGCGGTGATAATTTTATTAAAGCAAGTTTCTGTTTCATTTCTAGAACTAAAAACATGGCAAGTTTCAGCAGCCTCAGGATGGGTTTTTTTTTACTCCCCATTTAGAAATAAGTCATATGGTACACATAAAACTGCATGATGTTCTTAAGTCATGGCAGGTGAGTGAACCTGTTATGGGCATTCTAGTGGTGTTCTTCATTGGTTTTTTTGCCAAATATTCTGGCCTAAGACATTATATAAGTCATTAAAGGTCGTACCTGTTGCACAAAGCTCCCACTTTATTATTGCTCTATTTCTTGTTGCACTTTTATACCTATTTCACGTAACACATTATCTTTTTTCAATATTTTCTTGTAGAAAAAGATGCATTAATTAATAAACATTAGTACATAGCAGAACTGATAGCTTCTCATTAAATCCTTTGTATTTTGAAAGCAAAACTGCCATCCTAAGACTGTTAATTATTGGCAGCATGTCCTACATTAGCCATAGCATCAGCTGCTCGTTAATTTTCCTAGTAAATGTGATTAACTTTCTGAAACTTTGCAAACAATTGATGAATGTCTCAAACCATTGTCCCAATCCTCGGAGGGGAAAGGCCGTCTCTATATGGTCTTTACAAAAAATAAAAATAAAAAATTGTATGCTGTTTCCGTATGCCTTTTTATCCAAATAAATCTGTGTAGTTGACTAGATGATGTTGCATTTACTTTTGTGATGGTGATGATTATGTCAAATGATTAAAATGAGCTGTTACCTTATGTTCAGTGGTCAGATAAGCTTCAGAAGCTTGATTTCCAAGAATTGGTGATGTTCCTTCAACACCTTCCGACTCAAAACTGGACTCACCAAGAGCTTGAGATGGTGCTTTCAAGAGCATTCATGTGGCACAGTATGTTTAACAACTCTCCCAGCCACTTGGCTAGCTAAAAAGGGAATTGTAATAGCTATTGTTTATGGTCAGTTAGGAATTTTGTTCTTTACACTATGTTTTTCATATTTTGCTGCCTTTTGGTATCTATAGATGTGTTTTCTCTTACTTCATTGGAGAAAACCGGCCCATGTTCTCATATGTATTTTGGCTTGTAATATGTGTATTTTCAGACATTTCTTTGTAGATTTACTTTGACCATAGAAAGATAAAAAAGAACAATAGAATTACCTTGTTGTATGACAATTTCCCATTTCGTGAATGGAGTGACAGGAATCCAATATATTCATTATATGTTTGCAAATGCACCGTATGAAAATTTTCCATTTCATGAATGGAGTTCAGAGGAATCAGCATCCAATATAGCCATTATTTGTTTACTACTACACAAATTCGTGGTAAATACGGAAATTTCATCTGTCCCTATCAAACTATTCACAGTTGTATTCTTCTAAGCATGTTCTTCTTCCTCTTAGCTTAGATCAAACTGATCAATTGGGAAGATCACAGACAAGGTTTAGAATTGTGTGTGTGAGTTTTGGCCTCAAAGGGAAGGGAGAAATGTAGATTTAAATTAGTGACCTCTGCCTTATAAGGTGTGGTATAAACCGATTGTGCTATTCCTTGGGTTAATGTGCTTGTCTCCCTAGACCCTTTAAAATAATAACAATAATTCAATGGATATAACAATGGGCGAGTGGGGGGTGGGGTGTTTGGGGAGGTGGGGGATTGGTTAAACCTTGGTTTTTTACATAAAGGAGAGGAGGTAATACCGTGAGCTATAATGCTCTTGACGGTGCTTGATATGCTCAATGTTTTTGTACATGGTAAAGTGCGCATTTGCCTACATCCGTGACCCGAAGGCTGAAGAAAGGTCCTGTAATCATAATTAACCATTTTCAGTCGATATGTCAGTTCAAAATTTCATTGGGTATGGATTCCTCCAAATGCGAGCTTACAACTTTAGGTAGGGTAGGGCAACCAAAAAAAAAAACTACAAAATAAACACAACATACCCTATTTGCGAAGAATGTTTCATTACATTTGAAATTTGCACAAGATATGAGATGAGTAAACACAACAAAGTCCTAGTTCCAATTTTTTTGGAGCCATTTATAGATCCTCAACAACGGTAAAAGTTTCACATGAAGAAGTCATACTTTGTCATTTTCTTGATTGACATGTTATTTTTTATTACTTCTACTAGTGTTTCTAGTCTTTCTTTACCTTTATTCATTCTCACAACTTAAATAAACTCACTAATCACTAGTGCATTAATCACTCTCCCTGAACATGACCAAACAAAACATTTGGAAGATCTAGTGCCAGGTTGAGTAGTTGAGCCACCATTTTATCGAGAAGGATGTAGATCCCTAACAAGAAAAGGCTTTCTGCATCAGGCTAAGCAATAAGAATTAAAACTTAATTCAATGAGCTATTATTCAACAGTATCAACTAATACTTCCTTCTTCTATAATAATTGATCAGAATGTGAGGTTTAATCCACTAGATGTGTATGTAACTTACTACTACTACTACTACTAATAATAACAAAGAATTAAAATCCAAATTCTTTTTTCCTTTTTGTTTAACAACCAAAACTTTTAGCAAGTTCAAAACTTCAGATCCTATCATTTGGGTAAAAACCCAATGGAAAGGCAGACAAAACAACAATAGCCTGTTATTTACCTTTGAGCCTGTACCCAACAAGGCACCAACTACCATACATGGGGTAAATTAAATAAGAAAAACACTCTTATGGTTTGCATCCAACAGTGTAGCCAAACAATTATCATGCTGCATGTTAATAAAACATGGAGTTCCTCTATAATCTACTCATTCTAATTCCATTCATTTTATACTTCTATAATTTACTCATTTCATTCCATTCCTATAAGAACTCTCAATAGAAACATTAGAGATATCCGAAATGATCATATGAATTACTACAGGGATAAAACACCCCATGTATATCTAGAACCTCTTACTACATGAAGTTATTCCTGATATCAAATGAAGAATCAAGATAGCTACATAAGTATTGACAAAGGTAAGGCCTACAGATGTGCAGCATTTATTAAAATAGCAATAACACTGCCAAACCATATTTCAAAATGACTCTTCATAATCTCTAATCTGTTGACAACAAGCTACAATGAGAGCCTGGCTATGTCTGTTGCTCATGGCTGCTAAATGTACTAAAGTAGACCAATCTAAAGTTTGCAGTCCCAGCACTGGAAGTTTTCACGCAAGATTGAACGATTTCCTCTTTTGCTGAAACAATAGAAGTGGCCAAAGTCAGATACTTGGTCTAAACAAAATATGAATGAGGACAAAAAATTCATAAGCTTTTGGAGAAACATTGCCACATTCATGAATGTGAATCCATTTGAAGCTACACCACTCTACATTAATTGTTCTTGCTTAGCATATAAATTAAAAGAAAGGATATCCTTTGTGTCCACCAAGTTTGTCAACTTTTTTCGTAATGATAGAAACAAACTGAAAAATTAAACTTAAAATAAACTTTTTACCCCCCCCCCCCCCCTTTTTTTTTAAAATATATATATATATATATTATATGCAAAAGCGAATGCCCCTCAGAAGTTTTTATATTTTTCAGACCAAATTGAGAAGTGCTTGTTTTAAAGGAGAAAAACTATTAATTAAAGTAATACATGCTTCTTTTATTCAGCTACTAAAATAGTGAGATTAACAGAACAGTGTTTAGGCTTTCCAAGTGCTTTTGAAATAACAAACTTGCTTCCTTTCCACATTGCAAATGCTAAAAATCACTACTGTCAGGTATAACTATTTTATTTTTTTGATAGGGACTACTGTCAGGTATAACTTGAAATAGCTTAGGCTTTCTAATTCATAGCTTTTTAGCTGAAGCACAATGTTAAATCGAAAAAAAAAAAAAGTGCTATTTATGATTGTGCCTTGTCCTACTGAAACAAACATGTATGAGGATAAGAAAATATCCCATTGGCTTCAAACACCTATACGATATTGACCCATGATCTCATCCTCTACCGCTTGTGTAAGAGAGTTGGGGATACCATTTGGTCCAAAGAACGTTGGTTTCATCTTGGTAATTATATAATGTTAAAGGGTCAAAGACAATTTGAAAAGACTAGAAGATATGTGGAAAGGAGCAAGAGAAGACAAGGGAACACGATTGGGAAAAAAACCTAGTGACTGCTCTCAAAATTGTCCACAGATTAGAGGCTTAATCCATCCTTAGAAATATCAATAGAGGGTTTCCAGCTCCATTGCATCCATGCCTTTTATAAACTACATGTGAGAGAGTTTCTTCTGATGCATATTTTCCTCCATATGGCAGTAGGAGAACACAGCTTTATTTCAATATATTAATAAGGATGCATAGAAAAAATTAGATTCGTATGTACTATTAAAAAAAAAACTTTTGGAGTGCATAAAGACTTCAAATCCTTACATGCTGTTCAACTTCTTCCAGGAATCTCTCAGGTGAATCAACATATTCAACACATTCCTTCTTTACCATTGCTGCAAGTTCTTCTTTTCCTGCCTTCTCAAGGTTCCTTATCAATATCATAAATGTCAATCTATCTGGGGCACAACCTGATGCCTTCATCAATTCATATGTCTCCATTGCCTTTTCTATCATATCCACTCGTATATATGCCCCAATCATCTCAGCAAAAGCCCTTGTGTTGGGTTGTAAGCCTTCTTTCTTTAGTTCAGAAAAGAACTCTTCAGCCATGTCAATCAATTTGTTCTTTCCCAACAATAGAATCATGTCACAGTACAAGGGCAGATCCGGTTGATACCACTCCTCCTTGCGCACAAATTGGAAGACCTAAAACCTGATTTATATTCAGATAAAATACAAAATTCAAAAGAAACGATATTCAACAGATAACAGAATTGGGCAAATTAAACACTTAGAAGTTGGCCAGAACTTAGTCATATGGCTATCTTAATTGGAGTCAGCATTTTGGAAACTATTAAATTGGCAGTTCGACCACAAGGACAAGGAACCAGCCAGTCTGTTCTAAAAGCTTCAAGATATTCCCCAAAGCAATACTTATTTTAATTTGTGCAACTGTATTGGCAAACCACTGAAATTGTTTACCAAAGACGTAACCTGGCTTGACAGCCAAAAACTAGAAGTTACCCTCAACTAACAAGTATCACTAAAGAAAATCAGATCAGATCAAAGCCATTGATATCATACAATATGGAAATTCCCTGAATAAATAGGTCAAGAGATACATTTTTTCCTTTTAGAGAGTATTCCCCATTTTGCTTATATCTCTTAAAACCTGAACAAAATATCTGCTAACAAGTACAAGATCTGATGACAAGAACACTCAATAATGAAATCTAATACAGAAGAAAGGGCTATTCACAAAGATGATCATAACAGTGAACTATTTCTGAGAAAAAAAAAAAAAGAGGCAAGGCTCATTGTACGAAACTAACAAAAACAGACATTTTCTTCAGTATTATTAGTTTCAAATTATCAAAGTTTTGAATTATACAATCTACCAAATTGTAATTCTAGCACAATTGAATGCTCATGGTTGTTCCAAATGGAAAACAACATTGAATTAAATCAACTTTCAAAATTTCAATTGACATTTTGACATCTTGAATTTTCTTAATATTTGTTTTTCATATACAAGAAAGTTAAAATTCTACCACATTCCAAGCAATCTGCAAGTCAGTCATTCAAGTTTTAACCATATTAATTAAAATCCAACCAAACCTTTTCAATCCCATATTTCCTTAGTAGTATTTCCAACATCAAGCCTAAATTCTCCAAATATCCATAAATACTTTGTCACACAATAAATATATACCTATTAGAAAATGCATCAGATTCTCCTTAGAGGAACAAAACAAGGCTAATTTCCATACACACATACATTAGACACATGCAAATTATGTTATAATAATGGTAAAATGATTAAATTAATCCTTTCCATTCACCTTAATCTTTTGGGACAACTAATAATTTATCATAGTATCAGTTAAAAATCCCATGCCAAATTAATCATTTCTTATCGGCCTAAGCTTTTGGGACAATTCGTAATTTATCAAATTCTTTTTCTTTTTTATTTTTAAATCCCCACTTGTGTTTTTTGCTAGGCATATTATACAGTCCCCCCCCCCCCCCCACACACACACATATATATAACAAGAGTGATGCCACTGCTAGGAATACTACAAATTTTAGTACATTAACCTTACAAACTGATATGTCACCAATACCGATCACTAAAAACGTATTTCAACATTCATTTATTATATTGTTAAAGTTTACCAATCTCATTCATTGCCACATCTTGTAAACATTTTGTAGTAAAATTTGTAAACTTTAGCATTTTTCATAACAAAAAGCAGTACTCAGAGGGGCATCAAGTCATACTAACATATGCTCATTTATTCTAATACACACACAAAAGCAATTTATATTCAACCAAGAATGAGTAATATATACCTTGAGGGCTAAGTCCAACTCATTTTGTCTATGGAGTTCAGCCAAAGTGTCCAACAAGTCTGCCTTCAAGAGCCTGCTGAGTCTGCCACTAAAAACCTGTTGTAATCTGGAAGTGGATGACTTGGCTAGCTTCAAGGAATGGACTACTTGAATGGTTTCTGAGGACAGAACACTCTTCCTCCACAGAGGCTTTCTGGGTCCGCCTCTAAGCCCACAGGTGACCATGGAAGAGCATCGTGGGTGGTGTTTGGAGAGGTTTTGGAGAAAACCCAGTTGAGGGAATTGGAATTCCAGAGAGCCCATTACGCTGGATTTCATTTTCATCTGTTTAGTTCCGTTTAATCTTACCTTATATTATAGTTTTATAGTTCCAGTTTTAGTATTTTGGGTAAATTACAATTTATCCTCTGGGATTTGGCATTATCACAAATTAGTCCATAATTTTTCAATTGGTACATTCGATGCATAAAGTTTAGATTAAAATGGAAAGGTCAAGTTGTCTTAAAATTAACAAATTTTGCATTTGATAGACAAACGAAAAAAAAAAAATTATTCCTATCAGTTTGAGCCAATAATAAGTTAGTTCCACAATTTTTTTTTTTCAATTAATATTTTCACCCCTAAAGATTAGAATAAAATAAAATTGTTGGGCTATTCAAAAAAAAGAAAAAAAATCGGTTAGTATACTTTGGATTTATCCTAATGATTTATTATAAATCAAATCCTAGGGATTAATTCTTTCTCAAAAAAAAAAAAAAATCCTAGGGATTAATTGTAATAATTGAAAATTTTTGAATTAATCTGTGATTCGACCAAATCACAAGAAGGTTGATTGCAATTTTCCTAATCTTTTTATACTTTTCAAAATACCATTGTTTTGGTGGACTTAAAGCTCTAATTAGATGAATATGAATTAAAGTTAAATGATTGCAATGAAGGAAAAAAAAAATGAAATTTAAAAGAATGAATGTAAAATAAGTAAAGGATTTATAGCCTTAAAATTCTTGAATTGGGTAATTTTTTTTTTTAAATCACTAATAAGGTTTGGACTAATCCAATTTGCTCCTTAAGCATAAATGGCCTATTTTTCTCAATTAGCTGGATGGATTGGAAAATTAGAATTTAATCCCATCAAAGAATTTTGATCTCTCTACATATAACCAACAACTAATTTTGATTGCACACATTTCACAATGATTGCATTGTCGCAATTATATACACCAAAAAAGTTGTTAAAGTATCAAGTATTATTTGTGCTTAAAAAGTAAATAAAATATCTTCAAGAGTCTCAATAATAGTTTTTGTAGAGTAAATAAAAAAGTAAGAACACAATTTTTTTTTTTCTATTTTTAGAAAAAAGAAAAGGTAAGTTGAAAAGGGGCAAAAGAGTACTTTCATCAAACAAGAACTATTACTCACACTCACACTCATAAATGCACACGTGCAAACAACATTATCTCCTCTCTGCTCTGCTCTACTCTCCCTGCCTCACACCAAACAGAGAGAGAGAGAGAGATGGGCATATCAGCTTCGAAGCGAGTTGGTACCTCACTCTCCAACTCGTCCGAGTTCGACTCAGCTTGCGACTCAGCCTACACCCACTGCCTCACCATGACTCAGCACGCTTTCCCAGGAGTCTTCCCCTACCAACTCGCCACCGCCTCCGACCACATCCACCGCACGCTGTGCACGCTCCGGCCCCACCCTCTTATCGTCAAGTGGGTCCCATCACCCCCGACTCGGTCCCAGGTCGACTCGGCTTTCCGAGCCGTGACTCGCTCCTCGTCGAAAGCCCAGGAGGACGAGTCCACCGTCGTTATTGGGTCGATCACGTTCAAGAAATGGGCCGTGGAGCTGTTTGCTAACGCTGTGGTGTTGAACGCTGGGAAAGCGTTGATGTGCCGAGTTCCGATTGGAATCGCTGGGATCGCTGGAATCGGGGCCGTGACTCGCTCTGGAAAGGACCTGGTTGGGACCGCGATTGGGGTCTACGCGCTTGGCGTTGCAACTTCGGTTTTTCTTAGTTTGTCAGGCTAGGGACTCTGGCTGTGGTGGCTGTGTCTGTAAATTTTTATTTTTTTTTGGGTTTGTAAACATTGTGTATTGTGACACGCGGCATAATCTTAAGCTATCAGTAAGAACAGAACAAATATTGGCCGTCCATTGACAAAATAGACAAATTCAGTTGATGATACAGTATAATTTATATGTGGGCTTAATGGGTTATTATCAAATTAAAAAAAAAAAAAAAAAAAAAAACCAACCAGTGAAGGGTGTGGCAGCCCGATGGTAGGAGTCTTTTGAACTTGCGAGTGTGAGGGTTGTGATTTGATTCGTAAGTTTAAATGTTGTGCTGATATGAATAGCCTCAAACAACTTCAGTAATTCACGCCATATAAGCTACAGTTGGCACAATTGATACCGTATAATGGCAAAAAATATCCACTTAAAAAAATTACAAAAATAAACTATTTCAATTCTTAAAATGTAGACATACGACTTAAAAGGTTTTACACTTTATTTATATGAGATCTATAAATCTAATTGTATTTTCTTTAAATTCCAAAGTCTTTATGTATTCAGATTGGGAGGTAAAGTTCAATTTTTTTAATCACAAATGAAGAATCGATGTTGATCCAGTATTTAGGTTTTTTTTTTTTTTAGAGAGTTTCAATCTATGGCGTCCGCTCCTAATGATAGCTCATTATCATTAGACCAAGACACCAATCAGTTTTTGGTGTAGGTAGGCGGGGATTGAACCCTAGATCTCTTATACAACCATCAGAGACTTTATCAGTTGAGCTAACTAGAACCCACAATCCAGTATTTAGTTTTAAAAAAAAGGTAGTATGAATTTTCTCTCATATTTTAACCAAACGCAGTGTGGATTTTCAATTTTGTCTCTTATTTCAAACAAGTAATCATTACATTTAAAATTACCATGCACAAAATATTAATTACTAAACCAAAACATAACGAGATTTAAAATTTTCCCGAGTTAGTACACAAAAACTTAGTGTAGTTTCTCCTTAAAAACATAGAATCTCCCATGGAACATCATTAAACATCCATGACAATCATACATATAACGTAATTAGTGATGTATTTTCACCTAAAATAATCACTTATAAGTTAGAATAATGCTAGAGATACAAACTATTTTACAAATTGCTGATGTTATGAGTGATTATTGGTAAATAAAAAAGTAATATTAATGATGGGCCTAGATGAAAATTAATAAGAAGTTGACCACATTAATATTTTGTAAAAATGTTATAAAATAGTTTATGACTGTAGCCTTACTCTTTGAGTTACACTAAAAAACTCGAATCAAGGTAGTTAAGTATTGCACAATTTATAATTTATAGCACAAGGGGATTAATTATTACATTCAAAACTACATTAGGGGGGTTCGTGATTTTTATTTTTTATTTTTTTCTGATAACAAGTGGGGTTTCGTGTTTTACAAAGAAACTAAAGTGGCGGTATAGTGTGTCTTTTTTCTTCAATTTATGATTTATCTCAATTTCATTCTATTCCAAATAGAATAGTCATAGTAAAATTTTATTTTGGATATGGTTGAATTTCTACCATTTAGGGCTATAAGAATCAGTTGCGTTTAGTACACAGCATAGAACCCAATAATCTATTTGTAGCTTATCTCCGTTCATGTTAGGAGATCTTTAAGTTCACTTCATTTCATATGAATGTTATTCCACCATGTAACCTACTACGACTGCAGTCCTAGGCTAGATCATTCTGCCAATTTTACTTTATGTTGAATTGAATCCTCGAAGTTCCTAGACTAAAATGGCCAAAATTCTTCCATCACATTTTATTTCTAAATGGTCTTTTGTAGGTATCAGGTTTTACAATTCCATTCCTCTCCAAAAAATGGTTTACGTCGAAACAAATGGAGCTTAGACAAACTTTTCTTGGCAGGAGTCGCAAATTTGTAGGTCTAGATTTTCGTGGCCTTCATTTTAAGCATGTTCATTGGCACAATTTGAAGTGTGCAAAGCTCCAATCAGTTAACAACACTATCCAGGGTCGAAATGTAGAATTGTAGCCTTGTCTTGAAAAAAGAAAGTGATCAAGCAAATTTAATGGACTTGTTTTAATTGTTGCCACATAGAACTGCAGAAATACTGCTTTTGTAATTGTACAGTATTAGTGGTAAAAAAATGAATTAATGAAGTATACAATGTAAGTACTCAAATCATGGACCTGTTTTCAAGCTCCTATACAAAGGCAAAAAAACCAAGAAAGAAAACTGGGGAGAAGAATTCTCTTACTCTTCCTCCAATTCTAGGCCTGGTATGTATTCCAAACTTACATCGAAAACAACTGGACTATTTGCAGACACTCTTGGCCTTCCTGGAGCTGAAGTGAGACCTTTCGGGAATGCCAACTAATCAAAGGAAAAAAAAAAACACCTATATGTTAGATTTTTTTTTCCTCATATTTATTCATCAGAATAACAAAAGGAAAGAAATAGAAGTTTCTTGTATCTGCATGATTGACCAATGCCATAAAAAAGCAAGGTTAGGTGAATAAGAATGCACATTTCCATTATTGATGCTGCACCATTTTATCCAGCTTGAGCATCAAAAGCACTCAAGGGAAACGGAAATTATACAGGTATTAGTATTTTGGAATATCAAGCATCTAGTGCTAAACGTACTGATCCTGGGATGTAGAGTCGACGCTTCCCTCCTATTTTCATGCTCAGGATCCCTTCATCAAGTCCCTTGATCACCTGTTATACCCATTTAGATTATAATATGCCAATGAGGAGTTTGAAATTAGAAGATTGAGCAGAAAACCAAACTTGCTCAGATTGAGCCCAAATTATGCAATCATTTCTCTTATGGTCTTACCTGACCAGAGCCAACACGAAAAATGTAAGGCAGACCTTTCTCCAATGAACTGCAGGATTTAAAGGAAGAAAACCTTAGAGAGAGAAATTTTTTGCATGTGTGTCTTAGACTCTGTGCATTTCATGTTAGTTTACCAAACAATGTATGCACGCTAGTTTTTTTTTATTGGATAGAGTGCGCACGCTAGTTAGTAATGCCAAAGATAATCATAATTAAAATCTCCCATAATTTCAGTAGTCACGAGCATCTGAGACCTTGTTAAGTTGGGTAAAATGCATAAAATTAAGTTAAAATGTTTTTGGGCAAATTAAGTACTTGTTGTGGAATTCATTAAAAGAAAAATCTATCTCTAAGACACTCGTGAGTCGTGACAAATGATACATGTTGTAGAAGTCAAAATTCACACATTCAAGTTCTGCATCATTTGATTCTCAAAAAAAAAAAAAAAAAAGTTCTGCATCATTTAATTTGTGCAAGAGATATTGGCTACATTTTCTTGTAATAATTTTACTTACCTGTCAAATATTTGTCCTGATGGAACCATGGCAACATAATTAGCCGCCACCTGTGATCATATATGGCATTGGCATGAGAAAAGTTGGAGGCACATGAAGAATAAATCTCAATATAGTGGCAAGAAAAGTATGTACATAAGAAAAAGGTGAAACAACGATTTCTGTTTCTCTCATATTCTGTGATAATGACATAATCCAACTCCCCCACCCCAACAAAAAAATAAATTGCTAAATTATTTTTGTAATCAATTTTTGATCAACCATTGTCTAGTTCACCTGACAGTATTTAAGGGAAGTATGTTCTCAAAAGGGCTAGTTTAATTTCAATTAGTATGAGTTGTCAGTCAGGCATATCAACCAGATCTGCTAAGCCACTAAAAAGTAACACAAAAATATGAAGCTACCTTTAACAGAGGGGTTAAGCTGTGGAAGAAGGAAACCAAAGATGTAGTATGACTAGAGGATTAGAAGGACAAAGACTGAGAGAAGGATGCATGCACTATGTAAGAGGTCTCATAACTCTCATCACTCCAGCTGCACCTGCCGAGGCAACGGCTATATACAAGTATTAGCTCTACCTAAATTAGAGGTTGATGAATATGCCTAAAATTTTCTAACTGTATAGTGGGTGGGTGAAAGTAAAAGACAAATGAGCCTATGCCATACTGAAGAAGCTATTCACCAGTTGATTCTGAGCATTGCTCAAGTTCAACATCAATGTAATATAGTGATCTAAATTTGGTGTAGCCGCTTAAGAAGTTCATTTAACATAAAAATCCCATGCTCAATTTGAATAGCAGATAAAAACTACTATGCGCAAGCCAGAAACTAATTTGTAAACTTTTCTATAGCAACTTAAAAGTTTATATTTAGGGTCATTATCCAGTGCCTTAGCAGGAAAAAGGAATGAAAAATAAAAAAATCACTTATATGTGAGCCAGACTAATTTGCACACCTGAAATCCAACTGGTGGACTAGGGCCTTCACCAACTTTAATATCCTTATATTGCAAACCAGACTCTGTAGTTACCATGGGCACCTTCATTAAAGAGCAAGTCCAACATTTAGTACCAAATGATCATTCATAGAAGTCTATTCTATATTTCATCAAACTAATTACATGCTGAATCATGATCACAGGTTATTTAAACATACAGGAAAGTGTTTTAACCACAGCATAGTCACTACAATAACGATAATTTTCTTCCTAAGTACAAACCATATAATATTGATCTCAGAAACTCTCTGCACATTGATCGTATAGACTGTCATGAAGTTGATGGGATGTTTCTCACACACAAGATTGCTCTACTGTTTTAATCGATTACACTAGTGTGTATGGTAGGAAAAGATTCAGGTTGTAGATAAATGAAAGTGGTTTATATCAAATTATTATAGTATACCAAGAAGGCAACAAGGAACCCCCCAAAATTTGTTAATTAATTGGGTATTACTGCTTCAGATCTGCACCGTACAACAATTCTTCTGGTAGAATTCATGTGGTATTGAGTGGCAGCTCAAGTACAAAGTGTCAGAGTTCTATCAAGAGAATAAGTTTGAGTGACAATGGATAGTCGACTAATTTGGTACTAATAAAGAGTTCCCTGCAGTAAGTACTTGACCAAGTTGAATAGAAACTAGTTGTGTAACTAGGCCCCAATGGGTAAGACCTCTGCCTATGGAGAGGCAAGATGTTGAGCCACATGCAGCATGAGAGCTAAGCCCTAATGAGTAAGACTTTGGCCCAGGGATCCTTCTGACTGGCTGCATCTAGTATAATACTGGAGAGTTGCAAGAAGGAAAAAATAAATAAATAAATAAAAAGGCAGAAAAGTTGAGTACTAAAAATTTTACAGAATGAGGGACAACCCTTTGAAATGGTTTTGAGGTGTGTGTGTGTAAGAGAGAGAGAGAGTGAGAGATGCATGCAATATTAATTTGTAAATGTACATAAGAGATTTAGCTCTACATGGGGAAAAGAAAGGCTTAAATGGACATAAGAGCTTGAAAATGTCATAGAATGAAAAAATAAAAATAATTCTTCTCATAATCCTGATTTTAAAGCAGGATTCAAACTCCTTATTGATAGAAACAACACTATGTGCCGGTCATTAGGACTTAAGACATGTAATGAGCATGCCAGATTTTTGTTATTCACATATGGTAGGGATTTGGTGCTACATGCAAGAACTATAGTTATTTATAGCCAAATAACCTTAGATGATGTGACAACATATGGTGTAGAATAAATATGAAATAAAAGCACATTTTAAGTTTAGTTGGAAACAAAATTCATTTATTTCTGAAATGTGCCCAGAAAGGCATGCCTTAAGCAGTGGTGTACGTATATATCCTAAACACTCATGGCATAGGCCCCTAAGGTTTTTAGCCTTTAAGGCCAATTTCAAGTTTAACCTACAGCAGTGTGAGCTATGTTTCAAGTTTTGGTAGTTACATTGCCGTCTTCCTAAGTTATAGTCCTTTTGAGAGACTTGCTAAAAAATAGTTCGATGCAACCTGCTTCATTCAGTGGGAAGGCATCTTTTTACTCTATAGTAATTAATGCTAGCACTTGAACTTCCAAGAAAAAATTAATTTTGGCAGTTAAAGGGGCGACGTAATCTCACCATACATTTTCAAGCTCTTTCTCGCAAGTATCATCACATAGTCTTGGCTTCTGCTCTGGGGGCAAGCCAGCTCCCTTGGCATCAAATGAATCTATAAAGAGGCTTGAAAAGCCAAAAACCAATCCCATTAGATCCCTACGCTTAATTACATTGAATTCATCTCTCCATTCACTTGCCCTTGAAGCTTCAGCTTTATGGTCAGAATTTGAGCATCGTACAACTAGAGCTCGAACCCTGTCACTGGAAATGCCTTGATTGTTGGCAAACAGACCTTTGCCAAAAGCAGAACCTGAGACAAGCAGAATCTCATTAGCTACATAGAGTTTAGGGAGGGGAAAAAAAGAACAGTTGAATTTGTAGTAAAAGGAAAGAATATTACTACCAAATGGTGACAAAAACAGTTGCAAGAAGTCAGACCTCAGTTATATTTTTGAAGCCCATTTCATTGACAAGATCTGGTAGAATTCTAAACCAAATACATAATTTCATTCACATTCTATGATTCTAACTTTCAAAGAAATATATAAATACCAAGGAATGAATTTTACATCAAATAATAGGAATGCATTCTTTGAATTTAAAGATAAGACAGATGAACAAATTGCGAGAGAGAGGAAGTTTTTTGATGATAGACAAAAATCATTTCAAGCATCTTAATTTCTTAATATGTATTTGAAATGGTCATGGTAGATTCTCCTGTTTATTAAGGAAAACACATCAATCTGCGAGCATGCCCTTTAGAAAGGAACGTAATCCAAAAGGAAGTCAATCTTATTGGGAAAGGCAAGAATTTGTTTTCAATAAATTATTTGATATCTAGTGATCTAGACATGGGATCAATGATTCCCATTTTCATGCCCGAAATTTCCATTGCATGAGACACCCAACTACCTCAATTCAAAGCATTTCCAGCAGTGATAAAAGTAAACTTGAATCGGTCAGAAACATAGGCCTATAAGGGGCAACACATCTCCAGAATGATCATTAGATTATCAGCTTCTATTTTTCTTATTTAATCAAAGTTACCATTTCCACTGCTCTGTAAAGCATGATAAACCAAATTGAAATGTCATGTACAACACAAAATTACAAAGGAATGATTCAATTTTCACAGAAAATTCAAACATAAGCTGAATGAACGACATAATGAGAATCACAAAACATAACTGAGCCCACACCCATAGCTTAAATGGGTTAACTGGTGTCCTTATATTTTATACCAAGGCCTCAATTGGAGTCCCCACAGATGTTATCTCCCCAACAGAATTAGCTACCTACTTGGAGGTGGAGCTTCACAGTTCAGATGGTATAGATATAATTTCCAAATAGCAAAGTTAAGCATAGTAATCTGATTAATCTAAGAAAGGAAATTCTATGGATAGAATGTGAAGTGGCTAAGAAAAAAAAAAAACATTAAACTCAAATTAAAAAATAAAAAACAAAATTCCCACTTAGAATTCCACATTCTTTACAAGAAAACCAGATACATTTGTCAGGCAAAAAGTATTTGTCATAAAAAGAAAACCCATCATTTTTGCCAAAATTTAAGCTGGGAAAGACAAGTTCCATTAGATTTTGGGTCAGAATCACTTTCACAAACTTACTGAATTATGAGAAAAGCAAAAAGAAAGAAAAGAAAAACACACAGTTCATAATTTTGTGACATGCACATTGACTTCAGAATTATGACTAAACAAGTAAGGAAATTTGGGGAAGAAAAAAGTTACAGATAAAGTGAGAAAAGTTGATTACCAAGTGGAAGAAGCAGAGAAGCCATGTCCTATGGCTATGAAGTGTGAAGTGAAGAGGTTGTAATGTTTGGAAACGGATAACGAAATCTTGTTGTGTCATGCGTGTGAGTGTATATATATTTCTCTCTGCCAGCTTGGCATCTCTCCATTGGTGTTGTATCTAGTAAATACTTTGTATGATCTTGCCACCTCGGCACTGATTTAATTTTTTTTTTCAGACTGTCTGAAAATGTATAATATTAATATTCAATAACATCTCCTTTGAAAGTAGATGTCTTTTTGTTGTTAAAATTATTATAAATTCAATAATTACAGAAAGAAATAATTTTTTAAATTCAATAATTACCAATATATATATATATATATATGGATTTAAACTCATTATGTCCTTTTTAGAAAAATCATGAAGTGCTAGGTGAGTTTCTGTTTGGCCTACCATGATTTATAACGATTATGTTGCAATTAAATGGGCCACTTATAGAAAAACTAGTCTCCCAAAACCATAAAATGAAAACAAAAATTTGGCAAAAACCCCAAAATGAAAAACGAAAAAGAAAAAGAGTAGCCTTCCATTTCTACACTTGAGACCATTAATAGGGGAAAATTGGTTGCACACAGTGTCGAAAACAACTAAAAATGTGACTTTGAGTTACGATTTTAAGGTTTTTTTTTTTTTTTTTTACAAGATAAAAATTCTACTCTAACATAATCTAAGTTTATATGTGTATGAAACTCTTTTCTAGAAACTTGAATTCTGACCCTTGTCCCCCACACCTTACAAGAACTTATACTTGTGAAATGACCATCGCGCCAAAAATGCGCTGTGGTACAATTTTAAATTTGAAATCACGTTTTCAATTGTTTTCAATGGTTTGTATTTAATGTGTATAATAAACATTGCCCTTAGTCATAAGTAAGTATAACCACACTGCCATTCCTACATCCAAACAAGAAAATATATCAGTCCATTCTATTTCTAATTTCTCTTTGGGCAAAATACTATTTTAATTTCTAAACTTTATCAAAAGTTTTTTTTTTATCTTTAAACTTTAAAAAGTTCTTTTTTTATCCCTAAACATTGTAAATAGTGTTTTCAATAATTTAGAGACAAAAATAGAGATGAAAAAAGAACATTTTTCAATAGATTAGAGATGAAAAAAAAAAACTTTTGATAAATTTAAAGACATAAATAAAATATTTTCAATAATTTAAAGATGATAGATGAACTTTTTAATAATACAAAGACAAAATAATTTATAAAGTTTAAGAATAAAAAATAAACTTTTAATAAAGTTTAAAAAACAAAATATTTTGTCCTAGTTGCTTCCTTATCTCCCGAACAGGCTAAAGACCAAAAAAAAAAAAAAAAAAAAGCTTTCTTTGTTTTAAAAGCTTTTAAGCTGGGTGCCATTCTGTTCGTTCTCTCATTAGACTCTCTCATCAGTCAGACCCTCCAAATTAAGCTAGGTGCGTTCTCTACTCTCCCAAAATACCAAAATTCTTCCTTCTCCTCTATTTTGGTAGTTCAGAAAACGCAGGAAACTCCGAGAATTTATATTCTTTCAAAATTTTAATTTCTCAGCTTCTTCTTATCTTTTCTTTTCTTTCTACCAAAACCCATAAAAAAAATATTAAAAAAAAACTCCTATTTTTTTGCATGTAATCCCAAAATTTTGAACTTTTGGGTCTTTGGATGTTAGGGTTTTGCTGACCCTTTATAGGGTTTTGATCAATTTTACCTTTTGATATATAAATAAATATATATATATATATATATATTTTTTTTTTTAATATTTGGGTTTTGCTTTTAGTTTGATTTTAAGTGCTCTGTGGTTGAAAATTCCTGGTGCTTATTGTAAAGGGTTTCAAACTGTTATTAGTGTGATTTCTGATTCTTGCATATCTTTTCTCTGTATATTTTTGTGTAGGTTTGGATTTGGTGTAGTTGCAAGTGAGTGACAATGGTGGAGTTTCTTTTTGAAGACATTTTCAGAATCGAGCGACTAAACCCAGATGGTAAAAAGTTTGATAAAGGTATATAAGTTTTTGGGTTCTCATTTTTTTTTTTTTTTTAAATTCTTTCTTTTACTTACATTGTAAAATTCATTTTGGTTTCATATTGTAAATCTTATGTAGCCTAGTTAATTGCAGGTTGAATAAGCTTAAAGCTATGACCTTTTTATTTTGTTATATTTTTGCCACAGTACACGGTTGGTCCCTAAAGTTTAACCCATTAGCGATTTTAGTCCTTGAAGTTTAAAGCGATCACTTTTAGTCCATTAGTCATGTCTTTTAATCCTTACGGAGTGATGATGAGTCAGTTTTTTAGTTTAGCCACATCATTTAATGGACTAAAAGTGATCGCTTTAAACTTCAGGGGACTAAAATTGCTCATGAGCTAAACTTTAGGGGATCAACAATGTAGTTAAGCCTTATATTTTTAAATGGTGTTTTGTAATACTACTCTAGGGTTGTTGCAAGGATTGAAGTAGGACCTCTTGTAGAAATATCTACCATGAAAGTTTCTAGTGGGTATCTAAAATGGGGTGAGTACTTGTTCATGAGCCATATAAGCATCACGAGTCAAAGCAAGTTTTATGTGGGGAAGAGATCACACAGAGGAAGGAACAAAGAGTGCCTTTGAGGAATAAAAGGCATGCAATGATAATACAAAAGCAAAAGCAGTGGTGTTAAAGGAGGTCATTAGAAAAAATTATTGACTCTTCTATTGCTTCTCTTTCTCATAGTGTGTTGAAAAGTATAATGAAGTCTGCAGAGTTGGTCTTTTAAAATTGACGTAAAACTTCTTAATATATTAGCAGAACTGTCGGGGTTTTCAATTAGTTGAATGTTGTCAACAGTAGGTAACCTTTTCTTTTCCTCCTTAAATAAGTACTATACCTATATATTTTTATAAGTTGGTGCATCATGAATGAACATTTATTGCCCCCATTGATAGCTGTGTGAATTATGTTTTGGCTATATATCAGCTGAAATGATTAAGCAGCCTCCTTTTATTATCAAAAAGCATTGCCTCATGTCATTCTAAGAGTTTGAAATGCCGTAATACTATGAGCTTTTTATGTGACCATCCAATGCTACTTGATTCCCGTATGAGCCTTGTGTTTAAGTAGAACTTGTGAACTTAAAAAGAATATGGGGGCTTGGAGGGATTATAATTTTTTTTTCTTTTAAAGTACAATTGTCAGGAACTGCGGGCTTATGGATGCATTAAGCACTGTGATACTCAGTACTATTTCCTAATTGAAATGCAAAATAATCATCAAACTGTAACTACAGTCTGTAGAAACCAGCATTAGAATGTGATTGAAAATTTTTACAAATGCTATGCTTGTTTATCAATTTTTTTCTTCATATATCAGTTTAGTAGAATACTAGCATGCCTTCAAGTGGACCTGTTGTTGTAGGATAAAAAGGGAACCTAGTCAAATCTGCTCTGGCTCTGGCAGCTTTGGTCGGTTTGGGTTTTGAGGAATTAGACTTAGGGGTTGATGCAAAAAAGGCTGGAAAATAGTAAGTAATATAGGGTTTCTAATGATGAAAAGGAATAGTAGGATTTGGGGATGAAACAAAGAAGAAAATCTAAGGTCTGGGTGGTTGTTCCAGTGCTGTGAACAGCAATTGAGCTGTTTTGGGTTCTTTGAGGCTTTTATATGGATGAGTGGTTGAGGATTTTAAAGGTAAAAAATCAATGTTTGTGTGAGCTAGGTTTCAACTTTCAAGTTTCTGGAAATTTAAGGATGGAAAAGAAAGGAATAAACTTGTAGGCATCACACCTTGGAGAAGGTTGTATTATACAAATCTTCATAGGTTCCGAAAATTTAGGAAGAGAAAGTATTACATCCATATAAATAGAGGACTAATAACCAACCCTAATAGGACTTGGACTCCCTGGGCTTTGTTAACAAAGGTCACACTAAATAACTAAACTCACAAACAAAACCCAATAAAATAATCAAACCCCAAAATAAGATCTAATGGATCAATGGTGCAACTGATTTCCAGAACCTAGAAAATTACAGAATTGACCCTAACAGTTACAAATGAATAAAAGAAAAGAAAAATGAAATTGGCTTCTCGCCACCTGCGACACCTGTCCTTAAATTCTCCATTATTAGCTTAACAGTGATCCAAAAAATGTGCTGGCTGTATGATGGTAATGTGTTTCTATTAAGGGCTGGAGAACTAAGTTTCCCTTAGTTGTTACTATGGTTGAGTTTGCAATTATATAGAAGTTTCCGTGGAAGACATTCTTAATATTCTTTATATCCTTTGCGTTTGGGGTGGTGCCCTTTGAATGGTAAGGTGTTGTGTAGGGTTTTTCAGTAAATTTATGTTTTATAATTAATGGTTTTTGCGGGCTGATTTATGCTAGTCTCTACATTAGATAGGAATGTACTATGTTTAGTTGACCTAGAAAGATTCATCATGATTAGATATTTGTTTGTATTTTTTAGATATACATGTCTTGTAGGCATTTTATGTTCACAATTTCATCCAATGTGTTTCTGTAGTTATTCGGGTTGAAGCAAAAAGCGAGAAGTTTGACATGTTCATGCACCTAGATGTGATGGTTACAAAGGATTTTGAAGTGAAGGAAGGTGATAAGTTTGCTATGGTAATAGCTCCAACACTAAATCTGGATGGAACACCTGACACTGGCTATTATACTCCGGTAATTGTAATACTTGTGTAGTATGCATTAGTTTATTATTCTCAACTTGTTTATGCTTTTTTTTTTAATTTTTTATTATTTTTTATTTTGTGTTTATTCCCCCACATGAAGATTTAATTTTGCATTTAATTTGAGCTCTTTTTTTTTGGGGGGGGGGGGGGGGGTTGTGCTTATTAACTTTGCCATCAACAAACCTGGGCCACTCAAGTGTAACTCTCCTGTATGCAGTGATGCTCTATGTAATTTGTAATAGATGCTACTGGTGAGACTAAAAATGCTAGGTTGAGTTACGCATTTAGTTAACGAACAGCACCACTCACCAGATGAGATGATGATTAGTGGGTCAGGTCCAGTTATTATTATTAATTTTGATACATTGGGTGATGAAGCTACTTCTTGGGTGGTTACATGGCTTCAGTGTGAGTCTAGCTGAAATCGTAATTTGGGGCTGGATGGGTTGCAGAGCAATACATATTCAACTGTGAATGATACATTATCATGTGGAGGTTGCATGGGTAAGTGTTTAAACAGGGTGAAGCTGGGTGAAATGTCTTTGTCATGAGCAATGGAGACCACTACTTGTGTCATCAATAAAGTAAAAGTTGTTCAAGTCAGTGGTGACGTAACCATATAAAAAAAGCATTATAGAAATTTTTTTAATACATGGGAAAGCAGAGCAAAAGAATGATGACAGGTTAAAAAAAAAGGGAGGGGGGGGGGGGGGGGGGAATTAACTAGAATCAGAGTGAAAGGAGAATTGCAAGATTGTCAATCTTTAGAAAATGAAAATTATATGATCTGGTGCTGCTTTAGAGTTTTTGTACACGTGCTTATGCTCATGTATTTGAATTATCTTTGCGAATGCTTCTTATTTTTCAGGTTTAATTTAGTAAAATAAAACGTACCATTATCAACTGTGCTGATGTCCAAAGCTCTCACCATTCTTTCTAATTAGATTCAAGTCTCTAATTAGTAATTCCCAAATGCAATGTAATGTTACTTGTTATTGTCCCCATTAAGTTTTCCTTGCAATGAAACAAAAAATCAACAATAGGTCTTTTGATATGGGTACCCCTATTTGAAAAAGAAAAAAGGAGTATATTTATCATAGTGGAAACAATTTTGTGGGCAATAGATCCTTGACAACACAGGAAGTTGTAGGACACTCTGTGCTCATAAATGATCAATCCATGCTCTTGGAGAGAGATATCTTGATCGGTGACAGATTGATCTTAACGAGTTGAATGATTGATTGATAGCAAACAGGAAAAAAAGCAAGCCTTGGTCTCAAAACTTTGGGTTTGATTGGTAAGTTACACACACACCTAGTGGGTCTAAACCCACAATGGCATCCCGTTATTATGGGAGGAGGAAGCACCAGTTGCCTCATTAGAACTAATGAATGTAGTTGCAAATGACATTCTTTTAATTTACTCATCTCATAACAGTGTCTTGCTGCCATGTGAAAAAAGTTATACCTGCAATTTTTGGCAATTTTGAGCCATAATATAGGGGGTTTTCATGTGGTGTTTGATGATAGTGACGGAATTGACGGCAGGTTCATCATGTTAAATTGTTACATTGACTGATCTTTCACAGCTCATAAACTTGGCTTCTATGGTGCCTGTGCATTTTTTGAGTTTCTCATTTCTACCATTTCTTTATAATGCTTTTTTTTTTAAGCCTTTAAAAATGTTATTGTACTGTGCCTGTGCATTTTTTAGTTTCTACTGTTTCTCTAATCATTTCTTTAAGTTTCAATGATAAAAGTTTTTTGAGCCACTAATAAATTCATTGTTCTTTGTTGTATTTTGGTTGTTTGCTTTTCCTGAACTTTGTGGATTTTCAAATCATTGAGGCCCTAATAAATTAATTCTTAATTATTTTCCAGGGCAGTCGGCAGTCACTTGCAGATAGATTTGATTACGTCATGTATGGGAAACTGTATAAAATCGCAGATGGTTCAGGACGTGGAATTAAAGCGTATGTAGTGCTACTCTTCAGACATTAATTCTTTTTTACATGTCTTGAGTTGTTATACAGTTGCTAACCAAAGAAAAACGTGGCTGATAGTTGTTGTAGTTACTCACCTAAGTGTGTATAGTCCGGTTAAATATGTCATAGCCATAAATGATTGTTGGTATGGCATCTGATTTGCACTGTCTGCAACATGGATGGTTCAGAACTGTGCAGTTCTTGCCATTATTGTGGATAAGGTTGTCAAAAGTGTGCCTATTCACAATCCCAAAAAGGTAGTGCATTCGGTTGGGGACCATGTCTTATGAAGCAGAGGTCATTAGTTTGAATCTCCCGTTTTCACTCCCTTTGAGCCAAAACTTATCAAGAGAAAAGAAAGTGTGCCTTCGCACAAACTCCACCCTAAGTTTCAATGAGGCTCAATTGTAGTGCTTTAAGGTGCAGCTTAAGCTTGAAAGTTTTAGTTATATATTAATTTATTTTAAGCTCAATGCATATCAGTTAAATGCTGCAATAACAATCACTATTCCAAGGGTTTCGGACCTTTTGGTAGCTTTCTAGTCATGTATTTTAGAAGGCTTTTACATCAGGTTCTGCTTTTTTCTTCAGGGAGATAAACGTTTCGTTTGGTGGGCTTCTGATGATGCTGAGGGGAGATCCATCTCATTGCAACAAGTTTGAGCTTGATCAGAGGCTGTATGTCCTTATGAGGAAGGTGTGAAGCTGTGTCATAATATCAAAGTCTTGTTAACTTCGTACCCTTTCTGTATGGAGGATTTTTCTTTAGTTGCCAAATTATGATACATGGATGCTATGACACAAAGTTTATAATTGTGAAAACCGAATTTATGATAAAAATCAATGTTATTGTACCTCTGTGTATGCCTATGTGTGGTGCAAATGATCAGGGGGCTAAGCCTCTTGGTGCTGCCAACGTGACCTGGTTTAGAGAAATATGCAGTTCTACCCAATTAATAACTGAAAATTTTGTCAAAAAAAAAAAAAAAAAAAAAAAACTGAAACTTTTACATTTCCCCCCTTTTTTTCTTTTTATATTGAGCGAAAAAGGAAAGGAGGATTTCTTGTGGTGGGTCTGGGAAGGAAATAATACTATAGGTTAAATCTCATGGATCCCAATATCAATATGCCATGGAGTTAGGTATGGTCCCTCAGTAATATTTGTGTAGTAAGGTTTAAATTTGAGTAAGGAAAACAAACGGTCTTTTTGTCATTTATGTCATTTATAAATCTAAAGATGTAACAGATTTTACAATTTTTTTCATAAATTTTGAGGTGGTTGGTTGTGATTGGTGTACAATGAAAGTAATTTGAGCGATGGTCCTAGCGAAAGTGATGTTGTACTAATCAAAATCAGCCATCTCAATAAGTTATAAAACAAGTTTGTGAATTTGTTGTGTAGCATTGTTGTAGTATTACTTTACTAAGTAAACATGAGGCTCTTGTCGAAAATTCAAGGTTTAGTAAATTTAAGCCCTAAAGTTAAGTTACCAGACTCAAATTTATCAATGCGAAGCTATGATCCAGAGAGGAGGAAACGTAGCAGTACTCATGTGATGCATGAGGGCTTGAGTGCACGAGTGGAATGATGCATGGAGGCACCTAGCAAGAAGATTTGGTGGCGTGTGGCGGTTTTTGCAGTTGATGTCAGTAGTGTTTTGCAAATCATCTTCAAATCTTTCGAGTGGTGTGATTTTTTTTTTTTGATTTTTTTATACATAAGATAGGATTTCAATTTATGATGTCATCTCTATTATGATTGTTCTTTATCATTAGGTTAAGACACCAATTCATTTTTTTTGTGCAACTTTTGAACCATAGATCGTTTGTTCTTTCGAGTTGTGTGATTAATGGCTAGAAAGAATGCTTAGAAAGTTTATATTTCGAATGGGTAGAGCATGAATGGCGGCAAATTGTATGAGCGACATTGCGAGTGGGGATGCCAAAAAAGGAGAAGAAAAGCAGTCCCAGGGGCAGAGCCACGTTAGCCATTGGGCCCCCCAATTTTTTTTAAAACCTCTCGAATAGTAGGTAAAATAGGTCTTTCTACCATTTATTTAAGAGCTGGCCCCCTCCAAGAGAAAGCTTGACCTCCCCTCCAATGTGTCAGCCATGAAAGTTCCCTCATCCTAACTCTCTTTTCACTTTTGTGTCTTTGGCTCTTTTTCCATTCCACTTTTAAGTACGTAAGCCATGTGCCAATATAATGTGAGAATTATAGAGATTGTGTGGGTAAAGTAAGAACATTCTCATCAACACTCTCAAATACAATAAATGCTAAATTTTAGCATCAAAAGATTAAAAAGCATACTCCATCAAAGCTCTTAAATCCTATTCATTTTGCAATCCAGCTACAGTGATGCTAAATTTTAGCAGCAAAATATCAAAAAGCATACTCCATCAAAGCTCTTAAATCCTATTCATTTTGCAATCTAGCTACAGTGGGTTGCTAGAGATAGAAGCCCACTGTAACAAGATTGTAAAAAAAATTATTTGTTTAATAAAGAGAGAGACAGAGAGGAGAGCGAGGAAAAATAAAAAATGAATAAAAAATAATAAAAAAAGAATATTTAAATGCAGTGTTAAATAAAATAGAAGTTTTGATAGAATGGATATTGTACAGTGATGTGTTATATATTATAAAATTAGTTGAGATGGTAAATGCTAAATTTTTTAGAAGTGTTGATGGAAATGCTCTAATAGCAATGACTAGTGCTAGGGAAGGCCTTTCAACATTTGTTTTCTGTGGCTCTAGATGCTGATGGACCTATTACTTTGTCTCAATAATTTTTATATTAACTTGTTGTAAAGAATTAAAAAAAAAAAAAAAAAACCTTGTATTGAATTTAATTGTTCTTAAAAATGACAATATTGTTTGTATTTTATTGGTCATGGTAAATCAATGTTAAATTCAATTAGAAAACCTAATGTATTCTACTTAATGTACTGTATTTAAGTTTGCTCTAATAAAGGAAGACATACACACACACAAGTTGTTACTTTGGATTTGATAAATTTTTTTTTTTAACTAATGCAGGAAGACATGCATGTATGTATGTTGAACTTTGGATTTTCTTGAATTGTAAATCAATATGAGACTTTCACCTCTGCCACTCCATACAAAAATTCCTAACTTCGCCCCTAAGCAATCCAATCTTAATTTTGCTAGGATAAGGATTGGGTCTAGTGCGTTTTATGCACTGTACCCAAATCATGTCCATTTTGATAACATGTTAAAACCATATAAACTGATAGAAAAAAGGCCTTTGTATAAACATGACAACATAGGTTTACTATACCAACATCACAAGAATTAAAATTAGGGGTGTGCGCAGTTTGGTCGGTGCGGTTTTTTCTCAAATTTATCACTGAACTGATAGGGATCGGTATTCACATAATTGGAACCGATGCACACCGGTTAAAGTAGGTTTTTCGATCTATAGCGTGCGGTTTTTTGCGGTCGGTTCAATCGGTTTGAAAAATTAAAATAACAGTATATTTTTTTATTAAAAAAATTGGGCTATTAGGCCCAATATTATCAATAATAATAAAAAAAAATTATCAATGCACAACATGTTCAAGATTCCAAGAAAAATGCACAAACTTTTCACACAAACGACTAACCTGTTCATAGATTAACCAAAATATCCACTTGATAAGTTTTTTAAAAGGAAAAAAAAAAAAATCACTTTTCAACAGCACCTTGTGAAACATATCTATTGTTACATTGTTTTCTTCTTTAGTAATCAAAAACACTAACACATTCAAAAAGCTAAAGCAAACTTTATGCTTTGGTGGAGCTGCTGATTCACAGAGCATTTCTACGCTACAATTACCCAAAAATAAAATAATAATTATTATAAATTCATAATCATCTACTGATATGGGTCAAGAATAACAAGATGGGCTAGAGTGATTGAGTGTAAGACTTGAGAGTGTGGTGTCTAACTTACTTGGTGTGGTGTTTGTCGTCTGGTGTGGAGAGTGATTGAGTGCAAGACTTGAGAGAGAGGAGAGTTTTAAGGTGAGAACAAAGGAAAAGAAAGAATATATAGGAGCCTTGACCTAGAACAAAACGACAGCGTTTGGTGCCTTTTTTTTTCAAAACCAAGAGAAACAATGTCGTTTCACACATTTAAAAAGCTGCCATGCATGATTCAGCTGTAATTATATTATGTGAAATATGATTGGAATGATATATGACAAATTTAGTGTAATGACAATTTAATTTGACTTTCATGAGAGAGAGAGAGAGAGAGAGAGAGAGAGAGAGAGAGAGAGAGAGAGAGAGAGAGAGAGAGAGAGAGAGAGGATCCAAATAACTTTCCCCTAGAAATTTCAGTTAACCCACCCACAGAGGAGGCGGAATGCTATCAAGCATTAAGCCATTTAGAAAAATTAATATCTTAACTTCATTACAAATACCCGTCGTAAATTACTACCAAATACAGATAACGATATTTGATTTTTTATTCAATGAAGTGCATACCAAAAAAAAAAAAAAATACAAGCAAAAAGAAGAAAATAAAGAAGAAAAAAAAACTTGAGGTGAAGCCAATATATTGTAGTACTTATCTGGCATTGATGCTCCATAAGACCACACAACCTGCTATGTCACTTTCTTTTGAAGGATACTTCAAAATTCAACTATTATTAGAAATAACAATGTGACAATCTCTAGACTCTCAAAAATTGAGATTGTGAATGGCCTCTACCTATGCAGGGATGGATTTTTTTTATCCTCCTTCCCAGCCAAACAAGAAAACGGATTAAGTGAAGCAGAAAAACCAAAGAAATCACCACAACCAAACTACCCAGAACCCATTCTTGTATATTAAAGACCTCCTTATATTTCAAAGCGTATATTGAGAATGGCGTCACCATGGAGATTGTAGTTATATCGGTAATTATCAGGAATGCAAGAGTGGTACAGAGAGCTATTGTCAAGAGGCCCATACACATCTTATTCTTGATCGGGAATCCATTAATTAGTAAGAATGTGACAATGACTGATGCAATAAAAGAGATAGCGTTGAATATCATGAAATAGAAGTAGTACAACGGATCGATAGAACCTATAACCGACGTTCCAGCATCAACTTCGATGTTATAACCAGAATAATGAGTAACATTTCCACTTTGTGGCCAAACATCGCCTGGGGGGCTAGCTACCTGTTGAAAAGTGATAATTGTAATCACAAAAGCCACTACCATTATATAGCCACGATTCTCTTCTACCCAATTACCTCCGTATTTCAAGTGTTTCAACAAACTCTTCCACCATTTCTTACTTGATTGTGTTGTTTTTGCTGATGCGTTGTAGCGATCGACAATATCATCTCCTCCTTGAATCATTATTTCCATTAGTATATCATCTCTATACCGACTTCCTAGTGTCTTGTGAAGTTCTATCATATCGTCATCTTCACGTCTCATTTGTGTTATTTCCATTCTCTCTCTCTCTCTCTCTCTCGTTTGTGAATAGCTCTATGTTTCTCTCTCTTGATATAATAAGAAGATTTTTCTTGGAAAGTCTGCCTAAATGGTTTCAATTAAATGGCTATGCAGTTGCAGGTCTATTTACATAGATAAATATAATATACAAAAACATAATTGCATCTACTTATTATTTATAAGCGATATAAGTTAAAATTTATTGTGAAAACAATGGAATTGAATGCTTTGGGGTTTGTTACCTTCAAACTGGACCAACTTTCCTCTCTCTCTCTCTCTCCCATGTCTATCCCTTTTTTTTTTTTCTTCATCTCAATTTCCCACTTTGTCTCACTGCATCTATCTTCTTGTTTTCTCTCCTCTCAAATCTAACTCACACTCACACCCAAACCTATCTCTTTTTTTATTACAACGGCCTGCATTGACTTTTTTGTCATTGCAATAACACCTATTGCGACTAGATTTTCAAAATAAATCATTGCAATATGAATGAAAATCTAGTGTTGCATAAACTGATTGCATCGGAGTTTATTACAATGGTTTGGAATGAATTTTTTATTGTTTCAATAACACCTATTACAATAATATATGATTGGAATGATATATGACAAATTTGGTGTAATGAGAATCAAATTTGACTTTCATGAGAGAGAGAGAGAGAGAGAGAGAGAGAGAGAGAGAGGATTCAAATAACTTTCCCCTAGAAATTTCAGTTAACCCACCCACAGGGGAGGCGGAATGCTATCAAGTATTAAGCCATTTAGACAAATTAATATCTTAACTTCATTACGAATACCCGTCGTAAATTACAACCAAATATAGATAATGATATTTGATTTTTTATTCGATGAAGTGCATACCAAAAAAAAAAAGAAAAAATACAAGCAAAAAGAAGAAAATAAAGGAAAAAAAAAAAAAAAAAAAAAAAAAACTTAAGGAGAAGCCAATATATTGTAGTACTTATCTACAAGAAGAGAAAATCAACTAAATCATTTTTAGGTGGCCAGCTAGTTAGGGTTCTCTCACTGATTTGACACTCATGCTATATATGATGAATGACAATGTAAATTGTTATGCCATGTGAACTACTGAGTAGTAGTACACTCACTATGCTTCATTGAATAGGTAAATTCTCTCACTCTCACCTAAACAATTCCTTCTTTATTATAGTTATAATTATAATAATTTCCTCTCTCTCACCCATGTCTATCCCTTTTTTTTTTCCTCATCACTTTCTCTCACCACATCTATCTTTTTGTTTTCTCTCCTCTCAAATTTAACTCACACTCACACTCATGCCTATCTCTTTTTTTATTATAACGGCTTGCATTGACTTTTTTGTCATTGCAATAACACCTATTGCAACTAGATTTTCAAAATAAATCATTGCAATATGTGGAACTTATTGCAACAAAAATCTAGTGTTGTATAAACCTATTGCCTCGGAGTTTATTACAATGGTTTGCATTAACTTTTTTATCGTTACAATAACACCTATTACAATGATATATGATTGGAATGATATATGACAAATTTAGTGTATCATCTTTACACTGACTTGCTGGTGTCTTGTAAAGTTCTATCATATTGTCATCTTCACGTCTCATTTGAGTCATTTCCATTCTCTCTCTCTCTCTCTCTCTCTCTCTCTCTCTCTCGTTTGTGAATTGCTCTACGTTTCTCTCTCTTGATATAATAAGAAGATTTTTCTTGGAAAATCTACCTAAATGGTTTCGATTAAATGGCTATGTAGTTGCAGGTCAATTTACATGGATAAATATAATCTACAAAAAAAAATTGCATCTGCTTATTATTTAGGCGTAAATATACTTTTAGTCCCTACATTTTGACATTTTTCCATTTTAGTCCCTACATTTTAATTTTACCACTTTTAGTCCCTAAACCAATTAACGCGGGACATTTAAGTCCTTGAAGCACTATTTCGTCAGCCAACTAATGGAGAAACTGACCTGAGCATTAAAATATTATTAAAAAAATTATTTAACATTTTTTAAATGCCAAAATTTTAAAAAAAATAATTAATTACTCAATTTAATGTTACTGTAGAAAGAATAGAAACACATTGAATCAAAGAACATGAAACCTAGCAAAAGAATAGAAACCCAGCAACCAAAGCCTCATACTCTCTAAAACCTCATACTCTCTCTCTACGCTCTCTCACTCACCGCTCGCCCTTTCATCTTCATTCTCTCTCAAGACGATCTCAAAGACGCCACTTCATCCTCCTTCGACGACTCGCCCCTCGATCCCACCACTGCCCATGACTCGTCCGAGTGGGGCGAGTTCCGCTCTGAGTCCCACTCACCTCACAAGTCTAAGGATGAGCTTGACACTGGCTCCTGGCGCCCGATCTTTGAACTTGACTCCTCCTCCTCCGCCTCGGCCCCGCCCGATCTAATCCCCGCCTCGGGGTCTGATTCGCTCTTAATAGGGTGGCCATGGAGATCGACGCCTTGTAAGGTATCCTTGGCGGCCTTAGCGACTTCGATTCGCCTAAAGAAGACGAAAGCGTAGTTGCGAGAAGAGTAGGAGGTGGCGCTATCGAGCGCACCGTACTGGGCAAAGAGATCCATGAGATTTGAGTCCGCAACGTCGCTGCCTAGGTTACCAACCCAGAGATTGTTCGACGGCGTCTCCGATTTGTCGGAGTCACCGCCGATTCTTCCTAGCTTGGTGTTCATCATCATCGATTTGGTGTTCGGAGGTGGCATTTTCGGATTGATGGGGAATTTGGGTCTCACCACAGAAAGAGAGAGAGAGTGATTGGGTTTGGAGAGAGAGAGAGAGATAGAGAGATTTGATTTTGGGGAATGGTCTAGAGAGAAAAAAGAGAAGTGGATGAGAGTGAAAAGAAGGGCAGATGAGATTTGATTGGGTTTGGTGGTTTCAGGTTGCTACTGTGTTTACTTTAAATTTCTGGGTTTGTTTTTTTCATGTGGATTTTATTATTTTTCTGGGTTTATGGGTTTGATTTGTTGGAGGATTCAGTGGAGGAAAGGGATTTTGAATGAATTTTTGCATGTTTAATTTTCTGGGCAACCTTCATGTTCTTTCCCGAAGAACATGAAGAACATGTTACTTTGTTCTTCCGAAAATAATGAAAAGAAAAAAAAGAAAAAATTTTAATTACTCTTTTAAATTGGTTTATGTTTGTTATTGTGTTCTTTGTGTTTGTGATCTTGTCTTAATGTTTAAATTTGAGTTTGTGTTTTTTGTATTTGGTAAGAATTTGAATCATATACGGGGAAGAACATAAAGAACATGAATATGTTCTTCTGAGTTCATCAAAAAAAAAATATGTTCTTCTGAAAAAAAAAAAAAATATTGGAATAAAAAAAATTCTTTTTAATTAAAAGAAAGTAAATTTTTTTGTTTGAAAGAAAATAATTTTTTTGTTCTTTTTTTTTTTAATTAATATTGAGTAATTAATTAATTAATTTTAATTTTGGCATTTTAAAAAATGTTAAATAATTTTTTTAATAATATTTTAATGCTTAGGTTAGTTTCTCCGTTAGTTGGCTGACGGAATAGTGTTTCAAGGACTCAAATGTCCTGCGTTAATTGGTTTAGGGACTAAAAGTGGTAAAAATAAAATGTAGGGACTAAAATGAAAAAAATGTCAAAATGTAGGGACTAAAAGTGCATTTACGCCGATTATTTATTAGTGATATAAGTTAAAATTTATTGTGAAAACAATGGAATTGAATGCTTTGGGGTTTGTTACCTTCAAACTGGACCAACTTCTCTATATTCTTACTTGTTCTGGGAAAAAAAATAAAGGAAAGAGAAGAGAAAATCAACTAAATCATTTTTAGGTGGCCAGCTAGTTAGGGTTCTCTCACTGATGTGAAACTCATGCTATATATGATGAATGACAATGTAAATTGTTGTGCATGTGAACTACTGAGTAGTAGTACACTCACTTTGCTTTATTGAATAGGTAAATTCTCTCACTCTCACCTAAACAATTCCTTCTTTATTATAGTTATAATTATAATTGTAAGGACACAATTTGTAACGACCCATAATAATGTGGGGTTCGCACGTAAAAAGGCCCAAACAATATCACTTATAGAGCGTGGGTTTGAAAGGCTAGGTCTTGGTCACCGAACGGTAGTTGGAGTTAGCTCCGGTCAGAGAATCTCGTCCGAGGAGTTTGGGGAGCTTTATGCTCTTCTTATTCTCCTTGTTTCTAGGACTCCATGGTTGGGAGGACGGATTGTCCCCCCATTCTCACACTGCCTCTCTTATCCTTTTATATAGGCCTTTACCCTCTTACCAGCGTCCACGTATAAGCTCAATTTCCTAGGACTTAAGACTTGTCCCATCAGCCCATACCTAGAGTGGTTGGGGGTAGGTCGCAAAAGCTGAAGAGTATGGTCCTGTCAAGTGCAGAATGTTTTATTGCAGTACTGGCAGCCTTTTACTTGTACTGTTCCCGCACTGTGATCACTCTTCCTTTTAGGGGCATTTATGGCATGCCGAGCAGGAGCTCGTCCTCGGCCGTTTCCTTAGACCGTCCCTAACTCTTATGGTGAGTCCTCGGCCCTGTATCTCCTCGGCGCAGGCCTTGGGCCTTAACGTGAAATGGGCTGGGGTCATAAACTCTCTGGCCCCACAATAGCCCCTCAAAATCCTGCTGTCCGACCTTTTGGTCAAAGAGGAGGGTTTTGGTGATGCCACGTCTTTATTGCGGTCTGCTTAACTCTGCTCTTCATCAATGCGGGTGTCTCTTCATCTAGTTAGGAAACGCGCCGGACTATGAAACATTCCTCTGAATTCATTCACGATGCGCTCTTGCCGTTTCAGCGTTCGAGACGCGTCTTTAATGATTTCCCTTTACGAGACCATTTAAATTCGACGGTTATTAACGGCGTGGGGAAGTGGAGTGAGTATATTCTCGTTTACAGATTTTCTTGGAAATTTGGATAAATTAAATGCCTCCCGTTTTGCCCTTTATATAAGAAGAAAGGCAAGAGGTTACTTCTCTTACACAGAGACCTTTTAATCCTTTTAAAGTCCGAAACCCTTAGCCTCCCACAGAGTTTCCCTCATCCACTCGCTTACACCTTGAATTGTGATATGTCTGAGATAGGAGTGGGAATGAAGAGACCATATCCTTCCCAGAAACGTCATACTCTTCCAAAGCTCAAAATGGCTCGGTTAGGGCAGGGATGACAGAGACTCAAGATACTTCTCATCCTTCCTTCAGCCAAAATCTGAAGCAGTGGCTCGTCGCGTCCAATTTTTGAGGCGACTGAGCTGGGGTCACCCATTATCAGTACCAGCCGCTCTCTTATGAGCATAGCTAATATGGCACCAGCGTGTTAGGAGTCAGGGCTGGGGCAGGGATTAAGTATCCCTGCTTCCTCCTCTCTTCCTTCACTGATGCCTTCGTCTGCCTCCCTTCTTCTTCTTTCCCATCACCAGATCCATCCTGGTGCTTTTCCTTCTTCCTCTTCTTCTCCTCATCCATCGAAAGAGGTCCTCCTCTCAATACGGTAGCTACTAGAGCAGAATTTAGCAAGACTTCTTATTTATGTTGTTGTTGTTGTTGTTTTTTTTTTTTTTTTTTTTTTTTTTTTTTTTACTTTAGTTCTTGTAATTTGTTCCCTATATAGGCTTGTTTAAGCCCTTCATTGTACGCTGTACTACTTCTTTACGTTAATAAAAGTTGCCATTTGTTTTATTCTATGTATTTTTTCTTTCCTGTAATGGTTATGCCAAGAATGAACATACTACTGTATGATTTGTGTTTGTTTTTTTTTTTTTTTTTTATACTCCGAACGATGCTTAGGGCCAAAATCCCTGTTAATAAAAAGACCTTGCTCTGTGCTTATTGAAACTATCCGGCATAATAATGCTGATTTGAACAAATGATACTTAGGGCAGAAACCCTTACTAAGAAAAAAGAAAAAGGTATTATCATGAGCTTATTAGAGCTGTCTGGCATAATAACGCCAACCTGAGAAAACAATATTTAGGGCCGAAATCGCTTATCAAGAAAAAAGATGTTATTATGAACTTATTGGAGCCATCGTGTACAATAAGACCGACCTGAAAATGGGTTGTATACCCCAAACTTAAACGAGATGAAGGCCAAATGCTCGGTGCCGTGTAGGGAGTAATCATCCGAGGATATATAACCCAAAATGAACAGCCCCTGCAGGTCGCTGAGAAATAAGGCATTTCGCCATCTGCCTAATGACCTTTATAGCCTTAGCCCTTTCTGGTATTTGGTCTGAGGACTAAACGACTTAGAATTCTTCTTAAGTAGCTGACTTTTCCATAGGTTTGAGTCCGAAGACCATGCAATACCTTGGTTCTGTCCAAAACTTGATTTGTTAAGTAGTTGGTTTCCCTATAGGTTTGAGTCCGAGGACCATGCAATACCTTGGTTCTGTCCAAAACTTGATTTTTTAAGTAGTTGGTTTCCCCATAGGTTTGAGTCCGAGGACCATGCAATACCTTGGTTCTGTCCAAAACTTGATTTTTTAAGTAGTTGGTTTCCCCATAGGTTTGAGTCCGAGGACCATGCAATACCTTGGTTCTGTCCAAAACTTGATTTTTTAAGTAGTTGGTTTCCCCATAGGTTTGAGTCCGAGAACCATGCAATAACTTGGTTCTGTCCAAAACTTGATTTGTTAAGTAGTTGGTTTCCCCATAGGTTTGAGTCCGAGGACCATGCAATACCTTGGTTCTGTCCAAAACTTGATTTTTTAAGTAGTTGGTTTCCCCATAGGTTTGAGTCCGAGGACCATGCAATACCTTGGTTCTGTCCAAAACTTGATTTTTTAAGTAGTTGGTTTCCCCATAAGTTTGAGTCCGAGGACCATGGAATACCTTGGTTCTGTCCAAAACTTGATTTTTTAAGTAGTTGGTTTCCCCATAGGTTTGAGTCCGAGGACCATGCAATACCTTGGTTCTGTCCAAAACTTGATTTTTTAAGTAGTTGGTTTCCCCATAGGTTTGAGTCCGAAGACCATGCAATACCTTGGTTCTGTCCAAAACTTGATTTGTTAAGTAGTTGGTTTACCCATAGGTTTGAGTCCGAGGACCATGCAATACCTTGGTTCTGTCCAAAACTTGATTTTTTAAGTAGTTGGGGGAATTAACCCCTCGGCTATGGCGTGGGACCTTGGCTTAGGGGGATTAGCTCCTCGGCCAAGCCCCTAGAACCATCCGTACTGCTGACGCTACGAAGCGCAGCCCCTAGTGAAGAAACGTAGCCCCTAGTGGAACTTTACGCTAGAACACTACATCCGGCTGTTGGAAATGGTGTGAGGGATTGTCTCAACCCACCACCTGTGCCAAGACACAAGCCTTTCCCACAGACGGCGCTAATTGTAAGGACACAATTTGTAACGACCCATAATAATGTGGGGTTCATACGTAAAAAGGCCCAAACAATATCACTTATAGAGCGTGGGTTTGAAAGGCTTGGTCTTGGTCACCGAACGGTAGTTGGAGTTAGCCCCGGTCAGAGAATCTCGTCCGAGGAGTCTGGGGAGCTTTATGCTTTTCTTATTCTCCTTGTTTCTAGGACTCCATGGCTGGGAGGACGGATTGTCCCCCCCTTCTCACACTGCCTCTCTTATCCTTTTATACGGGCCTTTACCCTCTTACCAGCATCCACGTATAAGCTCAATTTCCTAGGACTTAAGACTTGTCCCATCAGCCCATACCTAGAGTGGTTGGGGGTAGGTCGCAAAAGTTGAAGAGTATGGTCCTGTCAGGTGTAGAATGCTTTATTGCAGTACTGGCAGCCTTTTACTTGTACTGTTCCCGCACTATGATCACTCTTCCTTTTAGGGGCATTTATGGCATGCCGAGCAGGAGCTCGTCCTCGGACGTTTCCTTAGACCGTCCCTGACACTTATGGTGAGTCCTCGGCGCAAGCCTTGGGCCTTAACGCAAAATGGGCTGGGGTCATAAACTCTCTGGCCCCACAATAATAATTTCCTCTCTCTCACCCATATCTATCCCTTTTTTTTTTTTTTTTTTTCTCATCTCAATTTCCCATTTTCTCTTACCACATCTATCTTCTTGTTTTCTCTCCTGTCAAATTTAACTCACACTCACACCCACGCCTATCTCTTTTTTTATTAGAACAGCTTGCATTGACTTTTTTGTCATTGCAATAACACCTATTGCAACTAGATTTTCAAAATAAATCATTGCAACATGTGGAACTTATTGCAACCAAAATCTAGTGTTGCATGAACCTATTGCCTCGGAGTTTATTACAATGGTTTGCATTGACTTTTTTATCGTTGCAATAACACCTATTACAATGATATATGATTGGAATGATATATGACAAATTTAGTGTATCATCTCTACATCGACTTCCTGGTGTCTTGTGAAGTTCTATCATATCGTCATCTTCACGTCTCATTTGAGTCATTTCCGTTCTCTCTCTCTCTCTATCTCTCTCTCTCTCTCTCTCTCTCTCTCTCTCTCTCTCTCTCTCTCTCTCTCGCGTTTGTGAATTGCTCTACGTTTCTCCATCTTGATATAATAAGAAGATTTTTCTTGGAAAATCTACCTACATGGTTTCGATTAAATGGTTGTGCAGTTGCAGGTCTATTTACATAGATAAATATAATATACAAAAACACAATTGCATCTGCTCATTATTTACTAGCTATATAAGTTAAAATTTATTGTGAAAACAATGGAATTGAATGCTTTGGGGGTTTGTTACCTTCAAACTGGACCAACTTCTGTATATTCTTACTTGTTCTGGGAAAAAAAAAATAAAGGAAAGAGAAGAGAAAATCAACTAAATCATTTTTAGGTGGCCAGCTAGTTAGGGTTCTCTCACTGATATGAAGCTCATGGTATATATGATGAATGACAATGTAAATTGGTTGTCCATGTGAACTACTGAGTAGTAGTACACTTACTATGCTTCATTGAATAGGTAAATTCTTTCACTCTCACCTAAACAATTCCTTCTTTATTATAGTTATAATTATAATAATTTCCTCTCTCTCACCGATGTCTATCCCTTTTTTTTTTTTTTTCTCATTTCAATTTCCCACTTTCTCTCACCACATCTATCTTCTCGTTTTCTCTCCTGTCAAATTTAACTCACACTCACACCCACACCTATCTCTTTTTTTATTACAACAGCTTACATTGACTTTTTTGTCATTGCAATAACATCTATTGCAACTAGATTTTCAAAATAAATCATTGCAATATGTGGAACTTATTGCAACGAAAATCTGGTGTTGCATGAATCTATTGCCTCGGAGTTTATTACAATGGTTTGCATTGACTTTTTTATTGTTGCAATAACACCTATTACAATGATATATGATTGGAATGATATATGACAAATTTAGTGTATCATCTCTACATCGACTTCCTAGTGTCTTGTGAAGTTCTATCATATTGTCATCTTCACGTCTCATTTGAGTCATTTCCGTTCTCTCTCTCTCTCTCTCTCTCTCTCTCATTTGTGAATTGCTCTACGTTTCTCTCTCTTGATATGATAAGAAGATTTTTCTTGGAAAATCTACCTAAATGGTTTCGATTAAATGGCTATGCAGTTGCAGGCCAATTTACATAGATAAATATAATATACAAAACACAATTGCATCTGCTCATTATTTATTAGCGATATAAATTAAAATTTATTGTGAAAACAATGGAATTGAATGCTTTGGGGGTTTGTTACCTTCAAACTGGACCAACTTCTCTATATTCTTATTTGTTCTAGGAAAAAAAATAAAGGAAAGAGAAGAGAAAATCAACTAAATCATTTTTAGATGGCCAGCTAGTTAGGGTTCTCTCACTGAGGTGAAACTCATGCTATATATGATGAATGACAATGGAAATTGTTCTGCATGTGAACTGCTGAGTAGTAGTACACTCACTTTGCTTTATTGAATAGGTAAATTCTCTCACTCTCACCTAAACAATTCCTTCTTTATTATAGTTATAATTATAATAATTTCCTCTCTCTCACCCATGTTTATCCCTTTTTTTTTTTTCTCATCTCAATTTCCCATTTTCTCTTAACACATCTATCTTCTTGTTTTCTCTCCTGTCAAATTTAACTCACACTCACACCTACGCCAATCTCTTTTTTTATTAGAACAGCTTGCATTGACTTTTTTGTCATTGCAATAACACCTATTGCAACTAGATTTTCAAAATAAATCATTGCAATATGTGGAATTTATTGTAACGAAAATCTAGTGTTGCATGAACCTATTGCCTCGGAGTTTATTACAATGGTTTGCATTGACTTTTTTATCGTTGCAATAACACTTATTACAATGATATATGATTGGAATGATATATGACAAATTTAGTGTATTATCTCTACTCCGACTTCCCGGTGTCTTGTAAAGTTCTATCATATCGTCATCTTTACGTCTCATTTGAGTCATTTCCATTCTCTCTCTGTCTCTGTCTCTGTCTCTCTCTCGTTTGTGAATTGCTCTATGTTTCTCTCTCTTGATATAATAAGAAGATTTTTCTTGGAAAATCTACCTACATGGTTTCGATTAAATGGTTGTGCAGTTGCAGGCCTATTTACATAGATAAATATAATATACAAAACACAATTGCATCTGCTCATTATTTATTAGCGATATAAATTAAAATTTATTGTGAAAACAATGGAATTGAATGCTTTGGGGGTTTGTTACCTTCAAACTGGACCAATTTCTCTATATTCTTATTTGTTCTAGGAAAAAAAATAAAGGAAAGAGAAGAGAAAATCAACTAAATCATTTTTAGATGGCCAGCTAGTTAGGGTTCTCTCACTGAGGTGAAACTCATGCTATATATGATGAATGACAATGGAAATTGTTCTGCATGTGAACTGCTGAGTAGTAGTACACTCACTTTGCTTTATTGAATAGGTAAATTCTCTCACTCTCACCTAAACAATTCCTTCTTTATTATAGTTATAATTATAATAATTTCCTCTCTCTCACCCATGTTTATCCCTTTTTTTTTTTTTTCTCATCTCAATTTCCCATTTTCTCTTAACACATCTATCTTCTTGTTTTCTCTCCTGTCAAATTTAACTCACACTCACACCTACGCCAATCTCTTTTTTTATTAGAACAGCTTGCATTGACTTTTTTGTCATTGCAATAACACCTATTGCAACTAGATTTTCAAAATAAATCATTGCAATATGTGGAATTTATTGTAACGAAAATCTAGTGTTGCATGAACCTATTGCCTCGGAGTTTATTACAATGGTTTGCATTGACTTTTTTATCGTTGCAATAACACTTATTACAATGATATATGATTGGAATGATATATGACAAATTTAGTGTATTATCTCTACTCCGACTTCCCGGTGTCTTGTAAAGTTCTATCATATCGTCATCTTTACGTCTCATTTGAGTCATTTCCATTCTCTCTCTGTCTCTGTCTCTGTCTCTCTCTCGTTTGTGAATTGCTCTATGTTTCTCTCTCTTGATATAATAAGAAGATTTTTCTTGGAAAATCTACCTACATGGTTTCGATTAAATGGTTGTGCAGTTGCAGGCCTATTTACATAGATAAATATAATATACAAAACACAATTGCATCTGCTCATTATTTATTAGCGATATAAATTAAAATTTATTGTGAAAACAATGGAATTGAATGCTTTGGGGGTTTGTTACCTTCAAACTGGACCAATTTCTCTATATTCTTATTTGTTCTAGGAAAAAAAATAAAGGAAAGAGAAGAGAAAATCAACTAAATCATTTTTAGATGGCCAGCTAGTTAGGGTTCTCTAACTGAGGTGAAACTCATGCTATATATGATGAATGACAATGGAAATTGTTCTGCATGTGAACTGCTGAGTTGTAGTACACTCACTTTGCTTTATTGAATAGGTAAATTCCCTCACTCTCACCTAAACAATTCCTTCTTTATTATAGTTATAATTATAATAATTTCCTCTCTCTCACCCATGTCTATCCCTTCTTTTTTTTTTTTTTTTTTTTTCTCATCTCAATTTCCCATTTTCTCTTACCACATCTATCTTCTTGTTTTCTCTCCTGTCAAATTTAACTCACACTCACACCCACGCCTATCTCTTTTTTTATTAGAATAGCTTGCATTGACTTTTTTGTCATTGCAATAACACCTATTGCAACTAGATTTTCAAAATAAATCATTGCAATATGTGGAACTTATTGTAACGAAAATCTAGTGTTGCATGAACCTATTGCCTCGGAGTTTATTACAATGGTTTGCATTGACTTTTTTATCGTTGCAATAACACTTATTACAATGATATATGATTGGAATGATATATGACAAATTTAGTGTATTATCTCTACTCCGACTTCCCGGTGTCTTGTAAAGTTCTATCATATCGTCATCTTTACGTCTCATTTGAGTCATTTCCATTCTCTCTGTCTCTCTGTCTCTGTCTCTCTCTCGTTTGTGAATTGCTCTACGTTTCTCTCTCTTGATATAATAAGAAGATTTTTCTTGGAAAATCTACCTACATGGTTTCGATTAAATGGTTGTGCAGTTGCAGGCCTATTTACATAGATAAATATAATATACAAAACACAATTGCATCTGCTCATTATTTATTAGCGATATAAATTAAAATTTATTGTGAAAACAATGGAATTGAATGCTTTGGGGGTTTGTTACCTTCAAACTGGACCAATTTCTCTATATTCTTATTTGTTCTAGGAAAAAAAATAAAGGAAAGAGAAGAGAAAATCAACTAAATCATTTTTAGATGGCCAGCTAGTTAGGGTTCTCTAACTGAGGTGAAACTCATGCTATATATGATGAATGACAATGGAAATTGTTCTGCATGTGAACTGCTGAGTTGTAGTACACTCACTTTGCTTTATTGAATAGGTAAATTCTCTCACTCTCACCTAAACAATTCCTTCTTTATTATAGTTATAATTATAATAATTTCCTCTCTCTCACCCATGTCTATCCCTTTTTTTTTTTTTTTTTTTTCTCATCTCAATTTCCCATTTTCTCTTACCACATCTATCTTCTTGTTTTCTCTCCTGTCAAATTTAACTCACACTCACACCCACGCCTATCTCTTTTTTTATTAGAATAGCTTGCATTGACTTTTTTGTCATTGCAATAACACCTATTGCAACTAGATTTTCAAAATAAATCATTGCAATATGTGGAACTTATTATAACGAAAATCTAGTGTTGCATGAACCTATTGCCTCGGAGTTTATTACAATGGTTTGCATTGACTTTTTTATCGTTGCAATAACACTTATTACAATGATATATGATTGGAATGATATATGACAAATTTAGTATATTATCTCTACTCCGACTTCCTGGTGTCTTGTAAAGTTCTATCATATCGTCATCTTTACATCTCATTTGAGTCATTTCCATTCTCTCTCTCTCTCTCTCTCTCTCTTTCTCGTTTGTGAATTGCTTTACGTTTCTCTCTCTTGATATAATAAGAAGATTTTTCTTGGAAAATCTACCTACATGGTTTCGATTAAATGGTTGTACAGTTGCAGGTCTATTTACATAGATAAATATAATATACAAAAACACAATTGCATCTGCTCATTATTTATTAGCTATATAAGTTAAAATTTATTGTGAAACAATGGAATTGAATGCTTTGGGGGTTTGTTACCTTCAAACTGGACCAACTTCTGTATATTCTTACTTGTTCTGGGAAAAAAAAAATAAAGGAAAAAGAAGAGAAAATCAACTAAATCATTTTTAGGTGGCCAGCTAGTTAGGGTTCTCTCACTGATATGAAGCTCATGGTATATATGATGAATGACAATGTAAATTGGTTGTCCATGTGAACTACTGAGTAGTAGTACACTTACTATGCTTCATTGAATAGGTAAATTCTCTCACTCTCACCTAAACAATTCCTTCTTTATTATAGTTATAATTATAATAATTTCCTTTCTCACACCGATGTCTATCCCTTTTTTTTTCTCATCTCAATTTCCCACTTTCTCTCACCACATCTATCTTCTTGTTTTCTCTCCTGTCAAATTTAACTCACACTCACTCCCACACCTATCTCTTTTTTTATTACAACAACTTGCATTGACTTTTTTGTCATTGCAATAACATCTATTGCAACTAGATTTTCAAAATAAATCATTGCAATATGTGGAACTTATTACAACGAAAATCTGGTGTTGCATGAATCTATTGCCTCGGAGTTTATTACAATGGTTTGCATTGACTTTTTATCGTTGCAATAACACCTATTACAATGATATATGATTGGAATGATATATGACAAATTTAGTGTATCATCTCTACATCGACTTCCTGGTGTCTTGTGAAGTTCTATCATATCATCATCTTCATGTCTCATTTGAGTCATTTCCGTTCTCTCTCTCTCTCTCTCTCTCTCTCTCTCATTTGTGAATTGCTCTACGTTTCTCTCTCTTGATATGATAAGAAGATTTTTCTTGGAAAATCCACCTAAATGGTTTCGATTAAATGGCTATGCAGTTGCAGGCCTATTTACATAGATAAATATAATATACAAAACACAATTGCATCTGCTCATTATTTATTAGCGATATAAATTAAAATTTATTGTGAAAACAATGGAATTGAATGCTTTGGGGGTTTGTTACCTTCAAACTGGACCAATTTCTCTATATTCTTATTTGTTCTAGGAAAAAAAATAAAGGAAAGAGAAGAGAAAATCAACTAAATCATTTTTAGATGGCCAGCTAGTTAGGGTTCTCTAACTGAGGTGAAACTCATGCTATATATGATGAATGACAATGGAAATTGTTCTGCATGTGAACTGCTGAGTTGTAGTACACTCACTTTGCTTTATTGAATAGGTAAATTCCCTCACTCTCACCTAAACAATTCCTTCTTTATTATAGTTATAATTATAATAATTTCCTCTCTCTCACCCATGTCTATCCCTTCTTTTTTTTTTTTTTTTTTTTTCTCATCTCAATTTCCCATTTTCTCTTACCACATCTATCTTCTTGTTTTCTCTCCTGTCAAATTTAACTCACACTCACACCCACGCCTATCTCTTTTTTTATTAGAATAGCTTGCATTGACTTTTTTGTCATTGCAATAACACCTATTGCAACTAGATTTTCAAAATAAATCATTGCAATATGTGGAACTTATTGTAACGAAAATCTAGTGTTGCATGAACCTATTGCCTCGGAGTTTATTACAATGGTTTGCATTGACTTTTTTATCGTTGCAATAACACTTATTACAATGATATATGATTGGAATGATATATGACAAATTTAGTGTATTATCTCTACTCCGACTTCCCGGTGTCTTGTAAAGTTCTATCATATCGTCATCTTTACGTCTCATTTGAGTCATTTCCATTCTCTCTGTCTCTCTGTCTCTGTCTCTCTCTCGTTTGTGAATTGCTCTACGTTTCTCTCTCTTGATATAATAAGAAGATTTTTCTTGGAAAATCTACCTACATGGTTTCGATTAAATGGTTGTGCAGTTGCAGGCCTATTTACATAGATAAATATAATATACAAAACACAATTGCATCTGCTCATTATTTATTAGCGATATAAATTAAAATTTATTGTGAAAACAATGGAATTGAATGCTTTGGGGGTTTGTTACCTTCAAACTGGACCAATTTCTCTATATTCTTATTTGTTCTAGGAAAAAAAATAAAGGAAAGAGAAGAGAAAATCAACTAAATCATTTTTAGATGGCCAGCTAGTTAGGGTTCTCTAACTGAGGTGAAACTCATGCTATATATGATGAATGACAATGGAAATTGTTCTGCATGTGAACTGCTGAGTTGTAGTACACTCACTTTGCTTTATTGAATAGGTAAATTCTCTCACTCTCACCTAAACAATTCCTTCTTTATTATAGTTATAATTATAATAATTTCCTCTCTCTCACCCATGTCTATCCCTTTTTTTTTTTTTTTTTTTTCTCATCTCAATTTCCCATTTTCTCTTACCACATCTATCTTCTTGTTTTCTCTCCTGTCAAATTTAACTCACACTCACACCCACGCCTATCTCTTTTTTTATTAGAATAGCTTGCATTGACTTTTTTGTCATTGCAATAACACCTATTGCAACTAGATTTTCAAAATAAATCATTGCAATATGTGGAACTTATTATAACGAAAATCTAGTGTTGCATGAACCTATTGCCTCGGAGTTTATTACAATGGTTTGCATTGACTTTTTTATCGTTGCAATAACACTTATTACAATGATATATGATTGGAATGATATATGACAAATTTAGTATATTATCTCTACTCCGACTTCCTGGTGTCTTGTAAAGTTCTATCATATCGTCATCTTTACATCTCATTTGAGTCATTTCCATTCTCTCTCTCTCTCTCTCTCTCTCTTTCTCGTTTGTGAATTGCTTTACGTTTCTCTCTCTTGATATAATAAGAAGATTTTTCTTGGAAAATCTACCTACATGGTTTCGATTAAATGGTTGTACAGTTGCAGGTCTATTTACATAGATAAATATAATATACAAAAACACAATTGCATCTGCTCATTATTTATTAGCTATATAAGTTAAAATTTATTGTGAAACAATGGAATTGAATGCTTTGGGGGTTTGTTACCTTCAAACTGGACCAACTTCTGTATATTCTTACTTGTTCTGGGAAAAAAAAAATAAAGGAAAAAGAAGAGAAAATCAACTAAATCATTTTTAGGTGGCCAGCTAGTTAGGGTTCTCTCACTGATATGAAGCTCATGGTATATATGATGAATGACAATGTAAATTGGTTGTCCATGTGAACTACTGAGTAGTAGTACACTTACTATGCTTCATTGAATAGGTAAATTCTCTCACTCTCACCTAAACAATTCCTTCTTTATTATAGTTATAATTATAATAATTTCCTTTCTCACACCGATGTCTATCCCTTTTTTTTTCTCATCTCAATTTCCCACTTTCTCTCACCACATCTATCTTCTTGTTTTCTCTCCTGTCAAATTTAACTCACACTCACTCCCACACCTATCTCTTTTTTTATTACAACAACTTGCATTGACTTTTTTGTCATTGCAATAACATCTATTGCAACTAGATTTTCAAAATAAATCATTGCAATATGTGGAACTTATTACAACGAAAATCTGGTGTTGCATGAATCTATTGCCTCGGAGTTTATTACAATGGTTTGCATTGACTTTTTATCGTTGCAATAACACCTATTACAATGATATATGATTGGAATGATATATGACAAATTTAGTGTATCATCTCTACATCGACTTCCTGGTGTCTTGTGAAGTTCTATCATATCATCATCTTCATGTCTCATTTGAGTCATTTCCGTTCTCTCTCTCTCTCTCTCTCTCTCTCTCTCATTTGTGAATTGCTCTACGTTTCTCTCTCTTGATATGATAAGAAGATTTTTCTTGGAAAATCCACCTAAATGGTTTCGATTAAATGGCTATGCAGTTGCAGGCCTATTTACATAGATAAATATAATATACAAAACACAATTGCATCTGCTCATTATTTATTAGCGATATAAATTAAAATTTATTGTGAAAACAATGGAATTGAATGCTTTGGGGGTTTGTTACCTTCAAACTGGACCAACTTCTCTATATTCTTATTTGTTCTAGGAAAAAAAATAAAGGAAAGTGAAGAGAAAAACAACTAAATCATTTTTAGATGGCCAGCTAGTTAGGGTTCTCTCACTGAGGTGAAACTCATGCTATATATGATGAATGACAATGGAAATTGTTCTGCATGTGAACTGCTGAGTTGTAGTACACTCACTTTGCTTTATTGAATTGGTAAATTCTCTCACTCTCACCTAAACAATTCCTTCTTTATTATAGTTATAATTATAATAATTTCCTCTGTCTCACCCATGTCTATACCTTTTTTTTTTTTTTTCATCTCGATTTCCCATTTTCTCTTACCACATCTATCTTCTTGTTTTCTCTCCTGTCAAATTTAACTCACACTCACACCCACGCCTATCTCTTTTTTTATTAGAATAGCTTGCATTGACTTTTTTGTCATTGCAATAACACCTATTGCAATTAGATTTTCAAAATAAATCATTGCAATATGTGGAACTTATTGTAACGAAAATCTAGTATTGCATGAACCTATTGCCTCGGAGTTTATTACAATGGTTTGCATTGACTTTTTTTATCGTTGCAATAACACTTATTACAATGATATATGATTGGAATGATATATGACAAATTTAGTGTATTATCTCTACTCCGACTTCCTGGTGTCTTGTAAAGTTCTATCATATCGTCATCTTTACATCTCATTTGAGTCATTTCCATTCTCTCTCTCTCTCTCTCTCTCTCTCTCTCGTTTGTGAATTGCTCTACGTTTCTCTCTCTTGATATAATAAGAAGATTTTTCTTGGAAAATCTACCTACATGGTTTCGATTAAATGGTTGTGCAGTTGCAGGTCTATTTACATAGATAAATATAATATACAAAAACACAATTGCATCTGCTCATTATTTACTAGCTATATAAGTTAAAATTTATTGTGAAAACAATGGAATTGAATGCTTTGGGGGTTTGTTACCTTCAAACTGGACCAACTTCTGTATATTCTTACTTGTTCTGGGAAAAAAAAAATAAAGGAAAGAGAAGAGAAAATCAACTAAATCATTTTTAGGTGGCCAGCTAGTTAGGGTTCTCTCACTGATATGAAGCTCATGGTATATATGATGAATGACAATGTAAATTGGTTGTCCATGTGAACTACTGAGTAGTAGTACACTTACTATGCTTCATTGAATAGGTAAATTCTCTCACTCTCACCTAAACAATTCCTTCTTTATTATAGTTATAATTATAATAATTTCCTCTCTCACACCGATGTCTATCCCTTTTTTTTTTCTCATCTCAATTTCCCACTTTCTCTCACCACATCTATCTTCTTGTTTTCTCTCCTGTCAAATTTAACTCACACTCACACCCACACCCACACCTATCTCTTTTTTTATTACAACAGCTTGCATTGACTTTTTTGTCATTGCAATAACATCTATTGCAACTAGATTTTCAAAATAAATCATTGCAATATGTGGAACTTATTGCAACGAAAATCTGGTGTTGCATGAATCTATTGCCTCGGAGTTTATTACAATGGTTTGCATTGACTTTTTATCGTTGCAATAACACCTATTACAATGATATATGATTGGAATGATATATGACAAATTTAGTGTATCATCTCTACATCGACTTCCTGGTGTCTTGTGAAGTTCTATCATATCATCATCTTCATGTCTCATTTGAGTCATTTCCGTTCTCTCTCTCTCTCTCTCTCTCTCTCTCTCATTTGTGAATTGCTCTACGTTTCTCTCTCTTGATATGATAAGAAGATTTTTCTTGGAAAATCCACCTAAATGGTTTCGATTAAATGGCTATGCAGTTGCAGGCCTATTTACATAGATAAATATAATATACAAAACACAATTGCATCTGCTCATTATTTATTAGCGATATAAATTAAAATTTATTGTGAAAACAATGGAATTGAATGCTTTGGGGGTTTGTTACCTTCAAACTGGACCAACTTCTCTATATTCTTATTTGTTCTAGGAAAAAAAATAAAGGAAAGTGAAGAGAAAAACAACTAAATCATTTTTAGATGGCCAGCTAGTTAGGGTTCTCTCACTGAGGTGAAACTCATGCTATATATGATGAATGACAATGGAAATTGTTCTGCATGTGAACTGCTGAGTTGTAGTACACTCACTTTGCTTTATTGAATTGGTAAATTCTCTCACTCTCACCTAAACAATTCCTTCTTTATTATAGTTATAATTATAATAATTTCCTCTGTCTCACCCATGTCTATACCTTTTTTTTTTTTTTTTCATCTCGATTTCCCATTTTCTCTTACCACATCTATCTTCTTGTTTTCTCTCCTGTCAAATTTAACTCACACTCACACCCACGCCTATCTCTTTTTTTATTAGAATAGCTTGCATTGACTTTTTTGTCATTGCAATAACACTTATTGCAATTAGATTTTCAAAATAAATCATTGCAATATGTGGAACTTATTGTAACGAAAATCTAGTATTGCATGAACCTATTGCCTCGGAGTTTATTACAATGGTTTGCATTGACTTTTTTTATCGTTGCAATAACACTTATTACAATGATATATGATTGGAATGATATATGACAAATTTAGTGTATTATCTCTACTCCGACTTCCTGGTGTCTTGTAAAGTTCTATCATATCGTCATCTTTACATCTCATTTGAGTCATTTCCATTCTCTCTCTCTCTCTCTCTCTCTCTCTCTCTCGTTTGTGAATTGCTCTACGTTTCTCTCTCTTGATATAATAAGAAGATTTTTCTTGGAAAATCTACCTACATGGTTTCGATTAAATGGTTGTGCAGTTGCAGGTCTATTTACATAGATAAATATAATATACAAAAACACAATTGCATCTGCTCATTATTTACTAGCTATATAAGTTAAAATTTATTGTGAAAACAATGGAATTGAATGCTTTGGGGGTTTGTTACCTTCAAACTGGACCAACTTCTGTATATTCTTACTTGTTCTGGGAAAAAAAAAATAAAGGAAAGAGAAGAGAAAATCAACTAAATCATTTTTAGGTGGCCAGCTAGTTAGGGTTCTCTCACTGATATGAAGCTCATGGTATATATGATGAATGACAATGTAAATTGGTTGTCCATGTGAACTACTGAGTAGTAGTACACTTACTATGCTTCATTGAATAGGTAAATTCTCTCACTCTCACCTAAACAATTCCTTCTTTATTATAGTTATAATTATAATAATTTCCTCTCTCACACCGATGTCTATCCCTTTTTTTTTTCTCATCTCAATTTCCCACTTTCTCTCACCACATCTATCTTCTTGTTTTCTCTCCTGTCAAATTTAACTCACACTCACACCCACACCCACACCTATCTCTTTTTTTATTACAACAGCTTGCATTGACTTTTTTGTCATTGCAATAACATCTATTGCAACTAGATTTTCAAAATAAATCATTGCAATATGTGGAACTTATTGCAACGAAAATCTGGTGTTGCATGAATCTATTGCCTCGGAGTTTATTACAATGGTTTGCATTGACTTTTTATCGTTGCAATAACACCTATTACAATGATATATGATTGGAATGATATATGACAAATTTAGTGTATCATCTCTACATCGACTTCCTGGTGTCTTGTGAAGTTCTATCATATCGTCATCTTCACGTCTCATTTGAGTCATTTCCATTCTCTCTCTCTCTCTCTCTCATTTGTGAATTGCTCTACGTTTCTCTCTCTTGATATAATAAGAAGATTTTTCTTCGAAAATTTACCTAAATGGTTTCGATTAAATGGCTATGCAGTTGCAGGCCTATTTACATAGATAAATATAATATACAAAAACACAATTGCATCTGCTCATTATTTATTAGCGATTATTGTGAAAGCAATGGAATTGAATGCTTTGGGGGTTTGTTACCTTCAAACTGGACCAACTTCTCTATATTCTTATTTGTTCTAGGAAAAAAAATAAAGGAAAGAGAAGAGAAAATCAACTAAATCATTTTTAGATGGCCAACTTGTTAGGGTTCTCTCACTGACGTGAAGCTCATGCTATATATGATGAATGACAATGTAAATTGGTTGTGCCATGTGAACTACTGAGTAGTAGTACACTCACTCTGCTTTATTGAATAGGTAAATTCTCTCACTCTCACCTAAACAATTCCTTCTTTATTATAGTTATAATTATAATAATCTTTTTTTTTATTATATAAAATAAAGAAATCTATATTAAAGGGTTATGTAATATCCTTTTTGTGTCCAAAATCCAAATGGAACCAAGTGAGCCACACCAATTGCTAAAAGCCAGTGAAAGGATATAATATTAATTATCTTATCATTATGAATTAATTAATTATATAATGCAACACACAAAAATCCATTGAGAAATTAACATAACTGGCAATGACTCACTATTGGGGTGAGTGTTTGACAGCGCATATAACCAGCGCATAACTCAATTTTTTTTCTACCAGCAACCTATGGAGGTGGTAGAGGAGAAAGAGAGAGAGAAACGTAGAGAGAGAAATGGAGAGAGAGAGAGAAACGTAAATGAGAAAGAGAGTCAGAAGTCAAACTTTTTTTTGGGTTTAGAGATAGGTTTAGAAGGTAATAAATGAGGGTAATTAATTAGATTCTAATCAGAATATTTTTAATAATTATAGTCTTTTTTTAACCATTAGATCAACTTAAATTTAATGGTTTAAAAAATGTGTAACTTAAATATCGATTTCGGGGTTTCAATTTCCGCTGGCTCTACCACACCGAAGTCGGATTGCCTTTCGCCCTTCACTCGCCGGCCTTGAGTAAGTTGATCGGTCCTACCAGTGGTGCAGCTACGTCGGCACCGGTCGGTCTTGTCGGCTCTGGTACTGGTTTGCACAGCCCTAATTAAAATACAATACAATACAATGGGCACTGTTCTTGAACCAGATATTCTAACAAGGCTAATTGGGACTTATATCCTTGGGTACTTGTTATGTCAACATTCAAAGATGATCAAAGCTCACCGTATCATGGGATTAATCTCCAATTAATCACCAATAAAAAGAGTTAGTGGTATTTGTTGAGTTCTTGAATCCATGGTGTTCTTTTCTTGCTGAGTTCCTTTGGCTCTAGTTTCTAGTATCTCAGGATGCACAATATGTTGCCACGTTATGATTTATTTATTATCATCAAGATATACAATTACACATACACAAAATAGTTATTGATCTCAAATTATTTTGAAATTTTGTAAGCGTGGAAGATATAAGAAGAAAATATAATCTATCGGTATAGCTTAAAATAAAAAATATTAAGTAGTGTGACATTGATTAAAGAGAAAATACTGTTCAATAGTAGATTTGTCAAAATTTAAATCCTATAAAAAAAAATATATTAAATGATATAATATTACTTAAAGTTAAACCTAATATAACTTTGACAGAACTTTTAATTTATGTAAAAATAAATAACATAGAAATAACAACCCGGCTATCACTATCAACACTACAACCATTAATCCACTGAGGTCCTTGCCTTCACATTGGCCGAAATGATGTGGTAAAAACGAGTCCTACATTTACATTTAAAATGAAGAATGCGATCAACTCTGTATTATAATTTTTTCTTTTTACTTGTATGCTTAGATCAACGTGTCTTGCAATTTCAAAATTTATGATTTTATTTGTATGCGTAGATTAGTGTGTCTAGGTATTTCAAATTCTCTTATTTTTATTTAATTACTTAAATAAACATGTCTAGGTATTTCTTTGATTTTATTCACATGCTTAGATGAACAAGTCTATGTGTTTCTTTGAATTTATTCACTTGTCTAAGTCTTTCTTTGATTTTATTCACATGCTTAAATGAACGTCTAGGTTAATTCTCTTTGATTTTATTCAGATGCTTAGATGAACATCTAGGTTAAATCTCTTTGATTTTAATCAAATGTTTGGATGAGCATCTCCGAACTTCTGTTTCTTTCTTCACAAATACTTTGATGGACATATCCTAATTTTCTATTTTTTGTTTTCTCGACAAATGCTTGAATGTCTAACATGTCTAATTTTCTGTTTTCATTTTCTTTCTTCACAAATACTTTGATGGACATATCCTAATTTTCTATTTTCTGTTTTCTCGAAAAATGCTTGAATGTCTAACATGTCTAATTTTCTATTTCTCTTGCATAGAATGCCTTGATGTTTAACAAATCTTTTTTTGTCATCAATTTCTATTTCTATTTTATTAGAATTTGATTGTACATTATCGGATAATTTTGGTTTTGTTATGATATCCTTATTCCATCATTCAATATTTAATAATCTACAATTAGGTAGTATTTACAACCTAAGAGCACTAGCATTAGGTGTGCTAAATGCTAAATTTTTAGCATTTAGCACACCAAAAAAAAAAAATTCACCTACATCTCATGTTCCAAATACTAAATTATTTGGCATTGATCTATAGTACGATTCTACTATAAAAGTTGGGTTCTGATGGCAGCTATAGCATTAGGAGCTTTATAAGCAATAAATGGGTGCTAGAATCTGCTGCATTGGTTGTAAATTCCAATATTCCTTTCTTTTGTGGAGAAATCGCATTGTGCACAAGAAATGGTAACCCTAAAGTATGCACTTGTTCACTAGGATTCCGTGGTAGCTAGAATTAATGGTGGATGCGAGTCAGTGGATAGTTCCCTTTATGTGCCTTCAGCTTGTAACGCAAATAGAAATGGGAGTCAATTGATTTCCTTGATTTCCTCTCTGGGACTGGGCCTTGGCATGGACTATTTTGTCCATTTGGGTTTTCAAAAGAATAGTCTCTCAAAACCTTTATAAACCCAAACGCTCATTCTCACTTGCAGTTGTCGAAATGATAGAAACTAAATGATTTTTCAAGAAGATAACATGAACTAGAAGAATTTCTATGAAAAACACTCACACAAGAACAAATTTGAGAGTATAAATCTTGGCAAACTGATAAATTTCGTTGTGACAACTGAGTTAATTCAAGGTAGAAAATGAGAAATCCAATACAAATAAACCATATATAAAAAACCTAATCATATATCTAACTCTATATATAAAATTAGAAAAAGAGAGAGTTTCAAATACTTTACTTTTATGAGCTACTTTTTTGTGTAAACTAAAAATAATTCAAATTTATAAGTCATTTATATAATATTAAGAATATGCATGTATGATTTGTTACTAACTAGGTAGGAACACACACACATATGTGTGTATGTTAATTAAGATTATTTTTAATTGTATTTGTGCATGTAAAGGAGGTTATAAACTAGTTTAAATAGTATGGAAGGAAAAAATGTTAGTATTTGTTTTGGGGAGAAACATTTTATTAATATAGTTAATTCTTCATATGTAAGTTTCGTGTTTCCATTATGTGATGAAATGCAAACAATTGTTTTATAAAATGCTGGCTAAATTCCCCATAAATGCAAAGTAATTTTATTTTCCGTATGAAATAATCAAGATTAATTGTATTTTCTAATCAAAATTATACATTATCCAAATGCATTATTCCCTTGTAACAACCCAAAAAGAAAAAAAAAAATTACAAAAATTAGACCATTTTCAGATAACAAATATAATATTCCGCTTAACTTACAAATTGTTTATATTATACCAAAATCAATTATACTTTGCAAGAAAATAATGAAATCATTTTGAGATGGTTTGGAACTAGCACTTATTTCTCAATTTTCACATTAAAAAAAAAAGAAATCTTGTCAATTTTTCCTATTATTAGGTCTTATATAGTAGGTGATGCATACTTTGACAATGGAGGATAACGGTCATATTAAGGGCGAGTTTGGTTCAGCTTTTAGAAAAAGTGCATAATGAAAAAGTGGAGTTTTGTAAAAGTGCATAATGTAAAAAGTGGAGTTTCAAAAAGCTGAGTGTTTGGTAAAAGCTGTTAAAAAGTGCATAATGAAAAAGTTGAGTGTTTGGTAAAAGCTGATAAAAGTGGCTTTTTGAGGGGTAAATGACCAAAAAGGACAATGTATATATAAGGGAATTTATTTCAAAATTTTTTTTTTTTATGTGAGTTTGTTTCATACTTAAATCAATTACTTCATCATACTTAAATCAATTTTTCTCTTTCTAAAAAAATTATTTTTTTCTTACCAATATTAGCTAATAATAATCTACCACTTAAGATTTATTGTGAAAGTATTGTAAAAATATTGTGATAAAAATTGATAGTAATTTTAATTTTAACATACTATTAAAATTATTTTTTTCTCTTTCTAAAAAAATTATTTTTTTCTCACCAATATTAGCTAATAATAGTCTACCTTAAAATTTATTGTAAAAATATTGTGAAAATATTATGATATAATTTCTTTTTTCTCCTTTTTTTTTTCTCTCCACACACGTGGCTCTACTTCCTTTTTTTTCTCCTCTTTTTTTCTCCTCTTTTTTTCTCATCCACCCACGTAACCAACCACACTCTCTTTTCTTTTCCTTTTTCCTTCTTTCCTCTACCACCTTCTCAGTCCAGAACATTCCCAGCAAGCATTCTTTTCTTTTTTCTTTTTTTGCCTCTTAGCACTTCGGTCCAGAACACCATCTGCTTCTTCTTTTTTTTTTTTTTTTTTTTTTTTTTTTCCTCTTAGCACTTCAAATCGGAACACATCGGAACCATCGTCACCAACGCCAGAACTCATCCTTTATTCTTTTTTTTTCACACTCCAGAGAAGAAGATGATGATGATGATGATGATGATGAAGATGAAGATGAAGATGAAGATGATTGAAGCTGAAGATAAGGATTTTGGGATTTTGGGTTTTTTTTTTCTATGGATTTTGGGTTGATTTTGAGTTGGGTTTGGGATGGGTTTTCCGGATTTGAGTTGATTTTAAGTTGTTTTTGTGTTGATTTTGAGTTATTTTTGGTTTGGTTTTGTTGATTCTGTGTTCGGAATATCAAAGGTTGAAATGGGTTTTGTTGATTGTGGGGGTAGACCGGTGAAGAAGCAGAGGAAGATGAAGAGGAAGAAGACGAAGAAAAAAGACACAGATGAGAGATGAGGGCGTGAGAGACTGATGGGTATTTGGGTAATTTTCGGATTTGCAACGGTAATATACAAAACGCGCATAGCGCGTTTTCATTTATGGACCCCTGAGGGTCCATAATCCTTCCACGTTTCTCCTCAGTTTTTTCTCAATGCTCAAAACGCAACTTTTATAAAAAAGTTGTGTTTTGAGTTTACCAAACGCAAATATTGGTTGAGCGTTTTTCAAAACGCGCTTTTTGGGCTCAAAAAGCCGAAACAAACGGGCACTAATTCGGGACCGTGTCTTTTGGATGGGTTACCAGCAGTCTGAATCTTCTCCAAGATACAGTAATTCGATCAAAAGTCAGTCAACCCATCTTTGATTTTTTCAACTAATACGAAGAAATAGAAGGTAAAGACAACAAATTAACGTCACAGACTCACTGTGGAATTGCTTGTTTTTACGTGAGATTGCCTTCCAAATGGGGCAGCCCAAGATCAAAACACTCACCTCTTCTACCTCCATTATCATTCTTCCTAGAGCAAGCACACCCACATATTCTCTGCTTGAATGGGCTGCCTTTTCTCTTTCTTCTTCTTCTTTATATGCTGCGTTTTCCTCCCAAGTTTTGCCTTCTCAGGCCCCATCTCCACCCACTCGATCAGCCCCAACTTCACTGTCTCCAATATCCAATTCATCGACTACTCGGGCACTTTCTTGCTCTCTCCAAATGGCACATTCAAAGCCACAATTAATGCCAAACCATTGTCCTCATACTTTTACTTCTCCATCGTCCACACTGCTTCCAACACCACAATCTGGTCTGCAAACCGTAACGCACCCATGTCAAATTCTGACAAGTTGTCACTAACTACCAACGGCCTCACAATCACAAACCAGGCTGGTAAAGTTCTATGGTCAACCCCGCCTTTGAGTTCTGAGGTTTCTGCTATGCAGGTTTTAGAGACAGGAAACCTCATGTTGGTTGATGCAAAAAACGTTACGCTGTGGGAGAGTTTTGATTATCCAACGGACACCATTGTCATGGGACAGCCTATTCCAGTTGGAAAACATTGGAAAGCGCTGTGACAGGCGAGGATATGTCGGTGGGTGATTATCTGCTTCAGCTTACTGACAGTGATGTCGTGCTGCAATGGAATAGGATGACTTATTGGAAATTGTCCATGGATACAAAGGCTTACAAAAACTCCAATTGGGCAGTTTCGCTGATGTTGATGAATGGTACTGGTTTGTATTTGCTAGCAAGTGATGGATCCAAGGTTGTGATTCAGGTAGTTTTCACTGGTCCATCGGGATTTCGGATAGGTAAGTTGGGTTTTGAAGGCAGATTTAGCATAAGCAGCTTTGTGAGAAATAAATGGATGCTAGAATTTGCGGGACCAGTTGAAAAGTGTGATATTCCTTTCATTTGCGGAGAAATTGGATTGTGCACGAGAATCCCTTTGATGGCAAAATGTTCTTGTCCAACAAAATTCAGTAGTCAAACCAATCGTTGCATGCCAGTGGATAGTTCACTATCTCTGCCTTCAGCTTGTAATGCAACTAGTAATGGCAGTCAATTGAATTCCTCGATTTCCTATCTGGGACTGGGCCAAGACATGGACTATTTTGCTAATGATTTCAGGGAGCCTTCTAAACATGACATAAATTTATCGGTTTGCCTAGATTTATGTTCTCAAAACTGTTCTTGTCTGGCCGTTTTCCATAGAAATTCTTCTGGTTCTTGTTACCTTCTTGAAAACCAATTAGGTTCTCTCATTTCCACCGCCAACAGTGAGAATGATCGTTTTGGGTATATAAAAGTTTTGGGAAACTTTCCTCCTCAAAACCCAATTGAGCAAAAGGGAAATCGGAAACATCACTTCCCAATTGCCGGTTTGGTACTTTTACCTTCAACAGGATTCTTACTATTAATAGCCTTTGTATTCCTTGCAGTCCAGTGGTTATGGAAAAATAGGCTTTCTAAAACCAGAACCGCAAAGCTAGCCCGGCTTAACTCATCATCATCAGCAGAGCTACAAATGATCTCTATCCCAGGCATACCAAGAAGGTTTGATTATGAAGAGCTAGCAGCTGCTACTCAGAACTTCAAGACCCAGATTGGTCGTGGTGGCTTTGGTACTGTATACAAAGGTACTCTGACAGACCAAACTATTGTGGCGGTGAAGAAGATTACAAGTTCGGGAGTCCAAGGGAAGAAAGAATTTCTTACTGAGATTTCAATAATTGGGAAGATCCACCATGTCAATTTGGTTAGATTGACAGGTTTTTGTGCACGAGGGAGGCAGCGATTTCTTGTTCTTGAGTACATGAACAGAGGTTCATTGGATAGTACACTCTTCGGTAATGGTCCTGTTTTACAATGGCAAGAGAGAGTGGACATAGCACTTGGAACGGCAAGGGGACTTGCTTACTTGCACAGCGGGTGTGAGCACCGGATCATCCACTGTGATGTGAAGCCAGAGAACATTCTCCTGCATGACAATTTACAAGTGAAAATCTCGGATTTTGGGATTTCGAAGCTGATAAGTCGTGAACAATCCACTATTTTTACTACAATGAGAGGAACTCGAGGTTATCTTGCACCAGAGTGGTTGACAAGTGCAGCAATTTCAAACAAGGTTGATGTTTATAGCTATGGAATGGTTTTACTGGAGATTGTAAGTGGAAGAAATAATTGCTCACTACAAACATGCGGCCACATTACAGAAAATAATGACATTGAAGGAAATGGCCTATCCTCATACTCTTCTAGTTCAGAATTCAGACTATATTATTTCCCTCTACTTGCACTAGAAATGCATGAGCGAAGAAGGTATTTGGAGCTTGCAGACCCAAGGTTAGAGGGAGGAGTGGCAAGCGAAGAGGTTGAGAAGCTTGTGCGGATTGCCTTGTGTTGTGTACACCAAGACCCAGCACTGAGGCCAACTATGGCTAACGTTGTTGGCATGTTGGAAGGTGAATTGCCTTTGGGTGAGCCGAGGGTCGAGTCACTAAATTTCTTGCGAGCCTATGGCCAGAGATTCACCGAGACAGCAACATTGGAAGGGCCTTCTTCTAATGGTGCTACAATTGCTACATACAACTCATTGTCTTACATCTCTTCACAACAGATCTCAGGTCCCAGGTAGTGCTCCTAGATTGTCTATATTACTAACCGGATAAAACTGGCCTAATAGGATCTGTAAGAATTGAGATCTTTGGCTGGTCTTTGTATACTTTCTCTATTATAATTTTATCTGCAAATGCTGCTTGCAATTTTCCTCTTCCAATTGTAAAATACGCCAGTTTTTGTTCTCCTTTCTCAGATACTTAAGAGTCCGTGTGTGACTCAGGCTTTTCATGGTCAGTTAAGTTTTATCCAATTTTGATATGAAAATTTGATATTATGCTAAATGTTGAGAGTTCTGCTAGGCCTTTGTACTAGTTAACACTAGACTTGACAGTTCCGATTCCATCATATAGAGCTGCATATCTAACCAAAATAAAAAGATAGTGAAAATATTAACTCCTGTTGCTTGCCAAATTTTGTACTCAAATATTAATGCGCATCACTTCTGGCCCTCCATGGCTTCGAAGTTCGAACTTTATCATAGAACTTTGGTGCCTCAGATTGAAGTGATCATCACTGTAAATACAGTGATTATCATCCACGTTTGAGACCAACAAGACCCAACTCAGTTATCATTCATGCTCCAAAACAATATTTGTTAGAAATAAATGAACTTTTTTAACTATCAAAATCCAAACTGTTAATGAACGGATCGGTTTATTTAATAGGTGGCGTTTCGTACCACGGTAGGGTGGATCCTACACTCTCCACTCATAATGGTGGGCTGCCCCCCATTTGAATTTATGTTATATATCCCAGAAAAGTAGGTAGACCGGCTGAGATATATCACATTTAATAAAAAAATTATCTTTTAGTAACTTTTTATTTTTTTATAAAATTTTTCTTTAAATGGTTTATTAATATATATCCTAAGGATAAGTAAAACACTTTTTCAAAACATGCTTTATTCGAGTTGTTATTATTAAAAAAATTTGGCATCTATAAACTGTAAGTTTGTATATATACATATTAGCATGGTTGTAAAAGAAAATTGCATTGAAAAACACATTTTAATTATTTAAAAAAAAAATAATAACATAAAACGGATAAAAAATCTAGAGTTTGAAATTTTGCGAGAAAATGGATGAACATTACAGTGAGCAATACTCTTGGGCATAGCCAAATTGTCATATCACCCATTCAATTTCAAGCATAGAAGCCCAACGAAAGAGAAAGAGAGAGAGACATGTATGAGTGCCCAATGCCGTGCACATGTAGAGTTGTAAATTGATTACAATGAATTAGAGACAAACAACCAAACTGATTAACCTACGTCATGTAACTGAGAAAGGCATCAAACATAGCTTTATTGTTGTTGCTACTTTCTTCTTCATGGTGTCTTTTTCTAATTAAATTTCATACTCCTGGTCTTGGGTTATTTTCCTTTTTGTTTTTGGGATTTTGGTTTTGTTAATTGTGATGGGCCGTTGCATTGAGTTATCGGCTTTGTTCTCAAAATTTAAGAGATTTTCTTACAAACAGAAAAATAAAGTTAGAAAAACTTTCAAGGTGGCTTTGACTTCTTGTTTGTTTGAAATTTTTATGTGTCTAAATTTGTATTTTTTTTTAAAAAAAAAAATTCATGTTCAATGTTCATAGAGTTTCAAACCATAGTTTTTATTTATTTATTTATTTATTTTTATATCTGTTTTATGTTATGTTTTAAAAATAAAATGTGTGTTTTTTAACGGCAAATAGGGAGGTGTGTTACGGAAACCTAACGGGTAAAGTGTTAAATTTTAAACCACAAGTAGACAACTTAAACGGACATGCATTTTCTGCACACAAGCCAGCAGCAACTCCTACAAACAACGATAGGTGTCAAAAAAATAAAAATAAAAACACATATGCAAGGGTCATGTGCACACATGACCCATTTTAAGAGAAGAACTATTAACCTAACATTAATAGCTTCTCTCTTTCAATCTTAGACAGCACCTACAGTCCCACACATAACCAAGCTCCTCCTCCACAGCTCCACTTTGTATTTCTTAGGAACCCTAAACCGACTAGAGAATCACAGCCACATGCAGGGCCGCCAATCTCACCTGACCATGTCTCCATTCCTCCTCTTCACCTCCTTCCCTCTTCACCGATTCCACCCCATTCCCTCTCTCACTCAGCCAATGCCACCCCTAACAACCTTCTCTCCCTCTGCCATTCTCATCCTACACCCATATATTCGCCGCCAAGGACCACCACTCCTACCACCCCATTGTTTCTCGGCATTCTCCCAGAAAGTGACAAAGGCAATAGCTTTCAATTTTTTCAAGTTTGATTTTCATTAAATTTATTGTAATTGAAAAAAAAACATTTTTTTAAAGCTAATTATTTCTTTAAATTTGTTTCTCAAATTGCATTATTTTTGAAGTCTGAATATTTGTCCTTATAATTATTACCATAGCTGAGTTCTATAGCTTAAGAGTTGATGGTTTTGTTGGTTTTGAATGGGTATTTATTGTTAGTGGCAAAGATTTGTTTACTACTTATTTTTAGGGAGTTTGAGTATAATTTCTATTGAATAGGATTTTTAGGTATTTTGAGTACTGAATATTGTTGTTGTTGTTCATTATGACTATTTGTAAGACTATAAGCAACTATGGTTCTTTTGGTGGGTTTATTAAAAAAATTGAATCTTATATTTCATATTGAAAATTCTTAACACTATTAATTCTCAGAAAAAATATAGTAATGTCGAACAACCATCACAATTAGTAGATAACATAACTCAAGTATGATGCTACTAATTACATATTTTTTCTAATATCCTACTAAACAATTACTACTGTTAAAAAGTGACACATAAATTTATTTAAATGTCATATGCAAGAATCTTTCAATTGTAGTAATTTGGTTGGACAAGACAATGTTGTTAGGCTATATGGTCTGAATCAAGTATGCACATAAATTTCTTTGGTTATATCCTACAAACTAATTACTACTATTACTTATAAATTTTTTATAATATCCTACTACCTAGTTACTTTCATTAGCATAAAAAGTGAAATATTAATTTGTTTAAATGTCATATGTAGGAATCTTTTGATTGTGAATTTTAGGTTGGACAAGATCATGATAGATTATATGGCTTGAATCATTATAGTTGTTATAAATTTTGCTACAACTTAAACTTATATTTGTCCTTTTAGTTTTTTTTTTCATTTACTAATTTATATTTGGTGGCATATTTTGCAGGCTTCAATAGGTCTTGATATTGATAACCTTAATTTGAAAAGCACCAAATTGGCTGTTTTCCTTGTTTTTGCACAATTATTGGACAACATATTGCATAGTTATAACAACTAGTCGATAGAACTTTGACAAATTTTTAGAGAGCATGTTAGACACTTTGGATAGATCTTTGGAACAACACATCTGAGCTTACAGATCTTTTTAAACATATTTTGTAACTAATGAAGCTACTTAAACATCTTAGGTCCCATATGCACATGTTTGAGTAAACTTCTAGTTAGGTACCAATTATAATTGCAAAGGGTGGATATTTTCATATGCAATGGAAAAGTTCATTTCTATATTTTTGTATCTATGTATTTGCATATTTGAACCGTCGGCTTTAGATGAATGCAATATAGTGATGTGGACGGAATAGATTTGTTAGCCATAGGTTTGTTGAACTTTTCCTTGTTTTTTGGCTCTTTTATAAGAACAATACTCTTCAGGAAATCAAACTGTGAATGATACATTATCATGTGGAGGTTGCATGGGTAAGTGTTTAAATGGGGTGAAGCTGGGTGAAATGTCTTTGTCATGTGCAATGGAGTCATCAAGAAAGTAAAAGTTGTTCAAGTCAATGGTGACACAACCATATAAATAAAGCATTATAGAAATTTTTTAATACATGGGAAAACAGAGCAAAAGAATGATGACAGGTAAAAGGGGAGGGGGGGGGGGGGGGTGAATTAACTAGAATGAGAGTGAAGGGAGAATGGGAGTAAGATTGCAAAATTGTCAATCTTTAGAAAATGAAAATTATATGATCTGGTCCTGCTTTAGAGTTTTTGTACACGTGCTTATGCACATGTATTTGAATTATCTTTGCGAATGCTTCTTATTTTTCAGGTTTAATGAGTAAAATAAAACGTACCATTATCAACTGTGCTGATGTCCAAAGCTCTCACCATACTTTCTAATTATATTCAAGTCTCTAATTAGTAATTCCCCAAACACAATGTAATGTTACTTGTTATCGTCCCCATTAAGTTTTCCTTACTATGAAACAAAAAATCAACAATAGGTCTTTTGATATGGGTACCCCTATTTGAAAAAGAAAAAAGGGGTATATTTATCATTCTGGAAAGAATTTTGTGGGTAATAGATCCTTGACAACACAGGAAGTTGTAGGACACTCTGTGCTCATAAATGATCAATCCATGCTCTTGTTGAGAAATATGCTGATTGGTGACAGATTGATCTCAATGAGTTGAATGATTGATTGATAGCAAACAAGAAAAAAAGCAAGCCTTAGTCTCAAAACTTTGGGTTTGATTGGTAAGTTACACACACCTAGTGGGTCTAAACCCACGATGGCATCCCGTTATTATGGGAGGAGGAAGCACCGGTTGCCTCATTAGAACTAATGAATGTAGTAGCAAATGACATTCTTTTAATTTACTCATCTCATAACAGTGTCTTGCAGCCATGTGAAAAAAGTTATACTTGCAATTTTTGGCAATTTTGAGTCGTAATGTAGGGGGTTTACATGTGGTGTTTGATGAATGTGAGTTTTACATACGTTTGGAAGTCCTTGTGTGTGAGTGTGCAGGGTTAAATAGGGTTGAAGCAGTTCTAGTTTGAGTCATTAGCTTTAGAATACAGGTGTTTTTATGGTAGAAGTGTAGATTAAAGTAGTCCTGCCCAGAACTTAAGTTGTGGTCTATTTACGGCAGCTTCTCAATTAAGCCTGCTTGGTGTAGGGTTCCTAGTAGTTTCCTTGTGTCACAACTACTCACATGCATGTATTCTTGTTTCGAGTTTTTCAATTGGGTGTTTATTAGTTGAGTTATGTAAAATTCTATAATTATGTCTTGTTGCAGCTAAATGAAGTCAAACCTGGTTTAATTGATAATTAGACTGTTTTTGTTTATTGGAGAAATAGTTTCCTACTTTCCTTGCTTGTTTACCCTCTCTCCCTCTAAGTTCTTTCATGATAATTTGACTGTGAACTGGCCCTTAATTTCTCTGCATTTGATAGCTTCTTGTGGGACATCAAAACAGTGTTGATAAACCTTATTCTACCAATTTCGCATCACCTTGAATAATCAACTACCACCCACCTCATTGCAAGACAGTCCGTTGACTAGGAATTTCATAGGCTCTCCTGCATTATGTAGCCTTTTGGGCTTTTCAACCCTAGAACCTTATTTTTCGCAGATTTTTTTTTTTGGTTAAATGTCTCTTTCTATAGCTGTTATAGTGACGGAATTGACGGCAGGTTCATCATGATGAATTGTTACATTGACTGATCTTCAACAGCTAGTAAACTTGGCTTTTATGGTGCCTGTGCATTTTTTGAGTTTCTCGTTTCTACCACTTCTTTATAAAGTATTTTTTAAGCCTTTAAAAATGTTATTGTACTGTGCCTGTGCAATTTTTAGTTTCTACTATTTTTCTAACCATTTCTTTAAGTTTCAATGATAAAGGCCTGGTTTGGTATATGTGTTTAAAAACTTTTGTAGAAATACATGTAGGTGAAAAAGTATATGAAAATACGTAAAATATTGTTTAAAACTAAAAATAATTGTTTGGAAACACCAACCAAACACCCCCAAAATTCATTGTTCTTTGTTGTATTTTGGTTGTTTGCTTTTCCTGAATTTTGTGGATTTTCAAACCATTGAGGCCCTAATAAATTAATTCTTAACTATTTTCCAGGGCAGTCGGCAGTCACTTGCAGATAGATTTGATTACGTCATGTATGGGAAACTGTATAAAATTGCAGATGGTTCAGGACGCGGAATTAAAGCGTACGTATTGCTACTCTTAGATATTAATTCTTTTCGGTGAAAATGTATTTTTGGTCCCTATATTTTGGACCATTTTTTAATTTGGTCTCTAAATTGATTTTGCTCCTAAGTCAGTCCCTGACTTTTTAAAATCGTTTTTAAAATAGTCCCTACCGTCAACCCAGTTATGGAAAAAGCTGAGGTGGCAAACGGCGTGTCCTACTTGCTGACATGACGCTGACGTGGATATTAAAATATTATTAAAAAAACTTATTTGGCATTTTTGAAATGCCACATCAGATTTAAATTAATAAAAAATTAAAACAAAATTCCAAGTCATAAATTTTAAAATAAATAAATAAATAAACATTAATTTAATGAAATTGGGAAAAAAAAAAGCTTTTTCAGTTTAAAAAATTGAGTTCCTATCCCAAAAAAAATTAAATCTAATTTTTTTTATAATCTTAAATCTAATTTTTGGGATAATTGGGAAAAATAACAGCCACAAATCCATCGGAATCTGCACAAATCCAAATCACCCACCACAAATCCAAAATAACAAACCCATTCTTACCCACACAAACCCATCGGAGAAAACAATAAACTCATCCCTACCCACACACACACATCGAAGCAAACCACCTCCACCCAAATCCTCCGCCACAACCGCCGATCTATATCAAAACCCATAGCTTACAGCCTCCATGCTACCACGACCTACCATCATGCCACAACCATCGGGCCACCAACACGCCACAACCTAGCAGAAACCTCAGCCACAAAACCCATAACACACCGAATCCACAACCTGCAACCCATATGCCACGAAGACCTATGGCCATGCCACCACCACAACCCAATAGATTGATGATTCTGTTGAAGCAAGATGACCCAAACAAAACGCCAACACCGCTGGAGCTTCGGTCAATCACGGATCCAAACGAAACCTAGATTTAAATTGAAAAAGCTTTTTTTTTTTTTTAATTTAATTAAATTAATGTTTGGAGTCGCCGAGTTTTTGGCTTTCCTAGAGAATCCGAATCTTGGAGAAACTGTGTTTTTGGGTTTTTTGGAGTTTTTGAGTTTCTGGGTTTCTTGAAGCAGTCGAGCTTTTGGGTTTGGAGCCACTGAGTTTTTAGGTTTCCTGGAGAATCCAAAAATAGCTCTCTCAATGGAGGCAGTGGAGTCGGTTAGGGTGGTGAGTCGATTTGGGTGGCGAGTGTGCTGTGTTGTGCTGGAGATATGGATTTGGGGTTTGGAGTTTGGTTCTTTGCTCTGGAGATTGATTATGGGGAAGAACACAAAGAATAAAAAACAAGAACATGTTTAGAAAAAATATTGAAAGGAATTTATAAAAAAAAAAAAAAAAGACATTCAATTAATTTATTTTGTTTTAATGTATTTATTAAATTAATGTTTATTTATTTATTTATTTTAAAATTTTTGACCTGGATTTTTGTTTTAATTTTTTATTAATTCAAATCTGACGTGGCATTTCAAAAATGTCAAATAAGTTTTTTTAATAATATTTTAATATCCACGTCAGCGCCATGTCAGTAAGTAGGACACGCCGTAAATGCACTTTTAGTCCCTATGTTTTGGCTTTTTTCCATTTTGGTCCCTATATTTTATTTTTTCCACTTTTAGTCCCTAAACCAATTAACGCGTGTTTATTTTCGTCCTTTCCGTCAGTCAACCAACGGAAATAGCTGAGGTGGCAGCTGGAGGAATTAAAATATTATAAAAATGCCACATCACCCATGACACATCATCATCTAAATTTAAAAAATTAATTTATTAATTTTAACAAAATTAAAAAACATAAAAACAAAATTTAAAACATAAAATACAATGTTATAATTGAGATCTAAGAACATAAGAACTTATTCTTCAATGTTCTTCTTAAATCAAGAAATAAACCCAACAACAACATCAAACCCAGAATCAAAGAGCAAACCCAGAATCAAAGAGCAAACCCAGAATAAAAGAACATGAACATCAAAGAACATGAACATCAAACCTACAGGAAAAAAAAACGTGAACATCACCAAATCAAAGAGCAAAGAAATTTCGAAGAACATGAACATCAACCCAACAACTCATCCACTCCCAAACCAAACCATAATCAAAGAAATTTCAAATACCACAACAAGTTAATAACTCAGAAAACAAAAAGAAATTTCGAAATGTGAAATTCCCAGCAAACGCCAAAACCAAATCTCCAGCAAACCCCAAACCCCAAATGTTTAGAAACGATCATCGATCAAACCAACAAACCCTGCAATCCCAACCAACGAACCCAGTCGAACCCAGCACCCACCAACAATCACCGATCAAAGCCAAAGAGAAATCCCAGATCCCAGCAAACCCAGCACCCACCATCTCTTTCTCAAAACCCAGATCCAAAGAGAAAGCTGAAGAAGTAAACAAAAACCGAGCCGGCGAGCCAGAGGTTGGGATCATGAAGCAAGGTCTCGCCTTTCACGATCTTCTTAATCGTGAAGGGGATCCAAACCAGGGTCGCGACCATGATGAAGCCCAATTGCTTGGTGGAGAGGAACGGAGGCCGGTGAATCAGACGGACGTTGAGCTTGGTCTTGGCCTGGACGAAATCGGCCATCGACTCGGCGAGTCGCGAAAAACGCCCTGGTCCATCTACTCCGATTGCTTCGAGGACTACTGTGGAGTGACGAGGCAGATGTGGAGGATTTTGAGCTGGAGCTCCGACTTGTCGTGGAGCTGGGTGGCGTCGAAGAAGATGAGGAGGTAGTAGGGTCTTGGGGTTTTTGTGGAGGTGAGGTAGAGATTTTGAGTTTTTGTGTGTTTGTTTCTGAAGAAAAATTTTGGGTTTTTTGTGTGTTTGATTCATCTGATGTATTTTTATGTTTTAAATTTTGTTTTTATGTTTTTTAATTTTGTTAAAATTAATAAATTAATTTTTTAAATTTATATGATGATGTGTCATGGGTGATGTGGCATTTTTATAATATTTTAATTCCTTCGGCTGCCACCTCAGCTATTTCCGTTGGTTGACTGACGGAAAGGACGAAAATAAACACGCGTTAATTGGTTTAGGGACTAAAAGTGGAAAAAATAAAATGTAGGGACCAAAATGGAAAAATGCCAAAATATAGGGACTAAAAGTGCATTTACGCCTATTTTAATATCCACGTCAGCGCCATGTCAGTAAGTAGGACACGCCGTTTGCCATCTCAGCTTTTTCTGTAACTGGGTTGACGGTAGGGACCATTTTAAAAACGATTTTAAAAAGTCAGGGACTGACTTAAGAGCAAAATCAATTTAGGGACCAAATTGAGAAATAACCCAAAATATAGGGACCAAAAGTACATTTTCGCCAATCTTTTTTACTTGTCTTAAGTTGTTATACATGTTTGGCGTAAATGCTATTTTCGTCCCTACATTTTGGGGTCATTTCTATTTTGGTCCCTACATTTCTATTTTACCAATTTTAGTCCTAAATCTAATTAACGCTTGTTATTTAAGTCCTTTCCGTTAGCCAATAGACGGAAATGGCTGACGTGCCTAACGGACTAATTAAAATATTAATAAAAATCCACCGTTGCTCTCGTCTCCCATGCCACCTGGATTTCCCGCCCCATTTTTCGCACGTGACCCTCACTTACCCCCCAAATCAATACCAAAAACCCAAAATCCCCCAAATCAGTACCAGAAACCCTAAACTCCCAAAATTCGAGCTTCGACCTCTACCCACACAGCTAATCCTCATCTCCAAAAACCACAATCAAAACAAACAATCTTCGAAGCCCAATGGAAGCAAGTTGTTCAACAAATTCCAGTGTGAGGAGGAGAGCACCAATGACGTGCTACTGTAATCAAAAACCTGTCCTAGTTGTGGCGTGGACTGAAGACAACCCTGGCAGAAGGTTCTATGGTTGTCCAAACTACTGGGTATGTCAATTTCAGTAAATTTTTTGAGTGGGTTTTAGTTAATTTCAGTATGTTGTTTCGGATTTCCATTTTTCATTTTTCAGAGCATTATCTGTGTTTCAGGTGGGGCGAAAGTGTAGGTTCTTCCAATGGCGTGATGATGAGATATGTGAACGTGGTAAGGTGCTTATCCCACAGCAAAGGTAAAGGATCATCAAACTTGAGGCTGAGCTTGCAGACTGCAAGAAGAGAGAGAAGTTTTTAGTTGTAGTTGTGGCATTGTTAGTGGTGATATTTGCAGTTCTATGTTTGCTTAGGTAGGGGGTGGGAATAACTTGTGTGGGTTGCTGTGCTTGTTAGTGCATGTAGGGTTGCAGTGTTTATGTATGTTTATGTATGGTGGGTTTATGTATGTTTATGTATGGAGGGTTGCAGTGTTAATGTATGGAGGGTTGGCAGTGGCAGTGTGCTCTATTTTGGTAGGATTAGTTATTAGCAATGACACACACCTGCTGCTTATTTTGTACTCCTTCTATTGAGAAATAAATGAATACCTTTCTCATTCAATTCAATGTGTGGATGTGGGGATTGGAAATGTCCCTGTTGAACCAAGTAGCAGATTTCCAAGTGCATGCAACAAATAAAACTGGTAACAGATAACATATTCCAAGAAAGCACTATACTACACATATAAAACAAGACAGAAGGAAACAACAAACTCAATCTTGAAATCCAAACATCTTAAATAACATACTGCCAAACTTAACCCAGACATAGTTATCATTAAAAAAAAGCAAAAGTATGTTTAAATAACAAAAGGGCATTGTTCAACTGCCAATCTTAACCCAAACAGCAGGGCATTGTTTAACAAAAGGGCATTGTTCAACTGCCAATCTTAACCCAAACAGCAGGGCATTGTTTAAGTAATACCAATAATACAAAATAAGGGCTTGGCTATAATTATACAAAACACAAGCCATTCATCAAAAGATATAAAACGACAAGCTATTCATTTTTTTCTTGGATCATGCGTTGATGACTGACTCCCAGCAAACTTGATAGCCCCCATGTATCTAGATGCATTCTTGGAAGCATTCAAGGTCTCTAATGTGACCATCCTTTTCCTCCTCAGTCTTGGAATTGGACTGCTGCCTAAGTTGGGTGGTGCAATTGGATTGGATGATCTTGTGGGGGTTTGGTGTGCACTTGGACTGGAGCTGTACATTCTGGACTGGGGTGGTGGAAAAGGCATGGTAGTGCTGTGGATGCTGGTCTGGAATGGTGCACTTGGGCTGGATGAGAAGTGCATGCTGGTCTGGTATGGTGCACTTGGGCTGGATGAGAAGTGCATGCTGGTCTGGAATGGTGTACAAGGAGTGAAGGTGTGCATGCTGGACTGAAATGATGGCAATGGCTGAGGTGGTGCACTAGGAGTGAAGGTGTGCATGGTGGACTGGGATGATACAGATGGCTGAGGTGGTGCAAATGGGGTGGCTGAGCTTGGTTGAGCTTGAGCTTGTCCTATTGGCTGATTGATGTTGGAATAGTTTCTACATCTGCTGGTCTACAAACAAGAAATCCACATTTATTGACATGTAATAGGTACAAACTTTCACACATTTACTTGACAGATATGGTAGAATGTTACCTTTTTGGCTGCACTGGTTCTGTTTATGGTGCCTGGTAGGGAAGAGTTTCCTCCAACCTCACCCTTACAACTTCTTTTATTGTGTCCTATTTTACTACAGGTCCTACATTGTTTGGAGATACCAGCTCTCCTACCTGCTGCTTCGCCAGGCTCCCTTGTCCTCTTCTTCTTGGGCTTGCCAGGTGGTCTTCTTTTGATAGGAGGCTGAACAGGTTGGACACCACTGGGCCTCCACATATTCTGCCCATTGATAGGTGCAATTACTGGCTCATAACAGGCCTTATATGTGGAGACATGAAAACACCTATGCATATACTGCTCAGCCTCTTGCCTATTGAAGAATATGTAGGAAATTGCATGGGCACATGGTATGCCAGTCGTATTCCATTTCCTGCAACTACAATCTCTTTTTTCCATGTCCACAGTGAAGCTTTGCAGTCCACTTTTAACCTCAAACTGTGTATGACCTGCCCAACAAGCAAACCACCTGCTGCTTGCAATCTTTTCCCTATGCAACCTCTAAAGCACTTTAGGGCATATCTCTGATTCCACTCTCATGATCTTTTGTCTGTTATCTTGAAACTTGGTCATAAGATATAACCTGATGGACTCCAGCTACAATCACACACAAAATGTTAATCAAACAATGTATCAAATAATGTATCTGACTAACCGTTACTCAAGGCTTAGATTCATACCATAGTAATTATAGGCTTAGATCTAAACTTCAAAATCCTGCTGTTAAAACTCTCACACATATTGTTCAGCACTGTATCACTCAACCCATCCTCACTGAACTTTTGTCTGGCCCATATGGTGGTTGAATGATCTTGCAACCAACTGTGTGCATTCTCATCAATTCCCTTCAGTTCATCCATCAGCCTATCAAACTCAGCTTTATAAGTAGCTTTGGCTGCTTTCTAAAAGAACTCTCTGATCAGAACACCAGGATGATTCTTCCTGAGATTATTGTAGAGGTGTCTGCAGCAGATTCTATGCTCATATTGTGGCCAATTATCAATGAAGGCCTGCACCAACCCCTGTGAGTATAACAAGTGCAATTGTGGTGTTAGTAACTCTCTTATCACAACAAGTACAACAAGTGCAATAGATATGGTAATAAACATACATACCTTCTGCTGGTCTGATATAAATGTCCATCTTGTGTTCTGACCTATGTCTGCAAGTAGCAAATTTATGAACCATGTCCAGGAGTCTTTAGTTTCAGCCTCCACTACAGCATAGGCAAATGGGAAGTACTCTTCATTAGGGTCTCTAGCAACTGCTGTGATTAATTGCCCACCTGACTTAGTCTTCAAGTGGCAGGCATCCAAACCAATTATTGGCCTGCAGCCAGCCATAAACCCTTTCTTACAACCCTCCAGGCATATATACAACCTCTCAAAATATGGAACCCCACAGATCAAGTCCATCTCAGCAGCCAAATCACCTTCATTGAAGGTGTGTACCTTCATAAGTACGGTACTGCCAGGGCTAGCCCTCCTCAACTCTTCACAATACTCCCAAAGTTGATTGTACTGCTGTGTGTGAGCCCCATCAACATATTCTCTTGCCTTCTCCCTAGCCCTGCTGGCTTTTCCCGGAGTTATGTTTAGTGTAAACTTTTCATGTACAGCATCTTGGATGTCTTTTAGTTTCATGTTAGGTTGTCTTCTCACCTTCTTCATCAATTTCCTCCCAATGTATGAAGAAGTGCACCTTGGATTCTTAAAACTCCTTGTGCATGTGTGTTCCAGGTTTAGTGTTCTCAATTGGTAGCTTTTCTCTCTTGGCACCTTTGCTAGATATGCCACAAACTTGCAGCTTTCCTAGCAAACTACTCTTACCCTTAGCAAATCATTTTTTACAAACCTAATCCCCCAGCCACCATTAACTGCATAATCAATTACAGCTTCTTTGAATTGCTTAGGTGTTGTGAACAACATATCTTTCTCAAATTTGATATGTTCAGCCTTAGCAACTGGCTTGAACACTGGGAAGGTCCTCTTTTGTCCCTTTCCCTTTCCCACAGGTGTTTTCAGTTCATCCTCAGAGCTATCAGTATCATCCCCAACATCATCATTAGATGATGATTCCTCAAGACTGTGCAGCTCCTCACTCTCATAATCAGAGTTTATTACACCAGCACCCATTTGTACTGGTTCAGTATGATCCTCATCATAAGCATCCCAACTATCACTACTGTCCTCCACAAACTCCCTCTCCTCAGGATTCACTACATCTTCATCCTCTAGGCCACTTCCTTCACCATCACCTCCTCCACTGTCACTGCTATCAACTACATCCTTATCCTCAGATGGGTGCTGAGTCATAGGTTCCTTACCTGCTCTCCTAGAATACACCTCTGCAGCATCAACCTCAACAACATCATCATCATTACCAACCTCCTTAACCATTGGTGTGTTACTTTCTCTCCTAAAGTTGGCTTGTTCAGCATCTACTTCAATGTGATCCTCATTATTATCCTCATTATAACTGTTATTATCCTCATCATTACTGCCACATCCTAAAAGGTTTTGCTCCACTGCCAATGGCTGCACATCTGCCCCAACATGCTCACCTTCATCCACTAGTATAGGATTATCCACAGGGTGCTCTAAAAACACATGAATTTCTTCATGACCATTCACTAAATTTGTCATAAACATGGCATCATCATCATCAACTATCAAATGGAAATTAGCTCTCTCTAGATCACTACCAGGCATTTTATACCAAATCCTGCTCACAGAGGTGTACCCAAACTCCCTACATATACCCTCAATCTCTGTCTTGGACCACCTATCAGGGTCACAATTGTCCACTATATCCACTATACCTCCCACATATTTTCGAGGGTCATCAGTAAAATACCCACCATGATGCACAGACAAACTAAATAGCTCACTCATGCTGCATGCAAAACACATATAAACCATTGGTTAACAAAACAACACTCATTACTTATTAGTTAAATAATACTGACTACATTCCAAAATAGTACTCATTAGTTAACAAAATATCACACAGTAATTATTTCCCAACTCAACACTCATGATTCCACAATCCACCTCAGCTGTTTTGAATTATATGTTATGATAATGCACATTATCTTCAACAAGGGAGTAGGGGGACCACGTTGGAAAGCACAAACAAACACATATTAAACAGCAATGTCATAAGCATTTTGTCCCACAGCAGAAACACATTGGAAGCCACAAAGAAACACATACCCAAACAAGGACCAACATACAGTTAAAAGTAACTAAACAAACATAATAAAGCCAAAACCCAAATAATGAATATACAAAAGCAACATTGTGGCCCCTACGCATAATATAAAGCTAGCTATATATAAGGACATACACAGAGAGAGAGAGCTAATACCTGTGTGTTTGGTCTCTATCTCACAGAGATAGAGATCTCACTGCTCTTCTTTTCTCTGCTATTCGAAGAAAAATGGGTTTGGGTATATATATATTTCTAGGGTTGTTTGTCTGCGATGGTGGTTTGTTTGTCTGCGATGGTGGTTTGATGGCTATCTCAAATCGGGAGAGAAGGTGGACTGATTTGGTTTGGGGGTTCACAGAAAGAGAAGGTAGACTGATTTGGTTTGGGGGAAGGTGGACCGATTTTGGGTTTCTGGTACTGATTTGGGGGGTAGTGAGGGTCACGTGCGAAAAATGGGGCGGGAAACCCAGGTGGCATGGAAGACGAGAGCCACGGTGGATTTTTATTAATATTTTAATCAGTCTGTTAGCCACGTCAGCCATTTCCGTCTGTTGGCTGACGGAAAGGACTTAAATAACAAGCGTTAATTGGATTTAGGACTAAAAGTGGTAAAATAGAAATGTAGGGACCAAAATAGAAATGACCCCAAAATGTAGGGACGAAAAGAGCATTTACGCCTACATGTTTATAGTTGCTAACCAAAGAAAAACATAGCTGATAGTTGTTGTAGTTACTCACTTAAGTGTGTATAGTCTGGTTAAATATGTCATATCCATAAATGATTGTCGGTATGGCATCCGATTTGCACTGTCTGCAACATGGATGGTTGAGAACTGTGCAGTTCTTCCCTTTATTGTGGATAAGGTTGTCAAAAGTGTGCCTATTATCCCGAAAAGGTGGTGCATTCGGTTGGGGACCATGTCTTATGAAGCAGAGGTGATTAGTTTGAATCTCCCGTTTTCACTCCCGTTGAGCCAAAACTTATCAAGAGAAAAGAAAGCGTGCCTTCGCACAAACTGCACCCTAAGTTTCAATGAGGCTCAATTGTAGTGCTTTAAGGTGCAGCTTAAGCATGAAAGTTTTAGTTATATATTAATTTATTTTAAGCTCAATGCATATCAGTTAAATGCTGCAATAACAATCACTATTCCAAGGGTTTTGGACCTTTGGTAACTTTCTAGTCATGTATTTTAGAAAGCTTTTACATCAGGTTCTGCTTTTTTCTTCAGGGAGATAAACGTTTCGTTTGGTGGGCTTCTGATGATGCTGAGGGGAGATCCATCTCATTGCAACAAGTTTGAGCTTGATCAGAGGCTGTATGTCCTTATGAGGAAGGTGTGAAGCTGTGTCATAAGATCAAAGTCTTGTTAACTTCGTACCCTTTCTGTATGGAGGATTTTTCTTTAGTTGCCAAATTATGAGACATGGATGCTATGACACATTAAGTTTATAATTGTGAAAACCGAATTTATGATAAAAATCATTGTTATTGTACCTCTGTGTATGCCTATGTGTGGTGCAAATGATCAGGAGGCTAAGCCTCTTGGTGCTGCCAACGTGACTGGTTTAGAGAAATATGCAGTTCCACCCAATTAATAACTGAAAATTTTGTCAAAAAAAAAAAAACTGAAACTTTTACATTTCTCCCCCTTTTTTTCTTTTTATATTGAGCGAAAAAGGAAAGGAGGATTTCTTGTGGTGGGTCTGGGAAGGAAATAATACTATAGGTTAAATCTCATTGATCCCAATATCAATATCCCATGGAGTTAGGTATAGTCCCTCAGTAATATTTGTTTAGTAAGGTTTAAATTTGATTAAGGAAAACAAACGGTCTTTTTGTCATTTATGTCATTTATAAATCTAAAGATGTAACAGATTTTTCAATTTTTTTCATAATTGTTGAGGTGGTTGGTTGTGATTAGTGTACAATGAAAATAATTTGAGCGATGGTCTTAGCGAAAGTGATGTACTAATCAAAATCAGCCATCTCAATAAGTTATAAAACAAGTTTGTGAATTTGTTGTGTAGCATTGTCATCGTATTACTTTACAAAGTGATTATTAAAAAAAAAGTAGTATTACTTTACTAAGTAAACATGAGGCTCTTGTTGAAAATACAAGGTTTAGTAAATTTAAGCCCTAAAGTTAAGTTACCACTCAGACTCAAATTTATCAATGCGAACCTATGATTGAGAGAGGAAGAAACATAGCAGTACTCATGTGATGCATAAGGGCTTGAGTGCACGAGTGGAATGATGCATGGAGGCACCTAGCAAGAAGATTTGGTGGCGTGTGGCGGTTTTTGGAGTTGATTTCAATAGTGTTTTGCAAATCATCTTCAAAACTTTTGAGTGGTGTGATTTTCTTTTTAATTTTTTTATACATAAGATAGGATTTCAATTTATGATGTCATCTCTATTATGATTGTTCTTTATCATTAGGTTAAGACACCAATTCATTTTTTTGTGCAACTTTTGAACCATAGATCATTTGTTCTTTCGAGTTGTGTGATTAATGGCTCGAAAGAATGCTTAGAAAGTTTATATTTCGAATGGGTAGAGCATGAATGGCGGCAAAAATGCTTGTATGAGCGACATTGCGAGTGGGGATGCCAAAAAAGGAGAAGAAAAGCAGTCCCAGGGGCAAAGCCACGTTAGCCATTGGGCCCCCCAAATTTTTTTAAAACCTCTCTAATAGTAGGTAAAATAGGTCTTTCTACCATTTATTTAAGAGCTGGCCCCCTCCAAGAGAAAAGCTTGGCCTCCCCTCCAATGTGTCAGCCATGAAAGTTCCCTCATCCTAACTCTCTTTTCACTTTTGTGTCTTTGGCTCTTTTTCCATTCCACTTTTAAGTACGTAAGCCATGTGCCAATATATATATTTTTATAATTCTTTTTTTAGCTAAGACCATATCTCATAAATTTTCAAGGACCTAGACCTACGTTGTACTAGTGTAGTAGTGTGAGAATTATAGAGATTGTGTGGTAGAGCATTCTCATCAACACTCTCAAATACTATAAATGCTAAATTTTAGCATCAAAAGATCAAAAAACATATTCTATCAAAGCTCTTAAATCTTATTCATTTTGCAATCTAGCTACAGTGATGCTAAATTTTAGCAGCAAAATATCAAAAAGCATACTCCATCAAAGCTCTTAAATCCTATTCATTTTGCAATCTAGCTACAGTGGGTTGCTAAAGATAGCAGCCCACTGTAGCAAGATTGTAAAAAAAATTATTTGTTTAATAAAGAGAGAGACTGAGAGGAGAGCGAGGAAAAATAAAAAATAAAAAATAAAGAATATTTAAATGCAGTGTTAAATAAAATAGAAGTTTTGATAGAATGGATATTGTAAAGTGATGTGTTATATATTATAAAATTAGTTGAGATGGTAAATGCTAAATTTTTTAGAAGTGTTGATGGGAATGCTCTAATAGCAATGACTAGTGCCAGGGAAGGCCTTTTATCATTTGTTTTCTGTGGCTCTAGATGCTGATGGACCTATTACTTTGTCTCAATAATTTTTATATTAACTTGTTCTAAAGAATTAAACAAAAAAAAAAACCTTGTATTGAATTTAATTGTTCTTAAAAATGACAATATTGTTTGTATTTTATTGGTCATGGTAAAACAATGTTAAATTTAATTAGAAAACCTAATGTATTCTACTTAATGTACTGTATTTAAGTTTGCTCTAATAAAGGAAGACATATACACACACAAGTTATTACTTTGGATTTGATAAATATTTTTTTTTAACTAATGCAGGAAGACATGCATGTATGTATGTTGAACTTTGGATTTTCTTGAATTGTAAATCAATATGAGACTTTCACCTCTGCCACTCCTTACAAAAATTCCTAACTCCGCCCCTAAGCAATCCAATCTTAATTTTGCTAGGATAAGGATTGGGTCTAGTGCGTCTTATGCACTGTACCCAAATCATGTCCATTTTGATAACATGTTAAAACCATATAAACTGATAGAAAAAAGGCCTTTGTATAAGCATGACAACATAGGTTTACTATACCAACATCACAAGAATTAAAATTAGGGGTGTGCGCAGTTTGGTCGGTGCGGTTTTTCTCAAATTTATCACTGAACCAATACGGATCGGTATTCACATAATTGGAACTGATGCACACCGGTTAAAGTCGGTTTTTCAACCTACAGCGTGTGGTTTTTTGCGGTCAGTTCAATCGGTTTGAAACATTAAATAACAATATATTTTTTTATTAAAAAAATTGGGCTATTAGGCCCAATATTATCAATAATAAAAAAAAATTATCAATACACAACATGTTCAAGATTCCAAGAAAAATATACAAACTTTTCACACAAACGACTAACCTGTTCATACATCAACCAAAATATCCACTTGATATGTTTTTTAAGAGAAAAAAAAAATCACTTTTCAACAACACCCTATGAAACATATCTATTGTTACATTGTTTTCTTCTTTAGTAACCAAAAACACTAACACATTCAAAAAGCTAAAGCAAACTTTATGCTTTGGTGGAGCTACTGACTCACAGAGCATTTCTACGCTACAATTACCTAGAAATAAAATAATTATTTTTATAAATTCATAATCACTTACTAATATGGGTCAAGAATAACAAGATGGGATAGAGTGATTGAGTGTAAGACTTGAGAGTGTGGTGTCTAACTTACCTGGTGCGGTGTTTGTCGTCTGGTGTGGAGAGTGATTGAGTGCAAGACTTGAGAGAGAGGAGAGTTTTAAGGTGAGAACAAAGGAAAAGAAAGAATATATAGGAGCCTTGACCTAGAACAAAATGACAGCGTTTGGTGCCTTTTTTTTTTTTTCTTCAAAACCAAGAGAAACAACGTCGTTTCACACATTTAAAAAGCTGCCATGCATGATTCAGTTGTAATTATATTATGTGAAATATGATTGGAATAATATATGACAAATTTAGAGTAATGACAATTTAATTTGACTTTCATTAGAGAGAGAGAGAGAGAGAGAGGATCCAAATAACTTTCCCCAGGAAATTTCAGTTAACCCACCCATAGAGGAGCTAGAATGCTATCTACCTAAATGGTTTCTATTAAATGGATGTGCAGTTGCAGGTCTATTTACATAGATAAATATAATATACAAAAACACAATTGCATCTGCTCATTATTTATTAGCGATATAAGTTAAAATTTATTGTGAAAACAATGGAATTGAATGCTTTGGGGTTTGTTACCTTCAAACTGGACCAACTTTCCTCTTTCTCACCCATGTCTATCCTTTTTTTTTTCTCATCTCAATTTCCCACTTTCTCTCACCACATCTATCTTCTTGTTTTCTCTCCTCTCAAATTTAACTCACACTTACACCCACGCCTATCTCTTTTTTTATTACAATGGCCTGCATTGACTTTTTTGTCATCGCAATAACACCTATTGCAACTAGATTTTCAAAATAAATCATTGCAATATGTGGAATTTATTGCAACGAAAATCTAGTGTTGCATAAACCTATTGCCACGGAGTTTATTACAATGGTTTGCATTGACTATTTTATTGTTGCAATAACACCTATTACAATGATATATGATTGGAATGATATATGACAAATTTAGTGTAATGAGAATTTAATTTGACTTTCATGAGAGAGAGAGAGAGAGAGAGAGTATCCGAATAACTTTCCGCTAGAAATTTCAGTAAACCCACCCACAGAGGAGGTGGAATGCTATCAAGCATTAAGCCATTTAGACAAATTAATATCTTAACTTCATTATGAATACCCATCGTAAATTACAACCAAATACAGATAATGATATTTGATTTTTTATTCGATGAAGCACATACCAAAAAAAAAAAAAAAAAAAAAAGGAAAAATACAAGCAAAAAGAAGAAAATAAAGAAGAAAAAAAAAACTTGGGGAGAAGCCAATATATTGTAGTACTTATCTGGCATTGATGCTCAATAAGACCACACAACCTGCTATGTCACTTTCTTTTGAAGGATACTTCAAAATTCAACTATTATTAGAAAGAACAATGCGACGGTCTCAAGACTCTCAAAAATTGAGATTGTAAATGGCCTCTACCCATGCTGGGATGGATTTTTTTTATCCTCCTTCCTAGCCAAACAAGAAAAAGGATTAAGTGAAGCAGAAAAACCAAAGAAATCACCACAACAAAACTACCTAGAACCCATTCTTATATATTAAAGACCGCCTTATATTTCAAAGTATATATTGAGAACGGGGTCACCATGGAGATTATAGTTATATTGGTAATTATCAGGAATGCAAGAGTGGTACATAGAGCTATTGTCAAGAGGCCCATACACATCTTATTATTGATCGAGAATCCATTAATTAGTAAGAAGGTGACAATGACCGATGCAATAAAAGAGATAGCGTTGAATATCATGAAATAGAGTAGTACAACGGATCGTTTGAACCTATAACCGATGTTCTAGCATCAACTTCGATGTAATAACTAGAATAATGAGTAACATTTCCACTTTGTGGCCAAACACCGTCTGGGGGGCTAGCTGCCTGTTGGAAAGTGATAATTGTAATCATAGTAGCCACTACCATTATATAGCCACGATTCTCTTCTACCCAATTACCTCCGTATTTCAAGTGTTTCAACAAACTCTTCCACCATTTCTTCCTTGATTGTGTTGTTTTTGCTAATGCGTTGTAGCGATCAACAATATCATCTCCTCCTTGAATCGTTATTTCCATTAGTGTATCATCTCTACACTGACTTCCTGGTGTCCTGTGAAGTTCTATCATATCGTCATCTTCATGTCTCATTTGAGTCATTTCCATTCTCTCTCTCTCTCTCTCTCTCTCTCTCTCTCTCTCTCTCTCTCTCTCATTTGTGAATTGCCCTACGTTTCTCTCTATTGATATAATAAGATGATTTTTCTTGGAAAGTCTACCTAAATGGTTTTGATTAAATGGCTATGCAGTTGCAAGTCTATTTACATAGATAAATATAACATACAAAAACACAATTGCATCTGCTCATTATTTATTAGCGATATAAGTTAAAATTTATTGTGAAAACAACGGAATTGAATGCTTTGGGGTTTGTTACCTTCAAACTGGACCAACTTTCCTCTCTCTCACCCATGTCTATCCCCTCTTTTTTTTTCTCATCTCAATTTCCCACTTTCTCTCACCACATCTATCTTCTTGTTTTCTCTCCTCTCAAATTTAACTCACACTCACACCCACGCCTATCTCTTTTTTTTATTACAACAGCTTGCATTGAATTTTTTGTCATTGCAATAACACCTATTGCAACTAGATTTTCAAAATAAATCATTGCAATATGTGGAACTTATTGCAATGAAAATCTAGTGTTGCATAAACCTATTGCATCGGAGTTTATTACAATGGTTTGCATTGACTTTTTTATTGTTGTAATAACACCTATTACAATGATATATGATTGGAATGATATATGAGAAATTTGGTGTAATGAGAATTTAATTTGACTTTCATGAGAGAGAGAGGATCCAAATAACTTTCCCCTAGAAATTATTTCAGTTAACCCACCCACAGGGGAGGTGGAATGCTATCAAGCATTAAGCCATTTAGACAAATTAATATCCTAACTTCATTACGAATACCCGTTGTAAATTACAACCAAATACAGATAATGATATTTGATTTTTTATTCGATGAAGCGCATACCAAAAAAAAAAAAATACAAGCAAAAAGAGGAAAATAAAGAAGAAAAAAAAAAAACCTTGAGGAGAAGCCAATATATTGTAGTACTTATCTGGCATTGATGCTCTATAAGACCACACAATTTGCTATGTCACTTTCCTTTGAAGGATACTTCAAAATTCAACTATTATTAGAAACAATAATGTGACAGTCTCAAGACTCTCAACAATTGAGATTGTGAATGGCTTCTACCCATGCAGGGATGGATTTTTTTAATCCTCCTTCCCAGCCAAAGAAGAAAACGGATTATGTGAAGCAGAAAAACCAAAGAAATCACCACAACCAAACTACCCAGAACCCATTCTTGTATATTAAAGACCTCCTTATATTTCAAAGCGTATATTGAGAATGGGGTCACTATGGAGACTACAGTTATATAGGTAATAATCAGGAATGCAAGAGTGGTACATAGAGCTATTGTCAAGAGGCCCATACAAATCTTATTCTTGATCGGGAATCCACTAATTAGTAAGAAGGTGACAATGACTGATGCAATAAAAGAGATAGCGTTGAATATCATGAAATAGAAGTAGTACAACGGATCGATAGAACGTACAACTAACGTTCCAACATCAACTTCGATGTTATAATCAGAATAATGAGTAACATTTCCACTTTGTGGCCAAACACCGACTGGGGGGCTAGCTGCCTGTTGGAAAGTGACAGTTGTAATCATAGTAGCCACTACCATTATATAGCCACGATTCTCTTCTACCCAATTACCTCCGTATTTCAAGTGTTTCAACAAATTCTTCCACCATTTCTTCCTTGATTGTGTTGTTTTTGCTGATGTGTTGTAGCGATCAACAATATCATCTCCTCTTGGAATCGTTATTTCCATTAGTGTATCATCTCTACACCAACTTCCTGGTTTATTGTGAGGTTCTATCGTATTGTCATCTTCACGTCTCATTTGCGTCATTTCCATTCTCTCTCTCTCTCTCTCTCTCTCTCTCTCTCTCTCTCGTTTGTGAAATGCTCTACGTTTCTCTCTCTCGATATAATAAGAAGATTTTTCTTGGAAAATCTACCTAAATGGTTTCGATTAAATGGTTATGTAGTTGCAGGTCTATTTACATAGATAAATATAAAATACAAAAACACAATTGCATCTGCTCATTATTTATTAGCGATATCAGTTAAAACTTATTGTGAATACAATGGAATTGAATGGTTTGGGATTTGTTACCTTCAAACTGGACCAACTTTCCTCTCTCTCACCCATGTCTATCTCTTTTTTTTATTCTCATCTCAATTTTCCACTTTCTCTCACCACATCTATCTTCTTGTTTTCTCTGCTCTCAAATTTAACTCACACTCACACCCACGCCTATCTCTTTTTTATTACAACGGTTTGCATTGATTTTTTTTGTCATTGCAATAACACCTATTGCAACTAGATTTTCAAAATAAATCATTGCAATATGTGGAACTTATTGCAACGAAAATCTAGTGTTGCATAAACCTATTGCCTCAAAGTTTATTACAATGGTTTGCATCGACTATTTTATCGTTGCAATAACACCTATTACAATGATATATGATTGGAATGACATATGACAAATTTAGTTTAATGAGAATTTAATTTGACTTTCATGAGAGAGAGAGAGAGGATTCAAATAACTTTCTCCTAGAAATTTCAGTTAACCCACCCACAGAGGAGGCGGAATGCTATCAAGCATTAAGCCATTTAGACAAATTAATATCTTAACTTCATTACAAATACCCGTCGTAAATTACTACCAAATACAGATAATGATATTTGATTTTTTATTCGATGAAGCGCATACCCCAAAAAAAAACAAATACAAGCAAAAAGAAGAAAATAAAGAAGAAAAAAAAAAAAACTTGAGGAGAAGCCAATATATTGTAGTACTTATCTGGCATTGATGCTCTATAGGACCACACAACCTGCTATGTCACTTTCTTTTGAAGGATACCTCAAAATTCAACTATTATTAGAAAAAACAATGCGACAGTCTCAAGACTCTCAAAAATTGAGATTATGAATGGCCTCTACCCATGCAGGGATGGATTTTTTTTATCCTCCTTCCCAGCCAAACAAGAAAACGGATTAAGTGAAGCAGAAAAACCAAAGAAATCACCACAACCAAACTACCCAGAACCCATTCTTGTATATTAAAGACCTCCTTATATTTCAAAGCGTATATTGAGAATGGGGTCACCATGGAGATTGCAGTTATATCGATAATTATCAGGAATGCAAGAGTGGTACAGAGAGCTATTGTCAAGAGGCCCATACACATCTTATTCTTGATCGGGAATCCACTAATTAATAAGAAGGTGACAATGACTGATGCAATAAAAGAGATAGCGTTGAATATCATGAAATAGAAGTAGTACAACGGATCGATAGAACCTATAACCGGCGTTCCAGCATCAACTTCGATGTTATAACTAGAATAATGTGTAACATTTCCACTTTGTGGCCAAACACCGCCTGGGGGGCTAGCTGACTGTTGGAAAGTGATAATTGTAATCACAGAAGCCACTACCATTATATAGCCACGATTCTCTTCTACCCAATTACCTCCGTATTTCAAGTGTTTCAACAAACTCTTCCACCATTTCTTACTTGATTGTCTTGCTTTTGCTGATGCGTTGTAGCGATTGACAATATCATCTCCTCCTTTAATCGTTATTTCCATTAGTGTATCATCTCTACACTGACTTCCTGGTGTCTTGTGAAGTTCTATCATATCATCATCTTCACGTCTCATTTGAGTTATTTCCATTCTCTCTCTCTCTCTCTCTCTCTCTCTCTCTCTCTCTCATTTGTGAATAGCTCTACGTTTCTCTCTCTTGATATAATAAGAAGATTTTTCTTGGAAAGTCTACCTAAATGGTTTCGATTAAATGGCTATGCAGTTGCAGGTCTATTTACATAGATAAATATAATGTACATAAACACAATTGTATCTGCTCATTATTTATTAGCGATATAAGTTAAAATTTATTGTGAAAAAAATGGAATTGAATGATTTGGGGTTTGTTACCTTCAAATTGGACCAACTTTCCTTTCTCTCTCCCATGTCTATCCCTTTTTTTTTTCTCATCTCAATTTCCCACTTTGTCTCACCACATCTATCATCTTGTTTTCTCTCCTCTCAAATTTAACTCACACTCACACCCAAGCCTATCTTTTTTTTTATTACAATAGCTTGTATTGACTTTTTTGTCATTGCAATAACACCTATTGCAACTAGATTTTCAAAATAAATCATTGCAATATGTGGAACTTATTGCAACGAAATTATAGTGTTGCATAAACCTATTGCATCAGAGTTTATTACAATTGTTTGCAATGAATTTTTTATTGTTGCAATAACACCTATTACAATGATATATGATTGGAATGATATATGAAAAATTTGGTGTAATGAGAATCTAATTTGACTTTCATGAGAGAGAGAGAGAGAGAGAGAGAGAGAGAGAGAGGATCCAAATAACTTTCCACTAGAAATTTTAGTTAACCCACCCACAGGGGAGGCAGAATGCTATCAAGCATTAAGCCATTTAGACAAATTAATATCTTAACTTCATTACGAATACCCGTCATAAATTACAACCAAATACAGATAATGATATTTGATTTTTTATTCGATGAAGTGCATACCAAAAAAAATAAAAATAAAAAAAGAAAAAGAAAAAATACAAGCAAAAAGAAGAAAAAAAAAACTTAAGGAGAAGCCAATATATTGTAGTAATTATCTGGCATTGACACTCCATAAGACCACACAATCTACTATGTCACTTTCATTTGAAGGATACCTCAAAATTCAACTATTATTAGAAACAACAATGCGACAATCTCAAGACTCTCAACAATTGAGATTGTGAATGGCCTCTACCCATGCAGGGATGGATTTTTTTTATCCTCCCCAGCTAAACAAGAAAACGGATTATGTGAAGCAGAAAAACTAAAGAAATCACCACAACCAAACTACCCAGAACTTATTCTTTTATATTAAAGACCTCCTTATATTTCAAAGAGTATATTGAGAACGGGGTCACCATGGAGACTGCAGTTATATAAGTAATTATCAGGAATGCAAGAGTGGTACATAGAGCTATTGTCAAGAGGCCCATACAAATCTTATTCTTGACCGAGAATCCACTAATTAGTAAGAAGGTGACAATGACTGATGCAATAAAAGAGATAGTGTTGAATATCATGAAATAGAAGTAGTACAACGGATCGATAGAACCTACAACCGATTTTCCAGTATCAACTTCGATTTTATAACCAAAATAATGAGTAACATTTCCATTTTGTGGCCAAACACCGCCTGGGGGGGCTAGCTACCTGTTGGAAAGCGATAGTTGTAATCACAGTAGTCACTACCATTATATAGCCACGATTCTCTTCTACCCAATTACCACCGTATTTCAAGTGTTTCAACAAACTCTTCCACCATTTCTTACTTGATTGTATTGTTTTTGCTGATGCATTGTAGCGATCAACAATATCATCTCCTCCTTGAATCGTTATTTCCATTAGTGTATCATCTCTACACCGACTTCCTGGTGTCTTGTGAAGTTCTATCATATCGTCATCTTCACGTCTCATTTGAGTCATTTCCATTCTCTCTCTCTCTCTCTCTCTCTCTCTCTCTCTCTCTCTCTCTCTCTCTCTCTCTCTCTCGTTTGTGAATTGCTCTACGTTTCTCACTCTTGATATAATAAGAAGATTTTTCTTGGAAAATCTACCTAAATGGTTTCGATTAAATGGCTATGCAGTTGCAGGTCTATTTACCTAGATAAATATAATATACAAAACACAATTGCATCTGCTCATTATTTATTAGCGATATAAGTTAAAATTTATTGTGAAAACAATGGAATTGAACGCTTTGGGGTTTGTTACCTTCAAACCGGACCAACTTTCCTCTCTCTCAACAACGTCTATCCCTTTTTTTTTTCTCATCTCAATTTGCACTTTCTCTCACGACATTTATCTTCTTGTTTTCTCTCTTCTCAAATTTAACTCACACTCACTCCCACACCTATCTCTTTTTTTATTACAACTGCTTGCATTGACTTTTTTGTCATTGCAATAACACCCATTGCAACTAGATTTTCAAAATAATTCATTGCAATATGTGGAACTTATTGCAACGAAAATCTTGTGTTGCATAAACCTATTGCCTCAGAGTTTATTACAATTGTTTGCATTGATTTTTTTATCGTTGCAATAACAGCTATTACAATGATATATGATTGGAATGCTATATGACAAATTTAGTGTAATGAGAATTTAATTTGACTTTCATGAGAGAGAGAGGATCCAAATAACTTTCCCCTAGAAATTATTTCAGTTAACCCACCCACAGGGGAGGTGGAATGCTATCAAGCATTAAGCCATTTAGACAAATTAATATCCTAACTTCATTACGAATACCCGTTGTAAATTACAACCAAATACAGATAATGATATTTGATTTTTTATTCGATGAAGCGCATACCCAAAAAAAAAAAAAAAATACAAGCAAAAAGAGGAAAATAAAGAAGAAAAAAAAAAAAAAAAACCTTGAGGAGAAGCCAATATATTGTAGTACTTATCTGGCATTGATGCTCTATAAGACCACACAATTTGCTATGTCACTTTCCTTTGAAGGATACTTCAAAATTCAACTATTATTAGAAACAATAATGTGACAGTCTCAAGACTCTCAACAATTGAGATTGTGAATGGCTTCTACCCATGCAGGGATGGATTTTTTTAATCCTCCTTCCCAGCCAAAGAAGAAAACGGATTATGTGAAGCAGAAAAACCAAAGAAATCACCACAACCAAACTACCCAGAACCCATTCTTGTATATTAAAGACCTCCTTATATTTCAAAGCGTATATTGAGAATGGGGTCACTATGGAGACTACAGTTATATAGGTAATAATCAGGAATGCAAGAGTGGTACATAGAGCTATTGTTAAGAGGCCCATACAAATCTTATTCTTGATCGGGAATCCACTAATTAGTAAGAAGGTGACAATGACTGATGCAATAAAAGAGATAGCGTTGAATATCATGAAATAGAAGCAGTACAACGGATCGATAGAACCAACAATCGATGTTCCAGCATCAACTTCGATGTTATAACCAGAATAATGAGTAACATTTCCACTTAGTGGCCAAACACCGCCTGGGGGGCTAGCTGCCTGTTGGAAAGTGATAGTTGTAATCACAGTAGCCACTACCATTATATAGCCACGATTCTCTTCTACCTAATTACCTCCGTATTTCAAGTGTTTCAACAAATTCTTCCACCATTTCTTCCTTGATTGTGTTGTTTTTGCTAATGCATTGTAGCGATCAACAATATCATCTCCTCCTTGAATCGTTATTTCCATTTGTGTATCATCTCTACACTGACTTCCTGGTGTCTTGTGAAGTTCTATCATATTGTCATCGTCACGTCTCATTTGAGTCATTTCCATTCTCTCTCTCTCTCTCTCTCTCTCTCTCTCTCTCTCGTATGTGAATCGCTCTACGTTTCTCTCTCTTGATATAATAAGAAGATTTTTCTTGGAAAATCTACCTAAATGGTTTCTTTTAAATGGTTATGCAGTTGTAGGTCTATTTACATAGATAAATATAATATACAAAAACACAATTTCATCTGCTCATTATTTATTAGCGATATAAGTTAAAATTTTGGGGTTTGTTACCTTCAAACTGGACCAACTTTCCTCTCTCTTATCCATGTCTATCCCTTTTTTTTTTCTCATCTCAATTTGCACTTTCTCTCGCCACATCTATCTTCTTATTTTCTCTCCTCTCAAATTTAACTCACACTCACACCCACGCCTATCTCTTTTTTTTATTACAACGGCTTTCATTGACTTTTTTGTCATTGCAATAACACTTATTGCAACTAGATTTTCAAAATAAATCATTGCAATATGTGGAGCTTATTGTAACGAAAATCTAGTGTTGCATAAACCTATTGCCTCGGAGTTTATTACAATGGTTTGCATTAACTTTTTTATCGTTGCAATAACACCTATTACAATAATATATGATTGGAATGATATATGACAAATTTAGTGTAATGAGAATTTAATTTGACTTTCATGAGAGAGAGAGAGAGAGAGAGAGAGAGAGAGTGGATGCAAATAACTTTCCCCTAGAAATTTCAATTAACCCACCTACAGAGGAGGCGGAATGCTATCAAGCATTAAGCCATTTAGACAAATTAATATCTTAACTTCATTACGAATACCCGTCGTAAATTACAACCAAATACAGATAATGATATTTGATTTTTTATTCGATGAAGCGCGTACCAAAAAAAAAAAAAGAAAAAGAAAAAATACAAGCAAAAAGAAGAAAATAAAGAAGAAAAAAAAACTTGAGGAGAAGCCAATATATTGTAGTACTTATCTGGCATTGATGCTCCATAAGACCACATAACCTGCCATGTCACTTTCTTTTGAAGGATACTTCAAAATTCAACTATTATTACAAACAACAATGCGATAATCTCAAGACACTCAACAATTGAGATTGTGAATGGCCTCGACCCATGTAGGGATGGATTTTTTTTTATCCTCCTTCCTAGCCAAACAAGAAAACGAATTAAGTGAAGCAGAAAAATCAAAGAAATCACCACAACCAAACTATCCAGAACCCATTCTTGTATATTAAAGACCTCCTTATATTTCAAAACGTATATTGAGAATGGGGTCACTATGGAGATTGCAGTTACATAGGTAATTGTCAGGAATGCAAGAGTGGTACATAGAGCTATTGTCAAGAGGCCCATACAAATCTTATTCTTGACCGGGAATCCACTAATTAGTTAGAAGGTGACAATGACTGATGCAATAAAAAGATAGCGTTGAATATCATGAAATAGAAGTAGTACAACGGATCGATAGAACCTACAATCGACGTTCCTGAATCAACTTCGATGTTATAACTAGAATAATGAGTAACATTTCCACTTTGTGGCCAAACACTGCCTGGGGGGCTAGCTGCCTGTTGGAAAGTGATAGTTGTAATTACAGTAGCCAATACCATTATATAGCCACGATTCTCTTCTACCCAATTACCTCCGTATTTCAAGTGTTTCAACAAATTCTTCCACCATTTCTTCCTTGATTGTGTTGTTTTTGCTAACGCGTTGTAGCAATCAACAATATCATCTCCCCCTTGAATCGTTATTTCTATTAGTGTATCATCTCTACACCGACTTCCTGGTGTCTTGTGAAGTTCTATCATATCGTCATCTTCACATCTCATTTGAGTCATTTCCATTTTCTCTCTCTCTCTCTCTCTCTCTCTCTCTCTCTCTCTCTCTCTCTCTCTCTCTCTCTCTCTCTCTCTCTCTCTCTCTCTCTCTCGTTTGTGAATTGCTCTATGTTTCTCTCTCTTGATATAATAAGATTTTTCTCGGAAAATCTACCTAAATGGTTTCGATTAAATGGCTATGCAGTTGCAGGTCTATTTACATAGATAAATATAACATACAAAAACACAATTGCATATGCTCATTATTTATTAGCGATATAAGTTAAAATTTATTGTGAAAACAATGGAATTGAATGCTTTGTGGTTTGTTACCTTCAAACTTGACCAACTTCTCTATTTTCTTACTTGTTCTGGGAAAAAAAATAAAGGAAAGAGAAGAGAAAATCAACTAAACCATCTTTAGGTGGCCAGCTAGTTTGGGTTCTCTCACTGATGTGAAGCTCATGCTATATATGATGAATGAAAATGTAAATTGGTTGTGCCATGTGAAATACTGAGTAGTAGTACACTCACTCTACTTCATTGAATAGGTAAATTCTCTCACTCTCACCTAAACAATTCCTTCCTTATTATAGTTATAATTATAATAATCTTTTTTTTTTCATTATTATATATAATAAATGAATCAATATTAAAGGGTTAAGTAATATCCTTTTTGTGTCCAAAATCCAAATGGAACCAAGTGAGCCATACCAATTGCTAAAAGCTGGTGAAAGGATATAATATTAATTATCTTATCATTATGAATTAATTAATTATATAATGCAACACACAAAAATCCATTGAGAAATTAACATAACAGGAAATGACTCACTATTGGGGTGAGTGTTTGACAGCGCATAACTCAAATTTTTTTTTTTTTTTCTGTTGGCAACCTGTGGAGGTGGTGGAGAAGAAAGAGAGAGAGAGAGAGAAACGTAGAGAGAGAAACGTAGAGAGAGAAATGGAGAGAGAGAGAGAAACATAAATGAGAAAGAGAGTCAGAAGTCAAACTTTTTTTTTGGGTTTAGAGATAGGTTTAGAAGGTAATAAATGAGGGTAATTAATTAGATTATAATCAGAATATTTGTAATAATTATAGTCTTTTTTTAACCGTTAGATCAACTTAAATCCAATGGTTTAAAAAATGTGTAACTTAAATATCGGTTTCGGGGTTTCAATTTCCGCTGGCTCTACTACACTGAAGTCGGATTGCCTTTCGCCCTCCGCTCGCCAGCCTCGAGTCAGTCGGTCGATCCTACCAGCAGTGCGGCTACGTCAGTGCTGGTCGGTCTTGTCGGCTCTGGTACTGGTTTGCACAGCCCTAATTAAAATACAATACAATACAATGGGCACTGTTCTTGAACTAGATATTCTAACGAGGCTAATTGGGAGTTATATCCTTGGGTACCTGTTATGTCAACATTCAAAGATGATCAAGGCTCACCGTATCATGGGATTAATCTCCAATTAATCACCAATAAAAAGAGTTAGTAGTATTAGTTGAGTTCTTGAATCCATGGTGTTCTTTTCTTGCTGAGTTCCTTTGGCTCTAGTTTCCAGTATCTCAAGATGCGCAATATGTTGCCACGTTATGATTTATTTATTATCATCAAAATATACAATTACACGCACACAAAATAGTTATTGATTTCAAATTATTTTGAAATTTTGTAAGTATGGAAGATATAAGAAGAAAATATAATCTATCGGTATAACTTAAAATAAAAAATATTAAGTCGTGTGATATTGATTAAAGAGAAAATACTGTTCAACAATAGATTTGTCAAAATTTAAATCCTATAAAAAAATATATATATTAAATGATATAATATTACTTAAAGTTAAACCTAATATAACTTTGACAGAACTTTTAATTTATGTAAAAATAAATAACATAGAAATAACAAACCGGCTATCAGTATCAACACTACAACCATTAATCCACTGAGGTCCTTGCCTTCACATTGGCCGAAATGATGTCTTTGTCCACATTTATGGTAAAAACGAGTCCTACATTTACATTTAAAATGAAGAATGCGATCAACTCTGTATTATAATTTTTTCTTTTTACTTGTATGCTTAGATCAACGTGTCTATTAATTTCAAATTTTATGATTTTATTTGTATGCGTAGATTAGTATGTCTAGGTATTTCAAATTGTCTTATTTTTATTTAATTACTTAAATAAACATGTCTAGGTATTTCTTTGATTTTATTCACATGCTTAGATGAACAAGTCTATGTGTTTCTTTGAATTTATTCACTTGTCTAAGTCTTTCTTTGATTTTATTCACATGCTTAAATGAACGTCTAGGTTAATTCTCTTTGATTTTATTCAGATGCTTAGATGAACGTCTAGGTTAAATCTCTTTGATTTTAATCAAATGCTTCGATGAGCATGTCCAAATTTCCGTTTCTTTCTTCACAAATACTTTGATGGACATATCCTAATTTTCTATTTTTTGTTTTCTCCACAAATGCTTGAATGTCTAACATGTCTAATTTTCTGTTTTCATTTTCTTTCTTCACAAATACTTCGATGGACATATCCTAATTTTCTATTTTCTGTTTTCTCGAAAAATGCTTGAATGTCTAACATGTCTAATTTTCCATTTCTCTTGCATAGAATGCCTTGATGTTTAACAAATCTTTTTTTGTCATCAATTTCTATTTCTATTTTATTAGAATTTGATTGTACATTGTCGGATTACTTTGGTTTTGTTATGATATCCTTATTCCATCATTCAATATTTAATAATCTGCAATTAGGTAGTATTTACAACCTAAGAGCAATAGCATTAGGTGTGCTAAATGCTAAATTTTTAGCATTTAGCACCAAAAAAAAAAAAAAAATTTCACCTACATCACATGTTCCAAATACTAAATTATTTGGCATTGATCTATAGTACTATTCTACTATATAAGTTGGGTTCTGATGGCAGCTATAGCCTATAGCATTAGGAGCTTTATAAGCAATAAATGGGTGCTAGAATCTGCTGCATTGGTTGAAAATTCCAATATTCCTTTCTTTTGTAGAGAAATCGCATTGTGCACAAGAAATGGTAACCCTAAAGTATGTACTTGTTCACTAGGATTCCGTGGTAGCTAGAATCAATGGTGGATGCGAGTCAGTGGATAGTTCCCTTTATGCGCCTTCACCTTGTAGCGCAAATAGAAATGGGAGCCAATTGATTTCCTTGATTTCCTATCTGGGACTGGGCCTTGGCATGGACTATTTTGTCCATTTGGGTTTTCAAAAGAATAGTCTCTCAAAACCTTTATATACCCCAAACGCTCATTCTCACTTTCAGTTGTCGAAATGATAGAAACTAAATGATTTTTCAAGAAGATAACATGAACTAGAAGAATTTCTATGAAAAACACTCACACGAGAACAAATTTGGGGTATAAATCTTGGCAAACTGATAAATTTGGTTTTGTGACAACTGAGTTAATTTAAGGTAGAAAACGAGAAATCCAATACAAATAAATCATAAAAAACCTAATCATATATCTAACTCAATGTATAAAATTAGAAAAAGAGAGAGTTTCAAATACTTTACTTTTATGAGCTACTTTTTTGTGTAAACTAAAAATAATTCAAATTTATAAGTCATTTATGTAATATTACGAATATGCATGTATGATTTGTTACTAACTAGGTAGGAACACACACATATGTGTGTGTTAATTAAGATTATTTTTAATTGTATTTGTGCATGTACAAGAGGTTATAAACTAGTTTAAATAGTATGGAAGGAAAAAAATGTTAGTATTTGTTTTGGGGAGAAACATTTTAGTAATATAGTTAATTCTTCATATGTAAGTTTCGTGTTTCCATTATGTGATGAAATGCAAACAAATGTTTTATAAAATGCTGGCTAAATTCCCCATAAATTCAAAGTAATTTTATTTTCCGTATGAAATAATCAAGATTAATTGTATTTTCTAAATTAAAATTATACATTATCCAAATGCATTATTCCCTTGTAGCAACACAAAAAGAAAAAAAAAATTACAAAAATTAGAACATTTTCAGATAACAAATATAATATTCCGCTTAACTTACAAATTGTTTATATTATACCAAAATCAATTATACTTTGCAAGAAAATAATGAAATCATTTTGAGATGGTTTGGAACTAGCACTTATTTCTCAATTTTCACATTAAAAAAAAAAGAAATCTTGTCAATTTTTCCTATTATTAGGTCTTATATAGTAGGTGATGCATACTTTGACAATGGAGGATAACGGTCATATTAATTCGGACCGTGTCTTTTGGATGGGTTACCAGCAGTCTGAATCTTCAAAGCCACAATTGATGCCAAACCATTATCCTCATACTTTTACTTCTCCATCGTCCACACTGCTTCCAACACCACAATCTGGTCTGCAAACCGTAACGCACCCATGTCAAATTCTGACAAGTTGTCACTAACTACCAACGGCCTCACATCACAAACCAGGCTGGTAAAGTTCTATGGTCAACCCCGCCTTTGAGTTCTGAGGTTTCTGCTATGCAGGTTTTAGAGACAGGAAACCTCATGTTGGTTGATGCAAAAAACGTTACCCTGTGGGAGAGTTTTGATTATCCAACGGACACCATTGTCATGGGACAGCCTATTCCAGTTGGAAAATCATTGGAAAGCGCTGTGACAGGCGAGGATATGTCGGTGGGTGATTATCTGCTTCAGCTTACTGACAGTGATGTCGTGCTGCAATGGAATAGGATGACTTATTGGAAATTGTCCATGGATACAAAGGCTTACAAAAACTCCAATTGGGCAGTTTCGCTGATGTTGATGAATGGTACTGGTTTGTATTTGCTAGCAAGTGATGGATCCAAGGTTGTGAGTCAGGTAGTTTTCACTGGTCCATCGGGATTTCGGATAGGTAAGTTGGGTTTTGAAGGCAGATTTAGCATAAGCAGCTTTGTGAGAAATAAATGGATGCTAGAATTTGCGGGACCAGTTGAAAAGTGTGATATTCCTTTCCTTTGCGGAGAAATTGGATTGTGCACGAGAATCCCTTTGATGGCAAAATGTTCTTGTCCAACAAAATTCAGTAGTCAAACCAATCGTTGCATGCCAGTGGATAGTTCACTATCTCTGCCTTCAGCTTGTAATGCAACTAGTAATGGCAGTCAATTGAATTCCTCGATTTCCTATCTGGGACTGGGCCAAGACATGGACTATTTTGCTAATGATTTCAGGGAGCCTGCTAAACATGACATAAATTTATCGGTTTGCCAAGATTTATGTTCTCAAAATTGTTCTTGTCTGGCCGTTTTCCATAGAAATTCTTCTGGTTCTTGTTACCTTCTTGAAAACCAATTAGGTTCTTTCATTTCCACCGCCAACAGTGAGAATGATCGTTTTGGGTATGTAAAAGTTTTGGGAAACTTTCCTCCTCAAAACCCAGTTGAGCTTAAGGGAAATCGGAAACATCACTTCCCAATTGCCGGTTTGGTACTTTTACCTTCAACAGGATTCTTACTATTATTAGCCTTTGTATTCCTTGCAGTCCAGTGGTTATGGAAAAATAGGCTTTCTAAAACCAGAACTGCAAAGCTAGCCCGGCTTAACTCATCATCATCAGCAGAGCTACAAATGATCTCTATCCGAGGCATACCACGAAGGTTTGATTATGAAGAGCTAGCAGCTGCTACTCAGAACTTCAAGACCCAGATTGGTCGTGGTGGCTTTGGTACTGTATACAAAGGTACTCTGACAGACCAAACTATTGTGTCGGTGAAGAAGATTACAAGTTTGGGAGTCCAAGTGAAAAAATCTGAGAGAAATCTAAATAGAATTGGGAGAATTTCATTGATCAAAATGAATACACGAAGTTAATGAATAAAATACACAGTGCTCTGTTTATATACACAGTGAGCATAACTAACTTCCAAATGTGGCGCCAAAATCAGTTAGCGAAACTTCTAGAATTATACACGTGTCAATTGCGACTAACTACTTCCTAGAATCACGGGACTCAAATCCTCAGCGCTCTTGAATGAAGAACTCGTGATGTGGAACTGCTTCAATAGCTTCCCAGACTTCAGTGTTACTCTGGTCAGATGTTGAAGCACGCTGTGTGGCTTGATCCCTGCACTGCCTATCAGCTAGTGCTGCACTCCCTACAACCCTCGTGGCTTGGTTAATGCTCTTCACCTCAGCAACAACTGGACTAGCCATCACACTTGTAGCTTGTCTCATGCTACTCTGCCCTGCAGTATGTCCTGCAATTTTAACACTCCCCCTCAAGAGCACAGCTCTTGCCTTCTGACTTGACTTAGGTGGGGAAGGATATTCTACTATATGAGCAAAAATATTGATGACACCCAATCTAGTGATCAATCTCAAATAGTTTTCAACTCCTAAGGCTTTTGTAAAAACATCTGCCAACTGATTTTTGGTTGAGACATAGAAGGTCTTAAGTGTACCATCAAGGATCCTATTTCTCACAACATGGCAATCAGCTTCTATGTGCTTGGACCTTTCATGGAACACTGGGTTTGCTGCTATGTGAAGTGCTGCCTGGTTATCACAGTACAACAAAACAGGTCTGTCATGTTTAACATGCAAATCTTCTAATAAATGTAATATCCAAGTCAGCTTACATGTAGTTGTGGCCATTGCCCTGTATTCTGCTTCAGCACTTGATCTAGACACTATACTTTGTTTCTTAGATCTCCAAGACACCAAGGCATCACCCAAAAACACACAATAGCCTGTCAAGGACTTCCTTGTGTCAGGGCATCCAGCCCAATCTGCATCACAGTATGCTTTTAAGTGCAAATCAGAATCTGTGGGGAAGAAAACACCTTGTCCAGGTGTGCCTTTAATGTATTGAAGTATTCTGGTAGCAGCCTTCATATGTGGTACTCTAGGTTGTGCCAAGAACTGACTAAGCCTATGTACTGCATATGTGATATCTGGTCTGCTCAAAGTCAAGTACATTAGCTTCCCAATAAGCCTCCTATACTGTCCAGGATTAGAAATCAGGTCCCCACTACCTTTGGATAACTTCAATTGCTGCTCCATTGGTGTTTGAGTTGGTTTGCAACCTGTCATTCCAGTTTCTTCAAGGACTTCAAGAGCATATTTCCTTTGTGTTAAACTGATGCCAGTCTTTTTCCTTGCAATTTCTAAGCCTAAGAAAAACTTGAGTGATCCCAAGTCCTTGATCCCAAACCTCTGATCTAGAACTGACTTCAGAGAAGTAACACAATCAAGATCATTACCTGTAATGATCATATCATCTACATAGACCAGTATTGCAGTGAACAAAGGTCCTTTGCTATGAACAAACAGGGAATGGTCTGCTTGGGACTGAACAAAACCAAGCTGTGTAATTGTTGCTGACAACTTTGTGTACCATTGCCGAGAAGCTTGTCTCAAGCCATAAAGTGATTTCACCAGCTTACATACTTTAGGAGCAGCTGCTGCCTTAGGAATTGAAGAAGAAGAAGAGACTGAACACTCCCCCTTACTGTGAAAACCAGGAGGCAAGGTCATGTAAACCTCCTCATCCAAATCCCCATGAAGGAAGGCATTGTTAATGTCTAATTGATGTAAAGGCCAGGACTTAGCAGCAGCCAAAGCAATCAAGACCCTTACTGAAACAGTCTTAGCAACTGGAGAGAAAGTCTCTAGAAAATCAAGGCCTTCTCTTTGGGTATAACCTTTAGCTACCAACCTTGCTTTATACCTTTCAACACTTCCATCAGGATTGAGCTTGACTTTATAAACCCATTTGCAGCCAATGGGAAGTTTGCCAGGAGGTAAAGTAGTCACATCCCAAGTGTGATTGTTCTCAAGAGCTTGAATTTCATTGTCCATGGCAGCTCTCCAAAGAGGATCTTGAACTGCCTGGGAGAAGCTCTGAGGTTCTTTAGGACTAGAACCAACTGTCATGAGGTAAGTTTGGTATCCAGGTTCCAAGTGAGAGTAGGTGATGCACTCAGCCAGATCATAAGCAGCACCAGGAGCAAATGCAGTACAGGCATAATCCTGCAAGTATGCAGGAGGTCTAGTGTCTCTAGTTGATTTTCTGAGAGGCACTGGAGAGGCTGGTACAACTGGTGGAGAAGAAGGTGCAGCTGGAAAAAAAACCTGACTAGAACTAGGTGAAACATCAGTAGACATTAAGGAAGAAGTAATGTCATTGTGAAGAACAGGATCAGTAGAAACAGAAGAAGGGAATAAGGCATTATCAATATCATTTGGGACAAAATCAGGAACACTAATGGGAGTGACAAAGGAATCATTACCTGCTGAAGAAGAGGGAGCAACAACATCATCACAAGAAGGAATGGAATCTGAAACACTAACAGAAACAGATGCAAAAGGAAAGGAATGTTCATGAAAAACAACATCCCTAGAGAGAAACACACTTTGAGTGGCTAAGTCAAGAACCTTATATCCTTTTACCCCAAAAGGATACCCTAAGAAGACACATTTCTTTGCTCTAGGAGCAAACTTTGTTCTATGATTAGAAAGGGTAGAAGCAAAACACAAGCAGCCAAAGACTCTCAAATGTGAATAGGAGGGTGGAGAACCAAACAAAGTTTCAAAAGGAGTTTGATTTGATAAAACTGAAGAGGGAGTTCTATTTATCAAGTAAACGGCTGCAAGAACAGCATGTCCCCATAGGTGTAAAGGCAAATGTGATTGAAACATGAGAGCTCTAGCCACATTTAAGATGTGCTGATGTTTCCTCTCAACAACACCATTTTGTTGAGGGGTTTCAACACAGCTCAATTGATGACAAATACCTTGCTTAGCAAAGAAATCCGTCATGAAAAATTCTGTAGCATTGTCAGACCTAATGGTCTTGATCTTTTTAGAAAATTGAGTTTCTACCATGGTACAAAATCCTTCTAAAACAGATTGGGTTTGGGACTTATGTTTCAAGAGGTAAACCCAAGTACACCTTGAGCAATCATCTACAATAGTCAAGAAATATTTGCAACTATCAATGGTAGACACTGAAAAGGGACCCCATAAGTCACAATGTATCAAATCAAAACAGGAAGCAGAAATTTGAGAGCTTTTATTGAAGGGTAAACGTTTTTGTTTTGCAAGTGGGCAGATTTCACAAGTAAGATCCTCAACTGAAGTACAAAGTGGTTCACCATTATTCCTAATTGAAACTAATTTGGCATTAGACAGATGTCCTAATCTAGAATGCCATACATGAGTGTTAAGAACTGAAGGTATTGCAGCAGAAATAGAAGCAGCAGAAATAGAAGCAGATAGTGAAGTGGAGTTGCTCCTTTCCAGCAGGTAGAGCCCATTGCATTCCTTACCCAGACCAAGTGTGCTCCAATGAGCAAGGTCCTGGATAAAGCACAATGTCCCAAAGAAGATAAGACAACAAGAAATAGATTTGGCCAACTGACTGACAGAGATGAGGTTAAAACTGAATGATGGAACACATAACACATTGTAAAGAGTAAGTTTTTCTGAAATCCTCACAGTACCAATGTGTGTGACTAAAGCTATCTCACCATTTGGCAAATTAACATGAGTATTCAAGACAGTGGTGATAGAAGTAAAGCAAGTGACAGAATGTACCATATGGTCAGTGGCACCTGTGTCTATGACCCAATCAGTGGTATGAAAACACTCTTTATCAACTATTTTAGCAGAAAATATAGAGTGCTGCAAAGTAGGTTTGAAAGAAAGGCTGGAAGCAGTACCTGACATAGTATCAATGAAGTTGGAATTGTTAAGGGCTGATGAGAGAGGCACACCAGTTGCAGCAGGCACACCATGAGCTTCAGTAGTCAAACCAGAGACACTTCCACTTGTACTGACAGATGCAACATGATGATTCTGACCTTGATCAATGCCAGGTTTGAAAAGGGCAAGGAGCTGCTCACATTGTGCCTTAGTAATAGGACATTGAGCAGATGTATTCTCAGCAACAGCTTCTTGTGGAAAAGAAACTTGATTAACATTGATCTTCCCCTTTTGCTTATAACCTGGTGGATAGCCATGGAGTTTGTAACATTTGTCCACAGTGTGTCCAAGCATGTTACAGTGGGTGCACAAGGGTCTTTCCTTCTTAGATCCAGCCTTGTTACCAGAATTCCCTTTGGTATTAACATACATTGCTACTGAATCAGGTTTAGGAATGTAGGTAGAACCATGACCATGACCAATTCCTTTATGTGCCTCCTCTTGAAGAATCAAGGAATACACCTTGCTCATTGGTGGAAACGGCTCAAGCATGAGAATATGACTCCTCACAGTCTCAAAATTCTCATTGAGCCCCATTAGAAATCTCACCACATAGGATTTCTCATGAGCAATGCTGAGTGTCTTCATCGCACCACAAGTACATGCTGGCAAAGGTTCATAATGAAGTAGTTGATCCCAAAGTTTCTTGAACTTAGAGTAATACTCAGTCACTGACAATTGACTCTGAGTTATCTGAGAAATTTCTTGTTGAAGGTTATAAATCTTTGGTCCATTTCCCTGAGAAAACACACGCTGCAACTCAAGCCACATCTCCCTCGCAGTCTCACAATACATAATGCCACTTGACACATCAAAATGCATTGAGTTGATCAACCAAGAAAGCACCATTGTGTTACAGCTTTCCCAATCTTCATACAATGGAGAATCATCTTCAGGTTTCTCAATCTTTCCATTTACGAAGCCTATCTTCTTCTTGGCAGTGAGTGCTAGAACCATAGCCCTAGACCAAGATTGATAGTTCCTCATTCCCAACAATGGCTGTGTGACCAAGATATTACCTGGATTCTCACTTGCACTTAGCAGAAAAGGATTGGGTGAATTGGTCTGTGTATTAGAACTTGAGACTGGTCGCATGGATTGAGGTTGTGTTGGATCAGAGTGATCACTTCCTTCAACAGAAGCCATGAATAATCTTCAAAGCTTGAACAACAAAAAAAAACTTCAATGAAAAGAAGAGACAGAAAGAAATTCTCGAACGATTTCTCAGTAAAAGAAAAAACAAGGAAATTTTCTTGAGAAAATTTCTGTTTGGAACGAAAGAAAATCTTCTGGAACCAAACTAAAAGCTAGGAAATCAGTGTAAACCGTGCTAGCTGCTCTGATACCATGAAAAAATCTGAGAGAAATCTAAATAGAATTGGGAGAATTTCATTGATCAAAATGAATACACGAAGTTAATGAATAAAATACACAGTGCTCTGTTTATATACACAGTGAGCATAACTAACTTCCAAATGTGGTGCCAAAATCAGTTAGCGAAACTTCTAGAATTATACACGTGTCAATTGCGACTAACTACTTCCTAGAATCACGGGACTCAAATCCTCAGCGCTCTTGAATGAAGAACTCGTGATGTGGAACTGCTTCAATAGCTTCCCAGACTTCAGTGTTACTCTGGTCAGATGTTGAAGCACGCTGTGTGGCTTGATCCCTGCACTGCCTATCAGCTAGTGCTGCACTCCCTACAACCCTCGTGGCTTGGTTAATGCTCTTCACCTCAGCAACAACTGGACTAGCCATCACACTTGTAGCTTGTCTCATGCTACTCTGCCCTGCAGTATGTCCTGCAATTTTAACACCAAGGGAAGAAAGAATTTCTTACTGAGATTTCAATAATTGGGAAGATCCACCATTTCAATTTGGTTAGATTGACAGGTTTTTGTGCACGAGGGAGGCAGCGATTTCTTGTTCTGGGGTACATGAACAGAGGTTCATTGGATAGTACACTCTTCGGTAATGGTCCTGTTTTACAATGGCAAGAGAGAGTGGACATAGCACTTGGAACGGCAAGGGGACTTGCTTACTTGCACAGCGGGTGTGAGCACCGGATCATCCACTGTGATTTGAAGCCAGAGAACATTCTCCTGCATGACAATTTACAAGTGAAAATCTCAGATTTTGGGATTTCGAAGCTGATAAGTCATGAACAATCCACTATTTTTACTACAATGAAAGGAACTCGAGGTTATCTTGCACCAGAGTGGTTGACAAGTGCAGCAATTTCAAACAAGGTTGATGTTTATAGCTATGGAATGGTTTTACTGGAGATTGTAAGTGGAAGAAATAATTGCTCGTTACAAACATGCGGCCACATTACAGAAAATAATGACATTGAAGGAAATGGCCTATCCTCATACTCTTCAAGTTCAGAATTCAGACTATTATTTCCCTCTAATTGCACTAGAAATGCATGAGCGAAGAAGGTGGAGTGGCAAACGAAGAGGTTGAGAAGCTAGTGCGGATTGCCTTGTGTTGTGTACACCAAGACCCAGCACTGAGGCCAACTATGGCTAACGTTGTTGGCATGTTGGAAGGTGAATTGCCTTTGGGTGAGCCGAGGGTTGAGTCACTAAATTTCTTGCGAGCCTATGGCCAGAGATTCACCGAGACAGCAACAATGGAAGGGCCTTCTTCTAATGTTGCTACAATTGCTACATACAACTCATTGTCTTACATCTCTTCACAACAGATCTCAGGTCCTAGGTAGTGCTCCTAGATTGTCTATATTAGTAACCGGATAAAATTGGCCTAATAAGATCTGTAAGAATTGAAATCTTTGTCTGGTCTTTGTATACTTTCTCTATTATAATTTTATCTGCAGATGCTGCTTGCAATTTTCCTCTTCCAATTGTAAAATACGCCAGTTTTTGTTCTCCTTTCTCAGATACTTAAGAGTCCGTGTGTGACTCGGACTTTTCATGGTCAGTTTTATCCAATATTGATATGAAAATTTGATATTATGCTAAATGTTGAGAGTTCTGCTAGCTGAGTGCTAGGCCTTTGTACAAGTTAACACTTAGACTTGACAGTTCCGATTCCATCATATAGAGCTGCATATCTAACCAAAATAAAAAGATAGTGAAAATATTAACTCCTGTTGCTTGCCAAATTTTGTACTCAAATATTAATGCGCATCACTTCTGGCCCTCCATGGCTTCCAGTTCGAACTTTATCATAGAACATTGGTGCCTCAGATTGAAGTGATCACCACTGTAAATACAGTGATTATCATCCACGTTTGAGACCAACAAGACCCAACTCAGTTATCATTCCTGCTCCGAAACAAGATTTGTTAGAAATAAATGAACTTTTTTACCCTTCAAAATCCAAACTGTTAATGAACGGATCGGTTTATTTAATAGGTGGTATTTTGTACCACGGTAGGGTGGATCCTACACTCTCCACTCATAATGGTGGTCTGCCCCTTATTTGAATTTATGTTATATATCCCAGAAAAGTAGGTAGACCGGCTGAGATATATCACATTTAATAAAAAAATTATCTTTTAGTAACTTTTTTTTTTTCATAAATTTTTTCTTTAAATGGTTTACTAATATGTAAACCTAAGGGTTAGTAAAACCCTTTTTCAAAACATGCTTTATTAGAGTTATTATTAAAAAAATTTGGTATCTAAGAACTGTAAGTTTGTATATATACATATTAGCATGGTTGTAAAAGAAAATTGCTTATTGAAAAACACATTTTAATTATATAAAAAAAAAAAAAAAAAAAAAAAACATAACAAAAAACGGATCAAAAAGCTAGAGTTTGAAATTTTGCAAAAAAATGGATGAACATTACAGTGAGCAATACTCTTGGGCATAGCCAAATTGTCAAATCACCCATTCTATTTCAAGCATAGAGGCCCAACCAAAGAGAGAGAGAGAGAGAGAGACATGTATGAGTGCCCAATGCTGTGCACATGTAGAGTTGTAAATTTTTTTTTTTTTTTTTGAGAAATAATTACAACATGCTGCTAACCCCGCAACTCGAACCCTTTCCCCCCTAAACCCCCAAGCACTTTGTGCATAAGGAGGTGCCAATTCAGCTACAAAGCCTTTGACATGTAGAGTTGTAAATTGATTACAATGAATTAGAGACAAACAGCCAAACTGATTAACCTACGTCATGTAACTGAGAAAGGCATCAAACATAGCTTTATTGTTGTTGCTACTTTCTTCTTCATGGTGTCTTTTTCTAATTAAATTTCATACTCCTGGTCTTGGGTTTTCCTTTTTGTTTTTGGGATTTTGGTTTTGTTAATTGTGATGGGCTGTTGCATTGAATTATCGGCTTTGTTCTCAAAATTTAAGAGATTTTCTTACAAACAGAAAAATAAAGTTAGAAAAACTTTCAAGGTGGCTTGACTTCTTGTTTGTTTGAAATTTTTATGTGTCTAAATTTGTATTTTTTTTTTTTTTAAAAAAAAAAAATTCATGTTCAATGTTCATAGAGTTTCAAACCATAGATTTTTTTTTTTTTTTTTTTTTTAGTATCTGTTTTATGTTATGTTTTCAAAAAAAAAAAAAGGTTTGTTTTTTAACAGCAAATAGGGAGGTGTGTTACGAAAACCTAACGGGTAAAGTGTCAAATTTTAAACTACAAGTAGACAACTTAAATAGATAAGCATTTCCTGCACACAAGCCAGCAACAACTCTGCAAACAAGGATAGGTGTCAAAAAAATAAAAATAAAAACACATATGCAAGGGTCATGTGCACACATGACCCATTTTAAGCGAAGAACTATTAACCTAACATTAATAGCTTCTCTCTTTCAATCTCAGACAGCACCCACAGTCCCACACACAACCAAGCTCCTCCTCGATGGCTCCACTTTGTATTTCTTAAGAACCCCAGACCGGCTAGAGAATCACAGCCACATGCAGAGGCCGCCAATCTCACCTAACCATGTCTCCATTCCTCCTCCTCACCTCCTTCCCTCTTCACCGATTCCACCCCATTCCCTCTCTCACTTAGCCAATGCCACCCCTAACAACCTTCTCTCCCTCTGCCATTCTCATCCCGCACCCATATATTCACCGCCAAGGACCACCACTCCTACCACCCCATCGTTTCTCGACATTCTCCCTAAAAGTGACAAAGGCAATAGCTTTCAATTTTTTCAGGTTTGATTTTCATTAAATTTATTGTAATTGAAAAAAAAAAATTAAGCTAATTATTTATTTAAATTTGTTTCTCAAATTGCATTATTTTTGAAGTCTGAATATTTGTCCTTATAATTACTACCATAGCTGAGTTCTATAGCTTAAGAGTTGATGGTTTTGTTGGTTTTGAATGGGTATTTATTGTTAGTGGCAAAGATTTGTTTACTACTTATTTTTAGGGAGTTTGAGTATAATTTCTATTGAATAGGATTTTTAGGTATTTTGAGTACTGAATATTGTTGCTGTTGTTCATTATGACGTAAGACTATAAGCAACTATGGTTCTTTTGCTGGGTTTATTACAAAAATTGAATCTTATATTTAATATTGAAAATTCTTAACACTATTAATTCTCAGAAAAAATATAGTAATGTTGAACAACCATCACAATTAGTAGATAACATAACTCAAGTATGATGCTACTAATTACATATTTTCTCTAATATCCTATTAAACAATTACTACTGTTAAAAAGTGACACATAAATTTATTTAAATTTCATATGCAAGAATCTTTCAATTGTAGTAATTTGGTTGGACAAGATAATCTTGTTAGGCTATATGGTCTGAATCAAGTATGCACATAAATTTCTTTGGTTATATCCTACAAACTAATTACTGCTATTACTTATAAATTTTTTTCTACTATCCTACTACCTAGTTACTTTCATTAGCATAAAAAGTGAAATATTAATTTGTTTAAATGTCATATGTAGGAATCTTTTGATTGTGGATTTTTGGTTGGACAAGATCACGATAGATTATATGGCTTGAATCATTATAGTTGTTATAAATTTTGCTACAACTTAAACTTATATTTTTCCTTTTAGTTTTTTTTCTTTCATTTACTGATTTATATTTGGTGGCATATTTTGTAGGCTTCAATAGGTCTTGATATTGATAACCTTTGAAAAACACCAAATTGGCTGTTTTCCTTGTTTTTGCATAATTATTGGACAATATATTGCATAGTTATAACAACTAGTTGACAGAACTTTGACAAATTTTTAGAGAGCATATTAGACACTTTGGACAGATCTTTTGGACAGCACATCTGAGCTTATAGATCTTTTTAAACATATTTTGTAACTAATGAAGCTACTCAAACATCTTAGGTCCCATATATGTTTGAGTAAGCTTCTAGTTAGGTACCAATTATAATTGCAAAGGGTGGATATTTTCATATGCAATGGAAAAGTTCATTTCTATATTTTTGTATCTATGTATTTGCATATTTGAACAATCGGCTTTAGATGAATTCAATATAGTGATGTGGACAGAATAGATTTGTTAGCAATAGATTTGTTGAACTTTTCCTTTTTTTTGGCTCCTTTATAAGAACAATACTCTTTAGGAAATCAAATTGATGAATGCAATATAGTGATGTGAATGGAAATATAAATTTAGGAAGTTTAAATTTAGCAATAGATTTGTTGAACTTTTCCTTTTATTTGGCTCTCTTTTATAAGAACAATACTCTTTAGGAAATCAAATTGATGAATGCAATATAGTGATGTGGATGGAAATTTAAATCCTAGAAGTTTAAATTTAGCAATAGATTTGTTAAACTTTTCCTTTTATTTGGCTCTCTTTTATAAGAAAAATACTCTTCAATAAATCAAACTTAGCAGAGCTATGGAGATTGGTGACAACATCAATAAATTACACATTGGTTGGATTGATACACATTCATTGCAAACTTGCTAGAAATAGTGTATGAAATTAACTCCTTGTACATTCTCCATATTTCAATACATTGACTCACAAAAATATTTCCAAGAAAATATACATTCAAATCCCCCTCCAAATATATATCCAAACCAAACACCTTCAACATAAAAAATCAGCAAGAACCTAAATTTTGCAATGTTCTTTACTTTCTTCTCTGTGATTCTATACAATCAAGACTCTCTAACACTATTCGTATCCTGGGCCACATCTTTGGATCAAGTTCAATGCAATCTAGTGTAATATGAAATGCTGCAACAACTTGCTTCTTTGCATACACTTCAAGCAGCAATGCTGGGTCTATAAACTTGTTGCCATGAACACATTTTCAATGGCTAAACTCATGGATGTACATTAAACCCATACCAATTCCTTGAGCAATTTTCAACCTTGTTGTCCATGTAAGCGGGGTCAAAGAATTGGAAGGACTAGGATTGCTTACAATTTTTAATATCATGGAGAAAACATCATCATTACAATGCTCACAAATAATGATGGTCACATATTACAACAGCCATTAACTAAAGTTAGGGGAAGATTAACTAATTATGCCACAATAATCACAAAATAACAAGTTTTAACAAAGATACAATAATTTCTTGTTGTATATGCAATATAAAGAAATAATTTATCTATCAGTGAACAAATAGGATAGCAACCATTAATCCCCATGAAGTGTAGCTTTAAATCACAAGAAGAAAATTGTTGCCCGTGGTCCATATTTTTGCTAAATGTCACCAATGAAAGAAATTTGTTCTTTGGGTGCAATTCCTTTATTTCTTCTTAACACACCAATTGATTACAATAAGCATAAAAAGATGAGCTAAATACCTATACAACAAAATTTATACACGAGAACATCATAATTACCAAACCCAACAGAACCTCAAAACAGAACCTACTTACACAAACTCAAGCTAGCTAAGAACTTGGGAAATAATTTTTCAAAAAAAAAAAAAAAATTGTACATGATTAATCAAGAAGAGTTATCCAAAATGGTAATTTTAAAAAAATTACAAACAAGAAATCTAATTATCACATCAAGAAAAAACTAGAATTAAATCATCCAATTATATCACACAAAACAAACCAAAATAATATCAAATATAGAGGAATTTGTTAACAAACCAGGAAAAAATCGAAGCTTTGATAAGATGGGTGGTAGAATCTGTTGGAAAAACATGGTATGTATCTCATACAAAACATATGTAGGGGAAAATTAACAAATCTACTTCATTCGCAATTGATAACATGTACTATGTAAATTTCAGAATTTAACAACAAGAGAGCATACCTTGGTGTGGTGAAATTCAAAAACAAAGATTAGTCATACTTGGGAACACTTTTAATCTTCACTCCAATTCCACTAATGCCCAAGAAGTGTGGTCTCTCAATCAGTTTAAGGGAGAAAAAGAGAGTGGCTTACACTCACATACACTTTCACACATATCAAGTGTCTTACCCAAAAATTATGTATGTTTCTCTCCTTATACATAATTGATTATCTAATTGGGCTAGTCTTTTGGGTCATTCCAATTGGGCTCTAGTATGTGGCTTGGAATGGGACCAAAAGGGACCAATAAGACACTGTTGAGGTCTAAAAAGTCACAATGTTGCACCAAGACCCAAAATGGCATAGAGAGTTGAACTCCATGAAAAAAAATAAAAGACATGGGCCCGCAATAAAGAAAAAAAAAAATGGTAAGCCCAAATCCATTAAGGGATTTAAGGAAGAGCCCAGACCCGTGAACGGATAGGCCTTAGAACCCATGAAAGGAAAAAGCCCAGCCCGCCAAGATCAAAAAACCATTAGGGAGTCTAGTGGTAAGAACTGGGTCGGGATACCTAGGGACTACCAGGAGCTCAAGATCCTTGGGACGTGTAAGAAAGCCAGGATGATATTAAGACAGCTCAAAAGGAGTGCTAAGAAACACAAGGAACGAGAATAGATACGTCCCTATCAACCGCCCAATGATGCAGAAAGGAGCCAAAAAACTTGGAAACCAACAATTCATGAACAAGGGGCTGGTACCTCGGAGAACCCAGAAAGAAGAACCATGAAGGGAAGTAGCTGGAAAAACTTTCAAACTGGCAGGAAGGAATTAGCTCACTTGGGAAAAATGACAAAGGAAAAGGCAGCCAAAAACTGAGTTTGAAAAGGTGAGGTTTAGAAGCCTTGAAGGAAGAAGGACTAAATGTCAGCTCTCTAGGGACACCCCAGAATGTAAAGTCAACAAGAGACTTTTGGGGAAGAAGCACCAAAAGAAGAAAATTATGAAAAATAAGGAAGGGATCAACCACCAATGTTGCTGGCACAACATTGGTTCTGGTACCCAGGGGAGCAAATGGGGGGAATCAGTGGTACCCCGGAACCCCAGGGTGACATTATAAAAAGGGGAAGCAGCCAATAATGAAAGACATTCAGCAACAGTTAATTAGAATAGAATCATTGAGAAAACCCTATTAGAACTAAAAGAAAGTAGGAAAAGAGAAGGAAATACCACCCAGTATCCTTAAACAGCCACTGGAGAATATACTTGGATTCAAAAGGATTCAAACTTTACAAGTTTTAGAGGCCTGAAGAGCCATCTAAGTCTGTGATTTTTGAACTTATTTGGACCTTGTAACACGTCCTAGTGAGCATAGTGTATTACACAATTAAGAAAGTAATGGAATATTTTACATTATTTTAAGAATCCTTAACGCTTTACTTTGTGTCTTTTTTTATCACATTCCCCCCTTTTATGTTTCTTGCTATTCAATACATATATTTCTTGTTTGCTAGCATGTATGTGTTGTAAGATTCGTGCTCTGTGCACTATCTGGCTCGTAATCAACCTATTTAGCTGCGGTGAACCAAGCCCAGTCCCTTAAAACAATAACTCAAAGGCCTGGGGTCCTTGCTTCTACTTGGGCCTAGGCACCGTCCAAAAAGGACCCACATAGACACCAACTCTAATGAGTTTGGGGCTTTTCTATCAACTCTTGACAAGCCTAAAATTATCATTAACTATATTTAATACCATTATACAAATATAGTTGCACTCTAGGCCTTATTTATAAATTATATCCCAAGACTTTGTTATACACTCAACCCCTTCATAAAATATTCGTAATAATACAAAGTCATGAATATTGACTGCCACTTTGAAAATTACTATATCTTAATTCTTGGGTACCTGGTTTAATCCTTTAAGTTATTCATCATATATTTATGAAATCCAAATTCATAAATATATACTTTAGTAACTCCTTATTAAAGTAGTTAGGCCTAACACTCTGAATAACCAAACCCATTAAACTTATCTCAAGTGAATATTTTATATCTCTGTTAAGATATTATGAATTCCATCTTGAGAATATATGTTCCCTCAACACTAAATGTGGTTGCCCAACATATTGAAGTTTTGATCGTGACTTTAGATCTCACTTCTGATATATCAAAGTAACCTACACTTCATGATCAGGTTCATTATTCTCTCAGGATTAAGAGTTGATGTAAATAAAAGTCATGAGATTTATTATTCATTTAACAGTCGTTAGGAGAATAATAAATCTCACAGCGGTCTAGTTCAATATGTCTTAACTCTTAAAACATATCAACATACCAACTAGAAGTCTTCATTTCCATGATCAAGACAAATCATCTTAGTTGATATGTTATAGTCTTCGCAGATGAAATGCCCAATTTCATTACCAACTATGAACTAAAATTTTGAGTTTACAAAGAACTTGTGATTTATATTTTCTGTGACTAAATCACATACTATGCATCTCATGGACTATATGATAATGTCCAAATATTCATGTTACCATTATTTTAAATAGTAATAAAACAACTTTATTAATCACAACATAATGTCATACATAACATCATACAATAGGATTTAAGGACACTAATCCTAACAATCTCCCACTTGCCTTAAAGATTATTGTGCACTAATCTAACTCCCATTCCTTTTAAATGTGACTCAAAAGTCCTTTGAGGCAGGGCGTTGGTAAAGGGATCTACTAGATTATTTGCACTATCAATCTTTGCTACTACTACATCTTCTCGAGCAACAATGTCTCGAATGATGTGATACTTTCTTTCTTGTGATTCCTTGGATCCTTGGATTGTGCAACCGCTCCACTATTGTCGCAGAACAATGTGATAGGAATTTGCTCAATTCTCATAACACCAAGATCATAAAGGAATTTCTTGAGCCAAACAACTTCCTTTGCCGCTTCACAAGCAACAACATATTCAGCTTCCATGGTGGAGTCGGCAATGCAAGATTGCTTAACACTCCTCCAACTTATGGCTCCACCTCCCAAGGTGAACACACAACCTGAAGTGGACTTTCTGAAATCAAGATCTGATTGAAAATCTGAATCTGTATAACCAATAGGTATCAAATCCTCACACCAAGAAATAAGCATATAATCTCTCATTCTCCTTAGATACTTGAGAATATGCTTTATAGCTTGCCAATGTTTAAGTCCTGGATTTGATTGATATCAGCTAACCATGCCAACTAAATAACAGATATCTGGCCTAGTACAAAGCATGGCAAACATGAGACTTTCTATTGTAGAAGCATAAGGAACCTGTCTCATCATGTTTTCTTCCTTAATAGTCTTAGGCTTTTGGTCATTAGACAAAGGAACTCCATGTCTGAAAGCAAGTAATCATTTCTTGGAGTTCTGCATGCTAAACCATTCAAGAACCTTATCTATATATCCAGCTTGTGACAAACCTAAAATTCTATTCTTACGATCTCGCCAAAGCTTGATCCCTAGAATATAGTTAGCTTCGCCTAAGTCCTTCATATCAAATTGGCTTGACAACCAAATCTTTACAGATGACATTACTCCTACATCATTTCCAATGAGTAGAATATCATCAACATAAAGCACTAGGATCATTACTACTTTGTCTTAATGTCTTTTGTACACACATGGTTCATCAAGATTTTGTTCAAAACCAAATGCTTGCTTAAGTCCATAAATGGACCTTTTCAACTTGCATACCATATGTTCTTGGTTCTTTACTATGAAACCTTTCGGTTGCATCATATAGATTTCTTATTTAAGATTGCCATTAAGAAATGCAGTCTTGACATCCATTTGCCAAATCACATAATCATAATGAGTAGCAATGGATAAAAGAATTCTGATAGTTTCATCCATTGGTTGTTCAATTACAGGTTCATCTATTTTAGCCAAAACAACTTTACTTCTAGGATTAAAATTATTTACATAATCATCTTCCAAAAATTTGGCATTGGTGCTAACAAATGCTTTGTTATCTTTATGATTATGGAATAAATAACCCTCAGTTTCCTTTAAATACCCTAAAAACATGCATTCTTCCGTTTTTGCTTCCAACTTATCAAACTTCCCTTTCAACACATGTGCTGGACATCCCCAAATGTGGAAATACTTCATACTAGGCTTGCGCCCACTCCACAATTCCTTAGGTGTGTTGGGAACAAATTTTGATGGAACTAAGTTTATAATATGTATTATAGTTTTTAGTGCATATCCCCAAAAGGAAATTGGTATAGTTGAATAACTCATCATGGACCTAACCATTTCTAAAAGAGTCCTATTCCTTCTCTCTGCTACACCATTTTTTTGTGGAGTTCCAGGTGCAGTCAATTGGGATACAATCCCATTTTGAATTAAGTAATCCTTGAAATCTCCAAGAAGGTATTCGCCACCTCGATCAAATCGAATGGCCTTTATGCGTTTACCTAATTGATTCTCAACTTCAGCCCTAAACTCTTTGAACTTTTCAAAAGTTTCGGACTTCCGTCTCATTAGGTACACATAACCATATCTTGAGTAATCATTCGTAAAAGTGATGAAGTACTCATAAACTCCTTTTGCTTAGGTTGACATAGGACCACATATATCCGTATGAACTAATTCAAGCAACTTTTGGGCTCTTCTACCTTTTACATTAAAAGGCCGTTTGGTCATTTTACCCTCCAAACAAGAATCACAAATCGGAAATCCATCAAAGTCCAATGGCTCTAAGAGTCCATCTTTGATCAGTCTTTGAATTCTGTTTGGATTAATATGACCTAAACGCAAGTGCCAAAGATATGCATCATTAGCAAAAGGAAACTTTCTGTTTAATGATTTTACATGAAAGTCATTATCTTCAGAATTGTACAATTCATGCTTATCAGGAGTTAAAATATAAAGACCATCCACAATATTGCCAGAACAGATAAACACTTTATCCTTCTTTACTACATCATTGTCTTTCAGGATAACACAATATCCATGTTTACCTAAATAAGTTGTAGAAATTAAATTCCTACGAACATTAGGTACATATAAATTCAACACAAGGCACCCGTCGATGTCTTTCATGATCCGTCTACCCCGTAGGTAGGACTTCGTAAACTTTTTAGACCCACGGCACCCGTTGGTGTCCTTGGTGATCTGTCTACCCCTAAGGTAGGACTTAGAAAAAAAAATTCTGAACCAATGCACCCATCAGTTTCCTTGATGATCCATCCACTCTGTAAGTAGGACAGTAAATATTTTGGGACCAAGGCACCCATCAGTGTCCTTGGTGATCCGTCCACCCTATAGGTAGGACTTGTTAAATATTTTTTTGGGACAAGGCACTCATCGGTGTCCTTGATGATCCGTCCACTCCGTAAGTAGGACTTAGTAAACTTTTTGAGATCAAGGCACCTGTCGATGTCTTTGGTGATCCGTCCATCCTGTAGGTAGGATTTAGTAAATTTTTGTAGACTATTTCATAAAAGATAGACACTGGACAAAAGATACGAATAGTGTAGAAAAAATGTAGATAATATGTTTGATAATCCTCAAGAGTCTCATTTCAATAATTGAAAAACTTAACATCCTACTTTAACAATATTAAAAGAAGAAAGCGATAACATAGTTTGTAATAGTCCACTACAAGTAGTATCTCCATAGGTGCTTGGTGTTCCATGGGTGGTAGAGCCTTTGTCCGTCGAGGGTCTCTAGGTGGTAGGTCCCTTTCTTATGGCAGTCAATGATCTTGTAGGGTCCTTCCTAGTTGGGGCCTAATTTGCCCTGCACGAGGTCTTTGGTAGCTGTTGTCACCTTCCTTAGGACCAGGTCCCCGATTTGAAAATGCTGAGGTTTGACCTTGGTGTTGTAGTATTTTGCCATCAGGTCCTAATAACATGCGATCCGTTGTTCAACCGTCATCCTAACTTCATCCAGAAGGTCCAATTGTAGGCGCATTCCTTCTTCGTTCCTTCTTTCGTCATGGTAGGATACCTTGTAACTAGTCAGTCCAACTTTTTCCAAGATGATGGCTTCACTCTCAAACGTGAAATGAAATGGTGTTTAGCCCTTAAGCGTGCGAGCTGTTGTCCAGTATGCCCATAACACACTTGGTAGTTCGTTTGGACGTATACCCTTTACCTCATCGAGCCAAGTCTTGATCATCTTGAGTAAGGATCGGTTTGTAACCTCAACTTGACAGTTGGCTTGAGGGTGGGCGGGAGAGGAATAGTGGTTTTTGATCCCCAACTATTAGCAGAAGTCCCTGAATACATCGTTATCGAATTACCTTCCATTATCAGAGATGAAGACTCTAGGGATGCTAAAGCGGCAAGTGATGCTTTTCTAGACGAAGCCTCGGACATTCTTCTCAGTGATAATGGACAAAGGTTTTGCCTTGACCCATTTAGTAAAATAGGCGATCCCTACAACGAGGAACTTGAGTTACCGCATTGCCATAGGGAAGGGTCCTATTATGTCGAGCGAATGGCCAAGGAGCGTTCATTGGGGTAAGATATTCCAATGGCTACCGTATGATGTTGTTGAAGTGATGCCATTTATCACACGCTTTTACATAGGACTGGGTGTCCTTTTGCATAGTGGGCCAATAGTACCTTACTCGTATAGGTTTGTGAACTAGTGAGCGTGCCCCCGAATGGTTTCTACATACTACCTCGTAGACTTCCTTCATGACGCAGTTTGCTTCATCGGGGACTAAACATCTCAGGTACGGACGAGAGAAACCCTTTTTGTAAAGGACATCCCCAATTATTACGAAGCATGACTACTGCACCTTCAGCCTTTGGGAAGCATTGTGATCTTCTGGAAGCGTCCCATTCCTGAGGGGATCAACTATACATCTATTTCATTAATGGCAAGTGAGTATTGAATAAAGGACAGTACCTCACCAGTGATGACCATGTGCTCCGCAGATGCTGCTTTGGCTAGATGATCAGTTTGCTCATTCCCTTCCCTCGGGACTTGCACAAATTTAGCCAAGCACTTCTGGCTTACCCTTTCTTTGACCATGCTTAGGTATTCCTTCATCTGTTCCCTTTTGACCTTGTAGTCTCTGTTGATGTGTTCGACGATAACTTGCGAGTCGTTGTGTATGCCTACTGACAAAGCCCTTGTCGCTTTAGCCAGGTCTAGACCCGAGAGAACTGCTTCATATTTGGCCTTGCTATTGGTTTTTGGAAACAGGAGATGGACAGCACACACTATCAAATCTCCTTCTGGTGACTGTAGGACGACCTTGACTCCCCTAGCACGTTGGTTGGACGAGCCGTCCATCCGTATCATCCATGTCACTAGTCTCCTATCTTCATCTTCCTTTGCTGTGAATTCAGGGACGATGTCGGCCAAGGCATGGGCCTTGATCGCGGTCCTCGATCAGTACAGTATATCGAACTCACCTAGCTCTATCGCCCATGAAAGTTCAAATATGTGTATAAAACACCCTTGAACGTTTAGACCCCCAATTACAAAATAACCAATTCAAGTTTTATGTCAAACAACTAGTGTGCGAAAAATGAATAAAAGCTATAAACAGAATTGGTAAACAATCTAAGCCAATTAAAAACACATCCACAGCAGAAAATAAAAGGCAAAGATAAAGGGAAGAGAGATGCAAACACAAGGACAACACACGATGTGTTATCGAAGAGGAAACCGAAGCCCTCGGCGTAAAACCTCTCCGCCACCCTCCAAACGGTCAATAATCCACTAGAAAATGTAGTTGGGATACATGAACAGCAATAGACCCTCCAAGCCTAATCTACCCGATGTACCTAAGCCCTCCAAGCTTCTTGCTCCAATGAGGTTGCGCCGAACCTTTTTTCTTTTCTAGCTTACCGGATTCCGCTATAATCCATAGCATCCGCCATCCTTGGCATCTTCCAATGCTTCCCAAAACTCCAAAAACACTCAACACTCTAAATGGGCGTAGATAGTGTTTGGATAGAAATCTTCTCTCAATAGGTATGACAATGAGAGAGGGAATGAGAAGAGACTACAAAGATTTCTCTCTAAGAATGAGTAGCTCTCTCTAATTGGGTGGGTTTTTTGAAGAAACCTCTCTTAGGGTTTTTCTTTCTGAATAGCCACACATATTTTGTGGAAATGAGGGGTATTTATACTGGTGGGAGAATGGAATGCGAAGAGTCAGTTTTTCCAAAACATGGCTGGCTGGCGACTTGACCTCGCGACTTGACTGAGTCGCGAGTTCAAGCCGCGAGCTAACTGAATGGCCAATCTGGATTTTTGTCCTGTAGTGCTCCAGCTGGCATGACTGTTCAGCTCCTCCGCATGCTCTGCGCGTGTGCAACTTTTGGCGGCTTGCAAGCCGCGAACCTCCCGCGAGATCCAGCCGCGAGTCCCTGCTTCACTGCACAGTCTTGAGCATTTCTTTACACTCTCTCACACACTACCCTTACATGATTCCCACCTAAATACAGGGTTTCTAAGTGCTGTATTACAAGCAAATTTGTCATGGAATAAAGCCAACACATGGTTGATTAAATTCAACCTTACAGCTTACAAGACCAGTCGTCTGGTCGCCTCCAGATTGTTCATTGCCCTTCGTAGTGGTTTCTCCGTCTGGACCACTATGGTGTGTGCTTAGAAGTATGGCCTGAGCTTTCGGGCGGCTGTGACTAGGGCAAAAGCTAACTTTTCCATAAGGGGTACCTTTCTTTCGCCCCTCGAAGTGCTCAACTAGTATAGTAGACTGGTAACTATACTTAGTCCTCTTCCCGGATGAGAGTTGAATTGACGGCTATTGGGGATACAACCAAGTGGAGGGAGAGCTCTTCTTCTAGTTTAGACGGATTAAGTAGTGGTGCGGACACAAGGTATGTCTTCAACTCCTCGAAGGCCTTCTAGCATTCGTCGGTCCATTCAGAGGCTTTCTTAAACTTTTTGAAGAATGGTAAGCATTTGTCCGTCACCCTGGAGACGAACTTGTTGAGAGCTATAACTTTACCATTCAAGCTTTGTACCTATTTGATGTTCTTTGAAGGTTTCATCTCCAATATGGCCTGAATTTTGTCAGGATTAGCCTCCACGCCTCGTTGCGACACCATAAAGCCTATAAATTTTCCTAATGATACTCTGAACACACATTTGTTGGGATTGAGTTTCATATCGTAAAGGCGTAGGGTTTCAAACGTCTCCCACAGATCTTCCAAGTGACGGTCTTCCTTTGCACTCTTTACAAGCATGTTGTCCATGTACACCTCGACATTCCACCTCATCTACTAGATGAACATCCTATTCACAAGCCTCTAATACGTTGCCCCAGTGTTCTTTAAACCGAATGGCATGACCTTATAACAGAAGAGCCTTTGGCTCATAATGAATGAAGTCTTTTCTTGGTCAGTTTTGACCAACTTGATCTAATTGTAGCTGAAGAAAGCATCCAAGAAACTCAATAGCTGGTGCCCAGCCATCAAGTCCACGAGGAGGTCAATATGCGGGAGTGGGTAATTGTTTTTCGGGCTGGCTATGTTTAGGTCAGTGAAGTCTACACACATCCTTCATTTGCCATATGCCTTTTTTACCATCACTACATTAGCCAACCATTCTAGGTAATAAACCTCCCTAATAAAGCCTGCTTCCAACAACTTGCGGTCTTCTTCCACTATGGTCTTGTCTCTCTCCTAGGCAAAAACTCTCTTCTTTTGTCGGATGGGAGGGAAGGATAAGGACACATTGAGATTGTGAACCATGACACTTGGATTAATCTCTGGCATGTTCTCATGACTCTAAGCAAAGATGTTCTGATTATTCTTTAAGAAGAGCGCGAGCTCCTTGCGGACCAAATGGTCTACCTATGTACCGATACGGGTGACCCGACTTGGGAAGTTGTCATTTAGGGAGATCTCTTCCAAGTTTTCTGTCGGTTCCACTGTAACCCGTCGCTCCTCGATGTTCAACGTTTGTAGGTGATCATCCATCTCTAACATAGCTATGTAGCATTCGTTAGTGCTTTCCGCATGCTATTCCTATCCTATACTCCGTTGGGAATTTCACCATTAAGTGGTACGTAGACGTGGCTGCTCTTCATGCATTGAGCGTAGGTCGCCCAATGATGGCATTGTAGGTAGAGGAGCAATCGACGACTAGGAAACTGACTTCCTTAGTGAGCTGCTAAAGGTATGTTCCAATGGTCACTAGTAGGGTGATGGTTCTGACAGGGAAGACTTTGGTACTACCAAATCCGACTAGCGATGTGTCCGAAGGCAGAAGACACTCCTTGTCGATCCTTATCTACTAAAATGTAGTGTAGTAGAGGATGTCTGCCGAACTCCCATTGTCCACTAGCACTTGCTAGGTGTTGAAGTCTGCTATTGGTAGGTTGATGACCAGAGTATCCTCGTGAGGGTGGTGGAGTTGTCGGGCGTCCTTTTCCGTGAAGCTGATGGTCAAGTCGTCGACCTTAGTCATCTTAGGCAGTCGGCCAGAAATCTAGACGCTTTGCACCATCTGTAAGTATGTCTTTCTTGTCTTCTTAAAGGAGCATTGTGCTTCCTCCAACAATCACCCTTATCTCTCCAAGCGAAGACCTCGGCTGCTCCTCAACTCGTCGGTTAGGTTCAGGGTCCCTTGGTAGGTTCTCTCTGCCTCTGACGAATCGCTATAACTTCCCTTGCTTGATGAGAGCTTCTATTTGCTGCTTCAAGTCTTAACATTCGGAAGTTTCGTGCCTATGATCTCAGCGGAAACAACAATACTTATTTCTAGGCTTTTTGTTTGGATTGCCTTTCAGCTTGTTTGGTCTGGTCAACGCCGCATCATTCCTTATATGCATGAGGACTTGGTCAAGCGGGGTGTTCAGTGGTGTGAAGTTGACCGTCCTCCCCAGCGGAGGTTTTGATCTCTTATCATCACTTTGGTCATTCGTCCAGGCTGACTTTCTTCCTCTGTCTTAACGGTGATCCTTTTGCCTTTCCCTCTTCTTCGGCCTACCCCCTCGAGCAATCATGGCATCCTCTGCATTCATGTACTTAGTAGCTTTGTATAACATGTCGGCCATCATTACTGGTTTGTTCTTGTAGATGGAGAAAAGGAATTCTCCTGATTGGAGCCTGTTAGTGAATGCGATGACTAAGACTTCGTCGTCGGCCTCATCAATCAAAAGGGCCTCCTTGTTGAAACAAGTCATATATGATCTCAAGCTTTCATCGTCCCGTTGCTTGATGTTCAACAAGCTTGCCGAGGACCTTTTGTACCTCTGTCCTCTGATGAAGTGGGTGATGAAGTGTACTCAATTCCTTGAAGGTAGTGACGATGTTAGGGGCTATCTTGCTAAGCCACACCCTTACTGGTCCTTTAAGGGTAGTGGGGAATGCCCTGCACATGATCTCATCTGGAACTCCTTGTAAGTGCATAAGAGTCTTGAATGACTTCAGATGATCGAGCGAGTCCCGCGACCCATCATATGCTTCCACCAACGGCATCTGAAAGTTGGCTAGAAGAGGGAAAAAAGTTACCTACACTATAAAGGGTGAGTCAGTCCGTTGTAGTAGCTCATCCAGATCGATGGAAACTTGTCCCCTCATGATGTTCATCATCATGTTCATCTTCTCCTTCATCATTTGCATGTCCCACACCATGCGCATTACGCTGCTCTCCAGTTCTGACAAACGATCAATGTTGTTCAATCCATCTCACCTATTGGGGATATTGCTTTCTTCCTGGTCTTCCCTCTCTTGCCAATCTCCTATCAGGAGATGACTGCCATTCTGTTCTTCGTTGTCCCGTTTGTCGGGATTGCTTAGGACAGACGAACAACTAAATTTCCTATAGGACAAAAATACCCTTATCATTATATAATTATTTGTTAATAACAATTTAGGTGAACTTCATGTTGCTAGTACACAAAAAAATATAAAAATGTACACATTTTGAGAGGCAAAACCGTGTTATTGGAAAGAAAAAGAAAAAGATAAAGAAGTGTGTGGGTGTTGGCCTAATGGATAGTTAAACGTTTGTTTACAGGGGTAGAAATGTAAATGTCCACAAAATCACTCTAGTTTTCTCCCAAAATTAGGGATATAGTATTTTGGTGGGCTTGTGTAGAAAACACCCAAGCCCAATTGTTAATTATAACAACAATCACTACTTTATAAATCACACACAATACTATATTTAATATCCTAAACAACTTAAAATTTCCAACCGAAATCCATAATACAACTACACAATCAAAGCATGAGCATATAACATGAGTTATCTTCTGAATTACTGCTCGAAATTTTCACAATTATCGAAAGAGAATCTCCAGAGTTTTTAGGCAACATCAAGACAAGATATAACTTGATCCAATAAAAATATTAAAAAAAAAAAAAAAATTATTCAATCTTCTGAATCAATTCTTACTTGTTTGTTTTCAGGAAATAGAAATAAATAAAAAATCCTTTCATATTAAAATTTGATGTTGATTTTATTGCAACTTTACTTACTAAATAAGTAATTTCTTTTACGAATGATTTTCGATCAAATAAATCCATTTTCTGGTCAAATTTTGTGTAATTGGTAGTAAGAAATATGCCATGAATTTTATTTACCAAAATTTTCTCTATGTAATTCTTTACAGAAGTTTTTAGGATTGACAATAAAAATAATTTTTTGATTTGGCAACAGTAGGGTCCATTCAATAAAGGATCATATATTATGAACTTTAATTTTTAACTTCCATAGAAACGATTCTTCTAAAAATGAAAAACTTCCATAAAAACAAAAATTTCCCATATTATTTCAACTCTTATGAAAAAGAGGATTTACATGTAACGTGCAAAATGCGAAATGTGTTCAATTGACTTAGAGATGTACAAATTAGTCAACCGATTATGGTAGAATTAAGGTTTCAAAAATTAAATAAAACAATTATACAATAATAAAAAATTATGTTACGATAAATATGATTATGAAATGCATTACTTTTAATTAAATTAGTTCAATTGCAAAATAATAATAATAATGAGATTACTCTTAAAAAATAATCACGCAAGAGGCAGGTCTACAACTAGTTTATTGAAACGCTGTGACCTGTGCAACACCACTTAAGCTACTTAGGTTGTGTTTAGCATTGGCTTAAAAAGCCAACTTTTTCTACTATTTAGCTTATTTTTATTACTATTCATAAGTTTCATTGCTGTTTTTTGTACTATTTATGAGTCTTACTATATTATTTTAGCTACCTTTTAGTTTTATCTATCGTACTTTTAGTAAAAAAATTTCAATCAGCTAAATAAGTTCTTCCCAGACAAGCGCTCCATCCAAAGAGCGCAGTTTAGTTCTTCTTTTAAGTCTAAAGGTCAACGTTTGGTCAAAAGTTAACGTTAGACGCATTCTGAATCCGTTCTTCCTCTTTCGACTTTCCTTACCTGCGGAAATATCAACCACAAATAACAAAAGTGAAATGTGTTAGTAGAGAGATGAGATGAGATTTTTCCCCAACAGTTCTAAGTTCACAGCCAACATAATTGTCACAGTGAAATTGCATGTTTCTATGTGAGATGAAATGACCATCCAAATGGGAGAGCCGGAGAACAAAACACCCACCTCTTCTTTCTCATTCTTCTTCTTTCTCATTCTTCTTCTTTATATGCTGTGTTTTCCTTCCAAGTTTTACTTTCTCAGCCTCCATTTCCACCCACTCAATCAGCCCCGATTTCACAGCCTCCAACTTCCAATTCATCGACACCGGTGGCGCTTTCTTACGCTCTCAAAATGGTACTTTCAAAGCCACAATTGATGCCATGCCATCCTCAAAATATTATTTCTCTATCGTCCACAGTGCCACCAACATCATAATCTGGTCAGCCAACCGCAACAGACCCATGTCAAGCTCTGACCAGTTGTCACTAACTATCAACGGCCTCACAGTCACAACCCAAACTGGTCAATCACTCTGGTCAACCCCTCAATCCAATTCTGATATTTCTGCTATGCAGCTTTCAGAGACAGGAAATCTCGTTTTAGTTGATGCAGGAAACAATACGTTGTGGGAGAGTTTTGATCATCCGACGGACACTATTGTCATGGGACAGAGAATTCCTATTGGAAAATCATTGCAAAGCGCTGTGTCATACGATGACATGTCGGTAGGTGATTATCGACTTGAAGTTACTGACAGGGATATAGTGCTGCAATGGAATAAGATGAATTATTGGAAATTGTCCATGGATCCAGAGGCTGTCAGGAACTCTAACAAGGCCGTATCGTTGATGGTGATGAATGGTACAGATTTGTATTTGCTAGCAAGTGATAATTCCACGGTTGTTCAAGTAGCTTTGAATGGTTCATCAAGTTTTAGGAGAGGTAAGTTGGGTGCCTATGGCAGATTTAGTTCGCTTTCTCTGCCTTCAGCTTGTACTGCAGCTAGAAATGACAGTCAATTGAATTCCTCTGTTTCCTATCTAAAATTCGGCCCTGGTATGGACTATTTTGCTAATAATTTCAGGGAACCCGATAAAAATAATGTAACGTTGTCGGTTTGCCAAGATTTATGCTCTCAAAGTTGTTCTTGTTTGGGCTTTTCCATTGAAACTCTGCTGGTTCTTGTTCTCTTCTTGAAAATCATTTAGGTTCTTTCATTTTGACAGACCATAATAAAGAGCGTTTGGGTTATGTCAAAGTTTTGGTTGGTTCTCATGGAAACCTATTTGGGTCTAACAAAAATCAGAAACATAACTTCCCAATTGCTGGTTTGGTACTATTACCTTTAACAGGATTCTTAATACTAATAGCCTTTGCAATCATTGCAATCCTTTGGTTAAGGAAAAATAGGCTTTCTAAAACCAAACTGTAAAACCAGGCCAGAGTAACTCGTTATTATCTGCAGAGCTAGAGATGATCTCTATCCCAGTCTTTCCAAGAAGGTTTGATTATGAAGAGTTAGCAGCTGCTACTGAGAACTTCAAGAACCAGATTGGTCGTGGTGGCTTCGGTACTGTATACAAAGGAAATCTGACAGACCAAACTATTGTGGCAGTGAAGAAGATTACAAGTTCGGGAATCCAAGGGAAGAAGGAGTTTTATTCTGAGATTTCAATAATTGGGAACATCCGCCATGTCAATTTGGTTAGATTGACAGGTTTTTGTGCACAAGGGAAGCAGCGCTTTCTTGTTATTGAGTATATGAACAGAGGCTAATTGGACAGTACACTCTTTGGTGATGGTCCTGTTTTACAATGGGGAGAGAGAGTGGAAATAGCACTTGGAACAGCTAGGGGACTTGCTTACTTGCATAGCGAATGTGAGCAAAGGATCATCCACTGTGATGTGAAGCCAGAGAACATTCTCTTGCATGACAATTTACAAGTGAAAATCTCCGATTTTGGGATTTCGAAGCTCATAAGTCGTGAACAATCCACTTTTTTTTTTTTTACTACAATGAGAGGAACTCGAGGTTATCTTGCACCGGAGTGGTTGACAAGTTCAGCTATTTCTAACAAGGTTGATGTATATAGTTATGGGATGGTTTTACTGGAGATTGTAAGGGGCAGAAGGAATTGCACATTACAAAGATATAGCCACATTACAGAAAATGATATCGAAGGAAATGGCGTATCCTCATACTCTCCTGGCTCGGAACTAAGACTAATATATTTCCCTCTAATTGCATTAGAAATGCATGTGCGAAGAAGACATTTGGAGCTTGCATATCCAAGGTTAGCGGGAGGAGTCTCAAGTGCAGAGATTGAGAAGCTAGTGCGGATTGCCTTGTGTTGTTTGCACCAAGATCCAGCACTGTGGCCGACTATGGCTAACGTTGTTGGCATGTTGGAAGGTGGACTGGCTTTGAGCGAGCCGAGGGTCAAGTCACTAAATTTCTTGCGAGCCTACGGCCAACAATGCAAGGGCCTACTTCGAATGGTGCTGCAATTGCTACATATAACTCATTGTCTTACATCTCTTCACAACAGCTCTCAGGTCCCAGGTAATGCTCCAAAGATTGTCTATATTACTTGCCAGATAAAACTGGCTTAAGGGTATCTATGTATTTAGCTTTTTGCAAGATTTATTAGGCTCTCTGTATTTTCATTTTATCTGCTAATGCTGCTTGCAATTTTCCTCTGCCAATTGTTAGTACGCCAGTTTTGGTTCTCCTTTGCTTAGATATTGGGAACCCATGTGTGTGACTCAGACGTTTCACGGTCAGTTTTATCCAATTTTGATATGAAATTTTGGTATTATGCTCTGGTTGACACATGACAGTTCCGATTGCATCATATAGGGCTGCATTCCTAACCAAAATAAAAAGATTATGAAGATATTAACTAATGTTGCTTCCAAATTTTGTTCTCAAATATTAAGCGAGCTTCACTTTGGCGCTCCATCGCTTGCAACTTTTTAATAGAACTTTGGTGCCTCGGTGTAAGCGGTGTAACTACGTAACAAGTGATAAACTGATAATAACGCAAAATGAAAGTTGTGATTTTAGAACCGAAACTTTGGCTGATATCAATGTGCTTGAGAACATGGATCATTATCTGCTTATTTGAAATAATTAAAAGAATATTTTAATTATATTATATTTGAAAAACTCGCCTGGAAGTCTTTTAATTATATTATATTTGAAAAACTCGCCTGGAAGTCTTTTAATTATTTCAAATAATATAAAGAGGCAGATACTTTTGGGAATAAAATATAATATAAATGTTTAGAATGATTGCTACAGTATCATCATAAAAATAGGATGTTACTGTAGCACAATTATAAAATCTTTTAGTAGTGGAGATTAGGTAATGGGCTTTTTGATGCTAAAATATAGAAACATATGCCATATATAAGACCAGATGTGAATGCTCTAATAAAAGGCTACATAAGAAATGCTAAACATGTTTTTTCTTTATTTTATTCTAATTTTCTCTCTCCTCTCAAACATATCTCTCTCTCTCTCTCTCAGTGGTTGTGGGCTGAATTTGGTTGTGTTTATAGCTGACGGTGGTAGTTGGGTTGATTTTGGGTTATGATTTTGGTTTTAACTACCCCACTATGTACCCTATTATTCCTTTGGATCCAGATGTGATACACCACTGCCTACCAAGCCATTTGGGAATTACAAACACTAGAAACAAATAAAAAAAATAATCACATAAGCTCATACAACAAAGGAAAAGATTCAGGGAAAATAAATAAAGAATATGGCTACTTGAGGTTTGGAGGCAAACCCAACAAGTGAAGAATTAAAGACCAAGGTGACTGAGATCAATTGGCATGATTAGCTAAAACTTCTCCAAACGATTGTGTATCTCTTTTTCTTATCAAACCGCACTTTTTCATGCCCAAAAACCCTTATCCAAACGGGCTCTTGAGAAAAAACATACAATTATTAGTGAGAAATTTTTATGGTAATTAACTTAAACTTGCATTGACATTCTAAATCTTCCTGTTTAATGTTTTTGTCAACTGCTTCACCAGAGATTTTGTTAGAACTTCAGTTGTTATCTATTAATGAAAAATTTAAGGATATAAATATATAATACACCTTTTGTCTCTTAAATTTAATCAAGTTCTAATTTTTTCACTCAAATTAAAAAAAAAAAAAAAAAAAAAAAACTTTAATTTTACAACTCTAATTTAAACATATTAATAAATAAAAACCTTACACCCCTAAAAATTTAAAAAGGTATCGGTTTCACCCTTAATCCATTTTCCATTAAAAAAATTTCATACATAACCAACCAAAAGCTGACTTAATGCATTAAAAAGTAGACAAAATTATGAATAAATTTAACAGCAGATAGACAAAATGACAAAATTGAGTGTTTTTTTTTTCCCCGAAGGACAAAATTGTAACCTTTTAAGTCTGAGTAATGAAAATTCAACTTAATAATATTCCATGAGCAAAAAGTTTCAACCAAATTCTAAATATATACACAACATAAAATTCACAAAGTATTAGACATTACTGAACTGATTTCGGAGTAACAGCAATCATTTTTTTGAAGAATCATCAAAATGGAGTTCCAAGTGCATTTGTTCTACTAGTATCTTTTCAATAGCATCGACGAAGCTTGATATATCCTGCCGTATGTTTATATCCAATGAGTTTGCCGCTTCCTAGCAGATCAAAATTAAGCAACCCAGAGAAGGACAAATTTCAGTTTGGATATTAAACAATTACATACGGAGTTCATTTTTGCAGCTGCTACAGAGATATTTAATAGCTTCTGTACTACATTATTGCAAGAAAAATGAGAAAAAAGGGTACGAGTTAATGAAACAAAACCTCCAGAAATGTCTATGCTTCTCTTAGAAACCTAAACAGGAATAATTGCTCTTTCCAGAAACCAAAGGGAGTTTTATGTTGTCCAAAAGGTGACTACTTTATGTTGATGAGTCATTTTCCTATTTTAGGAACCAAATCGTTAATTTTTTTTCAAATATAGATATATACGCACAAATGCACAACAAAATATCTAAGGTAAGGCTTCTATTGAGAGATCAAAAGTTTGAAAATATGAGAACTTTCTTTCATCTAATAGCTATAATCTAAAATTAAAAAGGAAATATGTGGAAAATTTTAAAAAGAATAAATAAATAACACTCACCTCAGCTTTGCATAGAAAAGTTAAAGAGATCTCCTTCGAATGATCTGAGCTCTTGAGAGATATCAGCTTCAACGGAGAACTTAAAATTGGCCAATCTTGAGAAATCTTTATAAACGCATCAACTGCCCCAGCCATATGAGCTATTATAGTCTCATCTCTATCCAAGTACTCAAGTGAGAATCTGCAATAGAAATTTGTTCGTGTAAAAACTCCACATGAAAAAGATAGTATAATATAGCAAACCAGAAATTTAACAGGAAACCAATAATTCTATTTACTTGACCTTCAGCAAAAAGTCAGAACATCAGAACTACACTGTTTTAAAAGACAAGTCTCACCTAGATTTATTCGCACTCTTTACCACAAGATGCCTCAAAGTGCAGAGGGTAATTCTGTCTTGTATTTTTGTTATAAACCACTGCAATGAAGACTTACTGCATGGTTTCCATGAATCGAGTCAGATAATATGCTGATTGGTTTTGTTTCACCAAGTTTATAAAAAGATTAATCCATTCAAAAAGCCTTTGCAGAAAGAAATCTTGCTGAGCAAAATAAAAAGAAATGGAGCATCATTGAACAAATTGAAAATATCAAGGATAAACTTATGATCATGTAGTTAAAGTGAATTACAGTTTTGAGATATCTGAATCAAATGCTACAACAAAATGATATCCAAAGTATGGCTTCTGAAGGGAGCACTAACCAACACCAGTTAGACAAAACCATTTTAATCAGGCATTCCCATCTAATGGCCCCTTGAAACTAGTTACTGGTTACAAATAGAAGAAGATAACAGTTGATTGTAGCAAGGTATAAGGCAGAGCATAGTTACCATAATGCATAACTGTCCAAGGAACCATAATTCAAGATTGCTCAAACTAAAGGTGGTACACTTAAGCCCCACTAAGCAAATACGAAAACTAGCTACCTTTTTCTCTCTTTGTTTAGCCCTCCAACAATTAACTAACCCTCATACATTTATAAATAAATAAAAAATTAGGCAAAACCACTTATAAAAAAAAGGGCAAAACTAGGCCAAAACTTAAGACCACTTTATCACATTCTAACTTCTAATGGAACAATCTATATAAACTATACATAAAGATTACCCACATCTTTCCACATCCCACAAAAAGGGTGGCACACAAAAGGACTAGTCAAGTTGCTTTATAGCCCAGCTCAACCTACTACATTCCTGATGTAGGAGTCAACACACAACCGTGCAACACTCATATAAATCCAAACAATCTCAGGGTCATAATCTCCTACTTATATCCCATTCCCAGATGTCCATAGGACCCAAATTGTGCCTTAGTGCCTCTGAGCCACATGGTGCTACTAGTTGGCTCTAATATCATTTGTCAACTTTTGTTATCTTTATTGCAAAGCAATGGATTGTCTTTAACTCTAATACAAAATGATGAGGTCAGGAGAAATATAAGGGAAAGATATACATTGATTGTCCATTGAAACCAATGAATTTAGATAGACGCAAGATGAACCTTTTTAGAGTGCTGAAATAAACAGAACACCAGAGTTTGCAATAGAATTAGAAATCCAGAAGTACATATTTTTATTGGTAATAAAATAATTGACTATAATGATATATTAATATTATATTTATAAAAAGACAACCTAAAACCGTAGAAATAATAAATCATGTTCATTGACTGCCACAGAAACTGTAAAACAGTTGGCAACCAAACCCTTCCTAGTCCCAGCCAAATCCACCCTTGCAACGGTGGCCCCCGCTACAAAACCCTCCATGAATTCTTTTGCACCTACAACAATGGCCCCTACTAAATAGTTACTTCTTTGATATTGTACTACCTACTTAGAGGTTTTAGCCCATATGATACTCATATACATATATATATATATATATATATATATATATATATATATATATATATATATATATATATATAACCGAAACCATAGCCCCAACATTTTGGAGTCAACTATGGATTCTCAACAAACCAAATTGAGGTCAGCCACATGTAATCTTCTCTACCATTCTATCTTGTCCAAAATCTCTTTATTTAACACGATTATTTTTCTTATCAAAAAAAGAAAAAAAATGACATGATTATTTTACTAATTCTAACAATGATATGTTGGCTCTTCCTCTGCCTCTTTTTGTACCCTTGACATGAATCAACTTTGTCTAATTGGTGCATTAATTGCTCTACTTTACACACAATCAACTTTATCTCATTTTGCGTTAATTGATGGTTATTTCAAGCGACTCCCTTTCATTTTCTCATCCAAAGGAGCCACCCCTACCTGTAAGTGAATTTCTTCATTCGTATTCTATCTTTGCTTGAATTTCCACTTATCCACCTCAACATTCTCATATTAACTATGTTTATTCAGCCCAACATTCAAGACCACAGAGCATAGCTGGTCATTTATAGTAATCTTATCAAATTTTCCCTTTCAACTTAATTGGTATTCTAGGATCATAGAGTGCTCCTAATACACTTTTGCACTTCATCCACCTTACTTTTCAATCTATGGGTCACATCCTTTTCAATCTATACATCCTTATAAATTATCGATCCAAGATATTGAAAACATTTACTTTTTTATATCTCTTAAATATCTAGTTTTACACTCCTTCACCTTTGTTTATATTTTTACTAAACTTGCACTCTGTACTATGTTTTAGTCCTTATTAACCTAAAGACTTTAGCTTCTAAAGCATCCCTCCAAATTTCCAACTTGGCATTGACTCAATGTTTACTTTCATTTGCTGAAATTATACTGTATGGGTACCAATAATGCCCCACATAGCTTTAAGTCAATATCAATAAATAGACACTCACATACACACACACACACACACACATGAAGATTTTTATAGGCTTCTTTATATGGTAGATAGCTTCCATGGTAGATCGCTTTGGGATAAAACCAAAATAGCTAAAATTAAAATAAATCTTACAAAAAATGAGCTGGCCACTCTTTCACTTAGGTGTCTAAAATGATTTGAATTTTCTACATTGCAGGAAGAGGTCTATATAGAGCAACCACCAAGGTTTGTTGGGAAGGTGTGTAGCTATGTGAAGCCATCAATGGTCTTAAGCATTCTCCCAGGGCTTGGTCTAATAAATTTAGTGAAGCAATAATCAAGTTTGGATTTCAATGTTCTCAATCTGATCACTTTTTGTTTTCTTACACCTTTAAGAGAGGGAAGATTATGTTGATAAGTTGATTATATTATTATCATGGGTGATAACAAGAAGGGCATTGATGATTCAAATACATTCCTTCATAACTCACTTCAAACTAAGGATAAACAAGCTTCCGTATCTCTTAAGTATTGAGGTAGCACAATCTAAAGAAGTCATCAATTTGTCATAAAGAAAGTACGTGCTGGACATTTTTTAAACTAGTTTGGTAGGCTCTAAACTAGTAGAAGCGTATTATTGTCAAATTGTATATGGATCAACGAGAGCTATTATCTAATCATGAGAGATATCATCATCTAGTTGGCAAGTTGAATTATCTCACAATTACTAGCCCAGATATATCATTTGCAAATAGTGTTGTGAGCTAATACATGGCACCTTCTCGTCTTCCATTTTTAGAGGCAGTCATTCAAATAGTGAGGTATCTTAAAGTACATCCAGGTTGTGGTCTTTTGTATAAATCTAATGGTCACCTAAATCAAATTGGGTAGGATCTCCCTCATTTAGAAGATTCACTACTAGCTATAGCACCTTTCTAGGAGGAAACTTGATTAACTTGATTACTTGGAAGAGTAAGAAACAAACTTTTGTATCCAGATCTAACACAAAAGTTGAGTATAGAGCAATGACACATACATCATGCAAGGTTATGCAGATTGAGCATTTACTAGTGGAATTAAGGTTTGATGTGAAGTTGCCTATGACTATGTATTGCAACAATCAAGCGGCAATTCACACCGCCTCCAATCCTGTGTCCATGAGCAAACCAAGCAAACAAAAGTTGATTGTCACCTTGTTCTCGAGAGTGTGGAAAGTCGTGTAATTGATACTCCATATATCTCTACAGGAGCCCAAATAGCTGATACGTTTACCAAAGCTTGTGTAGGACTTAGTTGAATTCATTATGTGACAAGCTGGGTTGAATGATACATACATCCCAACTTGGAGGGGAATGTCATGAGTGAGTATTTAATTAAGGGAAAAACAGTAATATTATCTGGTATATGACTAACATATATATAAATAATATTTATATAAAACAAACCCTAAACATATTTTTACCAAGATAAACAGTAATAAAAGAAGGTATATGACACAACACTTCAAAGACCTACTCTAGTAAAACAAACTATTTTATAATTTTGCATATACCTCAATAAATGTTTACCTAAGGTAACCTTAGTGACATAAGACTTTACCGTGAATGAAATGGCTCCAATCCAAACTCTCTATAGTGTTCAATGGGGCTAGACCCAGTCACATAGGATTATCATCAGAAGCAGAGCTTCATCACTCCCAGCAATCCATATGAGTTCCCAACATATGCAACAAGGGAAATTTTACCTTTTCTGTGTGAAGTGCCATCAACTTAATAGAAGTTGCCAATGATGCAAAACATTTACTCTCAACTTAAAGGGCTTCATTGTAACATTAACTTTCAACTATATAAGGATGAATATCAATAATGCACATAAATTATTTAAGAAAAAAAAAGCTGCATCATAGAAATAAATAGTCTACCCATAATAGGAGTGCCTGATATTATTAATACTCAAGTTAACCTCCTTTTTGTTCAAAATTAGGAACAAAAAACTATGATACAGGCTCTTGCATTATGGTTCAGAAACATATTCGGCAAAAAGAAAAGTTTCCAAGAGAAAATAAGTTTAAACTTAACAGAGAAATGCCAAATACAAACCTGAGAGACTTTGCAGCATCAAGAATGTCAATTACGTATACATCATTTGGAAATATCTGGCAAACAACATGAACATCTATAATTAACCAAAAAAGAAAAAAGCAATAGGGTATGTAACCGATATTAAATTATTGAAGAAACTAATTATTACCTATAAGAAGTTGCATAACATAATCAAAATTTTGAGAACTTATACTAGAAACCAAGGGCCACCAAGGCAACTCAACTCCTATAACTTACATAATCAACCACAATGTGCAAGCATAAGCTAAAAGAGCGCAACAATGCATAATGTAAAACTACTTTAATTACTAGCCTTATAGCTCAATAAGCTTCGCAAATGATGCAGGGGCATCTACATTGTTAATCCCTAATTGACAAGTGCTTAGTGTTGAGGTTACTGTCACCAAGACACAAGCAACAGCATTGCAGCAACAGAGTAAAAAGAAGCAGCAGGCAGTGAAGTAGAAGACTGTGACTGCTGAGCTAGGTGCAGGCAAGCAGCTAGGAAAGGGATATAATGAGCATTCAATTGTAGCTTAATTGTATGTACTTGGTAGTTGAACGTGGATGTAAGTGAGTAAACTGTTAGTTAGTTAGAAAACAGCAAATAACATTGGTAATAGTAGGAAATGACATATTAATTTAAAAAGTGACGTTGAGTACGATGTTGGATAGGATAAAATGGCAAAAAGGAATACACTTGGCCACCTGGTAAGTCTGCTAAGGATCCATATCTAATCCCCAAAGTTTTGGGACTAAGGTTTTGGGTTGTGTATATTATTTTACCCTTAGACAATCACCAAAGCAGAAAAGACAATTGTCATACATTACCAGAAACTAAGAGAGGAATTTATAACCATTAAACAGTCAAAAGTGAATGTATACAAACATTAATTTTCATTGGAATCCCATAGAAAACTGAATTCATCTGTTAACCAAAAAAAATAATAATTGTATTGGATAATCAATCTTGAATTCAAACAAAACAATTTACTAGAAACAGACAAGTAGTCAACCATCCAAGTAAGAGACAGAGCAAGCATCACCTGGTTCTCCAAGCTCGCCCCTTAAGAACCATTGAACTGTTTTTAGTTCATCAAAAAATAAATAAAGACGGGGGGGGGGGGGGGGGGGGGGAACCAGCAGCCTCTTTTGACAAGATACATGAAACTTTTCACCTACGGGATTTTTTTCCCCTACAGCAGATAGAAACCTAATGAACACTTGGAGCTCCAGTGCAAATCCATTTATGGGAACACCGAATTTTATTTTTTCGATAAGTAAGAATATTTTCATTAAATGACGGGTAGAATGGGCACAAAGTAGCCTAAAAAATTACAAAAAATACAAAAGAATTATGTACAAAAGGAAAAAGATTCTAACAACAGAATGGAATCTCTATGCATAAAGCCCCTTACCCGAGACCAATCAAACAGAGAGCCTATGAAGGTGGCTAGAAGCTTATCCCCCATACTCTCCTCATCCTCAAACATTCTCCTATTGCATTCTCGTCATATGATCCACATCAAGCATATCAAAATCAAGTCCCAAACATCCAAAGAATGTTTACCCATTTAATTACTCCAGCCAAACATAAGATAAATCATTCTCTCCAATAACCTAGTAGATCCTAAAAGATCTGAAGACAAAGCTCCACAATTGATAGGCCACATTACAATGCAACAAAGGTGCTCCACTGTCTCCCCACTAAACTGGCACATGCAACACTATACTGTAGCTTCTCTTCCAAAAGATTAATACAAGCAAGAATCTTCCCCCAAACCATCGTCCAAACGTAAAGGAAACCCTCCATGGGGTCTTCACATTCTAAATGCCTTTCCAAGGGAAAATGGCAAATGCAGACCCCCTCAAAGCAAAGTGAAAGAATGAATATCAAACTCCCCATTCTTCTTCAAACTCCACGTCACTTGGTCTCCATCCTCTCTAAATGAAATGTGGGACTCCAAAATCTGTAGAAAAGCAGCTAGCTACCAAGTCCAACACTCAATCTTTAAAACCCAATAGAATCTAACATCCCAACTTTGCCCCTCCTCAGACTTCCTCACCAATAGACACACCACTGAAGCATTTTTGTCAATAGAACTATCATACAAGCAGTAAAAGCCACTCTCAAGGGCTGGTCACCACACCAACAATCATGTCAAAAACAAATCCGGTTCCCAACTCCAACCTCAGAAAGAATATGCTAAGCATACCTCTCCCAACCCATCCTAATATTCCGTGGACCACAACCACAAGCACCTCAGATCGACTATGAACTCCTCCAACCCCAATCCTCTCCAAATTTTGATATGACTACCCATCTCCAAAGCCAAGATTCCTCAACCCAAAACCTCCATAGCCACTTTCCCAAGAGAGCCTGATTAAAGGAAGTAAGCTTCCTAATCCCCAATCCTCCATTAGCAACAAGAGTGCAGACCTTACCCATCCCACCAAATGGTGTTTGAACTCATCCCCCACATTCTAAAATATGAGTATTAACAAAAATTTTACACTTATTATGATGTTAGCTAACATCTCTTTTGTTCTCTTTTACATAAGTCATTCTTGGTTGGTTCAGCTAAATCTTGATAATACAATTCTAGGCTCATTAGTCATTACAAATACAGGTGCTTCACCAATCACCATTGTAAATGCTGCAAAGTCTGTAATGTTAAAGTGGATTATCTAATTCTTAATTCTGATTGGACAAAGATATTCCTAAAGAAATCATGGAATAAAAATGTATTCTAATACCTCAACACTCTTTAGCTCCATCGTCCCCTCCCGAACTTCTATTAGTAACTCATGATTCAGTACAGATGGTTCAATGCCTTCAATCTTTCGTGAGCCTTCTAATTTTGGGATATATGTCTGCAATGACAATCTAATGCAGTTTTCAGTGAATGCAGTGACCTTTAGACCTGTCAACAAATCCTCAATCTGTTCTATGGCGTCAAACCTGTAATGGTTAAATGAACATGTATAAGGCATGTGTACAAGGCACGCACAAACAAATAAAATAAAAAAGATGCAATCCCACTGTGGCTGAGTTACCATCTGTACATATGATCAAGATCCTGCAAAGACTTTAAAGCTGTTTTGTTCCTCTCAATCTCAACTTCAAGTTCCAATAGCTGTAAGGTAAACCAAAAAAAAAAAAAAAATTTAAAAACCCGCCTTACATGGTATAATGGACCACATGGTCAATATCATTAACTAAAGATTAAAAATTCTATGTATTTGATTATTTTGGTCCCCTACAGTGTACTTCCTAGTTCCTGTATGCTTGGGTGACTCATTATTAAGTTCTTGAATAAAATTTCTTTTACTTATCAAAAAAAATTAAAAATTAAAAATTCTCAGATGAATAGTGAAGTACAACATGCAGGATAAATACAATGTTATATGATTTGGGGAAGATTAACATTTTGACTGTATTGTATAAGCAAAAATTAACAAGAGGTTTGTTAAGAGTAAAATAGAATTAGACATTACAGAAACCATTAAGTTTAAATTTTTGGGAATATGATTGCAAACTCTATCGTACTTTCATATATTTTACCTATTAAAAATGATTGCAAACTCTCAACAAAAGTATACAAAACTAATACAACTCCCAGAAAGCAAACAGTATCAAACAAAATAATTATAATGAACAAAACCTCCAACTTATGGTCTATAGTCTCATTTATCAAGCTTGATTCATCATCTCTGTATGTAGGGCAATTAGCATTTGCACCTGCTTTTACTTTCTCCAGACCCTACAAAATGGCATAGGAACCCAGGGTTCAGAATTCAAATTGCCTCAAATAGAGCTTGATATATAAGTACCAAGTGTTGGGTAGAATTAGAATTTTGACATGCCCATTAGTATTGTTTCATTCACATTGTCCATGTTATGAAGAAAAAACTCCGTCACTTTCTTCTTCTTCTTCTTCTTTTTTTTTTTTTTTTTTTGTGGGGGTGGGGTGGGAATAATTCAATGGTTACAATAGCGTAGAGGGGGATTTGAACCTAGATGTCCCCATTGGAACCAGGAGATGCCAGTCGAGCTACAAGGCTCTTAGAAATTCTGTCACTATCCTTTAGTGTGCGCGCGCGTGAGCTCGCTATTCTCTCACTTCTTTGTTTAAAGTGGGCAAAAGACATTTTTTAATCCCTTCAAAATGGTTCAGCTCTTGTTCAACCCAGTAATCAAGGTTGACTCTTGTTCAAATGCTACCCACTCTAGGCCCATACTTTCAGCTTAATCATGGGCTAATATGTCACCAAAAGAACTAAATTAAAATTTCTAATAATTTATCTTTAATAGATAACTGACCTGTGATGTAATAGAATCTAAATCACAATCCAACCTTTCAAGACATGTCTCCAATTGGGTAGAATCTGCAATAAAAAAGAGGAAACAAACTTAATAAAAAAACCTGTGAGTGTATGCAGACTGTTTTGTACATAAAAAGTCAATACTGATCTTTGCCTTCCATGTTGGTTCTAGCAAGAATCTCAATTTCATTGGAGATCTTGGTACTTTCAGCCTCCACCATGTTAAGCTCCTCTTTTAGACGTTCAAAGTATGCATCTATATCAAGCGCAAACCAATTCAGAATCAAGAGAGAGAGAGAGAGAGAGAGAGAGAGAGAGAGAGAGAAGAGACAATGGAAAAAATGAATAAGAACCCAAAGAAGTTATCCTAGGTTTGATCCGCTTAAGAAAATGGAACAAACAAAAAGGAAAAAGAATATATATACATAGAATTTTTATATCTTTTCATTCAAGCATATTAACATGCCAAAGTGTTATATCTGACTCAAAAAGTGAACTTGTTCACCTTAAAAGGTAGAAAAATGAATTCCAGTACAAAGATCCCGATGTATAAAAGGCACCATTTTTATATCAAACATAGTTACATCTGTCATTCAAAAGTATTGTTCTGTTTTGCAATGTAATTTTTCATTTGTGTGGCCCTGACTCACTTCATTCTCCAAAAACCCTGTACACCCAAATTCGGTACCTTACTGATGTAGGAGCAAAACTAACATCATTTTAGAATTCATATTTTCAGATTTTTGTATTTACCTCATAGGATATTGAATAATTGTACTTTAATTTGGATAGGGAATAGATTTCATTAGTTGTTATCTTTTATCTCTTTATTTCCTAGAAGCTCTAGCTCTATACAAGAGCCTCGTTTATTTGTATTTTGCAGAATAGACATTGGTTAATGAAATTCATATTAGAGATTTTCCAATAGTTGGGTGCTGATGCCTAAGTTTTACTTGGTGATTCCCAGCAACCCCTAACTGCTAATTCTTTTAATTTTCTTGTTCTTTTATCTTCTCTTGATTGTTGTCCTGCATCACTTACCTTACAAAACAAGGAAGTAAAAAGCGTCTAGAGCTTTGCAGCTCAACTGACACCTCTTGATGTTTTCAACTATGAGAAATGCTATGTCCACAACATTTTCTCAAAAAATCCTTAGTGGTAAGATGTTATTGATTGTTACGGGTAGCGGGCAAAAAAGTAATTCAAGATGCAGATTCAAATTAGAACTAATAACAACTCACCACCTAAAATTTGAAGTAAAACGTAGTGAAAATGTTTTCTACTTAGCATCAAACACAAATACATTGTACTTAACCAAGTGATGTGATAAATATATATATATATATATATATATATATATATATATATATATATATATTGCAGGATTAGGAGAAGGGACATACCAAAATCTTGAAGGGTTAAGGAAGCAACATGCGAAGTGGAGTCTAACACAATCTGATTCACTTTATTGTCGAAGTCGAGAGTGAAATCTCGGAGTAGTTTCTCATCGGAATCTGTGGTAGTTGTTGTTAGGTCGGGAACATCATCGTCGTGAAGCTCTGCCAGCTCTCTTATCCGACTAAATTAGATAGCAATAATAATAATAAATAATAATTAAATTAATTAATTAAAAGTAAAAAACAGTTTAAAAATTCAATTGAGAGAGAGAGAGAGACCGCCGGATAGTGTGGAGATCGACGGAGGCTGAGGACGGAACGGTCTCCATGTCCATCTAATGGGTTCCGGTGCAAAGTACCCTCTCTGTTTCGTATAGTCCAAAATGCCGCCGTGTAACGGCTTGAACCCACCACCACCACCACCACCTCCGGTTATCGCAACTCTGTACCAGTACTAGCACACACTTTCTCACATTTCTCTCACCGCTCTCAAACTTTTGAATTTAAATATGCTTCTAGGTCTGGCTAGAAAAGAGTCAAAAGACTATGTTTTCAATTTAAATGCTTCTATGTTGAATTTAAATGTAAAGTAGTACTACAAAGTAAAATTATATTTTACCCCTAAATTATATTCATATTACACTTTACGCTTTAAATTCTTTGGGATGTGATTTATTTTCTTTTGAATTTAAAACCTTAGATACTATCAAAAGAAACATTAAATGTGAATGGATTTGAAGCAGGCAAAATTTTCATACTAGCCAATATTTGCCAAAATGGGCCAGAATCACCGAAAAAGACTAAAACAATCTAAAATTTGTCTTGAGGTGGAATAGGGGGTTATTCGTTCCAGTTTGCTAACAGATCCAAAGTGTTTTGGTCATTTCAGCCAAAAATAAAAAAATTAATAATGTTACTATGAAAGACTCGGGTCTCTGAAACTTGAGTTCCACTAGGAAATGTTTTTTTGTAAAAAAGAAATCGATCAAATTTTGGACGAAAATGCCCCTGCCTACTACAAGTAGAGATTTTCTTCCAAAATAAAAGGTTGATGTTTTTGCCCAAAAACTTGCACATTGCATATTTAGAAGTCCTAGAAACATTTGAAAATGCTCTTTTGAGAAAAAAAAAAAAAAAGAAAAAAAAGGGCAAATTTCAAACCAAAATGCCCTTTACTACGGTTTAATCTTTTTGTCTGAAATGAAAGGTCGACTTTGTCACTCAAAAACTAGCACGTCGACTTTGTCACTCAAAAACTAGCACATAGCATATTTAGAGGTACTAGAAACATATGGCAATACTATTTTTTGTGGAAAAAAAGTTTTCAAATTTCAAACGAAAATTTAGTCATCTACTGCAGGTTAAGATTTTCGTCTATAATAGATCAATGTTTTCACTCGAGAACTTGCTCATAGCATATTTAGAGGTCTTAGAAACATTTGGCAATACTCTCTTGTGAAAAAATGTCTATCAAATCTCGTATGAAAATGCCCCCACCTATGACAGATTAAAATTTTCGTCTGAAATTAAAAGGTCAACGTTTTCGCCCTAAAACTTGCACATAGCATATTTAGAGGTCCTAGAAACATATGACAATGCTTTTTTGTGGGAAAAAAAAAATTGGTCAAATTTAGGATGAAGATGCCCTCACCTAGTATGGGTTAAGGTTTTCGTCCAAAATAAATAGTTGATGTTTTTACCCGAAAACTTGCACATAGCACATAGCACATTTAGATGTCCTAGAAACATATGACAATTCTCTTTTGAAAAAAAAAAAAAAATGTTGGTAAAATTTCAAACAAAAATGCCCCTACCTACTACAGATTAAGATTTTAATCCAAAATAAAAGGTCAACATTTTCCCCAGAAACTTGCACAAAGCATATTTAGAGGTCCAAGGAACACATGACAATTCTATTTTGTGAAAAAAGTTGGTCAAATTTTGGATGAAAATGCCCCCACCTACTACGAGTTAAGATTTTTGTCTAAAATAACGGTTGATGTTTGTGCTTGAAAACTTGCACATAGCATATTTAAAGGTCCTAAAAACATATATGATATAGCAATGCTCTTTTGTGAAAAAAAAAATAATAATAAAAAATAAATAAATAAGAAAAAAAAGAAAAAAAGGTTGGTTAAATTTTGGATGGAAATTCCCGTCTACTACGGTTTAAGATTTTTCTCCAAAATAAATTGTTGATGTTTTCATAGGAAAACTAGCATATGCATATTTAGAGGTCCTAAAAGCACATGGCAATACTCTTTTGCCAAAAAAAAAAAAAAAAAAAGTCGGTCAAATCTTGGAAAAAAAAAAGGCCTCACCTACTACATGATCAACGGAAGGATACTCTCATATTTGTAAGTGCACTTCACCTCACATGAATTATCTAGGAGTAGTTTTGTAACTTAATTTAGGAGTATTGTAATTTAATTTCTTCTCTACTTATGCGATCTTGTATTCTGATTCGAAACATCAATAAATTGTGATTTTGGTGTTCTGTTCCTCTTTTCTTGGTTGTATCTTTGTACTTTTGGAAGGCAACACCAATTAGAAACGGAACCAAGTGAAGACAAAGGGGGTTTAAAAAATAAAACAATTGTCTAACTCATTCTTATAGTTGATGATCCCTCACCCAAAAAAAAAAAAAAACATTTTATACAAATTCCTAATTGTTACCGGTATTAATATTTTTGAAATATATGGTCATTACCGGTATTAATTTATTTATAAATTTATTTGGTTTTGTTTTTTTGGCGGGAGGGCAGAACAAAACTGCACCGCAAATTTATTTGGTTTTGTTTTTTTTTTTTTTTTTTTTTTTTTTGAGGAAATTATTTGGTTTTGTTAATACTCACATTACACTCTCAAAAAAAAAAAAAAAAAAAAAATACTCACATTACTACTTGATATTTCTCCCCCAAATTAATGACAAAGTGTTTGGCTACTTTGGTACTTTGGCTAGAGAAATGTTATGTTTACAGTATTTTCACAACACTTTCATAACAAATTGTCATAACAAATCGTAAGTGACAATTTGTTATTGGTTATTACGAGTGGCAAAAAGTAATTCAAGTTGTAAATTTAAATTAGAACTAATACCAAAAAAAAAAAAAAAAAGTTGTGTTTGGCTACTGAACGACCTGTATTGGGATTTCAATTTTCAAGTTAAAAAGTTGAAGATTTGGGACTTGGATGTTGTTGTGTTGTTGTGTACTGAACGACCTGTTTGGACGCTTTATTTTATTTAGTTTGTAATAAATTGGACATATTTATAGAATATATTGCTAAGCGATTGAGTTTTGAGTAGTTTTGAACTTCTATTTGTGTTTGAGTTTTTTTTTTTTTTTAGAAACACTATTATTTTTTAGTTAGAAGAATAATGGAGATATAAGATGATAGTAAATATGTTCTTTATTTGATTTGCATATGATGAAAAAACCAACTACAATGTTTTACACTTTTCTAGCCATGAATATTGTAAAAACTGTCTTGAAGAAGATGATTACAAAATCAATGATATATACTGAAAGGAAAATTTCAATACAATTTATTATAAAATAAATCATATATAATTTTTGTAATTCAAAATATCGTTGACTTCTATTTTATTGAATTGGCGTGTATTAAAAAAAATATTTCTGATTTTCTTTTATTTATAGCTTATTAATATTGAATAGACGCACTTTTTGATATCTTAATTTAGTATAGATTCTTATTATATTTCTTGTTCTTAAATGTTAAAAAATTTTGTTTATACTTTGGCAAAATGAAATCTTGATTTCCCTAACACCAATTGGTTTAAAGTTAAGGAAAAAAAAAAAAAAACTTAAAATATTTTAGAATTACAAAGCAAAACCAAGCATTTTAAATTTTATTTGCCAATAACTTCAACCCAATATATACACCAAAATTAAATTGTTATATTGCCAAAAGCCTTGTAACTTAACTAGTACCGATCCTAGTGTTTCCAATAAAAACGTTAGTAGTTCAAATATCTTCTCCTGAACTATTGAATTATCCACAAAAGAAGAAGAAGCAAAATGTAATCACAAGTATAATTGAAGTTAATTACTTAAATATTATACCATGTAATAAATATTATACGCAACCATTAAGACAATTTCTTATAAAATATTTCAAAATAAGTCAATAGTTAGAATATAAATTAGCTCAAATCTCCCATAATTAGAATATAAATTAGTTTAAATCTCTCATCTCCCATTGTAATTATTGCATTATAAGAAATAAATTATTTTTGAAGAACACATAAACGGACATCATTGTCAGCACAACCAATATGTATTGAAGTATGTTACTGCAAAGATTTTCTTCAAGTTCCTTCTCTCCACATTGGCCAAAATGAGACTTTTGTCCACACTTATGGCAAAAACGAGTTTGACATCTGCATTGAAAACCAATCATTCTTGATCAATTCTATAATAAAACATGTTATGTTTACTTATCTGTAAAAGATGGGAAAAAAAGGAAAAAAGAAAAATTCAAACCTCAGGTTTATAAGAACATAAAAGTTAAGGAAGTGGTCAATGAAGCAAGAGTAATATGAGATGGTGTCCTTCAAAAAATGCGAGTAATTATCAAGTAGCTTAGACTTCAGAGTCATTGGTATTTCATTTTCTCACAAGAATAGTAGCTCTTATTAATTAAACTAGCTAAATTCTTACACGATGTGCGGTGTAACTTATTATTAGTTTTCTACAATATTTCAATAAATTTACCAAGAATTTTGTAACTTAATTAGTTGGCACCTTAATTTCCAATAGAAATATTCATGATTCATATCCCCCAACTATCGATGTATAATTTTTTTTTTTTTGAATAAACTTCCTTGTAAAAATTTATAATCTTTAGTTATTTTATAGACAAAATAGAAATCACACTATATATATGTGTTCACAAATTAAAAATTACATGATATAGTGGTTAATATAGATAAGCACATTTCATGCCTACTAAAAAAATGCATATATCCTTCAATTATTATTTCTCATATAAATCATAGAAAAATTATATTAAATTTTTTTTGAGAAAAATATTAAAATTTCATTATGCTATAACAAAATAAATATATTTATTCTATTTTGCACATGTGACTAAAAGGAGTTAGGAAATTTAAAGGATGAAGATTTATTTTAGTGAATTCACAAATATTTAATTTTTATGGCTTTTGTGTCAATTGCAATCAAAGCGCAACTAAACATGAGTAAGAATATCATATTCTAAATTTATTATTATTATTCCAAGTAAAAATTATCTCTTATATATGGTTTATAAAAATAATCATATAAATTCATTTGATATAAATAATTAATGTACAACTATAGATAATTAATATAAGCATTTATTCTATTGTCTAATTTAATGAACTAATACTTTGATATAATGCAAACTTTGTTGATTTAGAATCCTAAATAAAGAGAACTTCAGAGAATGTGTTACATGGCACAACTTCATACTCTCTAACATGAGGTCTCTGCTTATATATATATATATATATATATATATATATATATTGAATATTGATAATTTACAGTGAGATCCATTATTTATGTGAAAAGAAATAGTATCATATTGTTGTACTCTGAACTACAGAATAAATTTCCAAAAAATATATTGTCATAAAACTGATTGAAATTTTAATGTAATTTTATAGATGGGTTCCTCGTTTACAAAATGTGAATGAAGGTTCTAAATAATGAACTGCTTGTCGTATATTAATCCAATTTCTTATAAACACTTAAAAGTCTGTCTACCTCAAAAAAGGGAATTATTTCAGATTTGCCGAGTATATGAATAACTAATGTGTTAGATCTCCCTCAAAAAAAAAAAAAAAAAAAAAAAAAAAAAACCTAATGTGTTAGATTATGTTCGCCTAAAGGTCAATGTTAATTTGACTCACTATGCTTAATATTTTATTTAAATTGTACTTATATAACGAATGACAATGTGGACTGCGATGATATAATTTGATGTTGTCTAAAAGAAGAATTAGAATATGGGTGTGCGCTAAGTAAATTAATGGATAGCCTTGGCCCTAGCTATTGAAAATAAGTGAAGGACCTGTAGGGCCTTTAAGATGTGTGGCTCACAACCACCAGCTGCTAGGGTTTTAGGCCTCAGTTGTGATTTGATTAACCAATTTAATCCAAATATAGGTAATTAACCAAATTATGTTTCAAGTTTGGTAAACATCACATAACATGGACCACATAGGGATAACTAAATAATGACCCAAGAAAACTAGTGAAAAAAATTGTTTCACATTAAACACCTATAGGGATTTAACCTTACAATCCCAAGGTAAACAAATCTACTAGAATTCTTCTAAAACAAAATACTAGAATACAATAGACTTAACCCTGAATCTATCGCTATTTAAGTATAAATTATGGATGTAACCACATATAGTTTCATCCCCACAGACTCTTCTATTTTAGATTTATTGCATGTGAACATCCGCTCACAACTCCAAGAAACCTCCCGAAGGTTTAACCAACAACTTGGATGTAGATTGGTTGCAGCAACTTCACTTAATCACCACATCTTTAGTATGAAAATATAACTTTGGTTGATGTGTTAAGAGAGTTTGGAAAAATTATAAATGGGAACAGAAACATGGTTCTCATAAAGTTTTGAAAAACTTTTTCTAGAGTTGCTTTTATATTTATCTTGTAATCCACAAAACCCTTGGTCAAAAGTTTGATAGAAAACACCTTAGGATCTGTTCTACATGAATCTCGATCAAGCAGGTCCGAGCAGTTGAGTTTAGTAGAACTCGATAGATTGAGCTTGTGTCAAAATGTAGTATAATGCCTGTCTAGTTTCTAACTTTCTTTCACAACTTGAATCTTGACTTGTCTTTCTCTTTGACATATTTTCAATACTAAACCAAGACTTAAAAAGATTCGAAGTGTTACAAGTGTTAATGGTGTGCCAACATATTCTTACGGACATAACACCAGCCCTGGTTGCCATTCCACCACAATGTAGATTGTAGACCAACACCAATTCTATGCATGTCCCTCGTCAACCTGGTCCTAAGGGACTTTTGGGTTTTGGTATGTCACTCTAATCATTATGGTTTGATTTAAGATTTCCTGTAATTAAATGGAATTTAATAGAATCCCATAGTTCCTATGGTTCAAGCAACAAACAATTTATTTTGACAAATAACACTGGAAAACATGGAAATAAAAAGAAAGAGTGAACTATATATTGCAAATGAATCAAAATTTAAGATTCCTGCGACTAAGTTTCTAGTACAAATGTTATCAAAGAAACTAGGTTCATGTTTAGTTGTTTCAACAGGGATGAGAATCATGAGATATATGATGTGACAATGTAAATAATAGAGAAATTATTAAAAGGATCTAAAGAATTATATTTTCATTATATTAACTTAAAAGGATACTACATTTTTTATTTTATTTTTTACCTTAAATCAAAATTCAATCTTTCAAAAGTAATATTTAAATCTAATACTCATGGTCACAGTTTTATAAAGGCAGATTAAATTCTTCTAAAAAAAAGCAAACTAAATTAAATAAAGATTTGGTATAAATACCCATGTCTATATAACCTTCGAAAAATGGTTTCATGTGTATATATCATGGTTGATGAGAAAATCCAACAATGTATGTTAAAATACCTGCAAATGACGTCGTTGCAACCATCAACACGTTCAACAGCATGACCACAATTGGGACATCTACTCCATTTCTTCTCTTCAATAAGCCTTCCAAGCAGAACATCATTCTCATCTCTCAACTGTCCACTCTCGTTGCATCGATACCCGGCATGCCATCGAGTCTTGCACTGAAAACAGAACTCCTTCTTGCACACAGGACACTCAGATTTTGTCACAATTTTGCACTCGTTAAGTACCAAAGTCGAGCATTGAGGGTCTGGGCAATAGCATTTTTCTTCAACCTTAAGAACAGCCGACTCGAAAAGAATATCACACCACTTATCAAATAGTGGTTTTGAGATGATTCTCCTGCAAAAGAGAGAGTCCAACAATTGCGTGCAATACAAACTAGGACATTTAATGTTGGCCACCTTGTTGTCAATCTGGGTCTCGACGTATTTGGCTATGCAATCCATGCAAAAAGGGTGTACGCAATTGTTATTGTTGTTGAATTTCTTGTTTGATTGCATGGGCTCTATGCATATTTCACATGTGAACACAGGATCTTCCTCTACTTGCTCTTCTTGGGGTTTTTTTAAGTCTCTGTAATTTTTCATTAGCGTGTTTCCCATTTCCTAAAACGATTACTACAATATGATTTGGAAATGGGTCATTTCCATTTCCAAATGATGTTATAAAAATGAATATTGTATTTCTAAACTATGGAAATGGAAGTTATAACAAAATGATGTTATAAAAGTTATTATAACTGTCGAGAACAATCATTAAATGGAAATGGAAATGGACACAAACGAATATTCAATTGTGATATTAGTTATCATAACTGTCGAGAACAAACATGGATATGGGTCCAGTTGACCAAGTCTCGTTGAGTTTTAATTTCTCCCGGAGGGGGTGTTTAATTAAAATTTTTCCTTTCCATCTTCTTTGTGTGTGTGTTTTTTTTTAAATTAAAATTTTCAATAAAACTTCTGAAAATACTAAACATTATGCATTGAAAGTATTTTCAGATGTGTCCCAATTTGAAACAAACACAACCTTAAAATGTCATTGAGGCAGTGCGGTAGTGTCCCAAATTTTGTTGGTTTTTGTTTTGTTTTTCCCGTGTTTCCCAATTTATCTACTGAATTATAACAACAACAATAACAAATAAATCCTTGGTCCTAAAATTTTGGAATCGGCTAACTACTCGACTGCATAAATAAAAAATACGTTTAAGGGAAAATTTTAATGACTAAATCTCAACTGTTTGATGGCAATTGAATGGTTCCAGTTGTCCAACCAATTTAAGACTAGATACATGGCCAATTAATTGGTTTAAAAATTAGTATGTAATCAACTGATTGGGCCCTTAATTAACAATTACCCAGCTAATGGCATTCACAATTCCGCGTACTTTAGCCTTTGTTTTCATTAAAAAACAATTAACATTTTTATTAAATTTTTTTCCCTGTAGTTTAAATATCTTCCAATATTACTTATATTCAAATAAGGTTAGGCTTGGTTGCCTACTCTCAACCTGGTACTAGGAGGGGTTGGGGCCTTGAAGCTGATCTTGTAGTTCCTAACTTCTTATTGCCCTAGTTTGATTTGTGCATTATTTTAGGGAAAAACTTAAGTAATCTTGGAGTAGTGTTTCAATCTCTCACATAGGGAGTGGGCCCTACATGTGGGTCTCACTAGAGGCCCACCTTCTATTTGAGAGCCTGGAGCATTGCTCTGAAACTATCTAAAAATTGCTTTTATTTTAACGCTTCTATATATCATCAGGTGACAATTTCCCTAGCACTTGTAGGGGTTGTGTTCATTGTAGGAAATCGTGGAAAGATGTTAGGGGTTATCTCCGTGGGTGCATGTTTAATTGTATTCCTTCGTTGGTATAAGAGTCACAAGTTTTTTCTTGTTGTTCCCAAGCCCTTAGAAGGTCACAGGAGAGAATGATCATTTTTTTGTTATAGTCTTCTATTATCGCATTTTTGGGTCCTTCACCATCGGCTACTCTACAGAGAGTTCCAGAGTCACCACTTAAGAATAAACATAATTTCATCAGGAGATGAGTTTAAGGAGAGAGATCAAAATTTTTCTATTCGGTTTGAAAGTGCATGTGAAATAGGTATTTTGTGGATCAATTAACACTTCTTCGTCTTTTTCAGTGATTCTTTGATAATTAATCTTTGATTTAAAACAACAAATTTTGAGTGGGAGTACACCCCAATAACACATGCATAAACAAATGTTCTTGAAAATGTGCATAATTATGAAATAGGTGAATAAAGGGAGAGCCACCCGGTCTGCTTGGCTGTCAATTGTAATTAATGGTGTGCCATTTATCAATCATTAGGCATGGTTAGTCTTTATAAAAGCTTATTGCTTATTGTCTTTATCTTTCTCTCGAATCTTCAACTATCCACGTGTGATTTCACGGTGTCACAAGATAATTAAAACCATGGCTTAGGCGAAGAAGTCAGAGACTATAACTGAAGGTAAACCTTTTATTTCCTCAGGCTTGAGTTTTCTAGGGTAAGGAGAGGATTCTAAGAATGACAAAAATAAAACCTTTTAGTTAATCTATCATAAATCAAATTAATCTATCATAAGTCGATCACATGCAGTTTTATTTTTTATGTAATATAGATAGATATATAATGGGAAAGGGTAGAGGTCGAGTTCAAACCAAAGAAACTAAACACCAAAAATGATGCCATAAGTTTCATATTGTTCTAGACAAGATCATAAAACTTTCTATTTCAGATAGAATTAATTAAGAGAGCTCCTCTCTAATAGCAATTTGTAAAGAATAACATCTTCATTGACGAGAATTTCTAATTGCAATTGTCACATAGTGAGTTTAAAGAACTTTTCTCTAATTAACAAGATTTGGAGATAAACGATTTTTTTCCACTTGCAATTAGCATTGAAGTGGTTTACACAGTGTGTACTACACCTTCCAAATACTTTCTTCCCAGATTTACCGCAATATATAATGTTGCACAAAAAATATTAATACAGCAATTATGAAAAGCACCACGCAAGCGAATATCACTTTATCAGTTCGAGCCATGTTCATCTCTGCAGACACCACCCTATTCCGTTCCCTCACATATTCATTGCAGCTGCAAGTATGCTGAGAACACCTTCTCCCACAATGATAGCAAAATTTTGTCTGACACCTGCGTTTCAACTCAGTCAAGAATCAATATTAGCATGTGTTTGTTTGGCAGCCAGGAACTATTAAAGGCTTAAAGCATAATTTCCTAATAGGGGCATATAATAGGTTCTACATATATATAATAATACTGTTTCCATAATCATGATTAATTAAAACTTTTATTTATCACCATGGATGAGTACTAGGCTTGAACTCCATCACTAACATGAGTCATGACCAAAAGAAACAAATAATCAAAATAAATCCTAGCGAGGTAGAAGCATTTATCTGCACCTCAAATTATCTCAAAATTTTAAACTATTAAACAATGATGAATTTAAATACCTTTATTAAATCGGAGGTAAATAAGAAACAGTGAATATTATCAACACAATACCAAAGATAAATTAGCAAATGTTTTGAAGTTTAAATTATTATGAAATGATGAATTTAATCATTCAATAATTACTTTAATAACATTAAAAAAAAGTAATGAGTTTCAAATTTTTAATATACTATCATCATATAATTAGATGCTCGTCATAAGATAAAACTTTAAAAAAAATATAATAAAAAAAACTCACAACAGTTGCAAGCAAACAAACACAATCACATGACACAATTACATGTTTGCATATAATTTGGTAGAGAGAGAACCTGCAAGTAATAATGGGGAGACCATAACTGCGCTCTATCCAAAAATTGCACTCAGGACATCTTACCCATCCCTTCTCTTGTGCAGTTTCCACAAATAAAATGTCATTCATATCTATGTCATCTTCCTTCTGACTACAAAGATGACCACTTTTCCATGGAATCTTGCAATTGAAACAGAATGGTTGCTTGCACTTTGGACACTTTGATCTCTTATCCTTTCTCCTACCTTCGTTTATGATTAAAACCGAGCAACTCCGGTTAGGGCAGTAGCACTTTCCAAACCCTAGAATTTTCGATATGCAAAGAAGGTTCATCCACCGATCAAATAGTCTTTTGGGAATGATAGGTTGGCATGAAAAGGGGTCTAACAGCTTCCCACAGTTCATCCCGGGGCACCGGACATTGGCAACACTGTCTTCAAGCTTTGCATCGATGTATTTTGAGACACAATCCACACAAAAAATGTGGAAACAAGTTTCCTTATTGTAGAATTTCTTGTTTGAAATTATGGGTTCTAAACATATTTGACAATCGAAGGTTGAAGCAAGTGCTGCTTTTTGAATTGGTTTCTGTATTGTGTTTCCCATGTTACAGCTTGGGAGAGAATGAGATTATGACTTATGAGGCGAGCTATGACTTACAATAGTATTTAAGTCTTTGAAAAGTCTTACGTCCATTTATCTCTTGCCATGGTGGACTTTCTCTAAAGGAATAAGTTATCCACACTAATCACAAGTCTACTCAAACTCTAATATTCAAGTTGATTCCAAAACCCTTTGTTTGTTTTTTTATTTTAAATTAAAAAAAAAAAACTGTTTTAACCTGTTGCAATACTTATCTAATCTTCTTTTTAATAGACACGAATCTAATTTTCAAATCCTAGAATTTTCACGTGAAGTCTCTATTACCTCGTACTTTCAATTTGGTCGGATAAATACTCTTAACATTTAAGCATATCTTATTTCTCAAAAAAAAAAAAAAAAAAAAAAACTCTTAAGCATATCTTTTTTTTTTGGGGGGGGGGGGGTAAAAATACTCGCAAGCATATCAGTGTAGTTAATAAATGTATTTTAAATTTCACATCAAATTACATTGAAAAAAAATACTAAGGTTGTGTTTGAGAACTTGAATTTGAATTTGGATTTAGATTTTAAATTAATAGTTTTGAAATGCCTTGATTTCAAATCCCTAGATTTTAAGAGTTCTTTCAAATCCAAGCATTTTAAAGATTTGAAATTCTTGGTGGATTTGTTAAATTCAAATCCTTGATATTTTTTAAACTTTCCAAACAAGTTATTTGAATTTTAATCATCCAAATTCAAATCCAAATACCCAAATCATGTCATCTAAACACATCATAAAAGTAATTCAACTACCAATTAAATGAATGTTTAAGTTGTTTTGTCACAGCTCCATGTAACAAATTTTGTAGTACTCCTCTATCATCGCTCAATTATGTATCAAGCGGTCCCTTTGTTTCTCATATAGAAACCAAAACTAGCCAAAAATTAATCATTAAAAAAAAAACCCTTTGATGTTATCTTGGCGTGAGATTCAATCTGGAAAGTAGTCATAACTGATAACTGTAAACAAAAAGTAACCAACGTTTTGGAAATGATAGGTTGACATGAAAAGTGGTCTAATATCTTGTTGGAAATGATGGGTTCCAAACATATTTGACAATCGAAGGTGGACACAAGTGCTGCTCCTTGTTGAGATTTGATTGAGGTTTGGCTTGGTTTCTATATTTTGTTTCCCATGTTACAGCAATACAGCTTGGGGAGAGCATTTTTTTTTTTTTGAGAATAAGCTTGGGAGAGTATTATTATAAGATAATGACTTATTATACTGGTACTTATTTAAGTTCTCTGTCATTGTAAAGTCTCCCGTGCTTTATCTCTTTCTACGGTGAACTTTCTGTAAAGCTATATCCGTAAAAGTAATTCATACTAATCACAAGTCTAATCAAACTATAATTTTCTATTTGCTTGTTTACATTAATCCAAAAAGATTAAGTTCTAAAATAATGTGGTTTTACACTTTTTAATCCCAACATGCCACATCATTATATCAAATATTAAAGAACAGATACAACCATAAGTCCATAACCAATCAAAAATCAACAATTCTAATATATATATAACCAACCTTAACGTACGTCAAGTAGCTTCTGGGGATTTGTTTTAACGCCAATCTTCTATTGCCTGACAGTTTTTAATTTGGTTCGATAAATACTCTTAACACTTAATCATATCAGTATAGTTAATGCATTTATTTTTGCAACAAATTTTTCCTCAAGCAATCCCCTTTCTTTCGGATGAAAACCAAAACTAGTCTAAAAAAATAAAACAGCCCCTTCTTCTTGGAAAATAATCATTACAGTAAACAAAAAGTAACATATATATCTGACTTATGAGTATCTAACGAGGCTAGCTATGACTTATGATAGTATTTAAGTTCTAGTCCAATTATCTCTTGCCCCACGTCATTTTTTTTTTTTTAATGGGAATATGAACCTTTTAATTCACACTTGAAAAGCCTGATTCACATCTGAGAGAATTACAGAGTTGATAAAAGGTGGAGTTTCCTCTACCCATGTTACAAAATCATCTATAGACTGGGCACGCTTTGCAAGTCCGTGCGCTGCCTTGTTTCCTTCTCTTCTTGTGTGCCTAACTTCAACATGGCGGATCTGATGCATGTGGAATAAGGTACCAGCAATAATATTTGCAATAGTTGTGGAAGCTTCTGTTTCTCCCTGAAGAGCAGAACAAACCTGCAAGTTGTCACTTTCAAAAACTACATTCTGAATGCCAATATCTCTCGCAAACATTGCAGCAGCTTCTATTGCTTTTGCTTCAATCTCTAGTGCAGCTAAAGGAGCCTGCAATCTCTGGCTCATGGCAGCAACCACCCGGCCTTGATCATCCCTGGCTATCACACCTATTCCAGCCCATTTGTGCTTTGAGAATACAGCACCATCTGCATTTACCTTGTACCATCCATGTGGTGGAGGTAGCCATCTGAGCTGATCTATCGGATTGTCCCTAGGTTGGTTTGAAACCTCCTGTGCTGCAACATATTCCTCACGAAGCCTGCTGGCTGTCCCATATATTTCAGCAGCTGCTAACTTCCTTCCCCCATGCCTCACTTCATTTTTGTTCTTCCAAATACCCCATGCAATCATTAGGATCATGTCCATCTGTTAGTACATTTTAAATTAAATATGTTAAAACTCAAAATAACTGAAGATGAATAAAGAGATGAGTTATAATAAGAGTTGTTAAAGAAAGAGTTACTTGTATATAAGTTAGATTAAATAAATTAAGAGAAGTTTTCTAAATTAATAAATAACATGTAGGTTATGTGAAGGGTTGGAAGACTATATATACGGCTATGCTATGGACTAATTTTATATCAAGAGTGAATGAAGAAAATAGTAAAAAGCAAAGAGTATTGTGTGAGAGAGTGAATTCAATAATATTCCTAAATACTTGAGAGATTTCGAGCCAAAGAAAGGTGTTCTTCTGGTGGAGTTTTGGGCTTGAACACTTTGTGCAGAAGCTATTCTAGCGATACAACATTTGTTGGGTTGTTGTATCCTGGGGGAGACAAGTCAGAGAAGTCTGCACCGGTTACAAAGATTAGCCAACCAAGGGCTTGAATCTCTTTAAAGAGAGTGAGTGCCGCGCTTCAATCCAAATAGTGTTGTGTAATTTTTCTCATTGAATTAATAATATTCAGAAGTACTATTCAGTTTCTCATTGTATTATTTCTATTATTATTGTGTTTGCACCAACAATTTTAAGGAGATTCAACATATGGAGCCTACACAAGAGAAACCAAATGAACCTGTTGGAGATCTCAATAAGCCCTTTCGTTTTAAGGGAGCCCACTTCAAGAGGTGGAAAGGAAAAGTCCTCTTCTACTTGAGTCTTCTCAAAGTCTCCTACATCCTCACTGACAAGAATCCATCAAAAGTTCCTACCGATGAGATGAGTGAGGAAGAATATAGTCTCCATCAAGAAAAAATAGATAAGTATACAGAAGATGAATATAATTGTCACTCTTATCTTTTGAATTGTCTTGCTGATCATTTCTATGATTATTATGATACAACTTACAATTCTGCTAAGAAAATTTGGAAAGCTTTACAAAGCAAGTATGATACTGAGGAGGCAGGTGCAAAGAAGTATGTTGCTAGTAGATTTTTCCGTTACCAAATGGTTGATGGAAAATCGGTGGTGAATCAAGCACAAGACTTCCAAATGATCGTGGCAGAATTGAGATCTGAAGGCATAAAGATTGGAGACAATTTGGTGGTAGCTGGCATAATTGATAAACTATCACAATCTTGGAGGGAGTTCCAAAAGACTTTGCGGCACAAACAAAAGGAGACATCCTTGGAGACTTTGATCACACGCATCCGTGTGGAGGAGGAAGCTAGAGGACAAGATGCACTATGACACAAGAGAGCAATGGTAATTCCACCACAAAGGCAAACCTTATTTCATCCAATAATAATATGCTCAAAAATCATTTTCCTAGAAATGTTCAATTGAAGCCTAAAAAAAGAGCCTTTAAAAATAATAATAGACCTCAAGGAAGGGGAAACCCAAATAAAAATTACAATAAGAACCAAGGACCCCCTTCACAAGATCAATTTAATAGATCCTGTTTTGTCTATGGCAAGAGTGGGCATATTGCTCGATTTTGCAAATTTCGGAAACGTGAATCTGTCCCGCAGGCTAACATAACCGAAGAGCCTTTAGTGGCTATGATTACAGACATCAATATGGTGCAATATGTTGAAGGGTGGTGGGCAGATTCTGGTGCTAATAGGCACGTCTGTTATGACAAAAATTGGTTCAAATTGTACACTCCTTTTGAAGAAGAAAAAACTGTTATACTTGGTGACTCTAGCAAAACCAAGGTTCTTGGGAGTGGTGAGGTTGAATTAAAATTCACTTCTGGACGCGTGCTAACATTGAAAGATGTTCTTTACACTTCGTCAATGAGGAAGAATTTGATGTCAAGTTTTTTGCTTAACAAGGCTGGCTTCAAGCAAACTATGGAATCTGATAATTATGTAATCACTAAAAAGTGATTATTTGTGGGCAAGGGTTATGCTTGTGATGGAATGTTTAAATTGAATGTTGAGAATAATAAAGCATCCACCAATTCAGTTTATATGCTTTCTTCTATTAATTTTTGGCATGCTCGTTTATGTCATATAAATAGTAGATATGTGGGAATCATGAGTAGTTTAGGATTAATTCCAAGATTCTCAAAAGATTTTGAAAAATGTGAAACTTGTAGTCAAGCTAAGATTACAAAAAAAGCCTCATAAAAGTGTTGTAAGAAATACCGAATTGCTTGAGTTAATTCACTCCGATTTATGTGAATTTGAGGGAATTTTAACTCGTGGAGGAAATAGATATATTATCACTTTTATTGATGATTTCTCAAAATATACAACTATTTATTTGTTGAAAAATAAAAGTGATGCTTTTGAAAAATTTCAAGATTTTTTAAAAGAAGTTGAAAATCAATTCGGTAGAAAAATAAAAAGAATAAGAAGTGATAGAGGCCGTGAGTATGAAGTTGTCTTGCTTATGTAAGGCTTACTGATCCTAAAATACCTAAATTAGGTATAAGAGCTACTACCTGTGTTTTTCTTGGTTATGCGATTAATAGTGCAGCCTATAGATTTTTTGATCTTGAAAACAAAATAATTTTTGAATCTGGTGATGCAATTTTTCATGAAGAAAAATTTCCTTTTAAATTGAAAAATAATGGGGGTGAAGAAAATATTTTGTCACAACCTAGTTCTTCTACTTCACATTTACAAAATCAAGAAAATTTTGAAATGGAACCTAGAAGGAGTAAAAGAGCTAGAGTTGAAAAAGATTTTGGTCCTGATTATTATGTTTTTAACATTGAGGAAAATCCCCAAAATTTAAAAGAGACTTTAACATCACCTGATGCTATATTTTGGAAAGAGGCTGTAAATGATGAGATGAAATTTCTAATTTCTAATAGAACTTGGGAATTAGTAGATCTTCCACCAGGTTGTAAGACCATAGGTTGTAAATGGGTCCTTAGAAAAAAGTTGAAACTGGATGGATCAATAGATAAGTTTAAAGCTAGTCTTATTGCAAAAGGCTTTAAACAAAAAGCTGATATTGATTTCTTTGATACATTTTCTCCGGTAACAAGAATTACATCTATTAGATTGTTAATTGCTATTGCTACAATTTTTTATTTGAAAATTCATCAAATGGATGTAAAAACTACTTTTCTAAATGGGAACCTAGAGGAAGAGATTTATATGGACCAACCTGAAGGCTTTGTAGAGTCTGGACAAGAAAGCAAGGTATGTAAGCTAACTAAATCCCTATATGGCTTAAAACAAGCACCTAAGCAGTGGCATGAAAAGTTTGATTCCTGCATGATTGAGAATGGTTATAAATCAAATGAATGTGATAAATGTATTTATTCTAAATCATGGAATAATCTACATGTTATTATTAGCCTCTATGTGGATGATATGTTGATTTTTGGCTCAAATATGCATGTTATAAATGAGACAAAAAATATGCTTAAAAGCCATTTTGATATGAAAGATCTTGGTGAGGCTAATTTTATTTTGGGCATGAAAATTACAAAAACATGTGATGGAATATATCTTGATCAATTACATTATGTTGAAAAAATATTGAGAAAATATAATTTTCATGATCACAAAAGTGTAGCTACTCCTTTTGATTCTAGTGTTCGTTTATTTCCTGTGAATAATGATGATGAGATTTTTAATCAAAAGGATTATGCTAGTATCATTGGTAGTTTGCGTTATGCTACTGATTGTACTAGACCTGACATTGCATATGCAGTAGGTGGCTTAGCAGATTTACTAGCAAGCCTAGTAAAGATCATTGGCTAGCTATTGAGCGAGTCATGAGATATTTAATTGGTACCAAAAGCTATGGCATATTTTATAAAAAGCACCCTGTTGTGATTGAAGCTTTTAGTGATGCTGATTGGAATACTTTGTCAGGTGATTCTCTCTCTACCACTGGTTATATTTTTACCTTAGGTAGTGGTGCTATTTGTTGGAAATCTAAAAAGCAAACAATAATTGCTAATTCAATAATGGAAGCTAAATTAATAGCATTAGCTTCAACTAGTGAAAAGGCAAATTGGCTTAGAGATTTGTTATATGAAATTCCACTTTGGGAAAAGCCAATTCCACCTATATTAATTCATTGTGATAGTACTGCCGCAATTGGTAGAGTTAAAAACCGTTACTACAACGGTAAATCCAGACCTATAAGAAGAAAGCACAGTACCGTGCGATCTTATTTGAGTAGTGGCATCATAACTGTGGATTATATTAAATCTAATGATAATCTTGCAGATCCGTTTACCAAGGCCTTGGCAAAAGATAAAGTCTGGAATACATCGAGGGGGATGGGACTAAAGTCCATAGAATCATGAGCCATGTATGAGGATACCCAACCCAAGGACCAGAGATTCTAAGAATTGGGTTCAATGGGAAAAACGAATCATACGATGGTCGTAAGAAATGCACTATTCATTTTTTTTAATTATTTATTCTGTAAATAATTTTTTAATTGTTCATCCCTATGATATAAGTGCATTTATCATGTAATGTGGAGAGGTTGAGTAAAAACTTTTAATGAAATTTGTAGCTCGTATGAGTGGGGTGTCAGAATTACAGGAGCACCCTTGACAAAATTTCACCTATGTGAGTGTGGGGGTGGGGCCGCTCCCTATGAGATTTGGACTTAATCTCAAATACACTCATGAAACTGGGATCAGGACACGGCTGTAAAGTGCTAGCTATAAAAGCTCATGTCAACACCTAGATCACTATGTGTGAGCATCAATACTTTATTTCCCTTAAGCAGTCATAGTTCAAGTCGGAGACCACTACTGACTCTGGAGTAGAGATTGTTGTTTCACTAAGTGAAGGTTCAATGCAGAGCACACCTTCATGATGCATAATAATCCCTCTTTGCCCGGTAATCTCTCATTTTCCAAATTTAATATTAAAATGAGTGGGGGAATGTTAGTACATTTTAAATTAAATATGTTAAAACTCAAAATAACTGAAGATGAATAAAGAGATGAGTTATAATAAAAGTTGTTAAAGAAAGAGTTGTTAAAGAAAGAGTTACTTGTATATAAGTTAGATTAAATAAATTAAGAGAAGTTTTCTAAATTAATAAATAACATGTAGGTTATGTGAAGGGTTGGAAGACTATATATACGGCTATGCTATGGACTAATTTTATATCAAGAGTGAATGAAGAAAATAGTAAAAAGCAAAGAGTATTGTGTGAGAGAGTGAATTCAATAATATTCCTAAATACTTGAGAGATTTGGGGCCAAAGAAAGGTGTTTTTCTGGTGGAGCTTTGGGCTTGAACACTTTGTACAGAAGCTGTTCTAGCCATACAACATTTGTTGGGCTGTTGTATCTTGGGGGAGACAAGTCAGAGAAGTTCTGCACCGGTTACAAAGATTAGCCAACCAAGGGCTTGAATCTCCTTAAAGAGAACGAGTGCCGCGCCTCAGTCCAAATAGTGTTGTGTAATTTTTCTCATTGAATTAATAATATTCAGAAGTACTATTCAGTTTCTCATTGTGTTATTTCCATTATTATTGTGTTTGCACCAACACCATCAGGTTCGAGTCCTGATTGTTAGTCAGCCCGCTCAGCCAAAGTATAACCTGAAAATCTCCCTTGTCCTCTATTATATTGTGTAGATTACAATGTTTCCACACTTCCTTTGCTTTTGAGCATTGACATAGCACATGTAAGACAGTTTCGGGTCCCAATCCACATTCATCACAGGTCGGGTCCTTAATAACTTTCCAATGGAACAAATTCATTTTGGTTGGGAGTATATTTTGGCATGCCCTCCACCCAAAAGCTTTGATCTTGCTGGGAATTTTTGCTTTCCACATCCTCTGCCAAAATCGTTTCATGGTTGACGAGTTATTGCTTTCTCCTCTGCCACATGTGTCCCTATTTCTGGCAAGGTGATATGCACTCTTCACATCGAATCTCCCGTTAATAGCTGCAATCCATACTAGTTTATCACCTGGTAGTGTTGTGCTTAGGGGGATGCTCAATTCAGTCATGCCATTTTCCTTTCACGACATATTTTTAAAATTAAATAAAAAGGTAATACAAACTTTTTTGTTTTAATGCTAAAAGTTAATTCACACTAAACACAAGTCTAATTAAACTCTAATCTTCATGTTTTTTTTTGTTTTTTTTTTTTTAGGGCTCTAATCTTAATGTTGAATCTAAACAATAGAAACAATATGATGCTAACTTTGTAGTTTCAACTCTTTTCTCCTATTACCCAAAGTACTTTGTACATGAAAAAGTGTGAATGCAATCTTGTTGCAAATCTAATTCTTTTTTGATATATACATTTCTATTCTTTAAATCATACAAATTGTTGCATAGAAAAAGTTTAGGACCATAAAATTTTTAACAACTTCTGGCACAATTGTGTTATGGTAGAATATGATTGGTGAAGAAAAAATAGTAAGTTCATGTGTAAGTGATGTTAAACCACTTATAGTTTGCCATGTTAGAGTTGTAACAAAAAAATTGTTGAATAATTTGTGCGGTTTTAGAACTACTCTTTCACATTAAGTCTATTGCCATGCAATTCTCCAAAAAAAAAAAAAAAAAAGGTCTATTGCTATGCAGTTTTATTTTGGTTTATTTTGGTCTGACAAATACTCTTAAGCATATAAGTATTGTTAATTTCGTAGCAAATCATGTTCCGAATGAAAAACAAAAATAGTTATTTCCTCCTCCCAACTAACCACCTATGAGTTGATTTGAAAATATTGTGGAAATAGTACCTCTCTCTCTCTCTCTCTCTATATATATATATATATATAACCGAAACCTTTGACCATTTGTTGACTTGCTCGACAATTTTCCACATCATCACTCATATTATTTATGTTTTATATTTTAATAATATTAATAAATGAAAAAAAAATTGATATTACTAAAATCAAATTTATTTGCACAGGTATTTAGAAACCACATAGCAATCAGTGTTACGAGTCTTCATAACAATCAGTGTTTAGTTAGAAATCAGTGTTTTATTTCATTTATTTTTGTAGATAAGTTTTGGCAATCAAATTTGTTTAGGAATCTATAACTATAACCAAATTTACTTAGGAATCTATAACCATCATCTTATAAATAGGTTTTTTTTAGGAATTATTTATTACAATTGCAACTTACGGTTGAAAATTTGTATTTTTCATTCCTCTCTTCTGAAAATTTTATTTCTTGCTTCATAATTCTGTGTATTTGTAATGAAGTCATTTCTTACTTTATAATTCTTTGTATATCTATAATTGAGTTTCTCAGTGATGTTTTTTCTTGGTTCATTGGTATTGCTGTCTCTGTGTTTGTTTAAATTTCTTAGTGAATGTGCAGAACATGTTGAATATATAATGTGGGGAACTTATAAATTCCTTAGTCTACATTGATATAAATTCCTACTTCTACTCAATAGCTAAAAAAACTCCCCATTCCTACTTCTACGTTGATATAAATTTCTACTTCTACTCAATATTTTTAAAAACTCCCCACGTATTTAACTTCCCCACATTTTCTGAATAGAATTTCTCATAAAAAAGAAACGTGTAAAGAAAAGTGATAATTGATTATCCTAACCAATTTTTATCAAGCCTTAAACGTGTAGGTGTAAGGAATTTTTAAGTTTTACTTATCTCATTCTCCAAACAAAAAAAAAAAAAAAAAATTTACTTATCTAAAATTTTAAAATTTAGTTAACGAGTAACCAAGTAAGAGAGATTTCTAATCAATTTTAAAAGTTTTTTTTTATTAAAAAAATAAAATAAAAGATAAGGATTAGAAGTTGAGTATTTTAAATTTTAAATAGTTAATGGATGTCTTTCCTATGCGCAAAATAAAAAACAAACTAACTTTCATATTTATCTTAATCTATCAAAAAAATTAGTATTAGCTATTTATTCATAGAATATTTAAAGTCCATCTATTTCTTTTTCCTTTTTTTTCAAATTGTTGCAAATCCGTATAATATTCTATTATGTACCATCAGATTTTTATAAAGTACTGTTTGTTTTTAGACCCCTTAAAACACAACTAGATTAACCTAGGTAATTAGCCAAGTGATTACTCAGTCAAATTATCAAGTCTAGGTTAACACACATATATCATATTATTGTAAAGTGCGGAGAATAAAGAACACAACAATATGATGACTCAGGAAAACCAAACCGGTAAAAAACCTGGGGAGGATTTAATCTAGCTATCCTTAACATAAAACTGAATCCACTATGAAAGAATTGAAGTTTACACAATAGCGACTTAGACCACTAACATCCTATTGCTACCTCGAGTAGGAAGCTTACTACCACGACCACGTGACAGCTCCGAGTCCACGGACTACTTCTTTCTTGGATTCCCAGCAAGTACAAGTACACCCGCTTGTGTATCTTTATACTCTTGAATGCAGCAACTAAATTGATCACTAAGTTCTTGACATAATCTTGAATCTTGGAAACCCTAAGTATGTGTGAAGGCAATCACCTCTTGATCTCACAAAAGATTCACACACACAACATAAGGAGCAACAAAAAAATGTGGCTAGGGTTTTCCCTTTTATACTTAAGACAAAACATAAAACCTTACACGTCAAAGGGGCTTGGGCTTAGTTGGAAAATTCTGCAGAAAAACAATCTGCATGAGCTTCGATTGATTGAGTCTAATTTTTGATCGATCGAGCTAGGCAGATTTACACAGTAAATCCTGTAGAACACTCAATTCCAACTTTACATATAAACACACTTTGAGCAAGTCTAAAACAAAGATTAAAACGTTTTGATCATGGTTTGGCAACATTACAAATTGAAGTTCTAATTCAAAGGACTTTTCAAACTTGGTTGGCCAAACTAAAATCACACACAATAACATGTACAAAGTTTAGCAAATAGTAACTTGTGTAGTGTGTGTAATTAGCAAAAACTTGAGATACATGTGAGGTGATATGTAAATAGAAATCAATCACAATTTCCACAAAATTCATCACATAAATTTGAGAGAGACCATCACCTAAAGAATTACATCATATAACTCTCACATCTCCTAGAATAAAAGATTGCAATCATGTAAGTTTCTTGATTTGCCTCATATTGTACACACCAATTTTATTTGATCAGAAACTTATTAAAAGAGTCGGGATAATGTACACTCAAATTTTATTTGATTGTGAAGTTATTAAAACCCAATAATGTACACACCAATTTTAGCATTTAAACCGAGGCTACACCTTATATTCTTTTTGTGTATGTGCTACACTTTCTCGAGTACAAAATCTTACGATATGCACTAAGGTGTTCATGATTGGCTAGTAAACAGTGGTGAGATGGTTATTGATGCATTTCTCAATAAGTTTAAGTCCGACAATCAAAAGCATGTGACTTCAAGATCAAGACAAAGTAATCAAAAACTATAAACATCTTTCCCACATAACATGCACTACAAAGTTTCAACTAGTAAAGTGTAATAAGTAAACTCATCCAAGTTAAACAAGGTACATAAACATGTTATGTAAAAATAAATTGGCCAATCTTTGATTTCAAATCCAAGAAAATAATGCAAAACACATGTTGCTTCCCTTTTCCTTTTTTTTTTTTTTTGGAAAAAAAATAATAGAAACAACCTAGAATGAAATGCATGAATGTTATGCAATGCAAATCCTAGAAAAGCAAAGAAAACAAAAACAACAAAGAAGAATGGTCACAAAGAGTAGAGCGATGAAGCACAAAGACCATGTCAGAAAGACTCAATTAGATTGAGCCTTCTGCATCCAAAACTTTTTAGATGTACCTTGAGCATTGGAGTTCTTATTTATATTAGAATGATTTCCAACTCCAGGATTAGAATAAAGGTTTAAAGCGTTTACCAATTCACCAATAAGTACCATAGGATTTTGTGCTTGAGGCATAGATACTTTTGGCTTGTTTGCTCGCTTAGCAGCTTGAAACAGTTTGGACGAATGTGCCCAGACTTTCCACAAAAATGACAAACTCATGCAGGCTTATCATGCAACTTGCCCTTAGGAGGATTAAGAGTCTTAGGTTTGGATACATGAAGATCAACCCTAATTTTCCTAGAAAGTGTAACTTCAACAGGTTTAGCAGCCTCACTCACAGAGATTTTGACAACCTCATTCACAGGGGGTTCAAAAGAAGGAACAAAGTTTGTGGAATGGGGTTCAAGCACAGAGATGCTTTCTACAAAACCTAACCCAGTTTTGTTAGAGGGAGACTTTTGAACACTCAGCATGTGATCAAGTTTGGAGCTTGCCAACCTAATAGATTGTTCTCTAGCAACAGATAATTCAAGTTCCAAAGTTTTAACTTTATCAAGTAAAAGCATGTTCTTAGTCTTCACATTATTCAACAATTCATTAGTATCAAACAGTTTCACAAGCATATTTTTCTTTTCAAGTTCAAGAGATGCAATTTTCTTTAAGCCTAGATCAACACTCATAGCATCCTTTGTAGTAACTTTGCAAAGTTTATTGTAGGCTTCTTGTAAGTCTACATCCTCAAAGAGTTCTCCATCAGAAGGGTTCTCTTCAACAACAACATTTTCATCAACTACAGTAGTAGCTGTGAAAGCAATGAAGTTTCCATCCTCATCACTACCAGACTCATTATTAGAAACTTCATCATCACTAAGGGTTACAACCATAGCCTTACCCTTAGACCTCAAGAATGTTGGACATTCAGATTTCACATGACCATACCCTTGACATTCAAAACATTGTTAACCCATAAAATTATTAGAAGGTTGACCTACTTTCTCTTTAGATTTTTTAGTGTTATTAACCTTAGTGGGATCATTCCTCCTAAAATTTCTAGGTTCAACATTGTTTTTACCTCTTATCCTTCTATTATTGTTCCTAAGAAAGTTTCTAAAGTTTTTGGCAAGATAGACAATCTCTATAGCAGAGAACTCATCATCAAATCCATTCACATCAACATCATCAACATACTTAAGAGCCATTAATTTGGATTTACTAGTCTTAGGTAGGTCCAACTCATAGGACTGAAGAGATCCTACAAGTTCATAAACAGGAATAGAGTCGACATCCTTGCTCTCAGTGATGGCAGTCACTTTGGGTCTAAAATCCTCAGGTAAAGATCTAAGAATCTTCCTAACAATTTTAGGTTGATCATAGATTTTACCTAGATTATATATAAAATTAACAATATCATTAAGCTTAGCATATAATTCATTAAAAGATTCATCATCAGATATCTTAATACTTTCAAATCTAATGGTTAATTGTTGCAATTTATTAATCTTAACAGCTTTTGTGCCTTCATGCATAGTCTGGAGGATATTCTAAGCAGTATGAGCAATCTCAATATTAGATATTCTCTTAAATTCTTCCATAGAAACAATATTAAAAATAGCATTCATAACTTTGCTATTAAAAGCGGTTGCTTCTTTCTAAGAAGTTTGCCACTCACTAACAGGAGTAATAAGCTTTTCCTATCCGTATTCAACAGAGTTCTAGACTCTCTCATCTATAGATTTTAGGAATGCTTTCATCCTTACTTTCCAATAAGCATAGTTATTTCCATCAAAGTGAGGTGGAATAACAAGAGAGTGTCCGTATTCCATGACAATAGGGGTCAAGGATCAGCTTTTAGATCAAAAGATCTATAATAAGAGAGCAACCCGCTTTGATACCATTTGTTTGTTTTTAGACCCCTTAAAACACAACCAGATTAACCTAGGTAATTAGCCAAGTGATTACTTAGTCAAATTATCAAGTCTAGGTTAACACACATATATCATATCATTGTAAAGTGCGGAAAATAAAGAACACAACAATATGATGACCCAAGAAAACTAAACCGGTTAAAAGCCTGGGGAGGATTTAACTTAGCTATCTTCAAGGTAAAACTGAATTCATTATGAAAGAATTGAAGTTTACACAATAGCGACTTAGACCACTAACATCCTATTGCTACCTCGAGTAGGAAACTTACTACCACGACCACGTGACAGCTCCGAGTCCACGGACTATTTCTTTCTTGGATTCCTAGCAAGTCTAAGCACATCCGCTTGTGTATCTTTAAGCTCTTTAATGCAGCAACTAAATTGATCACCAAGTTCTTGACATAATCTTGAATCTTGGAAACCCTAAGTATGTGTGAAGGCAATCACGTCTTGATCTCACAAAAGATTCACACACACAGCATAAAGAGCAACCAAAAATGTGGCTAGGATTTTCTCTTTTATACTTAAGACAAAATATAAAACCCTACACGTCAAACGAGCTTGGGCTGAGTTGGAAAATTCTGCAGAAAAACAATCTGCCCAAGCTTCAATCGATCGAGTCTAATTTTCGATCGATTGAGCCAGGAAGATTTACACAGTAAATCCTGCAAAACACTCAATTCCAACATTACATATAAACACACTTTGAGCAAGTCTAAAACAAAGACTAAAACGTTTTGATCATGGTTTGTCAACATTATAAATTGAAGTTCTAATACATTTAAACTTAAAGTCTTAGAACCCAACAAATACTACAAAGTTGAAAGCTGTGGCTACATGTACTGTTTTCAATCTATGTGAAAATTTTAGGAGTCAAAAGTTGAAAGTTTTCAAAATATATATATATATATATATATATTCATTTGAAAACATTTATAATAAATAGAAATCCTAAAATTTTCACATAGATTGAAAACATTACATGTAGCCATAGCTTTCAACTTTTGAGCAGACAAACCTAAACAATGCTGTTGCTATAGCCAGACATAAAATTCCTGGCCCGGGTTGATTTGTTGGATATAGGAGCATATGCCAAGCCCAAAGTTTGAACAATAAATCCAATAGCAATTGTCAAGGACATAATCTCCATCCCACTCAGATCCCCTTGGTCATTCCTTTCAGGATCTTGATAACAAGCACACATTCAAAAGATATTTTTCTACCTGCAATTTACTGGTATGATAAATTTTTATTTTTGTTAATGTAGTTTTTAATTTTTAATTTTTGTGGAACTAATTTTTAGTTCTTGATTCTTATATAATTTATCTTTATTATTTGGATTTTTTTATTAAAAAAATAATTATCGTAAATTATATAAGATACCTTAAAATTTGGGTATTTAAATTTTATTGGTTTCATTGCAATCTCTCTCATAAAACTGATTCCCTCTCTCTCTCTCTCTCTCCCCTCCTTCATCCTTCACCTTCATCAACAACACCTTCTATTTCTACAACTCTTTTTTTTTTTCTTCACTTCTTTCTTTCTTTCTTTCACTTTGTTGTCAGAAAATATCTTTCCGTGCTGTTATAATCTTAATGCATGTGATATGGGTTTTGTTTCAAGGCACAAATTTATTTAATGATTTGGTTAGAGATTTATCGGTAATTAGGATATTTATGTATAATAATGATAATTAGTTGAAAAGCACGAGCGCATTGATTGGGTCGTGGCGCCCAAGTCCAATATGCATGGACGCGCCGTGTAGCCATGGACGCAGCTACACGCGCACCCATGACCCTTTTTTTTTTTGCATTTTTTGATTTGGCCCGATACAGTTCGATTTAGTCTGAAACAGGCCCCAAATTAGTCCAATATGGGCTGAAATAAATTAAAAACAATTTTTTTTTTTTTTTTTTTTTTGGTCGAAAGAATTTGACTAAGGCTGTGAGAATTAACGATCAAATTGTTAGGGATCATTATCATGGTCATGGGTCCCATGTGATTGCTAGCATAGGTACGTAGTGCAAAACATCTGGAATTCCTCATTGAAAGTAATAAAGCATACATCTAAATTCCAATTTTTTCCTTAATGACAAGGAACTATTATATTTGTTTTTTTTTAGATATTCGCAGTGAAGAACCTCCACAACTTTCAACTTTTGACTCCTAAAATTTTCACATAGATGGAAAACAGTACATGTAACCATAACCTTTCAATGCTTGTAATAAACTACAACTATAACAATAATTGCGACAACCACAACATCTGCAACATATGTCAAAGGCAGAAAGTGGAGTGGTAAAATTCCTGCTGCCTAAAAAAGGACACAAAATACATCCAACACAATGGCCAAATCAAGCACATAATCTGCCCATTTTTTGCTGTTTGTCCTTCTCTTAATTGTGATGGAAACAACTAAGCAAACAAACCCAAACAATGCTGCTGCTATAGCCAGACATAAAAATCCTGGCTCGAGTTGATTTGTTGGATATAGGAGCATATGCTAAGCCCAAATTTTGAACAATAAATCCAACAGCAATTGTCAAGGACATGATCTCCATCCCACTCAGATCCCCTTGATCATTCCTTTCAGGATCTTGTTCCCTGCTTTCATCATTTCCCCCTCCACCTCCGCTGCATGACCACCCTATGTTGAAGGATGATGATAAGAAGCACACATTCGAATGATATTTTTCTACTTGCGATTTACTGGTATGATATATTTTTATTTTTATTTTTGTTAATGTAATTTTTAATTTTTATTTTTTGTGGAACTAATTTTTAGTTCTTGATTCTTATGTAATTTATCTTTATTATTTGGATTTTTTTATTTATAAAAAAATAATAATTATTGTAAATTATATAGGATACCTTGAAATTTGGGTATTTAAATTTTATACCTAGTTTCATTGCAATCTCTCTCATAAAACTGATTCCCTCTCTCTCTCCCCTCCTTCATCCTTCACCTTCATCAACAACACTTTCTCTCTCTACAAATCTTTCTTCTTCTTCTTCTTCTTCTTCTTTTTTTTTTTTTTTTTTTTTCACTTTTTTCTTTCTTTCTTTCACTTTTGTTGTCAGAAAATATCTTCCCCTACTATTATAATCTTAATACATGTGATATGGGTTTTGTTTCAAGGCACAAATTTATTTAATGATTTGGGTTAGAGATTTATCAGTAATTAGGATATTTATGTGTTGATAGGCCATAAATGGATTGACCCCTTGTGATTGAAATTAATTAATTAATTAGTCAAGTTATTAATTAATCAATTTATCATGCAAACGCGTGATAGCATAAACAAATCACCAATAAACTAATTATGCAGCGGAAAATAAATAATACGGTGATTTGTTTACAAATGGGGAAGACCTAACGGAAAAAACCCCATCGGGTGATTTTCAAGTCACCACTCTTGAAATTCCACTATTATCACAACAAGCGGTTACAAATAAAGGAATCTCAAGTACCTTACCAACCTACAATTGAACACTTACCCCAATACCCAATTGGACTTGTTGTGTAGTGATAGTTCCTCCTTTCGATGCATGGCTCCCAAGTACGTGACTAACCAATTGTGTGGATCCCAGTACGTGACTTCAATCACCAACTAAGAAGGTTGTTGGCTGCAAAGTTCTTTAGTTCATCCACACGATGAAGATCAAGAAGATGCTTGGTTACAAAACCCTACGGTGCACATGCACAACAACTTTTTCAAGAGAAAGAGATGAACTAGGGTAAGAACTTCGTCTCTGGTCGCAATTTGCTTGAACAGAGTTTGCTCAATGCTTGTGCTATTTGTGAACTATTTGATGGCCCTTAAAACAATCCTTTTATATTTCTACGGTTAGGAGAAAAGAAGGCCAAAAAACACATCCACGAATCCCAAGAAGAACAGATCATAAATTTTGTTTTTGTAAACCTCGATAGATCGAAGCTGTCGAGCATCTGTCGAGCTAGCTGTTGAGCCACGGGGCTGAAACAGCTTCTTATACCTCGACACATGCTAGCTGTCGAGCTTTAGTAACTCTGCACTTTCAGCTTGTTTTCTTGGACAGACTTGAAGGCTTCAACACTTGATCTTGAAACATGGTTTCTTAAAGTATTTAAACACATCCTAAATCTACTCAAATATAAGTAAAGTGCGTTTTGTCAAAGGATTAGCCAATTATATAAAATCATGATATATTTTCTTAACATGTGAAACACATATGTCCTAACATGTGTAATATCGATAGTTAGCTAAAAAGCACGAGTGCGTCGATTGGGTTGTGGCACCTGAGTCCAATACACATGGAAGTGTTGTGTAGCCATGGATGCAGTTGCATGCGCGCCCGTGAAATTTTTTTTTTTTTTTTGCGTTTTTTTATTTGGCTCGATGCAGTTCGATTCAATCCGAAACCGGCCCCCAATCGGTCTAATATGGGCTGAAATAAATTAAAAAAAAAAAATTTTGTTGAAGGAATTTGATTGAGGCTGTGAGAATTAACGATCAAATTGTTAGGGGTCATTATCATGGTCATGGGTCTTGTGTGACTACCAGCATAGGTAGGTAGTGCAAAACATCTGGAATTCCTCGTTGAAAGTAATAAAGCATACATCTAAATTCCAATTTTTTCCTCATTGACAAGGAACTATTATATTTGTTTTTTTTAAGATATTTGCAGTGAAGAACCTCCAGAAGGTAGGGAACCTCCATAGCTTTCAACTTTTGACTCCTAAAATTTTCACATAGATGGAAAACAGTATAGGTAACCATAACCTTTCAAAGCCTGTAATGAACTACAACTATAATAATAACTACGATAACCACAACATTTGTAACATATGTCAAAGGCAGAAAGTGGAGTGGTACAATTCCTGCTGCCTGAAAGGACACTAAATACATCCAACATAATGGCCAAATCAAGCACATAATCCGCCCATTTTTTGTTGTTTGTCCTTCTATTAATCGTGATGGAAACAACTGAGCAGACAAAGCCAAACAATGCTGCTTTTATAGCCAGACATAAAAATCCTGGCTCGGGTTGATTTGTTGGATATAGGAGCATATGCTAAGCCCAAAGTCTAAACAATAAATCCGACAGCAATTGTCAAGGACATGATCTCCATCCCACTCAGATCCCCTTGGTCATTCCTTTCAGGATCTTGTTCCCTGCTTTCATTATTTCTCCTCCCACCTTCGCCGAATGACCACCCTATGCTAAAGGACGATGATAAGAAGCACACATTCGAACGATATTTTTCTACCTGCGATTTACTGGTATGATATATTTTTATTTTTGTTAATGTAATTTTTTATTTTTAGTTTTTGTGGAACTAATTTTTAGTTCTTGATTCTTATATAATTTATCTTTATTATTTGGATTTTTTTATTTATAAAAAAATAATAATTATTGCAAATTATATAGGATACCTTGAAATTTCGGTATTTAAATTTTATACCTGGTTTCATTGCAATCTCTCTCATAAAACTGATTCCCTCTCTCTCTCTCCCCTCTTTTTTTCTTTTTTTCTTTTTTTTCACTTTTTTCTTTCTTTCTTTCTTTCACTTTGTTGTCAGAAAATATCTTTCCCTGCTGTTATAATCTTAATGCATGTGATATAGGTTTTGTTTCAAGGCACAAATTTATTTAATGATTTGGGTTAGAGATTTATCGGTAATTAGGATATTTATGTGTAATATCAATAGTTAGCTGAAAAGCACGAGTGCATTGATTGGGTCGTGGCACCTGAGTCCAATACGCATGGACACGCTGTGTAGCCATGGACGCAGCTGCACGCGCGCCTGTTACTTTTTTTTTTTTTTTTTTCCTTTTTCGATTTAGCTTGATACAGTTCGATGCAGTCCGAAATAGGCCCCAAATTGGTTTGATATGGGTTGAAATAAATTAAAAAAAAAAAACAAAATTTTTTTTGAAGGAATTTGATTGAGGCGGTGAGAACTAACAATCAAATTGCTGGGGATCATTATCATGGTCATGGGTCCCATGTGACTGCTAGCATAGGTAGGTAGTGCAAAACATTTGGAATTCCTCGTTGAAAGTAATAAAGCATACATCTAAATTCCTGTTTTTTCCTCAATGACAAGGAACTATTATATTTGTTTGTTTTAGATATTCGTAGTGAAGAACCTCTAGGAGGTCGGGAACCTCCACAGCTTTCGACTTTTGACTCCTAAAATTTTCACATAGATGGAAAACAGTACAGATAACCATAACCTTTCAATGCTTGTAATGAACTATAATTATAACAATAACTGTGATAACCACAACATCTGCAACATGTGTCAAAGGTAGAATATATATATTCATTTGAAAACATTTACAATAGATAGAAATCCTAAAATTTTCACATAGATTGAAAACAGTACATGTAGCCACAGCTTTCAACTTTTGACTCCTAAAATTTTCTTTTCCATGCCAAATCATGCATTTCCCCATATGTAATAAGAAATACGATGCACTTTCAATGCTTCATGCGTTTTCCATAAATGATTAACAATAATAATACATATAGTATGTTTTAGGAAAACCATGAATAATGTTCCAAAATGGGTTTAACCATAAAATACTTTAGTGCAATAATGATTCCTTTTTAAAAATCCCATTAAGAAGCCACTTACCTTAGCAGTCCAATCCAAATTTACCTCAACCGGGGCACCGCGTTCAACCAATCAAGTTACTAGTTCCATCACTGAGTACCTTGGAACCTAGAAACACAAGTATCAAGCCTATTAATAACAAGGCTTACTACAAAATTACACCATCAAATTTGTCTCCATAAATTGGAAATGATTCCCTCAAAAATCAAATCTAAGGCCCTAAAGCCTATCTTGACCATCCCAATGCAAGTACCCCTACCCAAATGGGAACCAAATAAGCATACAAGAAACTCATAGGACTATAACACAACCAAAGCCTTTAATTTCCCTACCACAAACAATGTGCATTTACCAATTTGATACAAAGTATGTCGCTATCTGTGGACACGGCCATGTGATGCCTTTCGGGATGGGTTTTCGAGAAAATAAAGGTTTGATCTTGAGAGTTTTTTTAATTAGAAAAATCATGAGTCTAAAAAAAGTTGAGGAGTCGCCACTTATTTTATTATTTTTTTAAAGGGAAAGTAAAACAAGAAATAAAAACTTTTTTTTATATTTTTTTTTTTTTATATTTGATTGACTCAATGGATAAGGAAAATGGTCTACATCCACCAAGGACAAGTTCGGGAGTCAAATTACGCCGTGGGAAGGTATGAGGCACCCACGCACGCCCGGTATGTCTACCGGTCTCTACTAAATAAGTAAGGACTATTTGATGTTCAATTAATCGTTCAATGGGCACAATATTATTAATCGAATTCATTACACCAAATCAAGCAAGTAGTTGATTTTATGACATGGTGGCCTAAAGCTAAATCATAAGACAAAATAACGATGATAAAAATAAGTAACAAGTTAATAACGAAACAAAATAATGACAAAGAAATTAACAACTACTATATATATATATATATATATATAACATGTGTAAACTTAAACTCTTCCAAGTCATGATCTAAGCAACATGAGAAGATTTCATTTTAAGGGAACCAGTGGGATTACTTTTTCTGAGAGAAGAGTGGGCTTAATCAAATTAGCTTGTGACTTGGTTTTGATTTAAAGTAGAAAATGAAGTATATTTTTATTTCTATTTGTGGAAACCGAAAACATAGACTTGGTAAAAAAATAAAGCATATTCTTATTTTTGTTTGTGAAAACCGAAGACATAGACTTGTTTTTGATTTGAAGTAAAAAAAAATAATAACGATAAATAATGATAATGATAATAATAATAATAAGAATAATAATGATAATAAGAGTAATAATAATAAAGTATGTTTTTTTTTTTTTTTTTGTGGAAACCGAAATCAAGAACTTGCCTCTGATTTGAAGTAGCAAAATAGAGTATATTTTTTTTATTTTGTTTGTAGAAACCGAAATCATGGGAGTTGTTGGAAACAACATGGGTCTAGGCAACATGTTGAGGTTAGCTACGGTGGAAAAAGAAAAAGAAAAAAAAGAAGAGGAAGCTATGAGCCTGTTTGGGTAAGCAATTTCCACAACTCAATTCTCAGTTTCCATAACTCATAACTCAAAAATGGTGAGACCCATAACAAAAAGGTTGTTTGGCCAAACGATAACTCTGTTTCCATCACTCAATTCTCTGATTTTTGAGTTATGAGTTATGGAAACTGAAAACAACAAAAGGCTGTTTTCAGTTTCCATAACTCATAACTCAATGGCATTTCCGTAAATAAACACACATGAGGGACCCACAGCCGCAACTTTTGACCACCTTTTGACTTTTTTTTTTTTTTCCTGGGTTGGCGTTGGCTGTTCGTTCCTTTTTTTTTTTTTTTTTGGGTTGGCGTTGGCTGTTCGTACCTCTTCTTTTTTTTTTTTTTTTACTGGTTCGTCTGTTCTGTTCTATTCTTTTTTTTTTCTTTAGTACCTAGACTCACCAAACTTAGTGAAAAAAAAAAAAAAAAAAAAAAAGCTGCACTATGACAGGCGTGAGCCCTCCAAATAGTGTGAAAAATAGTGAGTGATGGAAACTGAGTGATGAAGGCAAACGGATGTGAAAAATTGAGTTATGAGTGATGAGTGATGAGTGATGAGTGATGAGTGATGAGTGATGAGTGATGAGTGATGGAAATTGAGTGACGGAAATTGAGTGACGAAAAAGGCTTACCCAAACAGGCCCTATGTCTTCATCACAAGTTTTCAATGCATGGGTCCAACTTTTAAGAAGTCACATGACATGATTTAACCCCACTTCACTTTTAGCTTTAACATTCAAACTGAAAAAGCAAATACCCAACAAAGCGTACCCAGCAAAGCTATGTCTTCAAACCACTGAATCACGCAAGAATAAAGAGTGGGAAAGTTGAAAACATACCTAGCTCCCTTGGACGAGTTTGATGGAGACAAACGGCGACGACAACGGCTTTCTCCGATGGATGGCCCTCCCACCGTGCGACACTCCACCGGCAATGGTTGACGGAGAAGTGCTGAAGTATCCGTGTACAGTGTGAGATTTGTCCCCTCTCAGGATCGGGTTTTCTCCCAGGAAATTTCAATCTCTCAGTGTTTTTTTGTGTGTTTTTTGAAAGCTTTTTTGAAAATTAGAATGCAAAAATTTGTAATGAAGATGATTTTTCTGGAGATGAGAAATAGATCCGTCCCTTAGTTCTTGAATCCAGTGGAAAACAAAAATGGTCTCTCTGTTTCTCCTCTTTTTCTTTTCTTCCCTTCCCTTTTCTTCCCCTCCCTTCCTATTGTTATTTTTTCCCCTTTTATGGTCTCCACTCTCTATTTTAAAAAATTCAAAATACACCTGTTATCTGTCCTTGTGTGCGCACCCCACTGCCCATTTTTGTTTGCACACACTCTACTGCCCCGCTGGAACAGTGGAATGACAACCAAGACAAAAATCGTGCAGAGGAGGGCACGCCGGACCTGCTTCGTGTGGGAGGTGTCTATCCTCTATTCCTAAAATGTACGTCTCACCATTTACCATTCTGTTTTGTTTTTTTGTCCTTTTCTTTTTTACCACTAAAGCTGGGTTTGCCAATATATTTGAAATAAGATGCATTTGTTTCTTTAAGTTAAATTAACAGAAGGAGCTTGAGAGACATAACTTGATCTTTTTGTAAATAACTTTCAAAAATTGATGATTTTGTGGAAAAATGAAAAAAAAGACAAGCGTGCATGGATTAAAAATTGTAACTTCAAATACAATTAAAATAAAGATTGATAGTAAAAACTGTGAATAAATAAATAAAGAAGTTGAAAAATAAAATAATAAAGTGTCAAGTGAGAGAGAATAGAGAGTTATGCACGTTATTTAATTAGTTCATCATTGGGGGGACGCATGCGCAAAAGGCATACATTATAATTGAGGAACGAAAGAGGGTGTCTACACTATCAAACCATAATAAAATTAACCAAAGTAAAACACTTGTCAAAGAAAGCACATATGAACTTACAAGCTAAACCACACAACAAAAGCTTGGAATAAATTTCTTAAAGTCTCAGCATCCTAATCACACTTTCAGATAACTTCCAACAAGTCAGCCCTTATTATAAAATTCGTTTGGTCCACTTAATGTTATCCAAAAGGCTTGCAATTAAATAAGGAGAAGCCTTTATATGTCTAGTATGTACAACAAAAAATTCGGCCCAAAATGGTTTTTCTATAATTTATAAAAAATCACAAAGTGCCGCTTACTCAAATTTGTCAAGGACAGATTTAGAGTCCCAAAAGAAAAATACTATAATTTTAACACTATGCCAAAAGCTTCAACACTTGGTTAAACCTTAGAGCTACTTGTGTTAGCACATATAAACAACTAGGATTACAACCCATAATCTCATATAACAATCATTACAACACAAGTCAAGAAATTCAATCCCATAACTCATATAGACAATTTATCAAACACTTGGCACGCAACAAGCATAATGTACATATCAATTAAACAATTTCATATTCAATACCATCAACTATCACATATGTCAAAATCTTTCCCAAAATGCAAGGAACTCACTTTCAAAAATAAATCCCAATCCTCAACATAAATCAAAAACCATATGATTTCTCAAGTAATTCAACTCACATGGTTTCCAAACAAAACATCCAATTCACCTCATTAAATTAATAGTCTCCAAATAAAGTCTTATATGTCCCTACAACTCAATAAAACAACCCCCAAAACAAAACCCACAACATCAAAGAGCAATACAAACAAAATAGGATAAATACCCATTGTAAAAACCAAATCATCCCATTAAAGCAAAAACCCACCAATGAACTGAAATTTTTGGATTTAAACAAAACACTTAATACCCAAATCCTCATAACCCTCTAATCTTCCATTACTCACCAAACCCATCGAGTATATACCATAAGCATCATAAACTAACAAAACCCAAAGGATTTCATAGAAGAAATTGAGAGAAAACTTAGATTTTTACCTTGGGTCCCTTGCACTTCAAAATCTCATTGAGTTTTGGCTATACTAGGAGAATCAATGGAGACATAATCCTCCCTAACAAGGAGATTTAGACTAGAGAGGGTGTTAGGACATATTGGTTTCACTTGTTAGGAACATATGTCACTACTTTATGTAATTGGCTTATCTTTTGACAAAATGCACTTTACTTGTATTTGGGTAGATTTAGGATGTGTTTAAATATTTTAAGAAACCATATTTCAAGATCAAGTGTTGAAACCTTCAAGTCTATCCAAGAAAACAAGTTGATAGTACAAATTCATTAAAGCTCGACAACTGGCTCGACAGCTACATCTATCGAGCTTAAGAAAGTTGTTTCAAAGACTGGTGTGCTCGACACCTGCTCGACACCTCCTATCTGTCGAGGTTTAAGAATTTCAGAATTCTAATATGATTTTCTTGGAATCCGTGAATATGTCTTTGGGCTTTGTTTTCTCATAACCCTAGACATATAAAAGGATTGTTTTAAGGGCCGTCAAATAGTTCACAAGTTGCATAAGCATTGAGCAAACTCTGTTCAAGAAAATTGTGACTAGAGACGAAGTTCTTGCCCTAGTTCATCTCTTTCTCTTGAAGAAGTTGCTGTGTATGTGCACCGTAGGGTTTTGTGACTAAGCATCTTCTTGATCTTCATCGTGTGGATGAACTGAAGAACTTTGCAAGCAACAATCTTCTTAGTTGGTGATTGAAGTCGCGTACTGAGATCCGCGCAATTGGTTAGTCACGTACTTGGGAGTCATGCATCAGAAAGGGGAACAGTCACTACAGAAAAAGTCCAATTGGGTATTGGGGTAAGGGTTCAACTGTAGGTTGGTAAGGTACTTGGGATTCCTTTACTTGTAACCGCTTGTTGTGATAATAGTGGAGTTTTGGGAGTGGTGACCTGAAAATCACCTGGTGGGGTTTTTGCCATTAGGTTTTCCCTATTCGTAAACAAATCACCGTATTATTTATTTTCCGCTGCATAATTAATTTATTGGTGATTTGTTTGTGCTACCACGTTTTTGCATGATAAATTGATTAATTAATAACTTGACTAATTAATTAATTAATTTCTATTACAAGGGGTCATTCAGTTTGTGGCCTATCAGAGGGGAAAGAAATGATGCAGGAGATGGGAGCTTTGAGGTTCAGTCATCATTGGAGAAGAAAAGAATAAATAAGAGATAGGAAGGAGAGAGTAGCCGTGAGAATGAAAAGAGAAGTGGGGGGAGGGGAGGGTTTCACATGTGGTGATAGATGGGGGAGATTATGGACCACACATAAGAAATATCTTGTTGACAATTTTACAAAAATGCCCTCACTAAAAATATACACATATATTTAGAGAAAAATTTGGGGTGTTACATAACCGATGTGGGATAAACATCCCTATATATATATATATATATATATATATATATTTTTTTTTTTTTTTTGAGGAAATAATAATACTTATTAGAACACACAAACACGAAAGTAATACATAGAGTTTTTTAAACATGCTTATAAACCCTTTGAATCCCAACATTCAAAGGTACCAAATTAAACCCTTAAACTTTTTAAAATTAATGTAACAAATTAAACCCGGAGTCAAAATTTATATAACACCGTTAAGTAAATAAATGTTAACCATATAAAGAGAGGGAAAAAAATGCCTAGAGAAGAAAGAGGATGTTAGCAAGTAGCAACTCCATTAGGGTGTGTTTGTTTGGAGGTAAAATAAGGTGGATGGAAAAAATTGGAGAGAAAATGGAAAGGAAAACTTTTTTGGAGTGTGTTTGGTTGGGTAGAGAGAAAGGAAAATAAATGGTAGGGTCCAAGTGTTTTCTCCCTAGAACTACCAAAAAGTTTTTTCCCTAAAATGGAAAGAAAACTAGAGAGGAGAAAATGAAGAAGCTGGTTGGCCAAAAATACCCTTGTGCAAGTGCACAGGGGATTCGTCCATGCCCAGAGGCCTCTTCTTCTTTTCTTTTTTTTTTCTTTTTTTTTTTTTCGTCCACTTGCACATACATAATTTTTTTGCTAAGAAAATGTGTTACTTTTTTGTTTGCACATACACAATTTTTTGTTTTATTTAATGAGGATATAATTGTACATTTATATCAACTTTACTTTTCCATCCTCTCATTTTTCTTTTCAACCAAACAAATAAGTTTTCTATCTTTTCACTTTTCCATCCTCTCAACCAAGCACAAATAGGAGAAAACTAAATTTTTTTTATCCTCCCACTTTTCTATTCTCTCTCATTTTCTATCATCTCCAAGGTGGTCGATACTGTATTAGTACTGGTATATCGGTATCGAAACACCCTCATTTTGTACTAATTTAAACACCGGTCGTACCAGTTATACCAGCTGATTTCGGGCATTATCGGTCTATATCGGGAGTACGGGCCGGTACAGAAAAAAAAAAAAAAAAAAAAAAAAAAAAAAAAAAAAAAAAAAAAAAAAAAAAAAAAAAACCTTTTTTTTTTTCTTAATTTTGTAATTTTTTAATTTTTGTAAGGGCAGAATGGTAACTTATTAGTATTATTTGTTCTCTTAGTATGCAATGAACAATTAAGCTTTCTATTTTTTATATTGTGTTTTTTTTCTTTTTCTTTTAATTGATGCTAAAGTCTAAAACCATGAATAATTTATTCTGAATTGAGATAATATTTTATGGTAAACTTTTATATTTATTATAATACACACACACACACACACACACACACACACACATATATATATATTTATAAATATAAAAAATAACAGTAAACCCGAAACGGTACATCAGTATTGACCGGTACTGAAATATATCATTCTACTAGTTAAACCGGTACAACCTCCTGTACAAGATTGACTACTTTGATCCTCCCACTTTTCCACTCCTTCAATCAAACGGACCCTTAGTCTTAGGCTAATTAAGCCACCGAAGCATACGGTTGGTTATCATAGTCCTCCCTTCTTCTTGTACTGAACTTGAATGTAACTTTTTTGATTTAAGTAGATCACGCGTCCTTGAGAATTTTCAGTACAACCAGGGACAAAGGCATTATAATTTTTTTAAGGCTAAAGTGAAAACTACATTCTAAAGTTTTGGAGTTCTTGAAAATGATGTGGCATCATTTTATTGAATGAATTAAACATGTGTAATAGGATTATGTGGCACTTAACAAAAAATAATTTCAAAAGGTAAAATTCAAATTCAAAAACTTTCAGAGTCTAAAATTTAAAGGTTCCTAAATTTTAGGAATTTATTTTGCGCCTTTGTCTAATTCATCTTTGCTTGAACTGATTCGTATAAAATATTATTAAGTGCATTTAGAACTCAAAGCAGAACCTATATCATAATTTAGAATTTGAACTTGCATGTAAGTCAAAAAATTTTGGTTACAAAATACAAACATCCACGCCAGAAATCCAAATAACATAGTTAAAAACAGTATAGGACCGTAGGAAATGAAGACATTCAGTTTTAACGAAAATGTCAAACTGGCAATTGAGGGAGAGAGAAGAGTGCACGGCCAATTATGAGGACCACCACCACTCTCTCCCCAGCACCTGCATTGAAGGCTGGTTGTGGTGGTGTTGATGGTTGTGTCAGCCTCCTCCCCCATCATCATCATCATTATCATCATCAATGAAGAGGAGAAAAAATCACCCTCATCCATCATATAGCAAAAGAAGAGAAATTTAGCATCACGTCCATCAAGCTAACATCGTCCATGTGATGAATGACTACAACATACATTAAATGAGTACCCCATAAATGACATGAGTAACGGTTAATGTGCCAGAGGGGCAAAAGCGCAACTAACGGACCAACGGGCAAAAGACCATTAAAGTCTATAACGCCTCTGCATTCATTACTAATGAGTGTTAATTCATCAAGATCGTCCATCGAGAGATGGATGAATTAAATACTATTCAATGCAAGGTGTAACGTATGGACATTAATGACGGACGAAGCCATAAAAGACATTCAATGCCTAAGACAGCTAAGGAGTAATATATGGGCAGTTGGGCACCAACGGACGAATAGTCGTTGGCAAACAATAAAAGCCAGCTATCAATACCAACGGCTCCATATCCCATAAAGGCAGATATTTCTTCAAACAACGAAGACAAGGGTTATAAAAACCAAACCAAAAGGATAGAGGTAGACAATTCTCATCCCAAAAACTATTCCCAAGTTGAATTCTTTTGTGATATACTTCAATTGAATTCCATTTTAACTTAATCATCGGAGTCCCTTTGGCACACACCACACCGGTGTATTTCTTTTTCTTTATTTCATATCTTATTGCATGTTCATCTCTAGACGAATCCAATGCCTTCGTCCATTTGTATTAACGAGGAGTTTAACTGACAATTTTTTGTATCATTAATCATCATTATCGATGACACAATAATTTGGACATAAATAACTTCATAGTGACAATAACATCCTTCACAATAAAAAATATAGCAATGTTGTTTAACTTCTCCCAAAGATGTTTTAAGTGACAGCTTAATATCATCACTATTTGCAAGAGCATAAATTCTCTCATATAAAATTTCAACTATGCCATTTTTTGTCATTAAAAATTACTCGTCATTCAATTTAAAATTTGCAAATAACTAATTGCAAGGGCTAAAAAGGCCCTAATAGATAATTCTTAGCGACGCCATTATTTGTCTCTGAAAAGGAAGTCTTTAATTTGAAATTTGCAAATGTATAACTAATAGTGAGGGCATAAAGGCCTCACAAATAATTGTTAATGAAAAGTGCATCCTGTAGCAAAAAATAAGTTTTCAACTTTTCTTATCATTTGGCAGTATAGTTCTGAGGGTAAATTTGTTTAGCAATGACTGTGAAATGCCCTTGAAAATTATCTATTTGCGAAAGTATGGCCAGAAATGCCCTTTTAGCAACAGGAGCTACGAGGGTCAGCTCAGAGGATCTATAAAACTCCCCCTTATAATCACTAGCATATATTCAATGATCGAATCAAAATGAGTTGACAGATAGACATACCCAATGCTAGCCCATCACATTAAAAAAAAAAAAAAAAAAAAAAAAAAAAAAAAAAAAAAAACTATGCTAGCCCATAGCATAAAAAGTGCTAACAAAAAAGTCATGAAATGGGCCAATAGTAGAATCCTAACACTGAAGTTATGAATTTAGCGCAAAAAAAAACTGATGTTAAGAAAGACATTCTTTCGATAATGTTGTTTGGGTCTTAGTATTAAAGAAATTATTGATTTTAAGAGACATATTCCTTCCTTAATGTTCCGAAAAATACATATTCTTTGCTTCATGGTGAGTTAAATTACATTTTGAAATTTTTTGTAAGGTTGAATTTAATCAACCATCTTATTGGCTTTATTCCGTGCCAAATTTGCTTATATTTCAGCATTTAGTAACCCTGTATTTAGGTGGGTTTGTTCTAAGGGTAGTGAGTGAGATAGAGTGTTGATTGCTCAAGAGTGTGCAAGAAAACAGAGACTCGCGGCTTGTTCTCGCGGGTGGCTCGCGGCTTCAAGCCGCCAGACGCAGCACACGTGCCAAGCATGCCAGAAGGTGAACAGTCATGCTAGCTGGAGCACTACAGGACAAAACAGGACAACTGGCCATACGGTTATCTTGCGACTGGATCTCGCGACTCAGTCAAGTCGCGAGCCACTCCTGTTTTGTAAAACTGGACGTTTCACATTCCTCTCTCACCCCAGTATAAATACCCCTTATACCCACAAATGAAAGAGAGCTTCTAGAGAGAATTTTGAGAGAGAAACCCTAAAGAAAAACAAGATTGATTCACCTACAATCTATACATTAGAGTCTCTTCAAATTCCTCAACTCTCTTCCTCTCCATTGTCAAATCCTTGAGAAACATTTTACCAAAACCTTGTTCTCACCATATTCATCACTGTGAGAGGGCTGTTTGGTTTTCTGGGAAGCAGTTAGGAAGGAACCAATCTACATTGGTTGATGCTACGGTCTAGTAACGGAATCTGGGAAGCTAGAAAAGAAAAAGGTTCGGCGCAACTTCGTTGGAGCAAGAAGCTTGGAGGGTTTAGGTGCACTGGGTAGATTAGGTTTGGAGGGTCTATTGCTGTCCATGTATCCCAACTACATTTTCTAGTGGATTGTTTACCGCTTGGAGGGCGGCGGAGCGGTTTTACGCCGAGAGCTTCGGTTTCCTCTTCGATAACACATCGCGTGTTGTCCTTGTGTTTGCATCTTCCTTCCCTTTATCTTTGCCTTTTATTATCTGATGTTGGTTGTGATTTTAATTTGGCTTAGATAGTTTTTCCAATTCTATATTATAACTTATGTTCATTTTCCACACACTAGTTGTTTGACATAATACTTGAATTGGTTAATTTGTAAATTGGGGGTCTAAACGTTCAAGAGTGTTTACACACATATTTGAACTTTCAATTGGTATTAGAGTGGGTACACTTGTTGTGGTTTAAATACCTAAGTGTGATGCTTGACCCCTTGTGTTTATTTGCCATGGATTGTACTTTGTATGCCTCTTTGCATGATTTGGTTGGTGATGAATGTAACATGCCACGTGTTTGTGAAAATGCCTCTATGAGTGTTAATCCTCATAAGTGTGATGACATGTTATTTGAATCTATGGGTGTTGTTGACAAACTCTTAAAGAAAAATGCTAAGAAGTTTCAAAAGAATTTGAGCAAGTTATTTTGTGAAAAGGATGATTTGATTGCTAAGCTCAATGAATCCAACAAATTGGTTGAAAAATATAAAAAACTTGCTGAAATTTCTCTTGAAAAGTTGAAAGAGTTTGAATGTTTGAATATGGACTTGGATGCTAAACTTGTTTTGTCTAACAAACTTGTTGATGATCTTAAATGTGAAAATGAATCTCTTAAAATGCATGCCAAGTGTTTGATTGCTGATCCCATTGTTAAAAAGGATGAAAATATTTGTTGCAATCATGTTGTGGTACCCAATTTTGTGCCTAGTGTGTGTTCTACCTTAAAGGACAAATCAGTGTACATTCCTCCACATAAAATAAATCAAATGGTGGAGAGAAAGACTGTTAAGTCAAAGCCTCTATTTAGGTCTCAACCTAAGGTTTTGAATGGGTCTAGGTTTGTTCCAACTTGCCACCATTGCGGTGTGATCGGTCATATAAGATCTCAATGCTCCAAGTTGAAAAGGGAACAAAATAATGTTGCTAGATCTCTTCCTAAAAAGCCTAGTAGACCTAAACGCATTGTTTGTCACCATTGTGGTGCCTTTGGTCATCTAAGACCTCAATGCTCTAAGTTTCATGCTTTTAAAAGAATTAAAAGAAAAGAGAAACTTGAGCTTCATGAAAATTGTGCTAAAAAGAGTAAACCGGTTTTGAGTGAAAATAGCATGTTGTTAAAGAAAATGTTTAATGCTCTTAACTCCTTGACTATGTGCATCTCCGGTTCTCATTCTTCCAACCCTCGTCTCGCTTCTCTTGAGACACTCATTCCAAATAATCGTTCCGTTTGGATGAGGAAGGGTTCATATGGTTGAACTTTTGCTCTTTTTGGTCATTGATCTAATTCTTTCGATCTTTATAGGACCCTTCATGCATTAAATGTCATATTTTCATGCATTTTGTGCATCTTGCATTTTTTTGTATACATTGTTTTGTTTTTTATCTTACTTTTATATTTCAATTTTGTGTGAGTAAAAAATCCAAAACCACATAAAAAGTGAAAAATTTAAAAAGTTTGATCATTTATATTTGAGCACATATCACATGTGAGTTTGGCCTTGTACCTTTGTACAAATGGCTTTGTGCATTTACGAACTTAGCTTGTTATTTTTGCACTTATATCTTTGTGAGAAAAATCTTGACATCTTTGTGTGATTGTTGTAAATCGATCTTCAAGCTTGTCATGAATGATTAGTCAATAGTCATGTTGGTTTTGATACTTGCGTAGACTTGTGCTTATATCTTTTCCCACTCTTTTATTTTTATTGTTTAAAGAACTCAATAAATGTAATGAGCTGCAAAAGCCGTCGCATATACTAGTATTTGACTAGGAAAAAGGGAAATCGACTTGTATTGAAAATGTTTGACGCCCAAAAGCCAAAGGCTTGTTCATCAAATTGAAATATCAAAAATTTCAGGCATCAATCTCAAAAATGAGATGTATTGCTCAAAATGAGTTGTATTGATTCAAAATGATCAAATGATATGAATTGTAAGAAGCCAAATGAAAAGCTTCAATCTTATGTAATCATTTTCTTGTGGGAGGTCATATATGTTCATTTCTATAATTGAGATAGACCACTTGACTTAGTACTAGTTGTGTATGACTTAATTGAATTGATCATTGAAATTTCACTCTAGACTAAGGACTATTCCACATTTGATACACACACACAACACACATACCTAATGTTCAATAAATGTCTTATTCATTTGTTAGATTGTACTTGTCTAAATGTGATGTGTGTGTGCTCAATCATATATGGTTCAATCCAAAAATATTTTTGATCATTTTATATGTTTTTGGAAGTGATTTTTATCACTCTTTGTGTTCATGTTTAGTGTTTACTTTGTTTTTCATTGTTTAACCATGTTCTGTATTGAAAAACAGGTATCAGAGTTTTTCGCGGCTCGGCTAGCGACTTACCAGTCGCGAAACCCCAGTCGCGAGTTCATCCAGAAGCTTTTGGCGACTCACTTGCGGCTTGCTCGTGACTCACTCGCGACTTGCTCGTGACTCACTCGCGACTCGCGAAAATTTTTGCGACTGAACCTCGCAACTCGCCCAGTCGCGAAACACCCAGAAATAGCTTTTTAAAGGGCTTTTTGTGGGAAACTTGTTTTAAACCTCTCCCATCCTCTCTAAAACCCCTCTTTCAATATTTTTACATCAAAATCCAACCAATTTGAATGGTTTTTCATTCCATTAACATTTCTAAGGTAATTATAAATTCTTTTCATTATTTTTGATCCTTAGATTATGTTTTGGAGAGTTTTATGCTCTTGGTTGGGATTTTTATCATAGGGGTTGAGAAAACTTAATTTTTGTCAAATTTCTTCATGAGTTTGGTTTCTTTTGTTGATTTGCATTGGTTGTTGGCCCCTTGTGACAGAAAGAACATGTATTAAGGGTGAATTTCATGATGTTCATGCATTGTTTCACATTTTTATTCATAGTGTGCATGCTAGGTGTTTGATAAAATGCCTCTTAGACATTTTCTCGCTTGTTTGGACTCCGATGAGTACCAAACCTTGGGGTTTCTCATGTTTCGTCATTAGGAACATGTTTGGTTCGTTGGTTATGTATTTAGCACACTTTGCCCCACATGTGCATTTTTCATGTATTGGTCATGCATTGCATTTAGCCACCTCTTGCACACACTTTTGCTACCCTTGTCATGCATTGGTCTTTACCTTATTTCTTCATCCTAGCATGTCATGTTTACCTTATGCTTTGTAGCATCTTACTTTGTCTTTGATTTGAGCTTCATTTTCTCATTCATCTCACACCCCTCATGCATCATTATCATTGTTCGTTCCTTCATCTCTTGCCCTCATTTCTCCTTGACCCTTTGTCTATTCCTGACAAAAAGGGGGAGAGTATACTCTAGAGGGTATACTGGAGTGTTTTGTCATTTCTATATGACTCTTGTGTACATCCTTAGAGGGAGAAATTCTATTTTTCATGCACATTTGTAGGGGGAGAGATATTCCATAGGGGAGATGCATATACCAAGGGGGAGAAGACATTGAGATCATAAGAAAACTTTGTTATGTTTGTTTCCTTGTTGGCTTTATGGTGCTTTGAGTTATGCTTTGTGGTTCTCATCGCATCATGTTTTTGTTTTGGACATGCATATATCCCAATGTTATTGTACTCCATTGAATGCATGTTCGGATGATCATTTGCTTTGCTATGTGATCATTGTAGTCATTTCTATATGACTGTTTTGGTGTATGATCAAGTTACTCACATGTTTCACATCATGTTTACTTGATCGCAATTTACTTGTTACATTATACTTGTCCTTTTATTACTTGTTTTACCTTGAGGGTCTAATGTGTTTTGTGCAAGTGTTTCAGGTTACAAGTATATATGTTCCAAGTGCATCATAGCTTCTCATCACTTTGAAGGGGAGAAACTTTATGCACTTTTAGTTTATATTGTTTAAGTTTATATTCAGTATTTTGTGGTTTGTACCCATGTTGCTTATGTAAGCTTTTAGGGTTATGTTTTTATGCAAAGTTTGTAGGCTTTATGGTTTGTACCTTGCTTAATGCAGCCTTATATGCTTTGTTTAAATCAGTACTTCTATCTAAATGTCTTGCATTTTGTTTTATGTACTGTCACTCTTATGCCCTTGTAGGATTGTTCCTAGATGCATATACTTAGTGTATTATGCATTGGTTGAGTGTTGGGTATACAAGTATCTTGCTTTGTTCATGTTAACTTGTATGTTCAAGTGTTCATTCCAAGTGTGAATGAGCACTGTGATCACTACTTTGTGGTGATTACTTGGTTGATTAAGCCATGATTTGATTCTTCACTTCATCTTTGCTTGATTACCTTAAGCTTGTTTCATATGCATTTCATGCTTTTCTGCATACAATGATCATGGTGTATTGCTGTGTTTCAGGAGTTTCATGTTCTTATGATTCAAGTGCTTCACAGCTTCTAGAGTTAGGTGTGAGTGAGTTTTGTTCAACTGTTCCCAACTCACATGTTAAGTCTAGAGTTTGTTTTAGGGTTTTGTTACGGAATAGCCAAAGGGGGAGATTGTAAGGTTGAATTTAATCAACCATCTTATTGGCTTTATTCCATGTCAAATTTGCTTGTATTTCAGCATTTAGTAACCCTGTATTTAGGTGAGTTTTTTGTAAGGGTAGTGAGTGAGATAGAGTGTTGATTGCTCAAGAGTGTGCAAGAAAAAAGAGACTCGCGGCTTGTTCTCGCGGGTGGCTCGTGGTTTCAAGCCGCCAGACGCAGCACACACGCCAAGCATGCCAGAAGGTGAACAGTCATGCTAGCTGGAGCACTACAGGACAAAACAGGACAACTGGCCATACGGTTATCTCGCGACTGGATCTCGCGACTCAGTCAAGTCGCGAGGTCAAGCCGCGAGCCACCCCTGTTTTGTAAAACCTGACGTTTCACATTCCTCTCTCACTGCAGTATAAATACCCTTTATACCCACAAATGAAAGAGAGTTTCCAGAGAGAATTTTGAGAGAGAAACCCTAAAGAAAAACAAGATTGATTCACCTACAATCTATACATTAGAGTCTCTTCAAATTCCTCAACTCTCTTCCTCTCCATTGTCAAATCCTTGAGAGGCATTTTACCAAAACCTTGTTCTCACCATATTCATCACAATGAGAGGGCTGTTTGGTTTTCTGGATAGCAGTTAGGAAGGAACCAATCTACATTGGTTGATGCTACGGTCTAATAGCGGAATCCGGGAAGCTAGAAAAGAAAAAGGTTCGGCGCAACCTCGTTGGAGCAAGAAGCTTGGAGGCTTAGGTGCACTGGGTAGATTAGGCTTGGAGGGTCTATTGCTGTCCATGTATCCCAACTACATTTTCTAGTGGATTGTTTACCGCTTGGAGGGCGGCGGAGAGGTTTTACGCCGAGGGTTTCGGTTTCCTCTTCGATAACACATCGCGTGTTGTCCTTGTGTTTGCATCTTCCTTCCCTATATCTTTGCCTTTTATTATCTGTTGTGGGTTGTGATTTTAATTTGGCTTAGATAGTTTTTCCAATTCTATATTATAGCTTATGTTCATTTTCCACACACTAGTTGTTTGACATAATGCTTGAATTGGTTAATTTGTAAATTGGGGGTCTTAACGTTCAAGGGTGTTTACACACATATTTGAACTTTCATTTTTTATTATAAATTTAGGTATGTTATATATATTTTAAGTTAAGAAAGTGATAGGGCAAAAATGTATTGACCCATTTCAAATTAATTAATTACCCAAGTTACTGGTTGATAGAATTAATAAGTTTTAAACTCAAGTTATTAATTAGATCTATAATGAATAAAACTTGTTTAAACAAACAAACATCAATATCATGTCAATATCAAGCATAGCCGAATAATAAATAAAACAAGATATGAATGAAACAAACTAGTTTTACAGTAAAAACTTGGAGAGAAACCTTCCCGAAAAGCAATTCACTATAATAAAGAGAAGTTTTAGATCTAGTACAAAACCTTTGTCCCTAGACTCTACAAACCCCGTAAATGAACTTACAGCAGAAACCTTTTACCATTTTAAAACCTCTGAACTCTCTAGTATATGACGCCACCAATGATGCACAGATTTCAGTATGTGACTAACTCCTTTACATGAATCCCAGTATGTGACAAACTCCATAGCAATCCTATGAAGCTAGGGTCTAGGGTTTCAAAAAGAAAACCTTATGAAGCTTTCTAGGGTTAGGTTTTTCTTTTTCCACCTCCTTAGTTAAATAGGAGCTCAATGGACTTTCCTATTTCAAATAGGTATACAAAAACCTTGGGCTTTCTTAGTCCAATAAGGATTATACAAACCCATAAGCAAATAGCATTTTAGAATAAAAACGTTGTTGGTCATAGTCTGAATCTCGTAAGCTCAATAGATTGAGACATGTGCCGAGCTTTAATGAATCTCGATAGATCGAGTTTCTGTTAAGGAAGTATCAAGACCTGCAGATTGCACTTTTTTTGAGCAGTTCTTGAGTAATCTTCATGTCTTCAATGTAATCATTTGTAATGATCATCTTGAACCTACTTAGATTTACTCAAATACAAGTAAAGTGTGTTTTGTCAAAAGATATGCTAATTACTAAAAATATGTCTCTTACAGAAAGAAATAGGTTCTTGTTTCGATCTTGGTGTTTATGAAATATTCCTTCCTTAATGTTCCGAAAAATACATATTCTTTGCTTCATGGTGAGTTAAATTACATTTCGAAATTTTTTATTTTATTTTATAAATTTAGGTATGTTATATTTATTTTAAGTTAAGAAAGAAACAGGTTCTTGTTTCGATATTGGTGTTTATGAAATATTCCTTCCTTAATGTTCCGAAAAATACATATTCTTTGCTTCATGGTGAATTAAATTACATTTTGAATTTTTTTTTATTATAAATTTAGGTATGTTATTTATATTTTAAGTTAAGAAAGAAACAAGTTCTTGTTTCGATCTTGGTGTTTATGAAACTATTGACGTTAAGAAAGGCATATTCATTCCTTAATGTTGCTTGCAATAACTTGGTAATTATTAAATTATTGTTGTTAACAAAGACATATTCTTTCCTTCATGGAAAATTAAAATTTCATTTTAAAATAATAACTAAAATATCCAAATTTCTTGCTTATAAATTCATCGTGTTGTGACAGTTCGGAGGCATAACAAATTTGTATTCACATGCAAAGGGGTATCAGTTTTCTTTGTAATCAAAGAAAACAAATTTGTATCTCATCCATCGAAGTGGAAAAAGTTCTCTGCTGGTGGCTTTCTTTCCTCAGTGGCATAACGAGGTTCTATAATTGTAGCCGGTGATGTGATATACACTCATCTCTCTCTCTCTTGTTTAACATTTATACTTTTCATTATTTCTAGTTTTGGTACCATTTTTGATTTAAGCCAGTCAATATTGTAACTTACGTGGTTTGATTTGGTACTGTAACTAGCAGTATATAATGGGTTAATTTAATTGAAATGTTGGATGGTTCAATACCGTAAATGATGTCATTATCATAGCCACTCATTTTAGACTTTGTAAAATGTGTTTTACTAATATATATCCTAAAAGTATATATTAATAAACAATTTTAGGAAATCTTTATGAGAAAATGAAAAACTTTTTAACAATTATTTAAATTTACTATAAAAGTTTCATAAAATAGATGATTAATATATACCTTTAGGGCATACATTAACTAGATCTTTATAAAATTAGACTCAGTTAATCAATTATAAAAGTATGTGATAATAAGTAGTACTAATTTAACTATGAATTAATTGGGTCAACCCAATTTTTAGGAAGAATAAATATCAATGTCTCTGTTCTTGTTTCTTTTCCTATTTTTTTTTATTTTGCTAACAACAGGAAAGAGAATTTATGTAAAAGAAATAATATCTTTTTTTTTTTTTTGGTAAACGTAAAAGAAATAATATCATGATGCTTCAATTAATCATTTATTTTATTTCTTTTTAATTTTTATATTGTAGGTATTCTCTTTAGCCATTTATATGACATAAAAATCGTTAAAAAAAATATGATAAAATAAACTATTCATAAATAAAAATTAAATATAAAAAATTTTATTTTATTTTATAAATTTGTGTAATATGTTTTCAGTCTTAATTGCTTTTATATGATACTATTGTTTGTCTTAAAATCTTTTTAAGTTACTCACTTGGACTAAATGAAGACTGTCTTATGCAACCAATGCTTAATTCTACCATAATTATATGTGTCTATTTGGTGGATAAATTTTATAATGCATTTTATAGTATGTTACTTTATTTCATATGTTATATACTACAACAGCTGTGCAGTTAAGGTTGATATTTGATAATGCATCATTTTTTATATAGATTCTTTTATATGAAATTATTAGCCCAATAAATTTTGATTAACATATGAATTTATGTATTTTTTTAACTTTTTATTTTTAAGCGTTTCATTTATTTCTTCTCGTATTTGTATTAAAAGGAGGACAATGAATATGTTCGATTTCGAAGATCAGATAAGGGTCATAGCTTTTACAAATTACATCTTATAATATTGTGATACGTTAACTTTGTGGGCCTTACAAATTTACATATTATATAATATATTTTTAATTAATTTTAAATTCGATTCTATATTTAATTAAACATTCTATTAGAAATTTAGAATTCGGTGACATCATTTTATATATTTATATATAATATGGTAGAATGGGAGAAATCATTCCATCCTCTTTAATGAGCTTGCCACATATGATATTTAATTTAGTAATATATTAGTCAGGCATGTCCAAATATTAATCTCTGGTTTTCTTTAACGCTTATCTGACATTAGGATTTACAAATTGCTCTCTATTTGTGCACAGTATTTCTTTTGTCACTCGGCCTGCTCAGAGTGGTTTTCACGTCACAATCTCATGGATCTGAGAGGTATTCCTAACGCTATAGGTAAGGGTGCGGTGGTTAAAGCAATTTTTTAGATTTTAATGTTTTTAATTATGCTTTTTCTCATTTTGTCAATAATTGGTAAAATCTTTCTACGCCTATTACTAGCGACGACAATGTCTTCTTCGCCTATTCAAGTGTTAAAGAAACACAAAGTCTATCAAACAAAGTTCACTTACTTTGTGGTAATAAAATCTGATGACACCAAAGACCTAGAAAAAATTACTTGTCCAGAAAATACCCAGCTCAGAAACAAATATCTTGCATTTGATTTACATAATTCTTTGATTTGAGCTATGATTCTATGACGAGTATGAATCCCAACAATTCAAAAGCACTTAAGCACTACTCTAATTCCACACTAGGAGGAAGTCCTAATTATTGTATAATAAAAGTTGATGTTAAAACTTTTCTTATATAATTTATTAAAAATTGCTCTAAAGACATCCATTAACATGACCCTTATAATTTTTTGAGATGATAGACATCTCTACTTTGACATTGTATTTATTATTTAAGCCTCCACTCTGTAGATTCATTTATTGCTTAGAGAATGGTTACCCTTTACTTTATTTGGATGTTTTAAAAATTAAGTAGTGGGGAAGGGGAATAAATATCCCTCCCATTTGTTTTGGCTGTTTAGAAAAGATGAATAAATATCATTCACATTCCCTTATCATATTGATCTTTCCCAATCTCTTATTCACCAAATCTCCATATCCATGCTAACCTTAGGTGATTTGATCAAGATTGGGATTAGTTGATCTTTGCAATTCTGAGATTTTTTTTTTTTTTTTTTTGGCTGGGATGATTTAATTTTTATAATAAATGTGCTTCTATTAGAATCTAGCCACAACGTATTTTTTAAAATGATATGATAGTTAGTTTCATGTAAACACAATTACAATAAATGACTATCAATGATTAATGTAATTATTAAATTTCTTATTTAGACAAAAATATATAGTAAATAAGAAATATATTTTTATTAAATTTTTCCATGCATTGCATAGTTTATTGACTAATTATCATCAATTTTTGAGATTTAATTAGATCAGTTTGCTTCATAAGTTGAAGAATTTTACAATCTCTCTAAATAGAAATACCAAATTTTATTTATGTGTAATAAATTGTTATCTATACTACTAACAACAGAATTCTCCTATTTGGGTTTCATCATTTTATGTACTAAAATATTCTCACAAAAATTCTTAAACTTTTTAAAGTACTCCTTGTCTTTTAGTTAAATAATTTTAAAAAAAATAAATAAATAAAAAGAGTAATTTCTTATATTTAAAAAGTTTCTAAGTTTTAGGGTTTTTCCTTTCTCTTCTCCATTACGAATTATCACATTTTATTTTAAATTCAAAATTTCAAACTTTTTATCAACTCTCATATTGAGAAAGATCCTAAAATTAGGACATTATCTCTATCTCACTTTTAAACATTATTTCATATTACCTTACATCTTTTATTTTTTAAGAGAAAAAATACACACTGTTATATATATATATATATATATATATATATATATATATATATATATAGGGTAATTACACTAAACTCACATGTGGTTTGGCTTGAATTCACATTGCTTACTTGTGGTTTGAAAAATGTTATTTTACTCACTTGAGATTTACTCTATTTAACTTCCATAACCCACATTTATTAAAAACAAGGGCAAATTTGGCCTTATTTGACATTTATGACCCTATTTTTAAACAAAGTTACTATTTATTAATGATGGTATTTTTGAACCATATAAAAGTCCAGGTAAAAGAGAGGAATCCTCTTATATATATTATAGATATTATAATTAATTGCTATATTAAGTTTGTCAATTAATATGCTGCTTAAGAATTTACATTTTATTTTATTTTTTCCCTCTTCATAGTGAAATCAGAGATGAATATAGTTGAAATTAGTTTCATAAATATTAATGACGTAAACATCACACATGAATCACACAGGACTTTTATGGAGTGAACATCACACATGGATCACACAGGACTTTAAGGGGGAGCTACATGTTAGGGTGGGGGGGCCCATTTTTGAATTTTTTTTTACTATATAGAAATATTTAATATTTTAATAATTAGCCCTCAAAAATGGGACTTCCCCTCCCAAACTATTTGAGTTGGTCTAATAATGTTCTTAAAAAAAAATTGTCCAATTTGTCTAGTAGTTATAGAGAACGTATTGTTTCTCAAATTCATTTTTTATGGTAAAATGTGTTCTCGTATTTTTTAAAGTTTTGAATTATTTATGTCTTTGAACACTTCATTAATTCAATTGAAATTTTTTTACTTACAATGGTAAACAATTTGGTAACTTATATTAAAAATGAAAATTGTAAAGATTTCACTATGGAAGATGGTGAAAGATTAATTTAATTTTATAAAACATTTAATTTTAAGGATTCATTATGATAGATACTAATTTTTTGTGTATATGTATAGATACATGTGTTTGTGTATGTGTATAAAAGTTTGTATAGACTAATAAATTAGTAACACAAATCGGCCACCCAAACAAAAATTTCTAGCTCCACCCCTAGGACTTTTATTTTTAAATTAGTTCCATTCGCACTATTTGCCTCTCTCAAAAAATATTATAACGTGTTTGTGCACCATGCAAGTCATAACATGTGTTTCTAATGCTAATGGCTCTTGACATTGTCATAACGTGTTTTTTTTTTTTTTTTTTTTTTTTTTTTTTTTTCTTCTCTAAAAAAAATTAAATAAATAAAAGCGGATATGTATCAAACAAGGCATGAAGTTAGAAATATTTCAAATAGCATTACCGGTATCTATAGGGTGCCGTATCATCTTCGCAAATTGAATGAAGAAGCGTACACACCTCAGGTTATTTCAATTGGCCCTTTTCGCAATCAAATATACAGCAACAGATTGCAAACCATGCAAGGTCTAAAAGAGGAATATTCCAAACGTTTCTGGCAACGGGTCACCGCCGAAAACAGGTTTGATGGAGAAACAGCTTTACCTTCAACTGTTAATGAACAGAGCATGAAACAAATTCGCGAGTTCTACGGAGAGGATATTGGGCTAAGTGATGCTAGGTTGTCAAAACTTGTCTTGGTTGATGCCTACTTCATTTTGGAGCTTTTCCTAAGATACCATTCGAATATTTGGCCAAGTGAAGATCCTATGTTCAAGGAATCATTTCTACTCCAAACGGTGACCAATGACTTGTTATTACTTGAAAATCAGCTTCCATTCTTTTTTCTTGAAGAAGTGTTCCAAGATGCATTTCCCATGTACTCAGGTGTCCTTACTGTACGTCAACTTACATTTGAATTCTTTAAGGACTTCAATGTTCAAAACATAAGCCATGAGAACTCTGATGTGAAAATACAACACTTCACGGATCTGCTTAGAACCTTTCTTCTACCACAATCACTTTGGCCTTCATCCACTCAGCTACCCGAAAGAGGCAATAAAAAGGTTAAACTTTTGTACTCTGCGACACAGCTGCAACAGGCAGGAGTCAAGTTTAAGGTGAGTTCAAACAAATGTTTAGTTGGCTTGAAATTTGAAAATGGAGTGCTGGAAATCCCATGCTTAGAATTTTATGATACAACGGAAGCTCTTATTCGAAACATCATGGCATTAGAGCAAACTCGTTACATACGAAACGGATATGTTACCGATTACTTTATCATGATGGATTTCCTTATAAATACTACCAAAGATATGGATTTACTTTGTGATAATGGAATTGTGGATAATTATCTAGGCGATAACAATGCAGCAACATTGATTGTAAACAATCTTCACAAAAATATCTTATGGGTAGGTCTAGGCACTGAATATTGTAAACTCTGCGAAAGTTTGAATGCATTCTATAAGGACCGTTGGCACATATGGAAGGCAATACTAAAGCAAGATTATTTTAGCACTCCTTGTACAACTGCTTCTACCGTGGCTGTTGCTATCCTTCTCGTTCTAACTATCATACAAACCGTGTGTTCTATCCTCCAAGTATTATAGGTTTAAAGCTATTGTAATTTTAGATGGTTTGATTTCTTTTGGTTTAAAGCTGTTGTAATTTTAGATGGTTTGATTTCTTTGTGTCAAACTTATCATCTTTAGCTATTATTGTCAAAGTAATTGAATTTGGTATTGTAAAATACATTATTTTTCTGTTTCCACATCCTTGTAAACTAGTCCTGTATTTACTCAGCCAAAAAAATATGTTGTTTGAGCAAATTGCTTGGATGTCTAAAAGCCAACCATTATTGGAAATTATTAGGTACTTCCGGAGTACCATAAATACATAGTCCCTCCTCTCACATGAATGGTGGGTCCTACCATAAATTTAATAAATGAGATCCACCATTCATGTGAGAAGAGGGAGTAAGCATTTATGATACTCCAGAAATACACAATAATTTTTCACCATTATTAATTGCTTGGATTCATGCAAACAAGATCTACAAACCAATTTGTAGGAATCTCTTCTGTGTATAATTTAAACTTCAAACGAGTCACATGACTCAATGTTGCCACCAAATTTTTCATATAAAATATGGATCCATGAACAAAGCCCAATATCCAATGAATTTGGGCCTTAGAGAGTAAAGAATGCAAAATCACAAACCTGCACTAAGAGAAGGACAAACGGGCAAATACACTTGCAAGTAGGGCATTTGACCCATCTCTTTAACAACGCGACCTCCCTTAGCTATTAGCATTAGGTCATTTGCGCCTAATCTTTGACAGATGTTGCACCCTGGCCACCGCACATTGCTATGAAAGCAATAAAGCTCCTTGCATTTTGTACATATCTATTTTAGGTTTTGTTTGGATGGCAACATTTGAATTTGAATTTGGATTTGGATTTGAAATTTATTGATTTAAAATGCCTTGATTTGAAATCCTTTGATTTTAAAATTCCTTGTTTGGGTCTTTTTAAACAAAGAATGATTTGAAATTCATCATTTCAAATTCCATTGTTTGGATACCTAAATTTAGATTTGGATTTGGATTTGAATTTAAGATCAATAAAATATATTTTTTAACTATTATTTTTCTTAATCCTTCTACATTTTAATTTTAGTAACATTTTTAATAAATAAATGAGGTAATATTAATAATTCAATTGACAAGATAATAACTAAATATCTTTAGCCATAAACAACTAAAAAAATATCTTGCCAAATTATTGAAAACTAAAATTTTTACATCAACTAGAGAGAAAACCCAAATGCATGGATTTTTTCATAAAATTCAAGATCTCAAACTAAAGTTCATAACAACTAAACAATTATATATCAAGAGAGAGATTAAATATCCAAAATATGTGTATTTTCTTCCCATTTCTATTATGTTTTTCAAATAATACAAAATTCAAAATAAGAAAATTACAATACATAAATATAAACATAAAGTCTCAAATCTCATTGCCTCTTCCTCGTATACTTCCATCTCCTCTCTTTTACGTTTTTATTGAATGGATATATCTCTTCCATCGTTGGTCATTTTTGTCTCTGTTTATTTTTCAAAATACAAACAATAAGAATCTATAACTAATAAAAAGCTGCCTAATGCCACAGAACTGATCTAGGCTACAAGATTGAAGCTAACTATGAAAGCTAGACTAAAACCCGACCAAGCAAAGATACATCACCAAATGCAGCAAAGAAAGTGAATTACATTAACTCAAGACAAACATAGAGTAGGCACACATTGTCAAAAAAAGACACTCAGTGAAGCCAAATTGTTTAACTACAAAAGGGGAGCTCAAACACAACCTCCATTCCTCACAGATTATTTTTTTATTTTTTATTTTTGGGTCAATTCACTCCACAGTTCACACTGGCCTGCCTAGAGTACCACCGTCTTCATCATCCATCACCTTGACAGCAATAAACTTAATGTTGTCCATTGGCATACAATGAAAGAAATTCATACCCAGACACTCTTAGGACACCCTCTGAGCAAACGCCTCAAAGTCTTCCATTAAACTATTACTGAAAGGTATGAAAGAAAGAAAACCAAATCATATGTGAATAAACCTTTACCACTGGACCACTTACCCACTGATAAACCAATACCTGAAGAGTCTAAATAGAGGACAGGGGACCATTGGTGCTACCTCATGCAAGTTTAGCCATAACTTAATCCCAACTCTTTTGGAGTCCTAGCAGCATTAGTTAGTGGATATCCTGGAACAAACTTCATGCTCTCAAAAATTCAAACTTCTTGACCTCAATCAAATCATATGAGATTGACCTTTCTCATTGGACCACTCACCTTAGTGGTGGTGCCAAAACCAATTTTTCACTGTGCCCCAATGGACAACACGCTAATTCTCTTCATCTATATCAAAACACCCATCAAATTTCAGTAGCATGGTCATGTCTTTGAGCATTAACTAATCCAAATTCAGTTTGTCAACTAGGTTTATTGCTTGCCAAATTCACCAAAACTATATATATACCTTTGCTTATTACTTCACAACTCATAGACAGTTCATAGAAGCATTTCATCAAACACATAATTTGCATTACAAACCCACTAATTAAAATAGATATAGAAAATAAAAAACAAACCCAAAACAAATCATTGAAAATACCATGAAACAAGATGCACAAACAAATCAAACAAAACCCACAAATAATCAAATTGAACCCAAACAAACCCACAAAAAAATCAAATAAAACCCACTGGAAAAACCCACAGCCTTTGTGGATTTAGATTTAGTAGAAAGAGAGAATTAGAGAGGTTAAAGAGGAAGATATGAGTTGAGAGAAACAAACCTGAAGTTGCTGAGAGAGAGAGAGAGGGAAGTTGCCGAGAGAGAGAGAGAGGGAAGAATCGCTTGTGAGTTGTGGCTAGGAAGAAAGACACGGAGAGCCCAGAGAGAAATAGTGCGTGAGAGTGAGAGTGAGAGACTTCCAAATTCCACCATGTAGAAAGGTATTTCAAATCCATGGATTTGGGCTTATCAAATTCTGGTTGGATTTGGGATCAAATTCAAATCCATTTATTTTAACTTACCCAAAAAAAGGATTTGGATTTGGACCCCCTCAAATCCAAATCCAAATCCAAATCCAAATCCAAATTCATGCATCCAAACAGACTATTAGTATCTTTGTTTTTGAATTTCTTTGTTGGTCATTGAACTCTCTGCATATCTTACAAATGAATATTAAGATCATGTCGGTGCCTTTACAGTACTTAGACTTAACTCCAGCGTCCTCATGTTGGATCAGAAAATATAAAAATAAAAATAATAATAATAATAACAAAACTAGAATTTTAATTAATTCCAAAACAAATATATATTATTACCAAAATTTCTCACCCAAGATAAAAATCACTCACAATAGCACAAAATTTTGAGTGAAAATTTTCCTCTCAAAATTACGTAACAAACTTTGAATAAATTCACTTTTATATATACAATTACCATATATTCTCAAGTTTATGTTTAACTTGACATATAATAATATCTTCTATAGAAGAATTAGTATGAACTCACACAAGATCTTCACCAAATCTAACTCTTTGTGTTTGTAATACCCTAAACCTACGCTTAGAGGAAAACCAAATATTATCTTTCCTTGTGTATGTTTCAAGACTAGAGAAAAAGTACGTGGTTCCTAGTAACTCTAATAGGATTCTTATCCGTCAGGTAACACGATTTCTTGCCACAAAATCAGACTCTGTGGACTGGGTCGACTTCGGTGGACCCAAAACCTCCAACTAGCTAGATAAGCACAATTTTTCAAAACTTCAAACACAAGCATTCTGACAAAATGGGAAATTAGCCATAATTTCCCAACTATCTAGTTAGTAGTTCCAGTTCACAAATTATATTATTTATTAGCATCTCGAGTCTAAAAGACTCGATTTTGGCCTATAAATCGAGCATCAAAGACTTGATTTCTATGCTCTAATTACGTCCGATGTGGCATATTTTTCCACGTGGCGATTACATGAAAATCAAGTATCTAAGACTTGATTTATAACCCTTATAAATAAGAACAAATCAGACCAGAACATCAAAGGAGAACCAGAGAAAAAAAAAAAAAACCCAGAAACAGAAAAGAGAGAGAAGATCGAGATCGGAGAAAAAAAACCACCAGAACATCAGAGAAGATGGAGTTCGAAGAAAAAAAATCACGAGAACCCAGGCCGTGCGCGAGCCCAGGCCGCACGCGACCCAGGCCTTCGTGCGAGCCCAGGCCGCGCGCCAGTGAGGTGAGCTCTCTCTCCCTCTGATCTTGTTGTGTCCTGGGATTTCTGAAATTTGTTTTTGGGTATTTTGGTTGGTACATGATACTTCAAATACTTTTTTTAAATTTTTTTGGTTTATAAATCGAGCCTTAGAGCCTTGATTTTCAAATGGTTACCACATGGCAAAAAAATGCCACATCAGACGTGATTAGACCATGAAAATCAAGTCTTTGAGACTCGATTTATAGGCCAAAATCGAGTCTCAAAGACTCGAGATGCTAGTAAATAATATAGTTTGGAAACTGGAACTACTAACTAGATAGTTGAAAAATTATGCTTAGTTACCCATTTTGGCCCAAGCATTCTTTCACAAATATATATATATATATATATATATATATATATATATATATATATATTATTTGCTACCTAATTTTCGGTCTTAATTTTCTCTTGGCCAACTTGCAAACTACGTTTATATCTCTAAAGTTTGAAGATGTTTGAATTTTGCACCTTAAAATTTTAAAGGGTGTTTGGATTGGGTGAAAAGTGAGTTATATAACTCAATTTTCATCACCCATAATCCAAAACACGTGAGACCCACAAGAGAATTGTTGTTTGGCAAGATTTTTTAGTCTTGTTTTTTATGGTGTACTGAAAATGCACAAGTCCTATTTCATCCACATGGGTCGTCCGTGACAAAAGATTGGAAAGATGGGACGCGTGAAACATGCTCGTCCCTAATAACCTCGTCCATGTTTAATAAAGGACAAACATAACCTCGTCCGTCCTTAATAACAGACGGATGAGACCATTGGGCCCTGATCATATTGAGCTTTTGACGAGTGTGATTCTCACCAAGATGTAAGGGGCAAATTATACCATGACAACCCAAGGCCTCCACTAACAGTTATGGAAGGTCCAAATGAGGTAACTTCCATAACGGTTATGGAACTTACCTCCGAACCTTCTGGATTCCTCGATTATAGGAACGGTTATTAAAACAAGTAACCGTTTCATGTACACTATATAAGCATTCCTTTACGAAGAGGTAAGACATTCAGACACTTTTTCTCAGAAATTACTTCCTTTTTATAGTGAATTACAAATCCACTGACTTGATCATCGGAGGACTTTTGGCCGGTCCCCTCTTACTTAGTATTTGCTTTAAGGATCAAGTCCCAAGATCATCAGGGCCCGAGATCTTCAACCCACTGATTTCCAAGGAACTATCAGTTGGCGTCGTCTATGGGGAAGAGATTGTTTTGCAGTTTTCTTTTCAGTGACAAAAGGTTGGATGGTTCGGACTAGATCGAGGGCTACTAGCACAAGCCATCAGGGAAGCAAAGACGCTTCGAGCAACCCCCATCGCGATCGCCAATCTACACCGGTCCTGCAGACTTCATCTGTCCAACATGTGCAATCTATGGCGGCTGCAATGGCGGAGTTAACTCGCCAAAACCAAGAGTTAAGAATGGAGATCAATCTGAGAAGGTAGACACATGAGGAACACGAAGGAGGAGGACAAACACAGAGTCATGATGATAGAGAAAATACTGAAATTGGAAGTTAGTTAAGAGGCACCACTTCACGAACGGTACCACACTTGAAAGAAGAGATGGACCAAATGAAGAAAGTTATGGAAGAAATGAAAGAGAACATGAGAAGGGCGAATCCTATAGAAGATTTGGTCCACAGAACTGATTCCCCCTTTACAGCTTCCATTAATGGTCACCCTTTACCATCAAAGTTCAAGTTGCTTTCTCTGGATTCGTATAATGGAACACGTGATCCGTTTGATCACATTGCTACTTTCAAGACAACAATGCACCTTTAAGGGGTCCATGATGAAATCATGTGTAGAGCCTTCCCTACCACCCTTAAAGGTTCGATACAAGTCTGGTTCAGCAAAATACCCCCGAATTCGGTAAGTTCTTTTGAAGAGTTGAGCAAGTTGTTTGTTAATAATTTCATTGGGGGACAAAGACAAAAGCGTTCCTCGTCCAGCTTGCTAACCATAGAACAAGGAGAGAATGAGAGCCTGCGGTCATTCATCACTTGTTTCAATAGAGAAGCCCTGAGCGTGGACGAGGTAGATGACAAGCTTTAGTTGGCAACCTTCCATAATTGGGTGAATTCGGACTTATTCATACATAAACTCTATGAAAAAGAGCCTTAGTCCATGGCCGAACTCGTCCATTCGGCCCAAAATTTTATGAATGTAGAAGATGCGATCATTGCTAAGAAGAGGAAGAGATCTGAGAGAATAGAAGTAAACCCCAATCGTCATTCCGAGCAAGGCTCACGTCCAAAGAAGGGACGGACGGAAGAAAGGAAAGACCGAGATAATAAGAAGCATCCTAGCTCTTCAACACGGAATCAACAGTATACTCCATTGAACTTGCCACTTGAGTAAATCCTTATGCAAATCAAGGATGATCCATCCTTGAAGTGGCCGAAGAAAATGAAGGGAGATCCCAATAAGCGCAATAGGAATAAGTATTGTCGCTTCCATAGGGATCATGGGCATGATACAGACGAGTGTTCTGATTTAAAGCAGCAAATTGAGAATCTCATAAGGCAAGGGAAGTTGAGGAATTTCCTTAGACAAGACCACAAGGACGAGAAATTGAAAGGGAAGATGGAAGAATCATCGCGACAACCGCTCGGAGAAATAAGAGTCATCATAGGGGGAAATTCGACAGGCCAGTTGTCCAAGTCAAAGAAAGTCTACTTGAAGGTAGGCCAGAGCGTCCAACTTTCTGGACGATCACCAAGGGCAAGGTCCACGGACGAGCAGGCGATCACTTTTATGGATGAAGATGCTAAGAGAATTCACCACCCTCACGATGATGCCGTCGTCATCACCTTGCTAATTGCCGACTACACAACTAGAAGAGTGCTAGTGGACAACGGAAGCTTGGCAGACATTTTATATTATCCAGCTTTTCAGCAGATGAGGTTAGGATGAGACCAGCTCCGTCCAATGAACTCCCCCCTGATAGGTTTTGGTGGAATGAAGGTATAACTTGTGGGTACTATTTCATTATCAGTGGTAGTGGGAGCGTACCCGCAACAAATCACCAAGGATGTGAACTTCCTTGTGGTAGATTGTTTATCATCCTACAACGCCATAAATGGAAGGTCAACTTTAAATAGTTGGAAGACTGTTACATCTACCTACCACCTATCAGTCAAGTTTCCAACAGAACACGGAGTAGGACAAGTACAGGGAGACCAACTAGCAGCAAGAGAATGTTACCTGGCCATGTTGGCCATGGATGAACAAGTTCAGACCATGAATATTGAAGAAAAGAGAGTTGTGGCAAAGCCCACCGAAGTATTGGAAGATATTTTCTTGGATGAAAATAACCCTGAGAGGTGTACCAGGGTTGGAGCAGATCTAGAAAAGAAGATTAAGAAGGACCTCGTCCAGTTTTTGAAGAAAAATATTGATGTGTTTGCTTGGAGTCATGAGGACATGCCGGGTATAGATCCTAGTGTCATCACCCACTGTCTAAATGTATGTCCTTCCTCCAAGCCAATGCGACAAAAGAAAAGGGTGATTGCCCCTGAGAGAGATAATACTATTAAAGACGAAGTTCAGAAGTTGATGGCGGCGAAGTTTATACGAGAAGTGTACTATCCAGATTAGTTGGCCAATGTAGTAATGGTCAAAAAGGCGAACGGCAAGTGGAAGATGTGTGTAGATTTTACTGATCTAAACAAGGCTTGCCCTAAGGACAACTATCCATTGCCGCGCATTGATCAATTGGTGGATTCTACCGCAGGCCACAAATTACTTAGTTTCATGGATGCTTTCACAAGATACAACCAAATAAGGATGGACGAGGCCGACTAGGAGAAGACATCCTTTGTTATTAGTCAAGGCTTATTCTGTTATGAAGTAATGCCTTTTGGCTTGAAAAACGCTAGAGCAACATACCAACGACTGGTCAACCACATGTTTCGTCCCTAGATTGGGTGAAACGTAGAAGTCTATGTGGATGACATGTTGGTGAAAAGCCTGGACGAGGGAAAACATCTGGACGACTTACAAGAGACCTTCAATACACTCAAGCGGTATAGTATGAAGTTGAATCCCAGTAAGTGCGCTTTCGGAGTAGTGTCAGGAAAATTTCTTGGATTCATGGTTTCACACAGAGGGATCGAGGCAAACCCAGAAAAGATTAAAGCAATTCTAGATATGATGCCTCCGTAGAGTATCAAAGAAGTCCAGTCTCTTACCGGGCGAGTTGTTGCCCTCAACAGGTTTGTTTCTAAAGCTACTAACAAGTGTTTACCATTTTTCAAGGTTCTAAAGAAAGCATTTGAGTGGACGGACGAGTGCCAAAGAGCTTTCCAAGACTTAAAGACGTACCTCGTTACGGTTTCGTTGCTGAGTCCATCCGTGATGGGAGAAGAGCTGTTTTTATACCTGGCAGTGATCCCGCATGCCATGAGCTCAGCATTGATAAGAGAGGAAGGAAAAGTACAAAAGCCAGTGTACTATACTAGCAGGGCATTGAGGGGAGCGGAAGGACGATTTACGCTAATAGAAAAGCTAGCTTTTGCACTTATCACGGCTTCCAGGAAGCTGAGGCACTACTTCTAAGCCCATGTAATCAATGTTATGACAGACCACCCGCTCAAGAAAGCCATGAACAAATTGGAAGCCGTAGGACGATTGATCTAGTGGGCTGTTGAACTCAGTGAGTTTGACATCCAATACCAACCAAGGCATGCTATAAAGGCTCAGGCCCTAGCAGACTTTATTGCGGAGTTCACACTAATCTGCGATGACGTAAAAGGAATGGAAGACAGTAAAAAATGGGTCGTCCATGTGGATGGCTTGTCCACGCAACATGCAGGAGGAATAGGAGTGGTTTTGCAATCCCCTAAAGGAGATCAGTTGAAGCATAAGATCCATCTGCAATACCAAGCAACCAACAATGAAGTTGAGTATGAAGCCCTCCTTAAAGGGTTAGAACTAACTAAGTCTGTGGAAGCGAAGTCAATACTCGTCCTAGGAGATTCTCAGCTGGTTATGAGCCAAATAAATGGGACGTATGAGGCAAAGGAAGGACGAATGAAAAAAATACTTAGAAAAAGTGTTACGGCTTGTGAAGAAATTCAAGGAAGCTAACTTCGTTCAAATCCTAAAGGAGGAGAACGTGGAAGCAGATACTTTAGCGAAGGAAGCCTTAGCGAATGAGTCCATCGATGAAGTTGATGAGGTTCAGTACATGCCAAGTATAGATATCCCAGAAGTACAACAGGTAGATAGCAGAGGAAATTGGATGACGCCGATTGTATCATACCTGAAAGACGGATGACTTCCAGAAGAGGAAGACGAGGCCAGAAAGCTGAAAGTAAGATCGACCAAGTACGTTCTTATGGAAGAAGTTCTATATAGAAGAGGTTTTTCTCAGCCTTATCTTAGATGCTTGGCTCCGGACAAGGCGAACTACGTGTTGAGAGAAGTTCATGAAGGAGCGTGTGGCAATCACTCAGGAGCCAGGTCACTCGTCCACAAGGTCGTCCGTGCGGGATATTATTGGCCAAATATGCAAGTTGATGCTAAAGCATTTGTCAAGGTCTGCGACCAATGCCAACGGTTTAGCAACGTCTCCAGGCAACCATCAGAGTACCTCACCCTAATGATGGCACCGTGGCCCTTTGCCCAATGGGGACTAGACATTTTGGGTCCCTTCCCATTAGGCACAAGGCAGATGAAGTTTCTATTGGTGGGCATTGATTATTTCACCAAATGGGTGGAAGCCGAACCGTTAGCAAATATCACACAACAGAATGTTAAAAATTTCGTGTGGAAGAACATTGTGTGCAGGTTTGGAGTACCTAGAGTATTGGTGTCTGACAACGGACGACAATTTGACAATGCACTTTTCAGGGACTTTTGTGCACACTTCGGAATTCAAAATCATTATTCCTCGCCCGCCCATCCCCAAGCCAATGGTCAAGCTGAAGTTGCAAACCGATCCTTGTTGAAAATCATCAAGACTCGGCTTGAGGGGGCAAATGGAGTATGGCCAGATGAGTTACCAAGTGTTCTATAGGCATACAGGATGACAGTGAGAACCCTTACGGGGGAAACTCCTTTCAAACTAGCCTATGAAGGCGAAGTAGTCATACCTACAGAAGTGCATATAGCCAATCACAGGGTGATGATGTATCAAGATAAGGATAATGAGGAGCAACTCCGTTTGAACCTTGATCTAATAGACGAGGTAAGGACAGACGCAGAGTACAGGACGGCAAAGTACAAAAACCTCATGGCTAGGCAATATGATGCAATGGTAAAACCAAGGCGGTTCAACATAGGAGATCTCGTCTTAAAGAGGGTTTCCTTAGCAACCAAGAACCCGGCTCATGGGAAACTAGGACCAAATTGGGAAGGCCCCTACAGAGTTATCAACTCTAAAAGACAAGGATCCTACTACTTGGAAGTCCTAGACGGGAGAAAATTGGAACATCCTTGGAATGTTGAGCACCTGAGGAGGTACTACTAGTAAAATGCTAGCCTGGATGAGCATAATTAAGAAAAAGCTTGGAGACCATTTATCTACTTGTCTATCTACATAAGGAGCTTGTTTATATACATATTTTTAGTATTGCTTTGTTATTATTATGTTAAAGTTATGGACGAAGTTATGGTTTGGCTTGTATTTATTTCCCTATAAGGCATTAGCTTCTGTAGCGCATGCCTCGTCTATGAACAATATTTATGCTATGTACATAATGTTGTGTGAATTCCTGATTTCCATACTACTTTTGTTCGATTTAACCCATAAGAAGGCTGAAAAGCCCAAGACGAGAAAATTCTCTGGATGCAGAGATGTAATCTCAATAAGCTTTCCTAAGGGTAAAGCAAAACTGAGTTCGTCCAAGTAAAGGACGAGGTAAAAGCCTTAGCGTCCCTGAACAAAACAGCAAGTTCAGAGGATTTTTTATATAACGAACAAGGCAAAGCATAATGCATGTCCAACCCATGGACGAGGAAATGCATAAGCATATGTGATTAAGATGCCTACTAGAACAATCCAATCTATGGACGAGTGAAAAGTTACGTCTAATCTTTATTAAAGGTGAAAATCAGCTAAGTTTAAGGACGAGTAATGCTGATAATCACCATTTCACAAAGACGAGTTATACTTGTGAAATTCAAAGTATGAAAAGAAAATGTATATACAAGGAATTACTTCTATGGATGAATAAAAATTTGAAGCTAAAATCAAAAAGAGCTCTCGTCCATGCAATAGTAAAAAAGAAAATAAAGCAATTGTTTAAGGGTGGACAACCAACGTCCAAACACCCTGACAAAAATAATTGTTCAGTAACCTCGTCCTAAAACCATGGACGAGCTTAATATACTTGAATTACAATTAAAAAAATAAATAAATAAAAGTTGTAAAGTACAAGAAACTTCAACGCTTAAATTTCGTCTTTAGGCAGGAGGGGCATTATCCTTAGGTTCGTCCTGAGGAGAAAGGGTGCTAGCATCGTCTTCAATATTAACGTCCTTTGAGCTCGTCTGGATGAGGGAACTTGTAGCAGCACCAAGGTTGAGCTTTATAGAGCTGAAGTCAAGGTTAGGGAAGTTCTCAATGGCATCTAGCCTAAAGTCTTCAAACCCAGCTGCATAGTTCTTGTCCAGCAAATCAGTGAATTGCTTAGACGCTTGAAACTCTGCAATTGCGTCTCCCTTGGCCTTTTCAAGAAGGGAGCTTATCTCGTTATTCCTCTTCTAGAGATGGTCAAGACCAGTGTCCTTCTCGAGGGCGTCAGTCCTTAGCTCTTTATTAAGGTTCCGTAGCTCCTTTACCTCGTCTTTAGCCTTAGCAGCCACTTCAGCCCACTTCTTGCTCTCGTCCTTCACCTCCTTGATCCTCTTCTCCAGCAGGATCCTTGTCTTGTCTAGATCAGTTGCCTGCCTGGACGCAGCAATAAACTTGGACATTGCCTACAAGGATCAAGATTTTAAAACCAAACAAATACATATTTCTGCATCGTTGACAAAGACGAGACATATATAATTTTTTTTTAACTTACCTTGAAGAGATCATGAACACCAAAGTGCTCAAAATCCTTCAAGGACATGTTGTAACAAGCTGTCACATCCGCATTCGTCACCGCCGCTGTGAACCTCTCCCAGGCCAGGTCCTCATTCCCAAGAAGGTGTTGAGGAACTTCTTTAGAAGGCTGAGACGAGGAGGGTGCGTGGACTGTGGACGGGATCTTCTTAGACGAAGGATCCTTGGGCTCCGAGTCAAGTATCTGCACTGGGGGCTTTTGTTCAGGGACGAGAGGAATGGATTGGACGTCTTGAGACTTGGACGACCTGTGTTTTTTCTCCCTACCACGCCTACTTGGGAGATCACCCAAGTCAACCCTTGATGATATATTTTTTTCATTTTTTGCCTACTAGTGGACAAGACTGGGATCGCACCCCCTGCTTAACTACCTCGTCCACCACCTCCTTGTCTTTGTTTCCCTTCATCGTCGCCATTCCTAAAAGGAAGGACATCAGTTATGATAATAGACGAATAAAAGGGAGGAGGGAAAGAGAAAACTTACATCTACGGATGGTAATCTCGTGTGCAAGAGCTTCAACAGAAGACTCAGGGCCTAAACCCCAAGTGGCAAGGCGTCGAAGACTAACTAAAGAATGAAACGTCCTGTCGGTGTATAGACGAGCTTTTTGAACACGTTCAATATGAAATCTACTCAAATGAGGTCGTCTAACACCTATAACAAAAAGAGAGACGAAAGAAAAAGGGCTAGAATTTTTAAACAACTACAAATGAGAATGAAGACAATAAATGGCAAAGTCAGGATGACCATACTTTTAGGACAAAGGTTCCCTAACTCCCCTATGTAAGGAGGAAAAATGGGTCCCTGTCAACCTCAATAGGGCGTCTAGCCCAAAAACCTGAGATGAAGAAGAACTCCGTCTTCCAGTTCCTATCTGAGGTGACTAAAGATTTGATTAATCTATAATCTTTCCCTCTGGCTGTGAACTGATAAAAGCCAAGGGATTGGTTAATTTCAGAGGGTTTATAACAATAAAGGAACTCGTCCACGGTAAGAGGACAGTCCCCCTCAAACACCTCCCTCCACAAAACTTGCATAGAGACGACTAATCTCCATGCGTTGGGATTAAACTGACAAATTCCTAAACCTAGCCTAGTCAATAATTCTCTAGCAAAAGAGTTTAGAGGTAACCTAAGCCTCCTTAGAAGATAGGCCTTATAAATACCTATCCCAAAACGAGGTTGACAACACCATTCTCCATGGACGGCTAACCTAGGATTAGATTTGATACCATTTCCTAAGTAAACCTAACCTCCTATCGTCCGTCTTTGAGGCTACTCCTATGGCACAACTGTAAACCACCTTAACCTCGTCTTGGCCAGTGGATAAGGGAGCACTCGTACCAGCCTTAGAGCCAGATTTGGATCTCTTCCTAAGCCCCTCCTGAATAACTTCCAAAGGAACCCCAGGGACGCCAGACTCATACTCGTCCGTAGTATTCCCCTCGCCACTACTATCACTATCACTACCATTGCTATCGCTTGAACCGCTAAAACTGCTAGGGTCACTTTATTCGTCTATAGCCTTATCCATACTATCGCTAGATGAGGACAACACAATCGCAAACATTTTTAAGAAAGCTTAAAAAACTAAAGACGAGGATAAAGAAAATACCTAGATCTAGAACGAGGGAAGGCTATAGACGCAGGAAACTTCTAAATAAAGATCTAGGACGAGGAAAGATGAGGAAGGAAATTTTAGAAATGAGAAGGGTAACGGGGGAATTCTACTATTTATAGACAATAAACCTTGACACCTGAAATGACACAACAAATCCATGGAAGACGCGTGGCACGCTCCTTGGTCAACTGAATCGACGTGATTTACAATCAAAGAAATCATGATACGTGTCATACCATTCCATTAACAATATACATGTCCAGAGAAAGGTCAAGCCATACATTTCCCTGGACGACCCATGGACAAGGGGGCAACTGATGGTGTACTGAAAATGCATAAGTCCTATTTCGTCCACATGGGTCGTCCGTGACAAAAGATTGGAGAGATGGGATGCATGAAACATGCTCGTCCCTAATAACCTCGTCCGTGTTTAATAAAGGACAGACGTAACCTCGTCCGTCCTTAATAACAGACGGATGAGACCATTGGGCCCTGATCATATTGAGCTTTTGACGAGCGTGATTCTCACCAAGACGTAAGGGGCGAATTATACCATGACAACCCAAGGCCTCCACTAACCGTTATGGAAGGTCCAAATGAGGTAACTTCCATAACAGTTATGGAACTTACCTTCAAACCTTCTGGACTCCTCGATGATAGGAACGGTTATTAAAACAAGTAACCGTTTCATGTACACTATATAAGCATTCCCTTACGAAGAGGCAAGACATTCAGACACTTTTTCTCAGAAATTACTTCCTTTTTACAGTGAATTACAAATCCACTGACTTGATCATTGGAGGATTTTTGGCCGGTCCCTACTGGTCCCTTTTGACTTAGTATTTGCTTTCAAGATCAAGCCCCAAGATCATCAGCGCTCGAGACCTTCAACCTACTGATTTCCAAGGAACTATCAGTTTTCATCACTAAAAACTCAAAAAAATGAGTTAAAGTGATGAGAATTGAAAACAAATTTTTTGTTTTTTCATATTTCCAAGTAATGACTTACATGACAATTTAGTAAATACCTAAAAATAATGGGACCCACCTAAAGTCTTGTCACATCAGTCTTGTCACACGCCTAGTTCCTTTTTCTTTTTTTCTTTTTTTCACTCCATCGCCATTCTGCTTTTCTCTTTTCTTTCTTTGTTTCAAACAACCGTGGCCCACTTTTGTAGTCTTCTTCTACACAACAAGAGTGAGCTTTTTTAAAAAAAAAAAAAATTTATTTTTATGGGAAGCAAGAGTAAAATTTAGGACTTTAAAGATAAATATATATATTTTAGACCCATCACATGCACTTTGTACGTGTAATTAGGCTCTTTTTTATTTTTTATTTTGAATTTAGTGAAATAATTTTTAAAAGTGAGATAGAGATTGTATCCTAATTTTTTGGATCTTTATTTACGTGAAAATTGATAAAAGTTTGAAAGCCTAAAACTTAGGAACATTTTTAAAAATAACTAATAGATAGGGGTATTTTAGAAAGTTTAAGAATTTATGTAAGAATATTTTAGTACACAAAATGATGAAACCCAAACAAGAATCTTATTATTAATAAACTTCAAAGTGAAATTTAATTACTTTTTTTTTAGTAGAAGTGAATTTTAATTACTTAACAATGAAAATTGATAAAAAGTTTGAAAGTCTAAAATTTAAGAACTTTTTTAAAAATAACTAACAGATAGGGGGTATTTTAGAGCATTTTAAATTTGTGTAAGGATATCTTAGTGCACAAAATGATGAAACCCAAACAGGAATCCTATTATTAATAAACTTCAAAGTGAAATTTAATTACTTTTTTTTTAGCAGAAGTGAAATTTAATTACTTAACAGTGAATTGAGATAATAAACCAAAATAGAACTATTATTATAAAATTATTATAATATAATCTTAAAATATTGATTTTTTTTTCTTCCAAATAAAATATTGAATTTTTTTTTTCTTAAATTGCAAATTACACCCTTAGGTGGCATTTGATATGAGTAATATTTGGGAATGTTAAAAGATTCTCATATTTGATTGCAAGTTACACAAGAGAATCAGATGTCAGAAGTATCTTGATTCCCACTCAATGCACTTTTTGTAAGAATGTAGATTCTCTTAAAAAAAATGTGGGTATTAACATTCCCATGCATAGATAAAGTTACATTTTGTATAAACCAACAATCTTACCTATTCTCCCTACACTTTAACCACTATAAATAAAATAAAATAAAAATATTTTTATAAATTGACAATTTAAATAATTATCTTTTTATTATACATGTTATTAAAAAAAAATGTTATAATATATTTTTATTGAATTTTCCATGATTTATAATTTATATTTTGTTTCTCATAATATATTTATTAGAAGATTAAAAAAATTTTAATATTGTATTTCCGAATCTGTGGGGCCCAATAATTCGTGGGCCAGGCCCATTCATTTGTTGGGGTCCAAAGGCCCAAGCCGAGGAGGGTGATGGCCCAGGCTCGGCGATACAAGTACGAAATAGCCTTGGGACACAGCCGAGGACGATTCAGTCCTCGGCATGTCCGAGATCTCACAAGAAGAAAGGGCAAAAATGGTATAGAAACAACTTGGGAAAAAATCTAAAATATCTGTGCCAATAGAAAGGGGTGTGCTGGAAAGTCTAACGACCAGGGAAAGCTGCCCTTACTGCCATTCAATACTCTGCACCTGACAGAGCCATACTCTCCAGCTTTTACAACCACCCCCAACCACTCTGGGTATGGGCTGATGGGACAAGTATCAGTCTTGGAATGTCGATCCTACACGTGGACGAAAGATAAAAAAACACAGGCTAGTATAAAAGAAAAAGTAAGCAATTCATAGCAGGGGCTGGGAAAAATGGCCAAAAACCAGAGCCTCCCAGCCCGCCTCTAGGAGAAAGACTCCTAGGGCGAAGACGACTTAACCATGTATGGATATTACGAAAAACCCCCGTTTGGTGACTAAGGCCTAGCCTTTCAAACCCACGCTTTACAAATGATATTGTTTGGGCCTTTTTACGTGCCAACCCAACACTGTTACGGGTCGTTACGAATCGTGTCCTTACAATTGACACCGTCTGTGGGAAAGGCTTGTGTGTTGGCATAGGCGGTAGGTCGAGAGAGTTCCCTTGTCATTTCTAACAGCTGGTTATAGAGTTCTAGTGTAAAGTTCCGTGAGGGGCTATGATTCTTGACTAGGGGCTACACTTGGTAGCGCCAATCGCATGGATGGACAGAACCAAGGTATTGTATGGTCCTCAGACTCAAACCTATGGGGAAACCAACTACTTAGATGAAAAAAAAAAATCAAGTTTTGGACAGAACCAAGGTATTGTATGGTCCTCAGACTCAAACCTATGGGGAAACCAACTACTTAGATGAGAAAACTGAGTTTTGGAACAGAACCAAGGTATTGTATGGTCCTCGGACTCAAACCTATGGTAAGGTCGGCTACTGAATAAAGATTCTAAGTTGCTCAAATCCTCGGCCCAAATACCATAAAAGGTTAAAGCTATTAAAGTTGTTAGGAAGATGGTAAAACACCCTATTACTCAACAACTCGGAGGGGCTGTTCATTTCCGGATTGTATGTCTTCGGATGATTACCTCCTGCACCGCACCTAGCATTCAGTTGTCATCTCGGCTATTTTGGGGTAAGTGTTGTTTTCTCAGGTCGGCAGTGTTGTGCTAAGCAACTTTATTAAATTCATGATAATATCTTTTCCTTAGCAAAAGTTTTTGACCCTAAGTGTCATTAGTTCAAGTCTGTATTATTGTGCCGAACAGCACTCGTAAGTTCATAATAACGCCTTTTTCCTTGATAAGGGATTTCAGCCCTAAGTATTATGCTCTAAGGTCGGCGGTATTGTGCCAGGCCGACTCAATAAGCTCATCATAATGTCCTTTCTTTTTCTTCCTAATAGGGGTTTCAGCCCTAAATATCACTTGTTCGATTTAGTATTATTAAGTCGGATAGTTTCTATAAACACAGAGCAAGATCTTTTTGTTAACTAGGATGTCGGACCTAGACGTCGGTCAAAGTGTAAAGATAAAAAGAATTTACAATATTGTATGTCTATTCACGGCGTAATCATTTCGGAAATAAAGAGATAGAACATGTGAAATAAAACAATAACAACTTTTATTAATATAAAGAGGTGTTACAACGTACAAATAAGGGCTTAAACAAGCCTATACAGAAGTTGGATTACAAAAATAATAAAAGGAAAACAACAACAATATAACAAATAAACAGTCCAATGTCTTTTTAAACTCGTCTCCGAAAGTCCTTCCAAACTCTGCCCCAGTAGCACCCATATTGAGAGGAGGACCTTCTTCAGAAGAAGATGGAGGAGATGAAGAAAAAGAAGGAGGAGAAGAAGAGGAAGAAGGAAAAGCGCCAGGATGGATCTGGCGGTGGAAAGAAGAAGAAAGAGAGGCAAAAGGAGGCACCAGTGAAGGAAGAGAGGAAGAAGCAGGGACACTCTGTCCCTGCGTCAGTCCTAACTCCTAACACGCTGGTGCCATATTAGTTATGCTCATAAGAGAGCGGCTGGTACTGATAATGGGTGACCCCAGCTCAGTCGCACCGAAAGTTTGAAATGACGAGCCCCTGCTTCGGATTTTGGCTGAAAGGAAGGTAAGAAGGATCTTGAGTCTCCACCATCCCTACCCTGACCGAGCCATTTTGAGCTTCATAACAATATGGTGTTTCTGGGAGAGGTATGGCTCCTTCATTACTTATTCCTATCTCAAACGTATCACGATTTAGGGTGTAACTAGCGAGTAAAGTAAACTCTAAAGGAGGATAAGGGTATCAGATTTCAGAAGGGTGGAAAGGGTCTCTGTATAAGAAAAATAGCCTCCTGCTTTTCTTTTTATATGAGGGGCGAAACGGAAGGTATTTAATATGTTCAGATCTCCAAGAAAATCTGTAGACGAGAACATGACCGCTCCACTTCCCCACACCATCGATAACCATTAAATTTGAATGGTCTCGTAAAGGGAAACTATTAAAGGCATGTTTTGAATAGCCAAACGGCATGAACGCGTTGTGAATGAATTTAGAGGAATGTCTCGTAGACCGGTACATTTCCTGGGCAGATGAAGAGACGCCAACATTAATAAAGGGCTGAGTTAAACAAGCTATAATAAAGGCTTGGTATTACCAAAACCCTCCTCTCCAACCAAGAGGTTGGACAGCAGGGTTTTGAGGGGCTATTGTGGGGCCCAATAATTCGTGGGCCAGGCCCATTCATTCGTTGGGGTCCAAAGGCCCAAGCCAAGGAGGTTGATGGCCCAGGCTAGGCGATACAAGTAAGAAATAGCCTTGGGACACAGCCGAGGACGATTCAGTCCTCGGCATGTCCGAAATCTCACAAGAAGAAAGGGCAAAAATGGTATAGAAACAACTTGGGAAAAAATCTAAAATATCTGTGCCAATAGAAAGGGGTGTGCTGGAAAGTCTAATGACTAGGGAAAGCTGCCCTTACTGCCATTCAATACTCTGCACCTGACAGAGTCATACTCTCCAGCTTTTACAACCACCCCAACCACTCTGGGTATGGGCTGATGGGACAAGTATTAGTCTTGGAATGTCGATCCTACACGTGGACGAAGGATAAAAAAACATAGGCTAGTATAAAAGAAAAAGTAAGCAATTCATAGCAGGGGCTGGGAAAAATGGCCAAAAACCAGAGTCTCCCAACTCGCCTCCAGGAGAAAGACTCCTAGGGCGAAGACGACTTAACCATGTATGGATATTACGAAAAACCCACCGTCTGGTGACTAAGGCCTAGCCTTTCAAACCCACGCTCTACAAATGATATTGTTTGGGCCTTTTTACGTGCCAACCCAACACTGTTACGGGTCGTTACGAATCGTGTCCTTACAGAATCAAATGGTATTTTGAGAAAAATAAAATAATTGTCATAAGGATTTTTAAAATAAACCAAATACAAATATATTTTATTAGTTTTTAAATCAAACAAAATATAAAAATAGTTATGTTTCCATACATTTAGATTGTCAAACATTACATTCTCACACATTTAGATACCAAAGATAATATGAATTTCCCTATACCAAACACTATCTTATAGTTTAGAAGATTTTATCTCTTAAAATTAAAAATTTTGATCAACTTTCATTTTCATTAATAAAGTTGTCATTAAGTGTGACTCACACCATTTACATGTGCTAGTTTATCCAATTGAACCATGAAGTGTCAATTCAGTTAGGTTTTTTTGTTTTGGTTTCTCAAAAAAAAAAAAAAAAAAAAAGCCTAAGAAAAGCTTTTAAATAATTAAAATAAATTGTCACAAATTAAAATTACACAAACTAAAAATAACATAAAACTTTCTTCCCAAGATTTTTTGGCTATCCAAACTAAAATTTTCCAACATCAAATCAATCCTAGCACAATTAAAATCACTCCCCCACACAACAATACTAATAATTTATAAAGATCAAAACCAAAACATAAATAAGTCTCAATAACCCAACTAAACTAAACAGAAGTGTTTTTTTTTTTTTTTTTTTTTTTTATTATATATTGGATATAAATTATAAATAGACTCAGTCAATCCACACTGGAACAATCAAAATAGCCAAAACACTGACCGTATCTATGACCAAATCAAATAATAAAACAGTACTCATCTCAGATTCAAAGCAGAATATAACTTCAAAACGAGTTGATGCCATCTCCCATTGGCTTGCCTAGCCTGCCTTTGAAGCATGCCACCTTGTTCTTCTTCATCTCTCTCCATACAATTGCACGAACTCATAAAACACTTCCTCCCACATTTATAACAAAAATCAGTCCCGCATCTGCGTCCAAAATCATAGAACCCACATTATGAAAAACAGTTCTATCTAACTGCAAAGCAAATAGATCGAGTCAAGAGGAAAACAACTAAAAGTTGTTTATGGTCGATATATAGAGATTAGAGATATCCAAGACAAAGTCCTAAACATATATATATACAAATGAGATCTTTATAAGTACGTTATTGTGTTAAGTAATGTGCTTTATAGCCTAAATGACAGAATTGAAATATCCTTTTTTTTTTTTTTTTTTTTGATAACTCATGTCATGTACTTCCTTATTATATGGTGAATTAAAGGCACGATTAAAAAAATGCTCTCTAAAGTAGAAAATCCTTAAAGTAATTCATGTTCCTTAGCATATGGTTCCTTCACAAATATCAAATAGAAAATTCTCTCCACAGTAGAAATTAAGTTGGGGCATCTTTCACCTAAAATCAAATGTAAATATTATAAATAAATAAAAGGTTGGGGCATTTTTAGTTATTTGTTCTTTTCTTTTCTTTTTTTCATTTTGTTGTGAAACCGAAAAGAGTAGGGGTATATGTGTCTGTCAGTTCTTGCTATGTAATAGCAATTCTGAAATAGAAAAAAGACGAGAACCTTTCAGCAGTTTCCCTCACAAATCTTCAGTGGGGGGGGGGGGGGGGGGGTGGTGAGGAAATTAGTATAATTTGTTGGATTTTACACAAAACCTTTAAATCAGAAAAAATTCAATTGAGTGATGAAGAAAAAACAAAATAAAGCAAAAAACTGTGCTGATTCAAAGATCAAAATTCAAACAAGACTGAATACTATTTCTTTATATTCAAGTTTTGAAATTCATATGACAAGGAATCCAAAATACATGATAAAAAATTTCTGAGAAATTTCTAATTAGTCAAATCTATGTTTTCAATTTTCAAACAATAGATTTAGTAATGTTGAGATTCTGAATAAATAAAGCTTCTATCACTTAATGAAATCCGCATCACTATAGCCAAACTTCTTAAACTCACTAGGTCATTATCAGAAGAATTTGCTACTATTTGTTAATAAGACAAAAGTACTATTAAAAATATTTGTTTATATGGTGGCAGCAAGAAATAGAAGAGATGCATTATATCTTTGGAGTTCTGTAAGATCATAATCATAAAGGGTAAAAAATAAAAACAAAATTCTAAAAATAGAGCACTATTCATATAAATAAATGTTCATGTATGTGTATGTCTCTGAGTGAGAGAGAGAGAGAGAGAGAGATATTAAACCTGCATATCATATGTCTGCAGCCATTAATACGCTCCACATAGTAGCTGCAAGAAGGGCATTTGACCCACTTCTTTGACACTGCGAGCTTAAAAAACTTTTTGTCATTTTCTAATTCTTGACAGTTGTTGCACCTTGGCCACGGCACATTGCATCGAAAGCAATACAGCTCCTTGCATTTGGGACACTTTGATTTCTGGACAGTTCCTCCGCACTCATTAATTATCAACTCCGAGCACTTTTTATTAGGACAATAGCTTCTTTCATAGGGTTGAAGAGCCGATTCGCAAAGAAGGTCGCACCATTTCTCAAACAATAATTTGGGGATGATTTTCTGGCAAGTATGAGGGTTTAGAAGCTGTTTACAAGCTGGCCAATTTGGGCATTTTATCTCGGCAACAGCATCTTCCACCTTTATAAGTATGTGCTTGACAATGCAGTCGTTGCATATAGAATGCGCACACCTCTTCTTGTTCTTGAACATCTTCTTTGATGACTTTGAGTGTTTGCATATCAGACATTCATGAATGAATATTGACTTCATATTGGTGCTTTTTTCACTTGTTATAAATTTCAACAAGTTCACCTACAACTTCTTGCTGTTGGGTCACAGTGTAATCTTATTAAAGAAAAAAATCAACTAAGAATTTTAATTTATACAAAAAAAGAAAAAAGAAAAAAAAAAATCAGTCACACAGAAAACCACAAAAATTTACGCAAAAAACCCCATATAAAAAACCAAGTGACAAACTCTAAATAAATTCATTATTATAAAATCAAATATAATTTCTTTTCATTTATGCCTAATTTGAGATTCACCAATTCAATAATTTCTTTTACATAGGAATTAATATGAACTCACCTAAGATAAGATCTTCACTGTGACTGTAGCATCCAAAACAACTCCTTGCTTTCTTTGTATATATCTCAAGACTAAAGAAAAAACCTCTTGTTTTTATGTGCCCCTCAGTATCTCACACACAAATACACATACATTTTCCTTTTAGATAAGGACCCAGCCACCTATTTTGTTCCTATTAACTCAAGGATTCTTATCTATAACTCTCTTTGCCACTAATCATGCATCAGTGGGCTGCACTTTGGTGCTGTGCACCCAACACCTCCAACTATCTAGCGAGTCAACCACGCTTTAAAACTTCAAACACAAACATTCTCTCTAACAAACATTTCTTGGCTACCTGATTTTCGTTCTTAATCTTTTCTTTTAGTTCCAATCTCATCTTAAATCCACAGAATTATTCTTATGTATGTCCTGTACTTAGCTTGGACCTTGGATCCAGAACTATTGTGCATTGAATCTGTTAACCAACAGTAGACACTTGTCATAATCCGTAACGGGTTTAGTGCACAAAAGAACTGGACCTAATCTTTGTAAAACAATATTAAGTGTAATTACCAAGCTAGAATTTTGCCTCATGTTGAAGTCCTAAAGTTAGGTGCAAACTTCTAGTCCTTCTAGCTAACAGAATTCTTTTACTTTTCTGCTTTTCCTTTTAGTTAAAATAATAATAATAATAATAATAATAATAATAAATTTGAGATATCTCTCTAGATTTAACTTTCAGCTTCAATTGGACTAAAAAAATATAATATATGAGATTTTTTTATCCTCTATTTTTGGATCTTCATTTGCCCACTATATATATATATATATATATCCAGTGGGGAGGCCATCAACTAATGGATCCACTTTTGGAGGATAATACGATCAATTCAAAGAACTTCTGCAAGTTGTTAGTGGTTGTTATTGTTGAGGCAAAAAAGTAATCTTAGTATTAGATTCAATTTTGAACCAATAACAACTAACCACCTATGATTTGTTATGAAAATTTTGTGGACATAGCATCTCTCTTTACATTTTAGACTAACTAGTCGCTAACCCATGCGATGCACGAAAAAGCTATTAACTTTGAAAAAAATGAAGAAATATTTAATTTCTATACTTTTCCATAGTTTAGAAGTGTTGCCTAACATTGAACATTATTGAGTTGCAAGTGCATAGTTACCGAAACCTACAAAGTAATTTACAATTCTTAAATTAATAAAGTAAAACTCCCAATAATTATATATACACACACACTCAAAACTAATATAAACTGCAAATATATAAACAAAGACCATGATATGAGGAAGATATGTCAAGTTTTAAATTTGAGTAGCAATATGACGTTCTCGTAGTAACAACAATATAGAAAATTCAAAATATGGAACAATATCAAAATTTTAAGACCTAATTCCATTATCTTTTATGTTGAATCCAAACAAATAATTATTTGAAATTAATCCAAACAAATAATTAATATACCAAAAATCATAGCTTTTAATAAGAAAACAAAAAATCACATGAACCTAAATAAAAAGCATTTAAGGTGAAGAATTAAGATCAACCTACTGAGACGCAAATACCAAAAACCTCAAAACTTAGAAATTCAAAATTTATAGAATCCCCAAATTCTACTTTAAAACCAAACCAAATTCAACAAATTTATATTTGACATACCAAATAAAAATTAATCATTCCCTAGGCAGGAAGACATAGGTTGCAGCTTTGATTTTTCTCCAAAAAAATAGAGATGCTTTATCTGTTATGTACAATATAAAAAAGATAATTAGTAGAAATTTCTACCCAAAAACCAAACCAACGAAAACAATGTTAATATAAATATGAAGATTAACCCAAATACTCAAAAGAAAATCAATTCTAAATATAACAAAAGAATAAAATAGAAAGAAACTCTCAAGCACATATAAAAGCAAATAAAAAATTCGACATAAAAGATAAAATTCATTAATAACAATATAAACAAATATCCACATATGTTGAATTGAAATTTTATGAATAATAATAATATAAACAAATTCGACATAAAATTCATTAATCAAAGAAGAAAGTTGAATCAGATTGCTTGCATTTTTTTTTTTTTTTTTAAATCCTAAAGTGAAGTTAAGTTTAGGGTTTTAAGATGGTAATTGCTAAGGTTTTGAGGAGGGAAAAGATTCATAAACTAAAGAAGCTCAAGATAATTTTAGAACTTGTCAAGATATATAACCACATACCAAAAATTTTAAGAACCAAAGGGGGATTATCATAAGAAATAATTGTGCTTCAAAATTTGTAGATATTTATTGGAAATTTAGAATTTAATTTAGGAAAATCGCTTGAGAATGGACCTGAAAAAAAAAAAATTCAAAAAAAGACAAAATTATAGAAAAAGCAAAACATAATAAAGAAATAAACTTTGATATCACCGCTTTAAAGTTTTAAACCGAACCGTGCCAGCGCTAAGCTTCCATCAAATTAAATGGACAATTTCAATATTAAATGGTGGAATACTGAAGAATTCTTTGAAGAATATCTCAATCACAAATTAATAGAAAAATTGCCTTAAGCCCTTAACTTAAAAACAACAAACATAAATAAATAAAAGAGAAGAAGATGGAAGAAAAAAACAAAGGTGATTTATGAATAGCACAGTTGATTATCAAAAGCAAATTCCTAACTTCAAATTAAAGGGTTGCATGTTCTCTAACTCAAATTCCTATATCACTACTGCAAATAATTATATAAAATTGATACAAACCATGCATAGACAATCAGTAAGCTCTGTTGCTGGTCTTTAGCACTAAGATCTGAATCGCATCGTAATCATGACTGCATAATACACATAATTAGATGTCAAGGCTTTCTAGGGCTTCACATATACTTCTTTAGGATCCTCTACAACAATTGTAGCAATGCAAAAGCTTTTTTTTGAAGTACCAAGCGTGAGAAAGTAGAGACAATCAACACTTGCAGTAGAGACTACAAACGGAGACGAGAGAGAAATAGTAGCATGAGAGGAGCAGGCTTAATTGTTATGTGAGTCTTTTTTTTTTTTTTTTAAGTCTTATCAAAATATATATAAAACCGAAACCTCTGAAACTCTTATAATTTTTCACGTCAACACAATATTTAAATAAAATTATCATTTTATTTAAATAAAATTATTTTTGTTTAGTCCAAACTTAACAAAGAGTGAAACTCTATCTCTCTAACAAGTCCAACTTAAACTCAAACTTATCATTATCATTTTTTTAAAACAAAATTATTTTTGTTTAATCAAAACTTAATAAGGAATGAAACTCTATCTCTATAGTAAGTCCAACTTAAACTCAAATTTAAACGTTGATAATCTATATAAAAACAAAAAATTTTGATAAGACTTAAAAAAAAAAAAAAAAAAAGCAAAGAAAAAAAAGACTCACGTAACAATTAAGCCTGCTCCTCTCACGCTACTATTTCTCTCTCTTCTCCGTTTGTAGTCTCTACCGCAAGTATTGATTGTCTCTACTTTCTCACGCTTGATACTTTAAAAAAAAAAAAAAAAAAAAAGCTTTTGCATTGCTACAATTGTTGTAGAGGATCCTAAAGAAGTATATGTGAAGCCCTAGAAAGCCTTGACATCTAATTATGTGTATTATGCAGTCATAATTCTCCGTGAGATTTGATTTCCTTGATTTTAAGCCTGTCTATCATATAAATATCATCAAAGATAAATAATCCAGATTATATCCTTAGTTATGGCTCTAGAGGAGCCGTATGAAAAGCTGAAAGAGTGGACAAAATATTTTTATCATTAAAATTTGAAATTCCTAACGTTATCTTAATGCAGTTTTTCAGCTCTAGGGAGAAGATAAAGCTTATTAGTAAAAATTCTCAAAGGGTGTAAAAATCTTAAACTTGAAGCTCTTCTAGATTTTAAAATGAGAAAGTCTAAGAACATAACAAAATGTCATGACATTTACAAAACACTTTTATTTTTAGTTACGGTGGGTATTAATATTGATAGGTCAAGAATGTATTGACTCCTTGTGCTAAATTAACCAATTGATTTAGTCATGTTAATTAATTAATTCAATTAACATGCAAAACGCGTGGTAGCACAAACAAAACACCAATTAACTAAATACAATGGAAATTAAATTGACACAGTGATTTGTTTATGAATAGGGAAAATCTATATGGCTAAAATCTCACCAGGTGATTTTAAGATCACCACTCCCCAAAATTCACTATTATCATAACAAGCGGTTACAAGTAAAAGAATTCCCAGTACTTTATACCAACCTACAGTTGAACCCTTACCCCAATACCCAATTGGACTTGTTCTATAGTAACAATCTCTCCTTTTCAATGCACGTCTCTCAGTATGTGACTAACCAATAGATACGCGAATTCCAGTACACGACTTAATCACCAACTTGAGAAAGATGTTAGCTGCAAAGTTCTTCAGTTCATCACACGATGAAGATTACGAAACTCTTTAATTACAAAACCCTATAGTGTACAAACATAGCAGCTTCTTCAAGAGAAAGATGAACTAAGACAAATTCTGTCTCCGGTCACAATTTGCATGAGCAAAACTTTATTTCACACTTGCGCAACCTTTGACGGCCCTTAAAATAATCCTTATATATGTTTAGGGTTGTAAGAAAAGAAAGCCCAAACATATACCTACGGATTTGATGAAAATCAGTTTTGAAAAACTGAATTTCATAAACCTCGACAGATAAGGTATCTATTGAGCTAGCTGTTGAGCATCAGACTTCAGCAGCTTTTAAATCTCGATAAATATTAGCTGTCGAGTTTTAAAATCCAGCACTTCTTCACTTGTTTTTTGGACAAATTTGCATGGCTTTAATACTAAAACTTGAAACTTTGTTCCTTGAAGCATTAAACACATCCTAAATCTACCAAATTACAAGTAAAATGCATTTTGTCAAAAGATTAGCCAATTCTAAATTGACATATGTTCCTAACATCAAATCACATATGTCCTAACAAATATAATATTTTATTATTTTATCTATTTTTATTTTGACCTATGGTAGGCTACATTTCAACTATTATAAAAATGTTATGATATTTCGTTATCACGTTAATACAATTCAGAATAGGCTGTTAGTAAATAGTAATATTAATCAATATAGGTCTAAGCCCCCATCTTAAAGAGGCAACTTTCATTAATATAGTGCACAAAAATGAGAGGCAAAACATGTGCAAGACTAATTGAAAGCCTTCAAAAGTTCCTTAAATTGATGCCATGCATAACTGATTTGGAGTTTAAGGGTTATCCATATATTTGGTGCAATCAGAGAGCCGAAAAAATAACATTTGAGAAAAGATTGGATAGGGCCTTGGCAACTAAAGAGTGGGAAGATATGCATAGAAACGCTTCCTTAGCTCACCTTGGCAACTAGTAGCATGATATCTGATCATGTAGATCATAGGTACTCCTTATAAAACAGATGGAGGAAGCAGTGAGAGGAGGAGGAAGGCCTTCAGAGTTGAAGAAATGTAATAATAACATCCCAACTGTGAATAAGTTATAAACAATAGTGTGATAATCATACAAGCTTAGAGGAAGTAGTATGTACAAAATCACAGAGAAGATAAAAGCTTGCAAGAAAAAACCTACAACTATGGTATAGAGGGGTATTTAGCAAAGTACAAAGAAAAATCAGGGAAAAGAAAGAGCAAGCTAACATTAGAAGTGTGGTCTAATGCGCATGATCTCAGACTAGCTAAGGAATTCAGTAAGCAAATAAATAATCTACTAGAATCAGAAGCCAGAATAAATTATGTGGAGACATAGATTGCAGATTTCTTGACTATGAGTTGTCTTGTTTCTGAAGCTGATTACCTTCTTGTGATAGAAACTAGACTCTCCATGAAAGTAATCACCTACCTTCAGTTTGAATATTTTTTTTCTTGGATGAAGGGTTCGAACAAGACTTAGCTGCCAGTGTGGTTACAACAAAATAGTATCATTCTTTCAAAACCCGAATGGTAGGTTAATTTATGTAAGAGATCCAATAGTGCTAAATAGCCTAAATAGCAAAGTCCAAGGCTCCCTAACAAGAAATTTAAGCAATAAGTATCAAACAAATCTCTGACGGTTCTTCATCTTTGATAAAAAAAAAAATTGAAAAAAAAAAAAACCATAGCAAAGATTCATTCAACATGAAAAAGCTTGAAGGGTGGCAAATGAAATCAAGGAGTGGAGATAAGGGAAAAAGACAAAGACACGAGAATTATCTAACGACTAAAGAAGAGTGAAAGTGAAAGATGAAGGGGATGGGAGGTGGCCATTGTTGATCGGGAATTCCTTGAACCGTGTGTACATAAATATGATTTAATAGAATATTAAATATAGAGTAACTTTTATATTTCTTCTAAAAAAAAGATTAACTTGTTTATTGATTTATTTATTAGGTAATTTAATCTCTCTCTCTCTCTCTCTCTATATATATATATATATATATATATATATATATTTTTTTTTTTTTTTTTTAAACAATCTTTTTTTTTGGATAAACTGGATATATTAAGGATAGCTACTAAAGAGTTATGGCACTGCTACGACAGTGCCCACAATAAAAAGTACCTAACGCATGAGGTCTAATTAAGTTGATCAATAATACAACCCAGGGAAGAGGAAAAAACAATAATCTACATTTATATAGGAATACTAAAAGGTGAAGCTTAACATTCATTGTTATATGATTTTATTGAGCCACATCAGCATAACATTTTGTTCAATTTTGATCCAGTTCAGTCCATTTTGGTCAACTTTCGTCTATTGGTCCATTTTGGTCCCGTTCAGTCCATTCAGTCCAATTTAATTCATTTGCTCTACTTCGATAATGCTTTGGGAGGGGAGATTTGTGCTTCATCGAAATTCTCAACGTAATGTTGGTATATTTTTTATAAATATTTTTCTTATGTTATTATCTAATTGCTGAAACTAAATCTTCAAGTTGGTACTTGGAGTTATTAGCAAGATGTTCGCATGCAACAATCATATATAGAAATAGTCTATGGATTTGGAGTTTCATTCGGTAAGTACGGTAAATAGTATTGGTTGTAGCAAACTAAAATAAGGTTATTCCGTTTATAAAAACATCAATTTTATAGAGTGACCTGTTTTGCTTTTGGGATTGATAATTAAACCATTGTAGTGATTTTTATTTTGAATAGCTCTCTATCAATTTTCCCCATGTCCCCATATTGCGTTTCCCTTTCTATTCTGCATTTATTTATTCTACGAATATTATTTGTGTAATATCTTAAACCAAGGCCAACTATATAATTGGACTAATTAACACTAGGCTTAAAATTGGTTTGTGGGTTTGGTTAAACAGTGTTTTAAGGGTATTTGCTAATTGACAATTTTAGGAAAGTTTTGATACTACTTTTATGGAAAAATATAAAAAATTGTTAAAAAATCAGATATTTTTTTCCATAGAAAATTTCTAAGAATATTTTCTAAATTAATGTCCTTAAGACATCCGTTAACTTTTCCCTTGATTTATTAGTAAGACCAGGATGAACTTAGTCTAAATAATATAACATAGGAAACAAAATAAGAATGAAAACAACCAACACGAGAAGCAACAAAGGCAAGAAGTCATAGCACTCTACGCAGTTGCACCAATGTATAGTTGGCTTCCTTCCACATTTATAGCAAAACATAGTACCGCATCTGCATCCAGAATCATAGAACCTACATTATGAAAAATAATTCTATATGTCTACCTGTGAGGAAAATATTGATCGAGTAAAGAGGAAAAGAAAACAGGAACATAAAAATGGTACTATACAAGTAAAATGAAATCTTTTGCGTAGGTTATATCAAGTAAAATGCTTTATAGCCAAAGTGATAGAAAAGAAATCTAGTCTTTTAAATTTCTTTTTTCTAACAGGGTATGTCACGTATCTCATTAAACATTGAATTTCTTTTTCTTTTTTCTTTTTTTTTTTGGGGGAAACATACATTGAAATGTAAAAAGGAAAAAGAAAAGGAAAGATACTATATAAAAGATTGCCAAAAGTTTTTCGATTGGGTTTGCTATCAATGCATGTCGTACAAAAATACAATTCTCTTGCTTTTCTTTTTCTTCCCATTTTTGGTCTGGCCCAACCCGTATTATAAATCTGTTAAAAGTAATTTCCATGCACCTTTCACAATTATCAAACAATTAGCCATAGGCCAAATGGAAATTGCTCTCTAATGGTAAAGTTGAAATTAATTTGGGGAATGTTTGGTTTTTGTTCTCTCTTTTCTTTTCTTTTCTTTTTTTTTTTTTTTTTTTTTTTTTTTTTTTTTTTTTAAGTGAAATGAAAAGAGTAGGGATATTTGCGTCAGCCAGTTCATGCTAAATTAGATATGAAAGAGTCATACTGTGGAGTCAATAAGAATATGTTGGCACTTTTGAGAAGAAAAAAAAACCTTTCAGCAGAATCCCACAGAAATCTATAATGGAATGGATTAAATTATTTGTTGGATTTTAACCAAAAACTTTAAATCATAAAAAATTCAATAGAAGCCAAAAATAAAATGTGCTGAGTCAAATATCAAAATTTAAAGGCTGCCAAAAACAGTTGTTTTCTTCTTGAACTTGAGGCAGGTCCTCTAATATATTTAAGATTTGAAAATCTTATAGCCTTCCCTCCCCTCCCCCACACCAACCCCCCCCCCCCCCACCCCCACAAAAAAAAAAAAAAAAAAAAAAATCATATAATAAGGAATCGAAAATACAAGGTAAAAAAATCCTGAAATTTTTAATTAGTCTGTGTTTAAATTTTCAATCAAATGCTTTAAGTAGTGTTGAGATTTAGAACTCACTAATCAGGTCACTTTTAAGATGAATTTCCTAAATGATTTGTTAATATGACAAAACTACACTTTAAAATATTTGTTAATGTATGGGCAATCGGGGGAAACAAGAAAAAGCAATAGAAACTTTTAAACTTTGGAGTTCCCTGAAGATCATAGTAAAAAAATGTCAAAATAAAACAAAAATATAAAAGTCGATCAAACCTGCATGACATATGTCTGCAGCCACTAATACGCTCCACATGATAGTCACAGGTAGGGCATTTGACCCATTTCTTTGACACAGCGAGCTCCTTAAAAATTTGATCATTTTCTTCTATTCTTTCGCAGTTGTTGCACTCTGGCCACTGCAAATTGCATTGAAAACAATACAGCTGCTTGCATTTGGGACACTCTGACCTCTTTACAATTCCTCCACATTCATTAATCACCAACTCCAAACACTTCTTATTAGGACAATAACTTTTTTTATTGGGTTGAATAGCCAAATTGCAAAGAACATCACACCATTTCACAAAAAGAGATTTGGGTATGATTTTCCGGCAGGTGTGAGGGTCTAAAATCTGCTTACAAGTGAACCAATAAGGGCATCTTATCTCGGCAACATTGTCTTCAACCCTTGCAATGATGTGCTTGACAATACAGTCTGTGCATATAGAATGAGCACACCTATCCTTGTTCATGAACATCTCTTTTGATGACTTGAACTCTATGCATATCTCACATCTTTTCCGGTTGCTAGACTTCAACTCCATCCCACCAATCAGCAATTTAATCAACCACACTTAAAATTTCAAAGAGTAACTTTCTCTCGAACAAAACTCTCTTTGCTACCTAATTTTCTATCTTAATTTTTCTTTATTGTTCTCTTCTTTCGCATCTCAAATCCATGGAATCATTCTAATCTATTTTAAGGTCAAGGTTAAATTTGTAAAACAATAGGTCTAGTTTGTTAGCTAGAATTCTACCGGATGATGATAGCCCTAAAGTTGATGCGAACTTCAAGCCTAACTATCTAACAGAGTTTTAAAATCTTCAATTTTTCTTTGAATAATTCTATTACCACACATTTTTAAACACATTTTCGACAATTATCCTACACACTTTTTCATAGCTGTCTTACGATTACAGACTGTGATTGACTGTCTATCACTATGACATAAAAGGTCTGTTTCAATGTACTTTGAAGTCTAAGATGAAAATTTTAAGTGAGTCTTTTCTTATATTTAAATATTAATTAAATAATATTTATTAGCTTTTTATATCATTTTATTTCAAATCTATTTTTAATATGGGAGAGTGGAAAATTGTACACTCTTAAATTGTACATAGAGTGTACAATATATATATTGAAAACTAGAATGTACAATATTCAAAGAGTATGTAATTTTTTTAAGTAAATTTTATTAAATAAATTTTTTTGGGACAGTACATTCTAGGGGCCTTAATTTATTTTATAAAAACAAAAGAAAATCTTAGGGTTTGTTTGGTAACTGTTTTTTTCCCTTATTTTCTGTTTTCAAAAACTATTTTCTATTTTTGAAATTGAAAAACTTGTTTGTCAACCCAAAATGAACAGAAAACAAAAACTGTTTTCAAAACTCAATTTGTGAAGGAAACTGAAAACATGCAAAATGTTGTTTTTAGTTTTTAATTTTCTAAAGTCAATGAAAATATGCATTTAATTTAATGAATTTGTTTCAATTAATGAGTTAGCATTAAATTTCAAATTCTAATAACAAGATATTTTAGTATTTTCTATTTTTTTCTTCAGAAAACTTTTTTTTTTTTTTTTTAATTTCAACTAACCAAACATGTTTTTGATTTCAAAAATACAAGAAAATTTTTTTTTCTTTATATTCCCAAAAACAAGTTTTTGAAAATAGAAAACAAAAATTATTACCAAACATAACCTTAATTGTTTTTTATTGGGTAATAGAGGGGGCCTTAGGCCAATATCTTAGTGACCTATAGTGTTACCTTGATAACATAGATGCATTATTTTTTTTTTTTCACCACTCACAGTCTGCCATGTAGATACTCTTAAAAATATTTGTTAATATAGGGGAAGCAAGAAATAGAAAACATACATCTAAAGTTCTTTAAGATTTGTAAATATCTTTTAAATCCGTTTTGAGCTATTTTTAGTGGTGGTGGTGGGTCTTGATATGCTATCTTATTATCTTATGATTCTTATTTACTTTTATATTTTGATCTATAGTGGGCTAACATGTCAACTGTCTGAAGATATATATTTTTTTGGTCCGTAAAACAACTCACAGCTTTTTAAGAGTCTCCTTACACGGACGGAGCCAGACAGGCTCGTTATACTTGTTAGTAATATTAATCAATGGAGGTCTAAGCTCCTATCTTAAAGAGGCAATTTCATTAATATAGTACTGCACAAATGAGAGGCAAAACATGTGCAAGAGTACTAATTGAAAGCCTTCAAAAGTTCCTTAACTTGTTGCCATAGCTGATTTGGGGTTTAAGGGTTATTCGCATATACATGGTACAATCAGAGAACAGACAAAGATAACATTTGAGAGAAGATTGGATGGATCCTTGGCAATTGAAGAGTCGGAAGATATGAATAAAAACGCTTCCTTAACTCGAATAGTAGCAATAAGTTACCACAATATCAAAGCAGATCTCTGATTCCATTTCATCTTTGATAAACAAAAATAAATTAACATGAAAAAGGGATGCTAATTATGATGTTAATTTTGCCCAAAGTTTTATCGTTTTTATTTTGTGTGGTTCGGAATGGCTCAGTTAAGAGAATTTGACAAACAATAATAACAAGATAAGAAAAACAAGTAAGGAATTTCACATGAAAAGTGATATGTCCATAATATTTTTACAACACACAACAAATAGATAGTAAATTGTTACTAGTTTTAATTTGAATCCATTACTTAAATTATTTTTTGGATAAATTGCAAGGTACACTCCTGAAATTTGGGATTGTTTGAATTTTACACCCTGAAGTTTGAAAATTTTGATTTTACATCCTAAAATTTGGTTCCGTTAGCAAAACTATACTCTCAATTAATTTTGGCTGTTAAGTGACAAGTCATCATGCTGACTTGTTTTTTTTTTTTTGGCTAAACAAGTCGTTTAAGGGCTAATTTACCCCCCCCCAAAAAAAAAAAAAAAAGTCAGCAAGATGACTTGTCACTTAACAGTCAAAATTAACTGAGAGTGTAGTTTTGCTAACAGAACCAAACTTTAGGATGTAAAATCAAAATTTTCAAACTTTAGGGTGTAAAATCCAAACAATCCCAAACTTCAGAGGTATACTTTGCAATTTATCCTTTTTTTTTAAACTATCTGTAATGGTACATAATAACTTACCACTTAAAATTTACTTTAAATGTAAATATTGGAAACAAAGAGGAAATGTTAAATTGGTCTTGTACTCTAGTGAAATAAAGTGTATTGAAGACTTTTCAACCTTGTCTTCTTAGTATTTATGTGTTGCTACTGACGATTTATTCCTTTAGAACATGTCATAATGTGAATGCGTCAAGCATCAATCCATTGATTTTATCCAAAAACTAGAAGACTCATTCACCGTCAAACCAATGATAGCTAGTGCACCAATTGTGGCAGCACTTTACAGTTTTTTATTTTTTATTTTTTATTAAAGCTCTTACACGTGTCAATCTTAAAATCTTGCTGACATGGAAATTTTAATTTTGGTGTAAATAGGTAACGCCCAATAATGCTAATATCCGTTATATCATATTTGGCTAAGACAAATATGCTCTTTATTTAAGAAAATTCATTTTATAATTAAGATTTTATTTTTTGGATTCAACTGTCCGACTAATGTCATATGATTAATGCATTAATCACATGACAATCTTTACACCTCAAATGGAGAGAGAGAATCATTTTCTAATTTTACTAAAGCTCCTTTTCTTTTTCTTTTTTTTTTTTTTTTTTTTTGATAGGAAATACTTAGCTTCATTGAAAAGAAGATAAAAGATTACATTTGTCTTGAGCACAAGCATGCTCAATCAGGCTAGGACATTCCTCTAGCCATGCAACATAATCACCAACATGTTGAGCATGTTGGGCTAGTAAGTGGGCTGGGACATTTCCCTGCCGTTTGATGTGGGACACCTTCCACTGCCTAAAAACAGAGACATGGTTTAAGAAACCAAAAAGAACGTTAGCCACAGATGAGCGTGGGGAAGCCAAGCCTAAGAGAGCATTACAGACTTCCAAAGAGTCTCCCTCAAATTCCACCTCTCTAACCCCCACGTCCCTGGCAAAGAGAATACCAGCTTCCCATGCTTTAGCTTCGGCCTCAATTGCTCCTAGTGGGAAATTCCACCGTTTGCTGAGGGCAGCGACCACCTCTCCTTCTTCATCTCTAATGACCACCCCTGCCCCAGCTTGTTTCCTATTTGAGAAGACCGCCCCGTCAATATTTACTTTGTAAAACCCGTGGCTTGGGGGATGCCAGGAGACCGGCCCAGCAGGAATCACCGTGTGCTCTGTTTTTGGAGCATTTGCGACACGGTAATCCTCAACCAGCACCATGGCATTCCTAAGGATGGTCCGACCAGCCTTTCCCTTGCCACCCATTCGGAGATCGTTCCGGTTCTTCCAAATGCCCCAGCAGACCGAGATGAATTGTTCCAACAGCCCAGGCCGATGGTGTTCGCGCCGATGTAGGCACTCAACAACATCAAGGAAATTTCCATTCGCTGAGAAGTCAAAGGGAAAAGCGAACTTGCTGCAATTCCAAACTTCCTTAGCATGTTCGCAGAGCCAAAGAAGATGGCCGGTGGTCTCCTCATCTCTCCCGCAAAGATCGCACACACCGTCCGGAGTTATCTTCCTCTTTGCCAAGTTTTCCTTTGAAGCGAGGATGTTTCGACTCGCTTTCCATGCAAAATGCTTAATTTTCTGTGGTATATTCAAGTTCCAAATTGTCTTCCATAATTTCCTCCTAGCCACTCCGTTTGAGCAATCTGCCGGCCCTGTTATCTTGAGCTCCTCAAGTGCCAAAATGTATGCACTTTTCACTGTGAACTTTCCATTCTTAGTTGCTGCCCAGACCAACCGGTCACTGGTGATGGAAGAACTCAGGGGGATGCCTAAAATCGTGTCCCTATCCTCCGAAATGAACCATTGGCCGAGTTTGTCGATATCCCATTCATTGGTTACTCTGTTTATGAGCTCACAAACCAGAGCATCCTTTGAATTTTGTAACACAGGTGAAATGACTTTGTATGAGCTCGGCCTAGGAACCCATTTATCCCTCCACACCCTGATTTTGTTTCCGGACCCAACCTGCCATCTCATCCCTTTTCCGATTACTCCTTGAGCCGCCATCAAGCTTCTCCAAGCATAAGACGGACTCCGGCCCATAGTTGCCTCGACAAAACTACAATGCGGGAAGTATTTTGCCTTGTATACTCGGCAGAACAGGGATGAGGAGTTTGTTTGCAGCCGCCATCCCTGTTTCGCCAACAAAGCCAAGTTGAAACTCCGCAGGTCCCGAAAGCCCAGCCCTCCCCTGTCCTTTGGCATGCACATTTTATCCCAGCTCAGCCATGCAAGTTTCTTCTCATTCTTTACCTGACCCCACCAGAATTGTCTTATCATTCCTGTCAGCTCCTCACACAATTTCTTAGGAAGCAGAAAACAGCTCATTGTATACGAAGGCACTGCTTGGGCTACCGACTTAATTAGGACTTCCTTTCCAGCATGTGTTAAGAGCTTCTCCTTCCACCCCGACACTTTGTTAGCCACCCTCTACTTGAGATGGGCGAAGGTGTTATTTTTTGACCTTCCCACAAGAGATGGCAACCCGAGGTAGGCTTCATGGGGTTTGATGACTTGAGCACCGAACAAGAGTTTCACCCTCTCCCTTGTTGCATTATCAGTGTTGGGACTGAAGTACAAGGAGGTTTTATTGCTATTTAATTGTTGGCCGGAGGAGAGTTCATAGACCTTTAGGATTCGTTGGATTTCCTTTGCTTCGCTCACCGAAGCTCTTCCGAACACCAAACTGTCATCCGCAAAAAATAGGTGTGACACCCTTGGACCCCGAACTGAGGCAGCCACCCCTTTGATGGCTTTCCGGAGGGTGGCCTGATGAAGTAAGGCCGATAAGCCTTCAGCACAGATGAGGAAGAGGTAGGGTGATAGTGGATCACCCTGCCTTAGACCGCGGGTCGGCTGGATGTGGCTGCATGGAAGCCCATTGACACGAACGGCATATTTCACCGAGGTCACACACCGCATCACAAGACTAATCCATTTATCATGGAACCCAAGTTTCTGCATGATTTGTTGCAGGCAGCCCCATTCGACGAGGTCGTAAGCTTTGCTCATATCAAGCTTGATCGCCATCTCCCCACAGTTTCCTTTCTTTTTCTTGCTGATATGGCTCATCAGCTCGTGCGCCACCAGTACATTGTCGGTGATGAGCCGCCCTGCCACAAACGCACTTTGGTTTTCACCTATAACTTCCTGTAGAACCAATTTCATTCTATTCGCCACAGCTTTTGAGGCTATTTTATAAGCCACATTGCAAAGAGATATTGGTCTATAATCAGTTACTTTTTCAGGGTTCTTTGTCTTTGGAATAAGAACAATGTGAGTATCATGGAACTTTGGGGGGGGCAATACCATGGTTTAAAAAATTCAGAGCAGTAGTAATAACAATGGACTTGACTGTGGGCCAAAATTGCTGAAAAAATAAGGGGGGCATACCGTCAGGGCCTGGGGCAGTGAGGGGGTGCATTTGTTTTAGGGCCTTTTCCACCTCTCCAGCATGGAAGTCTTTAGTGAGGGTAGCATTCCTCCCCTCTGAGACCTTGGAAGTTATAGCATCTAAAAGCTCACGCTCCACCCTTGGTTGAGAGGAAGAGAAAAGTTGATCAAAATAATCTACAAAAATTTTCCCGACTTGCTCCAGGTCCTCATGCCACAAATTATTTGCATCCAGAATCCTGCTGATGGTATTTCTGCGGAGCCTATTTGAGGCTTTGGTGTGGAAAAAGGAGGTGTTTCTGTCACCTGCCTTCAGCCAGTTGTTTCGGCTCCTCTGGTGCCACATTTCTTCTTCAATGCCAAGCCACCTGTTCAATTCCTTTTTTGTTGCATGGACTGTTTCTAAGACCGTGTTACCCTTCATGGACTCAAGAGCTTGGATTCTTCTTTGGAGCTCAGCAACCTGTTTTCCCACGTGGCCAAACGTTTGCTTGTTCCAATTCTTCAAAGAGACTTGGCATTCCTCAATGCAAGTTTCCAGAGGCCAAGAGGATCCCCTGGACTTACCCATGTCCCACGCCCCTTGAACCACCTCTTTACAACTTGCATCCTCAAGCCACATGGATTCGAATCTCCACACTTTGGTACGTTGCTTTTGTTTTCTTGGGTGGGTTGTTTCCTTAAGAACTAGAATACAGTGGTCTGAAACTGAGGTAGCAACATGAAAGAGTTTTGCTGCAGGGAAGGACTCATCCCAATTTGTTGATACCAGAGCCCTGTCCAATCTTTCCCGGACCCACCCTCGACAACCAAGCCTTCTACTCCATGTAAAATCTGAGCCCACGTACCCCAAGTCCCTTAGTTGGGATTTGTTGATTGCCCCACGGAAAGCCTGCATTTGCCCACCCGGCCTTACACCGCCACCTTCTTTCTCCTTGGCATACATAATTTCGTTGAAGTCCCCCATGCATACCCAAGGTAGGTTGCTTCTATGACTGAGATTTTCCATCAACTTCCACGACTCCTCCCTTTTTCCAGTCTCCGGATGCCCGTAAAAACCAGTGAACCGCCATTTCTTCATCCCCTGCTAAAGCTCCTTTTCTAATTAAGCCCCTTTTTCTTTTTCACCATAACTTGTATATGCATGAATGATCGGTGAATGTAATATTGGAATTTCACACTTGTCAAAAAAAAAAAAAAAAGTAAGGAATTTCACCACTTGTGGCTGCAGTTTGCAGATCAACATGGTCAACGTTGCTTCAACTGATGCCGAGTCAAGATAGTTAATACGGTCAACCATCTATGATATGTAGATGGAGACGCACCTTATCCAAAAAAAAAAAAAAAAAAAATCATTAAAGAGTTAGATTTCTTCAAAATTGGCCGCTTACCCTTAAAAAATTCTAAAACTTTGAGTTTTGTTTGGCATGTATTTTTGTATTGGCCTTAAGATGAAGAAGTTCTTACTTCTTAGAGCTTTTGCTTTAAGATAGTTTTGTTTTGTTTATTATATACATTTGTGGATCCCATGCGTGTGTAACAAGTTTTTCCCTTTCAAAAATCTTCCGGCCTGCTTTTATTGTTATTATTTTTTTGAATCTTTACAGAGTCTTCTGTTTGGGCTTAAAACAAAAACAAAAACAAAAACGAATAGCCTAATGGAGGCTAGAGTTTTCAAAACTAGATTATATATGCTAAACCCTTTTGAAGATATATTTTTTTAAGTACCAGGTATTACATTTAGTGCGATTGAACTATAAGACCTGGATAACTTGAACCTTTAGATCACTTGACCAATATATAAATGCCTCAGAGTTCACAAAGCAGGAAAAAGTCAGCTTACACACTTGCGCTTCAATCATTTCCAAGTTTAAATATACCATCATATTCATGGTACGCAAGGTTTAATTAGTATTTGATCTTTTCAAAAAAAAAAAAAAAAACTAAAAATGCACATGATAATTAGTCAAAGAAACATCAATTGCCCCGAACAATGACAATGAACTGCCCCAATAATTGGTTTTTTAAGATGGGCTAGTAGTGGTGGTTAAGGAATGGTTCTCGAATAAACTATAATACAAAACGTCACCATTAAAAACTACCTAGTCTTGTGTCCACTTGCGAGGAAATACATAGACTTATTCAGTGACTCCACTCTATAAATAGACATGTTCTGATATGCAATATTATTCACACCTCAACTAAGCATTCAGCAAAAACAACCAAGCATACAGCCTCAAATATGACGAAACTTTTTACTTGCCTTCTAACTGTGACCCTATTGGCTTTGGCATCCTCTCTTGCCTCTGCTCATGACCCTAGTTCTTTGCAGGACTTTTGTGTTGCAGTAAACAATTCCAACTCTGCTGGTATGTACCTACTCTATTATGGTTTTCTTGGAGTCGTTTCAAGCTATTTGGATTTAGTTTTCTCGGTTATGATTTCACATATTAATTAATGAAATTTCATGATATTGGGAATCTACATATTAATGGAATTATTCTTGGAGGTGATTTATATACATGGGATTTTTTTTTATAAACGTACATGCATGACATGTTTCAACAATTATTATTGAAGCCTCACATTTGTGATATTAACAATCTTTTGTTTTGCAGTATTTGTGAATGGAAAGTTTTGCAAGGACCCGAAGCTTACTACAGCCGATGACTTTTTCTTACCCGGGCTTGATGTTCCTAGAAGCACCTCAAATCAAGTTGGATCAAATGTAACTCTTATAGATGTGGACAAATTTCCTGGACTCAACACATTAGGGATAGCCTTGGCTCGTGTTGACTATGCACCATATGGCCTAAATCCTCCCCACATTCACCCTCGTGCAACGGAGATTCAAACAGTCATAGAGGGTACTCTTTTAGTTGGCTTTGTTACATCCAATCTAGATAACCGTTTTATCACCAAAGTTCTGAACAAGGGTGATGTCTTTGTATTTCCAATGGGTCTTATTCACTTCCAGTTCAATATAGGAGAGACCAATGCCCTTGCATTTTCTAGTCTCAGTAGCCAAAATCCTGGGGTTATCACCATAGCAAATGCAACCTTTGGATCTAATCCTCCTATCAACCCTGATGTTCTCGCCAAGGCATTCCAACTCGACAAAAGTGTGGTTAATTATCTTCAACAAAAATTCTAGTGCAATGATGAACCATTAGACGGTTCCAATAAAGTTTGGCATTTTCAATTGTTGTAATGTGAAAAGTAACAATTTTTATTTATTTATTTATTTATAGAGGTGATATGATTTGAATTTATGATTTTTGTTTTATAATTATTATTCCTTATTATCAAGTCAAGATACCAAATAGTGTTTAATGAGTAAATACACAACTAAACCTCAATTAGATCTTCTTGTGACTGTTAGTACTATATCACATATGTAGCATATTTTTCATTTGTTCCGAATTGTATGTATTTTACACAAGTTTCATATTGTTCTTACTGTTCGATGGAATATAGGAAAATCAATTCCTATTGATGGTTGCTATGGAATAAAGCGATATCTTGAGAAAATTTTCATCACAAACTTTCCAATGACATTTTATACTAACCCATACCTAGCAAGACATCTCCATGATCTGATAGAGAGAGAACTAACAAATCAAAATCTTAGATTATATGATTTTCTGAAACAAATGGAAAGTAAAAATCTCAAAACTCAAATTAGTGGTGAAGCTAGGAATTTATTTTTGGGAGGGTCGAACATAAAATTAGACAACTAACTTTTCACTATAAAATCTAAAATAGTAATGTACATACAATTTAATAATCAATATAGAAGTTAAGTACTTTATAATTCAATATATGCTACAAAAAAAATGTATTTAATTAAAATTAAACAATCATAAGACAAAATTGACAAGAAGATTTAATATCTTTAATCAATTATGAAATGGGCAAAGTATAATGACTAAGATAAAAAAAAATACTAATAATTTAAAGATTGCTAAGTAAAAGACAAACAATCATTTAAACTTCAATGAATAAAAAACATCTAATAAAATACAAGTACAACCAAATACATGTTATATTATTTTTATGTATAAATTAAATTAAATGATAAATAGTAGTATATTTTAATCAGGTACATTTATAAATTATAATGTTATATGATATATTGATTGTTTTAACAACAAATAAATATATGATAATAAAAGAAAGAAAAAAAAGAAAAGAAAAGAGGAGTACCTTTGTACCTAGGAAAGTGGGAATGCTTAAATATGTTTCACAATCAAAGGGCTTGGCCAAATACCACTATTGGCCGAAATATGTAACAATCTACCACTGTTTACGAATTATATAGAGATATACCACAATTTTGGAACTCCAATTCGAGTTTGTCGTGTAACTTGAGTTCCGGAAATTCAAGTTCTATTAAAAATTGCCACCATGCATGGTAGGCTGAGGTGGATTATTATCATTTTAAAATGCCACCTAGAACTCGAGCTCTAGAAGCTCGAGTTCCTTGTTGATACAACTCAAGCTCTTCAAGCTAGCTAGAATACTATAAAAATAAATTAAAACACAAAAATGTTTGAGCTCTTCAAGCTGGGCAGCTAAATCAGAACACATAAATGCATCTTTGGGAACAAAATAACATAGTGGAACTCAAAAACAATGACAAACGAAGTAGAAACACCATATCTACCTAACCATAGAATTATGACCAAAATGTTAAAAACAAGAAAAGTAACACAAAAAACAAAGACCCAGTACTACTTAAAAAGAAAAAGAAAAAAAAAAAAAAAAGGAAGGAAAGGAAAGCTGACGTTGTTGAGCAAGAAATTGGAGTTAGACATTTTTAAGCTAAATGTTGAAGAAAATATTGAAAAGGTTGAACAAGATCAATTTTTACAACAAGTTAATGAATTTTTGTAAACTATTTACAAGGAATTCGAGCTCCACAAGCTTGAGTTCTAGGTGGCATTTTAAATTTTAAAAAAGCCCAGTTTAGCCACCATGGTGGCAATTTTTAATGGAACTCGAGTAACATGTCAAACTCTTACTCGAGTTCAAGGAACTCGAGTTCCAAAATAGTGGCAGATAGTCCAAATAGTTCCAAAACAGTAGTAGATTGCTACATATTTTGGCCAACAATGATATTTGACTATTTTAGCCCAAAGGGCCTACACGGGTACAACAAACACAATTGCTTTTGTAGAAAAATTTTTAACCATACACATGGGTGGTTGTCTTATGTCTAGTTTGCTGCAATATTTATTCACTTTTCACACTAAATGGAAGCTTTGTTATACTTTACATTGTAAATGGCGAAACATAGAGTAAAGAAAAACTGAAAAAGAAAGAAAAAGAAGAAGGCAAAGTTGAGCTGTTGAGAGAATGAGAGTTGAAACACCATGCCAGAGATAGAAGCAGTCAGACAAGAAAGCGAGAGAGAGACAAAGAGAGTGAGAGCGAGAGAGGGAGAGAGAGTCACCTATGTAGAAAAATGTTTGCAACTGTGTGGTGATGCGGTGCCTCCAACCTTCGATCTTAATTCTGTTTTGGGGCAAGTAAGCCCTAGAAGTATTAAGATGAAATTAGATTTTTCCCGCCTTTTATTTGTTAGATAATTGTTAAAATAGCTGTGCATTTCAAAATTCTGAATGTCTAATAATTATTATAATTTATATATATATATATATATATATATATATATATATATATTTATCACTAATTAGATTCTATCTTATTTAAAGTTATATGTAATTTTAGGCTTTCTTGTATATGTTATCCGAGTATGGAGGGCCAAAATGGTAATTTTCCTTAAAATTTTCAAATTAGCCAAGATAATTCCAAAACTATATATATATAATATAGCTAGCCCATTGTGGTTTAATGGGATACGTGAAGATCAATTGGATTCCTTGCACCTGGTTTGGCAATGGGTAGATAGACAAAGGACATATGGATGAGTTTGAACTCTTCTTCACAATTAATAGCTTGGAAAATCTGACTTGCTTGAAAGTTGAAACCTTAGGGTTATCGTGCGAGACTCCCAACTCCAAAGCGCATTTCATAAATTGGTTTAAGCATAAAAGTTAGAGCTTTGATCTTTGCCTATGAGGTTGACAGTCGTGTCGACATTGATTAGGAGGGAGTTTCAATCAATATGATAGCCGCGATACAATCTCACAATGAAGAATTCTCCTTATTAGCTAGTAGCTAGGCAACATGATTCAAGATAAGGACGGCATATGATAATAGATTATTTTAAGAAAATATTGATATCACTTTTATGAGAAATATAAAGAACTATCAAATTTTTCAATTACTTTTTTTTTTTTTTTTTTTATAAAATATTTCTAAAAATATTTTCTAAACTAATTCTCTTAAAGTATCCATTAACTCTTCCCTTGAAGATATTCAACATTTCTTGCACAAATTTTGCACCTGGGAAGTAAGGCCACATCCTTTCTAAATATATAGTAAGATATAGAACCTACAAGTGAAAAGCATTAGGGTCACATTTCCAATAATTTTAACCCTCAGAACAGTTAAGCAGAAGTTGCATTAGTCTAGCTTGAAATCTGCGCAAATTATATACTTGTGGAAATTATCATGAAGAGGCCTAAACTCATAGTAGGCTCATGTATATATGTATTTATATGACAAGCAAACTAATCATAATTTTACTTATAGTGCAAGTATTAAGTATTATAACTGTAGGAGTAGTCTAGAATTAGTTACTAAAACTATAATATATATAAAATTTAAGTATATATATATATATCAACTTTTATTCAATATTTAAACTCACCAATAAAATCCTTGCACATCATATTTTCTTTAAATAGGAGAATATATAGTTCCGTACAAAAATACAATTATAATAAATTATTATTAATAACTACCAAAATTATCAAATTTCATATATGTAGAGAAGAGAATTTTTTTTTTTTTTTTTTTATTACGTTAAACATTCCAGTGCATTATACATATTTATATGGCTTATTGATTAGTATACCTTACAATGGATTTATTGTGAAAATACAGTCCATATAAATAATATATTAAAGATATAGTCACCGAAGGCTTTTCATTGTGGACATTGCCTATCAAGACAAATCATGTTAATCCTCTTACTTTTGCTTCTCTCTTTTCTCTCTCAGTCACATTCTCAACAAAAATTCTAACATAGTGCCAAAGCTAGATTAATTAGAACATTAAGAAACCCTATCTACATATTGTTATTTCACACATCATGTACATTTTTTTTCTTTAAAGTCAAACCAATAATATCATGACATATAATTAGTTATAATCAATTATTTTGAATTTCAAATTATAATTAATCACTCATAATCACTTGTGGTTAACCTTCGGTTTCAAGAATGCATATTATCCATTGAAATTTGATGTGGCTTCATATTTAGTGGTCCGATTGTTGCACTCAAAATGTCGTTTAGATTGTTAAGATTTTTTTTAATTAATCTCTTATTTATCGAAAGGTCAAAATGACGATTTTTCCCTTAATGATGTAAAATTATGTTTTGGTTTTCTGTTGGGTTAAACTGGCGGTTGCAACAAAGGGGTGTCTACAAGCCCATGCAGTATCGTTCTCGGAACTCAAATTTATATTGCTACGAGAATGAAGCATGCAAGAACAAGAGCAAGACTACCGCTGATTACTACCACAGTAGCACCAAGGGTATTGCTTGACCAAGTCATTGGTAGTTTATTGCAACAACTCGTTCAAGAATCAACAGGTTCAATATTGTGAACAGGATTTTTGAAGGTAGTTGGGATCGATAGGGAAAACAAATGGTGGGAAAGAAACAAAGACCTTGAGGATATCTTATTTACCCTCAAAAAACCTGAACACGACCGAAGCCAAATGTCAATGACCAGCTTGTCCTTCACTCTGTCAATCTTCAAGGCTCTATGCATCATTGGTGGACCTCACCATCATGTCTCAGGCAAGGCAAAAACTGTGGCTCAGGTTAGAACTCGCAACCCCATTTCTCATTAAGAACCATTGGTTCTGAAACTACATAACAACAATGAACTCTGTCTCTCCTAGAGACCAAGTTATACAAGTGACCAAGTAGACTAATTATCTCACCAGTGGCTTACTACTAAGCCAAGGACGTGTTAGACTTAGCCTTCAATCATTTCAAGTTTAAATATAGTATATATCATTGTACGTAAGTTTTAATTATTAGTATTTGGTTCACCAAAAAAAAAAAATTATTAGTATTTGATCTTTTCAATAAAACATGTGTATGATAATTGGTCAAAGAAACATTACCCTGAACAATGACAATGAAGTGCTCCAATTAAATTGGTGTTTTAACATGGGCTAGTAGTGGTGGTTAAGAAATGGTTCACGCATTACATAAAAAATATCATAGCCGTTTAAATTTACCTAGTCTTATATGCTATTTGCGAGAAAATATATAGACCAATTCGGTGACTCCTCTCTATAAATAGACATGTTCTGATCTGCAATATCATTCACACCTCAACCAAGCATTCAGCAAAAATAAACCAAGCATACAGCCTCAAATATGACGAAACTTTTTACTTGCATTCTAACTGTTGCGCTATTGGCTTTGGCATCCTCTCTTGCCTCTGCTCATGACCCTAGTCCATTGCAAGACTTTTGTGTTGCAGTTGACAATCCCAACTCTGCTGGTATGTACCTACTCTATTATGGTTTTCTTGGAGTCGTTTCAAGCTATTTGGATTGATTTTTCTCTTTTAGATTCTACACATTAATGAAAACTTTCTGATATTGGGAATCTAAAAAATTAATGGAATTATTTTTAGAAGCGATATATAATAGCTACATGGGATTTAATTTTTTTGTTTTTTCTTTTTTTAACGTACATGCATGACATGTTATCATCCTTTTATCATTGAAGCCTCACATTTGTGATATTAACAATCTTTTCTTTTGCAGTATTTGTGAATGGAAAGTTTTGCAAGGACCCAAAGCTTACTACAGTTGATGACTTTATCTTCATGGGGCTTGATGTTCCTAGAAACACCCTTAATCAACTTGGGTCAAATGTCACTTTAGTAAACGTGGACATGTTTCCTGGCCTCAACACTCTAGGGATAGCTTTGGCTCGTGTTGACTACGCACCGTATGGCCTAAATCCTCCCCACATTCATCCTCGTGCCACCGAGCTTTTGACAGTCATAGAGGGTACACTTCTAGTTGGCTTTGTCACATCCAACCCTGATAATCGGCTCTTCACCAAAGTTTTGAACAAGGGAGACATCTTTGTCTTTCCAATGGGTCTCATCCACTTTCAGTTCAATATAGGAGAGACCAATGCCATTGCATTTTCTAGTCTTGATAGCCAAAATCCTGGGCTTATCACAATAGCAAATGCAACTTTTGGATCTAATCCTCCTATCAATCCTTATGTTCTCGCCAAGGCATTCCAACTCGACAAAAGTGTGATTAATTATCTTCAACAAAAATTCTAGTGTAATGATGAACCATTACACAGTTCCAATAAAGTTTGGCATTTTTAATTTTTGTATTTGAAAGTAACAATTTATTTATTTTTTATAGATGTATTATGATTTGAATTTGTAATTTTTGTTTTATAATTATTATTCTTTATCGTCGGATCAAGATATCAATTAATTTTTAGTATAATTATTATAAAATAAAATCATTGTTTATGTGTTTTAATAGTATGACAACGGAAGAATAAATACACAACTAAACCTCAATTAGATATTGTTGTGACGTTTAGTATAATCACATATTTAGCATATTTTCCATTTGTACCGCAATTTGTATATATTTTACTTATGTTTCATATTCTTCTTAAATGGCCAATGGAATAAAGCAATATCAATTGCTATTGATAGTAGCTATATAATAATGGGATATTTTAGAAAATTTACGTCATAAACTATCCAATAATATTTTTTTTTGAATTAAATTAATGTTTAGAAGGACAAAAGGTAAGTTCGCAAAAGTAAAAAGAACTGAGCCAAACCCACTTTTTGTATCCAAAGCTATATTGAGGGTCCAACTTTGCACACAAATTCACCACAAACCATACATGAGTGATCATAAAAGTTGTTACTTTCATAAAATTGAGTTGATTATCTAGGTACTACAATAATTGTACATCAAGATCATCTCTGTATTGTTAGATATCTCATGTGCAAGAATGACAGAAAATCAACTTAATTTGCAAGTTTTCCCTGTTGAATTACCATACTTCGAAGAATGGTAATTCAACAGGGAAAACTTGTAAAGTATGGTAATTCCCAATTGACTACCTCTCCAACATCACCAAATTGTAAAAACGTCGGGACCTTTAGAAAGTAGAATACAAAAACATTCCTTTCTTCTTGCCATTTTTTTTTTTTCTTCTCTTATTTTGTTCTTCACTATTTTGAAGCTTGGAGTAGAGTAATTGTTGTCTATTTAATTTTTAATTGATGTCAAATTTTACATCACGTGTTCAATTTATTTTTCTTAACTTTGGTGTCAAGTGATATCCATCATAATGCTTATCATTGAAGTTGAAACGATCACCTTACTAATTTAAGTAAGACTAGTTCATCATCACTACTATTGAATGTTTTTATATGAAAACACGACTTACAACCTAATTCTCTTTACAAGAAAAACCAAATAACATCATTTAACTCTAGTATTTTTGAAAATTAAAATTAATATCTTTAATAAATTATTTTAAAAAATTTACACTACACTTAACCAAAAAAACAGATGAAGTTTTGTTTTTTTCACATCTCATCTACATCAAAAGTTAATTGATGTTTCTAATGATAAAAAATAATCAGTATTGGTCCGACACTATAGATTCAAAGGAGCTTTATTAGTACTTTTGAATATTGTTCTTTTTCTTTTGTGTTAAGGGAGGGTAATTCCCCTGCCATCTTTTGGCCCAATGGATAGCTATGTTCAATTGGACAAAACTGATTACTCTCTATGATCTTCCTAACTTGATGGCTTAGAATTTAGACAAAATATGGTTATAGATCCTCTCTCCCCTTTTCTAATCTACTCTCCTTGTATTCAAATACAATGTATTAATTATTATTATTATTATTTTTAAGGGTAATTATGTTTCACTCCCTTGAAGTTTGAAAAAATGACACTCTACCCCAAATTTGAAGAGAAAAAACACTTTCCCCCCTTAACATTCAATTGAAGAAACTTTATTAAACTAATATTAAAAATCTTGTGTACTAACATGCCATTTGCTTAATGACAAGAAAAGTTTATAAAATTATCTTATTTCATAATTAAAATTTATTATTTTAAAATTTTAATTAAAGTGTATTTTAAAATATTAAGTGTGAATTTTGTTTACTACTTTTTCTTCTTTTTTCAACCAGTCATGGAGAGATTTGCTCTGGCAAGTGTTTTGGTGTAAATTTTTCATTTTTTATTCTAAATTTACCAATTATTTTTTTACCTAACCATGGTGAAACTTTTGTTAAGAAATTCTTATAAAAATTTAGAATATTTTTAAACTCAAGGGATGGGAGTTTAATTATCCATTATTTTTTTAAACAATCTTAAGGGTGTGTTTGGATACCACTTAATATGAGTTTGGATAGCAAACACGGTTGGCGTTTGTGTTTTTCCCTGGGTCCTGTGTATTGTTCATGCCTTCATGGGTCCCGCAAGTACGGAATTCAGCAAATATAAATTTAAAATTGAGTCTCACGGGCACTATTCATAGTTTAAAAATTATTTTGATATAGTGTTTTCAGTAATAAATTTTCAGTTTTCAGCAATAAATAGTATTCAAACAGACCCTTATTTTACTGAAACTGAAAAATTATTGTTAAAAGTACTGTAAATAAAGATAAAAGTTAGTTAAAATATTATAGTGGAGTTATAAATAGTGTTAAAAAGTATAGTGAAATCCATAAATAATAGTAAAAATAAATTAAAATGGGAAATAATTTTAATTTTTAATTTCAATCAGCAAGTTAAGCTTAAACTAGATAGATCCGGATTCGACCCGGTATATCCGGGTCTGGAAACACCGAAAACACCAAAAATTCTGAAAGGCACCAATCAGTGGAAGAAAAGTGCGATCCCAATATCTAATCTTTCTTTCTTTCTTTCTTCTGCTTCATGATCTTCTCCTCTTATCTATCAATTTTATAGAACCACTCTGCTTTCTACTTATTTCACCTAATAAAAATGGCCACGAAACTGCAAATATTTACAGGACTAACCCTGGCCTCAACCCCTGCCTCTTCATTGCAGCCCTCTTCTTCTTCTTCAAGCTCTCACAGTCTATGTATGGTCAGGAAGCCACTCACGACCTCGTTTTTTGGCCGTGGAGGTATGTGCCTTTTGCTTCTTTTACTCCATGGATTATTGGGTATCTCTTAAATTTTTCATATAAGATTCAAATCCTTGTTTCTTTATCTGGGTTTCAATTTACGCTCTGTTTGGTTGCATAGAAAAAGAAAAGAAAAGAAAAGAATAATGAACTCGTTTAATCCGAATAGTAGTAGGAGTAGACTTAGTAAAGTTGAAATTTTTGTTTTTTGTTTTTTGTTTTTTTTTAATGGGTCTTATTCAAAATTTTATAGTACTACTATCTCAATTCATTTTCTGAGCAATGTGATGCAGTATCTGGGTTTCAATTTACACTCTGTTTGGTTGCTTAGCAAAGAAAAGAAAAGCATATTGAACTCGTTTAATCCGAAGGGTAGTAGTAGACTTGGTGAAGTTTGAAATTTTGATTTTTCTTTTTCCTTTTTTTAATGGGTCTTATTCAAAATTTTATAGTACTATCTCAATGAATGAGCTGAGCTATGTGATGCAGTATCTGGGTTTCAGTTTACACTCTGTTTGGTTGCTTAGAAACGAAGAGAAATGAATATTGAACTCGTTTAATCCAAATGGTAGCAGTAGACTTAGTAAAGTTGAAATTTTGATTTTTCCTTTTTTAATGAGTCTTATTCAAAATCTTATAGTACTATCTCAATTCATTTGCTGAGCAATGTGATACAGTATCTGGGTTTCAAATTACACGCTGTTTTGTTGCTTAGAAAAGAAAAGAAATGCATATTGAACTTGTTTAATCCGAATGGTAGTTGTAGACTTAGTAAAGTTTGAAATTTTCATTTTCCTTTTTCCTTTTTTTTAATGGGTCTTATTCAAAACTTTATACTACCATCTCAATGCATTTGCTGAGCAATTTGATACAGTATCTGGGTTTCAATTTACACTCTGTTTGGTTGCTTAGAGTAGAATTGATTATTGAACTCGTATAATCTGAATGGTAGAAGTAGACTTAGTGAAGTTTGAAATTTTGATTTTTTCTTTTTCTTTTTAATGGGTCTTGTTAAAATTTTTATGATGGTGTCTTAATGCATTTGCTGAGCAATGTGATACAACAGTGGAGAATTTGAAAAGTTGTTTCTGGTATGAATGCATTATTTGTTTTATTTATTTTTATTTTAAAGAACAGCTTACTGAATTTTTATGATTTTTTTTAACATGTATTTTGTGGCTGAGCCCCTGTTTATATTGCTTAATTATAGAAATTTGATGAAATTATTTATACTCATGGATTTGTGAACTAAGTTTGGTATTTCAGATTATCTAATCTTGTGTATTTAGATTTTTGGAGCTAATTGTATAAGGTTGTGTTTAGTGCATAAAGCTCCCACTTTTGGAGCTGTTTGTCTAATATGTTATTACGGTTTTCCCATCTAGGTGTGCTTACTGCAATAAAAGTTTACTTTTGATGTGTAATTCTACACTTAGCTAATGCCAGAGTTATGCTATAGAACGGAACTATCTAGAAATATTTCAAGTAGTATGTATATGAGAGCAACATGCTTATTGATGTGAACTTTATACTCATGAGACACCAAGGAGCTAAAGGAGTATGGGACTAAAATTGTTTTGGTATCCTGATTTGACTCATTAAGCAATGATGCAAGAGAATGTTTAAGAAAGTGATGAATTTCTTGCTATAATTCTATTTCCTTTGTGGAGCTAAGTATAAAAATATGAGATTCAATGAATTTTTTTTAGATGATCTAGATGGGGCTGAAATGAGCTTGATGTGTGTTTGTTAGCATTATTTGATTGAACCACAAACATGTTGAGGTCAAAGCTATTTTTTGGAAGTATGTGGAACTGGGTTTTCATGCACCTTCTCTCAAGTAAACTTGTCTCTCAAAGTTGTTCAGAAACATAAGAAGCTTTTCGAGCAAAGGACTTAAGCATCATGCCATTTACAAGGAGAGGACTAGATTTGGAGAATGCATGTGCTCAATACTTGGAAAGGAGCTTTCCCAAGTAAACTTGTATCTCAAAGTAGCCCTCAAATATAGGTTCCTCAAGCAAAGTGAATTATGGATCATGCTATATATGAGGAGATGAGTTAGTATATGCATGTCTACATACAAGTTACTGATGCAGCCACATAACAGAAAAGAAAAAAAATCCTGGCATCTCGAGCCCTTTTCATGAGTTGGAAGTTTGTAATTGGAATAGGATTTCTCATGGTGGATGGTTGGCTGGAGTTTTATTTTTCAGAAAATTTTATCTATATGTGTATCATGAATTTGAGGCACTGACATTACACAGTTCTGAAATTTACTTAAGGTTAATACTTTGATTGGCTGCCTAGCCAAATAAATTCTAAGGTCTCTCTCTTGCTCTCCCCCCCATATGAAATTTCAACTTGTATCACCTGTTTAAACTCATATGGGAAATATTCATTTTGCTCACAGTAAAAGTTGTGGGGTTAAGAATTGCTGCTTCCAACCAATCTCGTTGTAGGCAACGTGGAGGTTCTCTTGCTGCTGGTATGAACCTTTTTGACCGGTTTGCTAGGGTTGTCAAGGTGAGATATCAGGAATTGTTCACATGCATTTATGTAATATTTATTGTGGTCTGCTTATCATGATGGCTCCTAACTGCTATTTGTTGTATAAAACATATAACATGATATAGTTTTCTCTTTTTTGCAGTCTTATGCAAATGCAGTAATAAGTTCATTTGAAGATCCAGAGAAAATTTTAGAGCAAACAGTGCTTGAAATGAATGAAGATTTGACAAAGATGCGTCAGGCTACAGCACAAGTAAAGCATCAGTATCTTGCTCATTTCTAAAATTTCCTTTCTGTCAGTTTCTTCTCCTGGATTTTTCCAAAATTTTTTCATTTGTTTAGTCTGAAGTTTCTTTTTCATTCTTTCACTCTTTTTTGTTCTTCTATTTTATAAAGGCAAACTAGATACCGTATTATAATGCTCATTAAACATATGGCTGGTATTAAACTCTTGATAGACTTGGATATCTTATAATTCTCTGCTCTATGCATGGCCAGTGTATAACATTGAGATTTTTATCCCTCTCTCTCCATCTTCATGTGTGAAATTGGTGTGTTTTTTTTGGGTGAAGGTTTTGGCATCTCAAAAGCAGTTGGAAAACAAGTACAAGGCTGCGCAACAAGCTTCTGAAGATTGGTAATTTATTAGTGGAGTTATTACCTTACTTATAAAATAAAATAAAATAAAAAAAGAAGAAAGAAAGAGTGGAGTTATTACCTTGGTTTCCTTAGTATAGTGGTGAATACATTATAATCTGTTGATTCAAATTTAATATAGGTATTATAACTAATAAAAAAAATTAATATAGGTATCGTAGAGCACAATTAGCTCTTCAGAAAGGAGAAGAAGATCTTGCACGCGAAGCTCTAAAGAGGCGTAAATCTTATGCTGTAAGTTTCATCTTTAGAGGTGTTTTTAAGCTAGTAGTTCAGATTTGTCATTTTGGATTTATAATGAGAATTCTAACTAATTTTGAAGGTAAAATGCTAGTAAGTGATCAATAATGATCCTTTAATCTTTTCTTTTTGTTATAATTTTCCTACCATAACCTCTGCTAGACCCTACAAAAGTGGGAGCTTTTTGTACTGGGTATGGCCTTTTTATCTTTTTTATGATAAATAGTGCAATTTGTTTTTATGCACTGTGCTTACATTGATTGCGTAGATCAAGCCTACATATTATAAGACCACATCTGTAGGTGAAGCTCCTCGGCCTTACAAGAAATGGGGAAAAAAAAAATTTACTTTGGGTTTACAATAGAAGATGATAATTTGAATCCCTTTCCTGAAATGTGTGTCATCAAATTAACTTGTATTCAGATGGGTTTGGCAAATTAGAAACCAAGATTTACATATTATAGATCAACAAAACATCATGATGAATTTGTTCTTTTCTCGCTTTTCATGATTCTTACGTCTACCTCCATTGCCTGGCAGCCGAGATATCTTAGAAAGGGTTATGAATAGAAGAATTTTGGACAAAATATAGCCACTAGGCTGAGGAACTGGCTATGTAGTTTAGCTTTTATTTATTTACTGCTATCATGTATATGGATAAGCTGCTTACATAAAAAAATTAAAATTTTTTGAATTGACTGATTTTTGCTGATGCAAGAGGGTGTGACTAAAAAGGTGGAGCTATGTAGGCATGCCTTGGAAGCTGGACCTTAGTAAGGCAACACTTTGAAGGATTTGATGTACACAATGATGATTATTTTTAAATCTTTTTGCAGGATAATGCTAACGCTTTGAAATCTCAACTTGATCAACAGAAAAGTGTTGTTGAGAATCTTGTCTCTAACACACGGGTATGTAGATATATCTTTTCTCATGCTTCATTCACGTCTATTTGTGGTTATTTTGGTTTGATGTATAAAAATTTGAACTAAAAGGACGCAATTTAGTAATATAATTGGTGAAACAGAGCAAGTTGTTATTTAGAATGCATTTAATTAGTTTTTGTTTGTCAAAGTTTGTATTACTCATTTTAGGTATTGTCAGAATTTTATTTAAAAAAAAAAAAAAAAAAAAAAAAAAAAAAAAAAAAAAACCAGCTATTACAAGGGTCACAGAATTGTGGGAGAGAAGCTGTGATTGTCTTGTTATAGATTTCAGTTACATAGTTGTATTTTGAACTTTAAATGAAGACATGAAGCTAGGCAGAAAGCTGAGGCAATGACTTGTTTCTATATTCTATCAAAAACCAACTGAAATGCTAATTATAATGAGATCAATTTTGTTTGGTGTACAGAGACTGATGGATTAACTCAGCCATATGCTGGCTGTATTTGCAATCATTTTTTATTTCACAACTATCAGAATGTTATTGAGTGTTATGAGTATACATCAAGGAATTTGTTAAACTTCATTCTATAATTTCATTGTGTAGCTTTTGGAGAGTAAGATACAGGAAGCAAGATCGAAGAAAGATACTCTGAAAGCACGTGCTCAGTCTGCAAAGTTTGTCTTCCATCACCTTTTCCCATCATTATGTTCCTTGCTGATCTCTTGGCTCCTTAATGTTGTTGGTAATGGCTACTTTGGTGTTCAGGACTTCAAACAAAGTGAGTGAGATGTTGGGGAATGTCAATACAAGTAATGCTCTTTCAGCTTTTGAAAAGATGGAAGAGAAAGGTGAGAACATTTAGACTGTCAGAATCCTCTCTAAATCCATGTATTACCCATTTTGAATAAAAAAAAAAAAAAAATTACAATCTTGGTTTTTTCTGCATTTGAGCTCTCCTCCTCCCCAGGCCACTACTGAAAGAATTGAGTTTCAATTCAGTCAACCGTTTTCCTTTAAAAATTGAAAAAATAAAACTTTATTACATGCAGAAAATGCTGCTAGGTTTGGAATCTAATCATTCCTCTTTTTAAAATTGTCTACCATTGGCTGTATGGCTTAGTGTTCTCTGATTGAGGTCGTCTTGTGTTCTAAATGATTTTACTGAAGGCATTTTAGTCTCTTACGGTTCTTTGAACCATCAAGTGCAAATGCAGTTGATTTCATGGGACACTTGGAGAAGATAATGATAAAGAACACTGAATTTTGTGTAACTTCTGAGAATGTAGAAGTTCATGATACAATTTTTTTTTATAAAAAACTTCAAGGGATTATCGGAGCTCCATGCATGCACGCATGTGCACACACAAAATTTATTTTAAGAACTCTTTGTCATTACTTGGGTCTTATTTTAATTAACTATTTGTCCATTGGGTCTTATTTTAGACCTTTTTAGCAAGTAAGGTCATTAGTATTATATTTAATTTCCTAGTGTCAAAGTTTTTTTGTAATCAAATAAATGGGCTTTGGCCTAAGTCAATTAGGGTTTAGTCCTTGTAGTCTATAGAAGTTACTATTGTACTCCATTGGGGAGAAGTTTATGATTGATTTCAAGGTAGTCAAAGGCGAAAGGCGCCCTTAAGGCGCCAAGGCCTTGTATCGCCCGAGGCGCCAAAAAGGCGCTAGCCCGAGTGAAGCGAGGTGCCAAATTCTAAATATTGTTATTTTACATATAGGGTTCCAATCTAATTTATTTGATGTATAAGAATATTATATAAACAAATCTGACTCCATTCCTAATGGATAGGAGCTGGTCAGCCTGGTCTATAAAACCAGTTTGTGGGTTTGAATCCCAACTAAAAAATTAGTCTCCATCCAAATATCAACAGTCAACTAAGTCTAGATAATTATCAAATATCAACTAAGTCTGAATATTAACCATAAATCACCATTTAAAAATTAGTCTCCATCCAAATATCAACTAAATCTGAATATTAAACCAAAATATTGTTCATAACTTCATGTTAGAAAGAAGAAAACTCCTAACAAAACATTGAAGATTGAACTTCATGACTATCCATGACAAAACAAAAGCATTTGAAGATTGAACATTCTGCCTATTAGATTGAACATTCTGCCTATTAGCCTATTTAATAGCCTGAATGTGGTTGTTAGTTTTAAGCTCTAAAAATTGAGTGAAGTAATGAGTTTGAGAAAAGGGAAAAATACAGGAAAAGAAAATAAAGAAAAAGATAGGGGAGAGTTGCTGTAAGACAGTCAGACTAGAGAAGGGTAAAGGAAAAAAAAACAGAGAAGGAAGAGTTGCTGGAGATAGAGTCCAAGAGAGAAGGGTAAGGGAAAAAAAAACAGAGAAAAAACAGAGAGGAGAAAGTTGCTGGAGACAGAGAGTCCAACAGAGAAGAGAAAAGGGGGAAAAAAAGTAGAGAAAAAATAGAGAGGAAAGAGTTTTTTATGCTCTGAAAGTGTGGACAAAATTACCAAGGCAGTGTCACAGTGAGAGAGAACTTTGGAAAAAAAAAAGTGTAAAAAAAAGCACTAAAAGAAGAAGATGAAATACCCACTGCTCTGCTCTGAAAGTTGATGAAGAGGAGTGGTTCCTGAAATTTCTTATTGGGTCTTTTGTTTCATCTTTTGTTTTATGCTTTTTTTATATTAATTTATTTGATATAGTGGGTGACAGCTCGTCCCCACTGAGGTAACAGTTTTAAAACCAACCATGCATCTCTTTAAATTTACAAAACATGCCATTAGAGCCTTTAAATTGCAAACTTTACTCAGGCGCTCGCCTCTCGCCTAACAAAACATATCTGGGCGAGCGCCTAGGCTCCAGAGGCGAGCGCCTCACTAAAGGCGCCTCGCCTCAGTGCCTTTGAGGCGCTTTTCTGGCGCCTTGCCTCGCCTGGGCGCCTAGGCGAGCGCCCAGAGCGCCTTTAACTACACTGATTGATTTATAAAATTTCTATTAGAATTTTTTCCAATGACTTTGTGGTGGTGTTGATTCTAGGCAACCATAGTTGCGGATTCTTAGGTTTTCTATCCTGCTTGGTACTTAAACCGAACAACTTGGTGCAGATTTCTGGATTTATTTTATTTTACTTTTGTTTTCCCACAAATTTCTCTAGAGAATTTCATCTTGCATGAGAGAGAGAGAGAGAGAGCACTTTCCAGTCTTTGAAAGGGGAGAAAATGAAATTTTTTATTTTATTTTTGATTGAAGTCAAGTGTACTAAAATAAGCTCACTATGCTATATGTTTGCTCCTGGTGACATCCATGAGTACATGCTTTGGTTGGCTAAAGTTTTAAACTCAAAAGATTCAAAATATATTCATCATTGTGTCCTGTAAAGTCAAATGGAACCCCTTCAGTCACATGTGAAAAAACGGTTACAATAGTACTTGATAGTATTGCTTTTTCTGAACTAAAATATGTGGTCACTCTTTGCATAACATCTTATTCTGCAGTCCCTGAAGAATGAATCTGGATGTATCATACTGATTGCATTTTTTTTTTCCTATTTAATTTTGTTTGTCATATTTAATTTAATTTGATTTAATTTATTGTTTTTCATCTTGATAGTGTTGGCAATGGAATCCCAAGCAGAAGCTATTGGTCAATTAACTACTGATGATCTTGAAGGAAAGGTAGTAATCGTTTCCCATTCTTTTTTCTCCCATTCCATATCTTGTGAATTTGGATAGATCCCTGCAACTGTTGTGTCTATTCTGGGATTAAGTTAGTCTGGGATTAAGTCGATGAGCAAAGCTCAGCACACCATGTGGAAATTTGTTTGGACGTATATGCTAAATTTAAGTGGATGTTTGTTATAATCTGAATCTGAAGTTTAAAGTGGTTTTTCTAGTAAAAAATTCAGATGCTGATCATTTTGGAGTTTTTTTTTTTTTTTTTTGATAAGTAACATAAAGATTTTATTAAAAAAAACACAGCCCAGTACATAGGAAATGTACTAAAGGGGCAAAAACATCAAGAAACCAAATTACAATGATCAAGCAAAATAGGAAGGGAAAGACAAGAAATATATGGTGAAACTAAACACCATTCGAGAAGAGTAAAAAAGAAAAAAGACTTAAACTCAATAATGGACCGTTTGCATCCCTCAAAAATTCTATTATTTCGTTCCCGCCAGATACACCACATCAAACAATACGGCACAATCCTCCATATAGCTATATTGTGATGTCGTCTAAAATTGCACGACCAAGAATCCAACAAATCCACTACCCTTTGTGGCATCACCCAACAAATACCAAACAAGCAAAAGACCACACTTCACATCTCATATGCTATAGGATAGTGAAGGAGGAGATGATCTACAGATTCCCCACACATTTTGCACATATAACACCACTCAAGAACAACAAAATACCTCTTCCGAAGATTATCCGTAATTAGAATCTTGCCTAAAGCAGCAATCCAAGAGAAAAAAGCTACCTGAGGAGGAACCTTCGTTTGCCACACCATTTTCCACGGGAAAGAAACGACAGTAGAAGGGGATAGAGAATGATAATACCCACTCACCTCGAAACCTCGCCCGCTAGTTGGCTTCCAACCTATGAAGCACGGGTGCGTTTCGGGACTCGGGTGTGGGTGCGGGTGCGGGTGCGGGACTCGGCAATTTTTGAAAAAGTAGGGTGCGGGTGCGGCGGGACTCGGCGATTAAAAAATTATTAAAAATATTTTTATTTTTATTTTCTATATATTTTTACTATTAAAATATTTTTAAAAAACACATTAATATACTTGATTCACAAAACAAAGAAAGAAGAAGGCAAGAAACACATTTGAGGTCAGAATTTCGGCTGCTCCGGCGAGTTTCAAGGCCGATTTTGGCAGATTTCGGCCGTTGTCGGCCTGTTTTGGTCGTATCGGCCGTATCGGTCGCCGGCCGATATGACCCGATATGGCCGATACGGCCCGATTCTGGCCGAATCAGCCCGGCTCGGCGCGAATCGAGCTGCGTCGGCGCGAATCCAGCCGATTCGGCTCGAATCCGATAAAAAAAAAAAAAAAAAAAAAACTCAGACGCGGCCAGACTCGCGGTCAACCGCGTCGGACGCTGCGTCCCGCGTCGGACTCGGGTGCGCCACCCTCCCAGCCGCGTCCATGCTTTCTAGCTTCCAGCAAAGTTTGTCAGAACCAACACCTCGCACCTTCGTGGAATAGATCAAAACCATAAACAAATCTAAAGATTGTGACTCTTGATCATTCACTGAACGACGAAATTGTAAGTCCCAAAATATTCTCCCATTTGCGTAACGCATAACCTTAGAGACCGAAGCATCCCTTGTTCTACTAATGTTATATAAATCTGGAAACATCTCCTTAAGAGGACAATCCCTACACCACACATCATCCCAAAACTTTACTTGAGTACCATCACCCATATCATACTGGAGGAACTTGGAAAAATTCAACCAGCCACTTCTATTGAACTTCCACATACAAACACCATATGCCCCAGACACAAATTTTGTACACCAACCACCCCACTCATTCCCATACTTCGCCTCAATGACCCTTCTCCAAAGGGCATCATTCTCCAAACCATAACGCCACAACCATTTGCCTAATAAGGCAGAATTAAACCTTCTCAAACACCGAATGCCTAATCCTCCATTCTTCATTGGCCTACGTACCTTAGACCAATTTACTAAATGAAGTTTACGTTCGTCACCAAAACCAGTCCAAAGAAAATCTCTCTGTAATTTCTCCATTTGCTTAGCCACCTTAGCTGGAATAGGGAGAAGAGAAAGAAAATAAGTAGGCAAGCTAGAAAGAGTACTCTTAATAAGGGTAACCTTACCCCCCTTAGATAAATACAATCTATACAACCTCTTCCATCTGGCTAGCCTTCGCTCCATCTTCTCCAAAATAGGATTCCAAATTGTCTTATCTTTAAAGGTAGCGCCCAATGGAAGACCTAAATATTTCAATGGAAGAGCAGACTCCCTACAACCCAAAATCTCCACTAACTCGTGAAGATTATGCACATCCCCAACTGGAACCAATTCAGACTTTCCTAGATTAATTTTTAACCTTGACACCTCCTCAAATCTGCAGAGAATTCCACACAGAGCTGTTATATGATTGATGTCAACATCACAAAAAAAAAAGGGTATCATCCGCAAACAACAAATGAGACACCGTCATCAAGGAACCAGTCGCATTCCCAATTGTGAAGCCCAAAAACTATCCTACTGCAGTAGCTGCAACCAACATACGGCTCAAGGCCTCCATGACAATATCAAAGAGAAAAGGGGATAAAGAATCACCTTGCCGAAGTTCTCTAGAACTCCAAAAAAAATCAGATGGGGAACCATTGATCAAAATGGAGAATTTAACAATTGAGACACAACACCTAATCCACCTTCTCCACTTTTTAGAAAATCCACACTGTTGTAACAAAAACATGAGAAACTCCCACTTCACATGGTCGTATGCTTTCTCAATATCCAGTTCACACAACACCCTCGGAACCCCTACCTTCAATCTAATGTCTAAATACTTAGAAGCAATAAGGACATAATCTAAAATCTGTTGACCTTTCACAAAGGCATTCTGGGAATCTGAAATAAGACTATGTGCCACCCTTTGAATTCGATTGGCTAACACCTTAGCAATAATCTTGTACAACCCTCCCACCAAACTAATAGGCCGAAAGTCCTTGACATCCACATCATCATTTTTCTTAGGAATGAGTTCAAGAAAAGTAGCATTAAGGCTCTTTTCAAACACAGCATGGGCATGAAAATTATGAAATACATTCATAATATCTGTTTTCACAACGCTCCAACAAGACTGAAAAAATGCCATTGTAAAACCAACCAGACCTGGCGCTTTATCACCATTGAAATCATGGACCACTCCAAATACTTCATCCTCATCAAAAGATCCATCCAACCTAGTAGCATCTTCCTCAAAAATTCTAGAAAAAATAACCTCATCCAAAAGAGGTCTGTGGACCTCATTCTCCGAGTATAACTGCCTATAGAAATGAGTAGTGCACCCGTTAATGATCCCCTGATCCGTGGATAACTCCCCATCCACCATAAGCCTATCGATAGTATTACATCTTCTGTGGGAATTTGCAATACGATGAAAAAATTTTGTGTTCCTGTCTCCCTTTTTAAGAAAGAGAGCCCTAGATTTCTGCCTCTAGCTGATTTCTTCCAACAAAGTTGTTTTTTCTAACTCTCCACAAATTCATTCCTTTTCCATACTTTCCTCCGTTGTAAGAACACGATCATCCTTGATAACTTCCAACACATTAAAATCCTTCCACAAATTCTGCACCCTAAGTCCTACATTACCGTACTCCTTCACGTTCCATCTCTTCAAATCCAATTTCAACATCTTCAGCTTGTTTGTCAAAGTATAACTGGGAGTTCCATGGAAATGATAGGACTCCTACCATGAATAGACCCTTTCCACAAAGCCCTCATCTTTTAACCACATGTTCTCAAACCTAAAAGATTTTTTGACTCCTGGTAAATTCCCACCCTCAAGTAGGATTGGAAAATGATCCGATAGCAACCTAGATAGTCGGCATTGACAAACAGATGGAAATTTCTCCTCCCAATCCGCTGACAAAAGAAACCTGTCCAATATAGATCTTGAAGCAACCTCTCTAGAATTAGACCAAGTGAAATTCCCCCCAACTAGAGACAGATCAACAAGGCTTTGCTCTGAAATAAAAGCTGAAAACCAATGCATAGCTGTAGTGAAATTCGCAGAACCAAAACGTTCAGAAGGAAACCGCATCACATTAAAATCGCCTCCCACACACCAAGGCACATCCCACCAACTACATAAGCCAGATAACTCCTCCCATAAGAAATGGTGTTCAATGCATTTAATCTTGTGTCACTTTCAATCTATCTTGCATGATAAATTTTGCTACATGATTAAGTGATTCTCCAATATCTTTGACATATTATTTTGTTTGAACTAAGATGCATTTTGTGTTACTGAAATTCCTCACCATAGGACACATATCTAACAAGCCATGCTATTGTGTAATATGTCATAGTTACTATTAGAATAATGGTTGAGTGATTAAATTCATCATTTCCTACCATTTTCCTACCTCTCCTTTAAAGTTAATTTTTTCACATGTTGCACCCTCCTTATTGAGGGGAAGTCTTGGCCCACACATGAGAGGGAGTGTTTGAAATTTATTTATTCATACCAATTCCTATCAACTTAAATATTTGGGACAAGTGATAATTTATCAGTTGCAATGCCATTATAAGTGTTATGTGGGAATGAGTTTGAGTCACAGACACATACTATCAACAATCGTGCCCTACTGGGCTTGAGGACTGCCTGAGTTCATCATATATCTCCATAACTAGGTTGTGGGAGAAGATGGCTCTTGAGAGTTATGGCAGTCTGTTATTGATATGTTTGTTAGGGAAGGGAATATGATGTCATTGAGCTTGGACTAATTGAGAGGTATGTTGTATGCGACTGACTGGTTAATACATTTATGTACCAGTGATGTGAATGCCCAGTGGAGAGCAGCATTTAAAATTCTGCCATGGTCTGGTCCTTCTCAGAGTTCTTAGACCTTCCTCAGCTGAATTCTCTTGAATTCTAAATCAGCCCTATTTTGCAATTATTCATCCTTGGACAATTTTCAGTAGATAGTGAGTGGGTTTTGATAAATGTCATCTCCGATGCACACACAGACACATGGCTGTCTTAGATGTTCTGACATAGCCACTAGTGTGCAAGCACACTTGCATGTATGTTGGTAAAATAAATCATTGTTAACATATGGATTGCAAAAGCAAGCCTCAGAAAGTAGACAAGAACTTTAACACTATCCACGTCACATTTATGGCTCTCTTTTCCTTTCTATTGCTTATGAATAACATGATTGAGATATGTTTATTCGTCTAAAAAGAAGAAAAAATGGGGCATTATTAGAAGAGAAAGTAGGGAGAAAAGAGAGGACAATTAAGAAGAAGGATATGGATAGCCCTGACATAAATCATTGCCAAAGATAGTGTTATAATTACTTTTTATTTTGAAAGTATGATAGGGTTAATTTGGTATCTGGTATGAAAAAGATTAAGAGAAACTGTTTGAAAAGTCAACTCAAGTTGTTTTATACTTTAGCATTGATGAGTTGGAAAGTTGGCTCCTCCTCACTCCTTTCTTATTTATGGATTTTGTCGTATAAAAAAACATGATTGTTAACAAGGTAACTAGTGACATGCCCTGAATAAGACTGAGTACTGTAGATGGATCATTTAATTGACCACAGTTTGTTGGGGGATTGAGGCTTAATTTGTTGAGTTTATCTTAATACTATAAGTAAATTGTTTCAAATATCTAAAATCATAATGGTTTTAATTGTGAGACTGGTTTATCTCACAAATTTACCTGTTGCCTTTTTTTTTTCTTTCCCCATCTGATTATCTCAAATCAATCATCTGACATTCAGTTGATTGTAGTGCATGATGACCTTACTGATTTAATCCAAGCTATTGATTTGTCAGACAAGATTATATGGTTTTAACTGCGTTGATGGTTCCTTCTCAGAAAATATACATCTAATTTTGTTATGCATTATCCATGGTGCAGTTTGCATTGCTAGAAGGTGCATCAGTTGATGATGATCTAGCAAACCTGAAAAAAGAAATATCTGGTGGCTCAAAGGTATGCCTTATACAGTTATACTTCCTATTATAGGGAAAGAAGTGTTGGTAAAAGTGTTAGGCCAAGCACAATGACCTCTTGGAGCCTAGGTGCGAAGCGCAAAGCGTGAGTGCGCACTTGATTGAAGTGAAGCTCACATTTAAAAAAAATAATTTAATAAATTTGAAAATAATTATTAATGGGCTATACAACAATCAAGTGATCAAATAATCATATAAATTGAAATAAAGCATTTTATATACTTCATATAGCATTTATAATATAAGCCCTCCTTTTGTAATTTTACCACAAATATTGCAATTTTGAAAAATGCAAGGCTTGCTTTTTTGAATGTGCTCTGCTTTAGAGGCAAAAAGCGCTCAAGCCATGGCGCTACACGCATTGTGTGCTTCTACTAACACTGGGAAAGTTTGTAAGCATCTTTTGCTAAAATAAAAAAATTTCTGCTTGTTTGGGTTTAAAATTATATGGGTTACAATTGTTTCCTTTTCCTTCATTTTTCAAGGCAAGCAAACAGGTAGTTTAAGAAAAGTTTTGACAGGGCTGAAAGCTTCTAATTTTCTTATTATTGCTTTTTCCATTTTCCTGTCTATTGCTAGGACACTGGTGGAAGAGAGAAAAAATTCAGTATCTATTTTAAAAATTATTTGGTTAAATATTTCTTTTATATTTTCCGGCTTCTAAACCACCATGGACTGTGCCTTGTTTTCCTTCTTTTCACAACAGAAAGGAGAGCTTCCACCAGGAAGAACTGTCAGTACCAGCTCAAACAAGGCATATCCATTCCGAGATTCTGAAATTGAAATGGAGCTTAATGAACTCAGACAAAGGGCAAAGGATTTTTAGACTTCCAATTTTTCCTGTCTTTTTTTCCCCCTGGACTTTCTTCTTTCAAGCTCAGGATTGGTTTCATTTTGCAGTCAGATTTAACATTGTACAGCCAAAAGGCCAAACAGATTAACATTGTATAGCTAAAAGGCCACGCTTAAATCAATTATAGTGCTGTTTGGAGGGATATGTAATGAACAAAGCTGCATGCTTATGTATGATAACACAATTTTCATGTTCCAAGTGTATGATTACAATTAAACGCTGGGGTACCGCAGCCTATTAATTTATATTTACAATGATTCCTACAGAGTTCTTCTATAGGTACCAAAAGTTTTATCAAATCTTTCATTTTCTCATGTATTTACCTCACTTGAGCTCACCACAACACAAAAGAAAATTAGAGTTTGTGAAAAATTCGGTAGTTTTTTTCTTTGTCTATAGACTTTATTCTTAAAATTTTCTTTAATCATTCGTACTTGTTATACAAACAAGGGTACACACATTTATCATATTGCAATTTTTACTTATCAAAAAAAAAAAAAAAAAAAAACAAACAAACAAACAAGGGTACACACTGAGGAATGTGGGAGTCTACTTCGGCCACTATTGGATTGCACTTTGTGACAATGGGTCCTGCAACTAATTGAGTTAATATCTATTATAAGGTCAAGTGAGATTGGATTGCACTTTGTGACAATGGGTCCTGCAACTAATTGAGTTAATATCTATTATAAGGTCAAGTGAGAAAGGTTGCACAGGATGGGTTCTTTACATTTTTTTCTTTTTGCCTGGTTTTTTACATGTCTATAATTGGTTGAGACTGCCTTTGGGTCATCAAATACTCATCTTTGAAGTAATATTTAACATTGTTGAAAACTTCAAATTCAATTTGTGAGTTGGTGAAGGTCTCAGCCTCTCAGCTACTTTTAGAGGCAAAATCTTCTGTCAAACTGAAGACTATCAAATCTGCTCTAGCCGAGGATGATGAAGTATCCTTGCTACATGAGTGCTTTTGACCCTTCTGAATGGTTCGAAAGTCCAAAAACTGAAGTGCACTATGATCATTAGCAAAACTCAGGTGTCATCTGGGTTGCTTCCTTTAATATAATTTTCTCATTTTTTAGCAAGGTCCATTCAAAAGCAAGAACAAGATGAGCAAGTCAATTCAAAATTTCCAACCTTTGGACTTTATTAACACGTCACCCTAAATCAAATTTTAGTTTTATACTTTTGTGATGCCTTCTTTGGCTATGCATTTTTAAATTTATCTTCTACAAAGTGCCTTAAGATAGTCTTTGGGTTATCAAATTCTCATATTTTTGAAAAGTTCTTAGAATTTAATTTGATAGTTAATGTATTACTTAGGCTTCAAGGTAAAGTATCTAGATATTTTATGTATTAATTTTAAGAAAAATAAATAGTATACACATACGTGGAGAGTCATTTGACTTTTTTTGCCCCCTCCCCAAACATGGGATTATTGTAATTTGCATTCCCGACATAAAGAATAGTACATATGGAACAAAGCAAAATGCTTAAAAATCCAACTAGCTAAGAATTTATTTCTCAAAAAACATCTCCATTCTAAAGCAAAGAATAAGACTAAAGATTAAGTCAATTCAAAATCTCTAAACTTGGACTGAATTAAAATGTCACCCACATCAAATTTCAGTTCTACACTGTCACCCACTTTGAAGTAGATCCATGACCAATTATGCCCTGCACTGATTCAAACTTTTAGCCGTTGACACATTCATACACAGGAGCCCATGTATATTTGCTTTACCCAGAAAAACCTAAGAAAGTCCCTCCTCATAATTATTTTAGCTCTAATAAATGCATGACTTATTCAAAAGTCCCTCGTCAACACGTAGCTCTAAAAAATCCCACCAAATTCAAAACCCCCAGTCCAAAGACATGGGGTACAAACTACAAACTCTAGCCTATAAATACCTTCACATAATTCATACTTTGTCACACATCCACAACCACAAGAACTTAGCAAAAAGCTCATAGTAAAGAATACAAAAACAGTAGTACAAACCCTTTTTCTAGTCTCCTTTACATATTTTGACCAAAAAAGCAAGATGAATTTCAGAAAGACAGGCACCCTTTTGATCATCTTTGTTATTTGTGTGGCTATATTGAGCCATGCTGGGGTTGAAGCAACCAGGGTGTTATTTGAGGATTTTGGCAATGCTAATGATCAACTCGAGACACAGTCTCATATCTATGTGAAGGCCAAGGACATCATGGCCTATTGGCTCCAAAGGTTGTCATCTGGACCTAGCTCTGGTGGTGAGGGTCATTAATTCATTCAAGTTGTGAAACAGAAAAGTTTTATACAATTGTATGTATCCGAGGGAAACAAAATGCACATAATTTGGGGTTGGTTTTTTTTGTTTTGTTTTTGTTTTTGTTTTGTTTTTTGTTTTTTTTTTTTTTTTAATTCTTTTTCTTGCTTGAGATGTACTGTAGCTTTTGCTACGTAGAAGCAAACTATACAATGTAAATGAAAACAAATAAAATTCATTCATCCAGTCAAATTCCTAAGCCATTGGTACTATTATTAGTTTATAATTCTTGAGATTTGTAGCAACTTGGTAAACTAGGGGTGAAATGGTAACTCTCTAGGTACTTGTGTTATGAAAAAAATTGGCAATTATGGAGTGCAGAACAATATGTCGACAAAGTAGGGACGGACCTAGGTAGGGTCCTAAGGGGGCCTAGGCCCACCCCGGGCCCAAAAAAAAAATTTTTTTAGCATGTAAAATTTTTCAAAAAAAAAAAAAAAGGCTCAACCCCCCCTTGGATTTTAGCTCTCCCCCCCGCGGCTTTTGGCTGGGCCCCCCTCACCTTAATGGCTCAACCATCCCTATGATCCAACTGGCCAGCCCAAGAAGCAAAAGCCCATGAAATGTTACAAAAAATAATGTAAAAAAGAAAAAAATAAAAGAAAAAATAAAACCCAGAGTTGAAGACTCCAACCCAAAACCAAACGGAAAAGCCTAAAATGAAGGAAAAAAGAAAAAAAGAAAAGAAAAGAAAGGGAGAGGCGAGACCGTGGCGCCGCCGCCTGCACCGTGACGCTGCTACCCAGCCCATGCGAGAGAGACCCACGCCGCCATCAGTTGTCACATACCCAAACCTAGCTTCGTTGCTCGATCTTGCGAGACCCACGCTGCTGCCACCGGTTGCTTGATCTGCCCAGCCTAGCTTCGTTTCTCCACTGCTCCAACCTTCACAGTTCACAGGTATTTAACCCCTTCAAAACCTAATATAATGTTTGTGTATCTCAGAATCTAAAAATCTATGCTTGTGGACTTATGGTGTTTGTATTTTTATTGATGAGTGATGAACTGATGTTTGTGATTCCATGATTGTGAATTGAATCTGTGCCTAACGGCCCTGATTGCTTGTGGTTTTTTTTTTTTTTGGCTTTGTGACTCTCTCTCTCTTATTATATAGATAAGAGAGATAGAGAGATTAGAGTTTGTAAAGATTAGAGAATATATTATTAGTGTAGTGTTTGTCTGTTTGTTCTTTGTTGACTGGTAGACTGGTAGTTGGGTAACAATAAGGACAAGTGATAGAAAAAAAAAGAAAAGAAGGTAAAGTTTAAAATTTTTTGTTAGTAATGCATAATAAATTTAGGCAAAAATGCAAAACTGACCCTCTAACTTTCAACGTTTTTCATTTCAGTCCTTTAACTTTTAGTTTTGTCATTTTAGTCCTGTAACTTTCAATTTTTGTCAATCCAGGCTTCCGTTAGAACTCAGTTAAAGCTGCTGTTAAACTCACTAAGAAACGACCGTTTTGCCCTTTTTTATTTAATTTCGGAATTAAAAGAAAAAAAGGAAAAAAATCTGTAAAAATAAAAAAATAAAAAATAAAAAATAAAAAAAATAAAAAATTTAAGGCGTCGTTCCCCTTCCAATGAAATCTTTATTTTTTGAAAACCCCCTTCCCCTGAAATCAAACCTAACATTGAGAGAGGAAGAATCGGTTTCAACAACCCCAGAAATTTGTGTCGGATCCGGTTATTCTGTTCTTCAATTCATTTTTAATTAAAAAAAAACAACCAGAGAGCTCTAACCAAGCTCGAATCTCTCTGTTATCTTTGTGAGACGAAAGCAGTTAATCTGAGGAAGAAGAAACCAAACGCAAAGAGTGAAGATGAATATATTTAGATTATCTGGTGATATGAACCATTTGGCCAGCGTCCTCATCTTGCTCCTCAACGTCCACACCATCAAATCTTGTGCTGGTACCACTATTGTTTTTTAATCTATATTATACAATATCATCTATAAATTGTCTCTGTATTTTTGGATTGCTTGTCTCTTAGTTCTCATTTCTGGGTAATGTTGCAAATGTGTTTTTTGTGCTCTAATGTAATTGAACTTGCAGCACTGAGAGCTAAATTTTTGTTCAAATCTGACCCATTTTGGACTGGATCCGACACAAACTTCTGGGGTTGTTGAAACCGATTCTTCCTCTCTCAAAATTTGGGTATCAATTTGTCTTTGTTTTGATTTCAGGGGAAGGGGGTTTTCAAAAAAAAAGATTTCAGCGTCGTTCCCCTTAAATTGTTTTCTTTTTTTTTTTTTTACAGATTTTTTTTTTCTTTTAATTCCGAAATTAAAAAAAGGGCAAAACGGTCATTTCCCAGTGAGATTAACAGCAGCCTTAATTGAGTTCTAACGGAAGCTTAGATTGACAAAAATTGAAAGTTAGAAGACTGAAATGACAAAACTAAAAGTTAGAAGACTGAAATGAAAAACGTTGAAAGTTAGAGGGACAATTTTGCATTTTTATCATAAATTTATAGTGTCCGTAGTGGGATTGGGTTAGTGTCTAAAATATGAAGACAAGACAAAAACAAAGAGATAAATAAAGTCAAAGACCAAAGACTATAATATAGAAAATTGTCACACAAATTTAAGAAAATAACAGTGATTCACTTGTGCCTATTGTTAACTCATAATGCTAAATTAGATAAATTTATAAATTGAAAAAAAGTGAGAAATACTAAATTTATAATTAAATGCATCATGCATATTACCTTGATTTTAGTATTTGTCTTTAGTTAGTAACAACATTTAGCGTAGATGTTATACATTGAAAAGGATATAGCTTTGACATTTAGTTTGGATTCAATCGTAGATGATTTTGAAGAGTGTCGAGTTCCATTTTCACAGATGATTGTATTAAAAAACAATAGTGTTTCGTATCTTTTGTTTTTGTTGGTAGATGATTGTATCTTAATATATTAAGAAACAATGATTTTTGGATATTTGTCTTGGTTGATAGTTTATTAATACTACATGGATGTGTATTTGAATTTTTTTTTTCCACTTATCTCTGGCCCCCCCCGCTTGAAATCCTGGGTTCTGAAGCAAAGAATAAGACTAAAGATTAAGTCAATTCAAAATCACTAAACTTGGACTGAATTAAAATGTCACCCACATCAAATTTCAGTTCTACACTGTCACCCACTTTGAAGTAGATCCATGACCAATTATGCCCTGCACTGATTCAAACTTTTAGCCGTTGACACATTCATACAATGGAGCCCATGTATATTTGCTTTACCCAGAAAAACCTAAGAAAGTCCCTCCTCATAATTATTTTAGCTCTAATAAATGCATGACTTATTCAAAAGTCCCTCGTCAACACGTAGCTCTAAAAAATCCCACCAAATTCAAAACCCCCAGTCCAAAGACATGGGGTACAAACTACAAACTCTAGCCTATAAATACCTTCACATAATTCATACTTTGTAACACATCCACAACCACAAGAACTTGGCAAAAAGCTCATAGTAAGGAATACAAAAACAGTAGTACAAACCCTTTTTCTAGTCTCCTTTACATATTTGGACCAAAAAAGCAAGATGAATTTCAGAAAGACAAGCACCCTTTTGATCATCTTTGTTATTTGTGTGGCTATATTGAGCCATGCTGGGGTTGAAGCAACCAGGGTGCTATTTGAGGATTTTGGCAATGCTAATGATCAACTCGAGACACAGTCTCATATCTATGTGAAGGTCATGGACATCATGGCCTATTGGCTCCAAAGGTTGTCATCTGGACCTAGCTCTGGTGGTGAGGGTCATTAATTCATTCAAGTTGTGAAACAAAAAAGTTTTATACAATTGTATGTATCCGAGGGAAACAAAATGCACATAATTTGGGGTTGGTTTTTTTGTTTTGTTTTTGTTTTTTTTTTTAATTCTTTTTCTTGCTTGAGATGTACTGTAGCTTTTGCTACGTAGAAGCAAACTATACAATGTAAATGAAAACAAATAAAATTCATTCATCCAGTCAAATTCCTAAGTCATTGGTACTATTATTAGTTTATAATTCTTGAGATTTGTAGCAACTTGGTAAACTAGGGGTGAAATGGTAACTCTCTAGGTACTTGTGTTAAGAAAAAAATTGGCAATTATGGAGTGCAGAACAATATGTCGACAGAGGTGTGGTATTCAACCATAAAATATTGGTTTGAAATAGAAGCTCCATATCATTCTTGATTGTATCTAACATCACAATCCAAAAAATAGATAAAATTATCAAACATGAGACAAATCAATATAATTCGATATGAACTTAAACTCTGAAGTCACATTGATTTTGGGTTCAAAATGCCCCAATTGACATAGCTCTTAAGACTCAAATATATGATAATAAAAGATTAGGTTAGGTAACACAGTATCCTCGAGTCATATTACTATCAAACTTTAAACAACACAATTTGAAACAAGATACACTTGAGTTTTTTATATAGCTCCTCTATGTCTGGGATAAATGCTAATATTCCGCTAATTGTATCTGAAACTGTAGGACACTTAAAATATAAGATACACCTTAGTACATGAAGTGGATATAGAAAAATGTAGAAAAACATATTTCTAGTTTTCTACCATGATAATCAGAAGGTTAGTTATAAATGATGTATGATGTAAGAAAGGAAAGTAACAAAGTCCAAATTAAACTTTATAATGGTTGTGCTACCACTAAGAATGCGTATTGAATATCATTAGTAATCATGTGCATTCAGAAATTTTACACTACGCCCAATAAATCATGATGTATTAAATCGAAAAATATGTTAATGTCATTCTTGGGCCACATATTATCTAGTTGCCAATCATAATTGTAATATGGGGAGCTCATATCATTTCTCATCTGCTAATCAAAATTAAAATTAGGAATGTATAATATAAGATTCTTTACTAACAAATCATCAATAAAGGATTATTCTCCAAAAGTCACAACATACAAGTTCTTAAAAGAAAGTCATTAAAGGGTGTGTGTCCGTGTAGATTTTTATAACAATCTCTCTCTCTCTCTCTCTCTCTCTCTCTCTCTCTCTCTCATAAATAACGTGGAACTTAGTATTTAAAAAAGAGATTAAATTCTATAAGGATGGGGTGTAACACCCATGTTTTACACCATCCAATAAATGATTGACACATCAGCATTTTACTTAAAATTCAATACATCCTACCACACCTAATAACATCTCAATAAATTTTCAATTTGGTTGGATTTATATATGGGTATTAGAATTGATTGAGTGTGATTGAGTTTATTCTTAAATATGTTATAAGATGATGTGGCATGTTGGGGTTGGAGGGGTAAAACATAGGTTTTACACTATGTCTTTATAGAATTTTATCTCTTTAAAAAATTAAAATTATGAAAACCAACTTGAGAGTAATTCAAAAATCCTAATAGACAAATTTTAAATAAAAAGCATTCCAAAATAATCACAAATAATTCCATGAGTCCAATTGCCTCATTTAGTAAAATTTAACTATAAAATTAAGTGAGACCAAATTTTCATTACGATATTTAAATGAAACTTTCCCTCTCATGTTGTTGATAAGCATTATAATTTACATAATTTTCTAAAATATCTTTGGTAGGAATATAGATATGAGAAATATTTTCTTCCTAAAAAGCCAATATATAATAATAATAATAATAATAATAATAATAATAATAATAGTAGGTGAAACTGAGAGAAACTCAAATTAGAATTCTAATTTTGCACCATGTATCCTAAATTATTTATTCTTAAAGAGTCTTATTTCTTAATTTTAGAATCAAATATGGAACTGCATCATAAATATTCATCAAAGTGAGTTATTAAGTACGGAAACTAAAGAGTTTAGAATAAATGAATCGTAAAATATATATATATATATATATATATATATATATATATATATATATATATATATATATATATATAGTGCTTCACAATAATTTAAAAAAAAAAAATAGACAATTTACATTTTATATCTAATAATATTCTTACAATTTTTTTTTAAAAGTTAACAAAATATAAAAATGACTATCAATAGTATTTAAATTGTATATGTAGGGATAAAGGATCCAAAAATATATGTTGGGCCTTGTCTAAGGATGCTTAGTGGTCCAAGAACAGATAAATAGTAATGAAGATCTAAGACTCAAAACCTCACGAGCAAGCTACGACTGGTAAAGCTGGGGAAGGTAGTCCAAGAGGAGTATATCCTCGGCTAAGCGAAGCAAATGTCAGAATGTGAGTTCTGTCGTCTAGGGTAACCTTCCAAGAAACTCTATTAATAAGGATATGCATCATGAACGTATAGGACAAATAAGAGCTGTAAAATATTTTGGAGAAAGTTACTACCACTGTATTGAATGCTCTATAACTAACTCTCTGACCTCATTAATGAGGAAGTGATGCCTAAATAGTAATTTTCAGCCTTACAACTACTCTCCAAAGATTTCAAGAAGGTGCTGATGGGACAAAGATCAATACTAGTAATCTAATCTACACGTGGAGGGTAGAGATAAAAGAAAGAATGAAGTATAAAATAGAAAGGAGTCCTTTAAGAAAAAGGGGGGATCAGGGAATTAAGAAAAAAGAAGAATGTGGCAACAAGAACTGTGCTTGTAATTAAATTCAAGGAATATGTACAAGAATTGCTTTTCTTAGATTGTGTCGAGGACGATTTTCCTTAGATAAAACTGGTCTATCTTTACTTTATTGTCATCTGAATCCATTATAATTGTTACTAAATGATAGGCTATAAACTGAATAACCCTTTGTGATAGAAATTAATTAATTAATTAGCGAAGTTATTAATTAATCGATTTATCATGCAAACGCGTGGTTGCACAAACAAATCACCAATAAACTAAATATGCAGCGGAAAATAAATAACACGGTGATTTGTTTACGGATGGGGAAAACCTAACGGCAAAACCCCACCGGGTGATTTTCAGGTCACCACTCTCGAAACTCCACTATTATCACAATAAGCGGTTACAAGTAAAGGAACCCAAGTACCTTACCAACCTACAGTTGAACCCTTACCCCAATACCCAATTGGACTTGTTTTGTAGTGACAGTTTCCCTTTCAGATGCACGACTCCCAGTACGTGACTAACCAATTGCGCGGATCCCAGTACGCGACTTCAATCACTAACTAAGAAGGTTATTGGTTGCAAAGTTTTTCAGTTCATCCAAACGATGAAGATCAAGAAGATGCTTGGTCACACAATCCTATGGTGCACATACACAGCAACTTCTTCAAGAGAAAGAAATGAACTAGGGCAAGAACTTCGTCTCCGGTCACAATTTGCTTGAACAGAGTTTGCTCAAAACTTGTGCAACTTGTGAACACTTTGACGGCCCTTAAACTAATCCTTTTATATGTCTAGGTTTAGGAGAAAAGAAGGCCCAGAGACATATTCACGGATCCCAAGAAAATCATATTGAAATTTTGAGAATCTTAAACCTCGACAGATAGCAGGTGTCGACCAGCTGTCGAGCAGGTGTTGAGCACACCGAATGAAGAACAGCTTCCTTAAGCTCGATAGATGCAACTGTCGACCAGCTGTCGAGCTTTAATGATTTTGCACTCTGAACTTGTTTTCTTGAACAGACTTGAAAGTTTCAATACGTGATCTTGAAACAAGGTTTCTTGAAGTATTTAAAACATCCTAAATTTATCCAAATACAAGTAAAGTGCGTTTTGTCAAAGGATAAGCCAATTACATAAAATCAAGACATATATTCTTAACATGTGAAACACATATGTCCTAACAATCTCCCCCTTTGGCAATCCGTGACAAAACCACAACAAACAAATGAACATATGAGAGAAGTCATAAATCACTCAACTTATATTCACTTGTTGAATACAATAAAATCTATCCTAACACAAACTCTTGAAAAACTTTGCAAGAAGAGAGTTTACGGCAAGTAGACTTTGACAACCTGTATTTCTGAAACACTTTAAACAAAACTCATCAAGGCATCTTTGTGTGAAACAGAAATAATATATTGCATACAAGTATAAGAAACATGTGTATAAAGAGCGAAAAGAAATAACACATGAAGGGGTAGGTGAAAGAAAAACATACATCAATATAAATAAGGAAATAAGTACAATGTATGTCTAGAAATGGTCACAAGACCTCATGTACAGGAGTAATGTATCTAAAAAGAAAGAAAAGAAAAAATACATACTATTCGCACTACATCTCTCAAAAATGTATCAACACTCCCCCTAACAAAATGATCCTATACTAACTCTCCCCCTAAGATAGACTACTCTCATACTAAAACTACTCCCCCTTTTTGTCACGAATGACAAAGGGTAAGAGTGTCAAGTAGACATCTCATCGGCAGAGCTAGCATCTCCATCATCATCATCTGAAGCATCATCGTTATCACCATCATCATCATCCTCATCCTCAGAAGCAAAAGCCACAGGAGAAGGCGGTGAAGGAGTAGCCTCAGGAGCAAAGCCACCCATAGACGCCTGTCATCAAGCAATACGACCAACACGAACATTCACCTGATACAACTTCGTAGAGAGTGTATCGAGGCGAGCATCCATGTGCTGCAGCAGCGCCATAATATCTCCTAGAGACACATCGCTCGAAGAGTAAGGAGGAGCCGATGTGGATGGAGCGAAACGAGAGGAAGGAGCCGCTGAATCCGATTGCCGTGACCGAAGCTGGGCCTCGCTACGTTTAACGGTAGCGTAATCTATGGCACACATGATGGTGAAATGGTCAGATGAGGGACAAGGAATAGAAAAATGGCGTAGAATCCTCGTGATAGCAGAGGGAAAGATGAGCTTATCACGGGTCGTCGAATCTAGATGAACATCAATAATGGACAGAATGAAATGAGAAGGGAAGTCTATGGTGAGATGCTCAAGAAGAGACAATAAAAACTGAGCACGAGGCTCTGTGATGGAGTTATAGTGAGAGAGGGGATGCAAAACAAAAGTCATCACCATGTTCATGAATCTAGGACCTTTAGCAAAAGGTCAACATGGTGTAAAAAGACACTCACCCCAAGAAGTAGGGCGCTCACAGAAAGCGGACATGAGCTCATCCCTGGACACAGTCCTCAGACGCTCACAACTAGGATAATCACGAAACTCTATCCTAGGAACCTGAAGCACATCTGCAACTAGCTGCGATATGATAGGAATGCGCGTCCCTCGGACGCGAGTGAAGAAAAGAGGTACTGCCCGATCAATCTCGTGCATGTTGGAGTAGAACTCTTGGATCAGCACGAGAGGATAGGTGGCCGGGGCATCACACAGTGACTCCCATCCCCTACTGTGAATGACAGAAGGAAGGTCGGTGTTAGCAAAATCTGACAAGATGACTTGGCATTCCGAATGAATGCCTCGTTTAGAAAAGTTCTCCGAAAATGCCTTAAAGGCATCATCATCACGGAACCGGATATGAGATAAGGTAGGATCAGACGAAAAAGAAGCACTGGAACGAAGAGGGTTCCGGGCTGGAGTGGATTTACGCCTATGTGCCATAGACACGACTAACGTAAACAACAGAAAGGGAGAAAAAGAAAGACAATCAGAAAAGTCCCAAACATTTTCAAATATATCAAATATATTGAAAAGAAGTACGTATGTATGGGAAATGCATGAACATGTGACATGCAAAAGAAATTTCATCATGAGCTCAGCCCAATCCAAACCTACAGCACACAATCATATAGCACACATCTAAATGCATGGCAAGATCATTATAATGCTAATGTGATGCAATGTATGAGGTTTTAAACACATTTAAGTGAAAACCCAACCCAAAATTTCAATGAAATCTCATCAATTTTGAAAAACCCCAAAAATTTCCAAAAACCCCAAATCCTAGGTTTCAAAAACATGAAATGCATGAATGAGAAAGGATTAGAAGCTTACCAAGTGAAGAAATACTTGAAAAACCTTGGGAAATCCTTGAGAACCAAGATAGGAGTGAGATTGGAGAGTTTTTGGGAGAGAAACAGAGAAGTATTGAGAGAGAGATCGACGGAAATGAAGACCGGATCGAGCATGGGCTTTATATAGGAAAGCCAGTAATTCTCAACAGATGCAGGTATCGACAGGTATCGATCGATCTGTTGAGGAGGTGTCGAGAAAATACACATCGATAGCTGAGGTGTCGAGGAGGTATCGAGGATCAACACATCAAATTTAAGAACAGAAGCTCGATCAATCTACCAGGTATCGAGAAGTTATCGAGCATACAAATCCAATCTCGATAGATCCACTAGGTATCGAGGTGTACGCGAGATTGCGATAAGAAAAAGCTTAAGGAAGCTCGACAGATAGCCAGCTATCGAGGAGGTATTGAGGAGGTGTCGAGCCTACTTTTAAAAATAGTTTTTTGAGATGTGAAAAACACAAACATGAATGCAATCCAACATGCAACTCAATCAACGATCCAATCAACATATTAAGCTCTTAAAATCATCTCTTAAATGAAAATTTAAGCACATGGATCTTCACAAACACACACACACTAAACAAGTCTAACCAATTTTATATTTCAAAAACAAGTCTAGATAGTTTAGTGAGCATACATTAATACATGTAAGACCTTGTGATGGCCAAATCAAATTGTACCTGCACATGTATCAAGATTAGCAAAGAATATTGTGTGTTGTATGTGAAAAACATCGCAAGATTGCATAAGTGTATGCATGTTATGACGATTTGAGATATGAGAAAATCACTTTAACTCACATACAATCATAACTGCTTGATGGGGACTATCACCTTTGAGGTACATCCTATAACTTTCACATCTCCTAGAATACATGCTTGCAATCATGTTTAAAGCATTTTTGATCTTTTTGCTTTTAATTTTCTATGCATATTTTTCTTTTAAACATATCATGCATGTGCTTATTAGAGAGAGAAAAGAAATACCCAATGATATTTGACATTCAAATTTAGCTATGCCTAGGCACACAAATGTCTTATTATGATTGGCGGGCAACAATGGTAAGATGGTTATTTATGCATTTCTCTTAGGATTTTTTAGTCCTTCCCGTCAAAAAGAGTGATATGCATGTTAAGTTTAAGAGACAACTTAATTGTACTCATCACAAACACGAGCCACAAAGCTCACTTGCTTAGTTGTGCATAGAGATGCTCATCTAAGCTACAAATGATACAAAGTTCAGGAGACTTTGTTTCAATGGCCATCCAAGGTACACAAGTACCAATGTACAAAACACACACTGTTTTTGTATTTTTCTGATTTTTCAAATTTTTTTTTTAATTTTTATAAAGAAAAACAAAACAAAGAAAAAATTGAAAAATAACCAAACAAAAACATGTTAAACAAACAAAGCATAAAAACTAGACTGACTCAAAACATGAAAGCAAAACACAAGTAATGCACAAAAAAAAAAAAAAAAAACATGAAGAGAGAGAGAAAAGTGATAGAATCACTTGGAGCCCTTTTCCTTCCACACCTTGGAAGAACCTTTCAGTCTAGCAAACCCTTGAACCAGCGGTGAAGGGGAAGAATTAAACCCATTCAAGTTCGAAAGGAACATAAGGGCTTTGAGAAGATCACCAAGGGGAGCGAGAGAGGATTGAAGCTGATTCTGGTTCCCAGATGCTATCAAGCCGTTGCTCTGTTGAGTGGCAAGCCACTTGTAGCAATTTGGTCAAGTATGATCGGCAGCTCCACAATGATGACAGAGATGCTGCTTCTTTTTTTTAGGCTTTTGAGAGTTAGCCTTCTTAGTCCTAGGGTTTTTAACATCTTTCTTCTCAAGTTTAGGGGGTGCTCCTAAGATAGATTTATCCTTATCTAAGTTCTCACTAGCTAATTCAGTTTTAATCTCATTGTTTTCAGTTTTAACATGATTAGCAAGAGAAACAAAAACAGTAGTACTAGAAAAAGCAGTATTAGAGGAAGAAAGACCATACCCTAAACCTGTTCGATCTGAAGCACTGAATGCTCAGCATCTCATCCAACATTGCGCTTGAAGTCCTCTCCAATTGAGCTCTGACTTGAAACAACTCCGCTTCAAGCTTCTTGGTCTTTTCAGCCAAGAAATTGTTCTCGAATCTCAGTGCTCCAATAGTTTGATTGGCTTCATCAAATTTTGTGGAAAGCTCCTCACGATCAAGTTCCACATCACTGAGCTTCTTGGTGGTTAGCCTATATAATTTCTCATGCTTCTCGGAAAGCTTATACAGCTTCTCATAGGCTGTATGGGTGTCATCTTGGTCATCCATCTTCTCAAACTTAGATTCCACCAGTTCCTCTTCTTCAACCACATCTTCAACAATCCCATCAGTAAGATTGACTGTGGCTGTGAAGGCATTTAAAATTCCGTCATCCTCATTGTTGGAATCATCCTCAAGCTCAGTGTCGCTCAAGGTAACAGCAAGTGCCTTTCTCTTCCCAATGCTCTTGAGGTATGTGGGACACTCATGCTTCATGTGACCGAAACCCTGACACCCAAAGCACTTAGGTCCTGAGGGAACAGTGTACTGACCACCTTCCTTAGCATCCTTCTTCCCTTTGTCTTGGCCTTTAAGTTGAGAAGTACTGGATTACCTGCGGTCCTTGTCGAAACCCTTTCCATTGGCGTTCTTCATGAACTTCTTGAATTGCCTGGTGATGTAGGACTTCATCTTGGAATCTTCATCATAAGAAGATTCATCTATTTCACTGCTCTTGGCCTTCAGTGCCATACTTTTGCTTTTATCCGACTTGCCTATTCTTGTCAACCCTAGCTCGTAGGTCTGCAAGTTTCCAACCAGCTCAGTCAGAGGAATCTTGTCAATATCCTTTGATTCCTTTATTGCCGTAATCTTGGCGTGAAATCTCTCGAGCAGAGATCTGAGCACTTTCCTCACAATCTTAGGTTCAGGAATGGTTTCCCCAAGATTGAAGGCTGAGTTCACTATGTCCTTTAGCTTGGCATAGAACTCATCGAAAGACTCATCCTTCTCCATCTTTATCTCTTCAAAGCTTGTAGTGAGCCTCTGAAACTTTGAGTCTTTGACAGCCTTAGTACCCTCATAGGTTGTTTGGAGAATGGTCTAAGCCTCCTTGGTAGTTTCAGTGGAGGATATCTTCTTGAACTCCTCATTGGTGAAAACACTGAACAATGCATTCAAAGCTCTGCTGTTGAAGTTTGCCGCCTTAATCTTGGCATCATCCTAGTCGGCTGGCGCTTCTGTAGGCTTAATCCAGCCTAACTCCACAACTTGCCACACTTTCTCATCTAAAGACTACAAGAAAGCTCTCATGCGTACTTTCCAGTATGCATAGTTAGTGCCATCAAATAAAGGAGGTATGATTAATGACTGTCCTCTATCCATGACAAATAGGGGTCAATGGATCAACACAGCAAAGATTAAACCCTAATCAGAGTGTGCCTGCTCTGATACCACTTGATAGGCCACAAACTGAATGACCCCTTGTGATAGAAATTAATTAATTAATTAGCGAAGTTATTAATTAATCAATTTATCATGCAAACGCGTGGTAGTGCAAATAAATCACCAATAAACTAAATATGCAGTGGAAAATAAATAACACAGTGATTTGTTTACGAATGGGGAAAACCTAACGGTAAAAACCCCATCGGGTGATTTTCAGGTCACCACTCTCGAAACTCTACTATTATCACAACAAGCGGTTACAAGTAAATGAATCCAAGTACCTTACCAACCTACAGTTGAACCCTTACCCCAATACCCAATTGGACTTGTTCTGTAGTGACAGTTCCCCTTTTAGATGCACGACTCCCAGTACGTGACTAACCAATTGCGCGGATCCCAGTACGCGACTTCAATCACCAACTAAGAAGGTTGTTGGTTGCAAAGTTTTTCAGTTGATCCAAACGATGAAGATCAAGAAGATGCTTAGTCACAAAACCCTATGGTGCACATACACAGCAACTTCTTCAAGAGAAAGAGATGAGCTAGGGCAAGAACTTCGTCTCTGGTCACAATTTGCTTGAACAGAGTTTGCTCAAAGCTTGTACAACTTGTGAACACTTTGACGGCCCTTAAACTGATCCTTTTATATGTCTAGGTTTAGGAGAAAAGAAGGCCCAAAGACATATTCACGGATCCCAAGAAAATCATATTGAAATTCTAAGAATCGACAGATAGCAAGTGTCGACCAGCTGTCGAGCAGGTGTCGAGCACACCGAATGAAGAACAGCTTCCTTAAGCTCGATAGATGCAGCTGTCGACCAGCTGTCGAGCTTTAATGATTTTGCACTCTGAACTTGTTTTCTTGAACAGACTTGAAAGCTTCAATATGTGATCTTGAAACAAGGTTTCTTGAAGTATTTAAAACATTTTAAATCTATCCAAATACAAGTAAAGTGCGTTTTGTCAAAGAATAAGCCAATTACATAAAATCAAGACATATGTTGTTAACATGTGAAACACATATGTCCTAACGCTAAACTCATTAGAATCTAGTTTTCCAACTCATTCTCTACAAATTCATTGTATTGGGCTCTTTGGACCTAGATCCTTTTATCTTTTGGGCTTAGGACTGAAAATGCGTCCTTACAATTGGCGCCCCTCGTGGGGAATTCTTGTGTTTTAGTGAGTTTAACGTTCAATTATGGTAGGTTCAGGGTCCAACCAGGCGGAATCTATGGGGTCCCAACGTCAAGATCATTTCTTCAACCTCGAACAAAGAAGGGACCGGGAGGGTAGTGTGCATACCACCCATACTAGTATGAGCCAATCTCAAAGTGGGAGCCATGTCTCTTATGAAAAGAATGCTACAGCCATGCACCTGGAGATTGATCGTTTGCGAAGGAGGTTGTGCTGCGAACGACAGAAAGGGACTCCTTCAAGTTCTGTTTCTTTTTTTGATGGCGATGGAGATGGCAGTTACAAGCCCGGACTGAGAACCCCTCCCAGTGAGTCTTTCTCATGTAATGAGGATCACCACTGTAATTGCAAAGGTAAAAGCCCGTCCTATAAAGGTCTGGGAAACGACGCTATGAGTATAGCATTGAACCAAATTTTCAGATCACCTTTCATACGCAGAATTGAAGGAGGAAGACTTCCTCGGCAGTTCAATCAGCCAACATTTACGATGTACAGTAGTCGGACAGACCCTGTAGAGCATGTGAGCTACTTCAACCAGAGAATGGTTGTGCGTTCCAAGAATGAGGCCTTAATGTGCAAGGTATTCCCGTCTAGCTTAGAGCCTATGACAATGAGGTGGTTTGATGGCCTGGGAGCAGGTTTTATTGATTTCTTTAAGGAACTCACTTGTTCATTTGGATCTCGCTTTATTACATGTAGTAGAGTTCCTCGGCCTCTAGATTCCCTGTTGTTTATGTCCATGCGAGAAGAGGAGACCTTGAAAACGTACTCAGACAGATATTGGGAGATGTTCAACGAGATAAATGGGGACTTTGATGGCATGGCCATAAGGACTTTCAAGGTCGGCCTACCTACCGAGCATAATTTGAGAAAATCATTAACCAAGAGGCTTGTAAGGAGTGTTTGTAGGCTCATGGATAGTATTGACGAGTATAAGCGGGTTGAGGAGGACCAGCAGCAAGGCAAGGGGAAGGCTAAGGTTATCTCTCAGGATATGAGGGATTTCAGGTCGGACCGATACAACAAAAACCACCTCTGAAGAGACTTTGTTGGGCAGTCTAGGCCTATTGCCACCCAGATGGTTGGCACGGTGTTCCGAGAATCGGTACATCAAGTCCTAGAAAAAATTAAGAATGAGCCACACTTTAAATGGCCAAGTAAGATGGGAGGAGACCCTATGAAGCATAATCAAAGCCTTCATTGCCAATACCACTAGGAGAGAGGGCACACCATCGAGGACTGTAGAACCTTGTGGAATCATTTGGAACAGTTGGTCAGTGAAGGGAGGTTAAAGCAGTTTTTACATCAACCCAGTGGGCAAGGGGGCCAGTCAGGATTGGGACCTCGGAGAGATACTTCTTCAAGAGCCCCTTTAGGCACGATTAATGTTATCCTCCCTGCTCTAGGGAGGACTGGCTTTCATCTCTCCAGGGTGATATCTATGAGAACTTCAACTCTAAGCCAAAGAGGGCTAGGATTGAGATTCGACCGACATTGTGTTTCTCAGATGAGGACAAGGTTGGCACCATACAGCCATATGATGATGCCCTAGTGGTCACCCTCAGGATAGGAGGGTATGATGTGAAGAGGGTGCTGGTGGATCAAAGTAGTGGGGTAGAAATTATGTACCCTGATTTGTATAAGGGGCTAGATTAGAAACCAGAGGATTTAACAGGTTATGATTCACCTCTGTTGGGCTTTGATGGGAAGGTTGTTATTCCAAGGGGCCATATCAGACTACTCGTATAGGTAGGTTCAAAGGTGGTGGGGGTGGACTTCATTGTGGTGGGTGCTTATTCTTCATACACTGCCATTGTAGCAAGACCTTGGCTTCATGCCCTGGGGGTTGTTTCTTCCACCCTCCACTTGAAAGTGAAATATCCGTCCGGGGATCAGATTGAGGAGCTATTTAGGAGCCAATTCGATGTTAGGCAGTGCTTGGTGGCTGCAATTATGCATTAGCTTGAAGTTGGGTCTTCGACCTCTTCTGATAGGAGTTTATAGCAATCAAGGACTCTGATGTTACCAATAGATGAGACATTAGAAGGGGCGAAGTGTGAGGAGTTAGAAAAGATTGTTGTAGATGGTGATTTGGATAAGTTCTTTTAGGTCAAAGCACAACTACCTCCTCAAGAGAAGGAAAAGTTGATAATATTTCTTGAAATGAATATTGATGTGTTTGCATGGAGTGCTTATGAAGCCCCTAGGGTGGATCCAAATTTCATTTGTCATCACCTAAACATCAACCCAGCTGTCATCCCTAGAAAGCAATCACCTCGGCGCTCATCTAAAAAACATTTTGATGTTGTCAAGGAGGAGGTGGGCAAGCTTAAGCAGGCTAGGGCTATTAAGGAAGTGTTCTACGCTGACTGGCTGGCCAATACTGTAGTGGTGAAGAAGAAGAATGGAAAGTGGCGGGTATGTGTAGACTTTACGGATTTGAACAAGGCCTATCCAAAGGACTCTTTCCCCATGCCTCGGATAGATTAGCTAGTGGATGCAACTGTAAGCCATCCTCGGATGAGTTTTTTGGATACCTTCTAGGGATACCACCAAATACCATTGGCTCTGGTTGATTACGAAAAGACATCTTTTGTCACTCCTACTAGAAACTATCATTACAAGGTAATGTCTTTTGGATTGAAGAATGCAGGGTCTACCTATCAGAGGATGATGATCAGGATGTTTGAGCCACAATTAGGAAAAAATATTGAAGTTTATATAAATGATATGGTGGTGAAGAGTAAGATGGTGTCCGAGCATGTGGGAGACCTCGGGAATATCTTTGAGATACTAAGAAAACACAAACTGAGCCTTAATGCTTCCAAGTGCTCTTTTGGTGTCGGTTCAGGAAAGTTCTTAGGGAATATGGTCACACACTGTGGAATTGAAGTCAATCCTGACTAAATTAGATCAATTAACAGTTTGCAACCACATCGGAATCCCAAAGAGGTCTAGAAGTTGACGTGGATGACTGTTGCTCTAAACCGATTCATTTCTCGATCAGTAGACAGTTGTAGGCTTTTCTTCTAGTTGTTGAACAAGTGAAAGAGATTTGAATGGATTGAAGAGTGTGTCCTGGCCTTTCAGTAATTAAAGGAATACTTTTCTCAACCACCCATTATGTCCAGGCCTGAGGTGAATGAGGTTTTGTTTGCGTACATCACGGTAGCTTCCCATACGGTGAGCTTGGTGCTGGTATGGTTGATAGTGGTATGCAGAAGCTAGTTTATTATGTGAGCAAGTCACTGTATGAGACCGAGGTGCGTTACCTACCACTGGAGAAGGCCATTTTAGTAGTGGTGCATGCTACACATAAGCTCCCCCACTATTTCCAATTCCACACAGTTGTTGTTTTAACTCAACTTCCGCTTAAATCACTTTTTCGGAGCACTAATTACACTGGAAGGATTGCCAAGTGGGATACGATCCTAGGAGCTTTTAATATCAAGTACATGCCTCGCACCTCTATCAAGGCTTAAATTCTCGCAGATTTGGTGGCCGAGTTCATTGAATCCCTATTGGAAGAGAAAGTTGAAAAGCTAAACATGGATGAAAAATCAGTTAGCATGGTCTCCTTGCAAGAGCCTTTATCTTGGAGAGTGTACATTGATGGTGTTGCAAACTAAAGAGGATCTGGAGTGGGGTTGGTTATTATTTCTCCCGAGAAGATCATTCTTGAAAAATCCTTGAGATTGGGTTTCTCAGCCACAAATAATGAAGCTGAGTATGAGGCTCTATTGGTAGGGATGACTATGGTTCAAAAAATGGGAGGAAAAATAGTGGAGATGTTTTCAGATTCGAGATTGGTTATAGGCCAGGTAGAGGGAGAGTTGGAAGCTAGAGATCTGAGAATGCAGGAATACTTGAATTAGGTTAGGCACTTGCGGTCAGGTTTTGAGTCTTTCACTTTATTATAGATCCCTAGAAGCAGAAATGCACATGCTGACTCTCTTGCCATGCTTACAACCTCCTCGGTACAAGGTTTACCTCGGGTTATCCTTATGGAAGATTTGTGTAAACCTACTGAAATGAAAAGAGTGATGGTCCATATTCATCAAGTCAGAGTGGGACCTAGTTGGATGTATTTTATTGTACTATTCCTTAAAGAGGATATCTTGCCCGATGGGAAGTCTGAGGCTGACAAAGTATGGAGAAAGGCTCCTCAGTTTTGGCTGTTTGAGGACCAAAAGTTATACAAGCACTCCTTTTTTGGACCATATTTGCTATGCATACACCCTGAGGCAGTAGAGCTACTCTTAAAAGAGTTAAATGAAGGGATTTGTGAAAGTCATACAGGGGGCAGATCCTTGTCTCATAGGGCCCTCACTCAAGATATTGGTGGCCAAATATGCAAAGGGAAGCACAAGAGTATATGAAGAAATGCGATCAATGCCAAAAATTTGCCCCAAACATTCATTAACCAGGAGGTGTCCTTAATCCTCTGTCCAGCTCTTGGCCTTTTGCTCAATAAGGCTTGGATATTGTAGGGCCTTTCCTTAAGGCAGCAGGGAATAAGAGATGGTTGCTGGTTGGCACAGATTACTTCACTAAATAGGTTGAAGCTGAACCACTGGCAAATATCAAGGATATGGATATCAAAAGATTTTTCTGGAAAAATATTGTCACTCGATTTGGAATCCTTTGTACACTCATCTCGAACAATGGTCTTCAGTTTAATAGCAAAGCTTTCAGGAGGTATTGCTGTGACTTGGGCATTACAAATAGGTATTTCACCCTGGTTTATCCACATGAGAATGGACAGGCCGAGGCTGTCAATAAGGTTATAGTGAATGGACTCAAGAAAAGGCTAGAGGATGCAAAGGGAAAATGGGTGGAAGAGTTGTCACACGTCTTTTGGACATATCGGACTACACCGCGTAGGTCCACTGGGGAAACCCCCTTTTCAATGACTTATGAGGCCGATATTGTAATTCCTCTGGGGACCAGATTTCCAACATTGGGGACGAACTCTTTTACCCCGAGTAACAACAATGGGTTGTTAAAGAAGAGTTTAGATTTAATTGAAGAGTGAAGAGAAAGCGCCATGGTTCAATTGGCATATTATCAACACAAGCTCAAGCAGGGATACAACTCAAATGTGAGGTTAAGGCCACTTGCACCTGAAGACTTGGTATTAAGAAAGGTTTTAGGGACTACAAAGAACCAAGTATGGGGAAACTTAGGGCCCATCTGGGAAGGGCCATATCGTACCACCTTGGTGGCTGAAATAGGCGTGTATTACCTAGAAGATCTAAATGGAAATGTTGTACCATGCCCCTGGAATGTAAATAACCTACGAATGTATTATTATTAATGAAAGTCATTTCTGTCATATTTTTTATTACATTATACGTTACATCTATTATTTGTCTAAGTATCAAATAGAACCTTAGTCATGTTTGACTCCTCGAACCACATATCTTGGGTAAATTGATATTTCCTATTATCTGACTAAGTGTTAAACAGAACCTTAGTCATGTTTGGTTCCTCGGACCACATACTTTGGGTAAATTAATACTTCGTGTCATTCTTCTAAGTGTTAAACAGATCCTTAGTCATGCCTAATTTATCGGACCACATACTTTGGATAAATTAATACTTCATGTCATTTTTCTAAGTGTTAAACAGAACCTTAGTCATGTTCAGTTCCTTGGACCACATACTTTGGGTAAATTAATAATTTATGCCATTTATCTAAGTATCAAACAGAACCTTGGTCATGCCTGGCTCCTTAGACCACATACCTTGGGTAAATTGATATTTTAAATTATTTTTCTAAGTGTTAAACAGAACCTTAGTCATGCCTGGCTCCTTGGACCACTTACCTTGGGTGAATTAATACTTCTTGTTACTTGGTTAAATATTAAACAGAACCTTGGTTGTGTCTAGCTCCTTAGACCACATACCTTGGGTAAATTAATATTTTGGATTTATTGTTTATATGTTGAACAGAACCTTGGTTTTGTGTGGTCCCTCAGGCCACATACCTTGGGTAAACTAACACTCTCTATCATTTAACTAAAGGTTAAGCAGAACTCGGGACATGTCAGGTTCCTCGGATCACATGCCTTGGAGAAGTTAGCACTTGGAGAGCTTACCCTGGGTCTTAATTAAAGGATTCTAAGGGTACATTAACAATATACTCTTAAAATACGATACCTTGGACACCCTCTCTTCCTACTAAGTATCTCATTTGTCTTTAATGACTTAGCAATTTTTCTCACCATGCACGCAGGTTTAATTTATTTAAGTTAAACAGCCAATTATTATTGCTAGCTTTTGTCAAAGTATGGGTGTTCACTTTTGGAGGCATCATCAGTTTAAAGGTCTCAGCAAAGAGCAAAACAAGGATTATAGTCAGCTAGGAATAAGTATTGCAAGAAAAGTAAAGATTTAGAAAGTAAAGTTGAATTCTTTTCACTAAATAAAGGAAAAATACACTATAGACAATGGCAAACTGCCAGTACAAAAGAAAAATTACAAAAGGGAAATAAAATCTTAAAGCTAAGCCTTGGAATTGAGGGGAAGGTCTTCTTTGTTGCCCGGCTGGGAGGCATGAGCATCTTTGGTCTTGGGATCAGCCTCCTTAGACTTGTCTTCGGCTTCTTTTGCCTTGACAATAGCATCATTGGCCTTGGCAGTATCCTTAGCCTTGGTAGTGTCCTTGGCCTTTGGCAGGGGCCTGACCTCCTTGCCTTTGCCTTTATTCTTGGCCATCTCAGCCCCTTGGCCTTAGTCACTAACTTGGCCGAGCCCTTTGGGGACCTTGGGAGGGGGAAGAGAGGCCTGGGTGATAGGGGGCGGCTCAATTGAGAGTGGTGCAAGGGTAGTGGAAGGTAGGAGTTCGGCTGGGACCTCGCGAATGTCAAGAGGGTAGTAGATATTCCCAGCCTCCCTCCACTCTAAGGTAGCAGGGACTCCTACAAGGTTGAGGGCCTCTGACCACACTTCCTTACAATAGTCCTTATAGACCTCGACCAACTCATCCGCCAGTCGAACCTCGGTCTCCTACACCCTAAGGTCATAGGATGCTTGCTTTGAGGCCTCTGCGGCTTCCTCGACCATCCGAGCGGTGGCCTTAGCTTTCCTCAGATCAGTCCTCAGCTCCAAGACTTGTTGCTTTGCTGTGGCTAGCTCTATCTCAATATGATAGAGCCTTTTACGTTGGTCCTCAACCTAGTCTTAGGCATTCTTCAAGCCCGCCTCGGCACTCATTTGCGCCCTTTCTTTGGCGGTCAGCTTAGTGGTAAGCGCTTTATTCTTTTGCTTAGATGCACCTAAGGCCTTATTGGCCTTGGCGCAGAGGTTGGCCTTAACCTTGGCCTCATTTCGGGCATCCTTGACCCACTCCTCGGCTACAAAAACCTCTTGGATAGCCTGTGCAAAAATAACAAGGGAATACCATGTAAAATAATAATAATAAAAAAAAAATAGGAAGGGCAACTTAGAATTTAATTAAAAAGGTATGACTATGAACCTACCAGGGCTAGATCCCTTTTTAGGAACATGAAGAGGTTTAGCTGCCTCATGTGCTTCAGAGCAGCCATATCTTTCGAAAAAAGAAGGGACTACTCTAGGACCTCAGCCATGTAAAAGGCATGCCCTCTCTAATACTCCCTAATAGAAGAGTTCCATGGAATGGCTACACCGTCTAACTCCAGCTGAGGAGCCTAAGAGTGATGTTGTTGGCGCACCTCGGCCACACCCGGGTTATCCCTGCTCTCCACTGAGGAGGCCCGTCCTTTGTCTTGGGTCGTCTTCTGCTACTTGGCCTCCTTTTGGCAGACCACCTCACCCTCCTCCACTCCCTTCTCCTTCCTTTTCTTCTTCAAGTTGGGGATGGGGAACAAGTCGATTGTAGAAGGAGGAGGAGGAGGGGGAAGAGTAGGAAGAGGCTGAGACCTTGGGGCCTTCTTAAATGATGACCCCTTATTCCTCTCCGCGAGGAAATCCTTCAGGCCTTTTTTCAAGTTCAAGGCCATCTCTTCTTCTTCTTCCTCGGAGCTGTTATCTATACGTGCAACCACGAGGCTTGAGGTGCGAACACCTGAAAATTTGTTGAACTTGTCCTCTACATTCGAGATATGGATGACAAGATCTCCCTACTCCTTCCTCTCTTCCTCGAGTTGGAATCAGTCTATTCCTTCCTCGAGTGACGGGCATGAGGAAGCAGTCTCTTACCTAGGAGCTGCTACTTCAAGGGGAGCACGTTGAGAAGGTGATCAACTAGCACAACGTCTTCTCGGGCAAGGAACCCGGGTACTGTAACGTCTATCCTACGTATCTGAGGATCACCAGCCCTGATTGCGTGGCCCACATCCTAGAACTTGTCCAATAATTGCTCGAAGTCTAGGATGAGATGAACCACTATCAGCTTCCTGTCCTCGCTCACAAACACCTCGGACCTTAGGACTTTGTTGAGGTATGTGATGTTGACCAAGTTGAGATTGGGCGCTACATGCCTTTAATCTGTAAAAAACGGTTGAGTAGAATCACGGTCAAAACGATGAAACCCATCATCAAAGAAAAATGAAATACTAAAGGGAAGAGCAACAAAACTAAAGAATTAAGTCCCATGTCAAGGGGCCTAACCCTAGGGCACCCCACCTGGCTCTCCCTCCCAAGTTGAGCAGTGAAGACCATCGTGCCATTCCCCAGAGGCAATTAGATAGTCGTCTTTCATGCCTTTGTTGTACTTGGGAAGACAAGATACGAGCCTAACAATTGAGGACCTAGACTTGAGGTAATATCCCATGTTAGCAAGCGAATGGCATTTGTACATATAAATGACGTCGTGCCAGGTGAGTCTCAAACCCATTTGCTCGTTAAGAGCATTGACGCTACCTAAGATTCTAAATAGGTTGGGCACACATTGGTAAGGGCACAGCCTATGGGCAATTAGGTAATTTCTGGTTATCCTACCCATGGGAAGCGTCATTCCCCCTTCTATGAAGGCGATCATGAGAATGATGACCTCCCCTTCGTTCCTATGGGTGAGCACCTGATTCGAAGCACAATACCGCAGGGAAACTCTTTGAGGAATGTGGTACTTAGCCCTAAAACCCTTCATACCGGCAGGAGAATCTACAAGGTGCTTGAATCTACCCATCTAAGCAAGCTAAGGGGTAGTGAGGGAAATGTCTTTGAAAAGGAAGTGAAGGTTAGAAAGCCGAGGAGGCTGGCCGAAAAGAAAAGAACTTAGGAACGTGAAGACTTACGAAAATAAAAATGGGTGACACTTCAGGAGCTTCTTAAGAGTTAGGAGATTTGGGAAGTCTTGAAAGCCTAAGAGTTTGAGAAGTCTTAAGAGTTTGCAGATTTGTGAAGTAAAAAAAAAAAAAAAAAAAACCCACTAGGCGCCTTATATAGGAGGCAGAATTGAGTGGGAGTTATCTTGCTCAAAATTCCAGGAGAAATGCCAGTCGTAGGATCTATATCTCATCGTAAGATGCAGGGAACAAAGTGCCACCTAGAGCATTTAATGAGACATTGCGGACTCCGAAGCATCAGTAATAGTTACGGGACACGCGAAGCGACATTCTCACGTGTGGAAATCAAAGGAACATATGAAATTAATTATTCAATATCAAAACCCCATTTTCCCCCTCGGATAGGAGGGGAAAACTAGAGTTTTGGGGGGCTATTATAGGGATAAGGGGCCAAAAAATATATGTTGGGCCTTGGGCCTTGTTTGAGGACGCTTAGTGGTCTGAGAGCAGATAAACAGTAATGACGATCTAAGACTCAAAACCCCATAAGCAAGCTACGACTAGGAAAGCTGGGGAAGGTAGTCCGAAGAGGAGTATATCCTCGGCTAAGCAAAGTAGATGTTAGAAGATGAGTTCTGTCATCTAGGGTAACCTTCTAAGAAACTCTATTAATAAAGATATGCTTCATGAACGTACAAGACAAATAGGAGTTGTAAAATATCTAGGAGAAAGTTACTACCACCGTATTGAATGCTCTGTAGCTAACTCTCTGGCCGCATTAATGAAGAAATGATACCTGAATAGTAATTTTCAGCCTTACAGTTGTTTCCCAAAGACTTTAGGAAGGTGCTGATGGGACAAGGATCAACACCAGCAATCTAATCTACACGTAAAAGGTAAAGATGAAAGAAAGAATGGAGTATAAAATAGAAAGGAGTCCCTTAAGAAAAATGGGGGATCGGGGAATTAAGAAAAAAGAAGATTGTGGCAACAAGAATTGTGCTTGTAATTAAATTCAAGGAATATGTACAAGAACTGCTCTCCTCGGATTGTGCCGAGGATGATTTTCCTTAGATAAAACCGGTCTATCTTTACTTTATTATCATTTGAATCCATTATAGTTGTTATTAAACTCATTAGAGCCTAGTTTTCCAACCCACTCTCTACAAATTCATTGTATTAGGCTCTTTGGGCTTACATCCTTTTATCTTTTGGGCCTAGGACTCAAAATGCGTCCTTACAATATATATGAATTATATTATGCATCTTATTGTATATCTTTAAGTGTATTTATGCATATGCGTGGGGTTACAAACTAGTATATATATATATATATATATATATATATATATAGACAAAACTTAGAGGAATTTCAATCAAAATTTGAAATTATAATCCAATTTTGCTCCATGTGTTTAAATTTATGTGGGGACTACACCATAATTATCCACTTAAGTTTGTGCCATATGTCCACTTAAGTTTTTTAATCTTTGTGCCAAGTGAGTTAATCAGTGTAAAATACTAAGAATTTAATATTAATGAACTATAAAATAAAATATATAAAAAAAAAAACCAATCACATATGCTCAATAAAAATTATCACACAACAAAAATCATTATGCGTTCTATTTTATTAAAAATTAGAAAAAAAAATGATTATAAGTAGTTTCAAATTTAGGTAAGAATTGTAATATGTGACTAATTATGTTTACATTTTTTTTAAAATAATTTGACTAATTATTTATATTTTTATGATAAAAATTTTGTTTAATTTTAAATGTATATCCATATGTATGCATGTGTTACATGCTAGTTAGAAGAATAACATAATTCATTTATTTAGAAAGAAAGTGAATTATGAAACCAGGGCCATTGTAGAAGCATACCTAAATTATCTACTCAATTATCAGTCTAGCTTTGAGCCCAACTTAAGCAATTATAGGAGAGACTTTCTATACAGAATTAAATTTTGTTCATGTTTTATAATAATAAGTTGAAATTTCTTTCTCACACCTTACTCCAAGTGGGTAATGTTATAATCTTATTTTAATGTTCAAGGTAGGCTTAACCTAATTGAGTTTATCCATGAAAAGGTATCAATTGCATGCATGTGCATATTCTTGCCTAGAGAGAGATGGAGAACGGTTTAAAAAATTATTTACCATTTCAAAATTGGAGCTAGCTGATCATGGGTGCCATATATGAGTGACAGTCATTTGTTTTTATATGTTCTTCATAAAATTGAAGAAAACAATCACGTAGATCAAATATCATGTTTCTATACTTTTGAACACATCCTGATCCAGCCATTGCAGCCTTCAAAAACATGTGGTCAGGCTTTGCATTTTCTGTGCAATGTATAAAACTGTCAGTAACACATAATACACTCTCTTCAGGTTTCACTTCTATCAATTTCTTACATTTTTCAACTTTTTCTTCAATGCAAATAGAAAATGGTATTTTCACACTATCAAGTTTGAAGGGATGAGGGAGTGATATTGGAAGTGAAGGGGGATGGAAAGCGGTAAAGGCCATCATCAGTATGATAAATTTCCTATTCATCATTCTTCTTCCACTTGAGATTTTTATTTTTTTCCTAATAAAACTTTAGAATAATGGATATGAGTTAAACTATTTCGCCTCATATATAGTTCAATGATTATAAATGTTTAAATAAAGAATACAGTCTATAAATTGATTCTTAAATTTTTTTTTATACAAATAAGTTCTGTTTAAGAATTATGATTATAAAATGTATGAGCAATTTTAAGTTAAGTGGCTTCCATTTTAAGTAATGCTATTTTTTTATAATATTAAATTTTAGATTTTAGGATCATTTTTTGTGTTAATTGACTTCCAGTTTAACTATTGCTTTTTGCACTGGGTCATAAGTCATCATAAAGTCAAGCATTCCTTCTCTCCACTGTCTTGTTAATCATGATGGAATAATTCATTTAAGTTGGACAATGGCCACAAGAAGTCTTGATAATAATTAATTTTACCGTCTCCCTCCGTTTAGAGGGATCATCTACCCTCCTACTTGTAACATACCAGAAATGAGACATTTGATTTTGGCAAAAATGCATGTTTGGTCCCTATATTTTGAGTCTATTTTTGTTCTGGTTTCTAACTTGATTTTGTGCTTACCGCAGTCTCTGAAAATTAAAAATCACATCCATTTTGGTCCCTATTGTCAATCCACTAATAGAAAATTCATATGTGATAGACGGAGTGCCTTATTGGTAGGCTTTGCAATTAAAAAATAAATAATTGATCCTATGTATCATTAGCCACACATCCATGTCATATCCACATCAACAAAAATTCATTTGGCATTTAAATAATGCCATGTCAGCAATTTTTTTTTTAATTGAATTTTTTTAAAAAGACAAAAAACAATAATTAGTTAAAAAAAGCTAAAATTAGTTCAATTTTTTTTTCTTTGACCTCATCAGATTAAAACAAAACCCTATACTCTCTCTCTCTTCACCATCCATGGATAGAAACTCTCTCTAATCTCAAAGTCTCTCTCTTCACCATAGCTCCATGGCTGGAGCTCACAAGCTTGGCCTTCTTCTCCACCACGCACCGCCGCTATCGTGGTAGTGTGGGACCCAGTAGTCGGGCTCTCCGCCATTGATGTGCAAGCAGTAGAGATATAAAGTGATGAATGGTTCTTGATGGGCTTTGAGGAGCCGGTGGAGACAACCTTTGGGGAACCGAAATGGGCTGAGGAGAAAGAAGTTGATGTGGAAATTGAAAGAACATGAACAGTAGGGTTTGCTGGAAATTTGGGTTAGGCGTTTGCTGGACATTTCTCATTTTGACATTTCATTCTGTTTTGTAAGTTGTTGACTTGTTGTGGTATTGGAAGTTTCTTTGATTATGGTTTGGTTTGGGAGTGAATGAGTTGGGAATTTATAGGGAGGTGGGTTTACCATTATTGGTTGCTGGAAATTTTGGAAGATTTTGGAAGATTTGATTTAGTGGTGGTGCTTTGCTGGTTGTTGGGTTTCTACTCTTTTGCTTGGATTTGATGTTCATGTTCTTTGATTCGGTGGTGGTGATTTGGGGGTTTTTGTTTGTTTTTCCTGTGGTATTTTGTTCGATCTTCATCAATGATTCAATTGATCTGGGTTTTTTGTGTGTTTGTTTGTCAAGAAAATTTATGGGTTTGAAGGCTAAGATTTGCTTTGCTGGAGATCAGTTTGGTTGTTGGGTTTATGGGTTTGGTTGCTTTGTTGGAGATCTGGGTTTGGGTTTGATTCTTTGCAGATTTGGGTTTGGGGTTTGCTGGAGATTGATTATGAGGAAGAACATAAACATGTTCTTCTAAAAAAATAATAAAAGGAATAAAAAAAAAGACAAGAAAGATATTAAATTAATTTATTTTGTTTTGATGTGTTTGGATATAAAGAAAGTACAAGAAAGACAAAGATAATGATAAGAAAATAAGGATTGATTTTCTGAGAATGTGAATCATATTATGGGGAAGAACACAAAAAACATGAATATATTCTTCCAAACAAAGAAAGGAATAAAAAAATCAATTAAATTATTTTAATTAATTTTTAAAAAATTATAAATTCAGAATTTTGTTTTTAATTTTTTATTATTATTTTATTAATCACATCAGTATCTAACTGACACTCTGCCTATCACATATGAATTTTCTGTTAGTAAATTGACCGCAGGGACTAAAATGAATGTGATTTTCCATTTGCAGGGTCTATGGTAGGTGCAAAATCAAGTTAGGAACCAAAACAAAAATAGACCCAAAATGTAGGGCCTATTTGGTACACGTGTTTAAACACATGTTTTCAGTTTTTAAATAACATTACACATATTTTCATACACTTTTTCACCTACATGTATTTCCAAAACAAACAACATTACCAAACGGCCCCATATGGACCAAAAGTGCATTTTCGTCTTTGATTTTTGAGAAAGTTTATAGATAAAAAAAAATTAGATAAAAAATTTCACACTTATTAATATGGTGGATTGTTAGTGACAGATTAGAAAAGAGTGATGTAAGTGATAAATTAAAAAAAAAAAAAAAAAAACCAGTAAAAACTTTATCAACTCAACAGTTGTGAAATTTTTTTGTGTTCATAGTTTTGGTCTTTGACTTTTCCCCCCTATCCTAACATGGGATTATTGTGTCGAGGACAAAGAAAAGTACACAAAGAACAAAGCAAAATGCTTAAAAAACAAACATGCAACTAGGTATTTTCTCAAAATATCTCCATTGAAAGCAAATTTAGAACAAGACTATCGATGGAGTCCATTCAAATTTTCTGAACTTTGGACTGAATTAATTGTCACCCATTTCAAACTTCAGTTCTAAAAATGTCACCCACTATGGACTGAATGACCATTAGTGCCCTGCACCAATATTGACTTAATATCATGAAAAAGGCGAACTATAAACATAAAACATTCAAACTTTTTAGCTGTTGACACATTCATACTCGGGAGCCCATGTATCCGCTTTACCAAGCAAAACCTTTCCTCAGTTATTTCAGCCTTATTGCCTTAACGTGTATGACTCTTTCACAATTCCCTCGTCAACACGTCGCTCTAGAACTTCCCACCTAAACCAAAACCCCAGTCCAAAGATATGGGGTACAAACTACACCCTCTAGTAGGGGTGGACTCAAGATTTTAAGCTACCAAGGAGAATATAAAGACAAAAAAAATTTTCAAATAGACATTCATATAGTATTAAAAAATTATAAATACAAAAAATCGATCGTTGTTTCTAAATACATTAAGATATAATCATCTACAAACAAAGAAAAAAACAAAAACAAAATAATGTTTTTTTTTTTTTTTAATACTAGGCTAGCTAGAATTTATTTTTTGAAGTTAAAACATTCATAGTGGTGGTGCTAGAACTTTTAGCTTTTAGTACCTAAAAAACTATTTTATCTATTTTACCACCTCACTTTACAATACACTCAATATTCAATGTTCTATTTTTTATCACTCCATTTAAAATAATATAAACAACTCATTAAAATAATAAGAAAAAGAGAGAATTTGAGTTTTTTAAGTGAAGGAAGAGACATAATCTTAATAAAATATTTTATTTTATTTTTAATAACTTACTACAATCATGAGTCAACTGGTATTTATACCAATTTACTGTAGTTACAAAAAATTTAGCTTTAACTTCTCCAATAATACATGATTTTTTTTTTCTTTGATGGTAAAATAGTCTTTTTTATTTTTTATTTTTTTTTGCTGAAATATAATCGCCATTGTGAATATTTTTATTTTTTTCGTTAAGTTTTTTAGTTGAATAGTTGCTATTTGGGTTAGGCTAGTTCGATTGATTGGGGGAGAAAGGGAACCCAACTACAAAAATGAAATATACAATGACTTAAAAAAAAAAATTTGGACCCGGAGGGCTTGGACCATCACCTGGATCTGTCCTTGCACTCTAGCATATAAATACCTTCTGTAAGCGACTAAATTTCTAGTTTGAAATAAATCAAACAAGTAAAATAGTTTCACAAATGTGAATTTGTATTGATGATTGTGTGGTACAATTCTCTGAAATTACAAAAGAGTGATCCTCTGATTCGATCTCCTTGCAAGACTTATTGATTGGATTTGTGGTAATGTGATTTTGACTTGAACACAAAATATCCTTCAATTTGGTTAATGGATGGATTGAAGATTGCTGAAACGGAATTACAATGAATCTCTGGCTATGAACTTGTTAGAAATCCTTTATTCTTCACGTTCTTCGTGTGTTCTTCGTCTTCGAAGGTTTGTGATGAAAGTTCTTCGGGGCTTTAGAAGCTTGGATCCGTAGAGCTTCACTGATTTGTGATTTGTTGATGTTTTCGGACACTTTGAGCTTGATTCCCGCAAACTTTAGGATCTAGGCAGATAGTTTGGATGATTCTGCTTCGAATGTTCTCCGATTTTGGGGTTGAAGTTCTTGAAGGCTCTGAGGCTTGATTCTTGCAGAGCTTTTCCACTTCTAAATCTTGGTCCCCCTAAATGTCTTAGGAAGGCTTCTATTTATAGGAGTTTGGGGTGGGTGAACGACACGTGGCGAAGTCTGATTGGTGACACATGTCACAGCCTGATTGGTCCACTTATGTCATCGCTTATACGTGCTGGACTGCTTGTGTCATCGCTTACACGTACTGATGTGTGATTGGTTTTTGCATGACACTTGGCAAATTTATGTTGGTTTTTGAATAGTGATAGCAAAACCTAGCAGCAATACGTGGTGCTTTGTAATTGACCGTATTTTGTGGACTTGGTAATGTGACGTGTCAGCTTGTGATAAGTTGGGAATTTTCCCTCTCTACACCTTCACATAATTCATACTTTGTCACACATCCAAAACCACAACAACAAGCACTTAGATAAAAGCTCTTTGTAAAGAATACAAAACCTTTTTCTAGTCTACTTCATATATTTTGACCAAAAAAACAAGATGAATTTCAGAAATAGAAGCACCCTTTTGATCATTGTTGTTATTTGTGTGGCTATATTGAACCATGCCATAGTTGAAGCAACTAGAGTGCTATTTGAAGATTTTGGGAATGCTAATCACTTGGAGATACAGTCTCTTGTCTATGTGAAGGCCAAGGACATCATGGCCTATTGGCTCCAAAGATTACCATCTGGACCTAGCCTTGGTGGTGAGGGTCACTAGTTCATTCAAGTTGTGAAAACAAGCATATATTGTTTTCGTGTTTTGTTTTGTTTGTTTTTTTTTTTTTTTTTTTTTTTTTTTAAAATTCTTTTTCTTGATGGAGATGTACTTAGCTCATATGAGCATAGTAAACATTGTAAATGAAAATAAATAAAATTAAAATTCATTCATTCAATCCCAAGTCCCATTATGACTAATAGTTTATAATTTTAGACTTTTGTACCTTATTCTTCATTTCTTTCATTATTTTTTTATTTTTTTATTATTTTTTGCATGCACGGACATGTGTGTCTATGTATAATCGCATGCTATAGATTCTTTATTATGTGGCACTCAGTCGTTGTTGACGTGGCTTAAAATTCTCATGAGGCATTCATTATTGCCGACTAAAAGAAATCCGATATATATACACACTTGGATTCTATAATAGTGCAATACGAAACCCTTGGATATGAATTTTTGCACAGTTTGCCGAATTAGCATATTATATACATGCTGCTATGCTGAAATTGTTTTAAGTGTGAGAGAGTGCCGCAACTTTGCTTCAAATACAATAGGCTTTTCCGTGAGAAAGAAGCAAAGGTGTTTTTGTGTTTTGGGTCTCTTATGGGAGTGCTATATTGTGTTAATTGTTGTAATTTCCTTGTTTTTAGTGATCATATTTATATCAATTTTTTTTTCTCTTTTCTTTAATATTAATTTGTCTAAAACAGATTATTTCACAACAATTATAATGGACGTAGTAGGAAGAAGGAAAAAATATATCATATATCCGTTATATATAACCACATATATGTACAGGGGTAGATTCTGCAGGCATGAGATCACCTGCTTGTGTGTTTCACCTCTGTGTGAAAGGGTGGTTATATATGCCAAATACAACATATATTTTATCGTGAAGAAACATCAGAAATAAATAAATTATTAAATATCGAACAAAAAAACTATAGAAAGCACTTGAGGCTGAAGGTTATAAACCGAGGAACATAGAAGCAGAGTAAAGACGACTACTACAAAGTTGACTCTTTTCAAGGTTTAAAATCCTTAAAAAAGGTATTAAAAAATCTTAAGAAAAATTATTTTAAGAGTCTAATTGACCCTTAATAACTTTCGAAACTTATACCGTTGAAAAAACCACAATCGTGCACAAAAACCACATAGTACAGCCATCCGGGCCTTGATATCCTTCTTTATGCATTTAAGATGTGATCTTCATTTTCTATATCACCCATTCATGAATTATAGCATTTTTTGGTTCCAAATTTGATACATAGAAGCCCACCAAGCTAGTATACAGATGGCTGCTCTGAAGCTCTTGCCTTTTAGTTGAGAGATGCCTCATTTTACTACCTCCTCTTACTTGTGTTTGACGTAAAAAACCAGACAAAGCTTCAGGACTTCCTCTAGGTGTTGTCAATGGGCTCGGCTGGCTAGTTTCTACTTGGCCGGCTAGTTTCTACTTGGCCCATGACCTATAGGCCCCAGCCTTCCTATAAAGGAAAACTCTTGTCCATTTTAAGAATATTTGTATCAGCTCTTGTCAAATATCCGTAAATTTTAGTATAAATGTGCATTTGGGATGAGTTGAATTTTTCATCTTATTTTTGCTACTATTCATGGATCTCACTACACGTTTTGATACTATTTATGAGTCCCATTGTAATGTTCAGCTTATTCTTTAACTTTTTTTTCTATACTTTCAGCAAAGAGTTCAACAAAGAGTTTTCAGTTTCAGCTAAATAAGTTGTTCCGAACGAATACTAAAATCTACATTTTACTTTTCAAAAACACTCACAATATATTATCTGTACTACATTCTATTTTATTTAAATAATTATTTTTAATTTTTTGTTTATTATTAGCTTCATAGAGAGAGAGAGAGAGAGGAATTTGATGAGACAAGAGCTAAGAGAAAAAAAAAATTAAAATAATGGTATAGAAAATGTTTGTTTGTTTAGACTCCTTAAAATAGATTGTTTAACCTAATATATTAGCTAACTAATTATTTAGGTTAATTATGAGATCTAAGTTAAACAGTGAAAGATCATATCATGTATAGCAGCAAAAAAGTAAATAATACACTAATATGAACATCCAAAAAAACTAATGAAACAAACCGTTTCAAGGTAAAAACTTGGGAAGGATTTGACCTAGCTATCCTCAAAGTAAAAAAATCCACTAATAAAGAATTGAAGTAGTAACTTACTGATACGACCACGTGCAAACTCCAAATCCACAGTCTCTTCTCTCTTAGATTTGCAGCGCAAAAGCTCCCACGCTTATGACTTTGAGATTCCACTCAAAGATTCCAGATCACCAGTTGTTGATCTTGTAGCAGTAATTAGATTCTACTAACACTTGATTGTAGATCCTTTTTCGATAGATACTTGTAGAGTAAGAAGGTACAAAACCTCTCAGATCTCATAGAAGTAACTCACAAATCTTCCAAGAGTCTTCAAAACATAGTTAGGATTTTCCTTTTATACTTAGGAGTGTTGGATTGAAACCCTAAATCTTTTTGTAGACTTGGGTCTAATTTAAAATTCTACAGAAACTGCTTTACTATGATTTTTGATCAGTTGAGCCTATTCTTCGATCAGTCGAGCTTCATTGAATTTCAATTCTTTTTCCTCCAGCTTGAATGTTCTTGAGACTTGACTTGTTTTTGTTCTTAGTTTGCCAACATAAATAAAATAGGACTAAACATTTAATCTTAAATCTTTAGAACCTAACAGAAAGTTACAGTAACCATGTATATTGACATGGTTATTATAGCAACTTTGTAAATTTACACATTTTTAGCTTGATATGATTGATGTAGGTTATTTTAGAGTTTGAATGTGTAAATTTGAAACATTTTTCTATTATACATATTCTGATGCAAATGCTCTAAGACAAATAAATAATAATATATTAGTTAATCAAAGAGGCCTTCTTTTATTTGGGAGAATTAGACCATTACCTAAGCGCCCACATGGTTGAGGCGGCACTTTAGGTAATATCCTAGAAATGAGTCATTTGACTTTTCCCCCCCTATTGTATTGAGGACTTAAACAACGGTGCATATTAAACAAAGCAAAATGCTTAAAAATCCAACACGCAACTAGGTGTTTTCTTAAAACACATCTATCTCCATTCAAAAACAAGGAGCAAAGAGCATGACTAGCGATGAAGTGCATTCAATTTTTCTGAACATTGGACTGAATTAACAATAAAGTGTCCCATATCAAATTTCAGCTCTGACTTCACATTGATTTTGGGTTTAAAATGCCCCGATCGACATAGCTCTTAAGACTCAAATATACGATAATATGAATTTAGGTAACACAATATTCTCAAGTAATATTATTATTAAACTTTAAATAGCACAATTTGAAACAAGATACGCTTGAGTTTTTCATTTGGCGCCTCTATGTCTGGGACAAATGCAAATATTCCTCCAGTTGTATCTGAAACCATAGAATACATAAAATATAATATACACCACAAAAAATGAAGTGGTTATAGAAAAATGTAGAAGAACGTGTTACTGAATAGGATTAGTAATCATGTAATCTCGTGCATTTAGAAATTTTACACTATTCAATATGGAAATGAAAAATATCTTTGGTAGGAATATGGAAATGAAAAATATTTTGCTTACAAAAAGCCAATAATAAGAATATCAAAATTCATTTATTTCTAAAAGAAAGCACACACGGATTATGTTATCTACTTAATTATTAGTCTGTCTTTGAGCCCAACTTAAACAATTACAGGCTAGACTTTTTAAATAGAATTTTGGTTCCTTGTTTTTAAAATTAAGTTAAAATTTCCTTCTCACACCTTACTACAAAGTGAGTAATGTTATAATCTAATTCTAATGTTTATGATAGGTTTAACCTAATTGACTTTATCCATGAAAATGTTTTAGTTGCATGCATCGGTATATTACTACGTACCAGGAGAGAGAGAAGGAGAAGGGTTTATAAAATTATTTACCATTTCAAAATTGGAGCTTACGCATGGATGGCATATATGAGTGACAACTCAATTTTTTTTTCACATGTTCTTCATAAAATTGAAGTAAACAATCTCGTACATCAAACCTCATATCTATATACTTTTGAACGCATTCTGATGCAGCCTTCAAAAACATGTGGTCAGGCTCCGATTCTTTTGGACAATGTGAAAAACTCTCAATAACACATAGTACGCTCTCTTCTGTTGGGTGCACTGCACCATGAGTCCAGCCCACGTGATAGACATGCTCATTTAATGAGCATGTCATTCATGGTTCTTAACTTTTCTTCATTATGTACAATGTCAGCATGGGTTTGTTGGCTTAGGCGTGTTGGACACGCTGAAGGAAGAAAGAAAAGAAAGAAGTAAAAGGCAAGGTCATTCGGCTAAGGGAGAGCTGAAGAAAAGAAATTGCTTGAAGTAAAGTCAAGATAAGTTGGCTTGCATTTATTGTGATTTGATGTGAAAAGTGTGAAAGGGAGAAAAGAAAGAAAAGATGAAGAATTAAATGGAGAGGCCATTCGGCCATTTGCGCAGAGGGAAAAAGAAGTGAAGTCCCAGGGTGTGGTGAGGACTAGGTGCAGTCTTGAAGAGCTGCGTGAGTAAGAGCAAGCAAAAGAGAAGAAAAAAATAGAAAGAGTAAGAGAAAATATGCAGTAAAAAAGAGAATAGTGAGTGAAAAGAAAAATAGAGTTTTTTTTTATTCAAGTTGTATATCTAAGTATTGTAATCTCTATTTAATATAGTGAAATTATTAGGAGTTTGTCCCGTAGTTTTTCCTTCAAGGAAAAAGGGTTTCCACGTAAATCTTTGTGTTTTTGTGTGGTTGTACTTCTGCTGTGCTTACTGAAATTTATTTACAATGGAGAATTTTTCCCAACATCTGCAGGGTCCACTTCTATCAATTTCTTACATTTTTCAACATTTTATTCAATGCAAATAGAAAATGGTTTTTTTACATTATCAAGTTTGAAGTGGTGAGGGAGCAAGGATTGGAAGCAAAGGGGGATGGAAAGTGTTAGAGGCTAGATCATTAGATTGAACTTTAACAAGAATAAGGATAGTCAAATCCATCATCAATATGATAAATTTCCAAGTCATCATCCCTATTCCACTTGAGGTTTTTATTTATTTATTTTCCAAAAAAAATTTAGAGTAATGTGTATGACTTAAACCGTTAGGCCTTATATATATTTCAATTGATTATAAATGTTTAAAATAGAGAATACCATCTGTAAATTGGTTCTTAATTTTTTTTTTATTCAAATAAGTGTTGTTGTATTATGATTTTTCAATGTATGAGCATTTTAAAGTTAATTGGTTTCCATTTAAGGTAATTTAAAAAAAAAAGTAATATATAAATATATATATATATATATATATATATATATATATATATATATATATATATATGTGTGTGTGTGTGTGTGTTTGTGTGAAGTATGTGCTATTTAATAATATTAGATTTTAGGATCATTTTTATGTTAATTGGCTTCCAGTTTAAACTATTGCCTTTTGCATAGGGTATAAGTTATAATGATATTTTTTTAGGTGCGCATTTTTCTTTTTTGCCGAAGTCAAGAATACTTATAAGTGTGCAATTATTTATAAATAAATATTTGTAAATAAATATTTGAAAAGACGTGATTCAATAGTAAAAATAAATTGCATCAAAGAATCCATTTTAAAGGTTTCAGAAGAATATATTGATTCGTAAAGCATGATAAAAAGGTCATATTAGTGTCTATGGAATTCAAATAATTTATCTACTCGTCATTTAAAAGACAACCTCTATGACCATATAGTTATATACAAAAGTTACTATCGAAAGACTAATTTTTAAGAAGAAGAAAACGTATCGGAAAATGAGCCGTTACTAATCCAAAAGTTATATATATATATATATATATATATAAAATACGAGTTTAGAAAATGTGACTTTTGGTGGAGAGGAATTTATAAATTAAATGGTTTTTCTTTTGTAAAATAATAATGTCCCTTGGTTTCCATTTATGAGCTACTAAAATAATGATATGTGATTAGTTGAAAGTTTTGAGCCAAAATCATTAAAAAAAAAAAAAAAAAATTGAGATCATTTGCAAGATCTATTATAAATTTAAAATTTTTGTCAATTAAAATACATCGGAACAGAAATGCGGTCGTTTCATGCTGGTTTTAATACTGGACATACCGGATCATTTCGGTCATACCAGTAAAAATATCGGATACCAACTGGTAAATACATTTCAGGCCGAAACAAAAAATCCTTAACAAGGCGGCATAAATCTGAGTAAGTCAAGAAAATCCAACAGAAAGATAGAGAAAAATGATAGAAAAATGCACAATAACTTTGCAAAATAAAGTTAGAATCACTTCTTCTTCTAGACTTCGACTTCATTATTCTACTTCACATTTTTCTTTTACCATCTTCTTCTTTAAGGACTTCACAATGACCGATTTGCTTCTTGTGTTTTGTAACATTGTTCTCTACACTCCCCTCTTCCTTGGTCTCACCTTTTGCTTTTTCAAAGTAAGTAATGAGTAACTTGTATGCTTGGTCAAAAGAGTACACTTGCCTTTTAATTTTTTCAAAGCATCGGATGATAGTTTGAATTGGTATCACCAATCTTTTGACACGTGGGACTGGCATTTATTGGGTTTGGAGGGTGTTTGATTATTAATAGTTTTCACTTTTATATATTCACGTTGATAACTCTATTGATGGAAATATAAAAAGTTGCCAAAGTGATATATTGAGCTTATTTTACTATTCGGCATGATTATTTTTGTCAATTTATTTTATTATTCAGTTTATTTTTAGTATTATTTATGAGTTTTATTGTATTTTTTAGTACTATTTATAGGTTTCACTATACTATTTCAATTAATTTTTACCTTTATTTACAGTACTTTTAACAAAAAAGTTTTTCATTTCAGCAAAATAAACAGATCCCAAACAGACCTTTGAGTTATTAAAAATATAACTTTGTATATTGTATAAAATAGCAAAAAATAGCGATAATTTCAAAATGGTACATCGGTATTAAACGATATCAAAATATTTCATTTTCCTGATCAAATTGAAATAGTTTTAGTACGGTATTGACACCCTTGATTAAAATCCTCATTCACGATTAATTTAAAAATATCTATGTTTCAATCGAAATTCTTCCTAAAATATTTAAAAAAAAAAAATTGAACTATTTTATGCAAGTTCAAATCAATCGGAATTATTTTATGCAAGTTCATATTTAGCCTCGGTCCAACTGCCCATCAATGATGAATCTCTTTTCTCGTGCACTCGTCTATGCAAGTGTTTGCACTCTCCCCACCAGCCACAATCACAATTCCTTTACCACCAACACCGATCTTTGCCGGCGCCACTAAGAGGAGATTGCCGACATCATCAATGGCCACCCATCCACCACTGCAGGTTATCAGTTACCAAAAAAAAAAAGAAGAACCCAACACAGCCACACCAACCACCACCACCAATAAATAATAATAATATTTCATATTTGTTAACATGGACCGCCAATAAAGTCTTTTTATTTATTTATTTATTTTTTTACGAGGTCCCCTATTGTATTTGAGGACATAAAAAACGGTACATATCAAACGAAGCAAAATGCTTAAAATTCCAACACGCAACTAGGTGTTTTTTTAAAACACATATCCATTCAAAATCAAGGAGCAAAGAACATGATTTTAGCTCTACAATGAAGTAGAATGACCAGTATTTCTCTGCACCAATATTGACTTCTTGGCTCATGTCAATAACAAGGCCGTTAAAAATAAAATAGTATATTCAAACTTTTAGTAGTTGACAAATTCATACATGGGAGCACATGTTTCCACTTTACCAAGCAAAAGCAAAGAACTTATAGCTATTTTTCAGACTTAACGTGCATGACCCTTTCAAAATTCCCTCGTCAACACGTAGCAATAAAAAGCCCACCAAAACCCACAGGGTACAGACTCTGGCGCCTATATATACCTTCACATAATTCATAGTTTGTCACACACATCCACAAGCATTTAGCTAAAAGCTCTTTTCAAAGAATACAAAACCTTTTTCTAGTCCCCACACCGCTTATTTTGACCCAAAAAACCATGATGAATTTCAGAAATACAAGCGCCCTTTTGATCATTTTTGTTATCTGTGTGGCTATTTTAAGCTATGGTGGTGTTGAAGCAACGAGGGTGTTATCTGAGGATTTTGGCAATGCTAATAGCCTCCAGACAGATTCCCCTATTTATGTGAAGGCAAAGGATATTATGGCGTATTGGCTTCAAAGGTTGCCATCGGGACCTAGTGATGGTGGTGAAGGTCACTAGTTCATTCAAGTTGTGAAATAGAAAAGTCTTAGACAGATTTACCCAAAAATAAAAGATACATACATTGTTTTGGTGTTTCTTTAATACTTTTATTTTTTATTCTTTTTCTTGGTCCAGTGCACTGTAGCTTTTGCTAAAATAGCTAGAAGAATAAAATGTAAATGAAAAATAAAGTTCATTTATTCAATCAAATTCATTTGTCCTTGCATCCACAGGCATGTATTGTATATACTAATATACAAATAAATTATTTCAACTTCGAAATTGCATGCTACAGATTCAGTACTATACGGTACTCAGTTAGAAACGAACGCGTTGAAAAAGGCAAAGGAAACAATAAACAATAAATATGATTTATCCAAAATGATCAGAGAAAAGAGATCAATATTATTGTTTTCCTCTTAACTTTTTTTTAAATTTTTTGTTGAGAGAGTTTCATAATTTATAGCGTCCGCTTATGATGATAGTTCTTTATCATTAGACCAAGACATCAAGGGCGGACTTAGGATTTCAAGCTAAGGGGCTAAAGTATAAGAAGAAAAAAAAATCTAAATAGGTATCCATATATTACTAACAAACTATCAACCAAGATCAATACACAAAATCATTGTATCTTAATATATTAAGATGTAATCATTTACCAACAAAAAAAAAATAATACAAAATAATATTGTTTCTTAAGAGCATCAATTGTTGCAATATATATATATTTTCACAAATCAAAACTTACTTTTGCTACTTTAATATAGCATTTGAAATGTCTTGTACAATATTTGGTTTTCTAAATACTAAATATTTACCATTTAAAACACCTAATGGTTGTAATCAAATACTAGGCTGACTGAGATTTTTTATTGTTTATTTTAAAATTTTGTTTTTGTTTAGTTTTTGAGTTGGGCTAGCCTAATTAAAAGGGAGGAAGTCTAAGATTTTGGAAGAGTGAAGCACAACTCTAGAAATCATTAATTTTTTTTTCTTTGGGCTAGGGGACCCAAAATTTTTTTTCCCTCTTTTCTCTTTGGACTGCCGGGGGGGCGCTTGGTCCCCCTGTGAGTCCGTCCCTACAAGACATCAATCAATTTAGTTTTTGGTGTAAACGAAAATTGAACCTTAGATTTCTTATTTAATCATAAGAGACTTTACCAATTGAGCAAATTAACCGGAACCCACAACTATTTTTTTTCTTGGAAGTGTTGCAATAATTTTTTTTTTTTTTTTTATTATTTGAATGCATACTTTGCATCCTAAACTATCACACTTTACACCTGTGTTTAGTTAACTGTTCATTTAAACAGAATTTAGGCTCATGTGCAAGTCATGTGACAGCTACAATAATCAAAAGACCAAATTGCCCCTTATTAACTATCCCTCACTGTTATGCATCTTCTTCCCTAGTCTCTTTGTCTCTCGCTTCGCTCCCCTCGTCCAAGACTCTTGCTTTCATCAACTTTAGAGATGAACTTTGCATCAACCAAAAAAGGTAAGAATATTTACATCTAAAAAAATGAATTAACACCGCAAGGGTAAAGTCATTTAATACCACTTTCTTCATTGTACAATAACCATAGCTCCTTCCAAGTTCCAACAACTCCAAATGCAGAGTTTAATAACAAACAAAAAGCCCAACTTCCATTTAATTTTTTGCAAACATCCACTTTCTCTAAATTTTAGCTCTCGTTTTTGAATTTTTTGTCTTCTGTGTTTAAAAAAAAAAAAAAAACTAAAAACTTGATTAATTTCCCAAAGAACAAGGAAAATACCAAAGAATTCAAGACTGGGCTTTCTTGAGCATATTCTAAAAGCACTTTATTTCCATTCCCTCTTAATTCTTACAAACACAAATGCCTTTCCACACCATGAATTACTATTTTCTTCCTTAAACAATCCTAGTAAACCCAATTTTTCATTGAAAACTTTTTTGGGTATTTTCCCATAGAGGCAAACAGAGCTTTAACAAGCAAAGGGTGTTTTGGTCTTTATCCAATGTGTCACTAAAGAAAAATCATGTGCAAGTCATGTGCTATTAATTTTTGTTTAACTTAAACAAAAAAGTAACACCAAGGGGCAAAGTGTGATAACTGTGATAATTTAGGGTGCAAAGTGTAATCTGATGTATAATTTAGGGTAGTAAAGTGTAATTTCCCTGAAAATATACAATAATTGATATAAAGACTAAAAGACCATTGATATCATGAGTAAATTTTTCGTATCATGACTGTACTCAACAGGTCAATCTCTTTAATTTTCAAGTTAAACCATGCAACGAGAACTTTTTGTTATGACATTTGTACTCCTTTTAGTAATAAACCATGCAATGAGCCTTTTAGTAATAAACCATGCAATGAGATCTATGATTTCCAAATAAAAACTCTCAAAACAACCTCTCTCTATTTTCTTTTTCTTTTTTCTTTTTTTAATTTATTATTATTATTTATATCTCTCTAAAGACCCTTCCGAAGGGGCGTCAAATGGCGGTGTCCACAAAAATATGTACATCCCAACTAAGTTTACCATTCTCAATCCATTTGTATTTAAATATCAAATATTTTTCTCTAACAAAAATGTAATAACTTGTTACATAAATTTTACAACTAATTGTTAACTGTTATCTTCAATTGGTGGACTGTTGGTAATGTGGTGGACTACTTAGTACCCATTTGTATTTGATACTTGTATTTATATAAATGAAATCAACTAAAAGTATAAGACTATTATTCTAAGAGCTCTTAATGAGAAATAAGAATAGTCTAGAGAGCTTGAGAATTGAATCTGAATTTGAGATATTTTTAGTGAGAAAATGAGAGAAATATAAGGGTATTTATAGAATTTAGGATGCTTAAAAAGAAATTAAAAGAGGCGTGAATAATATTTATTTAACTTTCGACACACTTTTTTTCATTTAAAATTTATTTTAATTTTTTGTGTTTGAGATGTAAATTAATTTACTAATTAGATTTCTATATTCAAGTTCCACTAATATTTCATTTTGAATTGATAATATGAATAATTCATTTAATCTTTCTTGTGACATAATTGATCTTAAATAAAATTTTGTTAATTTTAAGAAAATCTTCCTTTTGCACATTTAATTATAACAAATATTGTTAGTGTGGGGGCTATGACCCAAAGTAACGAGTTGGGCCTTGGGCCCGTCCGAGGGCACTATCGAGTCCGAGGAGACAACGTGACTTAGATGATCTACGTTATAAGCCTATCACGGAAGACAAAAAAAGAGGGTCCGAGGAGGAACTCCTCCTCGGACACTAAAAATCCGGAGCAGAGGTATGTTCAAACTGCTGAAGCGTACCCCCTAAACACATGAAAAGGAAGAAAACCCAAAATATCTAAGCAAAAGCTGCCACCACCACATTAAATGCACTGCAGTTACTTTCTTGGCCGCATTAATGTGGAGAAGACCCCTGAACAGTGTTACCTTGGTTACCGCAACTCACAAAGGACTGAAAGGGGTGTCTGATGGGATAGGTGCTCAAGTAGGAGCTTAGATGATCAACAAGTGTAAAATCCAGATTATCAGGAAGAGCCTATATAATGTATAGAAGCCCCCATAAGGATTGACGGGAAAAAGGAGGGGAGAATACTGTATCATGCAAAAGAATCCTAATGAAGTGATCTGTATTCATAAATAAAATTCTAAGTCTCCTCGAACCGGAGGTCATTTCACCAGATTAGATTTTGTTCTTGTCTGTGTGTTCCTTAATCCCATGCAAGCCACTGCTTAACTCATCTAAACCTAGTTCTTTGACCTATACTCTACGAGACCTTAATCTTCTCTCATCACATTTAAACAAAAAAATGCTTTTGTGTTTTGAATATTGTGGGGGACTTATTTTCCTCTCTTCATATTTATTTATTTATTTTGTGTTTATTTACTTTTGTTTTTGATACTATCTCTCTTCACATTTTAATATAGATAAAAGCTCTTTCAATATTGGTTGTTGCAACTGGTAAGATCAATGCTCAGGTTACTAATGAGTAAACCAATGGATATGAAACATTCTTTTTCATTTCTACCATCTTTTTAGCAAGCTGTCCAATTCCTTTAAGTGCTGAATGCTTTTAAAAACTAAACAAAAACTCTAAGGTACAAATTGAAAGAGACTGCATGGTATCAAAAGATTTTTTTTTTTTTTTTTTCAATGTGAAGCATCCTTTACTCCTTTATACTATATATATATATATATATATATATATATATATATATATATATATATATATATATATTTATTTATTTATTTATTTATTTATTTATTTATAGAGTCCTATAGTATTAGTATTAGGTTGTGTAATTCCTTTTTCGTTTGGCAGTAGGATCCTCTTTTTTTTTTTTTTCAATCATTATTAGGTCAACCCCATTCCCCTATGATTCCTATTTCCTTATGGCAATAGGATTTGCATCTTGTGTACAACTACAACCTAATGTCTTTTGTGTCAGTGGGGCATGTGTAATATATGTACCATATTAGTACTAAAAAAATTTGAAAGTTCAGGGGGGGCACCTGCCTCCCCTCCCCCACCCCCCTCCGCCCGTGTACAGGGGTAGATTCTGCAAGCATGAGATCACCTGCTTGTGTGTTTCACCTCTGTGTGAAAGGGGTAGTTATATATGCCAAATACAGCATATATTTTATCATGAAGAAACATCAGAAATAAATAAATAATTAAATATCAGAAAAAAAGAACAATAGAAAGCACTTGAGCCTAAAGGTTATAAACCGAGGAACATAGAAGCAGAGTAAATACCACTACAACAAAGTTGACCATTTTCAAGGGTTAAAATCCTTGAAAAAGGTATTAAAAAATCTCAAGAAAAATTATTTTAAGAATCTAATATTGACCCTTGATAACCTTCGAAACTTATACCGTTGAAAAAGAAATTTTGAATGCCTTTGTAGCCCTCAAAACAAGTACTTCATTTTATTTTAAGCATCAAGAAACCCTTGAATAACCTTATTTACCAAGGTTAAAAGATTTGCATGTACAACCCTTGATTAATAAGGATATTTAAGGGTCTCCTGATTCTTAAAATAAGATTTTCTTTTAAAAAAAATAGTAACCACAATCATGCACAAAAACTACATACTACAGCAAATATATCAAAAGTCCAATGTATACAAACCAAAAATAAGAGATGATCTACTGATTCGACTTCAGAGACTAGGGAACTTTACTGGCATCCTTTAAAATAGACACATCAATCCCTCAATTACAGCAAATGATTCTATTTAAAATAAAGTTCTTTCCTGACCCTTTGTACACCATCCGGGCCTTGATATCCTTCTTCATGCACTTAAGATGTGATCTTCATTTTCCATATCACCCATTTATGAATTATAGCATTTTTTGGTTCCAAATTTGATACACCTTTTAGGTGAGAGATGCCTCATTTTACTACTTCCTCTTACTTGTGTTTGACGTAAAAACCCAGACAAAACTTCAGGACTTCCTCTAGGTGTTGTCAATGGGCTGGACTGGCCAGTTTTTACTTGGCCCATGACCTATTGGGCCAGCCTTCTTATAAAGGAAAGGACAAAGTTTAGCTACAAAATTGATTGTAGCCTTAGGCTATAAACTCATTCAATATCTTTTTATTGGAAGTGAATTTTGAAAAATCCACCATTGGATTACATCTTCTTCTTATATCCTCCATGTTTGCAAAATTTCAAGAAAATTAAAGATCAATAGCTATATCATCAATAAATTTTTAAATTACAAGTTTTTGTAATTTAAAATTATGCATGAAATATAAGATTATAGATTATATAGTAAATAATATCCGATTGACACAAAAATTGACATATGTATTAAGAGTGTAAAGAACATGTAATTCAACGGTTAGATTTTCAAAATATATAGTAATATTTATTTTATTGGGTGAGTTTGTAGCCTAAGACTATAACTAATTTTGTAGTTAAAGTTTGTCCTAAAGGAAAACTCTTGCCCATTTTAAGAATATTCGTATCAGCTCTCGTCAAATTTCTATAAATTTTAGTATAAGTGTGCATTTGGAATGAGCTAAATTTTTCAACTTATCTCCACTTTTAGCTTATTTTTACAACTATTCATGGATCCCACTGCACTTTTTGATACTATTCATGAGTCTCACTATATTATTCATTTTATTTTTTTAACTTTTTTTTCTACACTTTCAGTAAAAAGTTTTCATTTTCAGCTAAATAAGCTATTCCAAACGGACACTAAGATCTACCTTTTTTTACTTTTCAAAAACACTTACATTATATTATCTACTCTACATTCTATTTTATTTAGATAATCATTTTTCATTTTTTGGATATTATTAGCTTCATAAAGTGAGAGAGAGGGAGAAAGCGAGAGAGGAATTTGATGAGACAAGAGCTAAGAGAAAAAAAAAATTTAAAATAATAGTATAGAAAGTGTTTGTTTAGACACCCTTAAAACAGATTGTTTAACCTAATATATTAGCCAAATGATTACTTATGTTAATTATGAGATCTAAATTAAACAGTGAAAGATCATATCATGCACAGCAGTGAAAAAGTAAATAACACACAGATATGATCACATAGAAAAATGAATAAAACGAACGGTTTAAAGGTAAAAATCTGGGGAGGATTTGACCTAAATATCCTCAAGGTAAAAAAATTTACTAATAGAGAATTGTAGTTTTTACAAAAGATTTAACCCGAAATCTATTACTACCTCTAGTAGTAATTTACTGACACGACTACATGCAAGCTCCGAATCCACAGACACTTCACTCTTACATTTGTAGCACACAAGCTCTCACGCTTATGACTTTGAGATCCCACTTAAAGATTCCAGATCACCAGTTGTTGATCTTGTAGTAGCAACTAGATTCCACTAACACTTGATTGTAGATCTTGTTCCGGTAGATACTTGTGGAGTTAGAAGATATAGAACCTTTCAAATCTCATAAGAGTAACTCACAAGTCTTCAAGAGTCTTCAAAATGTAATTAAGGTTTTACTTAAAAGTGTTGAATTGAAACCCTAAACGTTTTCGCAAGCTTGGGTCTGATTTCAAATTCTATAGAAACTGCTTTATTGCGATTTTCGATCAGTTGAGCTTATTCTTCGATCAGTTGAGCTTCACTAAATTTTAATTTTTTTTCCTGCAGCTTGAATGTTCTTAAGACTTGACTTGTTTTTGTTCTCAGTTTGCAAACATAAACAAAATAGGACTCTAAATATTTAATCATAAATCTTTATAACCTAACAGAAAGTCACAGTAACTATGTATATTTACACAGTTATTATAGCAACTTTGCAAATTTACACATTTTTAGCTTGATATGATGTTGGTTATTTTAGAGTTTGAATGTGTAAATTTGAAACATTTTTCTATTATATATATTCTGATACAAATGCTCTAAAACAAATAAATAATAATATATTAGTTAATCAAAGAGGCCTTCTTTTATTTGGGAGCATTAGAACATTACCAAAGCGCCTACATGGTTGAGGCGGCACTGTAGCTGTAGGTAATATCCTAGAAATGAGTCATTTGACTTTTTTCCCCTATTGTATTGAGGACATAAACAACGGTGCATGTTAAACAAAACAAAATGCTTAAAAATCCAACACGCAACTAGGTGTTTTCTTAAAACACATATCCATTAAAAAACAAAGCAAAATGCTTAAAAATCCAACACGCAACTAGGTGTTTTCTTAAAACACATATCCATTCAAAAACAAAGCAAACTGCTCAAAAATTCAACACGCAACTATGTGTTTTCTTAAAATACATATCCATTCAAAAACAAGGATCAAAGAGCATGACTAGCGATAAGTCCATTCAGTTTTTCTGAAAAATTGGACTGAATTAACAATAAAGTCTCCCATACCAAATTTCAGCTTTAACGTCCCATTGATTTTGGGTTTAAAATGCCCCAATCGACATAGCTCTTAAGACTCAAATATACGATAACATGAATTAAGGTAACACAATATCCTCAAGTAATATTATTATTAAACTTTAAATAGCACAATTTGAAACAAGATACGCTTGAGTTTTTCATTTGGCGCCTCTATGTCTTGGACAAATGTTAATATTCCTCCAGTTGTATCTGAGACCATAGAATTCATAAAATATAATATACACCACAACAAATGAAGTGGTTATAGAAAAATGTAGAAGAACATGTTACTGAATAGGATTAGTAATCATGTAATCACGTGCATTTAGAAATTTTACACTATTCAATATGGAAATGAAAAGTATCTTTGGTAGGAATATGGAAAGGAAAAATATTTTGCTTACAAAAAGCCAATTATAAGAATATCAAAATTCATTTATTTCTAAAAGAACGTGAATTATATGAAACTAAGGGCATTGTAGAAGCACACACGGATTATGTTATCTACTTAATTATTAGTCTGTCTTTGAGCCCAACTTAAACAATTATAGGCTAGACTTTTTATATAGAATTTTGGTTCTGGTTTTTAAAATTAAGTTAAAATTTCCTTCTCAGACCTTACTACAAAGTGAGTAATGTCATAATCTAATTCTAATGTTTATGACAGGTTTAACCTAATTGACTTAATTTATCCATGAAAATGTATTAGTTGCATGCATCGGTATATTACTACCAGGAGAGAGAGAAGGAGAAGGGTTTATAAAATTATTTACCATTTCAAAATTGGAGCTTATGCATGGATGGCATATATGAGTGACAACTCAATTTTTTTTTCATATGTTCTTCGTAAAATTGAAGTAAACAATCTCGTACATCAAACCTCATATCTCTATACTTTTGAACGCATTCTGATGCAGCCATTGTAGCCTTCAAAAACATGTGGTCAGTCTGATTCTTTTGCTCAATGTGAAAAACTCTCAATAACACATCGTACGCTCTCTTCAGGGTCCACTTCTATCAATTTCTTACATTTTTCAACATTTTCTTCAATGCAAATAGAAAATGGATTTTTTACATTATCAAGTTTGAAGTGATGAGGGAGCAAGATTGGAAGCAAAGGGGGATGGAAAGTGTTAGAGGCTAGATCATTAGATTGAACTTTAACAAGAATAAGGATAGTCAAATCCATCATCAATATGATAAATTTCCTAGTCATCATCTCTATTCCATTTGATTTTTTTTTTCCCAAAACAAATTTAGAGTAATGTGTATGACTTAAACTGTTAGGCCTTATATATACTTCAATTGATTATAAATGTTTAAAATAGAGAATACAATCTGTAAATTGTTCTTAATTTTTTTTTTTTAATTCAAATAAGTGTTGTTTATGTATTATGATTTTTCAATGTATGAGCATTTTAAAGTTAATTGGTTTCCATTTAAGGTAATTTTTTTAAAAAGCAATATATATATATATATATATATATATATATATATATATATATGAAGTATGTGCTATTTAATAATATTAAATATTAGATTTTAGGATCATTTTTATGTGAATTGGCTTCCAGTTTAACTATTGCCTTTTGCATATGGTAGAAGTTATAATAATTTTTTTTAGGTGCGCATTTTTCTTTTTTGCCAAAGTCAAGAATACTTATAAGTGTGCAATTATTTATAAATAAATATTTGAAAAGACGTGATTCAATAGGAAAAATAAATTGCATCAAGGAATCCATTTTAAAGGTTTCAGAAGAATATATTGATTCGTAAAGCATGACAAAAAGGTCATATTAGTGTCTATGGAATTCAAATAATTTATCTACTCGTCATTTAATAGACAACCTATATGACCATATAGTTATATGCCGAAGTTACTATCCAAAGACTAATTTTTAAGGAGAAGAAAACTTATCGGAAAATGAGCTGTTATTAATCCAAAAGTTTTATATATATATATAATATGAGTTTAGAAAATGTGACTTTTAGTGGAGACAGGAATTTATAAATTAAATGGTTTATCTTTTGTAAAATAATAATGTCCATTGGTTTCTCGTTATGAGCTACTAAAATAATGATAATGTGATTAGTTGAAAGTTTTGAGCCAAAATCATTAAAAAAAAAAATGAGATCATTTGCAAGATCTATTATAAGTTTTAAATTTTTGTCAATTAAAATCTTGATTCACGATTAATTTAAAAATGTCTATGTTTCAATCGAAGTTCTACCTAAAATATGAAAAATTTTGAACTATTTTATGCGAGTTCAAATCAATCGGAAAAAATAGCTAAAGTATATGGTACATAATTTTTGTAGTGATGGTACTTATTTAGCCTCGGTCCAACTGCCCATCAATGATGAGTCTCTTATCACGTGCACTCTTGTCAATGCAAGTGTTTGCAGTTCGTACTCTCCCCACCAGCCACAAATTGTGATTGTGGCCCACAATCACAATTCCTTTACCACCGACACCAATCCTCGCCCGGGCCACCAAGAGGAGATTGCGGACATCGTCAATGGCCACCCATCCACCACCGTAGGTCATCAGTTACCAAAAAAAAAAAAAAAAAAAAAGAACTCAACACACCCACACCAACCACCACCAACAAATACTAATAATAATAATAATATTTTATATTTGTTAACATAGCCCACCTTTTTTTTATATATATTTTTTATTTTGGAGCGTTAGACTATTTGCCTAAGCGGCTTACATGGTTGAGGCAGCACTGTACGTAATATCCTAGAAATGAGTCATCTGACTTTTTTCTTTTTTTTCATTTTTTTATAATTTTTTTTTTTTTACAAGGTCCCCTATTGTATTTGAGGACATAGAAACGGTACATATCAAACGAAGCAAAATGCTTAAAATTCCAACACGCAACTAGGTGTTTTCTTAAAACACATATCCATTCAAAATCAAGGAGCAAAAAACATGTCTCAGCCAAAAACAAAAAAAAGGAGCAAAGAACATGACTAACGATGAAGTCCATTCAATTTTTCTCAGCCTTGGACTGAATTAAATTATCCGTTTGACATGATTATTTTTGTTAATTAATTTTACTATTTAGCTTATTTGTACTGTTATTTATAAGTCTCACTGCATTTTTTAGTATTATTTATTGGTTTCATTATACTATTTCAGCTAATTTTTATCTTTATCTACAATATTTTTAGTAGAAAATTTTCAGTTTCAACAAAATAAAAGTCACCCCTATCAAATTTCAGCTCTACAATGTAGTAGAATGACCAGTATTTCTCTGCACCAATATAATATTTGACTTCTTGGCTCATGTCAATTACAAGGCCGTTAAAAATAAAATAGTATATTCAAACTTTAGTAGTTGACAAATTCATACATGGGAGCACATGTTTCCGGTTTACCAAGCAAAACCAAAGAACTTTTAGCTATTTTTCAGATTTAAAAAGCCCACCAAAACGTAGCAATAAAAAGCCCACCAAAACCCACAGGGTACAGACTTTGTCGCCTATATATACCTTCACATAATTCATTGTTTGTCACACATCCACAAGCTTTTAGCTAAAAGCTCTTTTCAAAATACAACCTTTTTCTAGTCCCCACACCGCTTATTTTGACCCAAAAAACCAAGATGAATTTCAGAAAAACAAGCACCCTTTTGATCATTTTTGTTATCTGTGTGGCTATTTTAAGCCATGGTGGTGTTGAAGCAACAAGGGTGTTATCTGAGGATTTTGGCAATGCTAATAGCCTCGAGACAGGTTCCCCTATTTATGTGAAGGCAAAGGACATCATGGTGTATTGGCTTCAAAGGTTGCTATACGTTTTTAGACCCCTTAAAATACAACCAGATTAACCTAGTTAATTAGCCAAGTGATTATTTAGTCAAATTAAACAAATCTAGGTTAACACAAATATATCATATCATTGTAAAACAGTGGAAATATAAAGAACACAATAATATGATAACCTAGGAAAACCAAACTAGTAAAAGACCGGGAGGATTTAACCTAGCTATCCTTAAGGTAAAACAAATCCACTATGAAAGAATTGAAATTTATATAATGACTTAGACTACTAACATCTTATTGCTACCTCGAGTAGGAAACTTATTACTACCATGACCACGTGGCAGCTCCGAGTCCACGGACTACTTCTTTCTTGGATTCCCAGCAAGCACAAGCACCTTTGCTTGTATATCTTTAAGCTCTTGAATCTGCAATTGAATTGATCACTAAGCTCTCGACATCAATCTTGAGATTGGAAACCTTAAGTGTATGTGAAGGCAAACACCTCTAGATCTCACAAAAGATTCACACACACAGCACAAAAAGCCACCTCAAAATGTGGCTAGGGTTTTCCCTTTTATACTTAAGACAAAACATAAAACCCTACACGTAAAACGGGCTTGGACTGAGTTGGAAAATTCTATAGAAAAACAATCTGCATGAACTTCGATCGATCGATCGAGTCTAATTTTCGATTGATTGAGCCAAGTAGATTTACACAGTAAATCCTGCAATACACTCGATTCCAACTTTACACTTAAACAAACTTTGAGCAAATCTAAAACAAGACTAAACGTTTTGATCATGGTTTGCCACCATTACAAAATGAAGTTCTAATACATTTAAACCTAAAGTCTTAGAACCCAACAGTTGCCAAACGGACAAAGCCCTGGAGAGGGTCACTAATTGATTCAAGTTGTGAAATAGAAATGTCTTATACAAATATACCCAAAAAAGAATACATTGTTTTTGTGTTTCTTTTTTACTTATATTTTTTATTCTTCTTCTTGGTCCAATGGACTGTAGCTTTTGCTAAAATAGCTAGAAGAGTATGAAAAAATGTAAATGAAAAATAAAATTCATTTTATTCAATCAAGTTCGTTACCCATTATTCTAATATGCACAAATAATTTCAACTTCGAAATTGCATGCTACAGATTCAGTACTATATGGTACTCAGTTAGAAATGAACGCGTTGAATGTTAGGACTCTGATTGGGGTGCATTGCTATATGGTGCAGCTATGGCTAGGTAGTACAGTGAAGGGTGCTTGTGTGGTGCAAGGAAGTGTGTTGTTGTGTTGCTGTGTGGGCAAGGCAGTGGAAGGCTTGTACATACAGAGAGGCAAAGAGGCAGGGGATGCTTGTACAGAGTTAGTTACAAGTAGTTGATTAATTGTTGATGCATTAAGAGTTGTACTTAGTTAGTTAGTTAGTTAGTTAAGGCTGAGATGTGTTGGACCTTGTTAGTTAGTAAGTAGGATATAAAGTTCACTTCAAATTGTAATATGATTTCCATTGATGAATAATACAATTGAATAACTATTCGTGAAATGCTATTGGAGGTTGATTCCCTCGAAGAATCCATGGAGGCCTAGTTCCCTTGAAGAACTACAAAATTGAGAGTAACAGAATTTAATTTGTTGAGTCCTATCAATTTGGTATGCCTAGTTCCCTCGAAGAACTACAAGATTGAGAGTAACAGAATTTAATTCAATTGAGTCCTATCAATTTGGTATCAGAGCTAGTTCAATCATGGTGCAAGAAACTAGATACTCTCTTTTGACTGAGACCGATTCATTGGTTCAATAGAGATTTGATGATCATGCCTCTACCAAGGAGATGATTTCACGAAGGTTGGAAGCTTTGGACAACAACTTCAGAGGCTTGCAAGTTGTGTTTGAAGAGAGACTTCCAGTAGTGCAATAATGAAATGGTCCACAAGAAGGTCCTGCTCCTCAACCAAACCATCCTGAAGTAGAGGTGTTGCCACACCATCCTCATCCAAGACCTAAAGTAGGTGCTCTAATTCCTAAGCCTATTAGGTTGGAGTTCTCTAGATTTAGTGGATTTGATCTTTTTGCTTGGATTTCTAGAGTTGTCCAATTCTTTAGATATTATGAAATTCTTGAGGAAGAGAGGATTTTGAATGCTTCTTATCATCTTGATGATGAGGCATTGATTTGGTTCCAAGATTGTGAAAGATCATTGGATTCTTGGGAAACATTTGTTAGGGCCATTCAAGTCAAGTTTGGACCTTCATCATATGATGATCCTATGGAAACCTTGACTATGTTGAACTATCACTGTGGCTGCTTATAAGAGTCAATTTGAGATGTTGAGTAATAGAATTAGAAACTTACCTAAGTCTCATAAGCTCAGTTGCTTCCTAAGTGGGTTGAGGGATGAAATAAGGTTGGCTGTGAGAACATTGAGTGCTACTTTTGGTTTAGTCAAGGTTCAAGAGGAATATTTGTTTACTTGCAAGAAGGTCTATAGGCCATTTCATGAGTCTAGCAAGATTAATTGGCAAGAATCACTAATGAAAAAGCATAACAGTAAAGCTGAATCTTCAACCAAAGTACCTATACAAAAGATTACATCAACTCAGATTGAAAAGAGAAGGAAGAAGGGCCTTTGTTATTATTGTGATGAGAAATGGCAGCCTAAACACAAGTGCAAGGGTCTGAAACTATACATGATTGATGAAGTACAAGAAGTTAATCAAGTGGAAGCTGTGGAAGTGGATGTCACTATAGATTTTTAGTTGGATCAAGCTGTTATTACCTTGTATGCATTGTTGGGCAGTCCTTCTCTAGGCACTATAAGAGTACTGGGTCAGATTATAGGGCATTGGGTGGTGATTCTTTTGGATACTGGTACCTCTGACAATTTCCTTGATGCTATGTTGGTCAAGACTTTGCAATTAGCTGTGGATACTATTAAAATCTTAGAGGTTAAAGTGGCTAATAGTGACCTGATTAGAATCAAGGGAGAATGTAGGGACCTACTGCTCAAAATGCAAGGCAATGAGTTCCATGTGAATTTGCATATGTTAACTCTAGGGGGGATGTGATGTGGTGTTGGGAACTCAATGGCTTTGTACACTTGGCCTTGTCAATTGGGATTTCACATAAATGGTGATGGGGTTCGTGTACCAAGACAAACAAATATGGTTTCAGGGTCTTAAGCCCACTGGTTCCTTGATTCAGGTTGCAAATGATTTCATTAAACGGCCAATCACTAAAGGATTGTTATTGCAAATTGTGTCCACTGAAGTTGCTAACAGGTCCAAGGCTTAAGAAGTTCCCTCAAAAGTGCTACCTTGCTTGAGGAGTATGCCCCTGTCATTGAGGAACCAAGGGTTTACCTCCATGTAGAGGGCATGAACACTAGATTATCCTCAAACTAGGTACCCAACCAACTTGTCAAAGACCCTATAGGTATCCATACTCTCAGAAAACTGAAATTGAAAACATTGTTAGGGACTTACTTGAGTCTGGTTCAATTACAAATAGCCAAAGTCCTTTTGCTTCACCTATGCTATTAATTAGGAAGGCAGATGGTAGTTGGAGGATGTGTGTGGATTATAGAGCTCTTAACAATGACACTGTCAAGGATAAGTTTCCTATTCCTGTGGTGGATGAGATTCTTGATGAATTGAGTGGTGCTTGGGTGTTCTCAAAGTTGGATTTGAGGCCTGGTTATCATCAGATTAGAATGAAGGAGGAAGATGTTGAGAAAACAGCTTTTAGAACTCATGAGGGCCATTATGAGTTCTTGGTAATGCCCTTTGGGTTAACTAATACCCCTTCTACATTTCAATCTCTCATGAATGATGTGCTCGAGCCTTTCCTTAGGAAGTTTGTACTTGTATTTTTTGATGATATTCTTGTATATAGTAAAGATATGCCCATTCATGTTTTGCATCTCAAATCAATCTTAAAAGTTCTGTTTGATCACAAATTGTTTGCCAAGAGAAGCAAATGTACCTTTGCTTACCTTGAGGTAGAGTATCTGGGGCACATCATATCTCGCCTTGGTTTGAGGACAGATCCTAAGAAGACTTAAGCTATGTTGGATTGGCCTATTCCCAAAACAATGAAAGCCTTGAGAGGATTCTTAGGTTTAACAGGTTACTACAAGAAATTTATAAGAGGATATGGTTCCATTGCTGCCCCATTGATTGATCTTCTCAAGAAGGATGCCTTTGACTGGACTAATCAAGCTGACTAAGCATTTCAGAACCTTAAGTAGGCTGTTTCTCATCCACCTGTCCTTGCCTTACCTAATTTTTCTCAGTCCTTTATGGTAGAGTGTGATGCCTCTGGGTTTGGGATTGGAGTTATGTTGATGCAGCAAGGGACGCCTATTGCTTTCCATAGTCAAGCCTTGAAGGGTAAGAGTGTTCATTTATCCACTTATGAGAAGGAATTATTGGCCCTTGTCATTGTTGTGCTTAATAAGGTGTAGTTAGTTGATTCTGATGCATCTTTAGTTTTTGAAAGGGTCCATTATGATCATTCTTACTTTAATTTTTTTGCCTAGACAATCATTGTGGCTTATTCCTCATTTCTTTTCCCCACCCTACTTGGCTTGAGGAGTTGAAATCAAGTTATTCAACCGATGCTAAGGTGCAAGCCATCCTACAAACACTCCATACTAATCCAAGTGCTGTTGGCAAGTTCAGTTAGTAGAATGGATTCTTGTTATACAAAGGTAAGATTTACTTAGGCTCTAATTGTGATCTAAAGCCTAAGGTGATGAGTTTGGTGCATGACAGTCCACTACGTGGACATTCTAGTTACTTGAAGACTTTTCACAGGGTAAAAGGAATTGGTTTTGAAGGGAGTGAAGAAGGATTTAAAGAATTATTTAAAAGGGTTGTGAGCTGTGTTGATGCAGCAAGGGAGGCTTATTGCTTTCCACAGTTAAGCCTTGAAGGGTAAGAATGTTCATTTTATCCACTTATGAGAAGGAATTATTGGCCCCTTGTTATTGTTGTGCTTAATAGGGCGGATTTAGTTGATTCTGATGCATCTTCAATTTTTGAAAGGGTCCATTATGATCATTTTGACTTTAATTTTTTTTGCTTGGACAATCATTGTGGCTTATTCCTCATTTCTTTTCCCCATCCTACTTGGCTTGAGGAATTGAAATCAAGTTATTCAACTGATGCTGAGGTGCAAGCCATCCTACAAACACTTCATACTAATCCAAGTGTTGCTGGCAAGTTCAGTCAGCAGAATGGACTCTTGTTATACAAAGGTAGGATTTACTTGGGATCTAATTGTGATCTAAAGCCTAAGGTGATGAGTTTGGTGCATGACAGTCCATTAGGTGGACATTCTGGTTACTTGAAGACTTTTCACAGGGCTAAAAGGAATTGGTTTTGAAGGGAGTGAAGAAGGATTTGAAGAATTATTTAAAAGGGTTGTGAGCTGTGCCAAAGGATCAAACATGAAACTAGTAAACCAGTTGGTTTGTTGCAACCCTTGGAGATTCCTCATACTCCTTGGTCTTCCATAAGCATGGGTTTTGTGGAAAGCTTACCTAAGTCTCTGAAGCAAGATGTGGTGATGGTGGTGGTGGACAGACTCACAAAGTATGTTCATTTCATTCCATTGTCCCACCCTTACACTGTAGTCAAGGTGACTACCTTGTTCTTGAATCACATTCTCAAGCTACATGGGCTGCCCACTTCTATAGTGAGTGATAGGGATCTTGTGTTCACTTCAAGATTTTAGGAGGAGCTGTTTAGATTGCAAGGAGTGGACTTAGCTATGTCCTCACCCTATCACCCTTAATCTGATGGTCAGTCTAAGGTGGTTAATAGAAGTCTTTATCAATATCTCAGGACATTTGCAAGGGACAAGCCAAAACAGTGGGTGGAGTGGTTACCTTTACCTGAGTTTTGGTTTAATACTAGTTACCACGCTACCACTAAAGTGACTCCTTTTGAAGCCCTTTATGGTTTTCAATCCCCTAAATTATTGGATTACATTCTTGGCCTCACTAAAGCTGTAGCTGTGGATGAATTCTTATTGAATAGTCAACAGATTTTGGGCCTTCTCAAGAGCAACTTAGTGGTTGCTCAAGACAAAATGAAGTTGCAGGCTGACAAGCTTAGGCAATAGAGGAGCTTTGAGGTGGGTGATTGGGTTTTCCTAAGGCTAAAACCCTTCAAACAACACTCCTTTCGATGAAACAAGGTGGGGGAAGTTAGCCCCTAAGTTCTTTGGACCTTTTCAAATTTTGTAGAAGATAGGGTCTGTGGCTTATAAACTTGATTTGCCTCCAACTTCAGGGGTCCATCCTGTGTTTCATGTTTCTTGCTTGAAGGCTAAGATTGGGCAAATAGTCACCCCAATTCCAACACTTCCACCAGTAGATGCTTAGGGCCATCTCACTGCTGAACCAAAGGCTATTTTGCAACAAAGGCCATGTCAGCTAAGAAGATATAAGGATGCTAATGAGGTTTTGGTTCAATAGGAAGGCTCATCTCCAGCTGATGCAACTTGGGAATTTCTTCATAAATTGCAGAATTATTACCATCACCTTGTGGGCAAGGTGCTTTAAAGGAGAGGGTAGTGTTAGGACTCTGATTAGGGTGCATTGGTATATGGTGCAGCTATGGCTAGGTAGTGCAATGAAGGGTGCTTGTGTGGTGTAGGGAAGTGTGTTGTTGTGTGGGCAGTGCAGTGGAAGGCTTGTACATACAGAGAGGTAGAGAGGCAGGGGATGCTTGTACAAAGTTAGTTACAAGTTGTTGGTTAATTGTTGATGCATTAAGAGCTGCACTTAGTTAGTTAGTTAGTTAAGGCTAAGATGTGTTGTACCTTATTAGTTAGTAAGTAGGATATAAAGTTCACTTCAAATTGTAATATGATTTCCATTGATGAATAATACAATTGAATAACTATTCTTGAAATGCTATTGGAGGTTGATTCCCTTGAAGAATCCACAGAGGCCTAGTTCCCTTAAAGAACTACAAGATTTAGAGTAACAAAATTTAATTAAATTGAGTCCTATTATTAAAGAAGACAAAGGAAAAAATAGACAATAAATATGATTTATCCAAAATGATCAAAGAAAAGAGATCAATATTATTGTTTTCCTCATAACTTTTTTTTTTTAAATTTTTTTAAGAGTTTCACAATTTATGGCATTTGATCCTGATGATAGCTCTTTGTTATCAGACCAAGACACCAATCGGTTTTTAGCGTAAGCGGGGATTGAATCTCAGATCTCTTATTCAACCATTAGAGACTTTACCAGTTGAGCTAATTAACCAGAACCCACAACTATTTTTTTCTCTTTCATTGGGAAGTTTGTAATAATATTTATTTTTTAAACGACCCAGGTCCCATATATAAAATTCTTTTTCTAATAGGTTAACACAATCTCGGTACCATGCATCATGTCTCTAATGGATTAAACTTTTGGTGGGGAAAATATACGATAATTGATATAAAGACATAAAGACCATTGATATCATGAGTAAATTCTTCTTATCATGACTGTACTCAATAGGTCAATCTCTTTAATTTTCAAGTTAAACCATGCAACGAGATCTTTTTGTTATGACGTTTGTAGATAATCACTCCTTTTAGTAAGAAACCATGCAACCATGCAATGAGACCTATGATTTCCAAATAAAAACTCTCAAAACAACCTCTTTCTATTTTCTTTTTCTTTTTCTTTTATTTATTTATTTATAACTCTCTAAAGACCCTCCTGAAGGGGCGTCAATTGGCGGCATCCACAAAAATATGTACATCCCAATTAAGTTTTCCATTACACACTTATCTATTATTTGCCATTCTCAATCCATTTGTATTTGAATATCAAATATTTTTCTCTAACAGAAATGGAATAACTTGTTACATAAATTTTACAACTGTTAAATGTTATCTTCAAGTGGACTGTTGGTAATGTGGTGGACTACTTAGTACCCATTTGTATTTGATACTTGTATTTATATAAATGAAATCAACTAAAAATATAAGACTATTATTCTAAGAGCTCTTAATGAGAAATAAGAATAGTCTAGAGAGCTTGAGAATTGAGTTTGAATTGGAGAGATTTTTAGTGAGAAAATGAGGGAAATATAAGGGCATTTATAGAATTTAGGATACTTAAAAAGAAATTTAAAAGAGGCAAGAATAATATTTATTTAACTTTCGACATACTTTTTTCATTTAAATATATATATATATATATATATATATATATATATATATATATATATATATATATATATATATTTGTATGTGTTTGAGATGTAAATTAATTTACTATAATCAGATTTCTATATTAAAGTTCCACTAATATTTCATTTTGAATTGATAAATAGAATAATTCATTTAATCTTTCTTGTGACATAATTGATCTCAAGTAAAATTTTATTAATTTTAATAAAATCTTCTTTTTGCATATTTAATTATAACAACTATTGTTAGTAATATTCTGTAAGCGATATAATGAGACCTTAATCTTCTCTCATCACATTTTAACAAGAAAATGCTTTCGTGTTTTGAATATTGTGGGGGACTTATTTTCCTCTCTTCATGTTTATTTATTTTTGGGTGTTTATTTACTTTTGTTTTTGATACTATCTATCTTCATGTTTTAATAGATAATACATTCTTTTAGCCAATAAAGGGGGCTCTTAATAATTTTTTCTATGTGAAGTAATCTTAATTAAAATATCCACTATGTAAGATAAATAAGTAAATTATATTATATTAGTTTACAAATTTGGCCGTCTTTTATTTAAGAGCTTCATGGCACTCCATTACCTAAATGGCCTAATTAGTTAAGCCGACACCATATATAACATCCCGGAAATGAATCATTTGATTTTTTTCGCTATTGTATTTGAGGACATAAAAAAAGGGCAAAATGCTTAAAAATCCAACACGCAACTAGGCGGTTTCTTAAAACACATCCATTCAAAATCAAAGAGCAAAGAACATGACTAGCGATGAAGTCCATTCAATTTTTCTGAACCTTTAATTGGACTGAATTAACAATTAAAGTCACTCATATGAAATTTCAGCTCTGCAATGAAGTAGAATGATCAATAGTTCCCTACACCAAAATTGACTTAATGGTTCATAACTTCATATATATCATGAAAATGGCAGTTCAAACTTTTAGCCGTTGACAAATTCGTACATGGGATCACATGTTTTTACTTTACCAAGCAAAACCAAAGTCCCTCATTACTATTTTTCAGCCTTACGTGCATGTCCCTTTCAAAATTCCCTCGTCAACACGTAGCAATAAAAAGCCCACCAAAACCCACAGGGTGCAGACTTTGGCGCCTATATATACCTTCACATAATTCATAGTTTGTCACATACATCCACAAGCATTTAGCTAAAAGCTCTTTTCAAAGAATACAAAACCTTTTTCTAGTCCCCACAGCGCTTATTTTGACCCAAAAAACCAATATGAATTTCAGAAAAACAAGCACCCTTGTGATCATTTTTGTTATCTGTTTGTCTATTTTAGGCCGTGGTGGTGTTGAAGCAACAAGGGTGTTATCTGAGGATTTTGGCAATGCTAATAGCCTCGAGACAGGTTCCCCTATTTATGTGAAGGCAAAGGACATTATGGCGTATTGGCTTCAAAGGTTGCCAAGCGGACCAAGCCCTGGAGAGGGTCACTAATTGATTCAAGTTGTGAAATAGAAATGTGTTATACAAATATACCCAAAAAAGCATACATTGTTTTTGTGTTTCTTTTGTACTTTATGTTTTATTCTTTTTCTTGGTCCAGTTTACTGTAGCTTTTGCTAAAATAGCTAGAAGAATACGAAAAAATGTAAATGAAAAATAAAATTCATTTATACAATCAATTTCATAACCCATTCTTCTTCTTAGAAATGAACGCATTGAAGAAGACAAAGGAAACAATAAACAGTAAATATAATTTATCCAAAATGATCAATGAAATGAGATCAATATTATTGTTTTCCTCTTAACAATTTTTTTTTTAAGAGAGTTTCACAATTTATGGCGTTTGCTTCTAATGATAACTTTTTATGGTCATTAGACCAAGATACTAATTGGTTTTTAGTGTAAACGGAGATTGAACTTTAAATCTCTTATTCAACCATCAGATATTTTACCAGTTGAGCTAATTAACTGGAACCCACAGCTATTTTTTTTGTCTTTCATTGGGAAGTGTTGTAATAATATTTGTTTTTTTTTTTTTTAATGACCCAGGTCCCATATATATAATTCTTTTTCTAATAGGTTAACACAATCTCGGTACCATGCATCATGTCTCTAATGGATTAAACTTTTGGTGAGGAAAATATACGATAATTGATATAGAGACAAAAAGACCATTGATATTATGAGTAAATTCTTCGTATCATGACTGTACTCAACAGGTCAATCTCTTTAATTTTCAAGTTAAACCATGCAACGAGATCTTTTTGTTATGACGTTTGTAGATCATCACTCCTTTTAGTAATAACCCATGCAACCATGCAATGAGATCTATGATTTCCAAATAAAAACTCTCAAAACAACCTCACTCTATTTTCTTTTTCTCTTTATTTATTTATTTTTTAAAATTTATATCTCTCTAAAAACCCTTCCGAAAGGGCGTCGATCAATCAAGCAAGTCAATTTCGTATCGTACCGGCCGTTACAGCCGGAATTTGTCGTATTGGTACCTGCACCAATACAAAAATAGGGTAGTTACATTCTGGTTTAAATACTGGCCTTACCGGGTCGTTTCGGCTATACCGGAGATTTATATCAAATTTTGGCCAATAAATTCATATCGGACCAAAACAAAATTCTTCAATTTCTCAGCACAATGTTGAGAGAGAGAGAGAGAGAGAGAGAGAGAGAGAGAGAGAGAGAGAGAGAGAGAGAGAGAGAGAGAGAGAGAGAGAGAGAGAGAGAGAGAGAGAGAGAGAGAGAGAGAGAGAGAGAGAGAGCTGTAGTTGATCCGTTTTCAATGTCGTATGTTCTTCAATCTTCAAAGCATTCTCATTAGTTGTTATATAAAAAATGTCATTTTGACATACCAAAAACCTACTTTACTATTTTACCACATCATTTTACAACATCTCATTTATCAGATGTTCTATTCTTCAATCCCATACATTAAAATAATATATACATCACATTAAAATATCATTAAAAAAAAAAAAAAAACTTCAAACAGTAATATATACTGCATAGCCCCCCACCACCACTGCCCATAGCACACCACCACCACCACTGCCCATAGTAGCCCACCACCGACAACCACAACCAAAACCCAAAATCAACCAACCAACCCACAACCACCGACCACCATAACTAAAATCCAAAATCAACCAAAACCCAAAATCAACCCACACCCACCGCCATAGCCCACCAACATCAGCCATCACAATCCATGAAAATCAGCCCACCCACCGCCATAACCCACCAACATCAACCCATTACAACCCATGAAACTCAATCCACATCCACCAAAAAAAAAAAAAACCAAGGTGATCTGATCTGAGAGTGTGAGATGGACGGTGCTGCGTGGTGGACACTGATCTGCCCACACTGAACCCACCCACCACCGATCTGACCATCCGGAGCCACCCATTGCCCAACCCACCCATCAAACCATAGCCAAAAAAAAAAAGAAAAAAAAAAAGAAAAAAAGAAAAACCATAGCTAGAGAGAGATCGGCGTGGAAGTGATGCGTCGGTGGGGGCATGGGTGTGGAAGAGAACTGATGCTGAGGAAGAAAATATGAGGGGATGAGACTTGAGAGATAGGATCGGTGTTTGAGAAAAAAAAAAGGAGGAAGAGACTAATAGAGACTGTGAGAGATGAAAGAGAAAAGAATAAAAAATTCATTAAAATTATAGCACATATATCCGTACGCTTTCATATTTAAGAGCGTACTATTCATGTGTGCCAATTTTTTTGAGATTTAGAACATCTCATGAGAGATGTTTTTTGGTGTTTGGTGTGCCAAATGCCAAATATCACGCAACAAAAAGAGAGATGTAGAGCATCTGTTTAGATTTGATCTATGTAGGGTAAATAGAAGATAATGAGAGAAGAGGAGTAGAAGACCAAATGTAGAGGGAAAGAGAGTGGAGGTAGGTGGCCGTTGTTGAAAATTAAATGAGGATAGCAACAAGATTAAAGAGTGACGGAGGGAGTATCACGTTTTTTTTTTTTAGTAAATAGAGCCTCACGTTTCAAATTTCTATTAGATGGTCAAATCCAAACAGTAGTTTTTATTTTTATTTTTAAATGGCATAAGCATTTGAAGTTCATTATATTTCCACTGTCAGACTAATAAAAAACTATATATACCTATGTAATATGGATTTTTCTTTTTTTATGAAATATACCGTATGGATTAAAAAAAAAGGGATTTGGCTTTTTTTTTTTTTTTAAAAAAAAAAAAAAAAACTTTACCCTTTTATTAAATATATTAATTTAAATATATAATATTTATATATAATGCGATAAACCCGAAACGATACACTGGTATTGACCAATATCCAAAATATATTATACCGCTGGCCAAACTGGTACAAACTCCGGTACGGTATTGACTTCCTTGCGATCAATTGGTGGTGTCCACAAAAATATGTACATCCCAACTAAGTTTGCCATTACACACTTATCTATCATTTGCCATTCTCAATCCATTTGCATTTGAATATCAAATATTTTTCTCTAACAAAAATGGAATAACTTGTTACGTAAATTTTACAACTAATTGTTATCTGTTATCTTCAAGTGGACTGTTGGTAATGTGGTGGACTACTTAGTAGCCATTTGTATTTGATACTTGTATTTATATAAATGAAATCAACTAAAAATATAAGACTATTATTCTAAGAGCTCTTAATGAGAAATAAGAATAGTCTAGAGAGTTAGAGAATTGAGTTTGAATTTGAGAGATTTTTAGTGAGAATGAAGGATACTTAAAAAGAAATTAAAAAAAGGAGTGGATAATATTTATTTAACTTTCAACATAATTTTTTTCATTTAAAATTTATTTTTTTGTGTTTGAGATGTAAATTAATTTTCTAATTAGATTTCTATATTCAAGTTCCACTAATATTTTATTTTGAATTGATAATATGAATAATTCATTTAATCTTTCTTGTGACATAATTGATCCTAAATAAAATTTTATTAATTTTAAGAAAATCTTCTTTTTGCACATTTACTTATAACAACAATTGTTAGTAATATGCTTTTTGTGTTTTGAATATTGTGGGGGACTTATTTTCCTCTCTTCATGTTTATTTATTTATTATTATTATTTTTTGTGTTTATTTACTTTTGTTTTTGATACTATCTATTTTCACGTTTTAATAGATAATGCATTCTTTTAGCCAATAAAGAGGGCTCTTAATATATTTTTTTCGAGGTGAATTACTTTTAATTAAAATATCCACAATGTAAGATAAATAAGCAAATTATATTATATATTAGTTAATAAAGTTGGCCTTCTTTTATTTAAGAGCCTCGCTCATGGCACTCCATTACCTAAATGGCCTAAATAGTTAAGCCGACACTGTATATAACATCCCGGAAATGAATCATTTGATATATATATATATATATATATATATATATATATATATATATATATATATATTTTTTTTTTTCCCTATTGTATTTTAGGACATAAAAAAACGGCAAAATGCTTAAAAATCCAACACGCAACTAGGTGTTTTCTTAAAACGCATATCCATTCAAAATCAAGGAGCAAATAACATGACTAGCGATGAAGTCCATTCAATTTTTCTGAACCTCGGACTGAATTAACAATTAAAGTCACTCACATCAAATTTCAGCTCTGCCATGATGTAGAATGACCAATAGTTCCCTACACCAATATTGACTTAATGGTTTATAACTTCATACATGGAATAATATATTCAAACTTTTAGCCGTTGACAAATTCGTACATGGAATCACATGTTTCCACTTTACCAAGCAAAACCAAAGTCCCTCATTGCTATTTTTCAGCCTTAACGTGCATGACCCACTCTCAAAAAAGAAAAAAGAAAAGGTGCATAACCCTTTCAAAATGCCCTCGTCAACACAACACGTAGCTCTAAAAAGCCCACCGAAACCCACACAGGGAACAGACTCTAGCGCCTATATATATACCTTCACATAATTCATAGTTTGTCACACACATTCACAAGCATTTAGCTGAAAGCTCTTGTTAAAGAATACAAAACCTTTTTCTAGTTCCCACACCGCTTATTTTGACCAAAAAACACCAAGATGAATTTCAGAAATACAAGCACCCTTTTGATCATTTTTGTTATCTGGGTGGCCATTTTAAGCCATGGTGGTGTTGAAGCAACAAGGGTGTTATCTGAGGATTTTGGCAATGCTAATAGCCTCCAGACAGATTCCCCAATTTATGTGAAGGCAAAGGACATCATGTCGTATTGGCTTCAAAGGTTGCCATCGGGACCTAGTCCTGGTGGTGAAGGTCACTAGTTCATTCAAGTTGTGAAATAGAAAAGTATTATACAGATTTACCCAAAAAAAATATATACATACACTGGTTTTGTGTTTCTTTAATACTTTTATTTTTATTCTTTTTCTTGGCCCAGATATACCGTAGCGTCTTCTAAAATAGCTAGAAGAATTTGAAACAATGTAAATGAAAAATAAAATTCATTTATTCAATCAAGTTTATAAACCATTCTTTCTTCTTCTCTTCCTCCTCCTCCTCCTCCTCCTCCTTCTCCTTCTTTTTTGTCCTCGGAATCCACAGGCATGCATATATATACTAAATATACACATAAATAATTTCAATTTCGAAATTGCATGGGACAGATTCAGTACTATACGGCACTCAGTTATAAATGAACGCGTTGAAGAAGACAAAGGAAATAATAAACAATATATATGATTCATCCAAAATGATCAAAGAAAAAGAAATCAATATTTTTCTTTTCCTTTAACTATTTTTTACTCTTTCTTTGGGAAGCGTTTTAATAATTTTTGTTTCTTTTAACGACCCAGGTCCCATATATAACAAAGAGGCATGGGGACAAGGGATCACTTTGCCTACCATTCTCCCCATTTAGAGAAATTGGGAATCTCGGGTTTGTGATGCATTCCTTCACCCAATCAACATATTTATTGGGAGGGAATCTAGTTAAGATAAAGCACATTAGTATGAAGTTTTCTCTACTGAATCGTATGCTTTCCTTAGATCATCTTTAATGGCACATCTTGGTTGACCCATGCTTTTTTAGTAATGCTTCAAAAGTTCATGAGCCAATAGAATATCTTCAGAAATATGCCGATTACATTTAATAAGTGCTCATTGGTTTGAGCTTATTAGATACCCAAGGTAGCATCTCAACCTATTAGCTAGTATTTTAGCATCTCAACCTATTAGGCCTATTAACAAATAAAAGGCCTAAAGTATTATGCAAATAGAGGAGTTAGTGACCTCAAGAACAAAAGTAGAGCATTAGTATCAAGTGTGCTAAATGCTAAATCTTTAGCATGTAGTACACTAAATACAAAAAACCATACTTCGTGAGGAGTGCTAAATCCCAATTTTTTTTAACAACATGCTACAGTACACGTCTACTTGTAGAAGGGTATTATAGCATGTTGTAAACAAAACATATTCTTTTTTAATACAAATTTTCTCTCCCCTTTCAAACTCTATCATTTGCCTCTAATCACTTTCTTCCTCTATCACTCATTCTCACACTCCCTCCTCTCTCACCCACTCTCATTACGTTCTCTCTCCAGTAGAAACCTTGACATCCACCATTGCTAATTTTGGGGTCTATTTTGGCAGTTTCAAAGGGGTTTTTGGTATGTTGGGAAATTTAGACACTGGTTAATAAAATTAACAAATTTTAAACCTAAGTTGTTAATTAAATGTATTATGAATAAAGCTTATTCAAATAAATAGACATCAATATCAAGTCAAAATCATGCACAGCGGAATAGATTAAATAAGACAAGATATGATGAACTAGGAAAACCAATGAAACAAGAATATCTTCAAAAATATGCCAATTACATTTAATAAGTGCTTATTGGTTTGAGCTTATTAGATACCCAAGGTAGCATCTCAACCTATTAGCTAGTATTTTAGCATCTCAACCTATTAGGCCTATTAACAAATAATAGGCCTAAAGTATTATGCAAATAGAGGAGTTAGTGACCTCAGGAACAAAAGTAGAGAACTAGCATCAAGTGTGCTAAATGCTAAATCTTTAGCATTTAGCACACCAAATACAAAAGACCATACTTCGTGAGGAGTGCTAAATCCCAATTTTTTTTAACAACATGCTACAATATACTTCTACTAGTAGAAGGGTATTGTAGCATGTTGTAAACAAAACATATTCTTTTTTAATTCAAATTTTCTCCCCCCTTTCAAACTCTATCATTTGCCTCTAATCACTTTCTTCCTCTCTCACTCATTCTCACTCTCCCTCCTCTCTCACTCACTCTCACTACGTTCTCTCTCTAGTACAAACCTTGACATCCACCATTGCTAATTTTGAGGTCTATTTTGGCGGTTTCAAAGGGGTTTAGGTATGTTGGGAAATTTAGATCCCAGTTGATAGAATTAACAAGTTTTAAACCCAAGTTGTTAATTAGATGTATTATGAATAAAGCTTATTCAAATAAACAAACATCAATATCAAGTCAAAATCATGCACAGCGGAATAGAGTAAATAAGACAAGATATGATAAACTAGGAAAACCAATGAAACAAACTAGTTTCATTGGAACCACCCATAATCACAATTGGAACCATCAATTGACTTCAAGAACCTCTGGAAGCTTTTCCTCATAGTAGCAAGTTTGTGGGGGTTGCTACCATTTCAGCTTCTTCACTAGTAGAATCTTCAAATCTAATTTGATACTCTTTGGTTTGGTGAAATAGAGAAAACTTGGTTACAAAATTCCAGCTGCATAAACTAAGTGTTTCTCTATCTGAAAAGCCTTCTAATAGATGGCTTATGATGTCCTTTAAATACCAATTCAAACGGATCTTAATTTGAGCTTCAAACGAATAAGTTATGGACTTTTTCACGTTGTTGATTTTTATTGATCTGCGACACTTGATCGATCAAGCTGCTATCGACCTTGTGTCGAGAACAAAATCTCAATAGAACGAGCTTATGTCTGGGAGGTAGTAAGTTTCTAGCTTCTATCGATAGGCATCAAGTTTCTATCGAGCTACTATCGAGGTACATGTTGAAAATGTGTTTTTCTTGACCTTTTCTTGAGCAAACTTTGTGTCTTAAACTTGGTCTTCAATTACAACTTTAAGACACATCAAAACTCAATAGAAAACATATAATTTGGCATGGTTTGACAATACCAAAACACATGACCCTAACAATCTCTCCCTTTGTCAATCCATGACAAACCTCAAGTACAAAAGCCCATTACAATTATAATGCAAATACAATGAATGAACCTATATTCAAATAAACTAGCCTATCTAAAAATAACTAGTCCTGAGAAACCATAGCTCGAACTAGGATTAATTGTTTTAATTGGCTCCATACCTGTTTTTTCTGAAAGCACATAACAAATATGTTATATGCACCATGTGGAAAACAATGACAAATAATAAACAAGTAAATTGTATTTTGTCATAGGATATGCCAATTACATACAAATGTGAACCTAACAATCTCCCCTTTTGGCAATCTGTGACAAAAACACAAGAGTATATTGAATATCCTAGAATACATTCTACTCAAGATTACAAAAAATGAGCCTAGTCCAAAAGATCTGAACCTTGGAAGTTGCTACAAGAAGAAGGCTTGTAATCTTAATTTGGCTTTAACTTGTCTTTCCTAAAAGGCACTAAACAAGACGCATCAAGGTACCATATGTGAAATATAGACAAGTTATATAAACTAGAAACATGTGTATAAAGTGTGAAAAGAAACAACACATGTGAGATAAAGAGTGGAACACATTCATCATCATCATATATAGAAACAACACATGATGTATGTAAATGGTTGCAATACCAAAAGATACACAACACAAAATATATCATTATGAAAGTGTATCAAACTAATTCTCCCCCTAAGTTAGTTAGATCAAAAAATTTCTTTCCTTTAACATGAAGTTCTCCCCTTAAATCTATTACTCCCCTTGAGGAATGACATTCGGATCTCAAATTTCTCCCCCTTTTTGACACGATATCAAAGGGCATAAAAAGCTAAAAAACTTGACCAGAGACGGACAGAAAACTGACATAAAGAGAACAAGAAGAACAAGGAACCATAAGCCTACAAGAAAAACATGACAACAAGATGCTATGGATACAAAGGGAATAAAAAAAATGCAAAACATGAAAAACATATGAAACGCATGAAAAAGGAGCACTAACTATCGAGAGGTATCGGGGGAGGTGTTGAGGATGATGTCGATAGATCGACACATGTATCAAGCAACAGAAGGTTGAGAAAAGAGCTTGACAGGTCGGGGTGGTATCAAGATGCTTAAAACATGAATTTTCATGCAAGGGCAATATGAAATATATGAAATAATAAAAACTCAACACAATGAACCAACCCAAATTAAGGGGGGAAAAAAAAACATGTGAATGAACAACTCAAAGCTCAAAACTCCAAAAAACTTTTTGAAGCAAAAACTCCAAAAATGTTTTTGAAGCAAAAACATTTTAAACTTCTTGTAACTTTAAATGGCCAAATCACATTGTACCTGTATAATAGTATCAAGAGTAGCAAAGAATTACGTGTTGTGTGTGAAACCTTTGCAAGAAAGCATAAGTGTCTCATCATATGAGAATAATGATATAAGAGAATCAAGAACACTCACACACAATCATAACTATTTAATGGGGACCATTATTGTTGAGGTACATCATATAACTCCCATGTCTCTTAGAAATACGTTTGCAATCATATATAAAAACATTTTGATTCTTTTTCCTTTTAATGTTCTTTGCATATTTTTCTTTTAAGTAAAAAGGCATATCATGCATGGGCATATAAGAGAGAAAATAAAATACCCAATTATGTTAGCCAAACATTTTTTTTTTTACTGTGCAAGTGCTACACCTTATCGAGCACAGCTTTTATGAGTTGCACAGAGATGTTTTATGATTGAAAAGTTATAGTGATTAGATGGTTATTTATGCCTTTCTCTTAGGATTTTTTAGTCATGCCCGTCAAAAAGAGTGATATAGTTATTAATGATAAAAGATTAACCAAATCATACAAATCACATAACGAGCCATAAAGCTCACATTGCTTAGTTGTGCATGGATATTCTCATCTAAGTTATAAGAGATACAAAGTTAAGAAACCTTGTTTCAATAGCCATACAAAGTGATAGCCCACAAACTAAATGACCCCTTGTAATAGAAATTAATTAATTAATTAGCCAAGTTATTAATTAATCAATTTATCATGCAAACGCGTGGTAGGACAAACAAATCACCAATAAACTAATTATGCAGCGAAAAATAAATAACACGGTAATTTGTTTACGAATGGGGAAAACATAACGGCAAAAACCCTACCAGGTGATTTTCAGGTCACCACTCTCGAAACTCCATTATTATCACAACAAGCGGTTACAAGTAAAGGAATCCAAGTACCTTACCAACCTACAGTTGAACCTTTACCCCAATACCCAATTGGACTTGTTCTGTAGTGATAGTTCCCCTTTCAGATGCATGACTCCCAGTACGTGACTAACCAATTGCGCGGATCCCAGTACGTGACTTCAATCACCAACTAAGAAGGTTGTTGGTTGCAAAGTTCTTCAGTTCATCCAAATGATGAAGATCAAGAAGATGCTTGGTCACAAAACCCTACGGTGCATATATACAGCAACTTCTTCAAGAGAAAGAGATGAACTAGGGCAAGAACTTCGTCTCCGGTCACAATTTGCTTGAACAGAGTTTGCTCAAAACTTGTGCAACTTGTGAACACTTTAACGGCCCTTAAACTGATCCTTTTATATGTCTAGGGTTAGGAGAAAAGAAAACCCAAAGACACATTCACGGATCCCAAGAAAATCAGATTGGAATTCTGAAAATCTTAAATCTCGACAGATAGCAGGTGTCGAGCAGGTGTCGAGAAGGTGTCGAGCACACTGAATGTAGAACAGCTTCCTTAAGCTCGATAGATGCAGCTGTCAAGCTTTAATGATTTTGCACTCTGAACTTGTTTTCTTAAACAAACTTGAAGGCTTCAATACTTGATCTTGAAACAAGGTTTCTTGAAGTATTTAAAGACATCCTAAATTTACCCAAATACAAGTAAAGTACGTTTTGTCAAAAGATAAGCCAATTACATAAAATCATGACATATGTTCTTAACAAGTGAAACACATATGTTCTAACACAAAAGTACACAAGTACTTGTATACACATACACATACTGTTTTTGCATTTTTCAAAAAATTTCATTTTTCATTTTTTTTCTTGAAAGTAATAAAAGAAAAAAAAATGAAAAAAAAAAATGCAAAACAATGCAATGCATGAAAGCGTGATTCCAAAAATTAATAAGAAATCAAGCATGAAAGTCCTACTTTAGATAGAAAGAATTAAAGCAAATGACAGACAGAAAGACAACTAAGTCTTAGACTTCTTTATCACCCACACAGCATGAGTCTTTAGCCGTGAAGATGAAAAGACACGTGTCTTAGTATGTCTACTGAAAGACATTGTAGAATTAGAATTCCCCTAAAATTGAGTTAAAAAGTTCAAAACTTTTAATAACTTACCAAGAATAGGTATAGAGCCTTTAGACAAAGGATGAGACCTATTAGATACTCACTTATGAGGGAACAACTTAAAACAATTAGGGTGAGTGTGACCAAAAGCACCACAATGGTGACTGTAAGGTTGATTTTAATCAACCATGTGTTGGCTTTATTCTATGACAAATTTGCTTGTAATACAGTACTTAGAAACCCTGTATTTAGGTGGGAATCATGTAAGGGTAGTGTGTGAGAGAGTGTGAAAAAATACTCAAGATTGTGCAGTGAAGTAGGGACTCGCGGGAGGCTCGTGGCTTGCAAGCCGCCAAAAGTTGCACACGTGCAGAGCATGCAGGGGAGCTGAACAGCCATGCCAGCTAGAGCACTACAGGACAAAAATCCAGACTGGCCATTCAGTTAGCTCGCAGCTTGAACTCGCGACTCAGTCAAGTCGCGAGGTCAAGTCGCCAGCCAACCCTGTTTTGGAAAAACTAACTCTTCGCATTCCATTCTCACACTAGTATAAATACCCCTCATTCCCACAAAATATGTGTGGCCATTCAGAAAGAAAAACCCTAAGAGAGGTTTCTTAAAAATACCCACCTAATTAGAGAGAGCTACTCATTCTTAGAGAGAAATTTTTGTAGTCTCTTCTCATTCCCTCTCTCATTGTCATACCTATTGAGAGGAGATTTCTATCCAAACACTATCCACACCCATTTAGAGTGTTGAGTGTTTTTGGAGCTTTGGGAAGCATTAGAAGATGCCAAGGATGGTGGATGCTATGGATTATAGCGGAATCCGGTAAGCTAGAAAAGAAAAAGGTTCGGCGCAATCTCGTTGGAGCAAGAAGCTTGGAGGGCTTAGGTACATCGGGTAGATTAGGCTTGGAGGGTCTATTACTGTTCATGTATCCCAACTACATTTTCTAGTGGATTATTGACTGCTTGGAGGGCGGCGGAGAGGTTTTACGCCGAGGGCTTCGGTTTCCTTTTCGATAACACATCGTGTGTTGTCTTTGTGTTTGCATCTCTCTCCCTTTAATCTTTGCCTTTTATTTTCTGCTGTGGTTGTGATTTTAATTTGGCTTAGATTGTTTTCCAATTCTGTTTTATAGCTTTTGTTCATTTTCCGCACACTAGTTGTTTGACATAAAGCTTGAATTGGTTAATTTGTATATTGGGGGTCTAAATGTTCAAGGGTGTTTTTTACACTATTTGAACTTTCAGTGACAAATATGAGTAGTTTTAGAACTAATAGGCTTACTAAAAGGAGGTCGAACTTAGAGGTTGATAGAGACCTTAACTTAGGACATTAAAAAAAAATATGACAATGATGACAAGTGAGGACAAATTCAGATTCTTTATTCAACTTGGGAGGAGTTTTAGATATAGGTTTAGAAACTTCAACATTACATCATATTTTCTACCTTTGTCTATCCTAGCAATATTAGCATTCAACTCTTCATTATTCCTTTTAAATGGAGGAATATAAAAACCTTTTTCTTTTAAGTTAGGCTTAACAACAAGTTTGACACTAGTTAATTTTTCAACTTCAGCTTTGGATTCAACTAGTTGCTCTTCCAAACTCTTAATTTTGTCCACCTGAGATGAAAATTGATTTTTTGAATTCTCATTCAAATTATTGGCTTCATCCAGTTTTGCAATCAAGTCATTTTTTTCAAGTTTGACCTTTTTAAATTTAGCTTTTAATTTTGTAGATTTTTTAAGAGATTTCATACAAAATTTATAAAGCTTACAATAGGCATCTTGAATATCATCATCATCATTCAACACAAGATCATGCAAATCCAAACAATCAACAGTTTCTATAACAATGGGGGTTAAGGATCACACTCAGGAAATTAATCCAAGTAAAGTGTACCCATTTTGATACCACTTGTTAGGAAATTTAGATTTCAGTTGATAGAATTAACAAGTTTTAAACCCGAGTTTTCAATTAGATCTATTATGAATAAATCTTGTTCAAATAAACAAACATCAATATCAAGTCATTATGCACAACAGAATAGTAAATAAGATAAGGTATGATGATCTAGGAAACAAACTAGTGAAACAAACTAGTTTCACTATAAAAAAATCTGGGGGGAAACTTTCCCAAAAAGCAATCCACTATAATAAAGAGAAGTTTCAGATCTAGTGCAAAACTTTTTTCCTTAAACTCTACAATCCCAATAGATGAACTTACAAGAGAAACCTTTTACCTCTTTAGAACCTCTGAACTCTTCAATATATGAATGCTCCACCCACAATCACAATTGGAACCTCTAATTGATTTCAAGAACCTTTTGAAGGTTTTCCTCATAGTAGCAAGTCTATGGTGGTTGTTATGACTTCAGCTTCTTCACCAATGGAATTTTCAGATCTACTTTGAAACTCTTTTGCTTTGTGAAATAGAAAAAACTTAATTACAAAACCCTAGCTGCATAAATAAAGTGTTTCTATATCTAAAAAGCCTTCTAATAGATGGCTTATAATGTTCTTTAAATACCGGTTCAAATGGATCTCAATTCAGGCTTCAAACGAATAAGTTATTGGCTTTTTCGCGTTGCTGATTTTTGCTAATCCACGATGTTCGATCGATCGAGTTGCTATCGAGCTTGTGTCGAGAACAAAATCTCGATAGATCGAGCTTGTGTCAAAAAGGCAGTAAGTTTCTAGCTTCTATTGAGCTTCTATCAAGATGCTATCAAGGTACATGCTAAAAAAGTGCTGAAAATGTGTTTTTCTTGACATTTTCTTGAGCAAACTTTATGTCTTAAACTTGGTCTTCAATTACAACTTTAAGACACATCAAAATTCAATAAAAAACACATAATTGGGCATGGTTTGACAATACCAAAATACATGACCCTAACAATCTCCCCCTTTGTCAATCCATGACAAAACCTCAAGTACAAGAGTAAGCCCAATACAATAATAATCCGAATACAATGAATGAACCCATATTCAAATAAACTAGCCTATCCAAAAACAACCAGTCCTGAGAAACCATAGCATAATCTAGGATTGACTATTTTGATTGGCTTCATACCTATCTGTCCTGAAAGCACATAACAAACATGTTATGTGCACCATGTGGAAAACAATAACAGATAATAAACAAGTACATTGCGTTTTGTCATAAGATATGCCAGTTTCATACAAATGTGAACTCATGGTAGTTTTGGCTGGTGGTGGTTGGGTTTATTTTGGGTAGTGATTGGTGGTGGTGGGTTTGTGGATTTAGTGGGTTTGTGGATTCAGTAGGTTCTCATCTAGTGGTGGGTTCCTATCTCTCTCCCTTCTCACTTTTTCTTTGACTTGGTAGTGGATGGCTGTGGTTATGGGCTGGGCTATGGGTGGTGGGTTGCGTTGCAGCTTATGATGGAATTGATTTTGATGGTATTTTCAATGTGGTATTCTTTTTTGCAAATATCACAATGGTCGGTGGTAATAGGTGGATTTGGGCTGTGGCCACAGTGGATGTGGGTTGTGGTCATGGAAGTGATAGTGAATGAAGGATGGGGGTCAATGTAGAGAGATCAGAGAGAGAGAGAGAGAGAGAGAAAGAGAGGGGTTTTGAGTTTAGAGAAATTAAATAATTTTTTTTATAGGATGTTTATGTTATTTTAATGTGCTGTAATATTAAAACAGAACATTTGATGTAGGGTATATTGTCAAATGTTGCATTAATGTAACATAAGTAGGTTTTTGTGTATTATATTAGCATTTGGCATAGCACAACTAATACCGGTGCTCATAGTAGAGTTTACATCCTTAAGCAATTTGCCCGAGCTGATGAAGGAGAAATTGCTTCAACAATACATAGCACTCATCACTATACGCTTGGCTTCTTTAAGGAATAACATAGTGAAGCCATCTAGACCTCGGGCTTTATCATTTTTCAGAGAAAATAATGTACTTTGAATCTCTTCTTCAGTGACTTCCATTTGCAACCTGCTCTTATTTGTTATCTTGCTTATCATGATGGATTCATTTAGGCTGGACTACGATCCAAAAAGCTTGATTATAATTAAGACGAAAGGTGACAAATGAGAGTGATCATTTATCCTCGTATCTGTAAACAAGCCGGCTCAATGAATTTTGGGATTAATATGAAAATTTTAAGTGTGGTCTTTAATATATATATATATATATATATATATATATATATATATATATATTAAATAATATCCATTTAAATTTTGACATACTTCTTTTTTAATTTAAAATCTATTTTTCTTAGGCTTGAAATGCGAATTTACTATATAGATTTTTATATTCAAGTTTCCCTTACATTTCTTTTTGAATTGATAATTTGAATAATTCACTTAATCTTTCTTGTGACAGTGTGAATTTTAAATAAGTGATATTCTAGCTGTAAGTGATATAATGAGACCTCTTCACATTTTAATAAAAAATGCTTTAGTGTTTTCAATATTGTGGGGGACTTAATTTCCTCTCTTAATGTTTATTTTTACCCTTTTTTTTTTACTTTTGTTTTTGATACCATCTCTCTTCATGTTTTAATAGATAATGCATTCTTTTAGCCAATAAAGGGGCTTTTAATATATTTTTTTTCTAGGTGAAGTAACCTTAATTAAAATATCCACTATGTGAGATAAATAAATAAATGATATTAATTATATTAGTTAACAAAGTTGGCCTTATTTTAGGTAATGGAGTACTCCGTTACCTAAATGGTCTTCCATTACTTAAATGGCCTATATAGTTAAGTCGAATATATATATATATATATATATATATATATATATATATATATATATATATAGATAGATATATAGATAAAAACATTTCGGAAATGAGTTATTTGTTTTTTTTTTTTTTTTTTTTTCTAATGTATTTGAGGACATAAAAAAAAAGGTACATATCAAACAAAGTAAAATGACCACCACCAAGTGTGGTCTAATAGGAGGAGTTTTTGAATTGTTTCATTTGGTAAGCGGTTTGAGCGATAACTCCAACAAGATCCCGGTGGTACACATGATATTATTCATTGTAATCATGTGGTGTAGAGTCAATGAATTTACAACGGAGACCCATTTTTATATTCAACAAAAAAAAAAAAAAAAAAAGCTTAAAAATCCGACACGCAACTAGGCGTTTTCTTAAACACATATCAATTCAAAATCAAGGATTAATGAACATGACTAGCAATGAAGTCCATTCAAATTTTCTCAGCCTTGGACTGAATAACAATTAAGAGTCACCCATATCAAATTTCAGCTCTACAATGAAGTAGAATGACCAGTATTTCTCTGCACCAATATTGACTTCTTGGCTCATGTCAATAACAAGGCCGTTAAGTTAAAAATAAAATAGTATATTCAAACTTTTAGTAGTTGACAAATTCATACATGGGAGCACATGTTTCCAGTTTACCAAGCAAAACCAAAGAACTTATAGCTATTGAAAGTTCAAATAAGTGTAAAAACACCCTTGAACGTTTAGACCCCCAATTAACAAATTACCAATTCAAGCTTTAAATCAAACAATTAATGTGTGGAACATGAACTAAAGCATAACACAGAATTGGTAAACAATCTAAGCCAATTAAAATCACATCCACCGCAGAAAATAAAAGGCAAAGATAAAGGGAAGGAAGATGCAAACACAAGGACAACACGCGATGTGTTATCGAAGAGGAAACCGAAACCCTCGGCGTAAAACCTCTCCGCCGCCCTCCAAGCGGTCAATAATCCACTAGAAAATGTAGTTGGGATACATGAACAGCAATAGACCCTCCAAGCCTAATCTACCCGATGTACCTAAGCCCTCCAAGCTTCTTGCTCCAACGAGGTTGCGCCGAACCTATTTCTTTTCTAGCTTCCTGGATTCCGCTACTAGACCATAGCATCAACCAATGAATATTGGTTCCTTCTTAACTGCTTCCCAGAACACCAAACAACCCTCTCACAGTAATGGATATGATGAGAACAAGGTTATGGTAAAAAGGCCTCTCAAGGATTTGGCAATAGAGAGGAAGAGAGATGAGGAATTTGAAGAGACTCTGATGTAAAGATTGTAGATGGTTCAATCTTGTTTTGCTCTAGGGTTTCTCTCTCAAAATTCTCTCTGGAAGCTCCCTTTCATTTATGGGTATAAGGGGTATTTATACTGAGGTGAGAGAGGAATGTGAAACGTCAGGTTTTTCAAAACAGGGCTGGCTCGCGGCTTGACCTCGCGGCTTGACTGAGTCGCGAGATCCAGTCGCGAGTTAACCGTATGGCCAGTTGTTCTGTTTTGTCCTGTAGTGCTCCAGCTGGCATGACTGTTCACCTTCCGGCATGCTTGGCACGTGTGCTGCGTCTGGCGGCTTGCAGCTGCGAGTCACCCGCGAGTCCCAGCCGCGAGTCTCTGTTTTCTTGCACACTCTTGAGCAATCTTCACTCTATCTCACTCACTACCCTTACATCAAACCCACCTAAATACAGGGTTACTAAAAGCTGAATTACAAGCAAATTTGGCACGGAATAAAGCCAATTAGATGGTTGAATAAATTTCAACCTTACAGCTATTTTTCAGACTTAACGTGCATGATCCTTTGAAAATTCCCTCGTCAACACGTGGCAATAAAAAGCCCACCAAAGCCCGCAGGGTACAGACTCTGGTGCCTATATATACCTTCACATAATTCATAGTTTGTCACACGCATCCACAAGCATTTAGCTAAAGATTCTTTCCAAAGAATACAAAACCTTTTTCTAGTCCGCACACCGCTTATTTTGACCCAAAAAACCAAGATGAATTTCAGAAATACAAGCACCCTTGTGATCATTTTTGTTATCTGTGTGGCTATTTTAAGCCATGGTGGTGTTGAAGCAACAAGGGTGTTATCTGAGGATTTTGGCGATGCTAATAGCTTCGAGACAGGTTCCCCTATTTATGTGAAGGCAAAGGACATCATGGCGTATTGGCTTCAAAGGTTGCCATCGGGACCTAGTCCTGGTGGTGAAGGTCACTAGTTCATTCAAGTTGTGAAATAGAAAAGTATTATACAGATTTACCCAAAAAAAATATATACATACATTGTTTTTGTGTTTCTTTAATACTTTTATTTTTATTCTTTTTCTTGGCCCAGATGTACCGTAGCTTCTTCTAAAATAGCTAGAAGAATACGAAAAAATGTAATTGAAAAATAAATTCATTTATTCAATCAAATTCATAACCCATTCTTCTTCTTCTCCTTCTTTTCTGACTTCTGTCCTCGCATCCACAGGCATGTATTGTATATACTAATATACAGAAATAGTTTCAACTTCGAAATTGCATGCTACAGATTCAGTACTATACGATACTCAGTTAGAAATGAACGCGTTGAAGAAAACAAAGGAAACAATACACAGTAAATATGATTTATCCAAAATGATAAGAGAAAAGAGATCAATATTATTGTTTTCCTCTTAACTTTTTTTTTTTTTTTAAGAGAGTTTCACAACTTATGATGTCTGCTCCTGATGATAGCTCTTTATTATCATATCAAAACACCAATAAATTTTTATTATAAGCAAGAATTGAATCTCAAATTTTCTTATTCAACGATTAAAAATTTTACCAGTTGAGCTAATTAACTGAAACCCACAACTATTTTTTTCTCTTTCATTGGGAAGTGTTGTAATAATATTTGTTTTTTTAACGACCCAGGTCCCATATATATACTTCTTTTTCTAATAGGTTAACACAATCTCGGTACCATGCATCATGTCTCTAATGGATTAAACTTTTGGTGAGAAAAATATACAATAATTGATATAAAGACAAAAAGACCATATTGATATCATGAGTAAATTCTTCGTATCATGACTGTACTCAACAGGTTAATCTCTTTAATTTTCAAGTTAAACCATGCAACAAAATCTTTTTGTTATGACGTTTGTAGATCATCACTCCTTTTAGTAATAAACCATGCAACCATGCAATGAGATTTATGATTTCCAAATAAAAACTCTCAAAACAACCTCTTTCTATTTTCTTTTTCTTTTTTCTTATTTATTTATTTATTTCTCTCTAAAAACCCTTCCGAAGGGGCGTCAATTGTTGGTGTCCACAAAAATATGTACATCCCAACTAAGTTTTCCATTACACACTTATCTATCATTTGCCATTCTCAATCCGTTTGTATTCGAATATCAAATATTTTTCTCTAACAAAAATGGAATAACTTGTTACATAAATTTTACAACTAATTGTTAATTGTTATCTTCAAGTGGTGGACTATTGGTAATGTGGTAGACTACTTAGTACCCATTTGTATTTGATACTTGTACTACTTAGTACCCATTTGTATGTGATACTTGTATTTATATAAATGAAATCAACTTAAAATATAAGACCATTATTCTAAGAGCTCTTAATGAGAAATAAGAATAGTTTAGAGAGCTTGAGAATTGAGTTTGAATTTGAGAGATTTTTAGTGAGAAAATTAGAGAAATATAAGAGTATTTATAGAATTTAGGATACTTAAAAAGGAATTAAAAAAAGGCGTGAATAATATTTATTTAAGAAAATCTTCTTTTTGCATATTTAATTATAACAACTATTGTTAGTATTATTCTGTAAGCAAAATAATGAGACCTTAATCTTCTGTCATCAAATTTTAACAAAAAAATGCTTTCGTGTTTTGAATATTGTGGGGGACTTATTTTCATCTCTTCATTTTTATTTATTTATTTTGTATTTTTTTGTGTGTGTTTATTTACTTTTGTTTTTGATACTGTCTCTGTTCACGTTTTAATAGATAATGCATTCTTTTAGCCAATAAAGGGGGCTCTTAAATTTTTTTTTAGGTGAAGTAATCTTAATTAAAATATCCACTATGTAAGATAAATAAGTAAATTATATTATATTAGTTAACAAAGTTGGCCTTCTTTTATTTAAGAACCTCATGGCACTCCATTACCTAAGTGGCCTAAATAGTTAAGCCGACACTATATATAACATCCTGGAAATGAATCATTTGATTTTTTTTTCCTATTGTATTTGAGGACATAAAAAAACGGCAAAATGCTTTAAAATCCAACACGCAACTAGGCGTTTTCTTAAAACACATATCCATTCAAAATTAAGGAGCAAATAACATGACTAGCGATGAAGTCCATTCAATTTTTCTGAACCTTGGACTGAATTAACAATTAAAGTCACTCATATCAAATTTGAGCTCTGCAATGAAGTAGAATGACCAATCACCAATATTGACTTAATGGCAATGGCAGATCGAGGAATATATTTCAAAGGGATCATTAAAAAACTTAAAATAAAAAAAAGAACTTAAATATATCAAGTTATCGATAAGGAAAAAAAAAAAAAATACAAATACATGAAGTTTTACAATTTCCTTCTACAAGTTTCCATATTTTAAAATTGTTATATGATAGTTTATTATCAATTGTTATTATCTATTTTCAAAATGGATAGGTGTGACCATTTTATTTTGTTAAATTTGTATTAACAATTTTATTTTTATGCATTTGTCATTGTTTTTATAAAAATATTTTGAACTAATTGACAAAATTCAACTCATTGGCACTGTATTAACACACTCATTCATGTATAAATAACACACTAGGTATCTACTTAACCAATAAAAAGCTGGAACATCCCTAACTTTACTTTATTTTTTCTTGAATCACTAATGTTATAACTAAAAATTTTGGGATGCATTGATGTGAGTTTTTATTTGGTTTTGAATTGGATTAATATGTGATTAGGGTGTGCAGTAATATTTTTAAAAATATTTAAAACTAATAAAAATATATTATATAGGCCTATGTGTCGCCGCCCCTGCTTAATGGTTCATAACTTCATATATTTCATGAACGACAAGGCAGTTAAAAATAAAATAGTATATTCAAACATTTTTTAGTGGGTTTCAGTTAGCTCAACTGGTAAAGTTTCTGATAGTTGAATAAGAGATCTGGGGTTCAATCCCCGCCTATACCAAAAACTGATTGGTATCTTAGTCTGATGATAAATATCTATCATCAGGAGCGGACGCCATAGGTTGAAACTCTCTCAAAAAAAAAAAAAAAAACTTTTAGCCGTTGACAAATTCCTTGGGATCACATGTTTTTACTTTTCCAAGCAAAACCAAAGTCCCTCATTGCTATTTTTCAGCCTTAACGTGCATGTCCCTTTCAAAATTCCCTCGTCAACACGTAGCAATAAAAGGCCCACCAAAACCCACAGGGTACAGACTTTGGCGCCTATATATACCTTCACATAATTCATAGTTTGTCACATACAACCACAAGCATTTAGCTAAAAGCTCTTTTCAAAGAATACAAAACCTTTTTCTAGTCCCCACACCACTTATTTTGACCCAAAAAATCAAGATGAATTTCAGAAATATAAGCACCCTTGTGATCATTTTTGTTATCTGTGTGGCTATTTTAAGCCGTGGTGGTGTTGAAGCAACAAGGGTGTTATCTGAGGATTTTGGCAATGCTAGCAGCCTCCAGACAGATTCCCCTATTTATGTGAAGGCAAAGGACATCATGGCGTATTGGCTTCAAAGGTTGCCATCGGGACCTAGTCCTGGTGGTGAAGGTCACTAGTTCATTCAAGTTGTGAAATAGAAAAGTATTATACAGATTTACACAAAAAAAATATATACATACATTGTTTTTGTGTTTCTTTAATACTTTTATTTTTATTCTTTTTCTTGGCCCAGATGTACCGTAGCTTCTTCTAAAATAGCTAGAAGAATTCGAAACAATGTAAATGAAAAATAAAATTCATTTATACAATCAAGTTTATAAACCATTCTTTCTACTTCTCTTCCTCTCCTTCTTCTTTCTCTTTTTTGTCCTCGTAATCCACAGGCATGTATATACTAAATATACACAAATAATTTCAATTTCGAAATTGCATGGTACAGATTCAGTAATATACGGCACTCAGTTATAAATGAACGCGTTGAAGAAGACAAAGGAATAATAAACAATATATATGATTCATCCAAAATGATAAAAGAAAAAGAAATCAACATTTTTCTTTTCCTTTAACTATATTTTACTCTTTCTTTGGGGAGCGTTTTAATAATTTTTGTTACTTTAACGACCCAGGTCCCATATATGTAACAAAGAGGCAAGAGGACAAGGGATCACTTTGCCTACCATTCTCCCCATTTAGAGAAATTGGGAATCTAGGGTTTGTGATGCATTCCTTCACCCAAATCAACATATTTATTGGGAGGGAATCTAGTTAAGAAAAAACACATTAGTATGAAGTTTTCTCTACTGAGTCGTATGCTTTCCTTAGATCATCTTTTTTAGTAATGCTTCAAAAGTTCATGAGCCAATAGAATATCTTCAAAAATATGCGGACTACATATAATAAGTGCTCATTGGTTTGAGCTTATTAGATACCGAAGGTAGCATCTAAACCTATTAGCTAGTATTTTTGCAATTCATTTGTAAACTATCTATTAATAAATAATGGGCCTAAAATATTATGCAATAGAGGAATTAGTGACCTTAGGAACAAAAGTAGAGCATTAGCATCAAGAGTGCTAAATGCTAAATTTTTAGCATTTAGTATACCAAATACAAAAAATCATACTTTATGAGGTGTGCTAAATCCCAATTTTTTTAACAACATGCTAATGTATATTTCTACTAGTAGAAGGGAATTTTGTAAACAAAACATATTCTTTTTTAATACAAATTTTCTCTCTCCTTTCAAACTCTATCATTTGCCTGTAATCACTTTCTTCCTCTCTCACTCATTCACGCTCTCCCTCCTCTATCACTCACTCTCACTACCTTCTCTCTCCAATACAAACCTTGACATCCACCATTGCTAATTTTGGGATTTTTTTTGGTGGTTTCAAAGGAGTTTTTGGTATGATGGGAAATTTAGACCCTGGTTGATAGAATTAACAAGTTTTAAACTCAAGTTGTTAATTAGATCTATTATAAATAAACCTTATTTAAATTTAAAAAAAAAAAAAAAAAAAAAAAAAAAAAAAAAAACCAATATCAAGTCAAAATCATGCACAGCGGAATAGAGTAAATAAGACAAGATATGATGAACTTAGTTTCGTAGCAAAAAACCTGGGGGGAAACCTTCCCAAAAAGCAATTCACTATAAGAAAGAGAAGTTTAAGATCTAGTACAATACCTTTGAAACTGGACTCTACAATCCCAGTAGATGAACTTACAGCAAAAACTTTCTCCGCTTCAGAATCTCTGAACTCTTCAATATATGAACGCTCCACCTACAATCGCAATTAGAACCACCAATTGACTTCAAGAACCTCTTAAAGGTTTTCTTCATAGTAGCAAGTATGTGGGGGTTGCTACGACTTCAGCTTCTTCACCAATGGAATCTTTAGATCTACTTTGAAACTCTTTGGTTTGGTGAAATTGAGAAAACTTGGTTACAAAATCCTAACCACATAAATTGAGTGTTTCACTATCTAAAACACCTTCTAATAAATGGCTTATAATGTCCTTTAAATACCAGTTCAAACAGATCTTAATTTGGGCTTAAAACGAATAAGTTATGTGTTTTTTCGCGTTACTGATTTTTACTGATCGGCGATGCTCGATCGATTGAGCTGCTATCGAGCTTGTGTCAAAAACAAAATCTCAATAGATTGAGCTTGTGTCGAGGAGGCAGTAAGTTTCTAGCTTCTATCAAGAGGTATCAAGCTTCTATCGAGCTGCTATCGAGATACATACTAAAAAAGTGCTGAAAATTAATGTGTTTTTCTTGACATTTTCTTGAGCAAACTTTATGTCTTAAACTTAGTCTTCAATTAACTTTAAAACATATCAAAACTCAATAAAAAGACATAGAAATTGGCATGGTTTAACAATACCAAAACACATGACCCTAACAATCTCTCTCTTTGTCAACTCATGACAAAATCTCAAGTACAAGAGTAAGCCCAGTACAATTATAACCCAACTACAATGAATGAACCCATATTCAAATAAACTAGCCTATCTAAAAATAACTAGTCTTGAGAAACCATAGTACGAACTAATGTTATGAATACCGTTTCAGTGGCCGTTTCGGTTTGTTTATTGGAATGGAATATTTCGGTACCGGCTTATTTCGGCGTACCATTTTATACTATTTCGGAATTACCCGCTAATATATATATATATATATATATATATATATATATATATATATATATATTTATATATAATTACAATTATTTTGACATTAACTAATGAACTCAATAGAGAGGTTTGAAAAGAAATCTTAGTCAACTTATCCAAGTAGTTAGATGGTTTTTTTAAAAAAATATTAAATTAGAATAATTGGGTTCCTTCTCAAAAAAAATCAGAATAATTGGGTTTTTTTTTTTTTTTTTTTTTTTTTTTTTTTTTTGTAAATAAACATGAATGTTGGGCATTATACAATATGAAGCTTCCAAGAAATTACCAATCCCACATGATTGTCTTTTCAATGGCTTCCTATTTCTACTTTTTATACTATTTCATATTTTTTTACTTATATTACGTTACTTAGATTGTGTGGTCAACTCAATAAAGCAAAACACTACCCCTTACTTTGCTAAAAGTCTGAAACGCCATCTCAAGTTCACTTCTCAAAGATCTTCTCAGCTGGGTTCTAATGGAGTCTTTGCAAAGACATGGGTTCTAACTTCTAAGAGGAAGCATACAGCCATACATAAATGATAAATCTCATTACTGTGAGCTTTTCTTGATTTTTTTTTTTTTCTTTCTTATCTTCTTTTTCCTTTTGTTTTTTTCTCTTGATTTTTTTCTTCTCACCTCCTCATCCTTCCTTTTATTTTTCCCCCTCACCATAGCTCATAAGATTTTTCCTTGTATTTTGTCAATTTTTTTTCACATGAAACTCATTCCGGCCGAATCCATAATTTCGGCCGGTATTTCCCGAAATCACCCGAAACGGCTGGAACACCTCGGAATGACCCGGAATTTGTTCCAAGGTGGAACAAGGGGGTATACCATTCCAGTTTACTTGCTGGAACGGTATTTTCCGGCCATTCCGACCGGAATGAAACGAAATTAATAACACTGGTATGAACTAGGATTGATTGTTTTGATTGGTTCAATAAATGTTTTTCCTGAAAGCACTTAACAAATATGTTATTTGCACCATGTGGAAAACAATGACAAATAATAAACAAGAAAATTGTGTTTTGTCATAGGATATGCCACAAATGTAAACCTAATAATCTCCCCCTTTGACAATCAGTGACAAAAACAAAAGAGTATATTGAATGTCCTAGAATACATTTTATTCAAGATTACAAAAAATATGCCTAGTCTAAAAGACATGAACCTTGGAAGTTGCTGCAAGAAGAAGGCTCATAATCTTAATTTGGCCTTAACCTGTCTTTCCTGAAAGGCACTAAACAAGACACATCAATGTACCATATGTGAAATACAGACAAGTTATATAAACTAGAAACATGTGTATAAAGTGTGAAAAGAAACAACACATGGGAGATAAAGAGTGAAACACATTCGTCATCATCATATATAGAAATAACACGTGATTTATGTAAATGGTTACAAAACCAAAAGATACAACACAAAATATATCAATATCAATGTGTATCAAACTAACTCTCCCCTAAGTTAGCTAGATCAAAAAATTTCTTCCCTTTAACATGAATTTCTCCCCCTAAATCCATTCTCCCTCTGAGGAATGATATTCAAATCTCAAATTTCTCCCCATTTTTGACACGATTGTCAAAGGGCATAGAAAGCCAAAAACTTGACCAGAGACAGACAAAAAACTGACATAAAGGGAACAATGAGAACAATGAACCATAGACCTACAAGAAAAACATGACAACAAGATACTATGGACACAAAGGGAATAAAAAAAATGCAAAACATGAAAAACATATGAAATGCATGCAAAAGGAGCACTATCTATCGGGAGGTGTCAAGGAAGACGTTGATAGATCGACACATGTATCGAGCAAACAGAAGGTTGAGAAAAGAGGCTTGACGGGTTAGGGTGGTATCAAGATGCTTAAAACATGAATTTTCATGCAAGTGCAATATGAAACATATGCAATAATAAAAAATCAACACCATAAAATTTATAAAGCTTACAATAGACATCTTGAATATCATCATCATCATTCAACACAAGACCATGCAAATCAAAACAATCAACAATTTCAATGACAACGGGAGTCAAAGATCACACTCAGGAAATTAATCCAATTAGAGTGTACCCAATTTTGTACCACTTTGTTAGGCTCTAAGACTTTAGGATCTAAATGTATTAGAACTTTAATGTGTAATGTTGGTAAACCATGATCAAAACATTTAGTCTAGATTTAGGCTGCTCAAAGTGTGATCATGTGTAAAGTTGGAATCGAGTAATTGCAGGAAATTACTATTCAATTTCTGCAAGGCTCGATCAATTGAAAATTAGACTTAATCGATCGAAGTTCGTGCAGATTGTTTTTCTGTAGAATTTTCCAACTCAGCCCAAGCCCATATGACATGTAGGGTTTTATGTTTTGCCTTAAGTATAAAAAGAAAAACCCTAGCCACGTTTTAGAGGTTATTGATACGCTGTGTGTATGAATCTCTTGTGAGATCTAGAGGTGTTTACCTTCATACATATTTAGGGTTATCAAGATCAATATTAATGTTGATAGGCCACAAACTGAATGACCACTTGTGATAGAAATTAATTAATTAATTAGCCAAGTTATTAATTAATCAATTTATCATGCAGACGCGTGGTAGCACAACAAATCACCAACAAACTAAATATGCAGCGGAAAATAAATAACATGGTGATTTGTTTATAAATGGGGAAAACCTAACGGCAAAAACCCCACCGGGTGATTTTCAGGTCACCATTCCCGAAACTCCACTTTTATCACAACAAGTAGTTACAAGTAAAGAAATCCAAGTACCTTACCAACCTACAGTTGAACCCTTACCCCAATACCCAATTGGACTTGTTCTGTAGTGACAGTTTCCCTTTCAGATGCACGACTCCCAGTACGTGACTAACCAATTGCGTGGATCCCAGTACGCAACTTCAATCACCAACTAAGAAGGTTGTTGGTTGCAAAGTTCTTCAGTTCATCCACACGATGAAGATCAAGAAGATGCTTGGTCACAAAACCCTACGGTGCATATACACAGAAACTTCTTCAAGAGAAAGAGATGAACTTGGGTAGGAACTTCGTCTCCAGTCACATTTGCTTAAACAGATTTTGCTCAAAGCTTGTGCAACTTGTGAACACTTTGACGACCCTTAAACTGATCCTTTTATATGTCTAGGGTCAGGAGAAAAGAAAGCTCAAAGACACATTCATGGATCCCAAGAAAATCATATTGGAATTCTGACAATCTTAAATCTCGATAGATAGCAGCTGTCGAGCACACCAAATAAAGAACAGCTTCCTTATGCTCAATAGATGCAATTGTCGAGCTTTAATGATTTTGCACTCTGAACTTGTTTTCTTGAACAGACTTGAAGGCTTCAATACTTGATCTTGAAACATCCTAAATCTACCCAAATACAAGTAAGTAGCGTTTTGTTAAAGGATAAGCCAATTACATAAAATCATGACATATGTTCTTAACATGTGAAACACATATATCCTAACAATCTCCCCCTTTAGCAATCCGTGACAAAACCACAACAAACAAATGAACATATGAGAGAAGTCATAAATCACTCAACTTATATTCACTTGTTGAATACAATATAATCTATCCTAACACAAACTCTTGAAAAACTTTGCAAGAAAAGATTTTATGGCAAGTAGACTTTGACAACCTGTATTTTTGAAACACTTTAAACAAAACACATCAAGGTATCTTTGTGTGAAACAGAAATAATAGATTGTATACAAGTATAAGAAACATGTGTATAAAGGGAGAAAAAAAACACATGAAGGGGTAGGTGAAAGAAAAACATACATCAATATAAAGAAAGAGATAAGTACAATGTATGTCTATAAATGGTCACAAGACCTCATGTACAAGAGTAATGTATCTAAAAAGAAAGAAAAGAAAAGATACATACTATCCTCACTACATCCCTCAAAAAGTATCAACACTCCCCCTAACAAAATGGTCATATACTAACTCTCTCCTTAAGATGGACTACTCTCATACCAAAACTACTCCCCCTTTTTGTCACGAATGACAAAGGGTAAGAGTGTCAAGTAGACATCTCATTGGTAGAGCTAGCATCTCCATCAGCATCATCCGAAGCATCATCGTCATCACCATCATCATCATCCTCATCCTCAGAAGCAGAAGCCACGGGAGAAGGTGGTGAAGGAGTAGCCTCAAGAGCAAAACCACCCATGGACGCCTGTCGTCGTACAATACGACCGACACGAACGTTCACCTGATGCAACTCCGTAGAGAGTGTATCGAGGCGAGCATCCATGCGCTGCAGCTGCGCCATGATATCTCCTAAAGACACATCGCCCAAAGAAGGAGAAGCCGTTGTGGATGAAGCAGAACGGGAGGAAGGAGCTGCTGAATCCGACTGCCGCGACCGAAGTTAGGCCTCGCTACGTTTAATGGTAGCGTAATCTATGGCACACATGACAGTAAAATGGTCGGAAGAGGGAAAAGGAACCGAAAAATGGCGAAAGATCCTCGTGATAGTGGAAGGAAAGACGAGCTTATCATGGGACGCCGAATCTAGATGAACATCTATAATAGACAAAATGAAATGAGAAGGGAAGTCTATGGTAAGATGCTCAAGAAGAGACAACAAAAATCGAGCACGAGGCTCTGTGATGGAGTTATAGTGAGAGAGGGGATGTAAAACAAAAGTCATCACCATGTTCATGAATCTAGGACCTTTAGCAAAAGGTCGACATGGTGTAAAAATATGCTCGCCCCAAGCAATAGGGCGCTCACAGAAAGCAAATATGAGCTCATCCCTATACACAGTCCTCAGACACTCACAACTAGGATAGTCAGGAAACTCTATCCTAGGAACCTGAAGCACATCCGCAACCAACTGCGGTGTGATAGGAATGCGCGTACTTCGAATGCAAGTGAAGAAAAGAGGTACTGACCGATCAATCCCGTGCATGTTGGAGTAGAACTCCTGGATAAGCACGAGAGGACAAGTGACCAGGACGTCACACAGTGACTCTCATCCCCTACTATGAATGACAGAGGGAAGGTCAGTGTCTACAAAATCCGTCAAAATGACTTGGCGTTCCGAATGAATGCCTCGTCTAGAAAAATTCTCCGAAAATGCCTTAAAGGCATCATCATCACGGAACCGGATATGAGATAGGGTAGGATCAGACGAAGAAGAAGCACCGGAACGAAGAGGGTTCCAGGCTGGAGTAAATTTACGCTTAGGTGCCATAGACACGACTAACGTAAACTAACAGAGAGGGAGAGAAAGAATGACAATCAGAAAAGTCCCAAACAGTTTCAAATATATCAAATATATTGAAAAGAAATACGTATGCATGGAAAATGCATGAACATGTGACATGCAAAGGAAATTGCATCATGGGTTCAGCCCAATCCAAACCTATCGACAAACAAACATATAGTACACATCTAAATGCATGGCAATACCATTATAATGCTAATGTGATGCAATGTATGACGTTTTAAACACATTTAAGTGAAAACCCAACCCAAAATTTCAATGAAAGCTCATCAATTTTTAAAAACCCCAAATATTTTCAAAAACCCCAAATCCTAGGTTTCAAAACATGAAATGCATGAATGAGAAAGGATTAGAAGCTTACCAAAAAAAACTTGAAAAACCTAGTAAAATCCTTGAGAACCAAGATTGGAGTGAGATTGGAGTGTTTTTAGGAGAGAAACAGAAAAGTATCGAGAGAGAGACAGATGGAAATGAGAACCGGATCGCGCAGAGGCCTTATATAGGGAAGCCAATAAATCTGGACAGATGCAGGTATCGAGAGGTATCGAGAGATCTATAGAGGAGGTGTCGAGGAAATGCTCATCAACAGCTGAGGTGTCGAGGAGGTATCAAGGATCAACTCATCAAAATTAAGAACAGAAGCTCGATCGATCCACCAGGTGTCGAGAAACTATCGAGCATACAGACCCAATCTCAATCGATCCACCAGGTATCGAGGTGCAGACGAGATTGCAATAAGAAAAAGCTTTAGGAAGCTCGACAGATAGCCAACTATCGAGGAGGTATCGAGGAGGTGTCGAGCCAGCTTTTAAAAACAGTTTTTTGAGATGTGAAAAACACAAACATGAATGCAATTCAACATGAAACTTAACCAACAATCCAATCAACATATTAAGCTCTCAAAATCATCTCTCAAATGAAAATTTAAGCACATGGATCTTCAAAAACACACATGCATACTAAACAAGTCTAACTAATTTTATATTTCAAAAGCAAGTCAAGACAGTTTAGTGAGCATACATTAATACATGTAAAACCTCATGATGGACAAATCACATTGTTACCTACACATGTATTAAGAATAGCAAAGAATATTGCGTGTTGTGTGTGAAAAAAAAAACATCGCAAGATTGCATAAGTGTATGCATGTTATGACGATTTGAGATATGAGAAAATCTTTAACTCACACACAATCATAATTGCTTGATGGAGACTATCACCTTTGAGGTACATCCTATAACTCTCATATCTCCTAGAATACACGCTTGCAATCATTTTTAAAGTATTTTTTTATCTTTTTGCTTTTGATTTTTCTTTGCATATTCTTCTTTTAAACATATCATGCATGGGCTTATTAGAGAGAGAAAAGAATTACCCAATGATATTTGATATTCAAATTTTGCTATGCCTAAGCACACAAATGTCATTGACACTGCACTTTGTTATGCCAAAGCATACAGGTGTCATATTATGATTGGTGGGCAACAGTGGTGAGATGGTTATTTATGCCTTTCTCTCAGGATTTTTTAGTCATTCCCGTCAAAAAGAGTGATATGCGCGTTAAGTTTAAGAGACAACTTAATTGTACTCATCACAAACACGAGTCACAAAGCTCACTTGCTTAGTTGTACATAGAAATGCTCATCTAAGTTACAAATGATACAAAATTTAGAAGACTTTGTTTCAATGACCATCCAAGGTACACAAGTACCAAAATGCACAAAACACACATTGTTTTTGTATTTTTCTGAGTTTTCAATTTTTTTATTTTATTTTTATAACGAAAAACAAAACAAAGCAAAAACTTGAAAAATAACCAAACAAAAACATGTTAAACAAACAAAGTATAAAAACTAGACTGACTCAAAACATGAAAGCAAAACACATAAGTAATGCACACACAAAAACAAGAAGAGAGAGAGAAAAGTGATAGAATCACTTAGAACCCTTTTCCTTCCACACCTTGGAAGAACCTTTCTGTCTAGCAAACCCTTGAACCGGCGGTGAAGGAGAATAATTAAAACCGTTCAAGTTCGAAAGGAACATGAGAGCTTTGAGAAGATTTCTAAGAGGAGTAAGAGAGGATTGAAGCTGATTCTGGTTCCCAGATGCTGTCATGCCGTTGCTCTGTTGAGTGGCAAGCCACTTATAGCAATTTGGTCGAGTATGACAGGCAGCTCCACAATGATGACAGAGATGCTACTTCTTTTGTTTAGGCTTTTGAGAGTTAGCCTTTTTAGCCCTAGGATTTTTAACATCTTTCTTCTCAAGCTTAGGGGGTGCTCCTAAGATAGATTTAGCCTTGTCTAAGTTCTCACTAGCTAATTCAGTTTTAATCTCATTGCTCTCATTTTTAAGATTATTAGTAGGAGGAACAAAAACAGTAGTACTAGAAGAAGCAGTATTAGAGGAAGAAAGACCATATCCTAAACCTGTTCGATCTGAAGCAGATTTCTGAATGCTTAGCATCTTATCCAGCTTTGCGCTTGAAGTCCTTTCCAGTTGAGCTCTGACTTAACATAGCTCTGCTTCAAACTTCTTGGTCTTCTCAACCAAGAAATTGTTCTCAAACCTTAGCACCCCAATAGTCTGATCAGCCTCATCAAACTTTATGGAAAGCTCCTCACGGTCAAGTTCCACATCACTGAGCTTCTTGGTGGTTAGCCTATATAGTTTCTCATGCTTCTCAGAAAGCTTGTACAGTTTCTCATAGGCTGTATGGATGTCATCTTGATCATCCATCTTCTCAAATTTGGATTCCACCAGTTCCTCTTCTTCAACCATATCTTCAACAATCCCATCAGTAGGATTGACAGTGGCCGTGAAGGCATTTAAGATTCCGTCATTCTCATTATCGGAATCATCCTCAGGCTCAGTGTCACTCAAGGTAACAGCAAGTGCCTTACTCTTCCCAATGCTCTTGAGATATGTAGGACACTCATGCTTCATGTGACTGAAGCCTTGACACCCAAAGCATTTAGGTCCTAAGGGAACAGTGTACTGACCACCTTCCTTAGCATCCTTCTTCCCTTTGTCTTGGCCTTTAAACTGAGAAGAATTGGATTGCCTGTGGTCCTTGCCGAAACCCTTTCCATTGGCGTTCTTCATAAACTTCTTGAACTGCCTGGTAATGTAGGACTTCATCTTGGAATCGTCATCATCAGAAGATTCATCTGTTTCACTGCTCTTGGCCTTTAGTGCCATACTTTTGCTTTTACCCGACTTGCCTATTCTTGTCAACCCTAGCTAGTAGGTCTGCAAGTTTCCAACCAGTTCAGTCAGAGGAATATTGTCAATATCCTTTGATTCCTTTATTGCCGTAATCTTGGCATGAAATCTCTCGAGCAGAGATCTGAGCACTTTCCTCACAATCTTGGGTTCAGGAATGGTTTCCCCAAAATTGAAGGCTGAGTTCACTATGTCCTTTAGCTTGGCATGGAACTAATCGAAAGACTCATTCTCCTCCATCTTTATCTCTTCAAAGCTTGTAGTAAGCCTCTGAAGCTCTTAGTCCTTGACAGCCTTAGTACCCTCATAGGTTGTCTGGAGAATGGTTCAAGCCTCCTTGGCAGTTTCAGTTGATGATATCTTCTTAAACTCCTCATTGGTGACAGCACTGAATAATGCATTCAATGCGCTGCTGTTGAAGTTTGCTACCTTAATCTTGGCATCATCCCAGTCAGCTGGTGCTTCTGTAGGCTTAGTCCAGCCTATCTCCACAGCTAGCCACACTTTCTCATCTAAAGACTGCAAGAAAACTCTCATGCGTACTTGCCAGTATGCATAGTTAGTGCCATCAAATAAAGGAGGTATGATTAATGACTGTCCTCTACCCATGACAAACAAGGATCAATGGATCAACACAGTAAAGATTAAACCCTAATCAGAGTGTGCCTACTCTGATACCACTTGATAGGCCAAAAACTGAATGACCCCTTGTGATAGAAATTAATTAATTAATTAGCGAAATTATTAATTAATCAATTTATCATGCAAACGCGTGGTAGCACAACAAATCACCAACAAACTAAATATGTAGCGGAAAATAAATAACACGGTAATTTGTTTACGAATGGGGAAAACCTAACGGCAAAAACCCCACCGGGTGATTTTCAGGTCACCACTCTTGAAATTCCACTATTATCACAACAAGTGATTACAAGTAAAGGAATCCAAGTACCTTACCAACTTACAGTTGAACCCTTATCCCAATACCTAATTAGACTTATTCTGTAGTGACAGTTCCCCTTTCAAATGCACGACTCCTAGCACGTGACTAACCAATTGCGCGGATCCCAGTACGCGACTTCAATCACCATCTAAGAAGGTTGTTGGTTGCAAAGTTCTTCAGTTCATCCACACGATGAAGATCAAGAAGATGCTTGGTCACAAAATCCTACGGTGTACATACACAACAACTTCTTTAAGAGAAAGAGATGAACTAGGGCAAGAACTTCGTCTTCGGTCACAATTTGCTTGAACAGATTTTGCTCAAAGCTTGTACAACTTGTAAACACTATGATCGCCCTTAAACTGATCCTTTTATATGTCTAGGGTTAGGAGAAAAGAAAGCCCAAAGAGACATTCATGGATCCCAAGAAAATCCTATTGGAATTTTGACAATCTTAAATCTTATGGATCAACACAGCAAAGATTAAACCCTAATCAGAGTGTGCTTGCTCTGATACCACTTGATAGGCCATAAACTGAATGACCCATTGTGATAGAAATTAATTAATTAATTAGCCAAGTTATTAATTAATCAATTTATCATGCAAACGCGTGGTAGCACAACAAATCACCAACAAACTAAATATGCAGCGGAAAATAAATAACACGATGATTTATTTACGAATAGGGAAAACCTAACAGCAAAAACCCCACCGGGTGATTTTCAGATCACCACTTCCGAAACTCCACTATTATCACAAAAAATGGTTACAAGTAAAGGAATCCAAGTACCTTACCAACCTACAGTTGAACCATTACCCTAATACCCAATTGGACTTGTTCTGTAGTGACAGTTCCCCTTTCAGATACACTACTCCCAGTAGGTGACTAACCAATTGTGCGGATCCCAGTACGCGACTTCAATCACCAACTAAGAAGGTTGTTGGTTGCAAAGTTCTTCAGTTCATCCACACAATGAAGATCAAGAAGATGCTTGATCACAAAATCCTACGGTGCACATACACGGTAACTTTTTCAAGAGAAAGAGATGAACTAGGGCAAGAACTTCGTCTCCGATCACAATTTGCTTGAATAGATTTTGCTCAAAACTTGTGCAACTTGTGAACACTTTGATGGCCCTTAAACGGATCATTTTATATGTCTAGGGTTAGGAGAAAAGAAAGCCTAAAGAGACATTCACAGATCCCAAGAAAATCATATTGGAATTCTGACAATCTTATATCTAATGGATCAACACAACAAAGATTAAACTCTAATCAGAGTGTGTTTGCTTTGATACCACTTGATAGGCCACAAACTGAATGACTCCTTGTGATAGAAATTAATTAGCCAAGTTATTAATTAATTAATTTATCATGCAAACGTGTGGTAGCACAACAAATCATCAACAAACTAAATATGCAGCGGAAAATAAATAACACGGTGATTTGTTTACGAATGGGGAAAACCTAATGGCAAAAACCCCACCGGATGATTTTCAGGTCACCACTCCCGAAACTCCACTATTATCACAACAAGCGGTTACAAGTAAAGGAATCCAAGTTCCTTACCAACCTACAGTTGAACCCTTACCGCAATACCCAATTGAACTTGTTCTGTAGTGACAGTTCCCCTTTCAGATGCACGACTCCCAGTACGTGACTAACCAATTGTGCGGATCCCAGTATGCGACTTCAATCACCAACTAAGAAGGTTGTTGGTTGCAAAGTTTTTCAGTTCATCCACATGATGAAGACCAAGAAGATGTTTGGTTACAAAATCCTACGGTGCACATACACAGCAACTTCTTCAAGAGAAAGAGATGAACTTGGGCAAGAACTTCGTCTCCGGTCACAATTTGCTTGAATAGATTTTGCTCAAAACTTGTGCAACTTGTGAAGACTTTAATGACCCTTAAATTAATCCTTTTATATGTCTAGGGTTAGGAGAAAAGAAAGCTCAAAGAGACATTCACAGATCCTAAGAAAATCATATTGGAATTCTGATAATCTTAAATCTAATGGATCAACACAGCAAAGATTAAACCTTAATCAGAGTGTGCCTACTCTGATACCACTTGATAGGCCACAAACTGAATGACCCCTTGTGATAAAAATTAATTAATTAATTAGCCAAGTTATTAATTAATCAATTTATCATGCAAACGCGTGGTAGCACAACAAATCACCAACAAACTAAATATGCAGCGGAAAGTAAATAACACGGTGATTTGTTTACGAATGGGGAAAATCTAATTGCAAAAACCCCACCGAGTGATTTTCAGGTCACCATTCCCGAAACTCCACTATTATCACAACAAGCGGTTACAAGTAAAGGAATCCAAGTTCCTTACCAACCTACAGTTGAACCCTTACCCCAATACCCAATTGGACTTGTTCTGTAGTGACAGTTCCTCTTTCAGATGCACGACTCCCAGTACGTGGCTAACCAATTATGCGGATCCCAGTATGCAACTTCATTCACCAACTAAGAAGGTTGTTGGTTGCAAGGTTCTTCAGTTCATCCACACGATGAAGATCAAGAAGATGCTTGGTCACAAAATCCTACGGTGCACATACACAGCAACTTCTTCAAGAGAAAGAGATGAACTAGGGCAAGAACTTCATCTCTGGTCATAATTTGCTTGAACAGATTTTGCTCAAAGCTTGTGCAACTTGTGAATACTTTGATGGCCCTTAAACTGATCATTTTATATGTCTAGGGTTAGGAGAAAAGAAAGCCCAAAGAGACATTCACGGATCCCAAGAAAATCATTTTGAAATTCTGACAATCTTAAATCTCGACAGATAGCAGGTGTCGAGTAGCTGTCGAGCACACTGAATGAAGAACAGCTTCCTTAAGCTCGATAGATGCAGCTGTCGAGTTTTAATGATTTTACACTCTGAACTTGTTTTCTTGAACAGACTTGAAGGCTTCAATACTTGATCTTGAAACAAGGTTTCTTGAAGTATTTAAAACATCCTAAATCTAGCCAAATACAAGTAAAGTGCGTTTTGTCAAAGGATAAGTCAATTACATAAAATCATGACATATGTTCTTAACATGTGAAACACGTATGTCCTAACAAATGTGAAAAACTTGGTGATCTCTTCAGTTTTTGTTTTAAGAGCTTAAAGAATACACAAGTGGCAGTACTTGTAGTTGCTGTGGATCAAGGAAAGAAGTAGTCCATGGACTCAGGGTTATCACGTCGTCGTTGTAGTAAGTTTTCTACTCGAGGTAGCAATAGGATGTTGTGGTCTAAGTCGCTATTGTAAAAATTTCAATTCTTTCATAGTGAATCTATTTTACCTTGAGGATAGCTAGGTGAAATCCTCCCTAAGTTTTTTACCGATTTGGTTTTCCTGGGTTATCATATCGTTGTGTTCTTTATTTTCCGCATTGTTTACATGACATGATTTACCTGTGTTAACCTAGATTTGAATAATTTACCTAAGTAATCACTTGGCTAAATAACTAGGTTAAATAACTTGTGTTTTAAGGGGTCTAAAAATGTACAAGTGGTATCAGAGCAAGTTAGCTCTAGTATTTAGATTATTTGATCTAAGAGTTGATTTTTTACCCCTGTTGTCATGGAACATGGTCACTCTCTTGTGATCCCACCTCACTTTGATGAAAACAACTATGCCTACTGGAAAGTAAGGAAGAAAGCATTCCTGAAATCTGTTAATGAGAGAGTTTGGAATTCCATTAAATACAGATGAGAGAAGCCAACAACTCCTGTAAGCGAGTGGCAAACTTCTCAGAAAGAAGTAGCCGCTTTTAATAGAAAAGTCATGAATGGTATTTTTAATGTTGTTTCTCTGGTGGAATTCAAGAGGATCTCTAATGTTGAGGTTGCTTATACTACATGGAATATTCTTCAAACTGTGCATGAAGGCACAAAGGCAGTTAAGATCAATAAGCTGTAGCAATTAACAACTAGATTTGAAAGTATTAGAATGTCTGATGATGAAAGTTTTGATGAATTCTATGCTAAGCTTAATGATATTGTTAATTCTACTTATAATTTGGGTGAAAGCTATAATCAACCTAAGATTGTTAGGAAGATACTTAGATCCTTGATTGAGGACTTTAGACCCAAAGTGACTGCCATTATTGAAAGTAAAGATGTGGACTCCATCCTTGCTGATTAACTTGTAGGATCTCTCTATTCCTATGAGTTAGACCTACCCAAGACAAACAAATCCAAATCAATGGCTCTTAAGTCAGTTGATGGGAATGGATTTGATGATGAACTCTCTACTATAGAGATTGCATATCTTGCCAAAAACTTTAGAAATTTTCTTAGGAACAATAACAAAAGGGCAAGAGGTAAAAGCAATGCTGAACCTAAGAATTTTAGGAGGAATGAACCCACTAAAGTGAACAATACTGATAAACCTAAAGAGAAAGTAGGTTAAATCTCTAATTATACCATAGGTCAATAATGTTTTGGTTGTCAAGGTTGTTGTCAAGGGTATGGTCATGTGAAATCAGAATGTCCTATATTCTTAAGATCAAAGGGTAAAGCTATGGCTGTAACCCTTAGTGATGATGAAGTTTCTGATTAAGAGTTTGGTAGTGATGAGGATGGAAACTTCATTACTTTCACAACTACTACTATAGTTGATGAAAGTGTTGTGTTTGATGAGAACCCTTCTGATGGGGAACTCTCTGAGAATGCTGATCTGCAAGAAGCCTATAATAAGCTTTCCAAGGTTGCTGCAAAGGATGCTATGAACGTTGATTTAGGTTTAAAGAAAATTGCTTCTCTTGAACTTGAAAAGAAAAAATTGTTGTTGAAATTATTTGATGCTAATGAATTGATTGATAAGATGAAGACTAAAAACATGTTGTTACTTGATAAAGTTAAGAATTTGAAACTTGAATTATCTATTACTAGAGAACAAACAAATAGGTCTGCTAGTTCTAAACTTGAACATGTGTTGAGTATTCAAAAGTCTCCCTTAGACAAAACTGGTCTAGGTTTTGAAGATAGCATCTCGGTGTCTAAGACTCATTCCACAAACTTTGTTTCTTCTTCTGAGCCCCCTTTGAGTGAGATTGTCAAACCCATAGAAGTTACACCTCATAGAAAGATTAGGGTTGATCTTAAAGAGTCTAAGCCTAAGAATCCTACCCTTCCTAAAGAATAAATTGCATAATAGACCTTTGTGGGTTTGTCATTTTTGTGGAAAGACTGGATAAATTCGTCCAAATTGTTTTAAGTTGCAAGCTGCTAAGTGAGCAAATAAGCCAAAAATACATGTGCCTTAAGCACAAGATCCTATGGTACTTATTGATGAGTTGGTAAAGGTATTGAACCTTTATACCAATCCTGGAGTTGCTCATCATTCTAATATGAATAATAACTCCAATGCAAAAGTTGCATCTAAAAAGTTTTGAATGCAAAAGGCTCAATCTAATTGAGTCTTTCTGACATGGTTCTTATGCTTCATCTCTTTACTCTTTATGATCATTCTTCTTTGTTTTGTTTTTTGTTTTTTGTTTTTGTTTTTGTTTTCGTTTGTTTCTTTGTTTTTAAGATTTGTATTGCATAACATTCATGCATTTCATGATACGGTGTTTTATTATTTTTTTCCAAAAAAAAAAAAAGGAGAAAAAGGAAGGAAAAATGTGTTTTGCATTATTTTTCTTGAATTTATAATCAAGGCTAGCCATATTATCTTTACATAACATGTTTATGTATCTTGTTTAGTTTGGATGAGCTTATTTTACTGTATTTTACTAGTTTTAGCTTTATAGTGCATGTTATATGGAAGTTGTTTATAGTTTTTGATCATATGATCTTGATCTTGAAGTCACATGCTTTTGATTGTAAGGACTAAAAAATTCTAAAAGAAAGACATAAATAATTATCTCACTACTGTTTACTAGCCAATTATGAACACCTTAGTGCATATCATATGATTTTGTGCTCAAGAAAGTGTAGCACATGCACAAAAATAACCTAAGGTGTAGCCTTGGCTTATATCAAAAAAATTGGTGTGTATACTATTGGGATATAATAAATTCAAATTAAAATAAAATTGGTGTGTACATTATGAGGCAAATCAAGAAACTTACATGATTGCAAGCTTGTTTTCTAGGAGATGTGAGAGCCATATGATGTAATTCTTTAGGTGATAGTCACTTTCAAACTTATGTAATGAATTTTGTAGAAATTGTGATTGATTACTATCTACTTATCACCTCACATGTATCTCATGCTTTTACTAGTTACACATACTACACAAGTTATTCTTTGCTATACTTCGTACATGATATTGTGTGTAATCTTGTTGTGACCATCCAAGATTAAAAGTTCTTTGATTTTGATGCAAAATATGTTTTAATATTTGAGTTTTTGAGGACAAATTGAATAAAAATCTTGTTGTTGGAAGATCTGTGTTGAATTCCAGTGTTTTTGAAAAACTTTTCATCTCATATTCATGTATTCTATTCATAAAACAATGTGCTTTGATAAGTTTCTGCTTTAAAATGCTCTATTTTTCAAAAATCTGTTTTTTCCAAATTTTTGATCGATTGACCCTATTGCTCGACCGATCGAAAATGCGATAAAAAATAAGGTTTGAATCTACTTGGCTCGATCGGTTCTCGATTGATGCTTGATCGATCCAATATGATTTTTGACTGATCGAATCTGTTTTTCGACTGATTGAAAATGGTTAGTGAGGTTTTCAAAAAAGGAGTTTTCTCTCACGTGTTCTCACACTTTTCAAATCCTTTTCAAAAGCTCTTTCCCTGTTCTATGCTAACCGATCAAGCCTTTTTGGTCGTTTTCTTCCTAATTTTTCTCAAGTTTCTTTGTCTTTAAGTGCCGATAAGATCTTTTACCTCTTTTTTTTTTCATTTTATTCATAATTTTCATGCACTTTTCATGCATTTTAGGTGAAATTTTCGAACCTATAGATTTTGGGGGTTTTTGATTTTTGATTTGGTTTCTTTCAAATTTGATCATTGGGTTTTTGTTCTTAGATGTTGTTAACATGTTTCCCATGCATTAATTTGGTTAATTTGGTAATTTGAGAACAATTTGAAATTCTAGGGCTTGAAACTTTGAGAAATTGGGATTTTTGTTCAATTGGGCCTAATTTGGTAAAATTTACTTGTGTAATTGATTGATTATGTCATTATATGATGATTTCTATCTAGTGTAATGATTAATTACTAAATTTGGTTAAATTTTTGACATTGGATTTTTCAAAATTTGGGGTTTTTGTTCTAAAACTCTATGTTCAAGTCAATTGTTGGTTCATAAAGTAAAATTGAATTATTTTCTATGCATTAGAGCATGCATCATATGTGCATTCACTTCATGCATCATATAGATTGTTATTTGTTGAGATTTTTGTGCTCTAATCCTCTCTAATGCAGTTTGCCTTTGTGTTTTTTTCTTTGTTTCTTTTTTCCATTCTTTTCAACCCTTAGCATCATGGTTAGGAAGTCTAGAGCCCATAAGAAAACCTCCACCCCCTTTACCCCTATTTTCCAAAGTGATAGGTTTCTTAGCCCGAAAAATCAAGAAACTTTTGAGAAACTGAATGTCTATAGGAAGGTGTGGGCTGAGTGGAAAGTGATTTTAGATGAGGTTGATCCTGAGATTCGTAGGAGTTTTGATCGTAGGGGTTGGTTGCCACTTTTAGATGTAGATCATCCTTCTCCGGCTGTTTTGATCAGAGAGTTCTACTCGAACCTCTCTGTCCACTCCACTTCATCCAACATTCAATTTGTGAAGAGTTGGATAAGGGGAGAAGAGTATGTCATTACTCCTCAAGTAGTGGCCTCTGCTCTTGGTGTACCTTTGGTACTACAGCCTATTTATCCTTATGATGAGACCCCTCCTCTTAACGACATCATATCACTCATCACTAGTACTTCCATTCAGTGGGGTACTAATCCTCGTATCACCTCTTATGAGCTTACTGAGCTCAATTATCTGTTTTTCTGGATTTCATGTCATTCCATTTGGCCTATCTCTTATTTACACACTATTCCTATTGAGAGATGTGCTTTTTTGTATGCTCTTGTCATTGATGCTTCTATTTGCTTTCCCTTTCTGTTTATTAGCACTTTAGTTGAGGTTTATAGGAGTAGCCTGAAAGGGCATGGTTTTTTCTTTCCGGTTTTCATTCATAGGATTTTGTTAGATTTAGGTTTAGAGGATTTTCCTACATCCAAGCTTGTTCATATCATCACCCCCATAGGTGCCACCTTTCTTAGGCAAAGAGTGGCTCAAATGAAAGCTATCTCTAAACGCCCAAGAGTTGAGTCTTCCACAGGTTATGCATCTTGGCCTCCTCCATCTAGTGATCCATTTGCTGAGGAGTTTGTCGATCCCACTGACGCTGTTGATCCTCTGCCTTCTTCATCCAGTGATGCTTCCATTTGGAGTATGTTGGAGATTGCCATGACTGTTCAAGCGGCGCATGGACAGATTTTGGTGGATGTGCTTGCTGAGCTTCAGGCTTTACGTGCGGATTTGGCGAGTGTTCAACATTCTACTCTGCCTCCACCTTTTAATGATGAGTCTTAATTACCCTTTAGCAATTCGTCACAAAAAGGGGGAGTATTTATGCATGATGATAGGGGGAGATTTTGTGCTTTTGTTGATAGGGGGAGATTTAGATTGTATTTAGGAGATTCATGATGTATTCATTTTTTTTTTGGCTCATGATGTATTTGTTTTATTGGCTGTATATGTTAGGGGGAGACATTTGTGCTTTGCATTTAGTATTTTTATTGTTTCTTGTTTCACATATAGTATAGTTGATTATTGATTTATATCCATGAGGTTATTCATGATTTTTTTTTTTGTTTTGTGAAATCAAGAACTTATTTTATTTTACTTGTATTTTCCACACATGCGTTTATGTGTTTGTTGAGTGTTTCAAGAATATACAGGTTTATTCAGTTGTACTGCTGGCTACACTGGCAACTGATAGATAGTAGTTAGGTTGAATTGTTTTTGGGCATGTTTGTTATTTAATGGGCTATTTTGTAACTTTGAGCATTTTTGTTTTGGTATGTGTTTTGTCACGGATTGCCAAAGGGAGAGTTTGTTAGGTTCTAAGACTTTAGGATCTAAATGTATTAGAATTTCAATGTGTAATGTTGTCAAACCATGATCAAAACATTTAGTCTAGATTTAGGCTGCTCAAAGTGTGGTTATGTGTAATATTGGAATCAAGTAATTGCAGGAAATTACTATTCAATTTCTGCAAGGCTCGATCGATCGAAAATTAAACTCGATCGATCGAAAATTAAACTCGATCGATCGAAGCTCATGCAGATTGTTTTTCTGCAGCATTTTCCAACTCAGTCCAAGCCCATATGACGTGTAGGGTTTTATATTTTGCCTTAAGTATAAAAAGAAAAACCCTAACCATGTTTTAGAAGTTGTTGATATGCTGTGTGTATGAATCTCTTATGAGATTTAGAGGTGTTTACTTCATACATACTTAGGGTTATCAAGATCAAGATTAATGTGAAGAACTTCGTGATATCTTCAGTTGCTATTTCAAGAGTTTAAAGAAAACATAAGTGGGAGTACTTGTGGTTGTTGTGGATCAAGGAAAGAAGTAGTTCGTGGACTCGGAGCTGTCACATGGTCATGGTAGTAAGTTTTCTACTCGAGGTAGCAATAGGATGTTAGTAGTTTAAGTCGCTATTGTAAAAACTTCAATTCTTTCATAATGGATCTATTTTACCTTGAGGATAGCTAGGTTAAATCCTCCCCAGGTTTTTTACCGGTTTGGTTTTCCTGGGTTATCATATTGTTGTGTTCTTTATTTTCCACATTGTTTACATGATATGATTTATTTGTGTTAACCTAGATTTGAATAATTTACCTAAGTAATCACTTGGCTAAATATCTAAGTTAAACAACTTGTGTTTTAAGGGGTCTAAAAATGTACACACTTGTTGGGAAATTTGGACTCCGGTTGATAGAATAAATAAGTTTTAAACCTAAGTTGTTAATTAGATTTATTATGAGTAAACCTTGTTCAAATAAACAAACATCAATATCAAGTCATCATGCATAGTGGAATAGTAAATAAGATAAGATATGATGATACAGGAAAACCAATGAAACAAACTAGTTTCAAAGTAAAAAACCTGAGAGGAAACCTTTCCAAAAAACAATCCACTATAATAAAAAGAAGTTTTGGATCTAGTAAAAAACCTTTGTCCCTAGACTTCACAATCCAAGTAGATGAACTTATAGCAAAATCTTCTACCACTTTAGAACCTTTGAACTCTTCAATATATGAACACTCCACCCACAATCACAATTGGAACCTCCAGTTGACTTCAAGAACCCCTTGAAGGTTTTTCTCACAGTAGCAAGTCTAGGTGGTTGCTATGACTTCAGCTTCTTCACCAATGGAATCTTTAGATCTACTTTGAAACTCTTTGGTTTGATGAAATAAAGAAAATTTAGTTACAAAACCCTAGTTGCATAAACAAAGTGTGTCTAAAAATCCTTCTAATAGATGGCTTATAATATCCTTTAAATACCGATTCAAACAGATCTCAATTCAGGCTTCAAACGAATAAGTTATTGGCTATTTTGCGTTGCTGATTTTTGCTGATCCGCGATGCTCGATTGATCGAGTTGCTATCGTGCTTGTGTCGAGGAGGCAGTAAGTTTCTAGCTTCTATCGAGATACTATTAAGGTACATGCTGAAAATGTGCTGAAAATGTGCTTTTCTTGACATTTTCTTAAGCAAACTTTGTGTCTTCAACTTGGTCTTCAATTACAACTTTAAGTTACATCAAAATTCAATAAAAAAAACTCATAATTTGACATGGTTTGACAATACCAAAGCACATGACCCTAACAATCTCCTCATTTGTCAATCCATGACAAAATTTCAAGTACAAGAGTAAGCCCAATACAATAATTACCCAAATACAATGTGATAGTAGCTTAATATTGCATATTTATATCATTATTAGAAAGCATTATCATACTTATTTTGAGTTAATTCATGCATTTTATAGTTGATTTTGGAATAATTTTAAATAATCAATTTTGTGCTTAATTGAATTTTAATATGTGAATTTGTCTTTTGTAGGATAATGAAATTAAATAAGTGGATTTGTGCAAAGAAGAAAGCTAACAGACTTTAATTTTACAAGGGCCAAGATGAAGTCAAAGAAGGCCAACCCAATTAAATTCAAGTCCAATTGGAGCAAGGAATCTAAGGAAATTTGCACCTAATCCAAGTCCAATTCGGATTAGGATTCCAGCTTGCACACTAGTTAGTATTTGGAGCATAACTTTTGTCTCAGATGTCTAATCGAGATGATTCAAGTTGGGATGGAAAGCTAACTTAAAGGGATACAACTTTGTAGTTTACCAAAATCTGAATTATGAAGTTAAATGGGCCAAAATCGTCGGTTAAATGAAGCCTAAAAACCTGAGATTTTCTCTAAATGGGAATTCAACTTGTAATAGGATTTCTTGACCTATTTAAAGGCTCTTTAGGGCAAAATTCAAAGGGAGAGCTTCTGTAGAACATAATTTAGGTTTTCTTAAAGTTTCTTTACAGTTTTTAGAGTTTTATTTGTGTTATGGCTTGCTAGAAGTCTTGCTAAGGCAAGGGGTTAAACCCAACTGTTTATTGGTATATTCTTAACAATTATTTATTGGTTTTAATGTTTATGTTTTTATGTTTTTGATTGTTTTACTCATCTAGAAAAGTGTTTAGTTCTGTATAATCCTTTGATTTATCGTAGACTTTGGGCACGTTAAATGCTCAGTATTCCTTGCGAACTAATTCACTAGTTTTGTTTTGCCTAAGATCAATCAATTGCATGAAACTACCTTAGACAATTAATTCTTGAGTTTTTTTTGTTAAATCAATCGACTAAGATCATCATTCGTATGAATTTTAGTTGAGTTATAAAATAAATATTGTTAAGACTACCAATAGATGTGTTGTGTGTGGATCCCTAAACTTTAGCACCTTAGCACCTTAATATATTGCTATTTTCTCTCAATTTAAATTACCTTTACTAAACTATCAAAAATCTCTTTAGTTAAACTTTATTATTTTAGTTTTATTCTCTTGTGGTTTGCTAATCAATTCCCTTTTCCCCGTGGATTCAACCTCGGACTATCCGAGTTATTACTTTGCGACAATCCTGCACTTGGGAGCATTATTTAAGTTGCAGCACAATGAATAAACCCATATCAAATAAACTAGCCTATCTAAAAACAACCAGTCCTAAGAAACCATTGCACAGTCTAGGATTGATTATTTTGATTGGCTCCATACCTGTCTGTCCTGAAAGTACATAACAAACATGTTATGCGCACCATGTGGAAAATAATAACAGATAATAAACAAGTATGAAAGTTCAAATATGTGTATAAACACCTTTGAACGTTTAGACCCCCAAAATACAACTTAACCAATTCAAGCAATATGTTAAACAACTAGTGTGCGGAAACTTAACATAAGCTATAATATGGAATTGGAAAAACTAACTAAGCCAAATTAAAATCTCAACCCACAGCAGATATTAAAAGGCAAAGATAAAGAGGAAGGAAGATGCAAACACAAAGACAACACTCGATGTGTTATCGAAGAGGAAACCGAAGCCCTCGGCGTAAAACCTCTCCGCCGCCCTTCAAGCGGTAAACAATCCACTAGAAAATATAGTTGGGATACATGGACAGCAATAGACCCTCCAAGCCTAATCTACCCAGTGCACCTAAGCCCTCCAAGCTTCTTGCTCCAACGAGGTTGCGCCGAACCTTTTTCTTTTCTAGCTTCCCGGATTTTGCTACTAGACCATAGCATCAACCAATGAAGATTGGTTCCTTCCTAACTGCTTCCCAGAAATCCAAACAGCCCTCTCACAGTGATGAATATGGTGAGAACAAGGTTTGGTAAAATGCCTCTCAAGGATTTGACAATGGAGAGGAAGAGAGTTGAGGAATTTGAAGAGACTCTAATGTATAGATTGTGGGTGAAACAATCTTGTTTTTCTTTAGGGTTTCTCTCTCAAAATTCTCTCTGGAAGCTCTCTTACATTTGTGGGTAAAAGGGGTATTTATACTGGAGTGAGAGAGGAATATGAAACGTCAGGATTTACAAAACAGGGGTGGCTCGCGACTTGACTAAGTCGCGAGATCCAGTCGCGAGATAACCGTATGGCCAATTGTCCTGTTTTGTCCTGTAGTGCTCCAGCTAGCATGACTGTTCACCTTCCGGCATGCTTGGCACGTGTGCTGCGTCTGGCGGCTTGCAGCCGCGAGTCACCCGCGAGGCCAAGCCGCGGGTCTCTGTTTTCTTGCACACTCTTGAGCAAACTTCACTCTATCTCACTCACTACCCTTACAACAAGCCCACCTAAATACAGGGTTACTAAATGCTGAAATACAAGCAAATTTGGCACGGAATAAAGCCAATAAGATGGTTGAATAAATTCAACCTTACAATCTCCCCTTTTGGCTATTCCGTGACAAAACCCTAAAACAGACTCTAGACTTAACATGTGAGTTGGGAACAGTTGAACAAAACTCACTCACACCTAACTCTAGAAGCTGTGAAGTACTTGACTCATATGAACATAAGACTCCTGAAACACAACAATACACCATGATCATTGTAAGCAGAAAATCGTAAAATGCATATGAAACAGGCAATATGTGATCAAGCAAAGATGGAGTTAAGAAACAAACCATGGCTTGATCAACCAAGTAATCACTACAAGGTAGTGACCACAATGCTCATTCACATTTGGTATGAACACAAGGACATACAAGCTAACAAGCACAAGGCAAGATATTTGTATGCTCAACACTCAACCAATGCATAATACACTAAGTATATGCATCTAGGAACAATCCTACAAGGGCACAAGAGTGACAGTACATAAATCAAAATGCAAGACATTTAGATATAAGTACTGATTTCAACATAGCATAAAAGGCTGCATTAAGCAAGGTACAAACCATAAAGCCTACATAATATGCATAAAGACATTAACCCTAAAAGCTTACATAAGCACATGGTACAAAACACAATATTATCCTGAATAACATCAACAAAATATATAAAAGATAAAACCAAGAGTATAAGTTATGAGTTAGAAACAACTATACACCAAAACCACAGTGTATCAAACCCATATAAATACTAAAAGTCCAAAAACATAAACCTATAAGTTTAGAGGATAAAACTTAAAACAAAAGTATGACAAAAGTATGTGTGTACTCCCCCTATCACTATGCACACTTCCCTTTGAACTTTCTCCCCCTTACTGAATGCTCTCCCCCTTTTTGGCACGAATAGCTAAAGGCTGTCGTCCAACTTCTGTTGAATAGGGTCTAGCTGATTCTCCATAGTCTCGAGACGCATTTGGACATGGTTGTTTGTGGAGTAGAGAAGTGTCACAATCTCATCAATGCGTTTCTGAATATGCTCAAGTAAACTACCCACTCTATTAGTATGAGGAGCAGTTTGTGCTTGAGGAACAGCACGCGAAGTAGATGTGGTATGTGCAGGTGTCTCTGACTCAGGGGCAGATGGAGTAACCGGAGAGATGTGTGCACTCTTTGGTGTTTTAGAGGAGTGACTTCTGCTAGCTTGAAGAGAGTACATGGAAATAGGACGCTGACGGGTCAACATTTTTCCATCTGTGGGAGGAACAATGCCTTCACGAAGAATGAGCTTCATGATGAGACTGCAAAATGGAATAATTCCTCGAGCTGCAGTTCGAACCGCGGTCTTCCTCATGGTGTAAAAGATGTGAGCACATATATCAATGGGAGCTCCTGTAATAAGATCACAAAGGAATAGAGCTCACCCAAGATTGATGAATGTAGTGTTGGACAGTGGGTAGAGATTAGTGAACATGATCAACTTCAGTGTGTTCAGCTCTGGTGCAAACTTTGCGGTGCTGATGGATGTTCCTGAATTGGATACTTCATGATCGGATCCTAGGATTTGTAGAATTTCTTGAATCTCTGGAGTTCGATCATCGTACGGAGTTAGATCCACATTCTGAGGTCTAGTGATGCCGAGAAGATCTGCGATGGAGTTTGGGGAAATGCCAAACTCTTTTCCTCTGACCCAGAAAATAAGTTCAGCTCCAAGATCAGTTGCATTGGAGAAGCATTCTTTGACCAGTTCATCCATTGGATCATCAAAGTTCCCAAACAAGTTTGCCCAATCTCGTTGCTCAAAGATTCGAGGGATAAAAGTGGTCCCTAAGGTGTTAAACTCCACCACCCGTTCCACTATGGGAGTTGATTTGTCAAAGATGTTTGAGTAGATGTGTGAGGTAAGTGGAGTTCTAAACCTCTCCTCATTGGGGTCTTGAGATGCCTGTGATGATAGTCGAGTCCTTTTAGCAACTGGTGTTGATGGATCGTCAGCAACAATGTCTTTACCCCTGGAAGATCGACGAGACATCTGCAATAGAATAGGCCCACAGCAAAGAACCAACAACAGTACCACACAAGATAAATATCAACATGATTCGATGCAAATAGAAGTGAAAGACAGAGATGTCAATACATAAATACAAACTTAAGATAGTGCAGACCCAAACAAACTTCCATCAATACTAAGGTGCACAATATGACAGGTGCAGCAAAATGGTGATAGTGCAAAAGAGCATAGAGAGACAAATTCAACCAGAACTGTCAATGAGACAATTTACCATGACCATGATATGCATACAAAGACAACATTTGAACATTAGGAACGGATATCATAAAACATACCACATAAGATATGAACATGAAACAAAATTTCAAAATGAAGGATCAGCGTACCCAAACTAGAGCACAGGGCTGTGAGACACAACATTCAGAAAAAGAAGTTGTTTTCAAGGAATACTTTCACGATGCCAACATCCACACGTTATGTTAACATAAAAGCACAGTAAACCAATGCCGTAAACCAAACTCAACACACAAACAAGTGAATGGAGCAAGACATATAAATACCAAACCCATTTAACAAAAGATTTTCAGAATCAACAACAGGCAAATATCAGAACAATGAAAAAGCACATTGTGACCACTCAACATGAAAACGGATGAAATCAATCAACAAACATAATAAGCCATACCCAACACACAAAGAGAGGAATGTTTCGAACACAATATCAATCCAAATGGTAATAAAAACATCCATGAAATAGGGAAAATGAGATTAGGAAAACAAGACCCATACCTTTTCTTGATGATTTGGATATGAAATGAAGCACCAATGAGGTTTGAAAATGGGTACACGGAGTGTTTGGGAAGGAGACAGTTGAGAGAGAAGATGAACAGTCACAAAAGTTCGAGGGAAAAACTGAAAAAGATTTAAAAACTGCCCCTATTTTTGCCAAACACGCGTTTTTCGCGACTGAAGTGAGTCGCCAACAAGTCGCCAGTTCAAGCCGCCAAAACACTCAAAGACAAAAGTTTGAAAAATTTTTCTAAGTGTTTTTCGCGACTGGAAGGTTTACTTGCAAGTGAGTCGCGAGCTGAGCCGCGAAAATCTCTAAGTAACCCTCGCGACTGGACCTTCCACTCGCGAACAAGTCGCCAAAAATGACCCGCGAAGACGCGACTGAGGCTCGCGACTTGACTAACCCGCGACTGAGTCGCCAAAACAGGGCAAAACAGGTTTTTTGAAATTTTCAGATTTTTAAACAAAATACTTTCCAAAATCACCTAAAAACACTCAAAAATCTTTTTGTGTTTGAATTAACAAAGATTGAGCATGTGAAAACACATTTCATCAAGTACAATCACACAAATGAATATGGCATTTATTGAACATAAACTTGTGTGTTGTGTGTGGATAACAACAATGAGATAGTCCTTAGTCTAATGTGAAGCTTCAATGATCAATTCAACCAAGGCATACACAATTAGCACTAGATCAAGTGATCCATCTCAATTATAGAAATATGTATATATGACCTCCCACAAAACTTGATAACATATCTTGGAGCTTTACATTTGACTCCACTTTCAAACATAACATTTGATCATTTTGATCTTTTGAGACAATCATCTCTCATTGTGAGAGTGATATTTGACATTTCACTTTAAAGAACAAGCCTTTGGCTTTTTGAATAAACATTCACTTTAATATAAGGTCGCTTACCCTTTTTCCTAGTCGAATACTAGAATGTGCGACAGGCTTTTGCAGCTCAAAATCTCTTTTCATTTGGAGATTTACATTTGGTGAGCTCTTCTTAGCAAAAACAAAAAATATAGAGTGGGAAGATATATAGACACAAGTCTATGCAAGTCTCAAGATCATCATAACCATTCACTAATCATTCATGACAAGATTGAAGATCTATTTACAACAATCACATAGATTTCAAGATTTTTCCCACAGTAATATGAGTGCAAAGAAACAAGCAATGCTCGATAATGCACAAAGCCATTAGCACAAAGGTACAAGGCAAAACAGGTTTTGAGACAAAAACTCAACAATGTCAATCAAACTTTTTGATTTTCTAATTTTTTATGTGATTTTTGGATTTTTGACACTAGAAGAAAAAGATTGATTTTAAAAAAAATAATAAAAGTATGCACACGTAGACAAGCAAACAAACAAATATCGTCGCAAAGCATTGGAAGTATTAATGCATGGACATGTTGTAATGCTTATGCATGAGTACCCTTTTTCATCCACACATCACTTGCGTTTGGGGTGATTTCCTTATAGGATTGGGTACGGGAGTTAGGGCTTTCAAACCTTCGTGAGAAGCTTTCCAAGCAGTTGGTGAATGCACCAATCATCTTCATCACGTTCATCATTCCGGGATCACCATTTTGATCTCTACATTGTTCACCTGCCCAGTTTCTTCTATCATTTCTAGGCCCTCCTGACCTTTGAGGAGTTGCACTATTCTTTGCTCTCAGCTTTTGGCAATTTGGTCGAGTATGCCCTTGAAGTCCGTAATAATGACACACATAAGTTGCTTTAGGACCTCTTTGTGGTCGTGGACGTGACTTTGCACAAGATTCAGACCTGCCCACAGATTGATTACGGGGATTCAACAACTGTTGGTTCTCCACATTCTTCTTCTCCTCCATCTTGAGCTTCTCAGCAGTTAGGTCGACTACAACTAGATCTTTAGTCTTTACAAACTTCACTTCTTTAGTGACAGTTCCAGATGAGCTACTTCCTCCGGTATATCCCAATCCGGATTTGTCTGAAAAACTCTTTTGAGATGAAATAACATCATCTAGCTTCTTGGTGGTGACCCTCTCTATTTTAGCATTTGCTTGCACAACCTCTTGCTCAAGAAATCTCACTTTTGTGTACGCTTCGGACAGCTCACCATTCAGTGTTTCTATCTCACATTTGGCCTCCCTATATCGGATTAGGAGACTTTTGTAGTCCTTCTCTGCCTTCTTCATTTTTCTCACAGCAGCCTTGGCCACCCTTGTGTACTCACCCGACTTCTCCAGGAGTGAGTTATAATTCTCTTGAAGATTGGTTGTGCTTTCGTCTTCTTCAGCATCTGATTCTTCAACAATTCCCAGTGATTCTTCATCACTATGTTCTCCAAGGTCTCGTACAAGCAGATTCAACTCGTCTGAAGACTCAACATGAGCAATAGTCATAAATGCTGAGTAGTTCCCTTCTTCATCACAGCTTTCTTCAGATTCTGAGTCGGATGAATCCGAGTCACTCAATGTTGTGGCATACACTTTGCCTTTCGATTTCAAATAATTCGGACATTCTTTCTTAAAGTGTCCATGCCCGTTACATTCGAAACAAGTGACACCTTGTGAAGGTTGGGATTCTTTTCCATCTTTCTTTTTAAATTCCCTTTTCTCCCTTCCTGAACTTTGGAATTTTCCTTTATCACCAAATTTGCCATTATTTTTGAATTTCAAGAATTTTCTGAAATTTTTAACAAGGTATGCAACATCTTTGTCAACCACATCTTCTCCCGATGAGTCATGATCTTCCACCTTCTCATTAATGGTCTTAAGAGCAAGAGATTTACTCTTCCGTTGATTGGGCAGCGACATCTCATAAGTCTGAAGAGAACCAACCAGCTCTTGGACTTTGATGTCATCAAGGTCCTTGCTCTCTTCAATCGCTGTCACTTTAGCACGAAAACTTTCCGGCAATGATCGAAGGATCTTCCTTACAATTTTAGAATCCTCCGTTTTCTCCCCCAAATTGAACTTGCTGACAACCACCTCATTTAGCTTCCCATAGAAAGAGTCAAAGGACTCATCCTCACTCATTTTGAGCTCCTCAAACCGAGTGGTCAGCATTTGCAACTTGGTGTCTTTCACTTTCTTCGTGCCTTCGTAGGTGGTTTCCAATATCTCTCATGCTTCTTTGGCAACGGTAATATGAGATATCCTGTGAAATTCATCTGGAGACACACCACAGAAAATAGCATTGAGTGCTTTACTCTTAGCATTAGATGCAGCAAGTGCTGCCTTATCCCATGTGGATTTGGCTTCCTCAGGCCTGGTCCAACCTATCTCAACAACATCCCAAACAGATTCATCAATAGAACACAGAAAAGCTCTCATGCGAACCTTCCAAAAAGCATAATTACTACCATCAAAATATGGAGGTGCATTTAGGAATTGAGACCGATCCATCTCAAAAGGGAGTCAAGGATCACACAATGGTAATGAAACCACAACAAGTGTACCCGCTCTGATACCAATTGAAAGTTCAAATATGTGTATAAACACCCTTGAACGTTTAGACCCCCAAAATACAACTTAACCAATTCAAGCAATATGTTAAACAACTAGTGTGCGGAAACTTAACATAAGCTATAATATGGAATTGGAAAAACTAACTAAGCCAAATTAAAATCTCAACCCACAGCAGATATTACAAGGCAAAGATAAAGAGGAAGGAAGATGCAAACACAAAGACAACACTCAATGTGTTATCGAAGAGGAAACCGAAGCCCTCGGCATAAAACCTCTCCGCCGCCCTCCAAGCGGTAAACAATCCACTAGAAAATATAGTTGGGATACATGGACAGCAATAGACCCTCCAAGCCTAATCTACCCAGTGCACCTAAGCCCTCCAAGCTTCTTGCTCCAACGAGGTTGCGCTGAACCTTTTTCTTTTCTAGCATCCCGGATTCCGCTACTAGACCGTAGCATCAACCAATGAAGATTGGTTCCTTCCTAATTGCTTCCCAGAAATCCAAACAGCCCTCTTACAGTGATGAATATGGTGAGAACAAGGTTTGGTAAAATGCCTCTCAAGGATTTGACAATGGAGAGAAAGAGAGTTGAGGAATTTGAAGAGACTCTAATGTATAGATTGTGGGTGAAACAATCTTGTTTTTCTTTAGGGTTTCTCTCTCAAAATTCTCTCTGGAAGCTCTCTTACATTTGTGGGTAAAAGGGGTATTTATACTGGAGTAAGAGAGGAATATGAAACGTCAGGATTTACAAAACAGGGGTGGCTCGCGGCTTGACTAAGTCGCGAGATCCAGTCGCGAGATAACCGTATGGCCAGTTGTCCTATTTTGTCCTGTAGTGCTCCAGCTAGCATGACTGTTCACCTTCCGGCATGCTTGGCACGTGTGCTGCGTCTGGCGGCTTGCAGCCGCGAGTCACCCGCGAGGCCAGGCCGCGAGTCTCTGTTTTCTTGCACACTCTTGAGCAAACTTCACTCTATCTCACTCACTACCCTTATAACAAACCCACCTAAATACAGGGTTACTAAATGCTGAAATACAAGCAAATTTGGTACGGAATAAAGCCAATAAGATGGTTGAATAAATTCAACCTTACAAAGTACATTGCATTTTGTCATAGGATATGACAATTACATACAAATGTGAACTTATGGTAGTTTTGGCTGGTGGTGGTTGGGTTGATTTTGGGTAGTGATTGGTGGTGGTGGGTTTGTGGATTTAGTAGGTTCCCATCTAGTGGTGGGTTCCTATCTCTTTCCCTTCTCACTTTTTCTTTGACGCGGTGGTGGGTGGTAGTGGTTATGGGCGAGGCTATGGGTGGTGGGTTGCATTGCAACTTGTGATGGAATTGATTTTTATGGTGTTTTCAATGCGGTATTTCTTATATGCAAAAATCACAATGGTCGTCGGTAATAGGTGGATTTGGGCTGTAACCACGGTGGATGTGGGTTGTGGTCATGGAAGCGATTGTGAATGAATTATGGCGTCAAAGGAGAGAGAGAGAGAGAGAGAGAGAGAGAGAGAGAGAGAGAGAGAGAGAGAGAGAGAGAGAGAGAGAGAGAGAGAAATTAAATAATTTTTTTTATAGGTTGTTATGTTATTTTAATGTGTTGTAATGTTAAATAGAACATTTGATGTAGGGTGTATTGTCAAATGTTGCATTAATGTAACAAAAGTAGGTTTTTGTGTATTATATTAGCATTTGGCATAACAAAACCAATATCGGTGCTCATAGTAGAGTTTATATCCTTAAGCAATTTTTGTGTATTATATTAGCATTTGGCATAACAAAACCAATATTGGTGCTCATAGTAGAGTTTATATCCTTAAGCAATTTGCCCGAGCTGATGAAGGAGAAATTGCCTGATCAACAATACATAGCACTCATCACTATACGCTTGGCTTCTTTAAAGAGTAACATAGTGAAGCCATCTAGACCTCGGGCTTTATCATTTTTCAGAGAAAATAATGTACTTTGAATCTCTTCTTCAGTGACTTCCATTTCCTACTCTTATTTGCCTCAGAGACTTGATCTGTAAATAATGTTGTTGTCTTGCTTATCATGATGGATTCATTTAGGCTGGACTACGATCCAGAAAACATGATCATTTCTTTTTGAATTAATAATATGAATAATTCACTTAATTTTTCTTGTGACATAGTGAATTTTAAATAAGATTTTATTGATTTTAAGAAAAATTTCTTTTGGATCATGTAACTGTAACAACTATTTTTAGTAATATTCTAGCCGTAAGTGATTTAATGAGACCTTTTCACATTTTAATAAAAAATGCTTTAGTGTTTTTAATAAGATCTCTTAATGTTTATTTTTGCTTTTGTTTTGTTTTGTTTTTTTTTTTTGTTTATTTACTTTTGTTTTTGATACCATCTCTCTTCATGTTCTAATAGATAATGCATTCTTTTAGCCAATAAAGGGGCTCTTAATATTTTTTTCTAGGTGAAGTAACCTTAATTAAAATATCCACTATGTAAGATAAATAAATATATTATATTTATATAAGTTAACCAAGTTGGCCTTATTTTATTTAAGAGCCTTATGGCACTCCATTACCTAAATGGCCTTCCATTACTTAAATGGCCTATATAGTTAAGTCGAATATATCAATATATATATATATAAATATATATATATATATATATATATATATATATATATATATATATATATATATAAACATTTCGGAAATGAGTTATTTGATTTTTTTTTTAATTGTATTTGAGGACATAAGAAAAAGTACATATCAAACAAAGTAAAATAACCACCAAGGGTGTGGCTTGATAGGAGGAATTTTTGAATTACTTCACTTAGTAAGCGGTTCGAGAAATAGCCTCAACAAGACCCTGGTGGTACACATCGTATTATCCATTGTAGTCATGTGGTGTAGGTCAATGAATCCATACTGGAGACCCATTTTTATATTCAAAAAAAAAAAAATTAAAAAAAAAAAGCTTAAAAATCCAACACGCAAGTAGGCGTTTTCTTAAACACATATCAATTCAAAAACAAGGATTAAAGAACATGACTAACGATGAAGTCCATTCAAATTTTCTCAGCAGCCTTGGACTGAATTAACAATTAAGAGTCACCCATATCAAATTTCAGCTCTACATGAAGTAGAATGACCCATATTTCTCTGCACTAATATTGACTTCATGGCTCATGTCCATAACAAGACCGTTAACTTAAAAATAAAATAGTATATTCAAACTTTTAGTAGTTGACAAATTCATACATGGGATAGGAGCACATGTTTCCACTTTACCAAGCAAAACCAAAGTCCCCCGTAGCTATTATTTTTCAGCTTTAATGTGCATGACCCTAAATTCCCTCGTCAACACGTAGCTCTAAAGCCCACCAAAACCCACAGGGTACAGACTCTAGCGCCTATATATACCTTCACATAATTCATACTTTGTCACACACATCCGCAAGCATTTAGCTAAAAGCTCCTGTTAAAGAATACAAAACCTTTTTCTAGTCCCCACACCGCTTATTTTGACCAAAAAAAAAAAAACAAGATGAATTTCAGAAATACAAGCACCCTTTTGATCATTTTTGTTATTTGTGTGGCTATTTTAAACCATGGTGGTGTTGAAGCAGCAAGGGTGTTATCTGAGGATTTTAGCAATGCTAATAGCCTCGAGACAGATTCCCCTATTTATGTGAAGGCGAAGGACATCATGGCGTATTGGCTTCAAAAGTTGCCATCAGGACCTAGTCCTGGTGGTGAAGGTCACTAGTTCATTCAAGTTGTGAAATAGAAAGGTCTTATACAGATTTACCCAAACAAAAAAAACATACATTGTTTTTGTGTTTCTTTTATACTTTTATTTTTTATTCTTTTTCTTAGTCCAGATGTACCTTAGCTTCTGCTAAAATAGCTAGAAGAATTCGAAACAATGTAAATGAAAAATAAAATTCATATATTCAATCAAGTTTACAACCCAATCTTTCTTCCTCTACTTTTTTTCCCAGCATCCACAGGCATGTATATACTATTAATTGTACACAAATAATTTCAATATCGAAATTGCATGCTACAGATTCAGTATTACACGGCAATTATTATATATGAAAAGGAAAGGAAACGACATTATTCTTTTCTTCTAAGTTCTATCTATCTTTTTTCTCTTTCTTTGGCAAGCGCTGTAATAATTTTTGTTTTTTCTTAACAACCTAGGTCCTATATATATACTTCTTTTTGTAATAGGTTAAAACAATCTTTGTACCATGCATCATGTCTCTAATGGATTAAACTTTTGGTGGGGAAAATATACGATAATTGGTACAAAGACTAAAATACCATTGATATCATGTGTAAATTCTACGTACCATGACTGTACTCAAGAGGTCAATCTCTTTCAAGTTAAACAATGCAATGATCAGTTATTTTTGTTATGACGTTTGTAGATCATCACTCCTTTTCGTAATAAACTATTAAACTCTTGATTATAATTTAAATCTCCTGAACCTGTTAGGGACATGATTTTGGGGGAAAATTTGGCTTTTGCCCCTTTCAAAAAAACAATCCAACATTTTGCCCTCTTTCCCAAATTAATTAGGGAAATTCCCCTCTTTTAAAACTCGATTTTCTCAAAATCGAGTTAAGCCCTATAGTGACGGCTCTAATGCTTGATAGGGCCCCCCTGATGGACAATGCTTCCATCAGGGACTTCTAGGGAGGCACCAGCAGCCATGTGGCCGATGCTTTGGAGAGGGCCCTGTTACTACCCTCGGACATGTCCAAGTTGCGATCCTTCAGGAGGCAGGAGGTCTTCCTCAGCCTCAAGAGGTACTTGGGCATGATAAGGTTTCCAAAATACTTAGTTTAGTTATTTTGCCCCCTGCCCCCTTTTTTTTTAGCCTTCGTTCTCTGTTTACCTTGCATTTGTTCTCTTTTCTAAGCTGTTCAGGCCATGTTTAGGGCAAAAGAGATGGCCAACAGCTGCAGCAGACAACTGGAAGATGAGAGGGCTAGGCATGTTGCGGTTGTAGAAGCCTTTAACATTGCCGACCAATCTACTCAGGACCTGAGAAACAAGCTGCAAGAGGAGGAGAGGGTGAGGAGGAGTGCGGATTTGGCTTTAAAGGGCGCTCAGAAGTAAGCCCAAGACCAAAGGCTACTCCTTCGCAAGCCCGAGGACCAATTGGCTGCTACCAAAGGGCAAATTAAGGCCTTAAAGAAAAAATTAGTAGGTGCAGAGAAAGCAAAGGACACTATGGAGATGGCCAGGGATGAGGCAGTGAAAGCTCGAGAGGTGGCAGAGAAAGCTAAAGAGCTGGCAGAGGAGACTAAGGAGTGGGCTGAGCCGGAAGCTTATGAGATAGGGGTGGCTGAGACAGAGACCAATCTCAAAGCTCAAGTTTCAGGGGTGTGCAGGCTCTACTACTCCCAAGTTTTAGTTGAAGCCCTCAACCAAGTTGGGGTTGAGGCTTCATCTGAACTCAGGAGAGCAGAGAATGTATATTACCCTCCTACTCTCCGAGAGTCTGCTCCTACCAGTGCTGGAGCCGATACTGTCCCCAAAGCGACAGAGGCAGGTCAAGACAATGCCACCAACGCTCTTGCTCCTCTTGACAAGCCTACCGAGGAGACTGAGCATCCTAGGGTGTCAGAAAAAGAGAAAATCATCAACCAGGGAGTACCCCAGAATGTGACGAAGTCTCCAGCTGACCCTCAAGCTCCTTCTACCAAGAAGGAGGCCCTTAAGAAAATGGAGTTAGTCTTGGCCTCCCTTGCTGTGCCTCTCAAAGTCACTCCTCCAAGCTAGGATTCTGAAGCCTCTGACACAGCCTCTCAGCAGCCTTCCAAGGACAAGTTGACTATAAAGATGAAGAAATAAGCTATGTCTGTTTACTTGTGTTGCTGTTGTTGTTTTTTCTTCTCTTCTTTTTTTTAAGTGTACTTGAATTTTTGTAATGAAACTGCCTTTTTTGTAATGAAAGGTGTGCACTTCTTTCAATGACAAGGCCCTTTGCTCATATGATTCGTGTTTTTACTAACATTTGAGTAGTCTTAGTAATGTGACTCATCTTTCATTGAATCAGACAATCAAAAAATACTAAGTCTACAATGTAAATTTCAACTTAGGCTTAAATTGATAATTGAGTAATCTCAGTAATGCAATTTGCCTTCTATTGGGTAGACCACAAAAGAATTTAAGTTTATAATGTAGATCTCATATCTTCTGAATTGGTTACCACAATGGGCTAAAGATGCTAAGTTCACAGTACTTATAAAAATAAACCTCCAACTACTAGGTTCATACATTATGGTAGGACGTACAAAGGTACATTTTTATAAATTTATTGACCCCAAGGAGACACTATAGTATTGACTATAAAGGAAAGATAAGCCCAGTGTACCTTGAAATGCTTTAAGTGATGCTCATGGATGGAAATTTGTTTACATCTTTGTTGAATAAGGACAGGGCAGGTGATTCGAGGAGCCAGGCTTTAGTTAGGGTCCTATTTATCACTTAGATAAATGTCTAAAGTAGTTAATTTCCTTAAGGCTTGTGGTCTGAGGATTCATGCAATACCTTGGTTCTGTTTAATACTTAGATAGTTGCCAGAAGTTATTAGTTTCCCTAAGGTTTGTGGTTCGAGGATCCATGCAAGACCTTGGTTCTGTCTAATACTTAGATAGTTGCCAGAAGTTGTTAGTTTCCCCAAGGTTTGTGGTCCGAGGATCCATGTAGATAGTTGCTAGAAGTTATTAGTTTCCCCAAGGTTTGTGGTCCGAGAATCCATTCAAGACCTTGGTTCTGTCTAATACTTAGATAGTTTCCAGAAGTTATTAGTTTTCCCAAGGTTTGTGGTCCGAGGATCCATGCAAGACCTTGGTTCTATCTAATACTTAGATAGTAGTGAACCGCATGACACGTAATTACAATAAATCAGAGTGCAAACAAAACTGCTTTCATTAGTAATAATACCTTCTTAGGTTATTTAAATTCCATGGGCAGAGTATAGCTTTCTCATCTAAGTCCTCTAAATAATATGCACCTATTCTTGCTATTGAAGTGATGCGATATGGTCCTTCCTAGTTAGGCTTCAGCTTTCCCCAGACTAGGTTCTTGGCACTACCTAAAACTTTTCTCAGCACCAAGTCTCCTAGTGCTAGTGGCTGTAGCTTTACATTGGTATCATACCCTTGCTTGAGTTTCTGGTGGTAATAGGCTAGTTGGATCATTGCCTTCTCTCTTTGCTCTCCAATTAAATCCAAACTCTTTCCTAGCAGTTTATCGTTGCTGCTCGGAGTAAAGGTACTCGTTCTCAGTGTTGGGAAACTAGTCTCTAGGGGGATGACAGCCTCGGCCCAATAAGTCATGGAAAATGGAGTCTCTCCTATTGACCGACGTGGTGTAGTCCAATATGTCCATAGGACGTGTGGCAGTTCTTCTACCCATCTTCCCTTCGCATCATCCAACCTCTTTTTCAGCCCATTGATTATGACCTTATTAACAACCTCAACCTGTCCATTTCCTTGGGGGTAGGCTAGAGTGGAATACCAGTTTGTAATTCCCAGGTCACAACAGTATCTCCTGAAGGCTTTACTATCAAATTGAAGGCCATTATCCTAGATGAGGATATGAGGGACTCCAAATCGAGTAAAAATGTTCTTCCAGATAAACTTCTTAGTATCCACATCCCTGATGTTAGCTAAGGGCTCGGCTTCGATCCATTTGGTGAAATAGTCTATGCTGACCAATAGGTATCTCTTATTTCCTACTGCTTTAGAAAAAGGGCCTACAATATCTAAGCCCTACTGAGCAAACGGCCAAGGACTGGAGAGTGGATTGAGGACCCCTCCTAGTTGGTGGATGTTTGGGGCAAACCTTTGGTATTGATCACACTTCTTGACATATTCTTGGACTTCCTTCTACATACCTGGCCACCAATATCCTTGAGTGATGGCTCTATGGGACAGAGATCTTCTTCCTATGTGACTTCCACAAATTCCTTCATGCAACTCCTTGAGTAGTAATTCTGATGCTTCGGGATGTATACATAGCAAATATGGCCTAGAATAGGAGCGCTTGTACAATTTGTGATCCTTGGACAGCCAGAACTGAGGAGCTTTTCTTCATATTTTCTCAGCTTCTGATTTCTCTTTAGGTAGTGTATCATCTTTAAGAAAGCTTACTATAGGATCCATCAAGCTCAGACCTACTCTGATTTAATGGATTCGAACCATGTCCTTCTTGACTCCATCTGCTCTACACAAGTCCTCAACAAGGATGACTCGAGGTAAATCCTACGCCGAGGAGATGGCAAGAGTGGCCAATGAATCTGCGTGCATGTTTCCACTCTAAGAGACGTGTGACAAGTCGAAAGATTCAAGATTTGATTGCAAGCACCTGACCTGACTCAAGTACTCCTGCATTCTCACATCTCTGGCCTCTAGCTCCCCCTTCACCTGGCCCACAACCAATCTCGAGTCCGAGAACATTTCCACTACCTTTCCTCCCATTTTCTGTACCATGGCCATTCCTTGCAATAAAGCCTTATATTTGGCTTCATTGTTTATGGCCGAGAACCCTAGCCTCAATGATTTCTTTATGGTAATCTTCTCAAGAGATATTAGAACTATCCCCACCCCGGACCCCCTTTGGTTTGCTGCGCCATCAATATACACTTTCCAGCATGAGGGTCCTTGCACAGAGATTGTGCCAACCGATTTTCCATCCATGTTTTGCTCCCCTACTACTATTTCTATCGGGGGTTCGGGAAATTCAGCTATTAAATCAGCAAGGACCTGGCCCTTGACGAAGGTCCCAGGCATGTATTTGATATCGAAAGCCCTTAGAATTGTGCTCCACATGGCAATTCTTCCCGTGTAATCGGTACTTCGGAGTACAAACTTAAGTGAAAGCTGAGTTAGAATAACAACTGTGTGTGCTTGGAAGTAATGAGGGAGTTTTCGTGTGGCATGCACTACTGCCAAAATTGCCTTTTCCAATGGTAAATAACGCACCTCGGCCTCATGTAATGATTTACTCACATAATAGACTGGCCATTGTATGCCTCCATCAATTTGTATCAACACCAAGCTTACAGCATGAGGAGCCACAGCAATGTAGGCGAACAAAACCTAGTCGGCCTTAAGGCTGGACATGATGGGTGGCCGGGATAGGTATTCCTTAATTTTTTGGAAGGCCAAAGCGCAGTCCTTGGACCACTCAAATCATTTCCATTTGTTCATCAGGAGGTAAAATGGTCGGCACCTATTCGTAGATCTGGAAATAAACCGATTCAAGGCCACGATCATTCCAATGAGTTTTCGGACTTCTTTGGGGTTTCGAGGAGGTTGTAGATTGTGAATTGCTTTGATCTGATCTGAGCTCACCTCAATTCCCCTATGAGTTACCATATAGCCCAAAAATTTGCCAGACCCAACACCAAATGAGCACTTAGAGGCATTGAGACGTAGTTTGTGTTTCCTTAAGATGTCAAAAATGACTCCGAGGGCTCCCACATGCTCGAACACCACTTTACTCTTTACCACCATGTCATCTATGTAGACTTCAATACTCTTGCCCAACTGTGGCTCAAACATTCTAGTCATCATCCTTTGGTAGGTAGACCTCGCATTCTTCAAACCAAAGGGCATCACTTTGTAGTGGTAATTTCCAATAGGAGTCACGAATGCTGTTTTTTCTTGATCACCCAAGGCTAGTGGTATTTGATGATAGCCCTGAAAGGCATCTAAGAAGCTCATCCAAGGATGGCCTACAGTTGCATCCACTAACTGGTCTATCTGAGGCATGGGGAACGGGTCTTTCGGACACGCCTTGTTTAAGTCTGTAAAGTCCACACAAACTCGCTACTTCCCACTCTTCTTCTTTACCACTACAGTATTGGCCAACAACTCGGGATAGAATACTTCCTTGATAGCCCCTGGTGTTTTGAGCTTCATCACTTCCTCCCTAACAGCGTTGGGATGCTTTTTTGCCGGGCGCCAGGGTGGTTGCTTCTTGGGAGTAATGGATGGGTTAACGTTTAGGTGGTAGCAGATGAAGCTCAGATCAACCCCTAGGGCCTCGTAGGCGTCCCACGCAAACATATCCACGTTTTCTCTAAGAAACCCAATCAGTTCTTCTTTCTCTTGGGGAGGTAGTTCCGAGCTGACTTGAAAGAACTTTTCCGGATCAATGCCAACGGCTACCTTTTCTAGATCTTTGCATTTTACCTCCTCGGCCGACTCATTACTGGGCAATGCTAGGGTGGCTGATTGATATAAGCCTTTTCTAGTAGAGGCCGAGGGCTCAGCACTAGGTTGGAGTGATATGGCAGCCACCATGCACTGTCTGTCCATGGTCTAATTCCCCACAATCTCTTTGACCTGGCTCTCCAACGGGTATTTCACCTTCTGGTGTAGTTTAAAAGAAACAGCCCCTAGGGCATGAAGTCAAGGTCTAGCCACAATAGCTGTGTAGGGTGAATAAGCGTTGACTACAATGAAATCCACCTCCACCATATCCAAACCGGTTTGTATGGGAAATCTGATCTGACCCCTTGGAGTAACGGTTTTCCCCTCGAAACTTACCAAAGGGGAATCGTACACCGTTAGGTCTTTAGGTTTTAAGTTCAGCCCCCTGTACAAGTCGGGGTACATTACTTCCACGGCACTGCCCTGATCTACCAGTACTCTCTTCATATCAAATCCCCCAATCCTGAGTGTGACTACCAGAACATCATCGTGGGGTTGGATGGATCCGATCTTATCTTCGTCTGAGAATCCCAACATAGGTGAGGCTCCCCTTTTGGCTTTTTTGGACTCCCGATCGTTATCCTCAGTGGAGAGCCGAGCCACAGACATCACTCTGGAAGGACAAGAGCCAGTCCTTCCCGGAGCAACAAGGATGATATTTATCGTGCCTATAGGAGGTCTTAAGGATGTGTCTCTCTAGGGCTCCTGGTTTGCCTGGCCTTGATGACCACTAGAAGGGTGCAAAAGGTGTCTCAGTTTCCCTTCTCGAACCAGCTTATCTAGGTGGTTCCAAAGGTTCCTGCAATCTTCTGTAGTATGTCTGTGGTCCTTGTGGTATTGACAATATAGATTCTGATTGCGTTTTATGGAGTCTCCAGCCATCTTATTCGGCAACTTGAAGAATGGCTCATTCTTGATTTCTCCAAAACCTGATGTATCGGTTCTTTGAATACAGCGTTAACCGTCTGCGCGTTGGTTGACCCGGATTGCCCTGCAAAATCTCTCCTCAGACGGTTATTATTGTATCGGTCCAACCTGAAATCACTCCTCTTTTGAGAGATAACCTTCTCCTTTCCTTTCCCTTGCAGTTGGTCCTCTTCCACTCTTTTGTATTTGTCAATTCGGTCCATAAGTTGACGTACATTGATGACAAGCTTGCCAGTCAAGGATTTCCTTAAGTCCTGCTCAGTTGGGAGGCCGCTTTTAAAAGTGCTGATGGTGACATCATCAAAGTTGCCGTCCATCTAATTATACATTTCCCAATATCTGTTCGAGTATGCCTTTAGAGTTTCTCCCTCACGCATGGATAATGACAACAATGAACTCATAGGGTGAGGAACCCTGCTGTTCGTAATGAAGCGAAAGCCAAAGGCTTGGGTGAGCTGCTTATAGGAATCTATGGAGTTCGTCTTCAAGCCGTTGAACCACCTCATCGCTACAGGTCCTAGGCTGGACGGGAAAACCTTGCACATCAAAGCTTCGTTTTGGGAGTGAATAGTCATTCTTTGATTAAATTAGCTCACATACTCCACGGGATCCGTTCGACTATTATAAACAGTGAACGTAGACCGATGGAACCGCCGAGGTAGCCTGGCCCCTTCTATCTTGCGCGTGAAGGGTGACTTAGATATCTGATCCAGAGCCTTACTCATGGCATCATTACCCAAGCCCTTACTAGATGGGCCCTTATGTTTTCATCTATGATGGTGCTTGTCTTTATAAGAGAAGGTCTCGCTTGGAGGAGTTCTTGATCTCTGCCTATAATTGTTGTCCTCTTCATCATTAGAGGATATGTCAGAACTAGAAGGAGACCGCTTCCGCTGTGCATGGTGCAATTTCCTTTTCAAGTCATTTATCTCCTGCCGCATGGCTTGGTTGTTGTTTTGTCTTTGGGATATGCGACTTCCCACTTGGGAGTGTTTTTTGCTCATCTGGGTGGTATACATACTCCCCTCTCGGTTCCTTTCGTTCTCTTGATTTTGTTCATGTTTAGGGCCAAGAAAATTATCCTGTCGCTGGGATCCTATGGGTTCTGTCCGTTGGGGACCTGCTTGGCGTGGACATGATCCTACCATGTCTAACTGTTGCACTTACTAACACACAAGTCCTTCTCACAGACGGTGCCAATTGTAGGGACTGGGTTTGAGCATTATTCCTAAGGGATAAGTGAATTCAAGCCCAGCAAGCCCAATACAATAAATTTGTAGAGAGTGGATAGAAGAACTGGGCTTTAATGAGTGTAACAACAGTTGTAGATGATTTAAAGAATGAATAAGTAAGACAAATACGGACTTGAGCAAGCAATTCAATCCTTGGCACTAGTCCGAGAAGCTTCAACTTATTGCTTCTTGAGTGACAATGACGATGGTTAAAAAGTTATCACTGGACTCTATGACCCCACAGTTGTCATTAAAATATTTGGAGTTTATTACAATAAAATTTTTTGTTGCACAAAATTATTACCTTATATTTTATTGCAACACACTCATTAACTATTACAATGACTCTAAATGTCATTGCAACGATTATTTATTTATTTTTGAAATAAATATTTTTTTTCTTGTAGTGAAAGATCATGATAAATATACAATTATTAGCTGGATATAAGAATAACCCAAAGGGCAATAATTATTCAAATACACAAGTTTCAAAAATTAAAAAAAAAAAAAAAAGCGATACTGTCATAAGTTTCCATTAAATAAAACATAACGAATAAATAATATTTAACATCTCAAGATCATGTGCACATATACATATAGATATACAAAAGTAAAAAGTTTTAAGTAATAAGGTTACAAGTTTAGGGAGAATTCGAGAAAGTTAAATATTTTAGGACATATATATATATATTAATAGCCCAAGCAGAGAGAAAATTCAATTAAATTCTAAATTAGAGTCTAATTTTACACCACGTGTCTCATCTAATTTTTAAATTTTTGTATCAAGTGAATTATTACGTACAAAAATTAAAAAGTCTAAATTCAATTAGATTTTAAATTGAATTCTAATTAGAGTTCAATTTTGTGCCGTATGTGTCCCATCTAATTTTTTAATTTTTTTGGCAAGTGAATTATTGGATGCAAAAACCAAAAAGTCTAGATACAATTAAATTCTAAATCATATATATATATTATTAATTGCTTTAGATCAATATAACTTGCAATCTATTTACATCTCTCAGAATTCGCATGCTGATGGAAAATCTGAGCCTTCGAAAGCTTTTACTGTAGTATAGGAAGAATTGCTCAAAAAAGTCTAATGCTTTTTTAAAGGGTTAGACAAACATGTGAGATGTGACAGCAGGGGCAAGTTTCGCTTCCACATTACGATCCATTTGGAATCCACTTATTTTGTTGAAATTGAAATTTTTTTGCTGAAAGTACTAGAGATAAAGATAGAAGTTAGCTGAAATAATACAGTGTGACCCATAAATAGTACCAAAACTGCAATGGAACCATGAATAGAACCAAAAATAAGCTGAATAGTAAAATAAGTTGGTAAAAATAATTTTTGCCAAACGGATACTACATGTGCGTCTCATATATTAGAGAAATATTTCAGAGATACAGCTTACTAGTTACAAACATCATACCTTAAGACAATGCTTTTACATCCAATTGCAATGATGGATTCTTTATTTTGCTAGATGTAATCATGATCACACTGTCGCATTGCTCCTCCTAACTATCAATCGTGCCTCCGCTCCTCATTCGTCAGTGTTCGCCTTCAACCATATTCTTTTCCAAGATACAAGTGAGGAAAGATGCTGGAAAGAATGTCATCAACGTTTTTGTAATACCATATCCTCCACCTCTTCCAAAACATAAGGGGTCCAATGACAATCCCAAGGCCAACAACAAATCCCAGTTCTGCACTTAAGAAATTCCAGTCAATCACAATTCTAGAATTCGAATGAGTTTCTTCAAATGTTGGATGTAGTGATCTAGGCTCTGTAGATGTGCATTCTATCTCCAAAGGGTACCCACATAATCCCTTGTTCCACTCATAGGAATCTTCTAAAAATGTAGCAAATTGCTTGCCTTGTGGAATCTGCCCCACCAATTGATTAAACGAAAAGTTTAGGACTGCCTGGAAAGTAAGATCTGCAAGTTGCATAGAAATCTCCCCAGTGAGATTGTTGCTTGACAAGTCTAATGATTCCAGTTGAGCTAAGTTTCCCAGAGATGGTGGGATTTAGCTTGTAAAAGCATTATGCAACAAGTTGAGAAAATATAGTGATTTGAATTCTCCTAATTCTTCTGGTATTGGCCCACTAAGATTATTGCATGAAACGTCAATCAAGGTGACTATAATTAAAATCTTCACTAGCTTGATGTCTAGACCCTTACTAGTTACTGTTATCACATCTTGATAATAAAATGGATTAAATCAAGGAAATCAAATTCGAGGTAAAGGTGACAGAGTGCTGAAGGGAGATCCTCCTCTTCTTCCAGCATTGCCTTCAAGGAAGAAAATGATTTTCTTGGAAGCTGACCAGTAAAGTTGTTTGAACTGAGGTCTAGAATTTGAAGAATCAGCAAGATGCAATTTGACCCTCCATAAACAATCAGCCCGTGAAATTTATTAGATCACAAGACAAGGACGCGCAACATGTGTATGTCAAGACCTCGAAACTTACACAGTTTGCCAAAGACCTAGGTACAAGACCATCAAGTAGGTTTCCATTAAGATTTAGAGTTTCAAACCACAAACATCTAGAAATGTATCAGATATTGTGCCACTCAGTTTGTTTCTCTTCAAATCCAACACCCTTAAAGAGTATTGCTCATCTTAATCAAGCATTGAGGAATTGTGTCATTCAATATATATATATAATGAGAAACTGTTAGGTTCATAATTTCTATGTAATTGGCTAATCCTTTAACAAAACGCACTTTACTTGTAATTAAGTAGAACTAAGTTGGGTTTAATGTATCAAGAAGAATATTGCTCAAACATATCAAATGACATCTTTAAAGTCATGAAGATTGATCCAAGAAATAAGTGAAGAAAAGCTAATTCATTAAGTCTTGACAGAAGCTCGAGAGATATTGCTATCAAGATTAAATGAAGAAGCTTGACACAAGCTCAATCTATCATGAATTACAATTTCAGAAATTCCAGATTTGAAATTCAGCCATTGCTGTCTTATTTGATTAGAGTTTCTTTTCTCACAACCCTAGTCATATATAAGGCATATATTAAAAGCCGTCATACACAGATATAGAGATCAAAACTCATATATTTTGTGTGAAGTTACTGCGTTTGTGTACCTTAGGATTTTGTAGCCAAGTGTTTCTTAATCTTTATCGTTTATGAAGTGAAGAACTTTGCAGCCAATAACAATCATTGAAGTTGCTAAAGTTAGTCACATACTGGAATCTATCCAAAGGAGTTAGTCGTGGATTGGAGATTTGTGCAATAAAGGAAAGAAGGCTACTACAAGATCAAGTCCAATTGGGTATTGGAGTGAAGGTTCAATTGTAGGTTGGTATCTTGGAATAAGCTAGGGTAGTGGTAAGATTCTTTATACTTGTAACTACTTGATTATTGATTAGTGGATTTTTGGGAGTAATGACCTTAAATTCACCCGGTAGGACTTTTGCCTTACAAGAGGTTTTCCCTATTCGTCAACAAATTACCATGTTAATTTATTTTCTGCTGCATATTAGTTATTTGGTGATTTGTTCGTGCCTCCACGATTTGCATATAATTTGACCTAATTAATCAACTTGGATAATTGAATTAATTAACCGGGGTCAAATTATCTTAACCTAATAGAAACCATTACATAATTTAGAAATTCATGGCTTAAAAAAATGTGTTAGTTGTAATTCTTATACTAAGTTTAATTTAAACTCATATATATATATATATATAATTGTGATTTTTTTTAAATATACCTGTGCATATAAATGGAATTACATACTAGTGTATATAAAGAAAGAAAATGGGAAAACAAGATACGAAAGGTCCAATTTCAAATTTGAAGATGTTTCAACGTATGGTTTTTTGGAGAATCAGTTTTGGCATTTCTTAAAGATTATTCTCTACAGTTATATTAGAGAGAATCAGAAAAAACAACGAGAAAATACTCTTTTTTGGTACAAATTTCTTCTTTTTTAATACTTGAAAAAATAAACAATTTTTATTTTCATTTTTTATTATAGTATTCCAATTTCGCTTGTTTATTGTTTTTCTATTCTTGTAATGTCAGTGGTTTTAAATTTTCAATACTTATGGGCTCATTTGTTTTAGTAACGTTGTTTGTATTTTTTGAAAATACGCGTAGGTAAAAAAGTGTGTAAAAATACGTATAATGTTGTTTAAAAATTCAAAACATGTGTTTAAACTCATGAAGACTGGACATTGTGTGGTTGAGCTTGGTTGGGCAGCTTGGGCTGGACTGGGCTGATTTTTATCAAAACAATTTCTCATTTTCTAGCACAGTTCATTCAAAACCAAGAACAACACTAGCCATCTAGTCAATTCAAATATAGTTCTCTAAACTTTGAACTGAATTAACAAGTCACCCAGATCAAATTTCAGCTATACACTCTTACCCTTTTACTGTAAAATGACCATTAGTACCCTCCTCACCCATATCGACTTCATGTCATAAACAAGGCCATTTTAATAAATTAAAATGTTCAAACTTTATAGCCATTGACAGATTCATAGTATCCCTTTTACCCAGCAAAACCAAAGCTCCTTGCAAGTCCGTCACAACATGCATGACTCCCCAAAAATCCATGGTCACACATATATATATATATATATATATATTTGAGCAAGTATTCTTGGTCAACACGCACGTAAGACTAAAAGCCGACCAAAAACTCAGTCCAAAACAATGTACAAAAGTACAAAATGTAACCCTATAAATACCTTCACCTAGTCGCATATTTATTCACACACATCCACAAGCACCAGCATAAATTCTTACCAAAGAATTAATACAAATTATAACAAAACCTCTCCACCATTTAGTTGTGCTAGAATTTCATACATTCAACTTAAAGACCCTTCTGATGATGAATTTCAAAAATACAAGCACCCTTTTGATAATCTTTGTCATTTATGTGGCCATTTTGAACCAAGTTGGAGTTCAAGCAACCAGAGGCAGTGTGTTATCCAAGGATTCTGGCAATGCTAATCAACTCGAGACTCATTCCCCTATCTATGTGAAGGCTAAGGACATAATGGCGTATTGGTTCCAAAGGTTGCCATCAGGACCTAGCCCCCCTGGACTGGGTCACTAGTCCATTAAAGTTGTGAAGGTCTTATACAAGTATACCCAAGAAATCATACACTGTTTCAATGTTTCTTTTATACTTTATTTTTTAGTTCTTTTTCTTGGTTGTATTGTAGGCTTTGTAGCTTTTGCTAAATAGATTGAAGCATACGAAACAATGTAAATGAAGAGTATTTATTCAATCAAGTTCATAACCCATTATTATTAGTAGTTATTAATTCTCGACTTTATATAAAAAAAATCTTATTCCTTTTTTAATTATATTCTTCTTTTTTGCATGCATGGACATAAGAGTTTACGTATACACCAGAAATAATTCGATTTCAAAATTGCATGTTACGGATTCGGAACTATATATATGTATATATATATGGTACTCAGTCATAAATGAACGCAACCAAGAAGAAATAGGAAACATTATGATTGATCCAAATAGATCAATCGTTCGAACCCTCAAGGCCAAAACCCAAACGAATTCAAAGTAGTGACCCAATCTCACTCTATCTCCTCGGTCAATTCGGATCTCAAACCTCTCTTTGAAAATGACTAAATGAGAGAGAGGTACCTTTGTCTTTTCATGTTCTGGATTTGGGGGAGAATGAACATAAGTGTTCTTCCCGAAAAAATGATGAAAAGCTAATGAAAATTTTATATTAGTTAGATTTTAATGTTTGTTTTTAGTTTAATTTTCTTTTTGTTCAAACATTATCTGAGATGACTTTTTAAAAAAAAAAAAAAAAAAGTAAAATGTGACGTGGTATTTTCTAAATGCCAAATAATTTTTTAATTATTATTTTATTGGTCACGTCAATATTTATTGTGCCAATAATACACTCTGTTTGCTACATATGATATTTTTGTTAAGTGAGTGACGGTAAGAACCAAAATGGAACACGTTTTTTATTCTAAGGGCTAAAAGCGGTAAAATAAAAATATAGGGACCAAAATAGAAATGACCCTAATATGTAGAGACCAAAAGTTCATTTACACCTAATTTAAAATACAAGTATCAAGAACAAAAATAAACTATATGTTATAAGTTCAAATGAAATGAAAAGTATAGGAGCCAAAAGTGAAAAGTAACAAGGTCAAAAGTTTATGGAGAATTTACAAAAATAAGATATTTTAAAAGGGTATGTACATAAAGAAAGAAAATGGGAAAAGTCCAATTTGAAATTAGATATCATGTTCCAAATTATAGTTTTTTGGTAAATCAGTTTTGGTATTTCTTAAATATTGTTCTCTACAGCTATTTTTGAGAGAAAATATATTTAAAAAAAAAAAAAAAAAAAAAAAACGAGAATTTTTTTATTAGGTACAAATTTTCTTCGTTTTTTTTTTTTTTTTTGGTGACGTATTCCAATTACGCCATAGGTCTTTTGTTTGTATATTATTTTTCTATTCTCGTGATGTCACTGGTTTCAAATTTCAATACTCTTATCTTTCTTTCTTTATGGAGACTGGACTGGAAATGTGTGGTTGATGAGTTAGGTTGGCCAGCTTGGGCTGATCACTTAACAAAATCACGAGTCATATGGGCGTATTTTCTCTAAACAATTTCTCATCTTCTAGCACAGTCCATTCAAAACCCAGAACAATGAAAACTATAGTCATCTAGTCAATTCAAACACAATTTTCTAAATTAATTAACAAGTCACACCCAGATCAAATTTCAACTATACATTCTTACCCTCTTACTGTAAAATGACCAATATTACCCTCCTCAACCATATCAACTTCAAGTCAAGAATAAGGCCATTTTAATAAATTTAACATATTCAAACTTCATAGCCGTTGACAGATTTATAGTATCCCCTTTACCAAGCAAAACTATAACCTCATCATATTGATTTTTTTCAAATCCCAGTCCATGACAACATGCATGACTCCCTGAAATTTCTTGGTCACATTTTTTATTTATTTTATATTTGGGCAAGTATTCTTGGTCAACACGCACATAAGACTAAAAGCCCACCAAAACGTCCAATATGATGTACAAACTACAACTACACACTCTAGCCTTATAAATACATTCACATAGTCACATATTTATCTACACACATCCACAAGCACAGGCAAAAGTTCTTATCAAAGAATACAAATTATAACAAAACCTCTCCGCCATTTAGTTGATCTAAAATTTCATACATTCAACCTAAGGCCTTTCTTAATTAAGATGAATTTCAGAAATACAAGCACCCTTTTGATCATCTTTGTCATTTGTGTGGCCATTTTGAGCCAAGTTGGAGTTGAAGCAACCAGAGTATTATTCGAGGATTTTGGCAATGGTAATCAAGTCAAAACCCATTCCCCTATCTATGTGAAGGCCAAAGAAATCATGGCGTATTGGCTCCAAAAGTTGCCATCCGGACCTAGCCCCCCTGGTGAGGGTCACTAGTTCGTTCAAATTGTGAAAGGTTTTATACAACTATACCGAAGAAAGCATACACTGTCTTCTTATTTCTTTTATACTTTTATATATAATTCTTTTTCTTGGTCCAGATGTATTGTAGCTTTTGCTAAATAGCTAGAAGCATAGGAAAGAATGTAACTGAAAAGTGAAAAACTCATTTATTCAATCAAGTTCAAAACCTATTATTAGTAGCTTTTAATTCTTGTACCATGCATCATGTCTCTAATGTCTCCAATGTATTAAACTTCTCGTCAGGAAGAGATACCATTTAATAATTGATACGAAGGCCATTAATATCATGTGTAAATTCTACTTATCATGACAAAATCACGTCTCATAATTCAGCAAAAAAAAAAAAAAAAATCACGTGTCATATGGGTGATTGTTCTCAATACAATTCCTCATTTCCTAGCACAGTCCATTCAAAAATCAAAGCCAATGACAATACTAGGCATCCAGTCAATTCAAATATAATTTTCTAAACTTTGGGCTGAATCAACGTGTCACCTAGATCAAATTTCATCTATACACTCTTACCCTCTTACTGTAAAATGACCAATAGTAACCTCCTCGCCCATATCCATTTTAATAAATCCCAAAGTTCAAACTTTATAGCCGTTGACAGATTTATAGTATCCCCTTTGCCAAGCAAAACAATATATAGCCCATCATATTTCAGATTGCAAGTCTATGACAACATGCATGATTCTCTGAAATTCCTTGGTCACATTTTTTTATTTGGACAAGTATTCTTGGTCAACACGTACGTAAGACTAAAAGCCCACCAAAACCTCAGTCCAAAACGATGAACAAAGTTCAAACTCTAGCCCTATAAAATATAAATACCTTCACCTAGTCACATATTTTGTCACTCCCATCCAAAAGCACCGGCAAAAGTTATTATTATAGAATACAAATTATAGCAAAACCCCTCCACCATTTAGTTAGTCCTTGAATTTCATGCATACAATTTTTTTTTTTAATAACAAATTTCATACATTCAACTTTTTAATACCCAAAAAATTAGAATAACGAATCCAACCCAAGAAACCAAACTATGGGCCTTATGTGAATACAAATGACCCATAATTCAATGGGAAAAGGCTTATGAAAGAAGTTGAGGAACCCTGAAAAAGGAAAAAAGCCCAATAGTAAAATAAAAGTAAAGAAAAGACCTTAAATAAGGTGCAAATGACCAATAAAAAGGTTGCAAAGGAAGGGGTCCTCGATTGAGACCCATAAGAAAGCCCAACAAAAAAATTCACCGGGGAACGACCATAAAGGACCAGCTCGATGCCCCTGGTAGGAAAGCTTGAAAGGGACGAATGATCTCATATGACTTGGGAATCTAAACACGAAAACCAACTAATCCATGAGAAAAAGGTTTGAGGAATTTCTATCAGAAGGAAGCAATGAGAGAAGAAAAATGCCTAGTAACTTTAGGAGGCCACCCGCATAAAAAGGCATCTATTAATCTATACCACTTTCAGGAAAGAAGCTCAAAGTGTGAAGTCACCATCAAAGGGACCCATTCCTTGCAAAGGGACCCATTCTTGTTAACCTCAGCCGATGCATGGATTTCTTGGGAAAAATAGCATTTATGAAAGGAAAAAGTACAATTGGAACACTTTCAAGGAATAGTTCTCTAGAAAACGAAACAAACAAGAAGAAGAAAGAAATATGTAGGAGCTTTAATCCAAGGGTAAATGGCAAACTCAAGATAGGAGAAAATAGTAATTTTAAGTCCTCCAGTACTAGTATAAAAGGAGGATAAAACAGTAATTTTAAGTCCTCCAGTATTAATATAAAAGGGGGAGAAACCATGCCTGTTATTACAAAAAGAAAAACTCAGGAAAGAATAGCAAGCATAAAGCCTAGAAAAAGTATTTTATTTTAGAGATAAGAGTTTAGGTCAAGGTCCTAGAAAATAGTATTATAGAGAGTCCATTCGCATTGGTACTTGGGGGCTCCGTATTGATCTAGTGACCCAAGCTTTACAAGTCTTGTAGAACCTTAAAGTCTATTTAAGTCTATAAAGTTTGGGCATTTTGGACTTAGTGGCCTTCCTTTCAAAAAAATTTTACTTGGGTTCCGCAATATATTAATAAGAATTCATTGAAGCATTCATATATGCTAACATTGTCTTATTTCCTATAAACTTGTGTATATGCGTGATGTTGCCCCATTAGGTAGAGTTGTTAAACAATTCATTTTCAGTTTTTAAACAACATTATACATATTTTCACTCACACGTATTTCAAAAAACTACAAATAACATCACTCAAACTCCTCTACCAAACGGACCCAACTGTGTCTTGGGTTTGTTTGTACGCAAATCGGTCTAGTAGAACAATATACTTTGATTGCGGTGGAACCAGACCCAGTTCCCTCATTCAACATCTCATAGTCTTCGACAAACTCATTGCTTCATATTGGGCTTGGGCCTAAGGAACTGTTCAAAAAAGGTTTCCACGTAAATTAATGCACTTTTGAAGATGAGGATAAGTATTTGGTCATCCTTTTATTTGTGTGGCTATCTAAAGCCAAGCTTGGGTTGAAGTAACCAGTGTTACCTGAGGATTTTGCTAGTGCTAATCACCTTGGGACGTATTCCTCCATCTATGAGAAGGTGAAGCCCACCATGGCCTTTATGCTTGAACAGTTGCCTTCCGAACCTAGTCCCTGGCCTAGGTGATTTAAACTATGAAAAGAAGTGTTATTGGTTTTACTTTGAAATTACTATTGAAATTACCTTTTTACCCCATCAATAACAATACATAATAATCTCAACTACGAAAAGTCATACTTAGTGTGTACTCCCACTTTCACAAGTCTGAAAAAAATCATAGACAAATAATACCTTATAGGAAAGAAATCAACACTACAAAAAACTGGGGCTATATATCCTCGCTGGAATAGCCCAAAATGCGCTAGTATAGTCTAAAACACAAGCTTATATATATATATATATATATATATTAGTCCCAGACAATCTGTTATTTTTACTATATTATACGAAACAAACGTATAAAAAAAAATCATTTATCTAAACAATGTTTAATTACTTCTTAGCGTTTTTCATGTTTAACCATGCGAACAACTATATATACTTCTTGATGTTTATTTTATTCTTTTCTTTTGAATGTATGTGTGGAGATGAATTCGAATTCAAAAATGTCATGCTATAGATTCGGCACCATTTGACGCTCAGTCATTAATAGACGTGATGATAAAGAAGAGAAGAAATATATAACAAAACCTCTCCACCATTGGTTCACATCGCAGGAGATCCAACAGTCCTTTTTAATTACAACACGCTCTCTTGTACCATATGTTTTTCCTTGTTATCAACCTCAACTCTCAGACCCTTTTCTTAAAAAAAAAAAAAAAAAAAAAAAACCCTACCTCTTCAAACTATTTAAAATCCTAGGAAGTAAAAACACAAACATGAATATGAGTGTAAGTACGACAAAGCAAAATGAGTAATTTAAAAAAAAAAAAAAAAAATACATGACGGGTACAATACTCAAAATGAAATGTCCATGCTTCTTAGTTAAAATCTCTAGATATCTATGCACTATCAATATATAATCTATAACGAGAGAATGAATGTTTTGATTTATTTTTTGGATGAATTTATTTGTATTAACAGCAAATGGGCAGTCGAATTTTTTGCCATTTTGCAAAGTTATCCCCGCTCCAAATCTGTCAGTTATTCAAGTTAGAAAATCATCCCCGGGCTGGTTCAAACTATACACGGATGGATTGTTTATGGAAAATCCTGACCCTACAAGATGTGAAGAACCTCCTCCTATTGTTTTATTTTTGCTAGAGCTTGATAAATTTGAGACTCTCTCTCAAGTCTTATTGAAGGACTTCTCTTTCGAAAGTTTCCAAAGTTTCATGATAAAGATTAGTTTCATAGAAAGGGAAAAAAAAAATAGTAGGTTGTGAATTCTTTTCCCTATATTCAAGAATGCCCCAAAATATTGGGTCAATAGAGACTCAACATAATTAGAACTCTAAACTGTTTCACAAAATAAAAAATGGTGTAAAATGTTAAAATCTAATAACAAGTTAACACATAAACAGAGCAAAGATTTGAGTAAAAGGAAGGTGTGTTCCTAACAATTAATATTATTTTACGTTACCATACTGTAAATTATGACAAACGCGGGTCAAATTCACATGACACCCACAGTCAAATTTGCGTTATAAACTATTTCTTTGGACATGCAGGTGAGTGACCAAGATGGCAAGATCACCCTCCCGACAATATTGACTTGACAATTTGAGCACGGGTAGGATAGTAAATTTGCCTGAATGAACTTCATAGAATTTAACACATTCGATCTTTGACTTTTGCTATAATATTTCAAACCCCACGTTTTTGCTATAATATTTCAAACCCCACGTAAGACTAATTCACAAACGTATTGGTCAACACGTAAGCCCCCTTAAGAGTCCACCAACAACTACGAGTCCGAGAAGACACGTGAACTCCATCACTTATATATTGCTTACCTCACAGGTCCATATTTTCTCATTCGCAAACACAATCAACCTACTTCTTTCAAAGAACACAAAATTTTCTTTGCCTTTTTCTTTGAACAAAGAAAGTTCAGAAATCCCAGCAACTTAATTTTGGTTTATTTTCAAAGATGGGTTTTGGAAAGACTAGCACTATTTTGATGGTGATATTTGTAATCTTGATGGTCCTTTCGTGTCAAACTGGGGTCGAGGCAGCAAGGGCATTAAAGGACGATTTTGCTAGTGTTAATCAACATCAGACATCCTCAGCAATTTACGAGAAGGCAAAGTACACCATGGAGTTTTGGCTTCAAAAGTTGTCCTCGGGACCTAGTCCTAGTGGTCCTGGTCATTAGTTCATTGAATTTATGAAATGCTTATACAGCTACATGCATATAGTATATACAGTGACTAATAGGAGAGACAAATGTAAATGAAAAGAAAAATTCTTTGATTCTTTGTTCTTATCGGCAGCTTAAGCTGCTTGTATTGACGGTTGTATATCTTTCAATTTGCATTTGAGTAAAAGTTCTAATTCATCAAACATCAGTTAATTCTTTAATTTAATCAAATTGATAAGTCAGTATCATTTGAATTGTAATGAATCAAGATATATGACCATCTTGGGTTGGTATCCAAAAAATGTCTGTCAAAAGTTTAATTGAGGAACTCTAAAAGTGCCCATATTATATGTGCTATTGAACCAAATCCACGTTCGTTAATATATCCCTGAGTTAATCATATAATGGGCTCTGACATGCATGGTTGTAACTTGTAACTTGTAAATATACCTACCTGTTAATTAACATGCCATTTACCCAGAACATTTAACAGATTTACCTATAGAGCAACGCCATAAACACAATATTATTCACAGTTTGTTTTTACTAGAGTTGAGTTGACAAACTGTAATTGGTTTTTATTTGAATCCATTATTACTGGCACTGTTAACATCATTGTTTTTTTTTTTTTTTTTTACTAACCTCTTCTAAGATTTTCTGTTTACACTCATATCCTCTAGTTTAGAAAAAGATACTCACTCTTATAAAATGTAAACTATTTACAGCAACCTCTAAATGGCTGAAAAAAGATTTAAAAAAATCTCCGAAAAAATGCTTTAAAAATATTTTGCATTTTTGGGGAGGTGATGATGCAGGGAATGTGATGGGCTGTTTGTGTATGGTTAAGAAAAAATGAAAGGGCTGAGTTACTTAGAATACATTGATAGGTGTATAAGTACCTCTGCAAGAACACTTAGTTCCAAATCACACAAAAAAACTAACAATTCATTCAATTACCAAAACCGATTTACAAATAGCTTAAATTTTACTACTTGTACTAGTTGTTTGGTATTGGTAGCCTCTAGATAGTTGACAAGTGTTTAAATCCTATCGGCTAATACTTAAGAAATCATCTAACTAACTGTCTAATTAGTTGTAAGAGGATTAGGATATAACTATTTGAAATTGCCCTGCATTAGGTTTCTCCCTCTTAAGAAGCACTTGACCTCAAGTGCTCTTGGTTGCCACAAGATTTGTATGAATTTCTAGCAATTGCCTTGTATAATGAGTTTGCCGCTGTTGGCGACACACCAAATGTTGCTAATTCTGCATAGCAAAGTCCTACACAACTGAAACTCCAATGTAGATTCATTTGCATTAGGAGGGTACTCCCTTTCTTGAAAGCAAATTTGTCCTCAAGTTTGTTTGACCCTCCAATTTTAAAGCCTTCTTCATCTTGGCCATTGGTTTGGGACTTGTTTTTTCCTTCTTTATTTGTAATGAGTAGTGAAGCACTATCTTGTGCAAACTTTGTGTGCTGCACCTTCCTCCCAAGATGGCTTGCCTATCGTAATTACATGATTGTATGTCTACTTCATCGCAAAGAATGGAATAACAATCTCTTGAAAATCTAATTTCACCTCCTTTATTTAAGCAAGACAATTTATGTTGATGCTTCAATTCTTGCTTGTTCAAAATCTCTTGTGACTCCATATTCTCATAACTACCTGTCTCAATCAATAAAAGGGTTGAATTACTTAGAACACATTGATAAGTGGAGAAGTACTTCTGCAAAAACACTTAGTTCCAAATAGCACACAAAGGTTAAAAATTCATTCAATTACCAAAACTGATTTACGAAGAGCTTACATTCTACTACTTATAATAGTTTTTTGTAATTAGCAGCTTCTAGATGGTTGACAAGTGTCTAAATCCTATCAACTAATACTTAAGAAATCATCTGACTAACTAACTATTTAGTTATATGAGGATTAAGATATAGCTACTTGAAATTGCCCTGCATTAGGTAAATATCTTATTCCAAACTAAAGTAGATGTGGGTGTAATAACTAATAACAGAAAAATTTAGAATTTGTCCTTAGGGTCTAGCAAGGGAAATTACTTGAGTTTTGAGATTAGCGGACATATTGTAACTATGTAAAAAAAGAAAAAGAAAAAAATTCAGCAACACTGGTCAACCAAATGCAAAATTTTCAACAACCCATATATAGATAGTTAAGAATGAAAAACCAAAGTCTATTTTGAGGTTTACACTATTTATTTTGTTGAATCTTGAACATGACACGAAATGCAGTAATTAATTCAAACTATATGGCTATGATTCTTAGTTAGCTGCATGACCAAGGGCGCAACTAGAAATTTTTGTTTGGGGTGGCCAACTTATGATACTAATTTATTAGTTTATACAAACTTTAATAAACACACACAAACACATACATTTATACACACATATAATTTAGTATCTTTCATAGTAAATCCTTAAAGTTTTCATTTTTAATATAAGTTACCAACTTGTCTACCAAAGTGAGTAAAAAATTTTCAATTGAACTAATGAAGTATTCAAAAGTATGAATGATCCAAAACTTTAACAAACATAAGAACACATTTTACAATAAAAAATAAATGTGAGAAAAAAAAATTCTCTATATCAATTGGACAATTTTTGTAAGAATGTCATTGTATTAGCTCAAATATTTGGGGGGACGAAGTCCCATTTTTATAGGCTGATAATTAAAATGATAAATATTTATATATAATATTAAAATATTTTTAAAATGGGGAGGGGGCAGTGGCCCCCACTCATACATGTAGCTGCACCCCTGTGCATGACTCGTTTAGAATGCCCTAGTCAATACGAAGGCCCTAAAAGCCTACATAGCATGATGAGTCCAGGAAGACTTGGCACAATTTTATCACTATAAAAAGCTTCACTTCATACTTTCTCAAACACTTACACAAAGCCCCAAAAACCTACCTTTTTAAGACTCAATAATTCTCCATCTTTTTAGCAACTTAGGGCAGTTTGTTTGAAATGAACTTCCGCACCCTTTTGATCATTTTTTTAATTTCAATGCTTTCTTGAGCCACACCAGTGTTAAGGCAACCAGGCTGTTGTGTGAGGGTTTTGGTGGTGCTAATCACCTTCAGAGATACTCATCAGTCTACGAGAAGGCAATGAACTCCATGGCATATCTGCTGGAACAATTGCCATCGGGACCTAGCCCTAGAGGCCCAGGGCACTAGCTCGTTTGAACTTGAAACGGCGTTATAAGCTTAAGCAAATAAAAGAATTATACGCTCGCACAATGGTGCGTAAATTTTCATTTACAGATACAGATTTATAGAAAACTATTAATGTAATTGAAAATAAATGTCTTAATTCGATTATTTCAAAGTGATAAGCGATGAAAGTTTGCAAATTGTTACTCTCTTGTGCATCTTTCTGATTTATTTTTCTTATAAGTTATTCTTTTTATGCATACATAATTGCTTGGACACGAATAGTTTTTTTTTAAAAAAAATATCAATTTATGTGAAAGTAATAAATAATCATTCATAGTTACATGAGATTTGAGACAAAATTTGTGGTCTTAAAAAACTGTGTTTTACTATCTTAGTGCTGAAATTGACATGCTTTGAATCCTGTGCTGTGCACCCTAGCAGCTGTCGTCTGCGAACAAGAAGAAAAGATTGAAAAAAAAAAAAAAAAAAACCTGTTAGTACTAGTACATTTTTTTTTTTTTTTTTTTTTGCGTGCAATTATCTTAATATTTGAATAACCACGCCCTATAGTTAATCATTTACACGTCCATGCAATTAAACTTAAATGCATTTAATTGGACAGAATCATTTATACATCAAAACATAAAACAGTGGAATAGGATAGAGTTACGGATTCTTAGTGTACTATTCATTGGCTTAAAAGTCAGTGCACCTTAATCTAATCTAAGTGTATTATTCATAGACTTCACTGTATTTTTGGGTACTATTTATGAGTTTCACTGTACTATTTTCAGTTAACTTTTTACTTTTATTTAAAGTACTTTCAGCAAAAAGTTTTCAGTTTCAACAAATAAGCAGATCACAAAAGGTACTGTAGATAAATCTAAAAAATAACTGAAATAATACAGTAAGACCCATGAATAGTGTCAAATAATAACAAAAAAAAGCTAAATAATAAAAAAAAACTGATTTTTTAAGTCAATGCCAAATACAACCTTAATGTAAATATATATATTTTTTTATTGTATATGGGAAGCCAAATTATGTTATAAACCTGTTTTATTTACAAGGAATACGTGTGGGTATATATATATATATATATATATATATATATATATATATATATATATATATATATATATATATTCTTTCATATATATCTAGTGGGACCCTAAACAAAAATTTTGTCAGTGCCGCGGGTTATTGAACATTTTCTTTATACACGTGAGTGACCAAGATCACCCTCCCACTATATTGACTTGGTGTATCCTGAACATTTTCTTTCACACATTCGGCCTGGATTTTTAGATAATAAATTTCAAATTTGACGACTAAATCACAACGTCTTGTTCAACACGTAACCCAGCTAGCTAAACGCCCACCAACAACATCTGAACTCCGTCACTTATTATATATAGCATACCTCACACCTCCATATTTTCTCATTCACAAACACAATCAATCTACTTCTTTCAAAGAACACAAAATTTTCTCTGCCTTTTTCTTTGAAGAGAGAAAGTTCAACAGTCCCAACAACTTTATTTTGGGCTATTTTCAAAGATGGGTTTTGGAAAGTCAAGCACTATTTTGATGATGATCGTTGTAATCTTGGTGGCCATTTCGTACCATTCTGGGGTTGAGGCAACCAGGGTGTTAAATGAGGATTTTGCTAGTGGTAATCAACATCAGACATACTCAGCAATTTACGAGAAGGCAAAGTTCACCATGGAGTTTTGGCTTCAAAAGTTGCCATCAGGTCCTAGTCCTAGTGGCCCTGGTCATTAATTCATTGAATTTATGACATTCCCAATTATACACCTACAAGCATATAGTATATTATACACTGATTTATAGGAGACAAATGTATATGAAAGGAATAATTCTTTGATTCTAATTATTTTTGTCAGCAGCTTAATTAAGCTACTTGTATTAACGGTTGTATTTTTTGCAATTGCACTAAATAAAAGTTCTAATTATCCAAAAGCAGTTCTTTGACGGTGGGTATCATTTGAATTTTAATGAATTAAGATATATGATCATCTTGGTTTTAAAAAATATATTGTTTGCTACGTCAATATCTTATTCTGGAAACCATAATTGGTGTTGTCTTTCTTGGCGTTCTAGTTTGAATGTAAGCTCAGAAATCAAATTGTAAAAGAAATAGTAAAATATTGACGTTCACGCATGATTAAAATATCCATATATATATGTGTGCTATTTTACAGAATCCACATCTTGTTAATATCCCAGAGTTAACCATAAATGAGCCCTGTCTGCAGGGAATTTAACCAAAATTCCCAACCTGTGAAAAACAAAAAAATAGAGAAAACACACGTCAAAGAAAAAAATAATCACACGCACAAGACAGTATTTACGTGGTTCGGCAATTTGCCTACGTCCACGGAGTTGCAGGGATTTCACTATTATCAGGGAAGAAAAAAAAATACAAGATGCGGCTACAATTATTCTTCTCCATAAAAACACGGCAACCAAACCCACAATGAAAACCCTAATCAAAGTCGGTTTCTATTATACAAAATGAGTGCTCCATGGACTAAGCCTTAGTAAATCTCCCATTAAAAACCACGCAATATTATTCAGGTTGGGTTAGGTCGTCAAACCGGATCAAACAAAATTAGGCTCCACAAAACCCAACACTATCATGTTACGTACTGTTAATGTGCTATTGAACCACAAATTTTAAAAGGTTTACCGATAGAGAAATGTTATAGATGCATATATTTAATTTCACAATAGTTGAGTTGGTAAAATTGTTCTTGTTTCTCATTTGGAGTCACTACTGACTATTTCATTAATAAAAATATATTTGAAATTACAACTAAATTTATCTCATCAAATCAAACTTATTTTTAACAAAATCTAAATAATATTATGCATGTGTTTAAAAAGATGATATCACAAAAGCCAAAAAAAAAAAAAAAAAAAAAAAACTCATAGTACAACAGATAATAAAATAGAGATAGAGAGATATGTTTGGTAGAATAAAATAAGCTAAATTGATATGTTTGTTCGAATAGTAGGGTTTTAGAGGATAAGAAATTTACAATTATAACATTTATTAACGTGGAATAAGGCGGGGACGGGGCAAAGCGAGGTGAGGTGGGTCTAAAAAGTCTAAACTCATCCCCCCATCCCACCACTTTTACGAGATACAGAAAACCCACGCTAGATGAAGTAGGAAGAGACAAATCAAGCGGAGTAGGACAAAATTGTCATTCCCACTCATATGTTCTCTAATCTTGTGCCATTTAAATTACAATTCACCATACTTGGAAAGCAACGTTTTTTTCCCAACAAAAACACATTAAAAAGCCATTTTGTACATAATTATAGGCAGAAGGAAAAAACTGCCAATGAACTCTAACTGAATTGTTATCTTCTCTCCATATAAGTATTAAATGGAGGGTAAAATCATAGTTCAATACTTATTGGATATGTGTGTAACCTTCTCTATAATTTTCTTTTTCTTTTTCTCTTAAAAGAATACAGTATCAACTTACACTGTCAGATCTTGTAACAATACACATTACACAGTCAATGCAAAATTTTCAACCTATAAATAGTTTAGCATGAAAACCAAAATATGTTTTGAGGTTTACACTATTTACTACGCTGACACTTGACACAAAACTTGAAAAACCAAGATTTACCTTTGACATAGGCAACTCCATGTGCCACATGAAGGACACTTGTTAATTAATTCAAACTTTATGGCCGTGGACAAATTCAAAACCTTGGAAAACATATGTATCCCCCTTAGGCAGCAAAACGTGGCCTTGATTAGTCTTTCAGTCTGCCTAACTAGTTTACACCGCCCTAGTCAATACGCAAACCCTAAAAGCCAAATAACATCATGAGTCCAAGCACTTGGCACAATTTTATCACTATAAAGCTTCACTCCATACTTTCTCATTCACATACACAAAACACCAAAAACTTAATTTTTTGGGAATTCATATTCTTCTAACTTTTCTGCAAATTATAGCTATGAACTTCAGCAACATTGTCATCATTTTTGTCATTTCAATGGCTCTCTTGAGCCACAGCGGTGTCAAGGCAACCAGGCTGTTGGGTGAGGATTTTGGTAGTTCTAATCACCTTGAGACATACTCATCGTTCTATGAGAAGGCAAAGAATTCCATCGCGTGTTTGCTGGAACGATTGCCATCTGGACCTAGCCCTAGAGGCTCCGGGCACTAGTTCATGGAAGTTGTAAACAGGGTTACACTTATACCAATAAAACAAAGAACAAGTATATATATACTGTTAAATAAAAGAGATTTACAATGGTGTGTGATTTTCAAATACGGAGTAAGAATTATACAAATCTAATGTAACTGAAAATAAACATCTTTGATTATATACTTCAAAGGTGATAAGTGATCACAATTTGCAAATTGTAACACTGTTGCGCATTTTTTTGATTCATTTCTCTTACATTTTATACTTTTGATGCTTCTATATATATTTGCATGTGTAAGATAATATCTGTGGACACAATTTTTGTGCCACAACTCTGATGTGCCTGACTGTAAATTATGAAAAAAGAGAGTTTAAATTTTCTATCTAATTTTTCCTGCTTCACTTTATACTACACTCATTTAATTTAAATCTAATTTTCAGTATTTTTATTTATTTATTTTAGTTTCATAAAATAAATAAGAAACCTAAACCATACCCATCAGCCACCACCGCTGATGTCATCGATAGTTAACCACCAGCTTTGGCAACTAGCTATCACCACTGGCCACCACTTCACTAGTCATAACCACCACTTTCTCCTGATCTACACACCACATGAAACCCAAGCCACTCCCACTGCCCCTCTCAGTCCCACCAACCACCATAACTCCACCATAAAATATATATATATATATATATATATATATATATATATATATATATATTTATATATATATATAAACCCATAAAAAACCCATCATGGTCAGTCACAACAGCTGCCATTACAACCACATGGATCCGAAGCGCCACCACAACCACAAAAGATCACTACTGCTCGCCACCACAACCACAAGACATCACTCCTCTCTCTCTCTATCTCTCTCTCTCTCTCTCTCTCAAAGCTCAACCACCAAGCAACAACAATAACAACTATAGTCAGCAAAAATCCAACCAAAATAAATCTAAGAGGAGTTAATGAGAGAATTCGAGGGTGAGAAGAAATCTAAATGTTGTTTGGTTAGAGCTCAGGAAAAAAAAAAAAAAAATATATATATATATATATATATATATATATATATATATATATATATATATACGTTTTTTGTTTTTTGAAATTTCCAATTTCTTTAATATTGATGAGTTACCGGTGATTGTGGGGGTGGTGATGATGTTTGTAGCGGCAGCAGAGTTTGGTGGTGGTGCTGAGATGTGTGAGGATTTATTTTTATTATTTTAGATAAGTGAAATAAGAAAAACATAAAATAAAGTGTTAATTAAATTGGTGGACACATGATAGATTTCTATTTGTGGAACATAAAGTAGCACAAAGAAAATGATACAAATGATTTGGACTCTGTTTGTTTTTAGACCCCTTAAAACACAATTGATTTAACCTAGGTAATTAGCCAAGTTGTTACTTAGTCCAATTTAACAAATCTAGGTTATCACAATCACAAAGATCATAACATGCAAAGCAGCGGAAAATAAATAAGACAATGATATGATCACCCAGGAAACCAAACCGGTAAAAACCTGGGGAGGATTTGACCTAGCTATCCTCAAGGTAAACTTGAATCCACTATCAGAAAGAATCGAAGTTCATACAAAAGGACTTACAAGCATCCCCGCTCGACTTCCTAATGCTACCAACCAGTAGAACTTACTGACACGACCACGTGCAAGCTCCGAATCCACGGACTCCTTCTTTCTTGGATTCCCACCAGCTACAAGCACCTCCACTTGTGTATTCTTTAAGTTTTAATGGCAGCAACTGTTTTGATCATCAAGGTGTAAAGAATATCTCCTCCTTGAAAACCCTAAGTTTGTGTAAAGGAAAACTCCTCTAGATCTCACAAGAGATTTACACAAACCGCAATATGAGCAACCAAGTCTCTAGAGAGCTTTTGGGTACAAAACCCTAATATATAAGAGGCACACTCTTCTCTCTCTAAAAACCTAATAAAAACGTGCTTAGGGTTTCCTATATATACTAGGAGTAAAACACTTTACCCTACACATCATATGGGCTTAGGGCTGAGTTGGAAATTCTGCAGAAAAGCGATCTGCCTGAGCTTCGATCGGTCGAGCCTAAGCTTCGATCGATCGAGCCAGGCCGAAAGCCACAGTGCTTCCTGCATTAAACTCGATTCCAACTTTACATTGACATACAACTTTGAGCTAGCTTTAAACACTTCTAAACACATTGTTTTGATCATGGTTTGTCAACAATACAAATTAGAGTTCTAAATACATAAAGTCCTAAACTTTAGAACCTAACAGACTCAAAAAAAGAGTGATAGATCTATATGAAAGTGATAGACAACTGCTTAGTATTTGTCATGTTAGAGTTGTAATAAAAGTCCAGGCGTTAAAAGAATTTTGTGCGTTATTATCTCTGGGTGGAAATCGGCATGCTTTTAGCTGTGTGCAACCTCTCTGCTGTCATATATGAATATACGAAGAAGAGATTGAAAAAAAATATATAAAATAAAATAAAATAAAGAAACAAACAAACCAACCTTATACTACGTGCATTTTTTTTTTTGGCATGCAATGATCTTTATATTTAAATAGCCATGTCCTAAAGTTCATCACGCAAAAGTCGAATTAAACTCGAATGCATTTTGCATAATTATTTAGAGTTAAATTTGTTGTACACGCATTATTTTACACGCACCCCAAAAGCCTTGAAAATCATAGCTTCAAAGTTCAAAATCACGATTCCGGTTATTTTTAGAGGTATTTGTAAAATAATTTGTATATATAATAAACATTACTCATCTTTTTTTTTTTTTTTTGAGAGGTACATTACTCATCTTTTATACGTATAAACATGAAACGGTGGAATGGGATAAAGTGACGGATTCAACCTCATACATTATGTCTCTTTTTATCGATTTATATAAAAACTATGAAAAGTCCCAATCCTTTAACTGTCAACTTCTCAGTTCTCCCATCTCTTAGCTAAGCAGTATGCTTCACTGGTCAAACTGAACTTGAGGAAGGCTGCTTGGCCCAATAAAATTCTTTTTATTTTTAAAAGATATATATATATATATATATATATATATATATATTTTTTTTTTTTTTTTTCATTTGAAGAATATTAGAAATATAGGTGTCGCAATGCTTTCATTTTTTTTTTTTTAGAAGAAAAGGAAATTTATAAATTTCATCATCAGGAGTTAGAGAGCCTTAATAATTACATTTGTACCTATAAAAATTAAGGTTTTCTTTAGTTTTAATTATTGTATTTTTTTTGCTTATATTGACTTCTATATGTTTAGTATGTAAAATAATATTTGAAATTAATTAAGTTTTTACTAGTTTCATAATGTTTAAAATTATTAGAATACTTTTCCTCAAAAAAAAAAAAATTATTAGAATACTATAATTGTGTATTCTCTAAATTATTTAATAAAAAATATTATTTAAAAATATTTAAAAGAATATCATTTTTTATCAAAAAAATTTCAAAGATAGTTCACACACTTTACAAACCAAATATACAATATACTTTGTAGTTTATAGACTTTGAAAAATTCGGTCTTGGTTATTTGGTAATAAATTTCAAACTCTACGACTAATTCACACTTCTTGGTCAACACGTAAGTCCCCTAAACGCCCACCAACAATAAAACGAGTCCAAGAAGACACATGTAAACTTCATCACTTATTTTATATATATAGCATACCTCACACCTCCATATTTTCTCATTCAGAAACACAATCTTTCAAAGAACAAATAATTTTCTCTGCTATTTTCTTTGAAGAAAAACAGTTCAAAATCACAGCAACTTAATTAGAAGCTACTTTCAAAGATGGGTTTTGGAAAGACTAGCGCTATTTTGATGATGATTGTTGTAATCTTGGTGGCCATTTCGTGCCATTCTGGGGTTGAGGCAACCAGGGTTTTAAAGGAGGATTTTGCTGGTGGTAATCAACATCAGACATACTCAGCAATTTACGAGAAGGCAAAGTACACCATGGATCTTTGGCTTCAAAAGTTGCCATCAGGATCTAGTCCTAGTGGTCCTGGTCACTAGTTCATTGAATTTATGAAATGCTTATACAACTACAAGCATATAGTACATACACTGACTTATAGGAGAGACAAATGTAAATGAAAAGAAAAATTCTTTGATTCTTATTATTTCTGTCAGCAGCTTAAGCTGTATTTCTTGCAATTTTCATTGAATAAATGTTATAATTCATGCATCAAAGAAAAGTTCTTTCTTTTATAGACTTTAATTTATTTATGTTTGCTTTGTCTTTTTTTCTTATTCTGCCGACCATAACTGTTGCATCTTTGTTGGTGTTCTCGTTTGAATGAAAACACAAAAATCAAGTTTTAAAAGAAATGGTAGGAGATTGATGTACATGCATGGGTAATTCGGGTCGGTTTGTAAAAATGTGAATGAAAAGTTTGACCGGAGAGTGGAGAACTATACCAGTGTCCATATATATGTGCTATTGAACAAATCAATTTCCTGTTAATATCCCATAGTTGATGATAAATAAGCCCCAACATGCAAGGTTGTAATGTTTATACCTTGTTTTAATGTGCTAGTGAACCAAAACTTTTAACAGGTTTACCTATATGTTGTCCAATCTTCTGCCATTTAAAATCACAATTCACCAAACTTGGGATGTGATATTTTTTTTTCCCAACAAAAAGACTTAAAAGAACAGTGTACATAATATAATACAAAAACTGCCGATGAGATATAACTAAATTACTGTTTCTTTCTCTTATCTTACAAGTGTGAGATCATGGGTTAAAGTCTTATTGGATGCATATATATATATATATATATATATATATCCTTATAAATAAATAAATAAAGCAAAAAACTATCGGACACTGTCGGTCAAATGCAACATTTTCAACCCATAGATACGTCAGCAAGGAAACCCAAAATATATTTTGATGTTTACACTATTTACTCAGTTGATGACTCACGACACAGTCGGCATGAAAAACCAAGATTTTGCTATTGACATAAGCAAATTCGTGTGCCATGAAGAAGAGAACTTAATTAATTAATACCAAGATTTACCTATTGACACATTCAAAAGTTTAGAAATCCAAATGTATACCCCATTTTCCCTTAGGCAGCAAAACGTGGCCTTGAAAATAATCCTTCAGTCTGCATGACTCCATTAGAACGCCGTAGTCAATACCAAATCCCTAAAAGCCCACATAGCATGATGAGATCAAGAAGACTTAGATCAATTTTATCACTATAAAAGCTTCACTTCATACTTTCTCATAAACATATACACAAAGCACCAAAAACCTACTTTCTAAGAATTCATAATATTCCTCCAACTTTTGGGGGCAATTTTAAAGATGAATTTCTGCACCCTATTGATCATTTTTTTCATTTCATTGGCTATCTTGAGCCAGACTAGTGTCAATGCAACAAGGTTGTTGTGTGAGGATTTTGTTAGTGCTAATCACCTCGAGAGATACTCGTCGGTCTACGAGAAGGCAAAGAACTCTATGGCATCTTGGCTGGAACGATTACCATCTGGACCAAGCCATGGAGGCAATGGCCACTAGTTTATTGAAGTTGTTGTTAGGTTCTAAGACTTCAGGAACTAAATGTATTAGAACTTCATTTTGTATATGTTGACAAACCATGATCAAAACAATGAGTCTAGGTTTAGGCTTGCTCAAAATTTGTTTAAGTGTAAGTTTGAATTGAGTGTTTTGCAGGAATTTACTGTGTAAAACTACAAGGCTCGATCGATCAAGAATCACAGATCAAAAAATTTTGTAGAAATTTCAAACGCAGCCCAAGCCCATATGACGTTTAGGGTTAAGTGTTTCACTCCTATTATAAAAGGAAAAACTCTAGCTACGTTTTAGAGGTCTTTATTGAGTTGTGTGTTAAGTCTTTTGTGAGATTTGAGAGGTTTGTACCTTCAAACACACACATAGAGCTATCAAGATTAAGATTCACATCAAGAACTTGATGGTTGTTTCAGTTGCTACATAAAGAACATTCAAGAAACAACAAAACTTTTGAGTGGAGTCTCAAAGTCACAAGTAGGAGAACTTGTGATTGCTACAGATCCAAGAAAGAAGTAGTCTATGGGTTTGGAGCTAACCAATTGTAGACTACATTACAAAGGGTTAGAGCACAGTATATATCAAGAAATTGACAAACAATATGATGCATGTAATGAATGCACATATGATGCATGCTCTAATGCATAAAATTTGTTCAATTTTCAAATTTCACCAACAATTGACCCAAACTAAAGAGTTTTAACCAAAAATCCCAAAATTTGAAAAATCCATTTTTCAAAAAACCAATCAAATTGATCAATTAAACACTATATCAGTTAGAAAACATGTAATAATGTACTAATTAACCAAAATCACAAGTCAATTTTAACCAATTAAGTCCAACTAAACAAAAAGCCTAATTTTGAAAATTTTCGAGCCCTAGATTTTCAATTCTTCTCAAAACACAAAATTAATCAACTTAATGCATGGGAATCATTATAACAACATCTAGGAACAAAAAGCCCTTGATCAAACTTGATTAAAAACAACCAAAACAATAAAACTCCCAATTTTTCTTTGTTCAAAATGTTGATAAAAAAATCCATGAAAATGCAGGAGGAAAAGCCTTGAAGATTTTGACCAGGAAATGACAAAAGTTGGATTGTGTGGATCGATTGAGAAAAGGAAGGAAAAGTGAAGAAAAAGTTTTTGAAAAAATGAAGAACATGTGTTGAGGAATTCTTTTTTATTTTTCTTTCTTTTCGAATTTCGATCAATCGGATACCAATCAGGTACCGATTTAGTAAGGAAGAGAGCTCCTTAAAATTTTCTTTAAGTTTTTGATCGGTCGAAAATTAGCTTCGATTGATCAAAATATGAATAAATCATATTCGTTTGATCAAAAACCAATCGAGCCAACCCAAGAGCAATGATTAAAAAATCAAGGAATTTTCGATTGGTCGAAAAACACATTCGATCAATCAAAATTTTGGAAATTTGAATTTTTGAAAAACTACAGAAGATTATGCAGAAACAACTCAATCCAAGTAATTTCATGAATGAAATGCATGAGAATGAGTTTAAATGTTTTTCAAAAACGTGAGTTTTCAACCCAGAACTTCAAAATAAGATTTTCAAACTCTTACCCCAAAATTTTCAACCCTTGAACATATTTTGTATCAAAATCATAGAATACATAATCTTGGATGGCCAAACCAAATTCACACACAATATCATGTACTAAGTTTAGTAAAGAATAACTTGTGAAGTGTGTGCAACTAGTAACAGCATTAGATACATGTGGGATAATATGTAGATAGTAATCAATTACAATTTTTACATTATTCATCACATAAATTTGAAAGTAACTATCGTCTAATGAGTTACATCATATAACTCTCACATCTCCTAGAAAATATGCTTGCAATCATGCATTTTTTTTTTTTTTTTTGCCTTATTGAATGCAGATTTTTTTCCCCCTTTTAAGGCTACACCTTATTTTCTTTTTGTGCATGTGTTATACTTTCTCGAGCACAAAATCTTATGATGTGCACTGTTCATGATTGACTAGTAAACAGTGGTGAGATGGTTATTTATGCCTTTCTTTTAGAATTTTTTAGTCCTTACAATCAAAACCATTTGACTTCAAAATCAAGAATATATGATTAAAAACTATAAACACTCACACAAACATGCACTACATAGTTAAACTAGCAAAGTGCAGAAAAATAAGTTCATCTAAGTTAAACAAGATACACAAGCATGTTATGCAAAGATAATAGGCCAACCTCAATTACATATCATGATGTGTAATACAAAACACATCCTTCCACTTTCCTCTTTCCTACTTTTTTTTTCTTTTTGAAGGAAACCAAAAACAACATAATATGAAATGCGTGAATGTAATGCAATGCAAATCCTAGAAACAAAAGAAAACAAGAAAGCAAAAAAAAAAAAAAAATGGTCATGAAGGATTTTGAGATGAAGCACAAGGGCTATGTCAGGAAGACTCAATTAGATTGAGCCTTTTGCATCTATAACTTCTTAGATACAACTTTGGTTTTGGAGTTATTATTCAGATTAGAATGATGAGCAACTCCAGCATTAGTATAAAGGTTTAAAGCCTTTACCAATTCACCAATAAGTGCCATAGGATCTTATGCTTGAGGCACAGGTACTTTTTTCTTAGTTGCTTGCTTATAAGCTTGCAACTTGAAATAGTTTGAGCAAGTATGCTCACTTTTTCCACAAAAATGACAAACCCACAAAGGTCTATCATGCTTCTTACCCTTAGGTAAGTTAGGACTCTTAGGCTTAGACTATTTAATATCTACCCTAAACTTCCTAGGAGTAGGAACTTCTTCTTTTGGCTTTACAAATTCTATCTTAGATGGTTCAGAAGAAGGAACAAAGTTTGTGAAATGAATTTTAGACTCAGAGATGCTATCAACAAAACCTAAACCTAATTTGTCTAAGGGAGACTTCTAAATACTCAACATGTGATCAAGTTTAGAACTAGCAAATCTATTTGACTGTTCTCTAGCAACAGACAATTCTAGTTTTAGGTTCTTAATTTTTTCAACCAACTTAATATATTCAGCCTTCACCTTATTTACCAGTTCATTAGCATCAAACAAATTCAGCAACAAGTTTTTCTTTTCTTGTTCAAGAATGGCTATCTTCTTTAGCCCTAAATCCACACTCATTGCATCCTTTGTAGCAACCTTGCATGGCTTGTTATAAGAGCACTCTCATCAGGTGTGCCAAATGCCAAATATTTGGCATTTGGCACACCAAACACCAAAAACCATCCCTTATCAGCTCTTCCAAATCTCAAAAAATTTGAGACATGGCTACAGTACCGTCTCAAATATGAGCCTGTACGGATATAAATGCTAAACACTGTTTGGCTTATTTAATTCATTTTTTTTCTCTCTCCTCCTATCAGATGTCTCTCATGTCTCTCCGTCTACATCTCTCGCTCTCTCGCCACGCCCTCTCGCCATCGCCGATCTCGCCACGCTGATCTTGCCACGCCGAGAGACAGAGACCGCCCGACTCGCCACTGATCACGACCCACTTTGCGACGAAGAGGAACTCCAATGTGAAGGACACGATGGTCGGAAGTGAAAACTTCCATCAGCGACGGCGACGGAGGTGGTTTGGGATGTGGGTTTGTTTGATTTGGTGGATGGGATGCGGTTTGTTGAATTTTATAATTGATTCGGTGGATTTGGGATGTGGGTTTGTTTGATTTGGTGGATGTGGGTTTGTGCCGGTGAAGGATGTGGGTTTGTTTGGTTTGGTCTCTCTGGTTGTGTTTTTTTCTTTTTTTTTTCTTTTTTGAGGTGGCGTTGGTGGATGTGGGTTTGTGCCGGTGATGGATGTGGGTTTGTGCCGGTGGTGGGTTTGGGATGTGGGTTTGTGCCGGTTTGGTCTCTTTGGTTGTGTTTTTTTTTTTTTTTTTTTTTTTTTTTGAGGTGGCATTGGTGACCGTCAGTGTTGTTACCGGTGGTCGCCGTCGGTGTTTGTGCCGGTGGTGGCCATTGGTGATGATGATGAAGATAGTGATAGGGATAGGGAGGAGGCAATATATTATTTTAATGTATAGTAAATATTATTTTAATGTATAGAATTGAAGTATAGAACATTTGATAAATGGTATGTTGTAAAATGATGTCCTAAAATGATAAAGTTGATTTTTGGTGTGTCAAAATGGCATTTTTTTTAAGAGAACTGATGGGAATGCTCTAAGTTTCTTGCAATTCAGCACTCTCAAAGAGTTCCCCATCAGAAGGGTTCACTTCAACCGAATCACTTTTATTAACTACAGCAGTAGCTGTGAAAGCAAATAAGTTTTCATCTTCATCACTTCCAGACTCGTGATCAGAAACTTCACCATCACTAAGGGTTACAGCCATAGTTTTACCCTTTGTTCTCAAGAATGTTGGACATTCTGATTTCACATGACCATACCCTTGACAACTAAAACATTGTTGACCTAGAGAATTACTAGAAGATTGACCAACTTTTTCTTTTAATTTTTCAGTATTATTGATTTTAGTTGGTTCATTTTTCTTAGAGTTCTTAAGTTTAGCATTGTTTTTACTTCTTGCCCTTCTATTGTTATTCTTGAGAAAGTTTCTAAAATTCTTGACAAGATAAGCAATCTTTGTAGAAGAGAGTTCATCATCAAATCCATTATCATCAACTGACTTAAGAGCCATTGATCTGGATTTGTTAGTTTTGGGTAGGTCTAACTCATAGGATTGTAAAGATCTTACAAGTTCATTAACAGGGATGGAGTCCACATCCTTACTTTCAGTAATGGTAGTTACTTTAGGTCTAAAGTCCTCGGTTAAGAATCTAAGAATCTTCCAAACTATTTTAGGTTGATCATAAATTTCACCCAAATTATATGCAGAATTAACAATATCATTTAGTTTAGCATGGAATTCATCAAAACTTTCATCCTCAAGCATTCCAATGCTTTCCAACCTAGTAGTCAACTGCTGCAACTTGTTTATTTTGACTGTCTTGGTGCCTTCATGCACAGTTTGGAGAATTTTCCAAGCAGTATTAGCCACCTCAACATTTGAGATTCTCCTAAACTCCTCCATAGAAACAACTTTAACAATAGCATTCATAGCTTTGTTATTAAAAGCGGCTACATCTTTTTGGGCCATTGACCACTCATGAATAGGAGTAGCCAGTTTCTCCCATCCATATTCAACGAAATTCTACACTCTCTCATCTATAGATTTCAAGAAGGTTTTCATCCTAACCTTCCAATAGGCATAGTTATTTCTATCAAAGTGCAGAGGGATCAAAAAAGAGTTACCGTGTTCTATGACAACAGGGGTCATGTATCAACTTTTAGATCAAGAAATTTAAAACAAGAGCTAACCTGCTTTGATACCACTTGTTAGGTTTTTAGAACCCTTGTCAAAATATGTTTAATCTAATATTAAACTAAATTGATTAACAAGATTGTTATTCAAGAATAGGTTAAACACAAATAAACATAAAACAGAAAATATAAAGAACACAAAGAATTGATAACCCAGGAAAACCAAACTTATAAAGAAACCTGGAGAGAATTTGACCTAATTATCCTCAAGGTAAAAATAGATTCACTATGAAAAAATTGAAGTTTTACAAAAGGACTTAAACCACTAACATTCTGATACTACCACATGTAGAAACTTACTATCACGACCACGTGCTAACTCCGAATCCATAAACTACTTCTTTCTTGGATCTACAGCAATCACAAGTTCTCCTACTTGTGACTTTAAGACTCCACTCAAAGGTTTTGTTGTTCCTTGAATGTTCTTTATGCAGCAACTGAAACAACCATCAAGTTCTTGATGTGAATCTTGATCTTGATAGCTCTATGTGTGTGTTTGAATGTAAAAACCTCTCAGATTTCACAAAAGACTCAACACACAACTCAACAAAGACCTCTAAAATGTAGCTAGAGTTTTTCCTTTTCTACTAGGAGTGAAACACTTAACCCTACACGTTATATGGGCTTGGGCTGCATTTGAAATTTCTGCAAAATTTTCTGATATGCGATTCTCGATCAATCGAGCCTTATTTTCAATCGATTGAGCCATGTAGTTTTACATAGTAAATTCCTGCAAAACACTCAATTCAAACTTACACTTAAACAAACTTTGAGCAAGCCTAAACCTAAACTTATTGTTTTGATCATGATTTGTCAACATATACAAAATGAAGTTTTAATACATTTAGTTCCTAAAGTTTTAGAACCTAACCGTTGTAAAGTGGGTTATACATGCAACCACAAGCATATATATGCTGTTAAATAAAAGAGTTATACTCTCTTACAATGGTGTGTAAATTTTCAATATACCGACAAAGAATTATACAAATATACTGTAACTGAAATAAGTGATCACACTTTGTAAATTGCAACTCTCTTGTGCATTTTTGCTAATTTATTCTGCTTATATGTTATTCTTTTTATGCATATATAAATATATAAATATATATATATTTATATATATATATATATATATATATATATATATATATATATATATATATTATATTGCATGGACATGTGCGTTTATTATCTCAGGGGAGAAATTGGCACTGAATCCTGTGCACCCTTGAAGGCTGCTGTCATATAAGAACAAGAAGAAGAGATTGAAAAGAATGTAGAAAAAAAAAAAATATAGAAAAAAAAAGAAAAAAGAAAACAAACCTGATACTGCACTTTATTTTTTTGGCATGCAATTATCTTAATATTTGAATAACCATGTCATAAAGTTGATCATATACAAGTACCTTTTCTTTTTCTTTTTCTTTATTTTTTTTTCAAAAATTTAATAATTAGATTGAAAATTTTAAATCATAAACATTTCAGTTAGAAATACTTGAAGTTGCCAGTTAAGTTTCAGAATCTCGATACATATGAGTCCATGAATTCGAATGCATTTGGGCTACAAAATCATTTTGTACATTAAAACATGAGACAATGGAACATGATAGAGTTATGGATTCAACCTCCTACTTTATGTGTTTACTTATCAAGTATGAATTTATAAATAAATCATGCTGATGCAAAGTTATTTCTTCTGCTTCACGCGTACATGAGTCACTTTTCCCAATCTTTTAACTGTCAACTTCTCTTATCTTTCAACTGCTGAATTACTCTTTTTTACCCAAAACCTTTAAAAAATATAAATTAAAAAAAAAAAAAAAAAAACAGAAAAAGAAATGCTTAATAAACAAGACTAGGCCACGAGTATGGTTTCTACTGGGCCCAGTAGCCTGCCTCACTTGTCAACTGAACATAAATTCAACAGTTTTGAGAGAGGTTTATGTTGGGGGATCACAATTTGACTCCCTACAACCAATCTAAAAATTGATCCGCATGGTGTGATAATAAAAGATTTGAGTGTGTCTTTCTCATCACCAATTGGTTTTAAGGTGGAATGACACAGCTCACGGTCCGACAAATGGTATCAGAGCCACTACAAGAAATCTGTACTATTACGGCGGGTGCAAAAATTGCGCTATATGTAGCATATTGCAGCGTTTTTTTGGACCACCGCTGTACATTGGATCTATTACGGCATTTTTTCGGACCACTATAGTAGTTCTAATCTTTTGTAGCGCACTACAATGGCGGTACATAGAACCGCCGCAATATGTGTGTTTTAACAGCGTTTACATATATATAGTAACACTCCAAAAACTTGCCGCAATAAATATAGCATTTGCGGGGATACTATAGCGGTAGTATCGAAATCTGCCACAATATGTAAGCTTTAGCGGCGTTATACCTAGCTATAGTGGCGCCCCATAAACCCACCGCTATAGCTAAGATTTACCGGCGTTTGTTTCAGTCTATAGCGGCAGTCACAGACCTTTGAATTAGCCATAATTATTCCAATTTTTCCCTCTTTTTTCTCCCCCACCTAAATCAATCAATTTAGACCCTAACGTTTTCATTTCTCATCCGATTGTATCCCTCTAAAACACAAACACACACACACACACACACACTTTCTCTCTCTCACTCTTAAATTAAAATCTCACATTGTTGATCTCAATACCCAAAGATCGATCTTCCCACCACCACCATGCATTCTCACTCTCAAACCCTAAATTGGACCTCTCTCTATTAGCATTCACTGCCGCCGCTAGCCAATTGAAGCCCCCAATGATCAATATTTGAATATTAATTTCACCAAGTCTAGTGGTATCGGGACTATCTATTAAGTTTGACTAACTGAAACTAAACTTTGACCTCACCTTTCTCTAAATCCGACAGTTTGATTGTGACCATAATTTGCCGAAATTAACTTTTCATTACACATTTCAGATCAAACGGTTAGATTTCAAGTCTAAATTTGGCGCGTGATAGACATGTGCTGTGTACCTATATGGTTCTTTTTTCTCAATCTGACCATCCAATTGGTATCAAATTTAACCAACACTAATATGTCACCATAATCTACAATTCCAATTATCAAGATTTGAATATGATTTTCACCAAGTCCAGTGATCTCAGGACTATCTATTAAGTTTGACCGAGTTTGACCAACTTGGACTAAATTTTAACCGCACCTTTCTCTAAATCCAATCGTTTAATTGTGACTATAATTTACCAAAATTAACCTTTCATTACACTCTTCAAATCTAAAGGTTAGATTTAAAATCTAAGTATGGCACGTGATGGACATGTGTTATGTACCTATATGACTATGTTCTCTCAATTTGACCATCCAATTGGTCTCAAATTTTACCAACACTAATATGTCACCGTACTTTTCAATCCTAATAATCAAGATTTGAATATGAATTTCACCAAGTCCGGTAGTATCAGAACTATCTATTAAATTTGATCGGGTTTTACTAACTTTGACTAAATTTTGACCGCGCCTTTCTCTAAATCCAACCGTTTGATTTGATTGTGACCATAATTTACTAGAATGAACCTTTCATTACACTCTTTAAATCTAACGGTTAGATTTCAAATCTAAGAATGGCATGTGATGGACATGTGTTATGTACCTATATGGCTATATATATTCTCTCAATCTAACCACCCAATTTGTTTCAAATTTTACCAACACCAATATGTTACCATTCTCTTCATTCCTAATGATCAAGATTTGAATATGAATTTCACCAAGTTCAGTGGTATTGGGACCATCTATTAAGTTTGATCCGGTTTGACCAACTTTGACTAAATTTTAACCGCGCCTTTCTCTAAATCGAATCGTTTAATTGTGACCATAATTTACCAGAATGAACCTTTCATGACACTTTTCAAATCCAACAGTTAGATTTCAAATCAAAGTATGGCATGTGATGGACATATGTTGTGTACTTGTATGATTATATTTACTCAATATGACTATCCAACTGGTCTCAAATTTCACTAACACTAGTATGTCACCATACTTTTCAATACTATTGATCAAAATTTGAATATGAATTTCACCAAGTCCAGTGGTCTCGAGACCATTTATTAAGTTTGACCAGATTTGACCAACTTTAACTATGTCTTTCTCTAAATCCAACCGTTTGATTGTAACAATAATTTACCAAAATTAACCTTTTATTATACTCTTCAAATCCAACGGTTAGATTTCAAATCTAACTATGGTGCGTGATGGACATGTGTTGTGTACTTGTATAGTTATGTTCTCTCAATCTGACCATCTAATTAGTCATACTATTTTTTTTTTTTTAAAGTAAACGTAATTAGGCACATATTAAAATTCTTACATAAATTTAATAATAGCTATGATCATTTTTTTTTTAATTTTTAATAAGATAGAACGTGTGATAATTTTTGTTATATGTGTGTGTGTGTGATTTTTTTTTTTTTTTTTTTTTTTTGGAGAAAGTTGTGTGGTGAATTTTATTGAGTATATGTGATTGTTTTTTGTATTTAAATTTTATTTCCTAGCTCATTAATATTAGATTCTTAATATTTTGCACTCATTAACTCACTTATATATATATAGATGTGTTTGATTCATGTACAATTACAAAATGCATAACAAAATGGTAATTGCTAGTCAAAAATGGTAATTAATTAAAAATTGTCTTCTTTTATTTTTATTTTTTCCTCAAAATAAACCTGTCTTCTTTTATTTTTCCCACCCAAAATTTCCCAAAAATTTGTTTCCCTCTTAACGTGTTTCACTTATAGCTTTTTTCCTCCCCAAAGTCAAAATCTGACTAATATTACTATAAAATATAAAATATTACTATTTATATTAAAAATAATTATTAAATATTACTATTTATAAAATATTTGTATATAAAATATTTTATTTATGAATATTTAGTGAAATGTACACCTATATATTAATATAGATAAAATATGTTCATAAATGTAAGTTACCTTAGTGGTTAACACACGTGCCATGTAGTTTTTCAAGGTCTCGTCCAAGGTTCTAACCTCCACAACAGCCTTTTTTTTTTTTTTTTTTTTTTTTTTTTTAATTTTTAAATTGCTATTATCAAAATTATGTCGTTTTGATTCTATTTAAAACACAACATAAAACCCTACATGTTTCTCATTTAGCCGCCCTGCCCATTTCCCCTAATCCTTTTCATTTTCTTTTCTCATTTCTCACAAGCAAACCTCATCTTCTCTCTCTCTTTGCTCGTTTCTAGATTCATCTATTCCGATCACTCCACTGCATTATCCTCTCGCTATACAGGCTAAACCCGAGGATGATGATGATGATGATTTTTTTCGGTTTTTTGCCCTTTCAGAGCTCCGCTTTCTTCCTAGTCCCACTCCGGTACCAGAGTCGAACCTGCGAGTGGCAGTTCTCGAAGGATTCCTGTTCAGGTTTGGATCCGGTGGAGGAGGAATTTTCAATTTTCACAGCTATCTCATTCTCTCTCTTCAGGTTTGATCTCTATCTATCTGATTTTCCTTCATCTGATTCTTCGATTATTAGATTTAGTTTTTTTTTTCTTTGAATCTACTATTATATATATATATATATATATATATATATATATATATATATATATATATATTTATATAATATGTTTTAATGTTAATATTGTTGTTGCAGATCTGTGAAGTATCTACTATAGATGAAAACCTTTGGTTTGAGTTTTTGAAACTGTAGTTTTGGTCTCTTATGTTAGCTGGGATTTTAGTGTTTTCCTTATCATGGAATGTTATAAGTATTTTGGGATGAATGTGGTTGGGTTTTTATGGGTCTCTGAGTTTTTATGATTTTGTACTATGAGATATTATCTGATATATTGATTTATGGGTCTTTGAGTTTTAATGGAAATATGTTTTGATAATTCATCAAAGGTTTGCTTTTTATGGATTTCTGAGGTTTTTTTTTTTTTTTTTGGTAAATAATAAAAATTTTAACTTTTCTAGAAATAATATTAGTTAATGAAAGCCTAGATTAATTTGTTTTAATCATAATTGATTTTTTTCTTCATTAACTTAGAGCAAAATCATTATAATTAATGATCATATAAAAGAAAGAAAAAAAAAAAAAAAAACCTAAAAACAAATACAGATTGACATATGATATATGATATATTTTATTATGCAATATCCTACTAATCAATCGCATCAGGTTGGAATTATCAATAAAGTCAATGGATTAAAGAGTCTGAATATTCCTGTTTCTCTGGCCTAGGGCGGTTACTTTCTAAACCCTAGCCGTCAGTAGAATTTTGGCGCCTACTTGTTGAGGAAGGCTTAGTTTTCTCTGGTTTTTGCATCAAAATACAAAGGACATCTTCATTTGTTGACTGGTATGGACTGAATCTCTGTTTTGTGGGAGAATTTTTATCTCTCAAAATCTGAAGGAAGTAAATATGTTGTGGAGGAGTATGTGAAGGTGGGAGAGTTTTTTATTGCAGCACGTTTCTTCACAAGTCGAGCCCTAAGTATGGATGCCATTGCGTGTACTTTTAAGTTGCTTTGGAGGACGAGGAAGGGTTTGAAGTGCGTGACATGGGGAATCACCGAGTCTTATTTGTTTTCTTGGACAAGCAAGATGTGGATCAAGTTATTAGGGGAGAACCTTGAACGTTCGATAAACAACTTGTAGCTTTGAAACAGGTGGAGAAGTATACAGATATTAAGAATTTGGTGTTTGATTATACTAATATATGGGTGCAACTACATGATGTACCTATTGGTCTTACTTGGAAGGCAGCAGCATATATTGTTTCTATGGTGGGAAGGGTGGATAAGAGTGTTCTTGAGGATGAGAAGTTTGAAGGAGGAAACTTTATGAGAGTAAGGGTGGCTGTGGATGTGACAAAACTGTTATGCAGGGGACACAAGATTGCTTTGAGTGGTGGTATTGAGAGTTGGGTGAGTTTTCGCTATGAAAGGTTACCTAATCTCTGCTATTGGTATGGTAAATTGACACATATGGATAGAGAGTGCCCTATTTGGCTTAAAGGGAAGGGTGCTTTGACAGAGAAGGATCATTAGTATGGCTTGTGGTTGAGAGCTTCAACCCTAAATCTAGCTAGGAAAACAGTGGTGAAGGTGGCGGGTTTGGAGGATGAAGACCCTATCATTGGTGATCAGAGTCATACCTCTGATTCTGATGATAAGGAAAGGCTGCTAGAAAGGGAGAATGGAAGGCACTCAGTGACTGGCTCAGAGGCTCATGAATAGGGGGATAGTGTAGGTACAAAGTTAGGATTTTTGGAAGGTTTAGGCATAAGGGGGGAGGCTGTCCATGCATCTCCTACGTTGGACCTCATTCCAAATGATCCAAAATTGATAACCCCGATTTTAGTGGATTTAGAATTGCCTACAATGGAGGGAATTGGCATGCATAGGAGGATACTTGAATCAGATTTTCAGGTGCAATCGGATGCCATTGACACAGAGTTGACTAAGTTTGATATTGGCAAGGGTGTAGGCGTGGATTGTGGGATTGGGCAGGAGCATCATGTTGATGTGCACAATGGGGCTGTTTTGAACTCATCGGCAATGAACTTTGTCAAGGTTAGTGATGGGTTCAGTCAGCAACAAGGTTCAAGTATTAGAGGTACAGGGAGAGCTAGAGTCTCAAAAAGGCCGAAACGTTTAATTAATGAGGATAGTGTTATGACCAAGGGAAGCAAGCGGTCTGTCTTTAGAAAAAGAAGCCACAAAGAGATTGACTCCAAGGTTGGTACAGAGGTGGGGTGTAAGAAGAGTAGGAATGTAGAAATTTTAGAATTATCGATGGAGGCTGGGTTCCAGCCTTGCTGGGAATAATGAATCTCTTAGCTTGGAACTGCCAGGGGCATGGGAACCGCCTTGCAGTTGAGGAGCTTGGTGAATTAATCCAAGCAAAAGATCTCGGGATAGTTTTTTTGTTAGAGACTTGTTCAACAAAAACACAGATGGTAGGCATTCGTAATAAGTTTAGGTTTAATGGATTGTTTACTATTTCTAGTGAGAATAAGGGGGGTGGTTTGGAAATGTCATGGAAAGATAGTGTTAAGGTATGGGTTGATAGCTTTTCTACTTACCATATTGACGTTATTGTTAATGGTGGGACAACAGATGCATGGTGGCTTATAGGGTTTTATGGTGAGCCAAATACAAGCAGCAAGGATGAAGGGTGGAATATGCTAAGGATGATTAGTTCGAAACCACACTTGTCGTGGTGTTGTATTGGTGATTTTAATGAATTACTTCATGTGCAGGAAAAGAGAGGTGGACCACCAAGGGCGTATAGTTTCATGCAGGCTTTCAGGAATGTTTTAGATCAGTGTGGCTTTGTGGACTTAGGGTACTCAGGTCCAGATTTCACATGGCATGGTTGTCATCGAGGGGAGTTGATTTGGGAGAGGTTGGATCAGGGGGTGGTTAACTATGATTGACTTTCTCGGTTTCCTACAGGTAGGGTTCGGCATCTGCACTGTTACACCTCGGATCATCGCCCGATTCTTCTTTCTCTAGATTCAAATGGTGAGAACCAAAGGTGGAAAAGGAAGCCATTCTGGTTCGAGGCAATGTGGTTGATTGATCCAGAATGCAGTGGGGTTATTTCCATGGCATGGGCTTGTAATGCTGAAGGTTCACCAATGGTAATGGGTACCAAGAAAGTGGCTAAGTGTAAGAAGATGTTAAGGCTTGGAATAGGGACCGGTTTAGGAATGTTTTATAGAAAATTAAAGAAACTAAGAAGCTATTGTGGAGGGCTGAAGAGGAGGCAGTGAGATCAAGGAATAATGGAGAGGTGAGGAGGTTGAATCAAGAGTTGGCCGAATTGTATGCAAAAGAAGAAAAAATGTGGCTTCAGAGGTCTCGGCTATAGTGGTTGCAATGTGTAGACCAAAGTACAAATTTTTTTTCATGGTTCAGTGACTCAGAGAAAGTGAAGGAACTTTATTAAGGGTTTTAAGGATGCAGAGGGTACTTGGCATGAAGATGAGGACCATATTTCGGGTATGTTTACTGCCTATTTTGCTAAATTATTTACCTCCTCTAACCCCCATGATTTAGATCGTGTATTGGATGGTGTCCAAAATGTGGTAACGGATGATATGAGGGCTAACTTGGCTAAGCCTTATTTGATGGAGGAAGTTGAGTTTGCAATTAAAGAAATGGCCCCTTTAAAAGCTCAAGGACCAGATGGAATGCCCCCGTTGTTCTATCAAACATATTGGAGTGAGGTTGGTATGGATATTTCTCAGGCAGTATTATCTAGTTTAAATTTAGGTTCACTGTTGAAATCTATTAATCATACTTTTATCACCCTTATTCCTAAAGTTCAGAATCCAGAACGTGTGACTGATTTCAGGTCTATTAGCTTGTGTAATGTGATCTATAAAATTGTTAGTAAGGTTACTGCAAATCGTCTGAAATCTTTTCTGAATTCTATTATTTCAGAAGCTCAAAGTGCTTTCACTACTGATAAACTGATTATTGATAATATTCTTATAGCCTTTGAGTCTCTCCATCATATGAAAAATACTTGTACGGGAAAAACAATTTTCATGGCTTTGAAATTGGATATGAGTAAGGCTTATGATAGGATGGAATGGTTGTTTCTTGAAAAAATTCTCTTACGGATGGGATTCCAAGAGTCTTGGGTGGCTTTGATCATGGAGAGTATCACGACCATGTCTTATTCCATTTTGGTGAATGGTGAGCCTAAAGGTTTGATTAAGCCTTCTAGGGGTTTGAGACAGGGAGATCCCCTCTCACCTTATCTGTTTTTATTTTGTGCGGAGGGGTTGAATGCCATCATTAGCGGTGCAACTTTGAAGGGGGAAATTCAAGGTTTTTCGTTGTGTAAACAAGGACCTAAGATTACTCACCTTTTTTACGCAGACGATTGCTTGTTGTTTTGCAGGTCTACCTTGGCTAAATGTGAGAAGATCCAGGAACTTCTCTCTTATTATGAAGTGGCTTCGGGGCAGATGATTAATAAAAATAAAACCACTTTATTTTTTAGTAAAATACTGATGTGTAGATTCAGGAGGCTATTAAATTATCTCTACAAGTTCCAGCAATACAACATTATGAGAAGTATTTGGGGTTACCCTCTTTTGTTGGGCGTGGAAAGAAAGCATGTTTTACTCAACTTAAGGAAAGAATTTGAGCCAAAATGCAAGGGTGGAAGGAATGTTTGCCATTTCTCTTCTTCTTTAGTTTATTGTGTGTGAGTTTTAGTGAGTTTCTTGTTTCTATTCTGGATAAGAATTCATTTTTGTATATATATATTTTTATTATCTATATTGTTCTTAATTTTTTTTTGAAGTGAAATATATATATATATATATATATATTAGTGGTGGGAGGCGTTTGGAGTGGCTCCCAAAAAAGAATGATAACAACGAAAAGAAGCTCCCAAGAAATGTGTAAGCCTTATTGTGTTGTTTATCATTGTTATTTATCTAGTTTTCCTTTGAATTTTTTTAAGTATTTATAAAAGCCTATATATATATATATATATATATATATAGATTTTTGGTGTTAAATTTTGGGTACAGGAGCTTTGGGATTTGTAAGGGTTTATATTGTGTTGTAACGTGTTTAATTTTATGTGATATAGGCCAAAGGTTTCATTGGTACTTTTCTTCAATTACAATACCTCGTTGGGACCGCCATATCGGGTTTTGGTAGATACCAATTTCATCAATTTCTTTATCAGGAATAAAGTGAGTGATTAGTAGTTTTATTCCATTTTATTTTAAATGGGTTTGGTTCATAAAAATGCATAGTTTGAGAGAAATTTTTATTGTTCATGACTTACTGAATTTGTGTAATTACCAATTGAGAAGGAAAAAAAAAATCTAAGAATGAGATAGAAATCCTAATTCAATTCTAGAGCTTGTTCTCTTCCCATTAATGCATTGAAGGATATGTTCTAGAAGTATGGATAAAAATAATAACTTTAATGTATTTTGACTCAGTAACTTTGCATTATAATCTTAACTTATGCAATTTCTTTCATTGTTGTGTAGCTGGACTTGGAGAAGGGAATGATGAACTGCCTATATGCAAAATGTGAGTTTCGAATCATTGTTAGACTTTAGAGTTCTTGAAAGCTGACCTTATTGTTGGGATCACCATTGCTAGCTTGGCAATCCCTCGGGGGATTAGTTATGCTAAGCTAGCCAACTTGCCTCCAATTCTTGGCCTATGTGAGTGCTAGAACTTTAGGGAGTCCAGTTTCCTCTCTGCTGAATTTGCTAGCTACTAATATAGATCATGGAGGGTTGGCAAGCTTCTAGGACATATAATGGGCCTTCTATTTTAGCAATATATATATATATATATATATATATATATATATATATATATATTTTGGAAATCTTTTACGATTCTCATCTTGATAGTCATGCCAATAGGCGTTGCCTCAAATGAAGGAAAGACTTAGCCAATTCGAAGAGATGAAGCAAAGAATGACTCACATGCTTCAACAAATGCAACAAATAACTTCACAATGCAGTCAGGTTGGTATTGATGTTTGTTTAATTCCTTTGATCATGCTATTTCCTTGATGGGTTTGTCTTATAATTTGCTGTGATGACATTAATGTTTGTTTGCTGAGTTCCTTGCTGATAATTTGCTTTGATGGATATGTTGTTTTGTTTTTGATAGTACTCAAATTGCAATTACTAATTGGTTGCTAGTAGTGGTAGTCAATGAAACTCGTTTAAGTATTGAAGGTAGTAAGGTTATTTATTCAGTTATTCACCCTTGCAATTTAGCCAATAGGAAGTGCTAGTTGAGCTACAATGCTTTTGGCTGTTGTTTTGATTTCTGATAATACTCAAATTGCAATTGCTAATTGGTTGTTAGTAGTGGTAGTCAATTAAACTCATTTATTCAGTTATTTGCTCTTGCAATTTAGCCATAATTAGTGGAATTTGAATGGCTAGGTTAAAGGGCTGAAGTCTTAGCAACTAACTGATAACTTTTTTGTGTTATTAACTATTTGTGGTTGCCCTTCCTAGTTGGTTTACAGGTGAGTATGTTTGTTTATAAATGTTTCTGCCATTGGAGTCAAATGTATATCACATTTTGTTCTTCTTATCTTATTGTGCATCATGTAATCAGTCATTGCCATTGACTTAACTTGTAGTATTTTCACATTTTGATTCTATGATCTCTTGAGTATTGTTTGTTTCACTCCTTCTTAAGCAACATACCTCAGAGTTTGCTTGTAGATTTTAGTATTACAATTTTCCAAATAAATTTAGAATTCCAATCCACTCTCTTGAGATATGGTCATATAAAGCTTAGAATAAGTTGTTGAGAATACCTCATGTCTTTGTTTTTCAATAGATGCCATGTTGATATTACTTGCATTGTTTTGATTGATCTTTCATACCTATACATGCGGACATGACAGCCAAAGCAATTTTGGATGTTGCAAAGCAATTTTGGATTCCAATATTTGATATTGCTATGCCCTAATTATTGACTTTTTTTTTTTTTTTTTTTTTTTTAAATTTATGTAGGATGCTCCTCCGATCCTACAATTCCTAGCTCTCCAGAAATCATCAGCTACATCCCATCAACGAAGCAACTTATAAATTTTATGTTGGTGTTTGAGGACATTTTGTGTACAAAGAACCACATTTGAACAAACACATTTTTTGCAAATGTTGAAAAATATTTTGAAACACTTTGAAACTTTGATTATGGTATTAGCTTAATTTAAGTGTTGAAGGACTTTCTGTGTACAAAGGACCACATCTTTCTTTTGTTAATTTTATGATGATGGTTATAGACAATATTATGTATTTGATAATATACTTCTATGTTAATATAATTTTAGTTTGGAGACATTTGTGGTGTTATCTAGTTACATTTGTGGTATTGTCTTAGTGGAACTAAAATTATTACAGGTTATTTGTAATAGAAATGTGGTTTTAGAACCTAGTAGAGGGAAAAAAAAAAAAAAAAAAAAAAAAAACCTTTAGTGGCGAGCAAAAACCGCCGCTAAAAGACTAAAATTATGAAATAATTAGAGACCTATAGCAGCGTTTATAGCCCGCCGCTAAAGCCTTATACATATAGTGGCGCTTAATGCCCATAGCTAAAGGTTGTTACCTATAGCAGTGGGCCTATCACGCTGTTAAAAGGTCACTTGACCCGAATGGTAACCTCATATGGCGGGGATTTTATGCCCGCCGTAATAAGCCAAAAGTGCTGCTAAATGGCCGATCTATTGCAACGTTTTTTGTTACCGCCGCAATAGCCCAAATAGACCTTTAGTGGCGGTTTATTGGGCTTTTATGGCAGTTTTGGCCCGCCGCAATAGTACAGTTTTTTTGTAGTAAGCCAAAGTCATGGGTTCAAATCACGGGAGTGTCATTGTGAGGGAGGGATTGTTGGGAGGATCACAATTTGACTTCCTACAATCACTTTAAAAACAGATCCACATGGTGTGATGTCGAATGCCATAAAAAATTTAAGTGTGTCTTCCTCATTACTAATTAGTTTTGAAGTGGAATGACATAACTCATAGTCCGACAAAAAACCTTCAAAAAAGATCTAAAAACCTAACAAGTGGTATCAGAGTAGGTTAGCTCTTGTTTTTAGGTTTCTTGACTTAGTGTTGATCCTTGATCCCTGTTATCGTGGATAATTTTAAGTGTATTATTGTTTTTGATTGTGATGTTTTGAATAAAAAGGACACTATTGTTTCAGTTGATCTTTTTAAGGCTTGTGAAAGGAATTTGCAGGATTTTAGTCTTTCTCAGAAGATTGGTGTAACCCCTCAAATACACTCTGCTTTACATGGATTTTCACCTACAAAGCCGAAGACTCGTGCTATATGGGTGAGAAAAGATTCTCTAAGGTGAGTGTTGCTGACTTGTCCCTACTTTAATTTTTTCAATTATTTGTGGACATGTTTACTTTTAGTTTTTGGTTGTTTTATTATCTTAGGTTGTTTTGTTAAAAAAAAAAAAAAAATCCAAAAACATTGAAATATTTCAAAAAGGCAAAAATATTTTATTTTGTGTCTTGTTTTATTTGTTTTGAGAATTACATGAGTTATAATATCTTTCTCTTGATTTAGAACATGTTTGACATTGTGGAGAAACTTGAATAGTATGCATTGCTCAACTAAGTGCATGATTATTTTGAGATAAATATGATTTTGTATGAGTATGTACTAGTTTGTACATGTACTCATGGGTTAATTAAGAAATTGATATTTCTTATTTGGGTGCCTTTTGTTTTTGGTCATAAAATTTTTTTTAAACCAAAAATATTTTTATTTCTTTTGTGTTACGCATCATGAATATGTAATTGAGGTTGGCCTATTATCTTTGCATAGCATACCTATGTACCTTCTTTAGCTTAGATAAGCTTATTTTTCTACACTTTGCTAGTTTTAGCCATGTAGTGGATGTTTGTGTGAGTGTTTATAGTTTTTGATCATATGCTCTTGATTTTGTAGTCACATGCTTTTGATTGTAAGGACTAAAATTTTTTAAGAAAAATGCATTAATAATCATCTCATCACTGTTTACTAGCTAATCATGAGCACCTTAATGCATATCATAAGATTTTGTGCTCAAAAAAGTGTAGCATATGCACAAAAAGAAAATAAAGTGTAGCCATAAAATTAAAAAAAAAAAAAAATTATGCATGATTGCAAGCTTGTTTTCTAGGAGATGTGAGAGTTATATGATGTAACTCTTTAAGTGATAGTCACTTTCAAATTTATGTGATGAATAATATAGAACTTTTAATTGATTACTATCTATATATCACTTTATATGTATCTCATGCTCTTACTAGATGCACACACATCACAAGTAATTCTTTGCTAAACTTTGTACATGAGATTGTGTAAACTAGTGTGGCCATCCAGATTATACACTTTGTAATGTTTGATGCAAAATTCTTTGAGGGTTGGTTTAAATTTTGAGAAGAAAAAATCTAGAACTTTGTTTTTGAAAACTTAAGCTGAAGATTATGTGTTTTGAAAAACTTTTGGAATCATTTACATGCATTTTATGTCATGAAAAATCTTTTGAAAAATGATTCTGCAGAAAAATTTCTGGTTTTTCAAAAAATTTTGTTTTTCAGAGTCTCGATCGATCGAATGTGTTTTTCGATCAATTGAAATTTTCCATGTTTTTAAAGTCTGCTCTCGGGTTGCTTCGATTGATATTTGATCAATGCTTGATAGATCGAAACTGGAAAATTTTCAGTTTTAAGATTTTTGACCAAATTTTTTTTAGATTATTTGTGTTTTGGATTCACATGCATTGCATTATTTTTTGTATTCATCTTGCAGTTTTGCAGTCATATCTCTCATTGTTTTCACACACAACATGCATACACTTTGCTAATTTGGGTACTCAACTTGATTTAAAAATTAATTGATTAATTTTTGAATTCTGTACATTTTAGTATAGCTATTTTTTATGTGTGAATTGAGAAAAATATTTTTTTTGAGATATGATGGATAACAATGTGCAAATATTTTCTCTACTTGATTTGAGTTCAAACACCATCTATTTATGGGTCACATAGTGTCAAGTTTGCTTTTATTGAAAGAGATAATATTTTTTTTAAGTGTATCCTCAACTTATGTTTCTTTCAGTTTTTCCCCACCTCCTAAATTTTCCCCAAATTGTTTTTCCCAAAACATGTTTTGTTTTTCCTATTTTTATAGGGGGGAAAAGTTGTTTTTAACCTTTGTTGTTCTTAGAGGGAGTTGTTGCTCTTCATAGGGGGAGTTGCCTCTATTCTCTATAAAGTTGGATTCATTTGTTTTTTTTTTTATTCTCTATTTTTTCTTGACTTTTGTTGTGTATGTTTTCTGTTTACTCTTTGTTTGAGTTGTCTTTGTCAATACATGACAAAAAGGGGGAGAAATAGATGAAATGTGGGAATCCTGTTTGTTTTGTTTAGAGGGAGTTGAAATTGTGTTTGAAAGGGGGAGAAAATAAGAAAAAAAAAATTGTTTTGTTTATGGGGAGATGAAATTGTTTTGTAAGGGAGAGAATATAAAAATGTTTTTTTAATATATCTAACTTAGGGGGAGAGTTAGTTTACTTTTGTTTTTATATTTGTGTTTCATATTGTTTATATGTCTTTCTTTTCACACATGTGTTGATGTGTTATTTTGAGTGTGTTTGTTTTTAGACCCCTTAAAACACAACCAGCTTAACCCAGTTAATAAGCCAAGTGATTATTTAGTCAAATTATCAAGTCCAGGTTATCACAAACATCATATTATTGTAAAGTACGGAAAATAAAGAACACAACAATATGATAACCTAGGAAAACCAAACCGGTGAAAAAACCTGGGGAGGATTTAACCTAGTTATCCTCAAGGTAAAACTGAATCTACTATGAAAGAATTGAAGTTTACACAATAGCGACTTAGACCACTAACATTCTATTGCTACCTCGAGTAGGAAACTTACTACCATGACCACGTGACAGCTCCGAGTCCACGAACTACTTCTTTCTTGGATTCCCAGCAAGTACAAGCACACCCGCTTGTGTATCTTTAAGCTCTTCATGCAGCAACTGAATTGATCATCAAGTTCTTGATATAATCTAGTTCTTGATAACCCTAAGTATGTGTGAAGGCAACCATCTCTTGATCTCACAAAAGATTCACATGCACAGCATAAGGAGCAACCTAAAACGTGGCTAGGGTTTTCCCTTTTATACTTAAGACAAAACATAAAACCCTACACATCAAACGGGCTTGGGTTGAGTTGGAAATTCTGCAGAAAAAACAATCTGCACGACTTTCGATCGATCGAGTCTAATTCTAGATTGATCGAGCCAGACAGATTTACAAAGTAAATCCCACAGCTACTCAATTCCAATTTTACATACAATTACGTACTTTGAGCAAGTCTAAACAAGACTTAAATGTTTTGATCATGATTTGCCAACATTACAATATGAGTTCTAATACATTAGTTTCTAATTCCTTAGAACCTAACAGAGTGTTTCAGGAAAGATAGGTATTCTGATCAAGATCTTCTGTCTCTTCTTGCAACTTCTAGGTTAGAAGTCTTAGATTAGGATTTGTGTTGTATTTGGACATTTTGTTGTATATGGGCATTATGTTGTATGTGTGTTTTGTCACGAATTGTCAAAGGGGGAGATTGTTAGGTTTTGAGTTTATAATGTTGGCAAACCATGACAAAAAGTGAGTCTCATTGGTTTAGAATAGTGTACTTTTAAGTCCAAGACAAAAAAATCAAGTTCGGGATGGAAAAAAATGAGTTACGATCTATTTTGTTTGATTGGTACTCGATCGATCGAAAGTTGCATATCAACAAAAAATCAGCAAACGTAAAAAGCCTATAACTTGACTGTTTGAAGCCCAAATCGCAAGCTGTTTTTTCTAGTATTTAAAGGACAATATAAGCTAATCCTAGAGAGGGTTTTCAGAGTTTTTTGGAGAGATTATAGTGCATCTTGTGTCTTTTTTTGTAGATCTAGGGTTTTGTACCCGAAAGTTCTCTAAAGTTTTCTATCGATGTTATTCCTTGAAGAATCTCAAGATTCGGTGTTGTAGAAGTTGCTGCATACAAGATCAACGTCTAAGGAGATCCAAAACTTTTGAGTGGAGTCTCAAAGTGACAAGCAGGTGAGCTTGTGTTAGTACAAAGTCCAAAGAGAGAAGTTTGTGGATTCAGAGCATGCTCATGGTTGTGTCAATAAGTTCTACATGTGGTAGCAATTGGATGTTAGTGGTCTAAGTCTTATTATAAAATTTAATTCTTTCTAATGGATTTGTTTTTTACCTTGAGGATAGCTAGGTTAAATCCTCCTTAGGTTTTTTACAAATTTGGTTTTCCTAGGTCATCATATCGTTGTGTTATTTATTTTTCCACTGTTTTGCATGATATGATTGTTTTGTTTTAACTTGGATCTGAATAATAAACCTATGTATTCATTTGGTTAATCAATTAGATTAAATAATCTAGTTTATAGGGATCTAAAACCAAACAGTTTAGCCCATAAATTCAATAGTTTTTATTGACTCATTCAATTGGAGTTGGGATTTGGTTTTTAGTTTATAGGCCCAGCTAAAGTTTAATTTGACGATGCCTTCTTTCTTTAAATTACAGGCTTTTTTTTTTATAAAAAAAAAAAAAAAAAAGAATTTGAAAATTCTCTCAGTGAGACTTGAAATCAATAACTTAATGTTTTTGACTTAGTTTTTGTCTTTATTTTCTATGTCGGTAGATTATTTAAATTAAGATATTTGTAATATTTTTAGTCAGATTAACACCGTAAGTAATAATCCACAAAAAGCACATGTTTTATGTATTTCAAGCTTATAAATTAAAGGTGAAAGAATAGTTTGCCTTAGATTAGAGTAGGATTTCTATATTGTTAAAAAAAAAAAAAAAAAAAAAAAAGCTTATAAATTAAACATTCTACCTTATATTAATACCACTAATTTTCATTTAAAAGCACACTTAAAAAATACACTTTTTTTAGAAGACACAAAAAAAAAAAACTTTTTTGATATAAAAGACTTTATCTAAAAGACTTGAGCACTGGTAGGATAGTAAATTTGCCTGAATGAACTTCCTAGAATTTAACACCTAAGACTAATTTGCTATAATATTTCAAACCCCACGTGAGACTAATTCACAAACGTATTGGTCAACACGTAAGCCCCCTTAAGAGTCCACCAAAAACTACTAGTCCGAGAAGACACGTGAACTCCATCACTTATATATTGCATGCCTCACAGGTCCATATTTTCTCATTCACAAACACAATCAACCTACTTCTTTCAAAGAACACAAAATTTTCTTTGCCTTTTTCTTTGAACAAAGAAAGTTCAAAAATCCCAGCAACTTAATTTTGGGTTATTTTCAAAGATGGGTTTTGGAAAGACTAGCACTATCTTGATGATGATATTAGTAATCTTGATGGTCCTTTCGTGTCAAACTGGGGTCGAGGCAGCAAGGGCATTAAAGGACGATTTTGCTAGTGTTAATCAACATCAGACATCCTCAGCAATTTACGAGAAGGCAAAGTACACCATGGAGTTTTGGCTTCAAAAGTTGCCCTCGGGACCTAGTCCTAGTGGCCCTGGTCATTAGTTCATTGAATTTATGAAATGCTTATACAGCTACATGCATATAGTATATACAGTGACTAATAGGAGAGACAAATGTAAATGAAAAGAAAAATTCTTTGATTCTTTGTTCTTATCGGCAGCTTAAGCTGCTTGTATTGACGGTTTTCAATTTGCATTTGAGTTAAAGTTCTAATTCATCAAATATCAGTTAATTCTTTAATTTAATCAAATTGATAAGTCAGTATCATTTGAATTTTAATGAATCAAGATATATGACCATCTTGGCTTGGTATCCAAAAAATGTATGTCAAAAGTTTAATTGAGGAACTCTACAAGTGCCCATATTATATGTGCTATTGAACCAAATCCACGTTCGTTAATATATATATATGCCTGAGTTAATCATATAATGGGCTCTGACATGCATGGTTGTAACTTGTAACTTGTAAATTTACCTACCTGTTAATTAACATGCCATTGACCTAGAACATTTAACAGATTTACCTGTAGAGCAACGCCATAAACACAATATTATTCACAGTTTGTTTTTATAACAGTTGAGTTGACAAACTGTAATTAGTTTTTGTTTGAATCTATTATTATTGGCACTATTAACATCACTGATTTTTTTTTTTTTACTAACCTCTTCTAAGATTTTCTGTTTACGCTCACATATCCTCTAGTTTAGAAAAAGATACTCACTCACATAAAATGTAAACTATTTACAACAACCTCTAAATGGCTGAAAAAATATTTTAAAAAATCTCCGAAAAAATGCTTTAAATATATTTTGCATTGGCTAACAATTCATTGATAGGTGTATATATAAGTACCTCTACAAGAACAGTTAGTTCCAAATAGCACACAAAAGTTAACAATTCATTCAATTACCAAAACTGATTTACAAATAGCCTAAATTCTACTACTTGTACTAGTTGTTTGGTATTGGCAGCCTCTAGATAGTTGACAAGTGTCTAAATCTTATCGGCTAATGCTTAAGAAATCATCTAATTAACTCTCTAATTAGTTATAAGAGGATTAGGATATAACTACTTGAAATTGCCCTATATCAAGTTTCTCCCTCTTAAGAAGTACTTAACCTCAAGTGCTCTTGGTTGCCACAAGATTTGTATGAATTTCTAGCAGTTGCCTTGTATAATGAATTTCTAGCAGTTGCCTTGTTTGACCCTCCAATTTTAAAGCCTTCTTCATCTTGACCATTGGTTTAGGACTTGTTTTTTCCTTCTTTATTTGTAATGAGTAGTGAAGCACTATCTTTTGCAAACCTCGTGTGCTACACCTTCCTCCCAAGATGGCTTGCCTATCGTAATTGCATGATTGTATGTCTACTTCATCACAAAGAATGGAATAACAACCTCTTGAAAATCTAATTTTGTCTCCTTTATTTAAGCAAGACAATTTATGTTGATGCTTCAATTCTTACTTGTTCAAAATCTGTTGTGACTCCATATTCTCATAACTACATTTCTCAATCAATGAAAGGGCTAAGTTACTTAGAACAAATTGATAAGTGAAGAAGTACTTCTGCAAAAACCCTTAGTTCTAAATAGCACATAAAGGCTAAAAATTCATTCAATTACCAAAACTGATTTACAAAAAGCTTACATTCTACTACTTATACTAGTTGTTTGGAATTAGCAGCCTCTAGATGGTTGACAAGTGTCTAAATCCTATCGACTAATACTTAAGAAATCATCTAACTAACTAATTAATTAGTTATAAGAGGATTATGATATATATATTGGGACAGTAAACAAACATTTTGTCAATGGCTCGGGTTATTGAACATTTTCTTTATACACGTGAGTGACCAAGATCACCCTCCCACTATATTGACTTGGTGTATCCTGAGTAAGGGCACTATAGTAAATTTGAAAATTTGAACTTCCTAGACTTTGACACATTCGTGCTTGGATTTTTAGATAATAAATTTCAAAATTGACGACTAATAAATCACAACGTATTGTTCAACACGTAACCCAGCTAGCTAAACGCCCACCAACAACATCGAGTCCATAAATAGTTGAATACACATCTGAACTCCATCACTTATTAAATATAGCATACCTCACACCTCCATATTTTCTCATTCACAAACACAATCAATCTACTTCTTCTCAAAAAATTCTACTTCTTTCAAAGAACACAAAATTTTCTCTGCATTTTTCTTTGAAGAAAGAAAGTTCAACAATCCCAACAACTTAATTTTGGGCTATTTTCAAAGATGGGTTTTGGAAAGTCTAGCACTATTTTGATGATGATCGTTGTAATCTTGGTGGCCATTTCGTACCATTCTGGGGTTGAGGCAACCAGGGTGTTAAATGAGGATTTTGCTAGTGGTAATCAACATCAGACATACTCAGCAATTTACGAGAAGGCAAAGTTCACCATGGAGTTTTGGCTTCAAAAGTTGCCATCAGGTCCTAGTCCTAGTGGCCCTGGTCATTAATTCATTGAATTTATGACATGCCCAATTATACAAATACAAGCATATAGTATATACACTGATTTATAGGAGACAAATGTAAATGAAAGGAATAATTCTTTGATTCTAATTATTTTTGTCCGCATCTTAATTAAGTTACTTGTATTGACGGTTGTATTTTTTGCAATTGCACTAAATAAAAGTTTTATCCAAAAGCAGTTCTTTGACTGTGGGTATCATTTGAATATTAATGAATTAAGATATATGATCATCTTGGTTTTAAAAAAATATATTGTTTGCTAGGTCAATATCTTATTCTGGAAACCATAATTGGTGTTGTCTTTCTTGGCGTTCTAGTTTGAAGGTAAGCTCAGAAATCAAATTGTAAAAGAAATAGTAAAATATTGACGTTCACGCATGATTAAAATGTCCAAAAATTTGTGTGCTATTTTACAGAATCCACATCTTGTTAATATCCCAGAGTTAGCCACAAATGAGCCCTGTCATGCATGGTTGTAGCTTGTAATGGTTATACGTACTGTTAATGTTTTATTGAACCACAACTTTTAAAAGGTTTACCGATAGAGAAATGTTATAGATACATATATTTTCACAATTTTTTCACAATGGTTGAGTTGGTAAAACTGTTTTTGTTTCTCATTTGGAATCACTACCGACTGATATTATTTTTTATCTACCAATAACAACAATTACCACCTCAATAATTGTGGAATTTTTTATATCTCTAGACTTATTGTTACCCATATATATGTAGGAATAGCAATGGGGTGGGGCAGGGCTGAAGGATGAGATTTTTGCCCTTGCTCGCAGAGTTTTTTCTTGCCCTATCCCTAAACCTTTGGGCTGTGCGAAGTCCTGCCCATCCCATAAAACTCTACTTCTTGTTAATTTGCTTCACAATTATTATAATTTTAAAAAAAATATAAAACCTATTTCATTAGTAAAAATATACTTGAAATTACAACTAAATTTATCTCATCAAATCAAACTTATTTTTAGCAAAAACTAAATAATATTATGAATGTGTTTAAAAAGATAATATCACAAAAGAAAAAAAAAAAAATCTCATAGTATAACAGATAACAAAATAGAGAGCTATGTTTGATAGAATTGAATAAAATAAGCTAAATTAATATGTTTGTTCGAATAATAAGGCTTTAGGGGATGAAAAATTTAAAATTATAACCTTTATTAACGCGGAATAGGGTGGGGATAGGGCAAAGTGGGGCGAGGTGGGTCTAAAAAGTCTAAACTCATCCCCACCCCACCCCATCCCATCCCATCCCACCACCTCTACAGGAAAGAGAAAACCCGTGTTAGGTGAAGTGGAGAGAGATGGGTCAAGCAAGGCGGGAAAAAATTGCCACCCCTACCCATATTTTATCTAATCTTGTGCCATTTAAAATTACAATTCACCATACTTGGAAATCAACGTTTTTTTCCCAACAAAAACACATTAAAAAGCCATTTGTACATTATTAAAGGCAAAAAACAAAAAAATAAAAAAAAAAAAAACAAAAAAAAAAAACCTGCCAATGAACTCTAAATTAATTGTTATCTTCTCTCCATACAAGTGTTAAATGGAGGGTAAAATCATAGTTCAATACTTATTGGATATGAGTGTAACCATCTCAATAATTTCTTTTTCTTTTTCTCTCAAAAGAATACAGTATCAACTTATATTACCAGATCTTGTAACAACACTACTCAGTCAATGCAAAATTTTCAACCTATAGATAGTTTAGCATGAAAAACCAAAATATGTTTTGAGGTTTACACTATTTACTACGCTGACACTTGACTCAAAACTTGAAAAACCAAGTCTACCTTTGACATAGGCAACTTCATGTGCCACATGAAGGACACTTGTTAATTAATTCAAACTTAATGGCCGTGGACACATTCAAAACCTTGAAAAACATATGTACCCCCCTTAGGCAGCAAAACGTGGTCTTGATTAGTTTTTCAGTCTGCGTAACTACTTTACAACGCTCTAGTCAATACGCAAACCCTAAAAGCCAAATAACATCACGAGTCCAAGCAGACTTGGCGCAATTTTATCTTGTAGGGGCTCTATGAATTTTTCTCAAGATATTTCTTAAAAAGTATAAATTATACAATCTAATAAAAAGAGAAATACATATATTGACAATAACAATAATAAAAAAACACATAAATACATAAAGTTTATAATTGCCTTCTATGAGTTTTCATATTTTGAAATCGTTGTATGATAGTCTTATTATCAATGCTATAAACTACATCTCTTTTAATGTACACAACCAAATAAATATTCATCCACTGAATGTAGAACAAATTATGGAGCAAAATTTAATTTTATTGACTTAAAAAAAATTGGGTCTTCTCAAATTTTTTTAAAGGGTAGACAAATAAATTTTTTTAAATTATTATATATTAAAAAAAAAATCAGGTCAGGGTGGTCCCTGATTTTATCACTGTAAAACTTCACCCCATACTTTCTCATACACATACACAAAACACCAAAAACTTACTTTTTTCGGAATTCATATTCTTCCAACTTTTCTGCAAATTATAGCTATGAACTTCAGCACCATTGTCATCATTTTTGTCATTTCAATGGCTCTCTTGAGCCACAGCGGTGTCAAGGCAACCAGGCTGTTGCTAATCACCTTGAGACATACTCATCGTTCTATGAGAAGGCAAAGAACTCCATGGCGTGTTTGCTGGAACGATTGCCATCTGGACCTAGCCCTAGAGGCCCCGGGCACTAGTTCATGGAAGTTGTAAACAGGGTTATACACTTTCACCGATAAAACAAAGAACAAGCATATACTGTTAAATAAAAGAAATTTACAATGGTGTGTGATTTTCAATATACAGAATAAGAATTATACAAATCTAATGTAACTGAAAATAAACGTCTTTGATTATATACTTCAAAGGTGATAAGTGATAACAATTTGCAAATTGTAACACTGTTGTGCATTTTTCTGATTCATTTCTCTTACATTTTATACTTTTTATGCTTCTATATATATTTGCTTGTGTAAGATAATATCTGTAGACATAATTTTTGTGCTACAACTCTGATATGCCTGACTATAAATTATGAAAAAAAAAGAATTCAAACTTTTTGTCTCATTTTTCTTACTTCACTTTATACTATACCCATTTAATTCAAATATAATTTTCAGCATTTTTATTATTATTTCAGTTTCATAAAATAAATAAAAACCTAAACCATACCCATCAGCCATCACCACTGCTGCCATTGCTGCCACCCACCTTCGCTGATGTCATCAACAGTCAACCACCAGCTTCGCCCACTAGCTATCACCACTGGCCACCACTTCAGCAGTCATAGCCACCACTTTCTCCTGATCTACACACCGCATAAAACCCAAGCCACTCTCACTGCCCCTCTCAATCCCACCAACCACCATAACTCCATAAAAAAAAAAACCCATAAATCCAACCAACCACAAGACATTACTAGTGCTCTCTCTCTCTCTCAACCACCAAGCAACAACAATAGCAACTATAGTCAGCAAAAATCCAACCAAAATAAATCTGAGAGAAGGAGTTAATGAGAGAAACCGAGGGTGAGAACAAATCTAAATGTTGTTTGGTTAGAGCTTAGGAAAAAAGATATATATATATATATATAATTTTATTTTTTTGTGGGGGTGGTGACAGTGGCGGAGTTAGGATTTTAGTCTAGAGGGGGCAAAATTAAAAAAACAATATTAAAAGTAAAATTAATCTAAAAAATATTAATCAATAATAATAACAAAACAATGGTAAGAAAATATGAATATATTTCATAGTATTAAAATAAATAAACAAAAATTACCAATTCATAGTCATAGCTACAACAAATTTTACAAATTGATGTGGTAAAAATGTGAGTAGTGTTACTTAAACAATATAATGAATATATGTTTGAAATTATTTTTTGTGATTGGTGAGATGCTAATTTGTAAGACATAAGTAGTAAAATTTGTAATATCTCTAACATCACTTAATAATAAAATGCTATGAAATCTAAAAATGGTGAAAATAAAGATATTAAATAAAAAAGAAAAAGTAGTGAAATAGGTGCAAGACAGACAAAAACTACTTATGAGAATAGTGAAATGGTGAAAAGGTTACATGGTTTGGTCTTTGAGAATAATTTTTTCTTCCTTTCTTTTTCCTGGGTCACTTTCAAGTGGGTGTCCTTTTTTTTCTTTTTCTTTTTTCTCAATGTCTCAGGGACTAACTAGAGTAGACTACATATGCAAGGATGTTTTAGGAGTCAGAGGGGGCACCCAGAGGGGGCAGGTGCCCCCCTCTGGCTCCGCCCTGGGTGGTGATGATGTTTGTAGTGGTAGCAAAGTTTGGTGGTGGTGCTGAGATGTGTGAGGATTTGTATTTTTACTATTTTAGGTAAGTGAAATAAGAAAAAACATAAAATAAAGAGTTAATTAAATTGGGGGACACATGACAGATTTTTATTTGTGTAGCAGAAAGTAGCACAAAAAAAATGATATAGAAGATTTGGACTCGAAAAGAGTGGTAAATCTATATGAAAGTGGTAGACAACTACTTAACATTTGCCATGTTAGAATTGTAATAAAAGTTGGGGTGTTAAAAGAATTTTGTGTGTTATTATCTCTAGGTGAAAATCGGCATGCTTTTAGCTTTGTGCACCCTCACTGCTGTCATATATGAATATGAAGAAGAGATTGAAAAAAAATAAAATAAAATAAATGAAGAAACAAACCAACCTTATACTACGTGCACTTTTTTTTGGCATGCAATGATCTTTTTTTTGCACACGCATTATTTTACACGCACCCCAAAAGCCTCGAAAATCGTAGCTCCAAAGTTCAAAATCACGATTCCGGTTAATTTTAGAGGTATTTGTAAAATAGTTTATATATATATATATATAAAATAAACATTACTCACCTTTTATACGTAAAAACATGAAATGGTGGAATGGGATAAAGTGACAACCTCGTACGTTATGTCCCTTTTTATCAATTTATATAAAAACCATTAAAAGTGTATTCTCTTATCTCATTTCCCTTCCCTTATATATGTGTGTGTTTCTCAAATAAAAAAAAAATACTCAGTGTTATCGAGTTATCCCACATCGGTAAGGTGTGATATTGAGAAAGGGTTTATCACTTGCTCCGCGACACTAACTACCGCTTACTAACTACCGCTTGCAGTTTTGGTGTTGGCGTGTGAGTGTATTCCCTTATCTCATCCCCTTCCCCTATATATGTGTGTGTTTCTCAAATAATTAAAAAAATAAAAATAAAAAATAAAATAAAAAACGATTAAAAGTCCCAATCCTTTAACTGTCAACTTCTCCCATCTTTTAGCTAAGCAGTATGCTTCACTGGTCAAACTGAACTTTAGGAAGGCTGCTTGGCCCAATAAAATTCTTTTATTTTTAAAAGATATATATATATATATATATATATATATATATATATATATATTCATTTGAAGAATATTAGAAATATAGGTGTCGCAATGCTTTCATTTTTTTTAGAAGAAAAGGAAATTTATAAATTTCATCATTAGGAGTTAGAGAGCCTTAATTATTACATTTGCACCTATAAAAATTAAGGTTTTCTATAGTTTTTATTATTGTATTTTTTTTTACTTATATTGACTTCTATATGTTTAGTATGTAAAATAATATTTGAAATTAATTAAGTTTTTACTAGTTTCATAATGTTTAAAATTATTAGAATACTTTTCCTCAAAAAAAAAAAATTATTAGAATACTATAATTGTGTATTCTCTAAATTATTTAACAAAAAAAATCTTATTTTAAAATATTTAAAAGAATATCATTTTTTATCAAAAAAATTTCAAAGATAGTTCACACACTTTACAAACCAAATAAACAAAAAAATTATTTTGATTATTTAAAGAATAATTTTAGCGTAAATTTTATTATTATTATTATTATACATGAGAAAACATCGTATGCTAAATTCTGTTATAAACATTTTCAATATATATATATATATACACACAAAATATGTCATTCTCTATATATTTTGCTGGGCCCCTAAGCAAAATTTGTCTATGCCACGGCTTATTATACATTTTCTTTATTCACACAAGTTACCAATATTACCCTCAAACTGTATCGACTCACTTAATGTTTTAAGTAAGGGCAACTTAGTAAATTTGTATGTTGAACTCTATACATTATACTTTGTAGTTTATAGACTTTGAAAAATTCGGTCTTGGTTATTTGGTAATAAATTTCAAACTCTACGACTAATTCACACTTCTTGGTCAACACGTAAGTCTCCTAAACGCCCACCAACAATAAAACGAGTCCAAGAAGACACATGTAAACTTCATCACTTATTTTATATATATAGCATACCTCACACCTCCATATTTTCTCATTCAGAAACACAATCTTTCAAAGAACAAATAATTTTCTCTGCTATTTTCTTTGAAGAAAAACAGTTCAAAATCACAGCAACTTAATTAGAAGCTACTTTCAAAGATGGGTCTTGGAAAGACTAGCGCTATTTTGATGATGATTGTTGCAATCTTGGTGGCCATTTCGTGCCATTCTGGGGTTGAGGCAACCAGGATTTTAAAGGAGGATTTTGCTGGTGGTAATCAACATCAGACATACTCAGCAATTTACGAGAAGGCAAAGTACACCATGGATCTTTGGCTTCAAAAGTTGCCATCAGGATCTAGTCCTAGTGGCCCTGGTCATTAGTTCATTGAATTTATGAAATGCTTATACAACTACAAGCATATAGTACATACACTGACTTATAGGAGCGACAAATGTAAATGAAAAGAAAAATTCTTTGATATATTCTTATTATTTCTGTCAGCAGATTAAGCTGCTTTTATTGACGGCTGTATTTCTTGCAGTTTTCATTGAATAAATGTTATATAATTCATGCATCAAAGAAAAGTTCTTTCTTTTATAGACTTTCATTTATTTATGTTTGCTTTGTCTTTTTTTCTTATTCTGCCGACCATAACTGTTGCATCTTTATTGGTGTTCTCGTTTGATTGAAAACACAAAAATCAAGTTTTAAAAGAAATGGTAGGAGATTGATGTACATGCATGGGTAATTCGGGTTGGTATGTAAAAAATGTGAACGAAAAGTTTGACTGGAGAGTGGAGAACTCTACTAGTGTCCATATATATGTGTGCTATTGAACAAATCCATTTCCTGTTAATTAATATCCCATAGTTGATGATAAAGAAGCCCTGACATACAAGGTTGTAATGTTTATTCCTTGTTTTAATGTGCTAGTGAACCAAAACTTTTAACAGGTTTACCTATATGTTGTCCACTCTTCTGCCATTTAAAATCACAATTCACCAAACTTGGGATGTGATATTTTTTTTTTCCCAACAAAAACACTAAAAGAACATTGTGTACATAATATAATACAAAAACTGCTAATGAGATATAACTAAATTATTGTTGCTTTCTCTTATCTTACAAGTGTGAGATCATGGGTTAAAGTCTTATTGGATGCATATATATATATATATATATATATATATATATATATATATATATATATCCTTATAAATAAATAAATAATGCAAAAAACTATCGGACACTGTCAGTCAAATGCAACATTTTCAACCCATATAAGATATGTCAGCACGGAAACCCAGAATATATTTTGATGTTTACACTATTTACTCAGTGGATGACTCACGACACAGTAGGCATGAAAACCAAGATTTAGCTATTGACATAAGCAAATTCGTGTGCCATGAAGAAGAGAACTTAATTTATTAATACCAAGATTTACCTGTTGACACATTCAAAAGTTTTAGAAATCCATATTTATACCCCATTTTCCCTTAGCTAGGCAGCAAAACGTGGCCTTGAAAATAATCCTTCAGTCTGCATGACTCCATTAGAACGCCGTAGTCAATACGAAATCCCTAAAAGCCCACATAGCATGATGAGAGCAAGAAGACTTGGCACAATTTTATCACTATAAAAGCTTCACTCCATACTTTCTCATAAACATATACACAAAGCACCAAAAACCTACTTTTTAAGAATTCATAATATTCCTCCAACTTTTGGGGCAATTTTAAAGATGAATTTCTGCACCCTATTGATCATTTTTGTCATTTCAATGGCTATCTTGAGCCACACTGGAGTCAATGCAAGAAGGTTGTTGTGTGAGGATTTTGTTAGTGCTAATCACCTCGAGAGATACTCGTCGGTCTACGAGAAGGCAAAGTACTCTATGGCATCATGGCTGGAACGATTACCATCTGGACCAAGCCAAGGTGGCAGTGGCCACTAGTTCATTGAAGTTGTAAAATGGGTTATACATGCAACCACAAGCATATATATGCTGTTAAATAAAAGAGTTATACTCTCTTGCAATGGTTTGTAAATTTTCAATATACAGAAAGAATTATACAAATATACTGTAACTGAGAATAAGTACCTTAGATTACTTCAAAGTGATAAGTGATCACAGTTTGTAAATTGCAACTCTCTTGTGCATTTTTGCTGATTTATTCCGCTTATATGTTATTCTTTATATATATATATATATATATATGATTGCTTGGACATGTGCGTTTATTATCTCAGGGGAGAAATTGGCATTGAATCCTGTGCACCCTTGAAGGCTGCTGTCATATATGAACAAGAAGAAGAGACTGAAAAGAATGTAGAAAGGCAAAAAAAGAAAGAAAACAAACCTGATACTGCACTTTATTTTTTTGGCATGCAATTATCTTAATATTTGATTAACCATGTCATAAAGTTGATCATATACAAGTACCTTTTCCTTTTCTTTTTTTCTTTATTTTTTTTCAAAAAATTAATAATTAAATTGAAAAATTAAACCTTAAACATTTCAGTTATTAATACCTGAAATTGCCAGTTTAGTTTTAGAATCTCGATATATACAAGTCCGTGAATTCGAATGCATTTGGACTACATAATCATTTTGTACGTCAAAACATGAAACAATGAAACAATGGAACATTATAGAGTTATGGATTCAACCTCCTACTTTATGTGTTTACTTATCAAGTATGAATTTATAAATAAATCATGCTGATGCAAAGTTATTTCTTCTGCTTCACGCTTACATGAGTCACTTTTCCCAATCTTTTAACTATCAACTTCTCTTATGTTTCAACTGCTGAATTACTCTTTTTTAGCCAAAACCTTAAAAAACTATAAAAAATAAAAAATAAATAAAAAACAGAAAAAGAAATGCTTAATAAACAAGACTAGGCGACGATCGAGTATGGTTTCTAATGGGCCCAGCGGCCTGCCTCACTTGTCAACTGAACCTAAATTCAACAGTTTTGAGAGAGGTTTAGCCCATAGATCTAGCTTCTCGCTAGGCTAAGCATATTCTTATTGACTCATTTAATTGGAGTTGGGATTTGGTTTTTAGTTTATAGGCCCAGCTAAAGTTTAATTTAACGATGCCTTCTTTCTTTATATTACAGGCTTTTATAAAAAAATAAAAAAATAATAAAAAATAAAAAATCTCTTAGTGAGACTTGAAATCAATAACTTAATGCTGTTGACTTAGTTTTTTCCCTTATTTTCTATGTCGGTAGATTATTTAAATTAAGATATTTGTAATATTTTTAGTCAGGATTAACACTGTAAGTAATTATCCATAAAAAGCGCATGTTTTATGTATTTCAAGCTTATAAATTAAACATTATTGGTCTATAATATTCACCTATTTAGCAATTTTAGTTCCTAAAATTTCAAACGAGTGCTATTGATCTCTACAATTTCAAAAATAGACACCATTAGTCTTTCTATAAACTTTTGTTAATTTCCTTGCCTTTGTTGTGAAAAAACCAATTAAAACGGTTTAACATATACCCCTATGTGTAAATTTTTATTATTACAAAAAATAAGGTGTCATATCATTTAAAAAATACTACTTTATTTCTTCATTAGACATATAGGTAAAGAAAAAAAAATGAAAATTAATAAAGGAACTACTAGCTCTTATTTTTGAAACTTTAGGAACTTTTTTATAGAATAAAAACTTTATGAACTAAAAGTATTGAATAGGTAAATTTTAGTGGTCAACCATGTATTTTGGCCTAAATCTAAAACAAATGTTACAGGCTTCTTGTAAATTTAATTCAATAACTAAAGCTACAAAGAATTTGTTTTTTTTTTTTTTTTTTTTAAGAATCAAAGCTACAAAGATCTTGAAAAACATAAATGGTATAAAAAGTAAAAATATATGTGTAAACTTTAACTAATGGCCTCTCTTAGATTTGTTTTTCCAAATATTAAACTATATTGATATAAATGATTCGCGGATCATTGTCATACCATATGTAATTCATTAAATCAAGTCCATTCAAGGTATATTTTACTAAAAATATATCAGTTCATATAAATAATTAATTATCATTTTTTCCTCTTATTACACTTTTACCATATGCAATTAATTAACTCAAAGCATATTCAAGTTATATGCTCCTAAAATAGAGATTAAGAAATTTTAATAAAATTCTTCTTGATTTTGAATTTCAAATTTGTAGAATTAGAGATATGAATACTATTTTTTTTTTTTAATTTTTAAAAGAATGGAAAATTACAGATTGTATCGCTAAAAGTTAGACCCCCCATTGAATTTTTCCTCTTTTAAAAATAAGGCTATATTTATTGTATATAATTGCATATTTTTATTCTTATTATATTGACTTCTATATATTTAAGCATGTAAATTTACAATTTTTATTAGTTATAAAAAAAAGAAAAAAGAAAAAAAAAAGACACTTGTTATTTAAATTATTAAAATTCATTTTCATTTTTTTAAACAGTTCGTAATTTCTAAGATTATTAGTATACTCTAGTTTTACAATCTTTAAATTATCTAACAAAAATATCTTAATCTAAAATCTTTAAAGAATATTAATTATGAATAATAAGATTTAAAAGATAGTTCACATTTTACAAATAGAATAGATAAAAATTAAAAATTTTTTTAAAAAAAACCCTTAAATGGAGGTATTTAAAAAACCCTTGAATGAGAAACAATTGTATGATAAATCATGTTATAAACTAGTTTTATTTATAAGATATACTTGAACACTTTCTTTATTCACGTGAGTAAGGGCAACTAAGTAAAAATTTGAACGATTCTTTCTAAAAAAAAAAAAAAAAAAAAGTAAATTTGAACGATTGAACTTCATCAACTTTGACAAATCCGGTGTTGGACTTTTTGCTAATATTTCAAACTCCACGACTAATTCTTGGTCAACATGTAAACCCCTTAATTAAGCCTCCACCAAGAACATCAAGTCCAAGAAGACACGCAAACTCCACTTATATATAGCATACCTCACACGTTCATATTTTTCTCATAATCAAAACAAAATCAAACTACTTTTCTTTCAAATAAAACGCACAATTTTCTCTGCTTATTTCTTTGAAGACAAATAGTTTAAAAGTCACAGCAACTTATTTTCAAAGATGGGTTTGGGAAAGACTTGCAGTACAATTTTGATGATGGTCTTTGTAATCTTCGTGGTCATTTCGTGCCATTCCGGGGTTGAGGCAACCAGGACTTTAAAGGAGGATTTTGCTAGTAGTAATTATCAACATCACACATACTCAACAATTTACGAGAAGGCAACGTACACCATGAAGTATTATTGGCTTCAAAAATTGCCATCAGGACCTAGTCCTAGTGGCCCTGGTCATTAATTCATTGAATTTATGAAATGCTTATACAACTACAAGCATATAGTATAGTATATAAAGTGATTTATAGGATACAAATGTAAATGAAAACGTTAAATTTATATTCTTTGATTCTTTATTTTTATCATCAGCAGCTTGAGCTATTTGTATTGACGGTTGAATTTTTTGAATTTGCATTGGTATAAATGTTCTAATTCATTCAAAAAAAAAAAAAAAACAATTGTTTGCTGTCTATTTACTTATTAATTCTTGTTGGCGTTTTCACGTTTGAGTGTAAACTCACAACTCAAGCCGAGAAAGAAATAGTATGAGGTTGATGTACTTGCAGTCTTGCATGGTTAATTGGACAAGAATCTCTAGTGTCTTGTATTCGACATATGTATACCAAGTTTGACTTGGGAAGATATCTAATGTCCATATATTTGTGCTACCGAACCAAATCCGAAAAGAGTTACAGGTTGAGTAAAATTCACTGGCAGGAATGCAATATTTCTTTTTTCTATGAAAAAAATATATATGATAAAAAAAAAAAAAAAAAAGAGAGTTAAGAACGTGATCAGTCAGTCAATGCAAAAAATTTCAACCCAGTAGATAGTTTACCACGAAATGTATCCCAAAATCTATGTAGAGTTGTACACTATTTGCTCTCTATTGACCCTTGACACAGTTGAAACCAAAAACTAAGATAAGTAATGTTAAGAATATTGCAAATTTTACAACATAACTTTACAGATTAACTAATTTTGTTTTTGAAATCCACCGTATTCTTACATTCGTTTGGAGATTGCTTTAGCATTTTCCAAGCAAAGACGTAACTTTGACACGAGAACTTCATTTGTCTTGAAGATAAGCACTTAATAAATGGTCCTGTAGACGCATTCAAACCTGAAAATCCATGCATCCCCACTTCGGCAATAAAACGTGGCCTTGATTCTTTCAGTCTGCATGACTCGTCAATACGAATGCCAAAAAAGCCCACAAAACATCATGAGTCCGAGAAGACTGCTAGCACCAATTTATCACTATAAAAAGCTTCCATTCCATACATTCTCATGCACATTCACAGAGAACCAAAAACACCCTTTTTAAGCATTCATAACTCCAACTCTCTTGGGCCACTTTTGGTACTTTTAGAGATGAAGATCAACACCCTTTTGATAATTTTTGTCATCTCTGTTGCTATATTGAGCCACACTACTGCTGTGGAGGCAAGTAGGCCGTACATGTTGTGTGAGGGTTTTGGCAATGTTAATAACCTGGAGAGATCCTCGTCGGTCTACGAGAAGGCGAAGAACTCCATGGCATGCTTGCTGGAACGATTGCCATCAGGACCTAGCCCAGGTGGAATCGGCCATTAGGGTCTAATATATGCAGCCAAATACAAGCTTAAACTAGTAAAAGAAGCACACGGATTATGCATGTACTTTCTTTTAAATAAAGAAAATTATAGGCTCACACAGATGTGTAATACACTGATATACAGAATCACAAATTGAGGGTTATATAAATTTATTGTAACCAAATTAAATAAATTTATTTGATTACATTCAAAGTGGCAAGTTATTACTGTTTCTAATATATCGCTTACACACTTGGCTTATTTATTTACTTATTTTACGTTATTCATTGTCGGCGTTCTTGCATAGACTTGTGAGTTTATTGGCTTAGAGAGGAAATTGTGATGCCTTGAATCCTGTGCACTGCGCAGATGTTTGAATCATAATTGATCTCAATTGATCATATCTGGGTCCAATTTTACTCATGCATGTTGACATAAATATTTAGGGTTATGCTAACGATTGCTCTAAGGGTATTCGATAACAATTTATTTTAGAAAAGTTTTGACATCACTTTTATGGAAAATGAAAAAACCTGTCAAAATATTAATTGTTTTTTTTTCTTTTCCCATAAAAACTTTCTTTAACTGGATTCTTAACCAGTGTTCTAAGGGCACTCGTTAACCTTTCCCAAATATTTATACTTTTTTTTTTTTTTTGAGATACATAAATATTTATACGTTAAAACATGAAAGGAATGTAGGAGAGGGTCACGGATTCAATCTAGCACAGAATCTGTTCAGTTATCAAGAATAAGTGTACAATAAACCATGAAATGTTCTTACTTTTAAGTTTATATAAATATATATATATATATATATATATATATATATATATATATTAATTCCCAACATACCCCAAACTCTTCTGTTTTACACTTGCATGAGTCAGATTCCTAAACCTTTTATGTGTGTGACTTGAATGTCACATTGATTATTAGAGCATTAACATCAATTATTTTTTTTAAGAAATTATTTTGACATATTAAAAAGTTATTTTATTTATTTTAACACACAATTTATATTATATTTTACATTAAGGCTGCGTTTGTTTTGGCTTCAAACCATTTCAGGAAATCCTTTTACACCTTTCCATGTGTTTGGTTGCGCATGGAAAATAGAGTTTTCCGGAAAAGCATTTCATTTAACCATAAAATAAGCCCTTTGACCCCGTAAAATGAATTACGCTTCTGTTTTACCTTCAAATCATTTTTGGACTCACAAACGCGCAGAGAGAGAGAGAGAGAGAGAGAGAGAGAGAGAGAGAGAGAGAGAGAGAGAGAGAGAGAGAGAGAGAGAGAGAGAGAGAGAGAGAGACTGAGCTAGATCACACCCCAACCTCAGACGCGTCGGCGAGATCGCACCGTCGAGTTTGCGCTGCCGAGATCGCACCGCATGAAGCCTGTCGCTGCTTAACCAGTCTCATCGCCCATGACCAATCTCTCTCTTTCTCGATCTCCCTCTTCCTTTCCCTCAATTTGCGATCACTCTCTCGTCGAGTTCTCAGTTTTGATTTTTGAACTGGGTCTAATCATCGCCGCCGCCTGAAGTCCGTCGCCGCCGCCCTCTAGGTCGCCTCGTCCTCCTCTGGGTTAGATCATCTCCTCTTCTGGGTCTATCTCATCGTCCGCCACTCGCCGATCTATCTCCTCCTCTAGGTCGATCTCGTCGCTGATCTGCTTTCTCTCTTTGATCTCTGATTTTTTTGTTGTTGTTGTGGTGGTGTGGGTGGTTGCGTTTTGGTGGTTTCTGTGTTGTGTGGTGGTGGGTTTTGTGTGGATAGTGGTGGATTTTCTGTGGGTGGTGGTGGATTTTCTGATATAAAATTTATTTGGAAGTTAAGAAAATTGCTCAGAAAATGTGAAAAATTTTGTAGAAAAATAGCATTTTCAGAATGTTACCAAACACTGAAAATCATTTTTCGGAATATTTTCCATTGCACAACCGAACGTCCGAATTTTAATTTCCTTACGGGAATTCATTTTCCCCTGCATTTATTTTACACTCGGAATTCGATTTACATCGAACCAAACGCAGCCTAAATCTTTTATTTTAAGATTACAACACATTAAATTAATTTCAAACAATGCTCATATATATTTAAAAATTAACAAAACAAATATATTTATCATTTGTAGGGATCTGACGAAGAGAGAGACAAAGAGAAAGGGAGAGGGAGAGCATGTGGGGATGTGATGTGGGGCAGACAATTGAATAAAAAATAAGAGAGAGAGAGATGACATAACATGACATGACGTGAGGATGGGATATGAGAGAAAGAAAATTGAATAAAAAAATACCAATATATATAATAGTACCGGTTTATTATTATTATTATTATTTTTTAAAGAGAAAATGCATAATATCATTAACACATGAAAAGGATTACAATAGGGCCTCAGCCTACAACATTCAACCCAAACCAGATTGTATTAGAAAATCTAAGAAAGGTGGAGAAACACCTTTCCAAACACAACTGACATTATTACATTTTGCATACTGGGCAAGCTCATGGGCAGCCCTGTTGGAGTCCCTTTTTATATGTCGAAATGAGCAACTCAAGAAGTTCGATTTCGCAAGCTGAATCCCTTGGATCAAGTGGCCAGATTCACCACCACAAAGGTCCTGAGAAATGGCTTGAATGATAGAGGAAGCATCAGATTCAAAGATGGCCAACTGGACAGCCATTTCCCAAACCAAAAGAACTCCCTGCTCCATAGCAAAGAGCTCAGTCCATTCAGCCGAATAGTGCATAGGCAAAGCTTTACTAAGAGCAACAACCACACCTCCTTTAGCATCACGAATGATCACTCCCACTCCCGACACCCCGTGACCATCCAAAGACAACGCATCATCCACATTAATTTTGAAGAAACCCAGAGGAGGCGCTTCCCAGCCACCATTCGATGGTTGCTTCGTGGACAGGTACATCGGGTTAGCTTCCTGGAAGTCCTCAACAACTCCCTTCGCCATTTCCCAAACTTGCAGAGGGGAAAGACCATGCTCATTATGAACTATCTGATTTCGGTTATGCCATATAGACCAGGAAATCTCAAAAAAATATTCCAATGAAACCCCACCAGAGTTTGAACATATTTAGTGCACTAGATCTGTGAAGTCTTTCGCATTCAACAAAAAATTTAAAGGGCAACCTTGCTAAAGCGACCACACCGAGAGAGCAAAGTCATAAGAAATTAAAGCATGTATGAGGCTTTCTGGCTCTTCCCCACAAACAGGACAATTAAAGTCAAACTTAATACCCCTCTCCACCATCTTTACATACACCGGGAGCCCATCCACACAAGCTCTCCAAGAGAATATTTTTATTTTTGCAGGGAGTTTCAGCTTCCATAAATTTTTCCAAAGATAAGCATTTGAGTCTCCGAAAGAGCATTCCCCGACATCAGTACCATCTTGGAGATTGGCAGCTATGTGATAAGCACTCTTGACAGTGAAAGCACCCTTTTTATTCCCAATCCAAATAAGATTGTCCTCCGGCAAATTCTGACTTAGAGGAATTTTCAGAATAGTGTCCGCTTCAAATGGCACGAAGAGTGCCCTTACAACACTAGTTTTCCACCACTTAGTCTCTTGATCAATGAGAGAGGAGACCATGGGAAAGCCATCAAAATCCCTGGGAGGGGTAATGACTTTGTAAGTGGAAGGGATAGGGAGCCATTTATCCTCCCAAATGTGAATTAACCGCCCATTTCCCACTCTCCAAAGAGTTCCTTTCTTAATGACTTCGAGACTATAAAAAATGCTTCGCCAGGTAAAAGAGGGGTTGCTGCCTAGGCTTGCATTAAGGATGTCACCATAGGAGAAATACTTGGCCTTTAGCACACGTGCAACTAGGGAGGAAGGGTTAGTAAGAATCCTCCAAGCCTGTTTTGTGAGCAAGGCAAGGTTAAAAGCTTGCAAGTTCCTGAAGCCCATCCCGCCAAGAGATTTAGGCTTGCACATTTTCTTCCATCCAACCCAGGTAATCTTAGTCTCCTGTTGTTTTTGGCCCCACCAAAAGCTTCTCATTTCTCTTTCAAGGTCGTCACATAGGCACTTAGGAAGAAGGAAAAAGCTCATCGTATAAGAAGGGATGGCTTGAGCCACCTCTTTAATAAGAATTTCCTTACCCCCTAAGGAGAGAAACTTACCCTTCCAACCTACCAGCTTCTTACAAACCTTCTCCTTTATCTCTGCAAAAATAAGCTTTTTTGAGTGACCAATGATGGAAGGGAGGACAAGGTACTTTGTGTGATGAGAATCAATCATCGACCCAAGTATGTTTAGGATTTCATCTTTGAGCTCCTAAGAAGTGTTTGGGCTGAAGAAGATTGAAGACTTCTCAGTATTGATCTTTTGCCCCAAGGCAACTTCATAAGTTCTGAGAATTTCCTTCAACTTGTTGCATTCAGTACCATTGGCTTTACAAAAGAGAAGACTATCGTCAGCAAAGAACAGGTGATTGATTCTTGGAGATCCCCGACATATGGATATACCATTTAGTTGCTGTCACCAAGCTGCTTCATTTATGAGAGTTGAGAAACCTTCAGCACACGACAAGAATAAATAAGGAGACAAAGGGTCTCCTTGCCTGAGTCCCCTAGTAGGCATAATGCTTCCATGAACCGAGCCATTAATGATAACTAAGTAGGTTACCGAAGTTAGACACTTCATCACCAGACCGATCCATGACTCATTAAAGCCCATCTTCCTCATTACCATTTCAATGAAGAACCATTCAATCCTATCAAATGCTTTGCTCATATCCAGCTTAGCCACCATAAAGATATCATTCCCATTCCTTTTGTGTTTTAGATAGTGCATAATTTCATAAGCAACCAAGACATTATCAGTGATGAGCCTATTAGCCACAAAAGCGCTTTGATTTTATGAAATGATAAACAGCAGAATAGCTTTGAGACGGTTAGCCAAAGTTTTTGAAATTAGCTTATATACCACATTGCAAAGGCTAATTGGCCTAAAATCAGTCATTCTCTGAGGATTTTTATTCTTTGGCACAAGGGCTATATTAGTTCTATTAATTTTAGAAATAGACATGCCATGATTAAGAACATTCAAAACTAAATTAGATACATTAGTGCCTACTATGCTCCAATACTTTTAAAAGAAAAGTGCGGACATACCATCGAGGCTAGGAGATTTAGTTGGGTGCAACTGCTTTAGGGTTGCAACAACTTCTTCTTTGGTGAAGCCTCTGGTTAGCTCCATGTTCATTTCATCAGTCACCTTAACCGGGATGAGATCAGTCGCCTTCTCAATCTGGCTTGGCGAGGAAGTGGTATATATTTCCTCAAAATAGGAAATAGCGGCTCTAGCAATACTATCTTGGTCACCACACCAATTCTCAGATTTATCCCAGATACCCAAAATAGTATTCCTGTCTCCCTCTTTAAGCCAGTGAGCCTTTGACCGCTAACACCAGTAAGTTTACTCACTGTCAAGTAGTTCATTAATTTCTTTCCTAGTCTGATTTATTTCATCACCCAGCAGACCATCCCTATCAGCTTGAACCAGAGAACTTAGTCGTTTTCTTTTCTCTTGAATTTTCTTCGGAATTTGACCAAAAGTAGTAGAACTCCAAGCTTTAAGATCAACAGCACAAGTATTTAAGGCAGCAACCATACCTTCTGACGTATTTACATTGCCCACACTACACCAGGCCTTCTCAATAATATTTGTGCATGCTTCATTTTTAGTCCACATGGCCTCAAAATGAAAGCTTCTTGCGCGGGGCTGTTTTGGAGCTCTGGGGTTGTGGACACGGCCACGTGACGCCTCTCGGGATGGGTTTTCAAGAAAATAAAGGTTTGATCTTGAGAGTATTTTTTTATTAGAAAAATCATGAGTTTGAAAAAAAATTGAGGAGTCGCCACTTATTTTATTATTTTTTTTTAAGGGAAAATAAAAAACAAGAAATAAAACCCTTTCTTTTTTATTTGATTGACTCAATGGATAAGAAAAATGGTCTACGTCCACCAAGGACAAGTTCGGGGGTCAAATTACGCCGTGGGAAGGTATGAGGTACCCACGCACGCCCGGTATGTCTACCTGTCTTTACTAAATAAGTAAGGACTATTTGATGTTCAATTAATCGTTCAATGGGCACAATATTATTAATCGAATTCATTACACCAAATCAAGCAAGTAGTTGATTTTATGACATGGTGGCCTAAAGCTAAATCATAAGACAAAATAATGATGATAAAAATAAGCAACAAGTTAATAACGAAACAAAATAATGACAAAGAAATTAACAACTACTATATATATGTATATATATATATATATATATATATATATATATATATATACATATAAACATGTGTAAGCTTAAACTCTTCCAAGTCATGATTTGAGCAACATGAGAAGATTTCATTTTAAGGGAACCAGTGGGATTACTTTTTTTTGAGAGAAAAGTGGGCTTAATCAGATTAGCTTGTGACTTGGTTTTGATTTGAAGTAGAAAATGAAGTATATTTTTATTTCTATTTGTGGAAACCGAAAACATAGACATGGTAAAAATAAAGCATATTCTTATTTTTATTTGTGAAATCCGAAGTCATAAACTTGTTTTTGATTTGAAGTAAAAAAAAAATAATAATAATAGTGATAAATAACGATAATAATAATAATAAGAATAATAATGATAATAAGAGTAATAATGATAGAATATATTTTTATTTTTGTTTGTGGAGACCGAAATCAAAAACTTGCCTCTTATTTGAAGTAACAAAACAAAGTATATTATTTTATTTCATTTGTAGAAACCGAAATCATGAGAGATGTTGGAAACAACATGGTCTAGCCAACAAGTAGAGGTTAGCTACGGTGGGAAAAGAAAAAAGAAAGAAAGAAAGTTATGTCTTCTCACAAGTTTTCAATGGGCCCATCTTTTAAGAAGTCACATGCATGATTTAACCCCACTCTTCTCTCTTGGCTTTCTTTCATTACTTAACCGGTTATAAGAAAAAAACTCTTTTTTATTACAACAAATTTTGTTCTTTGTTCACAGGACAGCCAAGTTTCAAACATACAGACTGAAAAAAAAGACAAATACCCAGCAAAACATACCCAGCAAATCTATGACTTCAAACCACTGAATCACGCAAGAATAAAGGGTGGGAAGGTTGAAAACATACCTAGCTCCCTTGGACGAGTTTGATGGTGACTCCGTTGAGACGAACGGCGACGACAACGGCGCTCTTTGATGGATGGCCCTCCCACCACGCGATACTCCACCGGCAATGGTTGACGAAGAAGTGCTGAAATATCTATGTACGGTGTGGGATTTGTCCCCCCTCAGGACCGGGTTTACTCCCAAGAAATTTCAATCTCTCAATGCTTTTCTTTTGTGTTTTTTGAAATCTTTTTTGAAAATTAGAATGCAAAAAAAAGGTGTCCTCAAAATGATTTTTTTGGAGCTGAGAAATAGATCTGCCCCTTTGTTCTTGAATCCAATGGAAAACAAAAGATGGTCTTTCCGTTTTTCCCCTTTCCCTCTTCTTCCTTTTTTTCTTTCCCTCTATTGTTATTTTTTCCGTCCTTATATGGTCTCCACTCCCTCTTTTCAAAATTTTAAAATCCACCCGTTATCAGTCTGTGCATTTTTGTTTGCACCCTACTGCCCGGCTGGAACAGTGGAATGACAACCAAGACAAAAAATCCTGCAGCTCAGGGCACGCCGGACTTGCTTTGCTTAATGTGGGAGGTGTTTGTCCACTGTATCCAAAACACACGTCTCACCCTTCAGTTTTATTTTGTCCTTTCCTTTTGGGACCACTAAAGCTAGGTTTGGTAGTATTTGAATTAAAATACAATTATTTTTAAGTTAAATTAACAACAGGAGTTTGAGGGACGAAACTTGATTTTTTTGGATATAGCTTTCAAAAATTGAGGATTTTGTGGAAAAATGAAGAAAAGGAAAAAAAAAAGACAGGTGTGCATGGATTAAAAATTGTAGCTTCAAATGCAATCAAAATAAAGATTGATAGTAAAAACTGTGAATAAATAAATAGAGAAGTTGAAAAATAAAATAATTAAGTGTCAAATGAGAGAGATTAGAGAGTTATGCATGTCATTTAATTAGTTCATCATTGGGGGGACACATGCGCAAAAGGCATACATTATAATTGGGGAACAAAAGAGGGTGTCTACAGGGGTCTGCAATGTACAAAGCACAATGATTTGAAGTGGAATCTACCAGGTAGTTAACTCTTACCTCACCAAACTTATCAATCCAATTACTAGTTGCAAAAGCCCTATCCAGCCTCAAATACACTCTACTGTCACCAGACTGCATATTGCACCAGGTAAAATCTGTCCCCGAATAGCCCAAGTCCTTGAAACCACAAAGATTAACCACAGCCCGAAATCTATCCATCTGACTTTGACATCTTGCAGCTCCGCCTGATTTTTCTTCCATTGATAGAATTTCATTGAAATCTCCATAACAAAACCAAGGAAGTTGAGATTGATTCTTTAAATAAGCAAGTAAATCCCAAGATTTCTGCCTCATGTGAGTTTGGGGGTGACCGTAGAAACCCGTGAGCCTCCATTTAAAATTTGAGCTCTCCTCCGTAACAACAGCATCAATGTGGTGGTTGCCAAAGCTTTTAATCTCCAAATTTATCTCCCTCAACCATAAAAGAGCCAAGCCACCGCGGCGCCCTTGACACGGAGCAAAAAGCCCATTCGCAAATCTGATTCTTTCCTTTATTCTCTCCATTCGCCGTTGCCTTACCTTAGTCTCCGAAAGGAAGACTATTTTGGGATCCCAACATCGCACCAAATCGTGCAATGCTTAAACTAACCAGGGGTTCCCAAGCCCCCGACAGTTCCATCCTAAGGAATTCATGGCTCCCGGCGGTGCTGCATTGCAGTCACTGCCGATAATTTTGCTTCCTCATTAACACTTCCATCAACATCCATACATTTTATTTTCCTGGCTGTGCTTTCTTCTCCCTTTGCGAAGAGTAGAGCTAATTAGCGTTTTGAACCTACGTTTGGACCTTTGACTTGTTTTTCTTTACCTTGGGCCGAACCTTGTTCCCTTGCTATTTTCTTTATACGGCATTTCTTTTGCGAGCTTTTAACAACTACTTGGGCTGTTGCTGAGACTTCATTTGCTTTAAGTGTTTCGGCCCAATTGTTTGGCTTAAGTGGGCTGCTTACCTCAGGGTAGCACTCCTCTGTTGAAGTGGGGTAGCTTTTACTGAGTATAACACTACATTCCTCAAGCCGAGTCACTGAATCAGACTTTTCCATTGGGATTGGATCAGATCCCACTCCACTTGACCCTCCATTTTGTCCCAAAACCGTACTTTCAGTTACCTTTATGTCCCATCCAAGCCTAGCATCAGCTGCCAGACTCATATGAGTGTCTGACACGCCACTTTCCTGCCTCTGAGTGGACTTGTTGGAAAATTTTGAATTTTGAAAACTTCCACCATCCTTGTTTTCTTCCACGTGATGTGCCAGAGAGAAAGAAGACCAGCCCATAGCAGCGACACTTTCTCCATTTGCTCTATCGTCAGTCTCAACATTTTGATTGCTACTTGAAAAAGTCTTTTGCCTTACATTTCCTCCTTTGAAACTTACATTTCCTCCTTTGAAACTTCCATTTCCTCTTAACCATTCCCCATATTGCTTTGGAGTGCCTTGCTGGTCTGTAGGAACCTGATAGTGTTTATCGTTATGGCTAAGCATTCCACATAGGAAGCAGAATGTTGGAAGCCTTTCATACCTAAAATGAATCCAAAACTTCTCACCATCCTTGCTTACAACATGTCCGCCTCTACGAAGAGGCTTATCTATTGGAAGATCCACTCTAATATGCAGGAACTTGGCCTGATCTGATTGACATGCCCGTTTGTCTACTTCAATAAGGTGTCCCAAGCTTCTTCCAATATCTTGCCCAACCTCCTTTGACATGAGCTCAAATGATAGTCCCCACAGCTGAACCCAAAAAGGAGAATGAGTGAAGACTATATTTTTAATAGTGAGGCCCTTCTTCCATCTACAAAGGAGAAGCAAATTGTTCTCAAAGTTCCATGGCCCACTATTTTCAACCCAATCTCTCTGGTAACTGGAACTAAACTTGAATTGTAAATGTTGCTTCCTACATCAACTATTCTCAGCTCTGACCCTATCTTCCATGCTGCTTTTAAAGTACTTTTTAGAGATCTTATATTTTGTTGTCTATCTGAAAGAAGCTGTCCAAACAAGCTTAACGAACACTCTTCCAGAAGGTCATCCTAACTTCGTGCTATTATTGGTATTTCCTCTTCTTCCTCTTTAGTGAGGTAGAGGTTTTATAGTTCTTCAATCACTGCTTGCTTCATTGGGAAAGAAGTGTTTTGAGGGGGGTGAAAAGCCCCACTGAGGGGAGCTGAGATCTCTTCCAGAAGGGAGAGGAGTGAAAGGCTCTTACAGGGTGAGAGAGAGAGGAGCTCCTACGAGGGAGAGAAATAAAGTAAATGTCAAAGAAGAAGAGGAGCTCATAAATGTTCCTTCTTTAGCAAATGTCAAATTTATTTAATATTTGAAATATCTCATAAATGTTCCTTCAAAAAAAATCTCATAAATGTGATTTTTTATTTTTATTTTTATTTTTTTGTGTTTTGGTGTGCTAAATGCTAAAAATTTAACATTTAGCATGCCTAATACTATTACTCTTAATGGATTAGAACATGAATACTATTACTCTTAATGGATCAGAACATGAGTTACAATGGAGCAATCAACTCAGGTATCCTATAGAAGCCAATGTATAGCCGAGGAAGTTCGGCTGTGGAGTCTCTACTAGGGTGCAATATTTTACCACGCCAATTTGTTTCTTCCTACACCAAAAAATGAGGGAATAGCCAAAAATAAAACAAAAACTTATATCCATTAGAGCATCCACATCGGTAGTCTTAAAAAATTTAACTTTTAGCAACTCAAAAAAATTACTTTATCTATTTTAACATTACACTTTACAATATACTCAATATCAATAGTTTTATTTTTTTTACTACTTCATTTAAATATTTTTTTATTCATTTTTTATTCTTACTTTATTATTTATCTTCTTACTCTCTTCATTTTTGTCTCTTTACCATCCGCAACCATCGAATAAACAATAGTTTTTTTTTTTTTCCTTTGCAGTTACAGTAAATTTGTAAAGATAGCAGTTCAATTGAGTTTACTGTTCACCATTTGAAAAAAAAAAAAAAATTTAGATATACCACCGTCACTATAGCCTGCTTTTTAGACTTTTAGTAATTGTGCCATCATTGTCGGTGCTCTCATCCAATTTTTAATTTATCTTCAAATAAGGTAGGTAAATTTTCCCAATGTTTTTGGTTGACTTGTATTTTCTCAATGGTGTGCGGTGCAAGCAAATTGAGGTATGGTCGGATTTGCTTGTTGTTCCATTGTGGGGCCCAATGACTTCAAAACGGAAGAGTACATGTTTTTAATTTCTAACACTTTTCTCTTGGAGTATGTAAAAATGTACCTCTACTACCACAAATAAATAAATAAATAAATAAATAAAACACATTTGTGACAATTATCATACTTAGAAAATTATAATTGATTATTTGTTACTTTTTCATAAATTTACACTTTTTTTTTAATTATTCATAGTCTACCATATAGACAGTTGTAGCAAGAGTTATAATATTTTTTAAGCAAAAATGCAAAATCCACCTTTTATGTTTCATCAAAATTTATTTTAGTCCTTTAACTTTCAAGATTATTCAATTAAAGTTTTTCCATTAACGTTTTGATATATGTTGTGATTAATTTTCCAATTTTTTTAAATTTTTCTACAAATTTTTTAACTTAAAAAATTCAATTAATGATTGAAAAATATTTTTTTAGCTTTTTAAAAAAAAAAAATTAACAAAAATTGGCAGAAAGACCTTAATTAAATAAATCTAAAACTTAGAGGATTGAAATGAATAAAAGTAAAATTAGTGTGTGTTTGGCTCTAAATTAAAAAACCAGCTTATTTTACTATTTAGCTTATTTTCGCTACTATTCATGGCCACACTGCACTTTTTGTTACTATTCATAAGTCTCATTATACTATTTCAGCTAACTTTTACCTTTATCTATAGTACTTTCAACAAAAAGTTTTCAGTTTCAGCAAAATAAGCGGATTTTAAACGGACCCTTAAAGGACTTAAATTAATCTGAAGAAGCTTAAGAGGGGGTTTACATTTTAGCTTTTTTTTTTTTTTTTTTGTTTTACTAGAATTTTTGTAGAGTAGAATTTCGTTCAAATAAGTTGTGCTAGTTGGCACACCGTATCTAACACTTTATGTTTTTTTATTTCATACAAAAGAATATAAGATCTAATTAAAATTACCATTGACTAATTCAAAAGTCCTTGGTCAACAAGTATTTATATGTTCCCTAAAAGCCCACTAAAACCAACGTGTCAAAGAAGACTGATGTTAACTCCATCACTTATATATACCTAACTGGTTCATATTTTCTCATATACTTACCCAAAAAACCTAGCTCTTTTTAATGAACACACAACCTTCATTACTTTTTTCTTGGAAGAAAAATTAAAGTTCAAAAATCACAGCTAGTCAGGGGTAATTTTCAAAGATGGGTTAGCAAAGTTTAGCACCATTTTGATTATCGTTATCTTAGTGACCATTTTGTGCTATACTGGGGGTCAAGGCAACCAGAACATTAAAAAATAATTTTGTTAGTGGTAACCACCTCAAGATATACTCAAAAAGTAATTATTAGAGCATAAAATGAAACATAGAAAGTCGAATAAATTTTTTTTATTATATATTCAGTGCAAAGGTCACCATGGCATTGTCCCCAACGGTTGCCATCGAAAACTAGTCCTAGCTAATGACCTGGTCATTAGTTCATCAAATTTGGGAAGTTCTTGTACTAGGTTACAGCCCCACACACGCACACACAAAAAAAATATATATATAAATATATATATATATATTTATATAAATTAACGTAGGAGAGACAATGACATGGTCTTTGTCTGCAGCTTGTGCAGCATGACCACTTTGCAATAAATTTAATCCTTGACCTTAAGAATGCGTTTGGATTGGGATGAAAACTTCTGCGTTTGCGTTTTGTGTTTTTTTTTTTTTTTTTTTTTTTTTTTTTTTTTTTTTTCACGCGTTTCTGAGCGTTTTGAGTGTTGCGGCTACTGTTCATGCACTGTTCAATGAACAGTAGCCGCAAACTTTGACTTTTCAAATTTTTTTGGACCAATCACAGCACATCGTGTACTGTTTACGGACCCACAAATTTCACTTTTCAGTAACTTTTTCATTAAAAATGGGTCCCACGATACTATTCACACATTTAAAAATTATTTCGCTACAGTGTTTTTCAGTTTTCAGTTTCAATTTTCAGTTTTCAGCTGTATCCAAACGGACCCTAAATTTAACCAAATTGATAATTAACTCAGTCTCGATTACATTTTTAATTTTCCTTGAAAGGGAATAATTAACTCAGTCTCATTACATTTCTAATTCTCTTTGAAAGTGACTACTGTATTAAGTTTTTTTTTTTTTTTTTTCGTAATGTGATCATAATTATATATATATATATATATATATATATATATATATATATATATATAAAGTTATTTTTTTAATGTTTTCTTACTTATTTTGGAAACCATAATTCTTGTCATGTTTAATTTGTTGGAGTTTACATTTGAGGGTAAACTTTCACAACAAAGTAGTAAAAGAGATAGTAAGAGATTCACGTTCATGATAATTTCACTAAGAATCTAATGTCCTAATTAAACTATTCTGTGAAAGCGGGTATCCATTTGATCGGAAAACACTCTAATGTGCATTTGGATGCAACTTTTTACTAAACAGTGTGTTCAATTTGCCAACAGCTGCCAAGTGCTACTAACCACCTACGTCCTGTTAATATTTCTAGAATTGATGAAACATGCGCCCTCACATATGGTTGATATAGATATATGTTACATTATTGTTCTTTTCTTTTTGTTTTATTTGAATGGATATATCTTATATTTGTTTTGTTTTCGAGGGAAAGAAGTATGATTCGGTGTCACATTTGTTCCAAGGCAACAAGATGCAATGAATTTATTACTTATGGTTTTAGAAAGAGTTGCACTATTTTGATGATGATGATCTTTGTAATCTTCGTGGTCATTTCGTGCCATTCTGGGGTTGAGGCAACCAGGACTTTAAAGGAGGATTTTGCTAGTGATAATCATCATCACACATACTCAAAAATTTACGAGAAGGCAAAGTACACCATGAAGTATTGGCTTCAAAAATTGCCATCAGGACCTAGACCTAGTGGCCCTGGTCATTAATCCATTGAATTTATGAAATGCTTATACAACTACAAGCATATAGTACGTAGTATACTATATACAGTAACTTATAGGACACAAATGTAAATGAAACGTTAAATTTATTCTTTGATTCTTTGTTTTTACCATCAGCAGCTTGAGCTGCTGGTATGACGGTTGAATTTTTTGAATTTGCATTGGTATAAAAGTTCTAATTCATTCAAAAAAACAATTGTTTGCTGTCGGTATACTTATTGTTAACGTATATTATGTTATGGGCTTTAGGCCCAACTAGTTTACTTGTATAACACACTTATACTACACTTTACTTGTACTACACACAAAGACTTACTTGTACCGCACACATATGCCTCCTATATAAATGCACTCTTGTATATTCTTTTAATCATGAAATACAATTCAATCATTCAGTATTTCTAACACTTATTAATTCTTGTTGGCGTTTTCACGTTTGAGTGTAAACTCACAACTCAAGCTGAGAAAGAAATAGTATGAGGTTGATGTACTTGCATGGTTAATTGGACAAGAATCTCTAGTGTCTTGTATTCGACATATGTATACCAAGTTTGACTTGGGAAGATATCTAATGTCCATATATTTGTGCTACTGAACCAAATCCGAAAAGAGTTACAGGTTGAGTAAAATTCAATAGCAGGAATGCAATATTTCTTTTTTCTATGAAAAAAATATATATGATAAAAAAAAAAAAAAAATTAAGAACATGATCAGTCAGTCAATGCAAAAAATTTCAACCCAGTAGATAGTTTACCACGAAATGTATCCCAAAATCTAGGTAGAGTTGTACACTATTTACTCTCTATTGACCCTTGACACGGTTGAAACCAAAAACTAAGATAAGTAATGTTGAGAATATTGCAAATTTTACAACATAACTTTACAGATTAACTAATTTTGTTTTTGAAATCCACCGTATTCTTACATTCGTTTGCAGATTGCTTTAGCATTTTCCAAGCAAAGACGTAACTTTGACATGAGAACTTCATTTGTCTTGAAGATAAGCACTTAATAAATGGTCGTGTAGACGCATTCAAACCTGAAAATCCATGCATCCCCACTTAGGCAATAAAACGCGGCCTTATTCTTTCAGCCTGCATGACTCGTCAATACGAATGCCAAAAAAGTCCACAAAACATCATGAGACCGAGACGACTGCTAGCACCAATTTATCACTATAAAAAGCTTCCATTCCATACATTCTCATGCACATTCACAGAGAACCAAAAACACCCTTTTTAAGCATTCATAAACTCCAACTCTCTTGGGCCAATTTTGGTGCTTTTAGAGATGAAGATCAACACCCTTTTGATAATCTTTGTCATCTCTGTTGCTATATTGAGCCACACTACTGCTGTGGAGGCAAGTAGGCTGTACATGTTGTGTGAGAGTTTTGGCAATGTTAATAACCTGGAGAGATCCTCGTCGGTTTACGAGAAGGCGAAGAACTCCATGGCATGCTTGCTGGAACGATTGCCATCAGGACCTAGCCCAGGCGGCATCGGTCATTAGGGTCTTATATATAGAGCCAAATACAAGCTTAAACTAGTAAAAGAAGAACATGGATTATGCATGTACTTTCTTTTAAATAAAGAAAATTATAGGCTCACACAGGTGTGTATTCATATACTGATACACAGAATCACAAATAGAGGGTTATACAAATTTATTGTAACCAAATTAAATAAATTTATTTGATTTCATTCAAAATGACAAGTCATTACTGTTTCTAATATATGGCTTGCGCACTTGGCTTATTTTTTTACTTATTTTACGTTATTCATTGTCGGCGTTCTTGCATATACTTGTGTGTTTATTGGCTTAGAGAGGAAATTGTGATGCCTTGAATCCTGTGCACTGCGCAGATGTTTAAATCATATTGATCTAAATTGATCATATTTGAGTCCAATTTTACTCATATGCATGTTGACATAAATAAATAAATATATATATATATATATATATATATATATATATATATATATTTTGCTGAGATACATAAAATATTTGTACGTTAAAACATGAAAGGAATGTAGGAGAGGGTCACGGATTCAATCTAGCACAGAATCTGTTTAGTTATCAAGAATAAATGTATAAATAAACCATGAAATGTTCTTACTTTTAAGTTTATATATATTCACAACATACCACAAACTCTTTTGTTTTACACTTACATGAGTTAGATTCCCAAACCTTTTAGGTGTGTGACTTGAATGTGATCACGTTGATTATTAGAGCATTAACCTTAGATATTCTTTAAAAAAATATTATTTTGATATATCAAAAAGTTATTTTATTTATTTTAACACACCATTTTACAATATATTCTATATCAAATATTTTATTTTAAGATTACAACACATTAAATTAATTTAAAACAAACCTCATCTATATTTAATAATTAACAAAACAAATATATTTATCATTTGTAGGGATTTGACGAAGAGAGAGACAAAGAGAAAGGGAGAGAGAGAGGATGTGGGGATGTGATGTGGGATAGAAAATTGAATAAAAAATGAGAGAGAGAGAGAGAGAGAGAGAGAGAGAGAGAGAGAGAGATGACATAACATGACATGGCGTGAGAATGTGATATGAGAGAGAAAATTGAATAAAAAAAATACCAAATTACCAAAAAAAAATACCAAAATATGTTTAACACATATATAAAAGTACTGGTTTATTATTAGTACATTACTATAACAAATGTCAAATTTATTTAGCATTTGAAATATCTCATAAATGTGAATTTGTTTTTTTTTTTTTTTTTGGGTGTGTTTTGGTGTGCTAAATGCTAAAAAATTAGCATTTAGCACACCTGATACTATTACTAGCTCTTAATGGATTAGAACATGAATTACAATAGAGCAATCAACTCAGGTATCCTATAGAAGCCAATGTATAGCTGAGGAAGTTCCGCTGTGGAGTCTCTACAAGGGTGCAATATTTTACCACGCCAATCTGTTTCTTCCTATGCCAAGAAATGAGGGAATCGCCAAAAATAAAACAAAAACTTACATCCATTAGAGCATCTACATAAATAGTCTTAAAAAATTTAGTTTTTAATAACTCAAAAAAGTTATTTTATCTATTTTAACATTACACTTTACAATATACTCAACATCAATAATTCTATTTTTTTACCATTTCATTTAAATATTTTCTTTATTCTTTTTTTTATTCTTACTTTATTATTTGTCTTCTTATCTCTCTTCGTTTTAGTCTCTTTACCATCCACAACCACCAAATAAACAATAGTTTTTTTTTCCCTTTGCAGTTACAGTAAATTTGTAAAGATAGCAGTTCACTGTTCACCATTTGCAAAAAAGAAAAAAAAAAAGAAAAAGAAAAAGAAAAGAAAAGAAGATATACCACCGTCACTATAGCCTGCTTTTTAGTAATTGTGCCATCATTGTCGGTGCTCTCATCCGATCCAATGTTTAATTTATCTTCAAATAAGGTAGGTTAATTTTCCCAATGTTTTTGGTTGACTTGTTTTTTCCCAATGGTGTGCGGTGCAAGCAAATTGAGGTATATACGGATTTGTTTGTCGTTCCATTGTGGGGCCCAATGACTTCTTTTTTTTTTTTTTTGGTCAAAAGGAAATCGTATTAAAAACTAAAGAACCTCCAAAGAGGAGGGAACAAAACGGTCATACAGGGTTCCCACAGAATCCAAACTAAGCAGTAAAGCTACATCATCAGGGGGTTAAATAAAAATAGAAAAGTCTTGAGCAAGAAGAGCTCCCCTTCGAGCTAAAGCATCAGCGCATTTGTTGGCCTCTCTATAACAGTGCATAATTCGAGATTGAGGAATTTGACTAAGGCCTTCTTTGCAATCAGCAACAATAATATTATTGCTATTAGGATTGTCATTCTCTTTGGTCAAAAGCTCAACTGCTACTTTAGCATCCAATTCGATCTCTACTGCAGCAAGCTTGAGCGAGATACAAAGTCTAATCCCATCCCTCAGCGCCCATAGTTCAGTAGCCAGGCTACTGGTGGTTCCAATAGCACGGGCATAGCCCTTCACCCACTCTCCCCTATCGCTCCGGATAAGCCCACTGCCTCCTGCCAGACTAGGATTTCCTAACGACGAACCATCAGAATTGAGTTTAAACCAGGAAGTGGGGGGAGGGCCCAATGACTTCAAAACGGAAGATTACATGTTTTTCATTTCTAACACTTCTCTCTTGTAGTAAGGAAAAAAGTAACTCGACTACCGCAAATAAATAAATAAAACACATTTGCAACAATTATCATACTTAGAAAATTATAATTGATTATTTGTTATTTTCACATAAACAGTCTACCACATTGATAGTTGTAGCAAGAGTCATAATATTTTTTAAGCAAAAATGCAAAATCAACCTTTTCTGTTTCACCAAAATTTATTTCAGTCTTCTAACTTTCAATTTTATTTAATTAAGACTTTTCCATTAATATTTGTTATATGTTGTAATTAATTTTCCAATTTTTAAAATTTTTCTACAAATTTTTTAACTTAAAAAAATTCAATTAATGATTGAAAAATATTTTTCAATTATTTTTTCAAAAAATTTTAACAAAAAATTGACTGAAAGACCTTAAATAAATAAATCTAAAACTTAAAGGACTGAAATGAATAAAAGAAAAATTAATGTGTGTTTAGCTCCAAATTAAAAAGTCAATTTATTTTACTATTTAGCTTATTTTTTCTACTATTCATAGGCCCCATTGCATTTTTTGTTACTATTCATGAGTCTCATTATACTATTTTAGCTAATTTTTACCTTTATTTACAGTACTTTCATCAAAAAAATTTCAGTTTCAGCAAAATAAGCGAATTTCAAACAAACTCTTAGAGGACCGAAATGAATCCTGAAAAAGATTAGAAGGTGGGTTTACATTTTAGCCCTTTTTTTTTGTGTTACTAGAATTTTTGTACAGTAGAATTTCGTTCAAATAAGTTGTGCTAGTTGGCATACCGTATCTAACACTTAATGTTCTTTTATTTCATACAAAAGAATATAAGATCTAATTAATTAAAATTACCATTGACTACTTCAAAAGTCCTTGGCCAACAAGTATATGTTCCCTAAAAGCCCACTAAAACCAACGTGTCAAAGAAGACTGATGTTAACTCCATCACTTTTATATACCTCACTGGTTCATATTTTCTCATACTCTTACCCAAAAAACCTAGCTCTTTTCAATGAACACACAACCTTCATTACTTTTTTCTTGGAAGAAAAATTAAAGTTCAAAAATCACAGCTAGTCAGGGGTAATTTTCAAAGATGGGGTTAGCAAAGTTTAGCACCATTTTGATTATCGTTATCTTTTTTTTTGAGAAACTGATTATCGTTATCTTAGTGACCATTTTGTGCTATACTGGGGGTCAATGCAACCAGAACATTAAAAAATAATTTTGTTAGCTAGTGGTAACCACCTCATGGATATACTCAAAAAGTAATTATTAGAGCATAAAATGAAACATAGAAAGTCGAATAGAGAATTTTTATTATATATTCAGTGCAAAGGTCACCATGGCATTGTCCCCCAACGGTTGCCATCGAAACCTAGTCCTAGCTAATGACCTGGTCATTAGTTCATCAAATTTGGGAAGTTCTTGTACTAGGTTACAGCCACACACACACACCAAAAAAAAAGTATATAAATTAACGTAGGAGAGACAATGACATGGTCTTTGTCTGCAGCTTGTGCAGCATGACCACTTTGCAATAAATTTAATCCTTGACCTTAAATTTAACCAAATTGATAATTAACTCAGTCTCGATGTACATTTTTAATTCTCTTTGAAAGTGATTAATTAACTCAATCTCATTACATTTCTAATTCTCTTTGAAAGTGACTACTGTATTAATTTTTTTTTTTCTTCGTAATGTGATCATATATATATATGAGATGAGTTCAAGTTACACCTAGTGTAACTCTTATAAACTTACACATTTTTTACACCATAGTTTTCTAAGAGATCTAACGGTTAAAAAAAGAACATTAAATACTAGTGTTTTCTACCTTATTACCTAATTAATACTAGCATTCTCTCTCTCTCTCTCCTTATTTATTGCTTTCCACTTTATAATATTTTCTTCAACACAATCTAACAAAAAAATTTGAAAAATAATCTCATTTTCATTGATTTCACAAAACTACCCAAAACAAGAGTCAGCAAATGACTTTCAAATTCACCATGAAGACCTTAAAGTCATGGCCGCTAAGGCAAGGAACCAAACCAAATTCGCCAGTCTTGAGTCTCCTGACGTTGGAGCAGTTGTAGAAGTCGTAATACTCATCAGTCTCTAATGAGTAGTAGAAAGGAGAGCCCATAGTGGTGAAGTTGAAGTTTAGGAACCGTCTGGGAAGGCATCCATCTGGGTCCTTGATATATAGAGTAATTGGTCAAAGTAGTCGATATCATCCACAGCTAGTGAAGTCCCCTGAATGAGGGAGATTGAGAATTGTTTGCCTTTGGTTGTTGCATGATAGATTGAATCCTGGATAGCCACAGCGTTTGGCTTGTGTAGATCTAGAGGTAGTAGTATTTAGTTGAAAAGGGAATTTAATCCTAAAATCTGATGCGTAGCCATTGCAAGATAATATTGTTTCGCAAATTCGGCTCTTGATGCTGTGTTATGGAGGAGGAAGAAGAAAGTTGAGACGAAGAAGATTTGAAAGGAGGCCATTTAATTTGTGCCTTTGGAAGCAACAAAAAGTATGCTACATAGGATAGATTTATTATTATTGTACATAATGGCAAGGGATAGAAACTTTTTATAATTAAGCTGAAATTTCACGATGAACTTTTGACGTAATGCGTGGGAACAACGTTAGCTCAATGAAAATTAACTATGTAAAGTCCAAGTCTATACGAATATGCGATCTAGTAAAGGAACTTTCATGTTTTGTTCCTAAAGATTTTTTTTTTTTTTAGAAACAAGAAGATTTCTACTAAGAAGAAATGAAAGAAAGCATCCATGAAGTTTCAATCTTTTTTATTATATATATATATAAAAAAAAAAAAAGAATTGAAAGAAAGAAAGAATCTTTGAAGTTAATCAGGTATTGAATATATATATGTACCGTTTCTAATGTAATTAATTTAATTGATCACAGTCATCGAATCTAACAGATTTAACCAGATATGTAGTTGGGCTTATGAACTTCATCTAGGCTCTTGGATATAAATAGTGGTAGAAATCTCCTTGGTAAGTAACTCAATGAAAAATTAATTACTCCATTTTAGAGTATACTTGTGCAGTGTTAATTAAGGTTATGCATGGCTTTGATTTTTCCCTATAATTCATCACCGTCAAGAAAGTGTTGAATTTGTGCAAGAGAATATAAGTAATAAGTTCCTCCTTGGAAAGTAAGACTAACTTTTGGAGAATTTTTGGCATTGATGAGAGAGAGAAAAGTCTACTTTCTATTGTGTGGATAAAACAAGTAGTTAAGGAAGCCTCAAACCTTAGCGATGGAAACTTATATGAACATGGCTTAGATAAGTTCTAAATGTTTATGTTTTACTCTTTTGTCCATTTCATAAAAACCCGTCGATTAAATCAGGGCATGAAAGAATTGTTCAAAGTAATTCCAGAAGAATAAGGCCATTTTCCTACTTGCTATGCATTTTTCTTGTTTCTCCGAGCAGTATTTTATAAATATATATATATATATATATATATATATATATATATTGATGATGCCGAAAAAGTCACCAATGAGCCACAGGTACTTGCGCACTCGAGATAGCACCTGCACAACACAAAAGAAAAGACCTTGCAGAGAGCACCGGTGTGGTGCCGGCCAAGTACCTTCCGAAGGTCAAGTTAGAACTTCTTACAACTCTAGAGTGTTAGAGAGGGGTCAACTATGTGTACCTTGGCTAGCGAGGGTACTGGGCTTTTATAGTAATAGAGGGTTGGCATCTCTTCCTTGGTGCGGAAATCTTTTCCTTATAGGAGTCTTCTTGGGCGTATTTGGCGGGATCCTTTCCTTATAGGGATCCTTTGAATATCATCAAACATGGAGGGCAAGGCATTTCCTTACATATGCAATCGTAGGTGGCAAGTAATCTTTCATCGGGGTCGTCAGCTTATTCTTTTCCTTCAGCCTTACTGCCGTCAGTTTATTGATGTCGTCAGCCTTTAAGTGTATCTCGCAGACTTCCCTCATTTCCCCAATCTAGAACATCATTCATTGACTAATACATGAGGAAACTGACGGTTATAACTGTACCCGTCAGCTTGTGTCTGATGGCTTTATCTAAAACTGTCAGCTTTATGTCTTGTATGAATAGATACTATTTTGATCCTTATCAGTTGCCCCCTACTCCACATCCTCGTCGTTTTACACTGACGGGATGTGGAGTTAGTTTTTATCGGTTAACTATCTTTTGGTTCAGAGGAGCGGGAAAATCATTTATGAGTGATTCCTTGAGCCGCCAGCCATTTAATGCTTGGACACGTGGCGCATTCTCATTGGCCTCGTTTCTGGACAAAGGTGTCGCCTCGCCTTCCGTGCATTTTTCTTCCTATATATAACGCGCATCCTTCTCCTCATTTCTCTATTTCAACCTTGTTGATATTTCAAGAGAGAGCTTGTCGCCCTTGCTTTTGCTGATCCGTCACCTGTTGCTGACGCCATCACTTTCCAGGCCGTCTTTTCCTCCAAGACTTATTTACTCGTAAGTTCTTTTTCCTTCTTTCTTTGCCTTTTTGCTCTATCTGAACAATTTCTTACTGAGGACGTTAGTTTAGGTACTTAGAATGGATCCGTCACTTGTAGGTAGTCAGATGTCAAGTGACGCGTCGAGTGACCAGTCATCAGTCCGCGATGGAGCGGGCTACGACGAAGTTTTTGGCTCAAGTCAAGAGTCTGACGGCTTTTCTGAGTCGTCAGGAAGAGAAACGTCAGCCTAGTCTCCTAGCGTCAACGTAGAAGACTATGTTGAGGGAGTTGGGGAGAAAGTAGTAGGTGAGGTTGAAGTCGAGGAGGGTGAAGAGGAGAATGATAGTGACGGAGATGGAGATGAAGGTGACGAGGAGTCCTGTGAGGGAACTTTAGGAAGTCCTGGAGGCAACCGTACCTTCATTCTTCCCGAGGAGTGGGCCGTCAATAAATTCTTACCAAAGATGAGTGACAGGGTTTTCAATGAGTTATGTACTCATTTCCAAATCCCAAACCATATCCCCATCCGTCTTCCTAGAAAAAACAAAAAATGTTATATAGGAGGACTGCAGACGTCGGTATGTACGACGCTATGTTTGCTGCAGGCCTCAGACTACCACTGACGGCTTTACATCGTCAGTTGGCTGATTTCCTGGGATTGTCCGTCAGCCAGATCGCTCCGAACGCCTGGAGGATCTTTATAGGTGCTGAGATCCTATGGGGTCGCTTAAGTGGGGGGAACCGTCACTTTTCGTTAGACGAATTCTTTTATTGCTATAAACCCAAGCATAAAGTATCCTTTAAGGGGACATACCATTTTGCTGCCCGCAAGAAGGGCTTAAGACTAGTGTTTGATATGCCAGACTCTAATAGGAACTAGAAAAATAGATTTTTCTTTGTCAAAGGGATAGATTGGGTGTGCCATCAGGACGAGTGGGGTACGATGCCCCGTGGTTATTTTGACAATACTTGGGCCTTTGTCAGGGATTCAGGTTAATCCTGTCTCTCGCCTTTTTCCTCTCCTTTTTTTTTTTTTTTTTCTTTAACACTGTCTATTCCTTTTCGTTTCAGCTAGCACTCAACCAGAAATATCTGACGAGCAGAAGGAATTTATCCGTCGGGTTCTTGACATCCCTCTTAAGCAACGGAAGTGTAGGGACTTGATTACCCTTGATACTCTCCATTTGTATTGTGGGGGTCCAGAGCCGACGGTTGAGGCTCGTAAGTTGGATGAATTTTCTCGTCGACGTAAGTAGATTCTTCATTGCCTCTGTCAGTTTATTCATTTCGTCTGCTTTACTGAAGTTCGTCAGTTATTTTGCGTAGAGATGGAAGCTGCTAAGCAAAGGGTGAAGGCTGCTGCGGCCTGCAAAAGGGAAGAAGAGAAGGCCAAAGGAAAGGAGGGGGTGTCCTCGTCAGCGCCTAACGCTGTTTCTAAGGGTTTAGCCAAGAGGAAGGTTGACGGGAAGGACGATCCTCCTTCTAAGAAGGTGGCCGTCACTCTTGGGGATGTGCATTCTAAGAAGTCATCTCCCAAGTTTAGCCTTGGCGTAGGGAAAGGGGTGATGACTTCTTCTGGTCCCGTAATCGAGAGGCCCCGTTGCTTGCTCACTCACAAGGATTATGCCGTCGAAGAAGTAGAATCTTTCATAAAACTGACGGACATAGATCCTTGTGCTCAGCTAGGGACGGAGGATTTAGGGGCGTCAGCTCTCTTTGATTTAACATGGGTAAGTTTCCTTCCTTGACCAATCTGATCTTTTCCTGGTTAGTGGCTGACGACCATATTCCTTTCAAGCCTTGGTTCGTGTTAAAGCACTTCAAGACCGGTGCGTGGCCAAGGAGGGCGTCGTCACCCGGGTTAGGAAGCATAACTCTAACCTGATGGACCAGTAAGCGCAGTATAAGGAGGTCGTCCGTCTTCTAAACGTCGAGTTGAAGGATCAGAGGGAGAAGTTGGAAGAGACAGGTCATCAGAAGGAGAAACTAGAGGGAGAGCTGACGGCCCTACGTAAGCAGGTAGAGACGGCTGGGACTGACCGGTCCAGAAATTCAAGACAACGCAATCATTCATCGATTCCTATGCTGAGTATTATGGCACTGGGTTTGATGATTGTCTTAAGCAAGTCGCGTCAGCCTTTCCGAAGTTGGACCTATCTGGGATTACCTTGGATGATCCTATGCCGATGACACTTGCTGGTGACACCGTTGCTAACAAAGGTGACGAGCCCATAAACTTGGACCTCCTTCTCAATGATGATGGCGTCGTTTTAGCCCAGCCTGCTGCCAACCCTCTTGTTCCTGCTTCCAACCCGTCTGTTGAGCTTTTAAATGTAGAAGAACCAAACGCTAGGGATAAAGCTGATAAGACCTCCAAGGATGCTCCCGCTGCTTAATTCTTGCCTTATTTTTGTAAATTTCATATTTTATCTAATTTGCAAACAATGCTTTTAAGTGCCTTTTTGTTTTTTGGGCTTTTACTTGTAAGTGTTTTACTTTCATTTATGATACTTTGTATCCGTCGTTTTGAACATGTATGCACTGCTCCTTATGTTTGTGTGCTTATGCTTTCCTAAGCTAGAGATTAACCCGTCTGCTTTGTGTGACGAATTTGTCCACTTAGGGACGTCTACTTTGCAAACTTTAATGTCCTCGTTTTCGAGCTGTTTTATTGAACTTGTCGGCTTAACTATGGATCGATATTAAATAATGTTGATTTGTCCACCTTTGTGCATAACTATGGATGTATGCTATTTGGATATGGATCCGTCCACTGTCTTTAGGGACTTTATAATTTGTTCTTTGAGAACTGGTGAGCCCGTCTTTTTTATAACCTCGTCAACTTTGATGGTCTTCTAATATGCGGACTTGGGGGAACTCGTCCACTGTTAAACTACGGTATTTTCTGGAAGCCGTCAGTTTTAACGACCACTTAAGCAAACGGTCATTTAGTGAGGCCGTCAGCTTTAATGAGCATTTGGTAAACGGTCATTTGGTGAGGCCGTCACCTTTAATGACTTCGTCTACTTTATGGATATTAACAAGTTTGTCCAATTTATGGACCCAACAATTTTTCATCTACTTGAGATGAAGTCGCCTATTTGGCGGACTGTATATTAGGATCGTCTGCTTTGTCGACCCGTCTGTTTTGTGTCCAATGTATGGACTTGATAATTTTTCATCTGCCTGAGATGAAATCGCCCATTTGACGGACTGCATATTTGGGTCGTCTGCTTTGTCGACCCGTCTGTTTTGTGTCCAATGTATGGACTTGATAGTTTTCCATCTGCCTGAGATGAAATCGCCCATTTGACGGACTGCATAGTAGGGTCGTCTGCTTTGTCGACCCGTTTGTTTTGTGTCCAATGTATGGACTTGATAATTTTTCATCTGCCTGAGATGAAATCGCCCATTTGACTAGACTTAATTTTTGTAGATAAACACCTCAGTCATATTTGAATAAATTCCTCTTATTATGATAAACGATGCATTCATAAAAAGTAGTTCTTAAAAAGGAGAAGATCCTGCCCTTTGGGCTTAAAAAGGTATTGTCGCAAGAACTAAAGTAAATGATAAAACTGAGGAATATAAAAATTAGCTATGGTGAACTGTAAATAAAAAAAAAGTTGGTCTTCATGTCGTCATTTCTACTGGTAATACTTCTGTAGGTGTTCGGTGTTCCATAGATGCGGCAGCCTTTGTCCGTCTAGCGTCTCCAGGTGGTAAGTGCCTTTCCTCTGCCATGACATGATTCGGTAGGGTCCTTCCCAATTGGGGCCGAGTTTCCCTTGGGTAGGGTCTCTAGCTACGCCCATGACTCTTCTTAGAACAAGATCTTCAACCTGGAAGTCTCTGTGTCGGACCCGGGAGTTGTAGTGCTTTGCCATGCGGTCCTGGTACTGTGCTAATCTTTGTTCTGCCACCGCCCTGACTTCATCTACTAGATCAAGTTGTAGGCGCATGGCCTTGTCGTTCTTGCTGTCGTTGTGGTTATGCACCCTGTAGCTTGTAAGTCTGACCTCGGCTAGTATGACTGCTTCGCTCCCGTAGGTTAGCCGGAATGGTGTTTCTCCTGTAGGCATTCTTGCCGTTATCCTGTATGCCCATAATATGCTTGGCAACTCTTCAGGCCATATACCCTTTGCCCCCTCGAGCCGAGTCTTGAGAATTTTAAGCAAGGTTTGGTTTGTGACTTCGACCTGTCCGTTAGCTTGAGGGTGGGTGGGGGAGGAGTAGTGGTTTCGTATCCCTAACTGTTAGCAAAAGTCCCGGAAGGAGTCGTTGTCGAATTGTTTCCCGTTATCCGAGACTAGGACTCTTGGGATGCCAAACCTGTATACGATGCATTTCCAAACGAAACTCCGCATGTTCTTCTCTGTGATGGTGGCCAAGGCTTCAGCTTCCACCCACTTTGTAAAGTAGTCAATGCCTACTACTAGGAATTTCAGCTGTCGTAATGCTGTAGGGAATGGTCCCATAATATCTAATCCCCACTGGGCGAACGGCCATGGGGAAGTCATCAGGGTTAACTCTTCTGTTGGTTGTCTAGTAATATTGCTGAACCTTTGGCATTTGTCGCAAATCTTGACATAATCTTCGGCATCCTTCTGCATGGTGGGCCAATAGTACCTTGCTCGCACAAGCTTATGTACCAGTGACCTTGACCCCGAATGGTTTCCACAAATCCCCTCGTGTACCTCCCTCATGACGTAATTTGCCTTTTCCGTACCCAAGCATCTTAGATATGGACGGGAGAAGCCTCTTTTGTACAAGACATCTTTTATCAAGACGAATCTCGCTGCCTGGACCTTCAGCTTTCTTGCAGCTTCCTTCCCGTTTGGCAAGACCCCGTTTTTTAAGTATGAAACTAACGGTGTGGTCCAGTTGCTTTCGGAGCCTATCTCTTGTATGTCGCCAGAATCTATTAGTGGAGAAAGCTGAACAAAAGAGAGTACATTACTAGGGATGATCATATGTTCTGCTGAAACGGCTTTGGCAAGACGGTCGGTCCGTGGGCAGTACTGGATATCAAACTCGCTCAATTCTATAGCCCATAACGCTAGTCGACCCACAGCGTCAGGGTTGCTCATCGCTCGTTGCAAGGGCTTGTAAGTCAAAACGTTCACCGTATGGGCTTGAAAGTATGGCTTGAGCTTGCGAGCTGCCGTAACTAACGCAAAGGCAAGTTTTCCCATAGGAGGGTATCTTTCTTCGGCACCGCAAAGCGCCTGGCTCGCGTAATATACAGGCTTTTGTATTCTTTCTTCTTCTTTAACCAAGGCAGCACTGACGGTTGTGGGGGAGACGGCCAGATAGAGGAAAAGCTTTTCTCCTGGCTGTGATGGGCTTAGCAGCGGTGGGGAAAAGAGATAAGCCTTTAATTCGTCGAATGCTTGCTGACACTCGGCAGTCCACTCGAATGATCTCTTCAGTGTGCGAAAGAAGGGTAAACACTTGTCCGTTGCCCTCGACACGAACCTATTCAGTGCTGCTATTTTTCCATTAAGGCTTTGTAATTTCTTCACATTTCTTGGCGGTGCCATCTCCATAATGGCCCGGATCTTGTCCGGGTTGGCCTCGATGCCCCTTTGAGACACTATAAATCTTAGGAATTTTCCCACCGTCACTCTGAAAGCGTACTTTCCCGGATTGAGCTTCATGTTGTAAGAACGAAGGGTGTCGAATGTTTCCCTGAGGTCCTCTAAGTGATCTTCCTCCCTTCGGCTTTTTACCAGCATGTCGTCAACGTAGACTTGGACATTCCTCCCAATTTGCTTTGCGAACATTTTGTTCATAAGCCTCTGGTATGTTGCGCCTATATTCTTCAGGCTGAAGGGCATTACTTTATAACAAAAAAGGTCTTGACTGGTTACGAAGGAAGTTTTCTCCTGATCAACTTCGTGCATTCAGATTTGGTTGTAACCCGAGAAAGCATCCATAAAGCTTAATAGTTGGTGCCGAACCGTAGAGTCTACTAGAACGTTGACCCTTGGGAGGGGATAGCTGTCTTTAGGGCAGGCTTTGTTAAGGTCAGTGAAGTTCATGTACATCCGCCACTTTCCGCTAGCTTTCTTAACCATCACTACGTTCGCCAGCCAATCAGGGTAGTACATTTCCCTAATGAAACTTACCTCATGTAGTTTGCGGACTTCTTCCGCTATGGCCTGATCTCACTCGGGGCGAACACCCTCTTCTTCTGTCGAATGGGTGGGAAGGAGGGCGATACATTCAGCCTATGTACTATGACTGAAGGGTCTATCCCTGGCATGTCTTCGTGGCTCCAGGCGAATACATCTCTATTGCTTCTGAGAAAGGTCGTGAGTGCCCGACGGAGCGTGGGACTAGCGAGGGTTCCAATTTTGGTTGTTCGGTCGACATTAGAGTCGTCCTTTATTTTCATTAGGACTTGGTCTATTGGGGCAGTTAACGGGGTGAAGGTTGTGAACCTTCCTCTTGGGGGCCTGGAGCGCCTTTCATAACTTCAGTCTCCTGTTCTTGCCTTCTTCTGCCCTTGGTCTTGCCGTGTATCTTCTTGTCTCTCCCTTTTCTTGGGCTTTTCCTCTCGAGCTAGTAGCGCGTCCTCAGCATTCATGTACTTGTTGACCCTGTAAAGTACTTCTGACATGGTCTTCGGGTCGTTCTTGTATAGGGAGAACAAAAACTTTCCCTTCCGTAGCCCATTCGTGAAGGCCGCTACAAGTATCTTGTTGTCGGCTTCGTCGATCGAGAGTGCTTCCTTATTGAAGCGGGATATGTAGGATCTCAGCGTCTCGTCCTCTCGTTGCTTGAGGCTCATTAAGCAAGCTGTAGACCTTTTATACCTGTGTCCCCCGATGAAGTGTGCGGTAAACTGAACGTTTAGCTCTTTGAAAGTGCTAATGGAGCCTGGCGTCAGGCGGCTAAACCAAATTCTTGCCGCACCCTTCAGCGTCGTGGGGAAGGCCCTACACATGATTTCATCAACTACTCCTTGAAGGTGCATCAAGGTCTTGAAGGTCTTTAAGTGATCTAGAGGGTCCTTGACTCCGTCGCAACTATCTATCTGTGGCATGCGAAACTTATGCGGTAGGGGAAAAGAATTGACGGAGGCGGTGAACGGTGAGTCAGTTCGGTGAGTCAGTTCGCTGGATACTCGTCCCTTGAGGGTTTTCATCATAACTTCGATCTGTTCCTTTATAGCTTGTATCTCTGCGGCAACCAGCAGCGGAGTCACATCCGTGAGGGATGGGAGGCTTACATTTTGTCGCTTCGGTTTGCTTGGGGCGTTACTACCCTCCGGTCCCTCCTGATGTTGCCGCTCGGCGCTGGTATCCTCCTGGTCCTCTTCCTGAGCACCGTGTCCTACCTTCCAGCGTAGCTGTTCTTCCAAAATCTAGTTTTGCTTGGTGAGGCGCTCCACGGCCGCGGTTAGAGTCTGCACTTGTCTCTCGAGAGTAGATGGTTGCGGCTCGTCTTCGTGAACGTTGTTGGTGGTCGCCATTGATCGAGTAAGTATCATGTAATTCTTTTGTTCGGAAAGCGCTGGCTACGACTTATGACTTCAGTCAAATGCCACTCCTTTCCCACAGACAGCGCCAACTGATGATGTCGAAAAAGTCACCAGTGAGCCACAGGTACTTGCGCACTCGAGATAGCACCTGCACAACACAAAAGAAAAGACCTTGCAGAGAGCACCGGTGTGGTGCCGGCCAAGTACCCTCCGAAGGTCAAGTTAGAACTTTTTACAACTCTAGAGTGTTAGAGAGGGGTCAATTATGCGTACCTTGGCTAGCGCGGGTACTGGGGCTTTTATAGTAGTAGAGGGTTGACATCTCTTCCTTGGTGCGGAAGTCTTTTCCTTATAGAAGTCTTCTTAAGCGTATTTGGCGGGATCCTTTCCTTATAGGGATCCTTTGAATATCATCAAACGTGGAGGGCAAGACATTTCCTTACTTATGCAATCGTAGGTGGCAAGTAAACTTTCATCGGGTTCGTCAGCTTATTCTTTTCCTTCAGCCTTACTGCTGTCAGTTTATTGATGTCATCAGCCTTTAAGTGTATCTCGCAGACCTCCCTCATTTCCCCAATCTAGAACATCATTCATTGACTAATACATGAGGAAACTGACGGTTATAACTGTACCTGTCAGCTTGTGTCTGATGGCTTTATCTAAAACCGTCAGTTTTATGCCTTGTATGAATAGATACTATTTTTATCCTTATGATATATATATATATATATATATATATATATATATATATATATATATATATTGTTAGATTGTGTTGAAGAAAATATTATATGGTGGAAAACAATAAATAAGGAGAGAGAGAAAGAGAGATAAAATGCTAGTATTAATTAGGTAATACGGTAGAAAACAATAGCATTTGATGCTATTTTTTTAACCGTTAGATCTCTTAGAAATCTATAGTGTAAAAAAAGTGTAAGTTTATAAGAGTTACACCAGGTGTAGCTTGAAACCATCTATATATATATATATATATATATATATATATATATAAAGTTATTTTTGAGGGTAAACTTGTCATGTTTAATTTGTTGGAGTTTACATTTGAGGGTAAACTTTCACAACAAAGTAGTAAAAGAGATAGTACTATTCACGTTCATGATAATTTGACTAAGAATCTAGTACTATTCACGTTCATGATAATTTGACTAAGAATCTAATGTCCTAATTAAACTTTTCTTTTAAAGCGGGTATCCATTTGATCGGAAAACACTCTAATGTGCATTTGGATGCAACTTTTTATTAAACAGTGTGTTCAAATTGCCAACTGCCAAGTGCGACTAACCATCTACGTCCTGTTAATATTTCTAGAATTGATGAAACATGAGCCCTCACATATGGTTGATATAGTTATACGTTACATTATTGTTCTTTTCTTTTTGTTTTATTTGAATGGATATATCATATATTTGTTTTTGTTTTCGAGGGAAAGAAGTATGATTCGATGTCACACTCACATTTATTCCAAGGCAACAAGATGCAATAAATTTATTACTTATGATTTTAGAAAAACTTGCACTATTTTGATGATGATCTTTGTAATCTTCGTGATAATTTCGTGCCATTCTGGGGTTGAGGCAACCGGGACTTTAAAGGAGGATTTTGCTAGTGATAATCATCATCACACATACTCAAAAATTTACGAGAAGGCAAAGTACACCATGGAGTATTGGCTTCAAAAATTGCCATCAGGACCTAGTCCTAGTGGCCCTGGTCATTAATTCATTGACTTTATGAAATGCTTATACAACTACAAGCATATAGTACGTAGTATTATATACAGTAACTTATAGGACACAAATGTAAATGAAACGTTAAATTTATTCTTTGATTCTTTGTTTTTACCATCAGCAGCTTGAGCTGCTTGTATTGACGGTTGAATTTTTTGAATTTGCATTGGTATAAAAGTTCTAATTCATTCAAAAAAACAACTGTTTGCTGTCTATTTACTTATTAATTCTTGTTGGCGTTCTCACGTTTGAGTGTAAACTCACAACTCAAGTTGAGAAAGAAATAGTAATTAAGAGGTTGATGTACATGCATGGTTTATTGGCCAAGAATCTCTAGTGTCTTGAACTTATTTATTCAGGTGGGTATTCGACATATGTATACCAAAAGTTTGACTGGGGAAGATCTCCAATGTCCATATTGTTGTGCTACTGTACCAAATCAGAAAAGAGTTACAGGGTTGAGTGAAATTCACTGGCAGGGATGCAATATATCATTTTTCTAAATAATAATAATAATAATAATAATAATAATAATAATAATAAACATAAGAAATAATAACATGATCAGTTCAGTCAATGCGAAAAGTTTCAACCCATAGATAGTGACCACGAAAGGTAACACAAAATCAATGTTGAGTTCTACACTATTTACTCTCAAGACACAGGTGAAACCAAAAATTAAGATAAGCGATGTTAAGAATTATGCAAATTTTACAATATAACCTTTAAAAAATGATGTCACAAAAAAAAAAAAAAAAAAAAAAAAAAAAAAAAAAAAAAAAACTAAACTAAACTAATGACAAAAAATAAATTAGAAAATTCAACATTAACTAATTTTGTTTTTGAAACCTACCAATCATATTTATTATTAGATTGGTTTGCAAAATTTATATTATAAAATTTGTAGATTGCTTTAGCATTTTCCAAGCCAAGATTTACCTTAGACATGAGAACTTCATTTGTCATGAAAAGATGGAAAATGATTAGGTATTTCCGGAGTATCTTACATGCGTGCTCCCTCCTCTCACATAAATGGTGAGTCTCACCATGAATTTAATTAGTAGGACTCATCATTCATGTAAAAGGAGGGAATACACATTTATGGTATTCCAAAAGTACACAATAATTTCCCTTGATTGATTATGTCTACATGCATATGAGTAAAATTGAACTCAGATATGATCAATTGAGATCAATATGATTCAAACATTTGCTACAGTGCACAGGATTCAAGGCAATAAACACAAGAGTCCATGCAAGAATGTCGCAAAGAATAACGTAAAATAAGTAAATAAATAAGCCAAGTGCGCAAGCGAAATATTAGAAACATTAATGACTTGTCACTTTGGAAGAAAACAAATAAATTTATTGAATTTGGTTACAACAAATTTGTATAACCCTCTATTTGTGATTCTGTATATCAGTATAAGAATACACAGCTGTGTAAGCCTATAATTTTCTTTATTTAAAAGAGAGTACATGCATAATCCATGTTCTTCTTTTACTAGATTAAGCTTGTATTTGGCTGTATATATAAGACCCTAATGGCCGATGCCGCCTGGGCTAGGTCCTGATGGCAATCGTTCCAGCAAGGATGCTATGGAGTTCTTCGCCTTCTCATAGACCGACGAGGATCTCTCCAGGTTATTAACATTTCCAAAACCCTCACACAACATGTACAGCCTTCTTGCCTCCACAGCAGTAGTGTGGCTCAATATAGCAATAGAGATGACAAAGATTATCAAAAGGGTGTTGAACTTCATCTCTAAGAGTACCAAAAGTGGCCCAAGTTTATGAATGCCTAAAAAGGGAGTTTTTGGTTCTCTGTGAATGTGCATGAGAAAGTATGGAGGGAAGGCTTTTTATAGTGATAAGCTGTGGTAGCAGTCTTCTTGGACTCATGATGTTTTGTGGGCTTTTTGGGCTTTCGTATTGACTAGGGCGTTCTAAACGAGTCACGCAGACTGAAAGAATCAAGGCCACGTTTACTTGCCCAAGTGGGGATACATGGATCTATAGGTTTGAATGCGTCTAAATTTAGTGCTTATATACGGCGGTTTAAATTAAGGAAAATTATTATGTATTTTTGAAGTATTATAAATGTGTATTTTTTCTTTTACATGAATGGTAGATTCTACTAATTAAATTTATGGTGGGACTCATCATTTATATGAGAGTAGAAAGTACGCATTTATAATATTCCGAAAGTACCTAATAATTTTCCATCAATCTAATACAGAATGTGTTCAGTTACAAAGAATAAATGTATAAATAAACCATTTTAAGAAAAAAAAAAAAAAAAAAAAAAAAAAAAAAAAAAAAAAAAACCACCCAACATACCACAAACCACAAACTCTTTAGTTTCACACTTGCATGAGTCATATTCCCAAAACTTTAATGTGTGACTTGAATGTCACGTTGCTTGTTAGAGAATTAGCATAAGACAGTTCTAAAAATAAATAAATAAATAAATAAAAATATTTATATACTTTAAAAGTTACTTTATTTATTTTAATAAACAATTTTACAATACATCCTTCATCACATTTTCTATTTTAAAATTACAGCATATTAAAATAATTTAAAACAAACCTCATCTATATTATAAAAATTAACAAAAAAGAAAATGTTTATCATGTGTGGGGATCTGACAAAGAGAGAGGTAGAGAGAGAGAGTGTGTGTGTGGGGGGGAATGTGATGTGGGAGAGAAAATTGAATTAAAAAAAATAAGAGAGAGAGAGAGAGAGAGAGAGAGAGAGAGAGAGAGAGAGAGAGAGAGAGAGAGAACCTGAGGATGTGATGTGGGAGAGAGAAAATTGAATAAAAAAATACCAAAAAATGTTTAGCACATATAGCCATACCATCTTATTATTAGACCGGTATACTGTTGCAAATACTAAATTTATTTGGTATTTGACACATCTCATGAAAATAATTTTTATAATTTTTATATTTGTTATATTAAATATTAAAATTTAGCATTTAGCATGATACTTGTGCTCTCAATGAATTGAACTACAATAGAAAAATCAACTATGAGACTCCATAAAAGCCAATGTATAGCCCAAGAAGTTCGGCTGTGGTGTCTACGAGGGTGCAATATTCTACCACGGACGCGAACAACTACAATATGTTTCTTCTTATGCCAAGAAACGAGGGAATCGCCAATAATAAAACAAAAACCTACGTCCATTGTGCAATGTTTAATTTCTCTTCAAATAAGAAAGGTAAATTTTCCCGATGTTTTCGTTGACTTATATTTTCCCAATGGTGTGCGTTACAAGCAAATTGAGGTAGTCTTTGTTGTTCACTTGTTCCATTGTGGGGGGTCCAATGACATTAGAGATGAGTACATATTTTTCATTTCTAAAAGCTTATTCTCTCTTGCATTAAGAGAGACAAATTCTAGGATCACAAAAAAAAAAAAAAAAAAAAGTCATTACTTTTGTTACAAATATTCTATATAGCAAACTGTAATTTGATATTTATTACTTTTATATAGATTCACATTTTTTATCTATCATTTACCGTCTGTCTTATGATCAATTGTGGCATAAGTTGTAACATTTTTTATGGGTTCATAGAATTTTTGTTCAATTCAAATAAGTTGTTCTAGTTCCCTTTGCTCCAAAAAAAAAAAAAAAAAAAAAAAAAAAAAAAAAAAAAAAAAAAAAAGGGAAAAGTTTGTGCTAGTTGGCATACCGTATCTAACACTTTATGTTCTTTTATTTCATACATAAGAATATAAGATCTAATTAAATTTACCATTGACTAATTTAAAAGTCCTTGGGTCAATAAGTATATGTTCCCTAAAAGCCCACCAAAACCAACGTGTCAAAGAAGACTGATGTAAACTCCATCACTAATATATACCTCACTGGTTCACATTTTCTCGTACACTTACCCAAGAAACCTAGCTCTTTTCAAAGAACACACAACCTTCATTACTTTTTCTTGGAAGAAAAATTAAAGTTCAAAAAATCACAGCTACTTAGGGGCTATTTTCAAAGATGGGTTACCAAAGTCTAGCCACGCATTTTGATTATCTTTGTCATCTTAATGACCATTTTGTGCTATACTGGGGTGTAGGCAACCAAGAACATTAAAAAATGATTTTGATAGTGATAATCTCCTTGAGATATGCTTAAAGAGCGATTGTTAGAGTATAAAGCAGAACATAAAAAGTCGAACAGAGAATTTTTATTACTCAGCCATTTTTGACTCCAACGGTTGCCATGAAAACCAAGTCCTAATGACCTGGTCATTAGTTCATCAAATTTGGGATCTTGTACTAGGTTTCAGCCACAAATATATATACATTTATATATATATATATATATATATATATATATATATATATATATTAGTATATAAATTAACGTTGGAGAGACAATGACATGGTCTTTGTGTGCAGCTTGATCGACCACTTTGCAATAAATTTAAAAGTTAAAAATCATATATATATATATATATATATATATATATATATATATAATCTTTACCCTAAATTTAACCAAATTGATAATTAAGTCAGTCTCAAAACTCAATTATATATATATATATATATATATTGGAAAAACAAACTAACGGTTAAATACGCACACAAACTTATTAATTACACTTTCTCACCCACCCAAAAAAAAAAAAAAATTACATTTCTAGTTCTCTTTGAAAGTGAATATTGTATTAAGTTTTTTCTTTTTTCCTTTTTTTCGTAATGAATAGAGAAGTATGTGATCATATATTAATATGAAGTTATTGTTTTAATGTTTATTTTGGCAATCATAATTCTTGTCACGTTTAATTTGTTGGCGTTTACATTTGAGGGTAAACTTTCACAAAAAAGTAGTGAAAGAAATAGAAAGAGATTCATGTTCATGATAATTTCACTAAAAAGCAAATGTCTTAATTAAACTTTTCTGTTAAAGTGGATATCCATTTGATCGAAAAACTCTCTAATGTGGATTTGGATGCAACATTTTATTAAACAGTGTGTTCATATTGCTAAGTACTACTAATTAATCAAATCCACGTCCTGTTATTATTGCCAGAATTATTTAAACATGAGCCCTCACATGGTTGATATAGTTATACGTTTCATTATTGTTCTTTTCTTTTTGTTTTATTTGAATAATGGATATAATTGTGTTTGTTTTTGGAGGGATGGGGATTATCCATTTTAATTTTTAAACCAAAAAAAAAAAAAAAAAGAAAGAAAAAAGAAAAGAACTCTCAGTCATGTTCGCGAACTTGTAACAAGGCAAGTCAGTCAATGCAAAATTTTCAATCACTTGGACATACTTAACATGAAACTCAAATTCCAAATTGAGTTACTCTATTGACTCTTGACAAGAGTATTCAAAGATTTCACCTAAGCAAGTCCATGCATATCTCCTGAAGAAACGCATTTTATTTTTCAAACTCTATGGCTGTAGAAATATGCAAAATTGGAAGTCTATCTAGTCCCTTTAACCCAAAATCATACTCCTCTTTTTTTCTTGCTTTCATCCTGCATGACTATTTTTGAACACCCTAGTCAATACGTAAACCCTAAAAGCCCACAAAACATCATGACTCCAAGAAAACTGACACAACTCTATCACTATTTAAAGCTTCACTCTATACTTTCTCATACACATCCACCAAACACCAAAAAGCTCCTTTTAGAAACTCAATAAGCTCCAATTCTCTTGTGCAACTTGGGGCACTTTTTAGAGATGAAATTCCTCACCTTTTTGCTATTTTTTGTCATTTCAATGGCTATCTTGAGCCAAACCCGTGTCGAGGCAATCAGGGTGCTGTGTGAGGATTTTTCCAGTGCTAATCATCTTGAGCCGTACTCATCGGTTTATGAGAAGGCAAAGTATACTATGGCATCTTGGCTGCAACGACTATCATCCGGACCTAGTTCTGGAGGCTCTGGGCACTAGTTCATTGAAGTTGGAACAGGCTCGTACAGTCAATTGAAAGCTTACTAGAAGTATGGTTATAATGGGCCAAAGCTCACTAGCTTGCTTTGTATTAAATCATCAAGTTATATGTTTAACTCATCAAATTTACCTTGCCTTGTTTGATATTAAATAAATTATTAAACTGATAAATATAAATGATTCTACTTAAATTTATCTCGTTAAACCTCAAACAATATCGAGCTAGTCATTGAACCTAAAATGGATCTCGTTAAATTACCCAATTTGTTCGTATAAATTAGGGTGGATGCAAAATACTATTAATTCCACCATATTTCTTACCCTTTGAACCTAAAATGGAGACGTAGTGTACGTGGTTTTTCTTTGTAATTTGTTATGATATTTTTTTAATAGTTTTTTTGGGAAAATTTTTTTGGCAGTTTTATCACATTAATTTGTAGCTATATCATAAGGTCAGAATTTTTCTATATTTTATCCTATAATTAAAAAATTATATGCTTTTTTTTTTTTCATCAACACAGGAGATAAATCCAGAGTAGTATCTCCACCATAAAATTTACTATCAAGATAATTGAATAATCACGATCAGGATTCAATTTGACTCTTGTTATCATCATACTAATAAGCGATGACCTTCCCATTTAATAGTAACCAAATTAGCTAGTTTATATCATATTCATCCAATGAATAACATGAGTTCACCATTATCTTTGTTGTGGAATCATTAGAGGGTGAAAAGCACATATATGTTACAGATTTTACTATAACTTTATCATCAATTTATAAACATTTTTAAAATTGAAACCTAAATCTTTTGGAAAAAATTAAGTAGTTAAGCAGACAGTGTCCTATACTTTGAAATTAGCCATGTAAATAAATAAATAAAGACCACAACTATTCTTCTCCATTTGGTTTATATATATAGTTAATGGTATAATTTTTGTAAAATAGTTCTACCGTGGTTTGCAATAAATAATGACATATTTACAAGTACTCCCACATTTTACGAAAAATAATTATAACTCTTATTTGGCTCTTTGAAATGGCGTGTAACAAAGTGGCTCCATGCACATGTATAATTTTAGGAAAATTTATAACTTATTTACTTGTGACTTAACCAAAATTTAAGTTAGTTACCTGTAGTTTGAAATCCCATAATGTAAGTGTTTCAATTATTTCGTTTTAATCTTACTTGATTTTACCAATAATTGTATCTTGCAATTCAATTAATTCAGTGTTTTTTTTTTTTTTTAATCACTTTTTCTTGAATGAGTGTAGAACTTTTGGCCTAACCTTTCAATGGGGTGTGTACGTATATAAACCAAGTGGAGGTAATAATTTATTTTATTTCACCTATCCATTAATTTTTCCAGAAGACGCACTTATAACTAAACGAAAAATCCTTTAATTCTAATTAATCCATTGAAGTAGACATAATACCCTTCCAAATACGCATGAGCTTTTCCTAACCCAAAAATTATTAAAATATACTAAAATTTCAGTATCTCTCAACCAAACTCTTTAAGGATTAGCCAAAGGGTATTTTTAAAATTAAATTGAAATTTCTATAACTTATAAATTTCTTACAACTCTTGGATAATTCAAGTTTAGATGCTATATATTATGGGTTCATACTATGGTTCCAAGTAACAAAAGAATGAGTTGGGTTATCGATAAAATGGTTATGAAAGTACTTAATGTGATGATGATTGTGTCAACAATCATTGTTCAAGTTGTGGTTCTAGCCATCAACAATCCTTCATTTTCTAGTCTTTCTTCTCATCATTCCCCACCTCATACCACCTTTGCGATTCCTCATCCAGTACTTCTATCCCTGTTTGCACAAAATGATGCAAGGTTTCGGAAGAATCGACCTTCGGATAATAATAGAGACCCTGTAGTAGCATTGGCACGAGCAATAAAAAAGACATGCAGGAGGAAGTGCAATAGGAAAGTTAAAGCAAGTGATCCAAAGTCTACATTCAATGATTTTAAGATAAGTTATGATTCATGCATAGCAGAAGAATTGTTGAAAAGACCTGGAGATATTATTCTGGAAAAAAATACTTAGGCCTGAATTGAAAAAATTAGTTATTTTGTAAGGTACACTTTTCCTTTTACTAGGATTACCCTATACAACGTTAGGATTACTTGTGATTGATGACGTTTTGGCATGAATTGGGTAAGTTTTGGATATTAGTTTATTTCTATATTGGGCATGGCCTATGAACACCAGTGAGCTTTATCTTTGGATTAAACATGGATGGATGCCAAATATACCATTCCATCTTTGTACTCTTACTTTTGACCCAGTCTAGTAAAGATGAGTGACACCTAGGCACACGAGTCCAAATCTTCTATACCACTTTTTGTGTATCACTTTATATTCCACCAATTACTACTTACCATGTGTATGATTGCTTTCCATTTTAAACTTCAGTTATTCTATAAGGAAAGTAAAATAAAAACATGACAAGTAGTGATTGGTGGAACATAAAGTGGTATACAAAAAGTGGTATAGAGGATTTGGACTCCTAGGCACACAAGAGATAAGTTGGTTCTTGAACATAAACCTAGTTGGTACTTATATAGAATGGGCTCACATTGGACTTCTTTGACTCATGAGCTTCAGACACTTTGTAAGAAAGTGGTTAAATAGACAATTCTAGCAAGTCTTGCTCTTGAAATCATCTTGATCTTCACCTCAATGACCACGAACTTGGCCGAGAGTGTGGGATCTTCTTGTAGAGGACAAAACCCTAGTTGTATGCCACATAAGGAGGAGAAAGGTGCTTTTCTTTTTCTCTATTGCAGCAATGTCTCACAAGGAGGGAGGGAGACAACTCTATTCTCCTAGCTATGTGCCTCTAGAGTTTATGGTCTCTCTTCACACTACAAAAAAGAAAAAAAGAAAAAAAAAGAAGAAGCTATTTTGCAACAAAAAGACATTACAGTTGCAAGAAATATATATATATATATATATATATATATATATATATATATATATCTATATTACTTTTTGTTGCAATAGGGACTTAAAAATACTATTATATTACATCAATATTTTATTTGTTGCAATGTCTTGCAAAAACTGTGTCGCAAAAGATTAATCCCTCCTACTTTTAATTTATTGCAATATTTTTTTTTTTCAAATAAAGTATTTTTAATAATAATAAAAATATTTTATTGCAACAAATGTTTTGCAACAAAATTTTTGTTGTAATATTCTATTGCCAAAAACTTTATTACAGTGGTGGGCAACGAAATTTTTTCGTTGCAATAGAGGTTTATTGCAAAAATTATTTCTTTATTGCAATGGTGGGTAACAAAAATTTTTCGTTACAATAGATGTTTATTGCATCAATTTCAAGTTTATTGCAACAAATAATTTCGTTAAAATAAGGTTTTTTTTTTTTTTTTTTTTTTTTTTTAGTAGTGGTACATGCTCTTACGAATTCTCTAATTTCACTTCTATTTATTGATACCTATAAATTAAACATATATCATACATACTTTTTTTTTCTTAACTTTCTCATGCATTGCACCTGTTAGTGACTAGTTTTTATTATAATTTCTTGTTGTCAATGTTAATTTTTTTTTTTTTCTCTTTCTATGTTCGAGCCATTCAAAATTTGCAAAACCAATCTCTAATAACATATATTGGCTAAGACAGATGCTATACAATCCGCAATTTGTAATCATCATTGTAAGTTGTTAATGGATAATTTTAGATACCTTTTTATTATAGGGTATTGCCACTATAAAGAGTTATATACTTGCTTATAGGTACAGGTAAAGAAGCTTGTGGAGGACCTTTGTTAAAAAAAATTTATGAGCAAGATTTCTGTTGATCCATATGATGTTTCAGAATTTTCTGAATTATTACCCTGTAATTTGTTCCTTTTGATTTGAAGCTTTAATATCTTTTTTTTTCTCCGAAGTTATTCTGAACTAGTTTGCTTATGTGGATTATTATTAATAAGTTTGTGAATTTTTTTTTTTTTCCCCAGGTGCTCTTGGAAAGAGAAAAGTAAGTCGTGGAGGTCAAAGAATAGGAACTTGAAGGACAGAATACACCTTACATTTTTTTTAAAGCATTAGTTAATGGATTAGTAAGGTGTGAAGAATCAAACGGGCAAAGGGAGGAAATTTTTATTTGTACAAGCTATATGACGGTACTAGTGACTTCATTGATAATTACATATCATTTCTGAATGTTTAAAATATCAATGATTTAACATCTCACTACTTATCTTTGTACTTTAGGATGTTCCTGTTCAACGAATTTAGTTTGAAAATGTTGTCATTCTCTTTTATGAGAAGCATGAGTATTAAATTTGAATTTCATTGAAAAACAACTAATTCAGGTTTGATTAATTCATTGAGTAAATTTCTTTTTGTTGCAATAGGGACTTAAAAATACAATTATATTACATCAATATTTTATTTCTTGCAATATCTTGCAAAAACTTTGTCGTAAAAGATTAATCCTCCTGCTTTTTATTTGTTGCAATAAAGTATTTTTAATAATAATAAAAATGTTTTATTGCAACAAATGTTTTGCAACAAAACCCTATTGCAACGAAATTTTTGTTGTAATAGTCTAATGCCACAACCTCTATTCAACAAAATTTTTCATTGCAATAGAGGTTTATTGCAACAATTATTACTTTATTGCAATGGTGGGCAACAAAATTTTTTCGTAGCAATAGATGTTTATTGCAACAATTTCAAGTTTATTGCAACAAAAAATTTTGTCGCAATAAGGCTTTGTTCTTGTAGTGGTCACTTGTCTGTGTAACATAAAGTAAATTAGAATATATGGTTACTTGGTTAACCCATTATGGGCTTTAGTATATGTGTGTGTGGCTTGAGGTGGGATTAAAGGGAAAATAGAACCTAGCTCTAATGGGCCTTGGGCCATTATAAAAATATTACTATACTCTAGATTTTTGTTTATTTAATTGAGTTATCACAATGCTCTATTAAATAGGAGTAGCATTTAACTTCTCCTTGATTTCAATCACAGTGAAAGAACAAAAAAAATTCAGAAGTTACTGTCACTTTATAAATCACTACATTTTAAGTCCTTGAATCTTTTATTTAATCTCTTGATTATTATTATATTTATAAAATCTAATGTCATGAAATATAGACTTAAGTAATTAATTAACTGTTTCCTAAAGTGGTCTAACACCTTGAATAATCAATTCCATCAAACTTATGTCAAGGGGATGTTCCTTATTTAAAAAAAAAAAAAAAATGATTATGAATTTCATTTTGAAAAATAGTATTAATTCCTACAGCACTACATGTAATTACCTAATATATTGAAATATTGACAGTACAAGATTTTACTCTAGCATACACCAAAACAATCAATAACTTATGTTTGAATTCATAATCCTCTCAAGATTAAGAGTTGATGCACATAGCAATTGTGAGAGTATTTGTTCAAAAGATAGTAGTTAGTAGAACAATATCTCAGGATAGTTTGGTTTAGTTTATTGCAAATACACCAAAATATCGATTATAAATTTTTATTTTCATGGTTAAGAGACAGATCATCATAATTTCTATGTTATGGTCCAATAAGGTGGGATGCTCAATCTCATCACAAACTATAAACTAAAATTTATGAGTTTATATGATGGCTTTGTAATTTAGATCTTCTATATGTAAATTTCATTCTCATTCCTAAATCACAAACAATGCATTTTATGGACTACAACACATAATGTCCAAATATTCAAACAGATACATTTCTGAAAAAAAAAATTCGTAAAATCTAAAACGTGAAACACAACATAATATTTCTTTACATCACTTCTTCGATTAATCTAACAGATGAACATTATTTTTGTAGGCGTTCTACACTACCCCTTACATATGAACTAGGTCCATTACAGCTATACTTAATCCTTTGGCTTGGTATAATCAAATATTGTTAATAGTTTTTATTTTATGTAAATTATTCATGAAATATGGACAGTTCAAGGTTTTCACACATGCATTAAAGGTTTTTATCATTACTTTTTATATCGCAAAATGCAGATAAAATGGAAGGCGATATCAATACTTGTGGTCGCAAAGGGAAGAAGGAGAACTATTAGTTTTTATTTCAATTGTATGTCCTTTGTTTCATCGAATAAGGAATTATATATATCCAAAAAGAATTTGAAAAATATTGTGATGGAATTAACCATTTTGTAACATTTTATTTTTGATAGTAAGTCCTAAAATGTTTTTTTTTTTTTCCTTTTTTTACCAATATTATTTTATTTAGTTTATTTTGTTCGTGTTATTTAGGATGTGATTTTTTTTTTGGGGGGGGGGGGGGGGGGGGGGGTTTGATATGAATCATGCTTTATAAGTATGATAACAAAATTAACAGAAAACAAGTATTTGTCACCGCGTTTTAGGACAACAATTATACAAATATATGATGTTTTCTGGTTTTATACACAAAGCTTGAATGCCTTAAAATTAGTAATAACAAATTCAACATATATGGTATATGTGAATGTCTATTATAGCGACTTGTACGGTGAACATTGGCAATATATATTTACATAATCGTCACTTGTAACTAAGCATCATTTTTTCCTTTGTGCCAAGTTTATCACATTTGATAGTGAGCAACGATGGGAAAATGGTCTTCATGGAGTACAATTAAATCATGGGTACTTTATGTCATTTTACTTGCAAATCTTATGAGAAATTTGAAAATAAATTTGAAGCAATGGATAAGGGCGAAAATGGCCAAACAGCACCTTTTTGCAAATTATGTTGCAATCTACCACTGTTTCAATAATATTTATCAATTTCCCACTTTTTCAGTACTCGAGCTTACGGAAATCGAGTTTTTAATAGTACTCGAGTTCCTACTGAGTTTGCCAACGTGACAGTGGCTGAGCTGGAATTTTGCACATTAAAAATGCCACCTGGAACTCAATGTCACTAAGCTTGAGTTCTTTATTGACTAAACTTGAGTTTCAAAGACTTGAGTACTGTGTTGTTTTACATACATAGTACTCAAGCTCAGTAAACTCAAGTTTGGTACCATGTTATTTTACTCCACCATACTCGAGTTCTGTGAACTCGAGTTGGGATCAGATATCTTGTTATTTTACTACACTATACTTGAGTTCTATGAACTCGAGTACCATTTTAGGATTTTAATATAGCCTAGATTCAAATTTTAGGTTTTTTAGTTCACGACATTAAACATTAATGGTTGAGCTAACTGTAACGATATGACCACGCCATCCCACATTTTAAAGTTTAAATCTCTGGGAGGAAAAAAAAAAACTGATCATTCTAAAAATCTAAATTCCAACACACATGAGTTTTAGGGTATTAATCTCATACTATAAAATAGATCAAAAACATTTGATATGCGTTAGGAGGCATCCTTCACATCCCCAAGGAAATGAAGGGGGGTGGGTGGATGGGAAGGAGCACACTTTTTAATATCTAATTTACTCAAAAGGTACAAATTAAAATTCAATACGTGTGTTTTGGAGCTATTCATACATTCCACTATTACATTACTACAAAATAATCATTTTGTAAAAATCCATTCTAGGAAATTATCGTCATTAATGTACATAAACAAGAATCCCATGCACCGGAGGCCTTATCCACAAACATCTTCAAGCCTCAGTGGCCTTTGCTGTAGGTGCTGCTGTTGCACTACCATTTGCTTTAGCATTTTCCAAGCAAAGACGCAACTTTGACATGAGAACTTCATTTGTCTTGAACATAAGCACTTAATATATGGCCGTGTAGACGCATTCAAACCTGAAAATCCATGTATCCCCACTTAGGCAATAAAACGTGGCCTTGATTCTTTCAGTCTGCATGACTCGTTTAGATCGCCCTAGTCAATACGAAAGCCCAAAAAGCTCACAAAACATCATGAGTCCAAGAAGACTGCTAGCACAGCTTATCACTATAAAAAGCTTCCCCTTCATACTTTCTCATGCACATTCACAGAGAACTAAAAACTCCCTTTTTAAGCATTCATAAACTTGGGCCACTTTTGGTACTTTTAGAGATGAAGTTCAACACCCTTTTCATAATCTTTGTCATCTCTGTTGCTATATTGAGCCACACTACTGCTGTGGAGGCAAGTAGGATGTACATGTTCTGTGAGGGTTTTGGCAATGTCAATAACCTGGAGAGATCCTCGTCGGTCTACGAGAAGGCAAAGAACTCCATGGCATGCTTGCTGGAACGATTGCCATCAGGACCTAGCCCAGGCGGCATCGGCCATTAGGGTCTTATATATACAGCCAAATACAAGCTTAAACTAGTAAAAGAAGAGCATGGATTATGCATGTACTCTCTTTTTAATAAACAAAATTATAGGCTCACACGGGTGTGTATTCATATACTGATATACAGAATCACAAATAGAGAATTATACAAATTTGTTGTAACCAAGTTAAATAAATTTATTTGATTACTTTCAAAGTGACAAGTCATTAGTGTTTCTAATATTTCGCTTGCGCACTTGGCTTATTTATTTACTTATTTTACATTATTCTTTGCCGACATTCTTGCATAGACTTGAATCATATTGATCTCAATTGATCATATCTAAGTCCAATTTTGATAGGCCAAGAATGTATTGACCCATTGTAATGAATTAACCAATTAATTAGTCAAGTTAATTAATTAATCCAATTAGCATGCAATAAGTGTGGTAGCAAAAAGAAATCATCAACTAAGTTAAAATGCAACGGAAATTAAATTAACACGGTGATTTGTTTACAAATGGAAAAAACCTACACTGTAAACAGTGGCGGCTTTAGGATTTTTTTATAGGGGGATCAGTAAAAAGATACATCTTAGGCAAAATATGAATCTTACGATCTAAATGGTTTTCTTATTACAAATTTGTCTATAGTACGTTCTAGTAATAAAATAAAAAATAAACTATAGGTTTATATGACATATTTTTTCTTAATATAATGAACATGTTAATTGTTGTTGTTAAGTGAATTTTAATTATTACTGCTTAAAATATTTTTATTTATTAGTTCATGACAATTATATGTTTACATTGTACTATCAATGTAAGATTTATATTATAAATAATTATACTACACACATTTGCAAAAACTATACAATATTGTACACATTTGTTTAGAAACAATGTAAATATTACAATGATAGTACAATGTAAACTTTGAACTTTCCATTAGTTTATTTCAAATTTATTAAGATCTAAATGGGCTTTTTAAAACGATTTTAGATGAAAAAAAATAATTTACTTTGTTGTTGGGCTTACTATTTCTCCCGGATTTTAGATAAAATTGGATTATTGTTAGGCATTTTTTTGTATTTAAAAATATCAAAATATTGTTAAGATGATCATAATTAAACTTATTTCTAGTGAGTTTTAAAAAAATTTAGAGTCAAAGTGTTCAAATTTTTATATAAGAGGGTCAAATAAAAAAAAAAATATTATATTAAAAAAAAATTGCTTGCTCAGGGGGTTCATTTGAACCCCCTAAACTATACATGGCGCCGCCCATGACTGCAAAAATCCCACCGGGTGATTCTAACGTCACTACTCCCGAGAATTTATTATTATTACAACAAGCGGTTATAAGTAAAGGAATCTCAGTGTCTTATACCAACCTATATACAGTTAAACCCTTATCCTAATACCTAATTGGACTTGTTCTATAGTGACAATCTCTCATTTCAATGCATGGCTCCCAGTATGTGACTAACCAATTTGATGCGCGAATCCTAGTACGCAGCTTACTCACCAACTTAAGAAGGATGTTGGTTGCAAAATTTTTCAGTTCATCAACACAATGAAGATCACGAAACTCCTTGGTTACAAAACCCTAGAGTATACAAGCACAGCAGCTTCTTGAACAGAAAGATGAAATAGGGTCTCTGGTTCACAATATACTTGTGAAAATTTTTTGCATTGAGTTGCATCAGTTGTGAAGGCCCTTAAAAAAATCCTTATATATGTTTATGGTTGTGAGAAAAGAGAGCTCAAACATCTATTCACGGATTGGAGTGAAATTAGATCTAAAAAATTGATTTTCATAGACCTCGATAGATACCCTATCTGTCTAGCAGTTGTTGAGCATTGGGCTGAAACAGCTTTTTAAACCTCGATAGATACTAACTGTCGAGTTTTAAAAACCAGCACTTCTTTACTTGATTCTTGGACAGACTTGCATAGTTTTAACACTTAAACTTGAAACCTTGTTCCTTGAAGTATTAAGCACATCCTAGATCTACTCAATTACAACTAAAGTACGTTTTGTCAAAGGATTAGCCAATTCTATATTGACATATGTTTCTAATATGATTCACATATGTTCTAACAAATTTTACTCATATGCATGAAAACATAATCATTTATGCGTTAAAACATGTAGGAAATGTAGGAGAGGGTCACGAATTCAATCTAGCACAAAATGTGTTCAGTTATCAAGAATAAATGTATAAATAAACCATGAAATGTTCTTTCTTTGAGTTAATTATTATTAAAAAAGAATAAAAAAAAAAAAAAACCCAACATACCACAAACTCTTCTGTTTCACACTTGCATAAGTCATATTCCCAAAAATTTTATGTGTGACTTGAATGTCACGTTGCTTGTTAGAAAATTAGTATAAGATAGTTCTAAAAAAAAAAAAATTGATACTTTAAAAGTTACTTTACTTTTTTTAATAAACAATTTTACAATACTCCCTAAATAGCATTTTCTATTTTAAAATTACAACACAATAAAATAATCTAAAACAAACCTAATCTACATTATAAAAATTAACAAAACAAATATATTTATCATGTGAATGTGGGAATGTGATGTGGGAGAGAAAATTGAATAAAAAAAATAAGAGATGAGGAAGAGAGAGAGATCCTGAGGATGTGATGTGGGGGAGAGAAAATTGAATTAAAAAAAAGTACCAAAATATGTTTAGCACATATAGCCATACCATCTTATTATTAGAACAGTACACTATTGCAAATGCTAAATTTATTTGTCATTTGAAGCATCTCATGAAAATGATTTTTTGTATTTGATATGTTAAATATTAAAAATTTAGCATTTAGCACACATGATACTAATGCTCTCAATGAATTGAACTACAATAGAAAAATCAACTATGAGATCCTGTAGAAGCCAATGTATAGCCCAAGAAGTTCAATTGTGGTGTCTACAAGGGTGCAATATGTAAAGTTGTAATTTACAACTATTTTTTTTGTTAGCTTTCATTCCATGCCAAATTTGATTGTAATTATGTTCAATCTTATGTACCCTGTATTTCATGTGGTTTTTATTTGTAAAGGTTGTGTGTGTGTGAGAGAGAGTGTGTGAAGACTCAAGGCATTTGAAGACTGAAACTGTTGTCGCGGGTATCTTGCGAGTAAGCTTCCTGCGAAGTGATGCATGCCTTGCATATGACTGGAATGCGAAGAGTCAGGACAGGATGGAGACAGCTGGTTTTTGCGAGTGTTTCGCGGGTAAGGCCTTCTCGCAAGACACCCGCAAAATATTCTGTTTTGCCAGATTGTCATTTCTAATACACTCTATCCTTACCCACACTATATATACCCCCATTACCCACAAATGTTGAGGGGTGCTTCTGAGAAAAAACCCTAGCCCAAACCTTGAGAGTTAGAGATTGTTATACCCACAATTACTTGTGGATTTTCCTCAACTCTTACCTTTCCATTTCTATACCATTGAGAGGTTGATAGCCCAAACACTTACCACACCCTTTCAGAGTTTTCAGTGAGGTTTTGGTGCTGCTAGGTAGCATTGGAAGAAGCCAGGCTTTGGCGGATGCAATCAAGTGTTTTGCGGGATCCGGAGAGCTATACAAGACACGGTTCCGAGAAGTTTTGTTGGGGTAGGAGCTTGGAGGATTTAGGTACATCGGGTAGATTAGGCTTGGAGGGTCTCTTGCTAACCCATGTATCTCAACAGATTGTCTAGTGGATCGATTACTGCTTGGTGGGCGGTACAGAGGTTTTACACCGAGTATTTCGGTTTCCTCTTCGATAACACATCGGCGTGTTATCTTGTGTTTGCATTCTTCTTCCCTACTCTTTTAGCTTTCAAATTACTGTTGTGTTATATTGAATATGGCTTAGAGTAGTTTATTTGTTTATCTGCTCGCATTTACTCTATTCCGCACTTAGTATAAGTTAGAGTAAAATCTATCAAGCTGTAATTTTTAATTTGGAGGTTTAAACAGCTCTTGTGTTTTAACATATTTTCGACCTTTCAATTGGTATCAGAACGAGTAAACTTGCTGTGGTTTTATTACTTAAGTGTGATCCTTGACCTTTTTGTGATGGACCGATCACAATCGCTCAATGTTCAACCATTCTTTGATGGAAGCAACTATGCATTTTGGAAAGTCTGCGTGAGGGCTTTCTTGTGTCCTATAGATGAGTCGGTATGAGACTCTGTCGAGAATGGGTATGTTAAACCCACGACAGCCAAGTTCGAATGGGACAAGGCAGCTCTTGCATTGGTAAATGTAAACAGTAAGGCTATTAACGCTATATTCTGTGGTTTGTCTACTGATGAGTTTCACAGGATATCTCATGTGGGGACTGCCAAGGAAGATTGGACGATTCTTGAGACTACCTATGAGGGTACCAAGAAAGTTAAGGACACAAAGCTCATGATGCTTACCACTAGATTTGAAGAGCTCAAGATGGGTGACGATGAGTCTTTTGGTTCATTCTATGGGAAGCTCAATGAAAATGTAACTGCTAAGCTCAATTTTGGAGAGAAGATTGAGGATGCTGAGGTGGTGAGAAAGATTTTGAGATCTTTACCAGAGAGCTTCCGAGCAAAAGTCACAGCTGTAGAGGAAAGTAAAGATTTGGATAAGATCAAAATCCAAGAACTCATTGGATCTCTCCAAACATATGAGCTGGGACTGCCATCTCACAAGACGAGCAAATCTCTTGCTCTCAAAACCATCACTAAAAGAATGGATGACTCCTCCGAAGAAGATGTTGTGGAGGAGGAGGTAGCATTTCTTGCAAAGAACTTCCGAAAATTTATGAAGATGAAAAATAGTGGGAAGCTGTTCAGCAAAAGGAAGTTTTCATCCTCCAAAGGTGATAGGAAGGAGTTCAAGAAGAAAGATAGGAAGGATTTTCAATCCCCTCAAGGAATTGTGTGTTACGAATGCAATGGCCATGGTAAAGTGTTTGCCACTACCCTTAGTGATTCTGACAGCTCAAATTCAAACACAGAAGGAGAATGTGACAGTGAAGGAAACTACAGAGCATTCATGACAACTGCCTTCGTTGATTCTAAGAATGATTTGAGCAATTTGGTTGATGAACTTGGTGATCTTTCAGAGGATGAGGAAATTAAAGATTCAGAAGATGAAGACATGTGTCAAAATGAAGGGGAAATCAACCTACAAGAAGCATATGATTCTCTACTGGAAGATTGTGGCAAATATGCCAAAGTTGCAAATCTTGTTATGAAAAAGATAAAAAAAAATTGAAGAAGAGCATAGGTGTATGCTTGTGCAACTCAAGGAAGCAAAGTGTGAAGTAGAAGGACTCAAGGGAAAGTTGGTTAAAGCTTACTCTAAGATCAAGTTTCTTGAACTTGAGGTTATCCAAGCTAATGTCAAGGTTGAGCGCATCTCCACTAAGAAACTTTACAATGTGCTGTCCTCTCAAAAGTCTTCACATGATAAGACCGGTTTGGGCTATACTGGAGAAGGAAGTACTAGCAGCAAACCTAAGAAGGAAGTAAGGTTTGTATCAACCAAGAATGAAGAGAAACTCAAAGAAGTGAAGCCTGAGATTGAAACCCTTGCTGTAGTAAAAAGAACCATTGGTACAATGCCAAAGGAAAAAGGGAAGTCATTACCCAAAAATCAAAGGGGGTCTCAAGTAAAGCACTTTGTCATCATTATGGCGTACAAGGGCACACAAGGCCGAATTGTTTTAAGCTTCATGCACTTAAGAAGGCTGATTTTATGTACGGACAAGAAATTTCAAAGAGAAGACCAAAGGGAGCATAAGCCAAGGGAGATAGTGAGGGACATCTCATTGGAGACGTTATGGAAATGTTGAAGAACATATCACTATGCCTTGCTAGCTTCACTCCAAGGTTTGAAAATTATGTTGGTCGTACCCTGCCACCTAACGCTCTCACCTAAAACACTCGTAAAGAGTGGCTGAAGAAGGGTACTTATGCATGATCACTCTCTATGTCCATGCATTAATACTTCCAATGTTTAGGGTCATAGGTTCATGCATCATGACATGCATAATTCAATTTGTGTCTATTGCTTCTGGTTTATAGCATGTTTCTTTTACAAGTTTTGTTTTGTACTTGTTTTTGTTGATCTTACTTTACTTGTTATGTTTTTTAGTGTGTTCAAAAAATTCAAAAACCCATAAAAATTGAAAAATGTCCAAAAAGTTTGATCGCTTGTATTGTGTATATCACATGTGAGTTTGGCCTAGTACCTTTGTACTAATGGCATAGTGTATTTACGAGCTTAACTTGTTATGTATGCACATATATTTGTGTGGGAGAAATCTTGAAAACTATGTGTGATTGTTGTAAATAAATCTTCAAGCTTGTCATGAATGATTGGTCAATAATCTTGATGGTCTTGATACTTGCATAGACTTGTGCCTATATCTCTTCCCACTTTATTTTTATGTTTTTGCTTAAAGAGCTCAACAAATGTAAATCTCAAAATGAAAAGAGATAATGAGCTGTAAAAGCCGTCGCATATACTAGTATTTGATTAGGAAAAAGGGAAAGTGACTTTTTATTGAAATGTTTGGTGCTCAAAAAGCCAAAGGCTCACTCTCAATTTTGAAATATCAAAAATTTCATGCACCGATCTCAAAATGAGATGTATTGTTCAAAAAATGATCAAATGTTATGATTTGTGTAAAAGCCAAATGAAAAGTTTCTAAGTTTTGTAATCATTTTCTTATGGGAGATCATATATGTTCATTTCTATAATTGAGATAAACCACTTGACTTAGTACCAGTTGTGTATGACTTGATTGAATTAATTATTGAAACTTCACTCTGGTCTCAGGATTATTCCACATCTGATACTCATCCACAACACACAAGTTTAGTTCAACTAATGCTTATATAATTTGTGTGATTGTACATGTTCAAATGTGATATGTATGCTCAATTGCTTGCCGATCAAACCCAAAAACTTTTTTAAGTATTTTATATGTTTTTGAAAGTGATTTTGTACTTTCGTGCTTTAAGTTTTTGTTCAAAATGCATTTTTGTGTTGTTCTTCAAAAACTTGTTCAGAGGCATTTTCGCGAGAAGCTTGCGACTAAGAGCATCCCGCGAAAAGAGGTTAAGGGAAAACTGGAAATCTCAAAATTCATACAGAGAGTCTTGTGACTGCTTCGCGACCAGAAGCTTCTCGCAAAAGTTTTTGTGTTTCAGTGGTGTTTTTCGCGACTAATTTCGTTATTGCCTAACCCGCGAAAAACGCATGTTTTCAGTTTTATAAAGCTGATGTGATAGATTTTTAAAACATTCTCTATTTTCCTCTCATTGCCTCACTCGAACCTCTCTCAACCCAAAATTGATTTTCAATCAAACCCCATCATTTTCAAGCTTGATTTCTGCAAAATCAACTTAAAGGTATGTTTTCTTAACATTCTTTTCATTTTTTTTTTAAGATTATGTAGAAATTAACTTAGGGTTCCAAAATTGGGGATTTTTCGAAAAAGGGGTTGGGAACTTTGATTTTAAGCAAAAAAATTTCAAAATTTTGATTGTTTTGTGTCCCATTTGATCTGTGTGTATCTGTGTTGACCCCTTTTGGCATTTTAAACCTGTATTTAGGCATATTTCCATGTGTTCACGCATTGCTCATAGGTGTATTGTAGTGTTGCATGTCATGTGTTTGTCAAAATGCTCAAGTGGCATTTTTGAGTGGTTTTGGACTCCTTTGAGTTCCAATTCCTGGGTTTAGCCTTGATTGAACTTGCTTGACATGTTTTGATCATTGGGTGTGTGTTGTACACACTTTGCCCAACTTGTGCCTCACCATGCCTTGCCATGCATCACCTAGGCACACACTAGGCACACTTCATGCACTAAAGTTGCACACACGTGCATAGTTTCTAATTTCTTGCATTTTGGTAATGTTTACATAGTTTAGCACTTTAAGCATATTTTTTAACCTTGTTGTGTTCTGTTTAAGTATTTATACTTATGTTTTGGACTAACTTGAATCTAATCAAGTTTGTGCTCTGTTTTTGTGTTATTGCCCTTGTTTTTCTCTTGCTTGCTAATTATGTGTGCAGATGTCTCCATTCAAGACCTCAGCCATGAAAGGAGGTAGCAACAAAGGAAAAGAGCCTATGATTGATGTTAATGATCTCTCACCAAGGCCAAAGAGGACTCGATCAACAATAGGAGTTTTTGAACTTGACAAGTTCAGATCCTATGCTACATTTCAAAATTATGTGATCTATTTTCGAGAGGCTCCATTGTTGGTTGAAAGGGCCGTTGATTAGCCATCTCTCCTTGACACCAATATTCCCAAATGGCTTGCCACCAAGGATTGGAACTTTCTCCTCTCCAATCTTGATGATGCATATGAGAACTTGGCAAAAGAGTTCTATGCCAATGCCATTGTTGAAGGAGAGGAGCTAAAATGTTGGGTTAAAGGAAAGAGTTTCTCAGTAACACCAGTTTCTCTGGCAGAGATCCTACACATTAACCTGCCAATATTCACTACACCACCGGTATATGATGAACTGAATCCGGATAAGGAGGTTCTTCGAGAAGTTTTAGGAGATAATTTGGAGTTCTCTTCCAATGGGAAGTTCGTCAGTGTGGCATCTTTATCTCCCGAATTAAGGCTTCTCACGATGATCATGTTTAGCAACCTCTATCCTTTGTCAAGCACCGGGTACATGAATCTCGGTCGAGCATTATTCTTGCATGATCTGATCACTGACGTGGAGATTGATGTGTGTTCTCATATTTTCCACATCTTAGCAAAAACAGTTGAACGAACTGCTTCAGAACTGTCTTCCTTTCTGCTACCTTATCTCAAGGATTTTCAAGCTCAAAGGCGTGCATCCCTCGGAAGATGAGCAGCCATACCCAAAGCCAAGTCCAATTAACATCCGCACTCTCCATGCTAGTATGAGTCACACCAAGAAGAGTACCAAGCAAGAAAGTCATGCTGCTCCGGGAAGTTTAAGCTCTACCTCCAATGCCTATGATGAACAACTAGACAACATCATGGCTACACTTCAAGAGATTAATACCAAAATATCCAGACTAGCTACCATCATGCACTCCCAACACATTCGCTTCAACACAAAGTTCACATCTTTCCAAACTCAATTGGACCAAATTTAAAGGAAGCTAGAAGAACATGGAGACTAGCTATTCCATGAACAAAAGGGGAAGATGGTGTCGTTGATAGAGGAAGTGTAGTGATAAGGGGAGGAGAAGCTAGAAGCTGCTATTTGTTTATAGTTTTTATTGCTTTCCTTTAAAGCTTAAGTACTTTAAATTTATATTTCAGTTTATTATTCGTACATGTGTTTACTTCATTGCTTTGTAGCAATTTTTGTACTTTTAAGATATTGCTAATATATCTTAAGTACCTCACACTTCGTGTATTTTGCATTGGTTGAGTGTTGGACATGCAATTTATCATTGTAATTGGTCTTTATTGCTTTGCATGTCCGAATGAGCATTTTCTAACTAAATGTTCATTGTAGTCATTCTTTATTGACTGACCTTGTTTGATCAAAATATGCTTATATATTATATAGTCTACAAACTTGATCGCACTTTACTTGCTCATGTACGTACCATGTATTCAACTTGTCATAAGCTTAATGAAAGTTTTGTTTGTGTATGAGTGTTTTGGGTTACAGGTTTATACAAGCAAATGCTTCACAACTTTTAGATTAGGTGTGAGTGAGTTTTGCTACCGTTACCAAACTCACGTTTAAGTCTAGAGTCTATTTTAGGGGTTTTGTCACAGAATAGCCAAAGGGGAAGATTGTAAAATTGTAATTTACAACTATGTTTTTTGTTGACTTTTATTCCATGCCAAATTTGATTGCAATTATGCTCAATCTTATGTACCCCGTATTTCATGTGGTTTTTATTTGTAAGGGTTGTGTGTGAGAGAGAGAGTGTGTAAAGACTCAAGGCATTTGAAGATTGAAGCTGTTTTCGCAGGTATCTCATGAGTAAGCTTCCCGCGAAATGATGCATGAGCCCTGCATATAATTGGAATGCGAAGAGTCAAGACAGGATGGAGACAGTTGGTTTTCGCGAGTGTTTCGTGGGTAAGGCCTTCCCGCGAGACACCTGCGAAACATTCTATTTTGCCAGATTGTCATTTCTGATACACTCTATCATTACCCACTCTATATATATCCCCATTACCCACAGATGTTGAGGAGTCCTTCTGAGAGAAAACCCTAGCCACAAACCTTGAGAGTTAGAGATTGTTATACCCACAATTCGCTACACAATTACTTGTGGTTTTTCCTCAACTCCTACCTCTCCATTTCCATACCATTGAGAGGTTGATATCTCAAACACTTACCACACCATTTCAGAGTGTTCAGTGACGTTTTGGTGCTGCTGGGAAGCATTGGAAGAAGCCAAGCTTTGGCAGATGCAATCGAGCGTATTGCGGGATCCGGAGAGCTAGACAAAACACGGTTTCAAGAAGCCTTGTTGGACCAGGAGCTTGGAGGGTTTAGGTGCATCAGGTAGATTAGGCTTAGAGGGTCTCTTGCTAACCTATGTATCCCAACTAATTTTCTAGTGGATCGATTACCACTTGGAGGGCGGCAGAGAGGTTTTACGCCGAGTACTTCGATTTCCTCTTCAATAACACATCAGCGTGTTATCTTGTGTTTGCATTCTTCTTCCCTACTCTTTTAGCTTTTATATTACTGCTGTGTTATATTGAATATGGCTTAGAGTAATTTATTTGTTTATCCGCTTGCATTTACTCTATTCTGCACTTAGTATAAGTTAGAGTAAAATCTATCGAGCTGTAATTTTTAATTTGGGGGTCTAAACAGCTCGTGTTTTAACACATTTTCGAACTTTCACAATATTCTACCATGCAAACTACAATTTGTTTCTTCTTATGCCAAGAAACGAGAGAATCGCAAAAAAAAAAACAAAAACCTACATCCATTGTGCCATGTTTAATTTCTCTTCAAATAAGAAAGGTAAATTTTTCCGATATTTTTCGTTGACTTATATTTTCCCAATGGTGTGCGTTGCAAGCAAATTGAGGTAGTCTTTGTTGTTCACTTGTTCCATTGTGGGAGTCCAATGACATCATAGATGAGTACATATTTTTCATTCCTAAAACTTATTATCTCTTGGATTAAGAGAGACTAATTCTAATATAATTAAAAAAAAAAAAGTTATAATTTTTGCTGCAAATATCCTATATAGGAAACTGTGATTTGCTATTTGTCATTTTTATATGGACCTACACTTCTTATCGGTCATTCATAATCTGTAATATTATATTTTTTATGGGTTCATAAAATTTTTGTTCAATAGAATTTCGTTCAAATAAGTTGTGCTAGTTGGCATACCGTATCTAACACTTTATGTTCTTTTATTTCAAACGTAAGAATATAAGATCTAATTAAATTTACCATTGACTAGTTGAAAAGTTCTTGGGTCAACAAGTATATGTTCCCAAAAAGCCCACCAAAACCAACGTGTCAAAGAAGACTGATGTAAACTCCATCACTTATATATACCTCACTGGTTCACATTTTCTCATACACTTGCCCAAGAAACCTAGCTCTTTTGAAAGAACACACACCTTTGTTACTTTTTTCTTGGAAGAAAAATTAAAGTTCAAAAATCACAACTACTTAGGAGTTATTTTCAAAGATGGGTTACCAAAGTCTAGCAACGCATTTTGATTATCTTTGTCATCTTAATGATCATTTTGTGCTATACTGGGGTCTAGGCAACCAAGAGCATTAAAAAATAATTTTGGTAGTGGTAATCACCTTGAGATATACTCAAAGAGTGATTGTTAGAGCATAAAGCGGAACAAAGAATTTTTATTACTCAGCCATTTATGAGAAGGCAAAGGTCACCATAGCATATTGACTCCAACGGTTGCCATCAAAACCTAGTCCTAAAGACCTGGTCATTAGTTCATCAAATTTTGGATCTTGTCCTGGGTTTCAGCCACAAAAAAGAATAATAATAATAGGACAAGACTTAGGTACAATACTTAGGTGTTATTCCTTAGGTTTTCCTCTTAAAATTCTATTATGTAGATTTTTTCTTGTGAAACAGAATTATACTTTTTAATTAAGTAGTTACATGACTGAATTTTAAGAAAGAAATCTAAAAAACAGCACGTAAGGTACTGTACATAAATTTTGTCAACAACAACAATAACAACAATGATGATGATGATGATAATAATAATAATAATAAATCAATTAGTATATAAATTAACGTGGGAGAGACAAGGACATGGTCTTTGTCTGCAGCTTGTGCAGCTTGACCACTTTGCAATAAATTTAAAAGTTCAAAGTCATCTCTCTCTCTCTCTCTCTCTCTCTATATATATATATATATAATCCTTGACCTTAAAATAAACCAAATTGATAATTAAGTCAGTCTCAAGACTCAATTACATTTCTAGTTCTCTTTGAAAGTGACTATTGTATTAAGTGTTTTTTTTTTTTTTTTTTTTTTTTTTTCATAATGAATAGAGAAGTATGTGATCATATATTAATATTAAGTTATTGTTTAAATTTTTATTTTGGCAACCATAATTCTTGTCATGTTTAATTTGTGGCGTTTACATTTGAGGGTAAACTTTCACAGAAAAGTAGTAAAAGAAATAGTAAGAGATTCATGTTCATGATAATTTCACTAAAAAGCAAATGTCCTAATTAAACTTTTCTGTTAAAGTGGGTATCCATTTGATCCGAAAAATCTCTAATCTGGATTTGGATGCAACTTTTTATTAAACAGTGTGTCCATATTGCTAAGTTCTACTAATCAAATCCACGTCCTGTTAATATTGCCAGAATTGATTAAACATGAGCCCTCACATGGTTGATATAGTTATACGTTTCATTATTGTTCTTTTCTTTTTGTTGTATTTGAATAATGGATATATTTGTGTTTGTTTTTGGAGAGATGGGGATTATACATTTTAATTATAATTTAAACCAACATCACACATCAAATAAAATAAAAAGGAAAAAACTCGAATTAATCATTTTAAGAATAATTCGATGTCACATCTGTTCCAAGAATATAATAAGATGCATTAAATTTATCACTTATGATAAAGAAAAAAAAAAAAAAAAACTCTCATTCATGACGTAAGCAATGCAAAAAAGTCAGAGTCATGTACTTGTAACAAGACAAGTCAGTCAATGCAAAATTTTCAATCACTTGGACATTGTTAACATGAAACTCAAATTCCAAATTGAGTTACTCTATTGACTCTTGACAAGAGTATCCAAAGATTTCCCCTAAGCAACTCCATGCATATCCTGGAGAAACGCATTTTATTTTTCAAACTTTATGGCTGTGGAAATATGCAAAATTGGAAATCTATCTATTCCTTGTAACCCAAAATCAGACTCTCTTTTTTCTTGCTTTTAGTCTGCATGACTATTTTTGAACACCCTAGCCAATACGTAAACCCTAAAAGTCCACTAAACATCATGACTCCAAGAAAACTGACGCAACTCTATCACTATTTAAAGCTTCACTCTATACTTTCTCATACACATCCACCAAACACCAAAAAGCTCCTTTTAGAAACTCAATAAGCTCCAATTCTTGTGCAACTTGGGGCACCTTTTAGAGATGAAATTCCTCACCTTGTTGCTATTTTTTGTTATTTCAATGGCTATCTTGAGCCAAACCGGGGTCAAGGCAACCAGGGTGCTGTGTGAGGATTTTTCCAATGCTAATCATCTTGAGCCATACTCATCGGTTTATGAGAAGGCAAAGTACACCATGGCATCTTGGCTGCAACGATTGCCATCCGGACCTAGCGATGGAGGCTCTGGGCACTAGTTCATTGAAGTTGGAACAGGCTAGTACAGTCAATTGAAAGCTTAAAAGAACAAGTATATAACTAATTATATACGCTTACATGTGGCCTGTAATTGTTCATGTATGGATAGAGAATTATACAAATTTACCTGAAACAAAAATAAATTTCTTTGATTACTTCGAAGTGATAAGTGATTAGAGATTGTAATATTCTTGGGCAATTTATTTAGTAATTTTTTTATGTAATTTTTTCCACGCATTCTTGCTTTGAATCCTTTGCCACCAAGTAGGCTACCCGCTATCATATACACAAAGAGATTGAAAAAGAAAAAATATTTTTGTCATGAAATTTTCTTCAAAAAACAGATACTTGCCAAGAATAAATGCATGAAAATAACATGAAAAGTTCTTTATTTTGATTAAAAAAATAAAGGATATAAAACCATATATGCAACAAACTCTTTCATGCTTGCAAGTTTCCTAACCTAGCCAAATTCTCTGGGTTGAGCGATCACCGGGTGCAATCCCTCTCATCATTTCTCAGAATTTTTTCTTTTTCTTTTTCTTTTCTTAACATTTTATCCATTTACCTTTTTTATTTTTATTTTTATTTTACTTATGGACTGAGATTAAAATTAACTTTTTAATTTTTAATATCAGCTCTTCAAAGTATTGCATCAAGTTCGATCTTAATCCAACTGGTCTTATCTTCAAAATTATTACTAGAAGTATGGTTATAATTGGGCCAAAGCTCACTTGCTTTGTATTAAATCATCAAGTTATATGTTTAACTCATCAAATTTACCTTGCCTTGTTTGAGATTAAATAGATTATTAAACTGATACTTAAATATTAAATATTCTACTTAAATTTATCTTGTTAAACCTCAAGCAATATCGAGCTAGTCATAGCGGTAAAAATTCTCAAGCATCATCTAGTTAGAACACCAAGGTAGCATTCCTCATAATTTTATAGGATTATGTACTTTATGAACATCAAGTAGAAATTTGTTAATCTGAAAATAAAAAAATAAAAAAATAGTAAGTCCAACAACATAAGTAGAAATTTGTTAATCTTAAACCTTAGAAAAAGTCCATTTAGATCTTAACAAATTTGAAATAAATCAATCTAAAGGGAGATCAATGGATGAATGATTGCTTGGCTTTGTGCATTGAAAAAAATGTAGCTCATAGAATTGACAATGAAGAAATCATATTACTATTTCAAAATTTGAAACATCATAAAAAGCAATTGTAGAAACTTTATGCATTTCGGTTTTTATTTTTTTTTCTTTTTTTATTATATCGATATATTGAAGTTCTCTTTTGTTTTAAATTTTGTATAACTTATATTCCTTATTGGCCCCTCTAAAAAATAATCCTAGAGCCGCCACCGGCATCAATGATATTCCTTCTCCCCTGTGAGTCTTGGTAAAGGCATCTTGTTTAGTTGTTGAAGAATACTTTCCACTTTAAAGTACTGCATATCTTTAAAGAGAAAAATTGTAAAAAGCTCTATTCAATTTCCTCCAAATCATCCATCTAGTACCTATCCTCCCTTCTGAGTTCTATAATGCTATTTCTTTTTCTTCGCCAGAGTTTGAAAATTTCTCATATTCCTATTTCCATAAATAATCTAGTCCCTTCTAGCGTTTTTGAGTTCACATGATTTCTTCCCTAATTCATCAAGCTATTCTTTCACTATTTTTTTTTAAGGGCATTCTATTCAAACCTTAGATTCTACTCTAGAATAAATCGTAGTTCTACTTTCTTTTTAAATATATATATATATATATATATATATATATATATATATATATATATATATATTAATCTACCAACGTAAACACTTCTTTATTTTAAATTTCAAAAAAAAAAAATTTAGAAAGTTTCAACATATGGTGTTCACTTCTAATGATAGCTCTTTATCATTAGACCAAGACACTAATTGGTTTTTGGTGTAGGCGGAGATTGTACCTCAGATCTTATACAACAATAAAAAACTTTACTAGTTGAGCTAACTAAAACCCAAACTTCTTGCGGTTTGTACATCAATGAAAATACATTGGAGCCTGTCCTCCACTATCCAAGCTTGCTACATCACTTTTGAAGAAATTAGGATGAGTGAACCACATTGCTTCAAACCAAAATGGGCTTAGTTTGAATGGAACTTTCCTTTCCAATATGTACAAAAAACACCACTTCTAGGCAATTAGTATGAGCCACATCTGTACAAGAAATCCACCTAGAATTTACTTAGGGACCATTGAATGTTCTAGTTTGAATAATATGTCTGTCTATCTCCAACAGGGAGTGTGCGGGTTCAAACCTTCAAGAACATAGTCCCCTTAACTTTTATTGTAAAAAAAGAAAAGAAAAAAAAAAAGAGTATATTAGGCCAGAACTAATCGAAATTATAATTTTTAATTAATTTTAGTAATACATAATATATAATCAAAATTAATTTTCTAAATATAATTAATGACATGTAATATAATTGGAATAAATTTATCAAATATTATAACACAATGAATATTATATATGAATCATGAAAATACTTTTTATTAAAAATTTCAAATTAACTAATAGCATATATGGGCATTGCATGGGACATCAATTAGTCAACTTACTTAATAGATCCTAGCCTTTACTATGACCTTATGAAAATTTTAAAATATTTTTACCTTTTGCTCCAACTACTATGTGCATTACAGTTACAAAGAATTTGCATGAAGGAAAAAACTTAAGTATAGTTAATGTGACAACATAAACCAATGTGTCACATAATTAATTCTATAGGGTACAAGAATTTAAATAAGGTATTTATGCCACGTGTCATACCCATGGCTGAGGGGGCCATTATCGTGCCGAGGAAGTCACACGCTCAAACAGTAAGGCCACATCAGTGGTACGTTATCAAAGGAGGTCACACTGCAGAGAAAGAGTTTTGGGGAGGGAGATAGCCCTGACATGACTAAAGGGATGGTGGCTCCCACCACATTTAATGCATCCCACCAAACCTCCTGACTGCATTTATACGGAGAAAACACCTGAACAGTGTTACCTTGATTGCCCCAACTTACAAGGGACTTGGGAAGGTGTCTGATAGGACAAGCACTCAAGTAGTGGCCTGGACAATCAACAAATCGAGGGCCAAGATCATATAAAGGGAGTTATATAACGTAAGAGACCCTCCAGGGAGAGGGGATCGGAAAATCTGGAGAGAACACACTATAGCAACACGAACTGAAATTGTATCTAAGTCCAAAAAAAACTATATTCAAGAATCATTCTCCTCAGGCTTCGCCAAGGAAGGATTTCCACTATGTGCATTGCCTGATCCATTGAAACCTAGCTTTTAAGCCTACTCTCTACAAATTTATTGTAACGGGCTCTTTGGGCCTAAATCCATTCATCTTTTAGGCTTATGACCAAAACTTACCCTTATAATTGGCACCATCTGTGGGAAAGTTTGAGCTTTAGTGAGTTCAACGTCCAACCTTGGTAGGATCAGGGCAAGACTGAGAGAAGTCTATTGGTTCCCAACGTCAGGATCAGTTCCTCAACCTTGAGCGAAGGAGGGACCGTGAGCTTAGTGTGCATGCCACGTATACTAGCAAGAGCTAGTCTTAAGGCAAAATTTACATCTCTCATGAGGAAAAGGACTCCCTCAGATTCTGTCCCCTCTTCTAACGATGATGGGGATGGTAGCTATAGGTCCAGGTCCAGGTCCAGGTCTCCTTCCAGATTGGGGCAAGACCGAGAGGAGTCTATTAGTTCCCAATGTACGATGAGGACCGTCATTACAAACGGAGGAGTAAAAGTCCATCTCACGAAGGTCTAGGCAACGATGCTATGAGTAGGGCTCTTAACCAGATCTCTAAATCACCGTTTAGTGTTGAATTGAAGGGGGAGAGCTTCATCGGCAGTTTACTTAGCCAACATTCACAGTGTATAATGGCAGAATGAACCCTATGGAGCATGTCAGCCACTTCAACCAGAGAATGGCCGTGCACTCCCGGAACAAAGCCTTGATATGCAAAGTGTTCCCCTCCAATTTGGGAGCCATGGTGATGAGATGGTTTGACGGTCTAAAAGAAGGTTCTATTAACTCTTTCAAAGAGCTTACTAGGGCCTTTGGGGCTTGTTTTGTGATTTGCAGTAGGGTTCCTCGGCCCTTAGATTCCCTGCTGTCTATGACCATGCAAGAAGAGGAGGCCTTGAAAACGTATTTTGACAGGTACTAGGAGATGTCCAATGAGATAGATGGAAACTTTGATGACATGGCTATAAGGACTTTCAAGGTCGACTTGCCTGTTGAGCATGATCTGAGAAAGTCTTTGACCAGGAAATCGGTTAGGAGTGTGCATCAGCTCATAGACCGTATTGATGAGTATAAGCAGGTCAAGGAAGACTAGTAACAGGGAAAAGGGAAAGCTAAAGTGGTCCCTCAGGATAGAAGGGACTTCAAGTCGGATAGGTACAATAACAATCGACCTCGGAGAGACTTTACGGGGCACTTTAGGTCTACTGCTATGCAGGTAGTCAGTATTGTGCTCCAAGAGCCAATACATGAAATTCTGGAGAAAATTAAGAACGAGTCGTACTTTTAGTGGCCGAACAAGATGGGAGGAGACCCTACGAAGCGCAACCAAAGTCTTCACTACAAGTACCACTAGGAGTGGGGGCACACCACTGAAGATTGCAGGACGTTGTGGAGTCATTTGGAGCAGTTGGTTAAAATTGGGAAGTTAAAGCAATTCCTATATTAGCCCAATGGACAGGGCAGGCAGGTAGGATCGGGGGTTCAGAGAGACACTTTTGTAAGACCACCTTTAGGAAAAATTAATGTCATTCTTACTGCTCTAGGGAAAACTGGTTCTCGACCATCTAGGGTACTGTCAATAGCTCAGCCATTTATCAAAGACTTACCACCTGATTCGAAGAAGAGTAAAGTGGAGGTCAAACCAACTTTGAGCTTCTTCGATGAGGACCAAGTTGGAACCTTGCAGCCACACGATGATACCCTAGTGGTTACTCTCAAGATAAGAGGGTATGATGTAAAAAGGATGCTGGAGATCAGGATAGTAGTGCAGAGATCATGTATTCTAACCTATTTAGGGGACGGAAGCTAAGGCCCAAGGACCTAACCTGCTATGACTCCCCTCTGATAGGGTTTGATGGGAAGATTATCTTCCTAAGAGGCCAAATTAGACTGCCTGTTCAGGTAAGGTCAGAAGTCGTGGAAGTGAATTTCATCGTAGTAGATGCCTACTCCCCCTATACTGTTATTGTGGCAAGACTTTGACTTCACACCCTAGGAGCTGTGTCTTCCATCATTCACTTGAAAGTGAAGTACCCATTTAGGGATTGGGTCGAGGAGTTGGTTGGAAGCCAGTCTATGGCTAGGCAGTGCTTGATGGCTGCAATTAGACATCAGGCTGGAAGTGAACCCTCGGTGTTCACTGAGCAAGATTTATAGCAATCAAAGGTGCCGGTGTTGTCTAAAGGGGCAGTGGCAGAAGGGGCTAAGTGTGACCAACTGGAGAAAGTTGTTATTGGCGACGATGAGGAGAAGTTCTTTTAGGTCAGAGCTCAGCTACCTCCTCAGGAGAGGCAACAACTGATGGATTTTCTTAAGAAAAATATTGATGTATTTGCGTGGAGCACCTACAATACCCCTGGGATAAATCTAGATTTCATTTGCCGCCATCTAAACGTCAATCCATCTGCCATCCCCAAGAAGCAACCACCACGACACTCATATAGGGAACATTCTGATGCCGTCAAGGAGGAAGTACTAAAGCTCAAGTAGGCTGGGGCCATGAAGGAGGTATTCTACCCCAAGTGGCTGGTTAACACAGTGCTGGTGAAGAAGAAAACTGGGAAGTGGCGAGTGTGTGTGGACTTTACAGATTTAAATAAAGCTTGCCCAAAAGACCATTTCCCTTTATCTTGGATAGATCAATTAGTGAACGCTACTGTAGGCCATCCTCGGATAAGTTTTTTGGACGCCTTTCATGGTTATCATCAGATACCATTAGCTTTGGATGATTAGGAAAAAACTGCTTTTCTTACATCTGTTGGGAATTACCACTACAAAGTAATGCCCTTCGGATTGAAAAATACAGGGTCTACCTACCAGAGAATGATGACTAGGATGTTTGAGCCTCAGTTGGGTAAAAATATTGAGGTGTGCATAGATCATATGGTGGTGAAGAGTAAAGTAGAGTCCGAGCATATAGACAACCTCGGGAATATTTTCGAGACACTGAGGAAACACAAACTGTGCTTTAATGCCGCTAAGTGTTCTTTTGGCGTAGGCCTTGGCAAATTTCTAGGTAATATGGTTACCCACCGCGGAATCGAAGTTGACCATGATTAGATTAGAGCCGTTAACGACTTGCAGCTTCCTCGGAATCCCAAAATGGTCTAGAAGTTGATAGGGATGACTACCGCTTTAAATCGATTCATTTCTTGGTTAGTGGACAAGTGTAGGCCCTTCTTCTAGTTGTTGCATAAGTGGAAGGGATTTGAATGGAAGGAGGAGTGTTCTTCAGCCTTCCAATAGTTGAAGGAATATCTTTTCCGACTACCTATTATGTCCAAGCCCGAACAGGAAAAGATTTTATTCGCTTATATCACGGTAGCCTCGCATGCGGTGAGTCTGGTACTGGTGTAGGATGATGATGGGGTGTAGAGACTGGTTTATTATGTGAGCAAATTATTACATGAGACAGAGATTCGCTATTTACCATTGGAAAGGGCCATCTTGGAAATAATGCATGCTACATGGAAGCTCCCACATTACTTCTAAGCTCACACTGTTGTGGTTCTAACTCAACTCCCTCTTCTATTGTTGATTCAAAAAATTGATTACACAGGAAGGGTTGCAAAATGGGCAACGATCCTAGGAGCCTTTAATATTAAATCATGCCTCGCACCTCTTTAAAGGGGTAGGTCCTTGTCGATTTAGTGGCTAAGTTTGCCGAGCCTTCATTTGAAGAAAACGGTGAAAGGCCGAGCATGGATGGAAAATCAGTTGGGATGATCTGCTTACAGGGACCTCTATCTTGGAAGGTGTATGTTAACAGTGCAACAAACCAAAGGGGGTCAAGAGTGGGGCTAGTTGTAGTATCTCCTAAAAGGATCATCATTGAGAAATCCTTAAGATTAGGCTTCTCGGCCACGAATAATGAGGTTGAGTACGAGGCTTCGATGGTGGGGATGGCTATGGTTCAAAAAATGGGAGGAAGAATAGTAGAGATTTTCGAATTCAAGGTTGGTTGTAGGCCAAGTAAAGGGAGAACTGGAAGCTAGGGATGTGAGGATGTAAGAGTACTTGAACCAGGCTAGGCTCTTACAATCAGGATTTGACTCTTTTTCCTTACACCAAATCCCTAGAAGTAGAAATACGCTTGCTAATTCGCTTACAACTCTTGCAACCTCCTCGGCGTAGAGTCTACCTTAGATCATCCTGGTCAAGGATTTGTGCAACCCTACTGAGATGAAGAGGGAGAAGGTCCAGATTCATTAACTTAGGGTGGGACCTAGTTGGATGAAACCTATTATCTTATTCCTTAAGGATGATATCTTACCTGAGGAAAAGGGAGAGGTTGACAAAGTAAGAAGAAAGGCTCCCCGATTTTGGCTGTTTGAGGACCAAAAGTTGTACAAGCGCTTTTTTTTGGAGCCATATCTGCTATGCATCCATCTTGAAGTAGTAGAGCCACTCTTGGAAGAGTTTTATGAAGGGATTTGTGGAAGCCATACAGAAGGCAGATCCTTATCTCACCGGGCCCTTACTTAGGGATATTAGTGGCCTAATATGCAAAGAGAAGCACAAGAATATGTGAAGAAGTGTGACCAATGTCAGAGATTTTCTCCCAACATTCATCAGCTAGGGGGTGTTCTTAATCCTCTATCTAGTCCTTAACTTTTCGCTCAGTGGGGTTGGACATTGTAGGGCCCTTCCCCAAAGCAGCAGGAAATAGGAGATGGCTTTTGGTTGGCACTGATTACTTTACCAAGTGAGTTGAAGCCGAGCCACTGGTGAACATTAGGGACGTGGATGCCAAAAGGTTTATGTGGAAGAACATTGTCACTTGGTTTGAGATTCCTTATACTCTCATCTTAGACAACGGACTTCAGTTTGATAGCAAAGCCTTTAGAAGGTACTTTTGTGAATTGGGTATCACGAATAGGTATTCCACTCTAGCTTATCCCCACGAGAATGGGCAAGTCGAGGCTGTTAATAAGGTCATAGTGAACGGACTCAAAAAGAGGTTAGATGATGTAAAGGGCAAATGGGTGGATGAGCTTCCATATGTCCTCTGGACATATTGGACTACCCCTCATAGGTCAACGGGGGAGACCCCCTTTTCAATAACTTACGAGGTCGAGGCTGTGATTCCTCTAGAGACTGGATTCCAAACGTTGAGGACTAGCTTATTCGCTCCAAATAGCAACGACCACCTACTAGAAAAGAGCCTAGATCTAGTCGAGAAGCGGAGAGAAAGTGTCATAGTTCAATTAGCATACTGTTAGTAGAAGCTCAAACAGGGGTATGATTCAAGTGTAAAGTTAAGGTCATTGGCCCCTAGGGACTTGGTACTGAGAAAGGTTGTGGGTACTGTAAAAAAACCCAGCATGGGGGAAGTTAGGACCCAATTGGGAAGGGTCATACCATATCACCTTGGAAGCAGGTATAGGTGTATACTTCCTAGAAGATCTAGACAAAAAATTTGTATCGCGACCTTGGAATGTAAATAACCTGCGAATGTACTATTATTAATGAAAGGCAGCTCTGCCATATTTTCATTTATGACATTATGCGTTGCGTCAATTACCTGTATGAATATTAAACAAAACCTTGGTCATATCTAGCTCCTCGGATCACATACCTTGGGTAAATTAATATTCTTGATTATTTGAGTGGATATTAAATAGAACCTTGGTCATATCTAGCTCCTCGGACCACATACCTTAGGTAAATTAATATTTCCCCTTATTTCTCTAAGTATTAAATAGAATCTTGGTCATGCCTGACCCCTCAGACCATATACCTTAGGTAAATTAATACTTCTTCTTATTTCTCTAAGTATTAAACAGAACCTTGGTCATGCCTGGCCTCTCGAACAACATACCTTGGGTAAATTAATACTTCCCATTATTTCTCCAAGTATTAAACAGAAATTTGGTCATGCTTGGCCCCTTGGACTAAATTAATACTTCCCTTTATTTCTCTAAGTATTAAACAGAATATTGGTCATGTCTGGCCCTTCGGACCACATACCTTGGGTAAATTAATACTTCTCATTATTTCTCTAAGTATTAAACTGAACATGGTCATACCTGGCTCCTTAGACCACATGCCTTGGGTAAATTAATACTTTCCATTATTTCTCTAAGTGTTAAACAATACCTTGGTAATGCTAAGTCCCTCAGACCGCATGCCTTGGGTAAATTCACACTTATAACTATACAAGCCTACTATGGAATGGGGTGCTAGGTGAAATTCAAAGTGTGGCAGCCTTCTGGGATTATACACCCTGGATAGACATGAACTTCACTATCATTTGAGGTTAAGAAGAAAATCCAAAAGTGCACTTCATCCATTGAGCAATTTACCTAAGGTACACAAATTTTGTTTTTTGGGTTGAGTTACCAGGTGCCAAGTGCCACGGACAAGGTAAAGTTATCCAACTCCATTGCTAACTACATGAAAGGTAATAGTTGGACTGTTAGTTGCCTGAGAAACTGTTAACTTTAGGTGTTAGAATATATCCTAATCAAGGTGATAGCCACTTTTCTCATTGTTTACATGAGAGTAATTTATTTGAATTAGCCACAATTCATTACTATTAGCTTTTGTTAAGGTATGGGTATTCACCCTTAGAAGCATCATCAATCTAAAGTCTCAGTAGGGGGAAAAAACAATAACTATAGCAAGCCAAAGACAAATATTGCAAGAAAAACAAAGTCCCACAAAAGCAAAAGTCTATGTCTTTTCATTGATTAAGAAAGGAGTTACATCTCAAACATGGTAAATTGCCATAACAAAGGAAAATTACATACCAAAAAAAAAAAAAAAAAAAGAAGAAGAAAAGAAATAACAATAAGTAAAAGAAAAAAAATCCTAAACTATGCCTTGGCTGGAGGAGGTTCATCTTTGCTGCCCGACTGGGAGATAGAAGGATTGGTGGCCTTGGGATCATCTTCCTTGGATTTGGGATCAGCCTCCTTTGCCTTGGGAGCAACATCCTTGGCCTTAGAAGCGGCATCCTTGAGCTTGAGGGTAGCCTCTGGACCCTTGGTCTCTGGCAGGGGCTTGACCTCCTTGCCCTTGCCCTTATCCTCTAGCCGGAAACCACCCTGGCCAATCCCCTTACCCTTCGCCACCTTAGCCCCCTAGCCTTGGTCACAAGCCTTGTTAGGCCCTTTGGGAACCTCAACAGGAGGAAGAGATGCCTAGGTGATGGAGGACTGCTCAGAGAAGGTTGGTGTTGGGGTAGCAGGAGGAGGGAGTGTAGCTGGAACTTCATGGATGTCTACAGGGTAGTAAATGTTCTTAGCCTTCCTCCACTCGGAAGCAGCAGGGACTCCTGCCAGGTTGAGCGTCTCTGCCCACACTTCCTTGCAGTAGTCCCTACAGACCTCCTTCAACTCCTCTGCCAAATGGATCTCAGTCCCTTGCACCCCAAGATCATAGGATGCCTGCTCTGAAGCCTTCGCCACTTCCTTGGCCGTTCGAATAGCCTCCTAAGCTTTCCTAAGTTCTGCCTTCAAGTCTGCAACCTGCTGCTTGGCCGTGGCCAGCTCTATTTCAACATAGTGGAGCTTCTTGCATTACTCCTCAGCTTGGTCTTAAGCGTTCTTGAGGCCGGCCTTAGCGCTTCTTCTCTCCCTCTCCTCTGCCGTCAGCTTCGCGGACAACTCCTAGTTTTTCTGCGTCGCTGCACCCGGTCCCTTGGTGGTCTCAACGTGAAGGTTAGCCTCAACTCTGGCTTCATTACGGCCGTCTTTCACCCACTCTTCAGCCATGAAGACCTCCTGGGCAGCCTGCACAAAAACAACAAGGGAATTCTATGTTTTTTTTTTTTTTTTTTTAAAAAAAAAAAATGGGAAAAGGACAACCTATCATGACAACCTAGCATGATAAGAAGCATACTAAGGCTAAGTCCCTCTTTAGGAGGGACAGAAAAAGATCCTGCTGCCTCATGGTCTGCAACTCAACCATATCTTTGGGGAGCAGCAGAGGCTGCTTTAGGGCCTCAGCCAGGTAGTGGTCATGCCTTTTTTGGAACTCCCTGATGGAGGAGCTTCGCAGTATGGCTGCCCCCTTCCAGCTCTAGCCGGGGATCCCACACTAGGGTAGGAAGGCACACCTCGGCCATGCTATGGTCCTCCTTACTTTCAACCGAAGAGGCCCTCCCCTGGCCCTTGGCCGTCTTTTACTGCTTGGACTCCTTTTGGGGGACCACTTTCCCCTTCCTAACCACCTCCTTTTCCTTCCTTTTCTTCTTCAGGTTGGTCACGGCGAACGGGTTAACTACAAGAGGAGGAAGGGGGGAGAGAAGGAAGAGGCTGGGACTTAGGGTGTCCTTGGGCATTGCCCCCTTAGTCCTATCCGCAAGGAGCTCATGCAAGCATTTCTTCCTATCTAGGGCCATCTCCTCTCCTTTTTCCTCAGAACTGTTGTCTATGCGTGCGATGACAAGGTCGGGGGTGCGAACACCTGAAAATCTATCGGGCTCGTCTTCTGAGTCCGAGACTTAAACCACGTGCTCTCCTTGTTCCTCTCCCTAAAGATGGAACTAGTCTATCTCCGCCTCAAGTGATAGCTGCAATGAAGCTATCTATTCTCTTAAGACTCAGCTTCACGGGGAGAGCGATGGGAGGGTAACTCAATTGGCACAATATCTTCTTAGGCTAAAAATCAAAGCATCGAGACGTCTATCCTAGCTAGCCGAGGCTCGCCTGCCCTGATTGCGTGGTCCACGTCTTGGAAGTTGTCGAATAAGGGTTGGAAGTCGAGGATGAGATGGACGACTCTCAACTGTTTATCCTAGTACACAAACACCTCGGACCTTAGTACTTTGTTGAGGTTTGTGACGCTAACAAAGTTGATGTTAAGGGCCACGTATCTTTTATTTGCAAAAATAACCGAGAAGTAAAACCACGGTCAGAACAATGAAGCCCTCCATAAAAAAGAAACGAAATACTAAAGAAAAGAAGAGAGTAGCAAAGCTAAGGAACTAGTGCCCATGTTAAAAGACCTAAACCTAGGGTACCCCACCTGGCTTTCCCTACCAGGTTGGGTAGTGAAGACTATCGTGTCATTCACCAGAGGCGATTAGGTAGTCATCCTTCATGCCCTTGTTGGACTTGGGAAGACACGAGATGAGTCTAACCACTAAAGGCCTAGACTTAAGGTAGTAGCTCGAGTCTGCCACCAGATGGCACTCTTACATCCAAACAACATCGTGCTAGGTGAGATTCAACCCCATTTGCTCGTTGAGAGCGTCTACGCTACCTAAGACTCTAAATAGGTTGGGCGCGCACTAGTGAGGACAGATCCTATGGGCTATCAGGAAGTCCCTAGTCACCCCTCCATGGGAAGCCTCATCCCCCCTTCTATGAAGGCAATCATGGGAATGACGACCTCCTCTTCCCTTCTATGGGTAAGCCACCCACACAGAGGGCAGTACAGCAAGGAAACGCCTTGGGGAATGTGATACAAAGCTCTAAACCCTCTATTCCAGTTAGGGAATATACTAAATGAGTGAGCCTACCCATCTAGGCGAACTAGGGAGAAAAGAGAGAAATTTATGTGAAGGCAAAAATAAAAAACAGACTGGCTAAGGAGAAAATAGCCTAAGAACAAAGAAACTTACGAGAATAAGGACAAGGGTTACTTCAGAAGCTTCTCAAAAGCTTGAAGATTTAGGGAGTCTTGAGAGTTTGGAGATTTAAGAAGTCTTAAGAGTTCAAAGATTGGTAAAGTGAGAGAAATGAATTCCCCAGGTGCCTTAAATAGGAGGCAGAATTGGGTGGGAGTTATCCTACCCAAAATTTGAGGAGGAATGCTAGCCGTAGGATCTCCATCTCACCGTAGGACGTGGGGAAGCCGTCTGGAGCATTTAATGAGACGTTGCGGACTTCGAAGCGCCAGAACGATTACGGGGCACGCAAAATGACATTTTCACGTGTGCAAATCAAAGAAATGTGTGGAATTAATTATCCAAGGTCAAAACCCCATTTTTCTCCTCGGAAAAAAAAAAAAAAAAAAAAAAAAAAAAAAAAAAAAAAAAAACCCCAGAGTTTTAAGGGGTTATTATGGGATATAAGAATTTAAATAAGGTATTTACGCCACGTGTCATACCCATGGCTGAGGAGGCCATTATCGTGTCGAGGAGGTCACACGCTTGGATAGTAAGGTCATGTCAATGGCACATTACCAGAGGAAGTCATACCATAGAAAAAGAGTTTCAGAGAGGGAGTTAGCCTTGACATGATTGAAGGGATAGTGGCTACCACCACATTTAATGCATCCCACCAGACCTCCTGATTGCATTTATGTGGAAAAGATTCATGAACAATGCTACCTTGGCTACCCCAAGTCACAAGGGGCTTGGGAAGGTATCTGATGGGACAAGCACTCAAGTAGTGGCTTGGACGATCAACAAATGGAGGGCCAAGATCATCTAAAGGGAGCTATATAATGTAAGAGACCCTCTAGGGAGAGGGGATCAAAAAATCTAGAGAGAACACACTGTAACAACAAGAACTGAAATTGAATCTAAGTCCAAAAAAAACTATATTCAAGAATCATTCTCCTCGAACTTCCCCGAGGAAAGATTTCCTTGCTTAGAACTTGTCTTTCTTTGCTTTCTAAGTATCTTTAATTCACTGTGCGCGTTGCCTGATCCATTCAAACCTAGCTTTTAAGCCCACTCTCTACAAATTTATTGTATCGGACTCTTTGGACCTTAATCTCTTCATCTTTTGGGCTTAGGACCAAAACTTGCCGTTACAGATTCCATTATCATTTTTTTTTTTAAATAACACATTTTTGTTCCATTGGTCAATACTATTATATAGTTAATTGAAAAGGACTTTCAAAAGTAATAGGGAAAATACTATTACAAGAATTTACTTATGGTGAAAAGAAAAACATCCTTGAATGCATGATGTGAGAGCCTAAAAGCAAAAAAGAGAAAGTCAATCAGGACAAAAACCTTAAGTTTAGTGGCCAACGCATTGACATTTATCTTTCAGGTGGAAGCATCCAATTGGATAGATGTGTTGCCATTAGAATCATGTTCCTAAAAGAATATAAAGGGGTAGTACTTTTGATCTTGTAAGTTACAAGCTTTCTATCAGCAAATCCTTACCTCCAAATTTAGTCAAACTTTAAAATTGTTCTTTCTTTCTTGAGACTTTATGCTATTTTTGTGAAGTCAAAAGCATTTGAATTTATGGTATCTAGAAGGCCAGTCAAGTTATTTATTTATCTATTTATTTTGGGTCATCAAGTTACTAGCTAGAAAATAAAATAAAAATAGCTTATTAGGTTAAAAAAAGAGAAAGAGAAAAGAGAGAGAGGTAGGTCAGACAGGCCCATACACAATACATGAGCAAAAGAGATAAGACATAGATCAAGAAAAATGCTCGAAGTCGGGCTAGCTCGAATTTTTTGCATGCTTGGCTAATGGCTGTACATGAATGGTACAAGTTAAAGTGTTAAAAATTAATTTTTTTTCTACACTTATTTCATCTTTATTTACACAGTTTTATTTTTCTTTTGTAATTTTTTACTTTCAATAGCCAATCGATTGGCTATTGAAAGTAAAAAATTACAACTATATAAATGGTTTAAGATGTGGATTGTGATCCCGAATTACATTGATACATGTTATATATGTACATAAAGTCGGTAATACAAATTACTGGTCATTGGAAATTACATATTTTAGAGAAAAGGATGCTGAGATTTAAACATTGCTGGAGGAATTTTATATATTCCAAAAATTGGAAATAGATTAACAAGATTTAAGCCATTAAAACCTTCACTTTTTTGTGAATTAGTGTGTTTAGCAAAAATTATTTTTGCTAACTTATTTTACTATTCAACTTATTTTTACTACTATTTATGAGTCCCACTGCATTTTTTGGTACTATTTATAGGTCTTACTGTATTATTTCAGCTAACTTTTACATTTATCTATAGTACTTTCAGCAAAAAGTTTTCAGTTTCAACCAAATAAGCGGATCTCAAACAGACCCTTAATATGCTTTTCTTTTCTTACTTATAAAAAAATGATTAAGATTCTTTAGAGTTTTTAGGGTACCACATAGAGTTTCTTTAATCTATATTTTTCTTTTCAAATAAATCATTCAGATTATACCATATCATTATTCCACTAACAAAACCTCTAAAAATAATAATGCAAACAAAACAAAAAATTATGGACCTCCTTAGCCTGATGCTAATGTTTCCAAAGAGGCAAAAACCTCAAAATCTCTACTGCTAAATTCCTTCTCTCTAGAATCATCAAGAAAATTTTTCTCAACTTTTACAGTTTCTTCATCATCTTCTACAAGTCAATCTCTTCAAATTACCATAAAATTTTTTACAGGATCTTGAACTAAACATGTTCTTTGATCAACCACAAGAAAATTAAGCTATGGTGTTTTAGGGAAAGAATTTTAAATAAAACCTTTAATTAAATGTGATTTGGTTAATGTGTTTTCATGCCCCTCTTACCCATTTCTATCTCGATCTCTTCATTATTTATTATCTTTTCCTAACTCTATAAACGCCGTCTACTTCATGTTAACATTACATATTTGGAGTAGTTTTAAAAAAACTATTATTTTAAGAGATTATGTTAATAGAATATTTATTTTAAAAGAAGAAATAGGATTAAAAGAACTCTACGTGGTAGAGTTTTCTAAGATTTTTTTGAGGATCTTGATTCTTTTAGCGTTGTACATCCTTTGAAGGAATTTAAGGTCAGCGTAATTAGGTACATATTCACAACAAGTGGCATGATCAAGAAGCCATGTGACTAAATAGCATATCAATTCATGTGTTTTCTTCCAGTGAAAATTATTTCCCCATGGATGAGCTACATGAAAATAATACATTTATTTGGGTCCCCTCAACTAAAGGGAATATATTCCGTTAGGGCTGCCAAATAATGCACTTGACGAGAGGAAGATATGCAAAGATAATGCTCTTGGTGAGGTACTAGCTAATTTTGAATATTGATCCGAATCTAATCTTCTCTTCTTTCACTGCCTATAAATTGAAACTCAAGAACTTCAAATTAGAGCAAGAACATTTGAGACGAAGTGAGGTCTAACATGAAGATAAGAGTCTTGTTTGATAGCTAAGGATGACTTGCCTGCTACTTTGAAGAGGTTCAACTGTGGCATTGCTTACAAACCTCGTTGTGTTCTCACGCAGGTCACGCCTTGGTTAACTGACAAGCTCTTCCCTTTCATATTACACTCTCTTTCTTCCCCCAGTTTAGCTTTCTACACTATTATTTGTCCCATAAAATGGAGATTGTTAAGAAGAAGGGAGGTCTAACATGAAGATAAGAGTCGTGTTTGATAGCCAAGGATGACTTGCCTGCTACTTTGAAGAGGTTCAACTGTTTGGCATTGCCTACAAACCTTGTTTTGTTCTCACGCAGGTCATTCCTTGGTTAACTGACAAGCTCTTCTCTTTCATGTTAGACTTTCTCTTTCTTCCCCCAGTTTAGCTTTCTACACTATTATTTGCCCCATAAAATGGAGATTGTTAAGAAGAATGGATGTCTTACATGAAGATAAGAGTCTTTTTTGGTAGCCAAGGATGACTTGCCCAGTTCCATCGAGAGATTTCAAGTGTTTGACATAGACTAGAATCCTTCTTTGGTTTCCAGGCAGGTCTCCTTGGCTTATCTGACAAGCTCTTTTTTTGTCATGTTAGGCTTCCTCTTCTTCCCTACTTACAAGCTTTCGATCTTTGAGATAAACATTGTTCTGCGCATGTATGCAAGGTTTGTATTAGATGAAGTATGAAGGGAGCTAGGCTATGCAGTTAAGCCTAGGGAAGTAGTAGAAATATACATACATATATATATGTGAAACTCAAATCACTAGAAACTTGTATGTTATCTACTAGGTTAACTAGTATGGTTGACTATTTTGTGATTTTTTGGTAGACATGAAGGAACATTGATATAGGACTTGGAGGCCGTTGTTGTCAAACTCACACTTCTTGCAGAATTGTCTTTGCACTTGACAGAAGAACAACTTTAGCCTCGATCCATGGATGTATGAATGTCCTACAAAACTGATAACCCGGGCCTTGGAATTTTATTCTTTCTTTTGCAGACTTGTTGCATTTCCTTCGTGCTCAACAGAAAAATTATTTTGCAGTAACCATGTACAATAGCCTTCAGAACAGCCTCTTTGCGAGTCTGTCCTGTACTCCTGTGCTGCTGAGCTTAAACAACCATCAAACAGTTCGCTTCCATTTCTTTTCTTTACCATAAAAGCAAAGCATCCCAGTTTAGTTATCACAATTTGGTCCGAACATGTGATTATAATTGAATTTTAATACTTATAAATAGATAATTCAATTTAATAAGATTCAAGTAGCATGCTTTTTGTTTTGAAAAAAGAAAAGGAAAAAAGGTTTGACTTTTATTTTACGGCGAGGCGGGTTGAGAATGGCTTGATTTGGATGGGCCTGAATTAAGAGGACTTTGATAATAAAATCAATCTATCTATAACCTATATCTATGTATTATTTAATATATAAAAATGGAGGTATAGCAATAAATTTTGCTACTCTATCATTGTGGCACATTATCCACTTATTTTCAACATTTTCTTTCTCTTTCTAAATTTAGGTTGATTATTTTTTTTATTATGTCATTAAGTGTTGTGTTCTCTAATTCACTATCACAAAGTCTTATCTCTCCCTCTTAATACTCTTATAACTTTGGTTGGAGTTAATACTTAATACTTAGTTTTTTTAAGAAATAAGAAATTGAGTTTATATTAAAGTGCAATCTACATGGTTATAAATTTGAATGTGCCTTTTTTTGAGTAATAAATTATTATAAAATCTATATTTTATTTCTTTGGTTTCTATTAAAATTTTGTTTAAGATAACATTATAAATTTGTAATGAGTTTTGATTATCATGATAATCTTTTTTTTTATAAGCATGATAATCTCCTTAGTCTTTAAGAGATGAAAATTTTGAAAAATAAATTTGAAACTTATAAAATTTAGCTGTATATTAGACAAATATAACAGACTACTAACCGAAGTTAGAAGAATATAGATCACCTTATGAAAAAAAATATTAATCAAACATACAAAAAATTATAGAATGATATATTTGTAGAGATAAAAAGATAGTAAAAAAATACTTGTAGAAGTCTTATAAAAAATAAAATACAATACTTGAAGCAATTTTTTTTTTAATATATATATTACACATTATTACAAAATATTTATATATTCACACACATCGTGTGGAGTTATGACTAGTATATATAAAATTAAAAACATTTGACTTTTGGTTGGTTTCATAATATTTTTTTGCGTATTCTTTTTGAAAAGATACGCGTCAATATTCTAATATATTTTTAAAAAATTTATTTTAATTTTTATTCTATATTAAAAACCTGCAATTAGAATCTTGCCAAATTTTGCTTTATTTAAGAAAAATTCTTTATTTAAATGATAAAATAAATAGTTTCACATAGAAACACAATCATAACAAATATATATTAATAATTATCGTAATTATTTATTTAATACTTTCATTTAAAAAATAATCATAATAAATACTCATTAATAAATACCATAATTATTAAATTCATATATAATATTTCATACACAAACACAATCATAATATATGTATATTAATAACTGTAAGGACACGATTTGTAACGACCCCAAAACCAGTTTTGGGTTCTACGTTAAAAGGCCCAAACAATATAATTTGTAGAACATGGGTGTTCAAGAACTAGATTAACCTCTGTAGAATAAAAAGATTCAACCTCATGTTTATTGATGGATCAGAGCTAATTCAACGATCGGTTTTTCTTTTAAACAAATACAGTTCTTTTCTTTCCAAGTTTCTTTCTGAGTCTTTTTTTTTTTTTCTCTCTCTCTGTGTTCCGATCTCTCTCCTGCATGCCCTCTTTTTATGTTATATACCGCCCTCTTTATTCCATCTTCACCACACACGTGTAGATTGGGTTCAGGAGATCTCTTTTTGTCCCATCTAACACCTTCTGGAACCTCCTTCTAATAACTGTAAGGCTGCTTCATCACTGTTCAGGCATCACTTCCACATTAATGCGGCCAGAGAGTTGGTTGAGAGGCAATTAATGCGGAGGCAGCTGTTACCGTAGATATTTGTTTGCCCTCTCTCTCTCCCACCTTTGGCCCCTTATCCCACCTCGAGTGGTGACGTAGCTCCGAGATATGTTTGTTACCTGATGGCGTCCTGATCGTCCTCGGACTTGTATTGTCGAGAAGGGTTTTGTCCTCGGACGAATACTGAACTCCCCTTTCATGATATTCCCTCTTCCCTTCGTTTGGTTACCCCTTTAATCTGAAAATGGGCCTCCTCGGGTAGGTTTGCCTCCTCGGATGGGCTACAGGTCCAATTAACTTGGCTTTAATAGTTTTAGTGACTGACCGGCCCCCACAATAGCCTCTCAAAATCTTGCTTTTCGACTCTTCGGGAGAAAAGATAGATTTTGACATCATAAGCCCATACCCAGTTATGTTTGGAGACATGCTTCTAACGCTTCAGTATCCCGATTCTGGCAGCATTAAATTTTGGCGACGCCCTTGTCTCCCACGTTCGATGGTAAGATGCAAATCAAACGGTGGAGGGCCTGTCTCGTTTCATGAGCGGGAATTTTACCGCTCATAATTTCTGCACGACTATAAAGGCGTTCTCAAATCAATTCTCTTTCTTACCTTCAGTGACCACACAGCTCCAGAGCTCATAAACTGAACCTGCCTTTCTCCTTTTTTTATCATTTTCCTGGCACCTACAAATAATCACATCTTGCCCGAGGTCCCTCTTTTAAACCTGTAAGTCTTCTTAAAATCTTTACCACTTTTATCTTAAATTAGATAAGTTCTCTTCTAAATCCTTTAGAAAAATGGGGAAAAAGAAAAGTCCATTTCGGTGTCTAGTTGAGTCTGAGGAAGGTATCAGAAATTTCCGCTCTAAGTACGGGATTCCCTCGACGGTGGGTATGAGATACGCAGCCCATGGGGATGGTCATCCCGCCTTCTATAAAGGCAATCATGGGAATAACCACTTCCGCTATTTGCCTAGCGTCAACCCATTCCCCTTAGGCTGCATATCTCATACCCACCGTGGAGGGAATCCCGTACTTAGAGCGGAAATTTCTGATACCTTCCTCGGACTCAACTAGACACCGAAATGGACTCTTCTTTTTCCCCATTTTTCTAAAGGATTTAGAAGAGAACTTATCTAATTTAAGATAAAAGTGGTAAAGATTTTAAGAAGACTTACAGGTTTAAAAGAGGGACCTCGGACAAGATGTGATTATTTGTAGGCGCCAGGAAAATGATAAAAAAAGGAGAAAGGCAAGTTCAGTGTATGAGCTCTGGAGCTGTGTGGTCACTGAAGGTAAGAAAGAGAATTGATTTGAGAACGCCTTTATAGTCGTGCAGAAATTATGAGCGGTAAAATTCCCGCTCATGAAACGAGACAGGCCTTCCACTGTTTGATTTGCATCTCACCATCGAACGTGGGAGACAAGGGCGTCGCCAAAATTTAATGCTGCCAGAATCGGGATACTGAAGCGTCAGAAGCATGCCTCTAAACATAACTGGGTATGGGCTTATGACATCAAAATCTATCTTTTCTCCCGAGGAGTCGAAAAGCAAGATTTTGAGGGGCTATTGTGGGGGCCGGTCAGTCACTAAAACTATTAAAGCCAAGTTAATTGGGCCTGTGGCCCATCCGAGGAGCCAAACCTACCCGAGGAGGCCCATTTTCAGATTAAAGGGGTAACCAAACGAAGGGAAGAGGGAATATCATGAAAGGGGAGTTCAGTATTCATCCGAGGACAAAACCCTTCTCGGCAATACAAGTCCGAGGACGATCAGGACCCCATCAGGTAACAAACATATCTCGGAGCTATGTCACCACTCTTGGTGGGATAAGGGGCTAAAGGTGGGAGAGAGAGAGGGCAAACAAATATCTACGGTAACAGTTGCCTCCGCATTAATTGCCTCTCAACCAACTCTCTGGCCGCATTAATGTGGAAGTGATGTCTAAACAGAGATGAAGCAGCCTTACAGCTACTAGAAAGAGGTTCCAGAAGGTGTTAGATGGGACAGAAAGAGATTCCCTGAACCCAACCTACACGTGTGTGGTGAAGATGGAATAAAGAGGGCGGTATATAACATAAAAAGAGGGCATGCAGGAGAGAGATCGGAACAGAGAGAGAAAAAAAAAAGACTCAGAAAGAAACTTGGAAAGAAAAGAACTGTATTTGTTTAAAAGAAAAACCGATCGTTGAATCAGCTCTGATCCATCAATAAACGTGAGGTTGAATCTTTTTATTCTACGGAGGTTAATCTAGTTCTTGAACACCCACGCTCTACAAATTATATTGTTTGGGTCTTTTAACGTACGAACCCAAAACTGGTTTTGGGGTCGTTACAAATCATGTCCTTACAAAAGAGGGCATGCAGGAGAGAGATCGGAACAGAGAGAGAAAAAAAAAAGACTCAGAAAGAAACTTGGAAAGAAAAGAACTGTATTTGTTTAAAAGAAAAACCGATCGTTGAATCAGCTCTGATCCATCAATAAACATGAGGTTGAATCTTTTTATTCTACGGAGGTTAATCTAGTTCTTGAACATCCACGCTCTACAAATTATATTGTTTGGGCCTTTTAACGTACGAACCCAAAACTGGTTTTGGGGTCGTTACAAATCGTGTCCTTACAAAAGAGGGCATGCAGGAGAGAGATCGGAACAGAGAGAGAAAAAAAAAAGACTCAAAAAGAAACTTGGAAAGAAAAGAACTGTATTTGTTTAAAAGAAAAACCGATCGTTGAATCAGCTCTGATCCATCAATAAACGTGAGGTTGAATCTTTTTATTCTACGGAGGTTAATCTAGTTCTTGAACACCCACGCTCTACAAATTATATTGTTTGGGCCTTTTAACATACGAACCCAAAACTGGTTTTGGGGTCGTTACAAATCGTGTCCTTACAATAACTATTATAATTCTCAAATTTCATATTTATCCACAAAATAAACGAGAAAACCTAATTTGTTTAGATAAAAATATCAAATAATATTTTATTAAACTAGCTTGTGGCATTGTAGGTTGCTGATTAGTTTATATAATCTATATAAAATAGAAAATGTTTTACCTTTAGTTAACTTCATAATTGGTTATCACCTAAAATTTTGAGACCTCACAATTAAACATGTCATTATTAAATATATAGTTTTTAATTAAATTTAGATTCTATACTATATTTAAACCATCAATTAGAATATTGCAACATCATATGTTCTTTAAATGGTAGAATAGATAGTTCCATATAAATACAACCATAATAAATGCATATTAATATCTAATTATCAATTTATATTTAAAGCAAAAAGACTAAAAGAGAAAGAAAAAAAATTATATTTGTTAAACTTTGTTGTGTATTTTGCGGGTTACCGACTAGTAGAATAATAAAAATAAGAGATTAAATTCTATAAGGATGTGGTGTAAAACCCAAGTTTTACCCTTCCAATCTCAACATGCCACATCAACGTATTACGTATTATAGAATAGGCACAGCCACACTCAATCAATTTTAATATTCATTTGAAAATTCAACTTAATTGTGAGTTTATTAAAAAGTTATTATGTGTGGTAAAATTGTATTTAGTTTTAAGTAAAAAGTTGATGTGATAATCATGGGTTTTACACCCCATCCTTACCAAATTCAGACTCTAAAAATAAACTCAAGTCTCAATAAAAAAAAATTAAAAATTAAAAAAGAAAGAAGAGAAATTCACTTGTATTTAACTAATTTTATCTAATGGGTTCCCGTTAGTTCAATTAGTAAAATCTATTTTCATTGAATGTGAAATTTGGGATTCAAAACCCCGTTTACACCAAAATGAATTGGTTTCTTGGCCTTATGATAAAAAAAAATTATCATAAAACAAACACTATAGATTGAAAATCTATCGTGTCAATAAATAAATAAATATATATATATATATATATATATATATATATTCGATGAATTGAATTTTCCCTAAAAAATACAAAAATTGATTTGATCAAAATAATTGAAATCTGTGAGAATCCTAGCCACTAAGATTATACCCATTTGATAAGAAGAAAGATGCAAGTTTCTGATGTTCCTTGTCGACTCCAAGAGTACATGTTCATTCTATCTATAATGGATTTGTAGATTCCTAGTTTAAAGTTTTGCCAAACGAGTAACCTAGCTGTTCATACCATTTGCTAGGCTCTGACACTTGGTCGAAGACTGGCTGAGGAACTATTTATTTGGAAACTTTTAGAGATCCCTTTCTACTTTGTAAAGTGTTTTTCCATAGGAATGGCAACGAGTCAGGTTCGGGCCGGGTTTTTGCATACCCAGACCCGACCCGCGGGTCAGGACCCGCAATCCGAACCCGGCCCGATTTTAATCGGGTTCTTTTCCAAGGACCCAGACCCGCTCCGTCGGGCCCCACGGGCCCCGTTTAGCCCGCGGCCCAACCAAAATTTTTTTTTTTTTGAATGAAGCCCAAATTCATTTTTGTCTACCATCTCCGTTTAGGCACTGCATTTTCAACAAACACAAAACACAATATACATAATTTCTTCCACAATATATTACAGTTACACCACAAAATCTCAGAATTTCAAGTCTTTAAACTACAATAACTAGAAGTAGCACAACCCATCTGTTGAGGTCCATAGTTTAAGTAGAAAACACCAAACAAAAAAACTGAAACAAAGATCTCATATTCTCAGAGACTCATATTAAAAAAAAATTGAAGAGAAGTAAAGAACAGATCGGCGGTGAGAGCTTGGGCCGGGGATGAGATTGAGAGTGAGTGAGAGCTTGGACCGGCGGTGGTGAATGCTTGGAACGGCGGTGAGAGGCTGAGATCTTGGGGGCGCTGCTTGAAAGTGAGTGAGATTGAGAGTGAATGAGAGTCTGAGACTGTGTGAGTTGAGATTGAGAGAAAGAGAGAAAAGAACCTGACTGGAGGTGCACGTTATGGCCGGTGGTGACAGAGATCAGAGGTTGGGGAGAGCAAACTGATGTGAGGAGAGTGAGAGCAGCCAAGTGGGAAAGGAGAGTGATGTGAGTGTAAGAGGGTTGGCGGCTGAGTGAAATGGGATTAGAGGAGTAGGGTTTTTGTTTTTTTAACTTATATATATATATATATATATATATATATATATATATATATAGATTGGGGTATTTTGGTATTTTACCCTTAAACGGGTCGGGTCCGGGTCTGGGTTCGGGCCGGGTATGGATAAAACCCGGACCCACTTCGGGTTTTTTAAAAAAAACCCATACCCGACCCTATAATTTATCGGGCCAGGTAAAATCCGGCCCATTAGGGTCGGGCCGAGCCGGGTATCCACGGGTCGGATATAAATTGCCATCCCTATTTTTCCAAGTCAATCCAGGAATTTTTTTTATGGCTTTTACAACTATGGGTTTGTGATCATTATCTTTTATTAGACTCAGATAATCAGATTCATAGAAATAATTGGAATCTTTATCTTCTTTATGGCTAATACTTTATGGAAGCCACATATCCTTCCTCCTCCCCGTTGCTAGTCGATTTTTGGAATAACAAATAAATTGGGCCAATAAACCTAGGTTTAATATGGAAGGGAGTCAAGCCCACAAATTCACAGTAGTATCAAATACAGGTTAAATTGGTTAATGGTGTAAATAATTAGAAAGGGTCCAAAAGTAGTTAATCACAAAAGGGAAAGTAGACCAAAGAAACATTTTGAATATTTATTAGTCATAATTCATAAATATAGGTGAGAAAGAGAGAGAGAGAGAGGGTACACATGACACCCTTAAAGAGTTGCTGCTTCTGATGGTTTAGAAATTAGAAGTCTTATAATTGAGAATGGCTTGGTATTAAGGCTTTATAGCAAGTCTGGGGTGCTTACAGAATTCGTTTTTGAATAAAAATTGAAGCTTTTAGCTGCTGTATCTCTAGAAAAATGGAAAACTTTAGATTTTTTTTTGCTTGGATCTTAAGGTGGACTCGTTTAATACTTTAATCATGATTTTGGGTAATTTGTTGACTTAGCTTAATTTGCTAAAGCCTTATAGGCTAAAACAGCACCGAGGGAACTTGCTAAATTTGCCAAACTCGTTAGAGATCATTTACTAAAGCTAGCATGCTTCTCATGGCTAAAAAGGGTTCGGTCAAATTTTCGGACGAGAACCAGTTCATAAGTGTCTTTTTGTTTTGTGTGTGTAAGTGACCAACACGTTGACTTGTTCAGGGGATCCTAAATTTTGCAAGGGTCAACAGTCCATTTAGAAACATTAAGGCCTTGTTTGGTAGGTATGTTCTAACACATATTTTCACATTTTAAACAACATTACATACTTTTTCATACACTTTTTCACCCACATGTATATTAAAAACACTCAAATAACATTACTCTAACTCTTCTATGTACCAAACGGACCTTAAAATTTTGGTCCCATGCTAAACTTAAAATAGGCCCAATTTGTATCCTCCAAATACTATTCTACTTTAATTTCCCCATAGGCTTGAGTCATCCTTAAAATATTACAAATTGGTGATCCCAAAGAATTGGGCTTTACTTAGCGAGGACCCGTTGGACCTTTAGCAAAAATGGCATCAACACTCCCAATCCTTACTTGCATTCTACTCCAGCCACTCTTAAAAATTATGGCCCCTTGAGTTGACACTAGGTTCCATCGAGCAAGTCAAGTGAGAGTTGTGTTAAATGACTACAGAGATATATAATGTGGGCGAATTTTTTGGTCTTCTGAAATCTTTTGACATTTGATGTGATAAAAATAGGTTCGAAATATTAGGGTATATTTGGTAACTGTTTTTCCTTCTTATTTTTTGTTTTCAAAAACAATTTTCTATTTTTGAAACTAAAAAACTTGTTTGGTAACCCAAAATGAATAGAAAACAATAACTGTTCTCAAAACTCAATTTGTGAGGGAAACTGAAAACACCCAAAAGATTGTTTTCAGTTTCTAATTTTCAAAATTTAATTTAAATACGTATTTAATTTAATAAATCTGTATCCTTTAATAAGTTAGCTTTTAAATTCAAATCCTAGTAACAACATATTTTAGTATTTTCTATTTTTTTCTTCAAAAAACTATTTTTTAAAAAAAATTTCAACTAACCAAACATGTTTTTTATTTCAAAAATACAAGGAAAATTGTTTTTTCTTTATATTTCCTAAAACAAGTTTTTGAAAGTAGAAAATAAAAACTGTTATCAAACTATTAGGAACCTGGTGGTTCCTAATGGAGATTGATGGGAATTATAGAGGAATGGATGGGGATTGTAGGGAAATTGACTTAATTCGAGGGAGTCACCCTCCATAGAGAAATAGAGAGGTTAAGAGAGAGAGAGAGAGAGAGAGAGAGATGCACTAATGCACTAACAAATTGGTTTATTCTTCATTGATATCTCATATTAGATTACAATCATGTATTTATAGGAGACTAGCTCTAATCTCATTGGCCTACATGGCCTTATCCTATTGGTTCTATTATTCCCCATGTGCATTAACAATTCCAACATGTGCTAAATGTGATTAACATGCTTGGAATTGTACCTAACTAACTAACTACCTAACTAACTAAATTTCAATACAACAATTATTATCCATATGCTTATAGCATTCCTAACACAAACATAACCTGAAACTTTACGCTAGACTAGCAACATCCATTGGCATGTACAAACCGTTTAAATTCCAAAAATTTCTCCAATTCCTCAACGCCACACAATTTTTCAAGACTTGGCGGTCTCCTTATAATTCTTACTGACCTTTTGCTCAAAAAAAATAAAATAATAAATAAATACTACATTCTTTAACAACAATTATGCTATCCTGAATGCATTGAAGGCCATTGGACAACCATGACCATTTGACCTTGTAGAAAATGAGAAGAAACTTGCCAACCTTCCTTCTCCTGAAGAAGTAAGAATGCAAATCCTCCGTACCATTTTTTTGTAATTCACTTTATGTTTTACCAATCGCAACTTGTCATATATTTGTTTTACTTATAAAATAGTCAAAGTTTAAAATGGAATAAAATAAACACATGACAAGTTGTAATTAGTGGAATATAAAGTAGAACAAAAAATGTGGTACAGAGGATTTGTGTTCAAGAAGTAGAGGCATCACAAGTGAATTCCCTATCACTATAGGTTTGCGTTAAGGATTAGCATTATATCCATGTTTCTTTATAGTAGTGATGAATGATCTCATTAGATAAACTTAAGATAAAATCCCTTGTTGTATGCTTTTTGTAGATGATATATTTTTAATGGATGAAACTAGACGTGGAGTTAAAATTTAGTTAGAAATTTGGAGTGATGTTTAGAATCTAAATTCTTCCGACTAAGTACTACTAAAACAAAATACATGAAATGGAAGTTAAATAAAAGTAGAAATAATGATGGAGTTGTATTGTTGTAGACTTGATGATCAAGAAATAACAATGAGTGAAAAATTTCTATATCTTTCATTAATAATTTATGATCAAGAGATTGAACAGGATGTGAATCATAGGGTAGGAGCTGGGTAAATAAAGTAGAGAAGTGTAATAGGAGTATTGTGTAATCATAAAATTCTTTTTTGTTTTTAATAATAATAGAATACATATTAAGTTAAATAGAAAATTTTGTAAAATTACTAAGACCAACTATGTTCTGTAGTAATGATTTTGGGGCTGTTAAGTAGTAATATCTTCATAAAATGAATGTAGCTAAAATACAAATATTAAGACGGTTAAGTAAAAACAGAAGTATAAGATTCAAAATGAAGAAATTCACTTAAAGATATGTGTGAGCACCCCTAAATGTGAACCTTTGAATGTTAGCATGCCATGTGAGTTACTTTTTTGGAAGTATCCCAATGTGAGTCCATCTGCTTGGACTTATAATACACTATCAACTCTTGGGTTAGAGTTCTTTTTTATTGGATTTTATGGTGTGTCTTTATGATAGAACCTCATTCTCTCTCTCTTATGTGTGCGTGTTTTTTTATTTCTCAAAAAAAAAAAAAAAAAAAAAAAAAAAAAAACTCTCTAAGGTTAGGGTGAAGAGATGAGTTGTCACTTTGTTTAAGTCCAATCCAAGAACCACTTTGACCCTAAGTATAGATTTAAACTAACAAGACTTTAGTCTGGAGTAGGGGTGTCAATGTTTTATCCAACCCGCGAACACAACACGAGTTTTTGCGAGTTAGGGTTGGGTTTTAATGGGTTTGGGTCATAAATGGGTCGACTCAAAAGCGACATGATAAGAAATGGGTCATAAGTGGGTCAACCTACGTAACCTACAATAGACATGTTTGACATGCTAATTTATTTGTGTCAACCTGAAATGACTCACTTAACACAACCCGTTTAACTTGTATAACAAATAAATATTCATTTTATTTTAGATTTGTCAAATACCTTTTATATCCAACATATATTTTAAATTAAAAAGAAAAGTGAGTAATTACAAAAATTTACAAGGGATATAATTGGAAATTGACACTTTACAAATCTTAGATCTCTAAACCCTACAAACCCTAAATCTCTAAACCTTCTTATAAATATCTAATTATTTTATTTTATTTTATTTTATTTTAGTCGTACTACTTACTCTACTATCTTATAGTCTCACACCCAATTCTCAAAATCAAAGTCTCAAACCATTTATAGCTCTCTCTCTCTCTCTCTCTCTCTCTCTCTCTCATATATTTAGTGAGTTTTAGAATTAAAGAAAACCGTTTTCTTGGTGTTTCAAAATTCTACAATAATTTTTCCTGCAGAATGTTTTTGTTCTATAAACTTTAGTCTATTGTTTGCTCCAATTCTTTCAATATTGATACTTAGCATTTGACGAGTTCTAAGGATATTATATTTTTATTGAACTATGTTATTTTATTTTTGTTAAATTATGTTATTTTGAATTTGGGTTGAAGTGTATGCACTTTTTTTGGAGTGTAAAAAACTTATTTCTAGATGAATGTTATATTTTTGTTGAACTATATTATTTTGAATGTGGGTTGAAGACTTGAAGTGTATGCACTGTTTTTGGAATGCAAAAAAAATTATTTCTAGATGGATGTTATATTTAATATTATGCAGGTTGAAATGAGTTTTGTTACATTCGTGTCAACCCAACACGACTCGTTTATTAAGCGTGTCAAATGGGTTGAGTCAAGTCAACCCGCCTTATTAATAGGTCGGGTTAGGGTTGAAGGATCATAACACGATTATTAAATGGATCAGGTTAGGATTGAGCTATTTAGTCGAATACCCTTATCTCGACACAACACGAACCCGACACGCTAACCCTAATTGACACCCTTAATTTGGAGTTATAGCATAGGTTTGAGAAGGGTTTAGACACTCAATTTTGCCTAACCAATCACTTAGCTTCCACTTGTGTTACATGCACCTTTTTTTATTCAAGAAAAATATTAAGGAGATTCTATATTCATTTTTTTGAGAAACAAAGGGGGTTCTGTATCTGTATTCTAATTACACAATTATTATATATAATAAATAATGACATATAGGGCAAGATTTTATTGTAAAGAGTAAATCTAAACACAAAAAAAGGAAAAATATTTAGACATTCAAACTTCAAATCAAATCACATATGGGAAAGTAAATCAAACATACCATATCAAATTCTATATGGAAAGCAAATCAACTAATGAAATGACATCAAACCAAACATGGAAGGTAAAACAATTTTGCATATATGAGGTGAACTATTTAAGGAAAGAGATTGAAAATAGACAACCCAATTCTAGGTTTTCATGCATTTTATTGTTTTGATTTTGATTTTTATATAGATACAATAGTATTTCGGTCCTATTTCAAAATCAAACTTTTTTTTTCTCACATAGGTGAGCCCTTCTTACCACACTGCCCTCTTGGTGGTGGTGAACATGGATTCCGAATTCCTAGAAAGACTACAGAAGGTCTCCTTAACAGAGTAGAAGGAACTTGATATCAAGATACGAGTGCACCATCGCAAAGAAATCCTAGAAGAGTGCTCCCTTAGCATTCTAGGACGATTTTTGAGTGATAAACCAGTCAATCTTAATGCGGTAAAGAACTTGCTTCGAACAATATGGCGAATGGGCAACGACTTAAAGATAGTGGAAGTGGGGGAAGGACTTCTCCAATTCAAGTTTTCGCTAGAAAGCCAGTTCAAGTGGGTTATCGAGAACGGCCCTTGGCGTTTTTATTGTTTTTGTCAGCTTTTCCTGCTTGTCCTGCTATGAGGCTTGTGTGTAGCCTTCTGTGGCTGTAGGACCCATTATTATACTTCTTGTACCTTTTCTTTATTTAAATATACCGATTCTATCTTCTTAGTCAAAAAAAAAAAAAAAAAAAAAAAAAAAAAAAATGAAAGTAGATCAGTTCAATATTGTTTTTTTTTTTTATTATATGGATGGTATAATTAATTAAATAATTCAATATTTTATGTATGATTATGGTTTCTAATGTTTCAAATGTGTCAGTACATTATTTTCATGCCACAGAAATGGTACATAGAGGGCCACATGTACTGCCACATCAACATAAAATTTAATAATAATAAAAATAAAAATAAAAATTGGGATCAAAAGTCAAAACCCTTAAAACAATCTATCTCAAACAACATTGATCATCGACATTGAAGATTGAGTGCGTGATGATCCTAAGTGCTGAGACCAATTGTATGAGATTAGATCCATGTATTTAGAAGAACAAGGGCTTGTTTAATTAAACATGGCAAAACGGGTCAGAATTTTCTAACTTGACCCAAACCTGATTTTTAGACCCAAAACAAAAACGGTTTGACCCATGACCTGACCCTTTTTGGGCCAACCTGGCTCAACCCACAACCCGACCCGAACCTGAACCATTTTTTAAAACTTTGTTTTTTGGTTAAAAAATAATAAAATTAAGACAATATTAGTTTAATTATTTGTTGTGAGTTTTAAGAAAACAATTGAGACAATTACATAGCTGCATGCAAATTAATTGAAAGATGAATAGCTGAGCATTCTGTAATGAGTAAAGATTTTTAGATATCAAATAGCAAAGTACATGCCAAGATAATCTGATTATAGTAGAGTTAAAAACATAGATTTAAAATTGTAGACATGTGTGAGAAACATTCACAAGTGTAAAAATAGTGAAGCCAAAGTATCAAATTAGCATAAATTATGAATGCTTAGATATACTTTTTTGAATACTTTTTTAAATTATGAATACTTTTTTTGGATAAAATTTGTTGGCAGTTTTATCACATTAATTTGTAGCTATATCATAAGGTCAGAATTTTTAATTTTAGGATTTAATATTTAATAAAATAATATAAACTTGATCTTTTTTTTCTATATTTTATCCTATAATTAAAAAATTAAGTGCTTCATATATCCTCTAATTTTTTTTTTTGAGAAAAAATTTATCCTATAATTAAAAAATTATGTGCTTTCTTCTTCATCAACACGGGATAAATCCATAGTAGTATCTCTACCATGAAATTTACTATCAAAATAATTGAATAATCACGATCAGGATTCAGTTTGACTCTTGTTATCATCATACTAATAAACGATGACCTTCCCATTTAATAGTAACCAAATTGGCTAGTTTATATCATATTCATTTAATGGATAACATGAGTTCACCATTATCCTTGATTCCTTGTTGTGGAATCATTAGAGGGTGAAAAGTACATGTTACAGATTTAACGATAATTTCATCATCAATTTATAAACATTTTTAAAATTGAAACCTAAATTTTTTGGAAAAAATTAAATAGTTAAGCGGAGAGTGTCCTATGCTACTTTGAAATTAGCCATGTAAATAAATAAATAAAAACCACAACTATTCTTCTCCATTTGGTTTATAAATATAGTCAATGGTATAACTTTTGTAAAACAGTTCTACCGTGGTTTGCAATAAATAATTACATATTTACAGGTACTACCACACTTTACAAAAAATAATTATAACTCTTATTTGGCTCCTCTCTCTCTCTCTCTCTCTCTCTCTCTCTCTCTCTCTCTCTCTCTCTCTCTCTCTCTCTCTCTCTCATATATATTTTAGGTTCTAAAGATTTAGAATTAAATGTTTAGAGTCCTAATTTGTTTATGTTTGCAAATCAAGAATAAAAACATGTCTAGAATAAGTGTTAGACATTGCTTAAGGTGATTCAAGTCAAGTCTTAAGAACATTCAAGCTGCAGAAAAAATAATTCAACTTTAGTGAAGCTCGACGATTGAAAATTACATTCGATCGATCGAAAATTGCAGAAAAACAGATTCTGCAGAATTTTAAATCAGGCCCAAGCTCGCGAAAACGTTTAGAGTTTTAGTCCAACATTCCTAAGTATAAAAAGGAAAACCCTAACTACGTTTTGAAGACTCTTAAAAGAGTTGTGAGTTACTCCTGTAAGATCAGAGAGGTTTTGTGCCTTCTAACTCTACAAGTATCTACCGAAATAAGATCTATAATCAAGTGTTGGTGGAATCTAGTTGCTGCTGCAAGATCAACAAGTGGTGATTTGAAACCTTTGAGTGGGATCTCAAAGTCATAAGCATGGAAGTTCGTGTGCTACAAATCCAAAAGAGAAGAAATTGTGGATTCGGAGCTTGCACATGGTCATGTCAGTAAGTTACTATGCTGGAGGTAGCAATAGATTTAGGGTTAAATCATATTATAAAAACTACAATTCTCTATTAGTAGATCTGTTTAGCTTGAGAATAGTTAGGTTAAACCCTCTTTAGGTTTTTACCTTGAAATAGTTCGTTTTACTAGTTTTCCTAGGTGATCATATATGTGTGTTATTTACTTTTTCACTGTTGTGCATGATGTGATCTTTCATTGTTTAACTTAGATCTCATAATTAACCTAAGTAATCACTTGACTAATTTATTAGATTAAACAATTTGCTTTAAAGAGTCTAAACAAACAAACAATATATAAATATAAATATATATATATATATATATATATATATATATATATATATATATAATTGAGTTTAGTCACTTTAGTTTTTGTACTCAATAACTCACTTGACATAAAAATTAAAAAAAAAAAATTAATGGACATGTAGCGGAAAATTGGACTTAAATTGAAATCCAATTTAAAATCTAATTAGATTTGGACTCTTTGATTTTATACTCAATAATTTACGTGACACAAAATTAAATATTAAATGGGACTCGTGGCAGAAAATTGAGAATCCAATTAAAATTTAATTGGATTTTCTCTGAGCTTTAGCTATTAATAAATACATAAACTTATAAATTTGAATTTTTTTTTTAGTTATACAAAAAAAGTCTTATAAATATAAAATCATTCAAAATCTCTCTTTCTCTAATTATATATAATTGAATTTATTGTTTTGCAATCCATAAAATGGTGGGTCTCATGCTTGAATTTATTATTTGGCTAATATTTTCTAAATACAGTTTTCAAAAAACTGTATCCCATTTTCCTAATTTAAAACAGAATTTTGAAAACGGCTAAGGGAATGTTTTCAGGATACAAAATTTTTTTTTAATGACAAAGTTATAAATAAATTGAAAATAGTGGACCCCACATATGTGTCCAAATTCTTTTATATCTTAAATTAAGGAATTTATTTTTATCACAAAAAGAATTCTCACACTTCAAATTTGAAACTTATCCTTATAAAAAAAAAAAAATTTAAAAAAAAAAACATCATGAGCTCTATTCCCTTATCATTACCCACCAAAAAAAAAAAAAAATGTAATCTACAGATTCTACAAATTACTTTTTGTAAATATAATTTTTTTAAATCTCAAAAATAGAAATAGTCTCCCAAACAATTATTTTTGTTTTTAGTATTTTGAAAATTGTTCTTAAAAGTGGGAACCAAACACATAAAATGTAAAAAATTATTATCTGAAAACTAGTTTCAAGTTCAATTTTTTGAAAAAATTTTTTTATATTGTTTTGTAAACAAAAACAATTTTTTTTTTTTTTTTTTTTTTTGGCTTAGTGTTATAATGTTTAAAAGTAAGATAAAGATAGTGTTCTAATTTTTAAAATATTTCTCTACGTGATTTAAAAAAAATTTATTTGTACGTGGCTTAAAGTTTGAAGTTTTGAATTTAAAATAAAAATTGATAATTCAGATAAAGAAGATAAATGAAAAAGCATGTGATTTTCTTTTAAAAGTTATTTGTACGTGGGTTAAAAGTTTGAAATTTTAAATTTAAAATAAAATGTTTTAATTCAAATAGAAAAAAAAATAAAAAAAAAAAACCCTAAAACTTAGGAACAGTAAATTCTTTTTTTTACCCAATTAGTGTTTTTTAATTTAAAATTATTTAACTTAAAGATAGGGGGTATTTTGGAGAGTGTAAGAATTAGTGTGAGGGTATTTTAATACACAAAATAATGAAAACCAAATAGGAAATCTTGTTATTAATAGTGTATATATATATAGAGAGAGAGAGAGAGAGAGAGAGAGAGAGAGAGAGAGAGAGAGAGAGAGAGAGAGAGAGAGAGAGAGAGAGATTTTAATTTAAAATTTTGATCCATATGGCATATCTTTTTAAATTTCGTTTCCATGGGGTTCCAATTTACTTAATTTAATGTGTTTCTTCATATCACTTTTTCTTAAATGAAAATGCCTTTTGCATAACCTTTCAAGGGATTGTGTGTATAAATCCTTTGGAGAGTATAAATTATCTTGATGCATCTGTCAACTTTTTCCAAACGACAAACTTATTATTGAATAATTCTTCGAATTGAAATACTTATAATAAACTTATAATTGTAAATGACCTATGCTAAACCCATATAGGCTAAACTGTACTAAAATTTTCACCATCTCCCAAACAAACGTCTTTGAGGCTTGATCATAGGGTCTTTTAAAAAAATAAATCAATTTTAACTAGTTATATTAGATTCTATATATTATGGTTTCGCACGCTATAGTTCCAAGGAACAAAGAATTTCAAATGAGTTAGTGTGGTTATGGGTAAAATAGTTAGGAATGTACTTAATGTGATGATGATGATAGTGTTAATCATTGTTCAAGTTGTGGTGTTAGCCAACAATCCTTCATTTTATAGTCTTTCTTCTTATCCACACCCCATTGATATGAAATATAGTAAGTTCCAAGTTCGTAAGATCCAACCTCGCAATATAAATGATGACCCTTTATTAAAGCAGGCACATCAAATAAATAAATAAATGTAGGAACAATTGCAATAAGGAGCTTAAAACAAGTAATCCGACCTTCACAACCCATGATTTAAAAGTTTGCTATGATTTATGCATTGCGGAAGAATTGTTGAAAAGACCTGGAGATATTCTACTAAAAAAATATGCTCGGTCCGCGATACAAAAGCAGAAAAACTGTTTATTTTGTAAGGTACAGTTTTCCTTTTACAATTGTTATCCTTTACAGTGTTAACATATCTTTTGATGCATCTTATTTTAGGTTAATTACTATTAGTTGTTTTGGGCATGATTTGAGTAGGGATTACATATTGATTTATTTCTTTGGGTTAAAATATGGTGGTGTCTTGACTTTTCAAACTTTAAGTACAAATATTTATTGTAGTGTAGTGTGTTAAGTCGGCAAAAATGGCCCATTAGCATTAATTTTTGAAATATTTAGCAACAGAGCACTGTTTCGGAAATAATTAGGGAAATACCACTTTTCCGAAAACGCCGCTATAGGGCCCGAAAACGTCACTATAGGGCTTAAAAAACGCCACTATAGGGCCCCTTGAACCTGTTATGGGGACCTAAAAAAAATTTTTTGCAGGAAAACGCCGCTATAGGGCCCAAAAACGTCACTATAGGGCTTAAAAACGCCACTATAGGGCCCCTTGAAAACTGTTATGGACTTGCAAAAAAATTTTGCAGGAAAACGCCGCTATAGGGCCCAAAAACGTCACTATAGGGCTTAAAAACGCCACTATAGGGCCCCTTGAACCTGTTATGGGACTTATAAAATTTTTTTTCAGGAAAACGCCGCTATAGGCCCGAAAAAGTGGTAGATTGCTATATAGTTCGGAAACAGTGTTTCTGAGCAAATTATTTCCAAAATTGATGGTAATGGGCCATTTTTGCCGTGTTAAGTCCAAAAAAACAATACAGTTAAAGTGGCAGACAACAGAACATAGATAGAGAGAGCGAGAAACTCATACCACACTAAAGATTGTATCAGAGGTGGAGCTGTGGAGATGGAGTAAATGTCGAGTGGGGCTAATTTTTTGGTAGCTGTCATGGCCACTTGCTTGGTTGTAGCTGGCAGCTTTAAGAGCAATTTTATTTTATTTTTTATTTTTTACAAACGGTAGCGAGCCTCCTGAAGTTTGGATCTTTGAGGTTAGGAAGTTTGGGTTGTGTTTTTGTGTATTTATTGGGATTTTGGAGTCCTAATTTACAAGGGATTTGAGTTTTTCTTTTGCAGCAAAAGGCATTTTAGTTGAATTAGCACCTCCTCATGCACAAAGTATTCGGGGCTCTGGAGAGAAAAGGTTCGAGCTGCGGGATTAGCAGCATGTTATAATTATTTCTAAAATAAAAAAATAAAAAAAGATTTTTTCTTTTGTAAAATTGTTTATGGGCCAAAGAATGGGCTGGGTTTTTTAGAACTGAAATTACTATATTTATTTTTTGTCAAAAATCTTAGGGGGCGGTGATTAAGTTTTTCCTAATTTTTAAGGGTTTTATTTTTATTTTTTACTACTATCGGAGGAATTTTTCAAAACTTTTTTTTTGGGGGGGGGGGGGGGGGGGCATACGCCAATATGTTTTTGTACTATAACTTTGAACCTAATCTTTTAAGGATTACTCAGCTCTTTGCACATAAGGTTTAAGCACATTTTTTGACTTAAACCAAGTTTTGACCGCTCTCAACACTAATCTTATAGATTTGTGGTGTATTCCTTAGTCATTTAGTCAGGGATAGAGTCACGACTTAGAAATAAGGGGGAGTGAGACAGTTTTGCTGCTGGTTACATTCAACAGTTCTGCTGTTGCTTAGTGATGGAGTTAGTTACAACAGTTATTTGGCAAGAGCTACAGAAGTTAGTTAGGATGGTTGGATTCTGTTAGTAAGGGTCAGTGAAGATTAGGGTTTAAAACTAATAAGAATCAATTGATTCTTATCACTTAGCAACTGTGGGTTTTTTTTTTTCTTTGATGTTTGCTTCTTCTGCTGGGTAAGCGTCATGTTGTTTGTTTTGGGAAAAATTGGTGAATTAGGCTTAATTTGTTTTAACTTTGTTATTGGTAATTTTATTGTTGGGTTAATTTTTTGGACTCGTATATTTCGTTTTAAATTTTAGATTTATAAATATTTTTATGGCCTATAAAAGGAGGAAAATGCTACAACTACAAACCTTTTTACAATTTCTTTTACAAATTATTAATGTGATGAGTGGTTATTGGTAAGTAAAAAATCGATTCAAGTGATAGGCCTAGGTGTGAACCAATAAGAGTTTATTACCTCAACAATTTTAACAAATATTGTAAAAAGGTTTATGACTGTAGCATTATTTATAAAATGATCAATGATATTATTTAGGGTAGCAAACTATAATTTTATTAATTTTTTTTTATAAAATTAGTCCCTATATATATATATTTATTTATTTAAAATAAAATAAAAATAAATTGACCCTTTTAATTCAATTTTTTTAGCAAGTACATAAGAAAATGCATCAATGGTCATTTTTTCTTTTAAACATAAGGCATAATTTAAGGTAGTAAAATGTAATTTCTAAATAGATCATAATACTGTACACACTTTTATAGATCATAACACTGTACACACTTTTTAAAATTAGAGTGGCCATTAATACACACTTATCTGAATTATGGTGGTTAATGGATTGATAAGAGCACAAACATAATCATCAATATCATACTGCTATAGCCTTCATCATCAAAATCAAGTCCACTACAATTCTCCCTAATGAATTATTGACGATGCTTAAAAAAAAAAAAATCCACTCATTTTTAAGTGGCTAGCCTTTGCTTCATCATGATCACGTACGCTCACGCCAAACCAATGCCAATGTACGAGATTTAAAGATCAATCCTTCCTACACGCTTACACCAGATGCCATAGATTTCAACTCCCTCAAACAAAGAATTGAGAAATCAAAAAATTCTCCCATGATTTTAATAGGTTAAAAAGTTTAAACATTTTTCCATGATTTATATATATAAAAAGAGCAAGAATGTGTAGTGCAAGAAAATTGAGATACTCTTTTATGTAAGAATTCCATTGAAGGGTCCAACGACTACATAATGGAAAAAATAAATTTCTTTCATTCCTTACACCCCTCTTGGACTAGGCAAGATTGATTCAAAGTTCTCATATGAGAACAAAAAATTTTATTATCTAAGCGAGTTGGCACCCAACTAACTCTTTATTATTTTCATTTATTTCAAACATAGATCTAATATTCAGTTGCAATTAAAGAAAAAAATTGTAACATGGTGAAAAATAAAAAGTGTTAGTAAAAATATCCTAGCAAGAAAGATTATCACCAGGTGCAACACCAAATTGAGTACCGTACTGTTGGTAATACTGGATTCGAGACTGAACTTTAGCAGGCTCGTGACCATCACATTCAGCAAGACCATTAATAGCTCGAATTGTTGCTCCAAAACCTTGGCTTACAGATTGGTGAACACTGTTCATCCAATACCATAAGGCAGCCTTAAACGAGATAGTCGCATCATTGGCAACAGTTTCAGGAGAGCCTAGCCCATCAAAACCATTTGCACTACCAGCTGCTCCATAATTGTAATTCCACGTTAGTTGAAGTGGTCCACGGCCATAGTAATTTTTGCTAGGATTGCATGGATATTGACGGTAGTTTGTGTCACAATAGTTCTGTGTGGTTGGAACATCTCTTTCTTCTATATAGCATAAACCTGTCCAAACAACAACATTTTGCTTCAACTCTCAGGGATAAGTCCTTCCAAATAATACTGTGTTTGCCTTTGGAAAGTCCAAAAAGTAAAAATTTTGGGTTTTCTTTTTTTTAGCTGATTTTTTTAGGTCAAACTTATAAATTTCCTCAATTTGTTTACAGTAATTTCTTTTTCATGAAATTATTTATATTACTTTAAGTAAATAAACAATCAATAAAAGTCATCTAAATAAACAACTTTAAAACATGACAATTATACACAAATATGCATCTCTATGATTTTATATTTATAGTCATACACACCATTTTTGTTATGAAAACTATATAAATATCTGTTTTAAAGTTATTGTTTGTTTAAGATAATTTTTTTTCATAAAAAAAGGATAATTTATTTTTATTGCCTTATTTTGCTTAAAATGTTTATTACGGTAAAAATACGGTTCTACATAATAAAAAGTAAAGCTCAAAAAAAAAAAAAAAAATTGTATCTTCATCTCATTTTCATTTTCAAACTTTGGAAAACCAATGTTGCCTTTTTATTTAGGGCTTATGAAACTAAATTTTAATTTGATAAATCACATTAATTAAAAAACATTACATTTACACTCTTATTATTCTAATAGAATATGTTGGGGGAATACAATTTGACTCCCAACAATCACTTTAAAAATAGGCTCACAGGACGTGATGTTAAATGCTATAAAAGATTTGAGTGTGTGTCTTCTTTATCATCAATTAGTTTTGAGGTGAAATGACATAGTTCACAGTGCGACAAATGATATCAGAGCCAAAGTCATGGGTTCAAGCTACCAAAATAAATTAATTGGAATTCTCAACAAAAAAAAAAACAAAAAAAATTAATTGGAGGAAATATTATCTATAGAATAGCACTACAAAAAAACAGGGCTGATGCCACATTTTTGTGGCGGCATTTTCAAAAAATACCGCTATAGCCATAATCGCTTATTAAAAGAGAAATTAATATTACAGAGCATGGATATCTTTTGGGCATGCGTGTACATATTATATATGTTTCTAAATAAGGTTCTTGAAAAAAAGAAAAAAAAAAAGTTAGAGAGGGGATCAAGAACTTACTTCCAGTCTCATGTGTGACATGGGCAAAGAAAGCTGCAATCTCACGTTTACCATAATCACTAGAACCAGACTTGGCAAACTGATTATAAGAACTAAGAGCATCAAGAAATGCAGCTCTTGTGTAGAAGCTCTTTCCAGGACAATCTCCTTGGGCCTGGTTAAGTATGCCATTGAAAAAGGCTTCTGTCACAATATCAGGGACTGAAACATCATTAGGAGTTGTGGTACAAGGTCCTGATTTGCACCCGTCACCACAGTATTCAGCAGTAGTACCACAAAAGTCATATTTGCTGCAACATTCGTTTGCATCACAATTACAATCACCCTTCACCATTGCTGCTAGGATTCCAACTATAATGGGAGTTAGCAGACCATTTTGTAAACTAAGAGCACCCATTTTGTTAATGATGTTTGAGGAATATATAAAATGTGTGAGACAAGAATTAGGTTGTGATATGTATTTATAATGCAACAGAAGGTGAGAAATATCTATTTCTTTAATGAAGAAGAAATTTCTACGATCATGAGGAAGTATAACGTAGAAAAGTAAACGGCGCGAGTTAAGGGTCAAGGTCTTTGTCCACTTTGACTTGCCCTAAGCATAGAGTTTTTCTTCTTATATACACCAAATAAGATAATGCATTTAAACAAAGCAAATAGGCACCCAAAAAATAATAATAATAATAAAAAATAAATAAATAAAAATTCCACGGACGAATCAATCCATGTGCAAGTGCACATGGTCATTTTCGTCCATGTGCACTTCCACATTTTCTCCCTTCATTTTTCTCCTTATTTTGGGGAGAAAATTTTTTGGTGATTCCAAGAGAAAATATCTAGATCCCACCATCTTTTTCCTCTCTTAATCAAATACCTTTCAAAAAAAAATTTCTTTTTCTTTTTCTCTGTTTTTTATTTTTTTTATTTTTTTATCCTTCCTAAAATTCACTCTACTAAACATACTGTTAATTCTTATAATTGGTTGGTAAAAAATAATTTCAGTAGTAAGTTTAGATTAAATCCAATAACAATTTATCACCCAAAATTTGTTGTAAAAATATTATGCAAATATTGTAGATGTTACACTTTTCTTACTAAAATGATTCTCTCTCAAAATAATGAAATAAAGAATTTGTAAACCTTCTCAATTTATGATTTCACTATCTGAATGTTTCATTTTTTTTTATATATAAAATATTTGTACTCAAATCATAAGCATCTTTAAAATAGTCACATACGTACTTTGAGATTCTTCCTGAGCTTCGGGAAGTGGTCATGTCACCATTTTTAATTTTTCCTATTCTAAGAGCATTCTCATTAAGAATGCTAAATGGTATATGTTTGACAACTGCTTCTGTTTTTTATTTTCAAAAACTTGCTTTTAAGAATGGAAAAAAAAAAAAAAAAAAATTCGTGTGTTGGCATGCAGGAAAAAATAATAATAAAACAAATTTCTAAAATAAAAAAACATAATTTTTTTTCTTTCGGTTGTGGGTTGCATTCCCAATCATGATCAGATCCCACCCCATTTTCTCTCTCTTTTATGAAATATGATCATTCTGCACATTTTAAGTTTTAACTGCTCTCTTTTCTTTTATATTATTTAAATTTTAGTTTAGCATTTTCGTATTCAAGTTGTTGGGCCAAAAGAAAATAAATGGGTAACAAGTAGGGATGGCCATGGGTAGGGTATGGATCGGGTATACCCATACCCGATCCGAAAAGTTTACCCATAGATACCCGATTATTAACACCCATTAATATCCATACCCGAATCTTACCCGAATATATTATCCATGGATATCCATACCCTACCCGAAACTCATTTAATTTTTATTTTATTTTATTTTTACCAGTATTTCATGAAAAACCTTCTTTGCTCTTAAGTTCAAGATCAATATCAATCATCTGCTTCTCCATATACGCATGAACTCACTTACCAATATCTAGAGACCCTGCTATGGCACAAGCTGAAATCACGCTAACAATCCCTTATCAGGTTCAACACCCATCTTCAGCATTTCTCTTAACAAATCCAAAGCCTCATTGACCAATCGAACCTTTGCATACCCACTTATCATTGCACTCCACAGTCTAGAAAACCAAGTTCCTCTCAGAAATTTCATCAAACGCTTTCTTAGCAAACCCAATGTCTTCGCATTTTGCATAGAAATTCACCAATGCGGTCTGAACAAACGGGTTGGAGCCAAACCCAAATCACAAAATACACATACGAACCTGCCGACCCTCTTGAGAAATAAAGGCTAAGGCAAACGAGTTTGGACAAGGGTACCCTCTTTTAACCAATCTTTTGAATTGATTAACGGGTTCCCTTGATGGCATTTGGATTTGGGAACAATCCCTAATCATGGAATTCGAAGAGAATATGTTTGGGTTTGGGATCTGAGAGAAACTCGGCGCTCATAATCGATGTCACCGAAGGGTGAGAGAGCATAGAAGGCTATGATTTTGGAGAAGGAGGCGGGCGTGGATTTGGGTGAGGACTCGCATGTTGGGGCATTATTGGATTCATCTGAATGTTTTTGTATGGTTGGACAACGCGGGAAACTTCACAACCACTTCTAACGGTTGAGTTTGGGAGAGGCGGAGACTGGAGAGAGTGACAGTGAGGAGAGGCGGAGACTGGAGAGCTCTGAGAGAGAGAGAGTGACAGTGAGGACTGAGGAGAGGCAGAGAGAGTGTGAGACTGAGCGACGGTGAGAGAGGTTTAGGTTTTTTTTTTTTTTTTTTTTTTTTTTTTTTTTTTTTTATGGGTAGGGTATGGATATTATCCATACCCGACCCGAACAATTCGGGTAATATCTATACCCTATCCGGTTAAGCTCTACCCATTAAGAACCGGGTATTACCCAAAACATTTAGATCGGGTAGGGTTGGATATCCATTACCCAATGGGTATGGCCATCCCTAGTAACAAGGAAGGTCCCAAATCCAAGTGAGGCCCAAAAGCACTATATCATAAGGGAAAAGCCCGAATTATGGGCACACATAATTAGTGTGTGTTTGACATTAGTTTAAAAAGGCATTAGCTTAAAAAGACAGTTCTTTTTTTACTATTTAACTTATTCTTCCTACTATTCAACTTATTTTGCTATTATTTATGAGTTTTATTGCACTTTTTAGTACTATTCATTAGTCTTACTATACTATTTCAGCCACCTTTAGTTTTATTTACTGTATTTTCAGCAAAAAAGTTTTCAGTTTCAGTTAAATAAGCTGTTCCCAAACATGGGAATTAGAATGTGGAGAACTCAGTCAGTCACAAGAGGTTATTTGATCCTCGCAAACGTGGGACACATAGCCTAAAAAACTCACATCAAGTATAAATAGAAGACCTGCTACAAAAAGCAACCTACAAACAGAGCAAAATTAGAGACGATATATTAGTTATACTATGGTGTATACTCAGAGGCTCTTTTATTTTTTATTTTTGGTAAAAGTTAATAATTTGCATCCATTATAATTAGGAATTATTACATTTTCCAATCATAAGAATATCTAAGGTGTAATGAGTGTTATGCATTTGTGGGTGAAATATTTTTTTTATCACATCACTAGGTTTTTTTGCGATTGGAAAATGTAGTAATCTCTAATTATAATAGATGCACATTAGTAACTTTTACAAAAAATAAATAAATAAATCGAAGAGTCTTTGAGCACGTGTGCTCAGAGGCTAGTACCAAATTATAGTGGATCTAAATTATTATTTTTTACACAAAAAAAAAAATAGAAGAGACTTTGAGCGCATGCTCTCTCTCTCTCTCTCTCTCTCTCTCTCTCTCTCTCTCTCTCTCTCTCTCTCTCTCTCTCTCTCTCTCTCTCTCTCTCTCTCTCTCTCTCTCTCTCTCTCCCCTAAAGGTTAATGATTCACGTTCGTCATAATGGTTTTTAATGTGATAATCAATGTTTAAGTGATTGGGAGTAATTGCATGTTCAGAGGCTAATATTCCCGAATTAATTTGTTATTAATCTCTCTCTCTCTCTCTCCTAAAGGTTAATGATTCACGTTCGTCATAATGGTTTTTAATGTGATAATCAATGTTTAAGTGATTGGGAGTAATTGCATGTTCAGAGGCTAATATTCCCGAATTAATTTGTTATTAATCCTTAGGGGAAAAAATTGAAGAACCTATGAACAAAACTTAAAAATTTACACAATCGCCAAGTTGAGGTCCACGACATTTGATAACGCATCACTATATTTTAATAGATAATTGACTCAAAAAGAGATTTTTTTTTTTTTTTTTTCTTCTTGTAATTCGTAATCCTAGAATAAATTCATACCTCATATTACCCAGGCTTTAACTGGAAGTAGGCAATTTGATGACGAAAGGTAAATTGACTGAAATTGAAAAGGGTTGAAGCAATGTTAAGCAATCTTTATATGTATTCTTTGAAACTCTCCAAACAAAAAACCTCCGACATAATTTTAAACTATCAACATAGAGAGATAGTAATCACAATATTGTGTTCACAACGAAAACACCCAAAAAATGAACAAATAAACCCAAATTTATATTCATTAACCAAAATTTTAGACGTACGTTGACACGTAATATATATAGGATATATCAAATCAAAATTTAAATGGAAATCTCAATGGCTTTTAAGTCGGGCTTCTTCACCTCCACCTTAGGAACAGGGACGGAGCCACTGTTGGATTGGGGGGGGGGGGGGGGGGGAATGGCCCCCCCTATTTTTTTTTTTTTTTTTAAATATTATTATATATGTGTACTAATTTTAGCAACTTTGTTTTATAAAGTTACATTTCGCTCCCCTTAAACAATATCGTTGATTTTTTTATGAGCAATGCTATACTTACAAACTTTTTTATAACATTTTTATAAACTGTTTTAGTAGTAAATTCTTATTGGTTCATATATAGGCCCACCACTTACATAATTTTTTTTACTTCCTAATAACCACTTATTACATCAACAAATTATAAAAAATTTGTAGCTCTAACATTTTCCTAATTTTAGTGACCATAAAAAAATTTATAGATTTAAAATCTAAAACAAAATATACAAGTCCAACAAAAATTAGCTCAACAACAAAAATTACCAATAGTAAAAAAAAAAATAATATATATATATATATATATATATATATATATATATATATATATATATATTAAGCTCAATCAACCAATATTATCCAAAATAAACAACCAAATCCTTCAAAAAGTTCTAAACAAAAATAATTTTGTTCTTACAAAAAAAAAAAAAAAAACTCAGCGGTTAGATAGTAGCAGAGTCAAAAGTTAAAACCGCCACACAGCCAACGTAAAACCGCCCCCTAACTCAAAGTTCTAGCTCCGTCCACTGCAATGCTCCACTCTATGCTGCTTGTCATTCTTTTCTTCCTTCTCCACTTATTTGTAGTACTATCTCTCTTTCTTAAGCCCAGGAAGATCAGCCTTGAACACATGCTTCTGGAGTCTCCTTTCAATCCACGTGAGTGCTAACCAAAGCATAAGTTTCTGTTGCAAACTGTGGCTCAAAAAGCTATTGTAAAGTCAGATTGGAAGCTTGTAAAACAAAATCATACAATAAGCAAAATATATAACCAAAAAAACCATTAAAAGTAGGGACAACAACAATTCAAAATAAGTTAAATGCCAATTATTAAAACCATAGACATAGAATAGTTCAACCAAACTGTAACATGTGTTTAATTTGTGGTAGCAAAAATCTATAAATTGTCCTGCAACATTAAATTCTAAATTGATTGGTAAACCACATATTATATAATTTTTTTTTTAAAAAAAAAAAAAAAACCCAATCATCCCTAGGGACATTTTATCAAACAGTTTATGGGCACTCGATAGTAATAGTAGTTCTCTCACCAAAAAAAAAAAAAGAGATAGTAATAGTAGTTCAAAGAGTCAATAATAACATGAAAGTGAGAAGAAATTATAGCAATTCACAAATTTATTCACAGAATGTACATTTAAGAATCCATCCCTCTGACAAAACAAAACAAATGCTTAAAGATTAATCAAAGGGATTAAAGAGCTCCTTTTTCCCCCCAAAAATATAAATACTGTAATATATAAAATAAAATAAAACACAAAGAGAAAAATAATTACACTCTCAGTTCAGACCAAAAGTGAAAAACCACAGAACTCTTTTGACCCCAAAAACACTATTCCCTGGGGAAGGGGCGGGGGGGAGAGAAACGTACTCACAGAGAGAGATTTCTTTGTGAAGAATGCCTCAATCTCTGACTTCTGTGGAATCTTCAAATCCTACTTCCAAGATTATCCTCTAGTAACTCACTATTGAGGACTTATCCATTTCGACTGAGTAGTCCCAGAGATATGAATAGTATCCCAAAACACCTATGTGTACTCTTCTGTTGCTATGATTTGCGAGAAATATGTTTTTTCCTTGGATTTTCAATTGAGCGAAGATGACAACAACGAAAGTAATGTAACAAACTTTGTTTGAAAAAACTGACGAAACGTTTAAACTTCAATTTGTATGAGTGTTAGTGTGTTACGGCTTTATTGGACAGTTTTTTGGGTGGGAGTTATCCTATTCAATTGATTTTTCTTTTTTAATAAATATTAATTTCTTATAGGTAAATGTAACTAATAGTTTAAGAGTTTTTTTTATGGAGTAATAGCCTAATAGTTTGATAATTGTATAAATCTCTCTTAAAAAATTGAATTTGGTAGATTAAATTTCAGGTGAGAAGAAAAATTAAAATTTTGGATTTTAAAACTTAATAATTTTACTTTGATTAGTGAGAAAGAGTGGTAGATAACTGGATAATCTTTTAATTATATTGGATAATCTCATTAAAAAAATAAAAATTACGTACTTGGGATGATGAGATAAGGATAAGGGTTTGTTTTTTTTATACCATAAGTGAGCGTTAAAAACCAACTTAACGTGAATGAGAGGGGGAAAAAAGAAAGAGATCTTGCGTAAGAGATTTTTTTTTTTTAAAAAAAAAAAGAAAGAAAAGGAAAAGAAAAAGGGGAGTTGGTTACCGTATTTTGATAGGAGTGATTGTAGCAATTTTTATTTTTTTGATAATTGTAGCAAATTTGAATTTTAGTAGTGGTTTAGTGGATTGGAAGTTATTTTATAGTGGGGTTGTTTGGGAGTTTAAAATATGATTTTACTGTGTTGTTTTTAAATTTTGTGTAAGATGTAGGGATATTTTTGAACCATGTAAAAGAGGATCCTAAACCAGGGAAGCTCCTCAAATAGTAATATAGATACATAATTAGGAAGTGGTTTGTAATCTGCAAGCAATTAGTTCTTTAGGCCTACAAAGATTGTCATTATCTTATGTTTGTAAGTTTATGTCTCCTTGTATACATGTACTTGTGATTTCAATCATTTATTTAACTTTGATGCAATCTGTTATTGTTAATCTTAGTTTGATCTTATTTATTGTTCCATTTGAAGTAATTTGGTGTTAGGGAAACCCAGTAGGCTTGAATTACTTAATCTTTTGTAACTTTGCCTTTAATTGAGATAAACTGTACAAATATGCTTTATATAGAGATTGCTTATATTGTTTTGTAATGCTTTATATTAAAGTAGCCTATGTCAATTTACTAGCTAGAAACTGCAGCTTAGTCAAGTAGGCCAACTTAGTCATTTTTAGGAATTTAGTCACTTGGGATTTCTCATTCTCTCAATTGTTATGGACATTTCAAAAAGTTCGATTCAGACCCCATGCCAATTAGATAACACTTCAAGCTAACACTAGTTGCCGTAAGGTTTATTTCAAATAACTTGCAAGCATCAATAAAAGACTAAAATGAATTTTTAGTTCAAACACAAGCATATGTTTTTTGGCATTTAGAGTGAAGGAACCAGCAGATGAACACCAAAACTCACATAGAATATGCTCAAAAAAATGTAATAAAGAAAGGAAGGGAAAGCATGAAGCTTATGAGCCATTTAAATATGGTGATGATAGCCACCAATCTTTACATTTTCTAACCATTTAGTTAGGTTCCAAGCATAATCCCATCACCTACTTCCTCATTTCCTAGCCGCAGCCACTAGAGGCAAGTCAGGCAACCTCTTATCTTGATATTCACCACTATGGCCCATTGAGCTAAGCTTCACTACCATGCAACTGCCCCAATAAATTTCTGAAAAAAGAGAAAAATATCATTTTGATCCTTACATTATGGAATCACTATTAATTTACTCCTCACTTTTTCCCAACAGTCAATTGAGCTCTTGTTATTTTTAACTTGCTGTCAAGTTTGTCTCTAAGACTCTATGTCATCACCTTAGTTAAAAATAACTTGATAGTAAGTTAAAAATAACAATGACTAAATTGTTTGTTGGGAAAAACTGAGGACCAAATGATGAACATCAACTAGTTAAATTTGGAAAGGAGAGAGAGCCATGGGTTCTGAAATGTTAAGAAGAAGCCCCTCTTGGTGTGAGAAAAAAAGAGAAAAAAAAAATCATAGAGACCTATGTTAATTATGTTGTCAGTGTGGTTCAAATTAGAGCGCGAGTTCATTTCAGTGCAACTTTTCAAACTGTTTTGTTCATGTTTTCATTGGGTCTTAAACGCGCTAGTATCTATTTTCAATTTCCTTTGCATTTTTAGAACTTTTCAAACTGTTTTGTTCATGTTTTCATCGGGTCTTACAAATTAGAAACTGCACGCGCTAGTATCTATTTTCAATTTCCTTTGCATTTTGAGATTTGGAAACAATTTTTGTTTTATGCTTTTTTGGCATGACCTTTCAATTTCCTTTCACCGAGTCATTTTCATAAACAAACTGTCTAATTCTATCCACTTTATTTTGGTTTTTTTTTTTTTTTTTTTTTTTTTTTTTTTTTTTTTTTTTTTTTTTTTTTTAAGGATGAAAGCATATATGGTCGTGAGTTTTATTTTTTCCTTTTTATTTATTTATTTATTTTTGTAATTTTGGAACTTTTGTGTGCTTATTTTAGTGCCGTTGAATATTATTTCTATTTTGTTTTTCGGTTTCTTGTATTTTTTGCATGACCTTTCAAAGGGTTGTGAATATTAAACCAATGGAGGAAATAAATTATTTTATTAATTTCACCATCCATGACTTTTTCCAAAAGACACTTATAGTTAAACAAGAAATTTTCAAATCCTAATCAATCAATTTAATTACATATGAGTAACACACTTATAATTATGCATGACCTTTTCCTAAACCAAAAGACATTAAAATATACTAAAAATCTCAATTATCTCCCAACCTAATAATCTCTTAGATGTTTCGCCATAGGGTCTTTTTAAATCGAACTTAAAATTTTATGGTGTATAACTTGGAATTTTCTTACAACTCTTGTATAATTGATTAAAATTTTTAAGGCCATATATTATGGCTTCATACAAATTATTAGGGTCTTATTTTATATGTATTGACTTATCTTTTGGCAAAACGCACTTTACTTGTAATTGAATAGATCTAAGTTGGGTTTGATGTATTAAGGAGTATGTAAAGTTTACATCCTAAGTAGCATCATTAAAGACATAAAGATTGATCCAAGAAACAAATGAAGAAAAGCAGTTTCAGTATTTCTTGACACTATTCTCGACACTAGCATCTATCAAGATTAAATGAAGAAGCTTGACAAAAATTCAACATAAGCTCGATCTATCGAGATCTACAATTTCAGATTTCTCAGATCTGAATTTTGGCTCATGATGACTTGGATTGCTAGGGTTTCGTCCTCTACAACCCTAGACCATATAAAAAGCTTATTTTAAATTCATCAAAAATACAGACTCTCAATTAGAGAACTTATACACTTTGTGAGAAGGTATTGCGTTTTTTCCTTAATTTTTTGTAATCAAGTGCTTCCAGATCTTCAATGTGCTTTGAAGTAAAGAACTTTGCAAAAAAAAAAATCATTTAGTTGCTTGGAATTAGCCATGTACTGGGATCCGTGCAAGTGAAGAAGTCTTCTACAAGATCAATTCCAATTGGGGATTGGCGTAAAGGTTCAACTGTAGGTTGATATTTTGAGATAGTCTAGGGTAGTGGTAAAATTTCTTACACTTGTAACCGCTTGTTCTTCATTGGTAGATTCTTGGGAGTGATGATCTAAAATTCACCCGGTGGGGTTTTTGCTTTGCGAGAGATTTTCCCTATTCGTCAACAAATCACCGTGTCATATAATTTCTGCTACATATTAGTTTATTTGGTAATTTGTTGGTGCCTCCAAGATTTGCATGTAATTTGACCTAATTAATCAATTTGAATAATTGAATTAATTAATCCACCCACGTCAATTTATAACCCAACACAAATAATAAAAGATTGTACAGAGCAAGCAAGGTTAAGATAAAATGGCCGTGAAAGTGCTTAATGTGATGATAATGGTGTCAATCATTGTTCAAGTTGTTGTGCTGGCCAACAACTCTTCTGTTTCTAGTCTTTCTTCCTATCATCCCCTCTTGCCGGCCCCCTTTCTGCTTCCCCCTTCACTTTTGTCCGAATTGTCACAAAATGATGCAAAAATTAAGAAGAAAAATTCCCAAATTAAAAAATTTAATCCTTTATTAAAGTTGGCAAGAAAAATACAAAAAATATGTAGTAGGAAGTGCAGAAGGAAACTTAATGGAGCTGAGTTCGGCATGTCCTTTTATTTTCAAGATTCACTACAAGAAAATCAAGCAGTTGCGGCGGACCTATTGCGGCGGGTACCAAAACAGCCGCTATAGGTCCGGCGCAAATTGGGCCAGCCGCTGTACAGGAGATCTATTGCGGCGCGCTACATCGGCGGGCCAATGTCCCGCCGTAATAAACGTGTTTCAGCGGCCCAAAGGTTAGATATAGCGGCGGGTCAATGACCCGCCGCAATAGGCCCTTACATTTCCCCCACCCGAACCTAAATTTTCCCTCTATTTTTTTTTTCCCTGTTCATTTTAGCACCTTTTCGTTTTTAGCTAGTCTCCCACACTCTCTCTCTTTCTCTTAGACACCGAAAATCTCCTCACTGTCTCATCTCTACCACTGCCCACAAACCCACAGCCACAGCCGCCACCACCACCACCACCACCACCTCCCAACCCCCAACCACAACCACCACCACCACCCAAAAATCGAGCCTAGTTAGGTCCAAAAAGAAATGGGTCAGGTCTAGCCCGACCCATTTCTCTTATCCTTTCTAACCCTAACGGTTCATGCCCCTAATCTAGAACCTTCCCTCTTGACAGAAACCCATGGCTTGAGCAACCTGATCTCATCACCTCAAACCGGCACCGCCATCAGTAGAGGCGGCTTGCTCCTCATCAAAAACCCTTACCGAGATCTCTCTAATCTAGGTTCGAGCTCTCTCTCTCCCTCTAGACCTTGATCGACCTTTCCGATCAACATTCCTTTGAGCTTTGAATTCGACCACTCAGTTTTGTCCAACTTGGTTCGCAAAGTTCCAGGTATGGCTTTTTGTTTTTATTTTTGTTTGTACATTTATCGCTTCAATTTGTGTTAAAGATTGCTTTTTTTAGATGTTTTGGTTTCTGGGTATCTGCATTTTACCATTTCTTCAAAGTTATAGACATAGAACTTAGTTGGGTTTCTTTGGAAATTCTTATGTTGATGATAATGACTGATCTTATATCAGCTTTGTTTCAATTTTGAGTCAAACAGTGTATACAATGGGTTAAGCATGGTTGTGTGCATTTTAATGGCTTTTTGATTTCAACCGGGGGGGGGGGTGTTTTTGTTTTTATTTTCCCAACTGGTAGTGGTGATGCAGTTGTGGGTTTGGTGGTTGGGGTTGCGGTTGTGGGTGGTGGTGGTGGTGACGGTGGCATTATCTATGAGAAATACAATGGACCTGATGTTCATTTGTTGCGTTAGTATTTAATTGGCTTGTGAGATTGATAATGGAACAACCAGTTAATTTACTGAAGTTTGTTTACTTAAAGCATGTTGATATATATATTACTGTGAATCACAAGATACTATTTGTTTGTCCATGTGCCACACCTAAGTGTCTGAATGTGTTCCAACCATTGGACCAATGCATGCTTTTATTCTGCTTGGACTAATAGTAGTGGTGCATGCCACTCTGATAGGCTACTCAGATTAAACTAACCTTACCTTGTAGAATATCAATTAGAGTAAGGTATTCATTCAACTCCTAATTTGCTACGTATGTTACTGACTTATCATAACCTGAGGTGCAATTTATTAACATTTGGACAACAGAGATGAATAAACAGATGACTTATTAATAGTTGTATTGTGATAAGTTGATGGCTACATGGTAGGAGATATGGTTTTAGGTGGTCCAACATTTCCATTGATGTATCTTGTTTTTCTCTGTTTTTATGGTTTCTGGTTTTCACTAATCCACTTTCATATCCTTTTAACAATATTGTTCTTGTTTTGTCCTGTAGACTATCGTTGTTGTTTCTGTTGCCCCGCATGGAGTTGTACAGCTTGGCTCTTTAAATAAAGTATGATAAGTTCAAAATTCTTTTGGTGCATTGTCACAATCATGCATGATTACTGAAACTTTTACTCCAAGTTGATGTTTGTGCAGTTTCCTATGGGGCTACAGGATAGATATTGAACTTAGCTTTTTCTTTGTTTATTTATTTTTAATTTTCAACATTGCTGTGTTTGGTATTATAGCTATTCAGATGTTAATTCACTTCTGTTGCAATACTTGCTTCTGCAGTGAATAGTGACCGATGAACTGATCAAATTTCTCATGTTTGTATGCTTTATTGATGATTATTGGTGCTTTTACACCAAAAAAAATAGTGACCATTGTAATGGTGAGAGGACGGAGATATCACCAAGTCACCTCTCTCAGGGCCCTGTTTTGGCAGGATCAATAATATAAAACGTGGATTTTATAAAATGTAGTTGTTTTGAAAGTGTATTGTAAAATAAATTATTAAAATAGGTAAAGTATCTTTTTAAATTACTAAAATTATATATTTGGTAGCTTCTCTTACTTCTTTTCAAGTTACGAATAGCTGATATGTTCTTTGTGCAATATTCATGAAGTTACTATTTGGGCTGTCTCATGTAGTTGAATGAATTCAGCCTCTGACATTGGTACCTTCACTTCAACCTACAAGTTTTTGCAAAGTAGTGAACATAGTATTATTACCTATGTTTTGTTACCCCCACTATAACTACGTATTTACCTGATTTTATTTTAGAGGAAAGTGATGTACAATGGGCTAAGCATGGAAATTCTATAATGTGGATTTTTTGTTCATTTCAATAGTGAACTTAAATATTGTATTGTTACTAACAAAGAATCTATTAAGATTGAACTGGGGTTACTTTTCCCCTAATTAAGCCATACGAATTTAGGGACTGGGTTCTATGTCTCTATGGTTCAACCTGGTGTTCTAGGAATTCCAATTGAAGTGAATTCATTGTATAAAATACAATTAGTTTGTAATGAGTTTGATTGGTATAGGTATGTGGCTTTGAAGGTTTTGTCTTGGTTCATTGTTATTGACATCTTTGTGTTTGTCCTCTATGTGTTTGTTTAAATTTTCCAGTGAATAATTTGAATTAGATTAACTTTATTCTCTTCTCACTGAATCTTGGGTTTTTCTTTTTTGGATTTATGACTCAACTTTTGAATAAAATTTTGTTATTCAAATTTAATCTTCTCCACTAATGCAACGTAGTAAATTCTCTCTAACCTCCACTACCAGTTGAATTTCTTGTTCGTCCTTATACTAATTTCTGCTAGCTTGTCATTATGAGAATTTATGCAAAACTATAATGATTAAGTCAAAACAATGGCTATTCATTATCATGTTTTTTTCTTTGGGGGCGGAGGGATTGGAGTCTTTTCTATGGAACACTATTGTTAGAGCTAGCAAGTCAATTCCATTGGTACTATAGTGAAATTTTTATCACTTACAAAAAAATAATAATAAGAAGTAACAAACAGACACTAAGATACTTTATTAAGCCATGGATGCTACTAAAAAAATTTTAGGGAATGAGTTATTTAAAAAAATTGCTCTGAGAATAACAATGCTCATTCTTTTTTCTAATGTTTTGTTTTTCTTTTCTTATTTATTTGAAGTGAATTTGTTATTAGTTCTCTTTGCTATTTTGGTTTACTGGTATATTAATGACTTAAATTTTTTTTCCTCATTATGCGCATAGAAAGTGCGTCCAGCATTGGTGTAATGAGAAAGGAGATATAACTTGTGAGATCTGCCATCGGTATGCTTTTGAATATTGCCTTTTATGCTTTATGCTATTTCCTTAGAAGCATAGATGCTTTTTAAGTTAATATTTTACAACTCTGATGGCTATGATACTTAATGTTTTTCTTCAAGGAAATCTTGAGTTGAAATGAGAAAGGCACAAAATGCATTACCTTTAGAAATGTGATGATTAAAGATGCAATATAATTAGTCATGGGTTGAACCCACTAGACTGAAATCAGTAACCCAGATGATCTGTACAAATTGAATATCACAGCACCACATGGAGCAGGGTTAGCCATTTTTAAGCAAACGTACCCTTTTTGGTTGTTCATGATTTCTAATTCCATGATATTTTTGTCCTCAATGGCAGTAATGGTTGTACTCTTTCCACCAAGCGAGTTTGTTGGTTGGACTTTAGCCGGATTCTCTCTATTCCTCTATTACTGCTATTTTAGTTCATTGATAATCATAACCAATTCTCCAGGCTGGACTGCTCTCATTGTTCTTTTCTCACCACTTATTTTCCTTATAGTAGGAGCCTTTGTGACGAGTTTGGATCAGGTCGAATTGCTAAATGCAATTGTACCGTGGAGAACACCCAAGTCCCTCACATTTATTTGTTTCTTTTTTTTCTTTTATTTTTTAATTTTTTTTCTTGCCATCAATTTTACTTCTTATTTTCATCATTAAATCTTGACCATCCATACCAATTGCATCAGGTGCAATTGGTATTTGTTGACTCTTATATGGAAGGTACTAAAATATATATATAGCCGAGCCCAGAGCTATTGCATCTAGAATGTGTGTCAGTACAACTCTGTTTCAGTTTTCCTCAGTTGCTCTTTTGTTTGGGTCCGTAGGTCTTGTAATATTGCAGCACATAATGCTGCAAAGTTAGCTTTGAATTCTGCATTACCTTTGTGTTTTAACAAGGAGAATCTACCTGAGGTTATCCTTTCTGCTTCTGTGGTAGACTCCCAAGCTATAGTATCCTCTTTTTCGTATGAATGATATTGAAGTTTAGCAAAAAAAAAAAAAAAGAAAAATGTGTCAGTTTGTTTTTTGTTTACTAATAAATTTCGAGAATAGAATTTAGCTTATTTAGGCATGGTTGGACGTACCCAACGCCATCTATGAATATAATGTATGTATGTATGTAAAATATTATTGCAGTAAAACAGTCTGATTTGATTATCATCGCTTTTTTTTTTTCTTTTTTTTTTTTGAGTTTGCAATCAATTTCCTCACACTGTCTGTCACACATACACCTAAAATGGCAAAATCCTCTTGCATTCAAAATTTATCATCTTTCAGCTAATATATAATTTTTTATAATCCCCATTTTCCTCTAGTTACAAGTTATTTGCTTTGTAAATTTCACAAGTTAAGACGACTTTTGTCAAAACACAGGCCACAAACCTTCTAAAAAACTACTAATAATTTCGGTCTACCAATTAAGTTGACTAAACTCTATTAGATTTAAAATATTACACATGGTTCTCAAGATACTAAAATAAAACCAAGATTTTAAAATTATTTCACTGATTTGTGGGAAAAATAATAATAAACAAGCATTTTTCCAAAAAAAAGAAAAGGAAAAAGGTTATTGGACCCTTGAGAACTAATTTTTAAACTTTTATCTTTTTTTAAGTACTATTATTCTTCACATGAAGCAAAATATTTCTTAACAAACTTAATTAACATTTTTTTGAAATATGCAATCTTTGGTTTTCACAATTATGTTTTCACAATTCTTTTTAGTGGGGCTGAAGATTAAATCTTTGGTTTTCAGGGAGTCAGTAAAATTTTCTGTTGGGGACAATGGCTGTTACTGTGAGACTCATGGCTACAATGGTAGCATTACTTGGTATAAGTATGTGGGGTTGTCCATTGCATTTGAATGCTCAAAATACTAGTGTAGCATATAATGAGTTTGATTTTGTCATAAGATTGTCAACACAGTTGTGTAAAAGCTAACAAAAAGTGAACATTGGTTTTCTGTTTTGTGGCCTTAGTTTTGATTTGATCTTTGGTTCTTAAAATTTTAAGGTTCCTGTCAACTTAAATTCTAGAGTGTTTCATAAGCCAGTTAGCCTTGTGAACTACAATTTTGAGAAGTATAAGCTTATTGTCACAGTTCTTAATGACCAAAATTTCAGTTAAACTCAGTCACTTGACCATTATTAATGATGAATGTTCCTAAGTTGTGGCTGGTTTAGACACCAATTCAGTAAATCAACCAATATCCTTGCATATTTAAGATAATTGAAAACCTCCAAAATTTCTAGTTCATGTTAGGTCCATATTTGTCATGATAAAAGTAAGACTTAGACCTCGAGGCTAAGTTTTTCTTGAATACTTCTGGGCTCCACTGACACTGTGACCCATGGTTAATGTTCATTATTTTATCAAATAATTTTTGCTAGGCTCCACCTAGGCTAAGTAATACTTTAATACTTCTAATATATGTGTTGGTTTCATGTTTGTATTGTAAAAATATGGCATGAAATATCTACATGAATGATAATGTAAAAGCAGCCAGCTTTACATCTGAACCCGAAAGTATTAGCAATAGAATTATTAGATGATGAGGAATTTCTTGGATAATTTTAAAGTATGCCTTTTGGAGTAATTTGAGCATATTTAGAGAGTATTGTAGCTGTAAGGTTTCTGGACTAACTTCAATCATGAGAGTTTATAAGGACTCATTTAGTGGAACAAGCATTCTCTTTTACTAGACTGGGGGAAGTTAGAGCTTATAATTTATAGGGTTTTTTTTTTTTTCCTGTCAGTGTGTATGGTTTTCTGCTAATGCTCTAAGTAGAAGATTACAGAATCTTTGTTGTTTGTTCAGTTATTTGGTTGTTATTAATTTGTTTTCTTATGTAGCTGTTATGTTTGATGATTTGGTTTTTTTTTTTTTTTTTTTTTTGTTGTAAAGAAATTGGGTTTAGTTTTCTGGGGAAAAATTATTTAAAGTTTATATGGGTCTTTGGAATAAGATGTAGAAGATTGTTTTGGTTTTTTGTTATTGGAATTTTGGTAATTTTGTATGTACTCTTTTTTCAGTTTAGTATAGTTTATCTGGGAGTATTTACACCATATATATTTTTTATAATATAACGCTCTCTCTCTCTCCTTTTTACAGGCACCAGTGAAGCGAGGAAATGCAGTGAACACACTACACAGCACAATCACTTTTGGTTATTTGAAGTTTGATTTGACATGTTTTTTGTTATAAACTTTTTTTTTGTTTCCTCGTAACTCATTGATTAATTATATGATTTTGAAAACTAAAAGCAACTTGTTTTTCTTATTCTTTCATGAAGAAATTGTTGAGTAATTTTTTGCTCTTCCAAATGCTACAGACAAAAAATGGAACAAATAAAATTCCAATAGGATATCTGAACCCTTTTTTTATTTAATTGAATATTGGTCCTTTTTTTGTATGGTAGAAGAAATGATTGGGACAGAGAGATTAAAACCCCAACATGAATATCTGATTGTGATGCCTTAATCTTCAAATGTGGGAGAAACTATAGAATTGGTTTGCTTCCAACAAGTAGGGAGTGTGGATATTTGAACCCAGTTTCTTCCTGTGGAGAGAACTGGACAATACCATATAGCTACAAGGCTCGTGATGAACTGATTTGGCATTTTTAGTGTTAGTGCAAAATTCATAGAAAAGGACATCAAACCCCCCCCCCCCCCCCCCCCCCCCCCCTCTTCTTTTCCTCACCCTTTCATCTTGTTAATGTATTTCTGCTTCCTGTCTAACTTGATATCCTTTATAATGACAATGTTATTGTCAAAGGGTTTAATGCAGAATTGCTATTAAGATCTTTTAAGATGGAGTTCTATATTATTACTTTTCAGCGTTATACAGAGACTTAACCAATATTCTTTTATTTCTGAAAGTTCTCAAGAAAGAATAGGTTGAAAGGACAGCCAAAGAAGAGAATACAGGCAAAACCATAAGAACTGGTCAGCTACTTACAAAAAATAATTTCTTGGTATAGCATTGGTTATTTTCTTATGTGCCTTGGCAATTTAAGTAATTTGTGAAGAAATATTTTTTTAGGTGGAGTAAGGGGGAGCAATCAACCACTTTAGCAACTGCTACTGGTTCTAGCTTACAGGTTCGTATGCTGCAGCAACAAGTATAAACTGTTAACAATTAAAATCAAAGATATCAATTGCCTACCTCTGCTGGCATGTTCTTTGGGGTTGGGGTGGGTGAGGAGGAGAAATAAAAGAAGTGCTGGAAGAGTAGTTTGTACTAAAGAATTTATTTACAACTTGACATTACACCTTCTTGTAGCCTGGAAATCCTCTTGAATTAGTTTGTGGAAACAAACCTTTGTTTTTGATGTTTCGTCACAATATTTTTATTTAAAAAAAAAAAAAGATTTTTATGCTTAACTGACTGAAGTTTGCTCCTGTGTATTTATGTCAATATGGTCTAATAAAAACTGCATCTGAGTTCGAAGTTGGTTTTTTCTTATTTCTTTCTCCTAATGTGTACAGGAGAATTGTCTAGTAGTGATGAGAAAAAATATAAACCACTGAACCCAAATTGCTCATCCAATTCTCACATGTGTGGGTGGATGCTGAGGTTATGGGTTCGAAACCCATTTGGTTTGTGTGTGTGTAGCTTACTAATAATAATAAAAAAATGTTGATAATGGTTTGAAATTGATATGACATACACGTATAGAAACTAGAAGTTAAACCTAGCAATACAAGCATCATGATGGTTTCTTATCATAAATCCTCCTTCTATACTAATAGTACAGGGCCCTGATCATAATTACATGTTATTCCTTTCAATTTTCTTTACCTATGAATCAGTTTATTAATATATGCTGTATATTGAGTTCCACTCCCTTTGTGTCTCATGCAGCTTGGAGTAGATACTGTTCCAGTCCTTGTTGGCCCTGTGTCCTACTTTAGATACTGTTCCAATCAATTTTTAAACACTTTAGAATTTTGATTAAAGTATTAGATTAATTTCAGCGGTTGTTTTATTCAAATGACCACATCTTTTTTTTGTTAATTTAAAGATGGTGGTTATAGACAATGTTATGTATTTGATAATATATTTATATGTTAATATTATGTTAGTTTCAAGACATTTGTGGTATTGTGTGAGTAGAGCTAAAACTATTACAGGTCTTTTGTAACAGGTTTGTGAATCATTTATTTACTAGCAAACAGCAGTTTTAAAACCCACTGGGAAAAAAAAAAAAAAACAAAAAAAAAACAAAAAAAAACTATAGCGGCGGTCACAAAGCGCCGCTAAAGGGTCACATTTTACGTTTTAAATAAATACCTATAGCGGCGCTTATCGCCTGCCGCTACAAGTACAATTCTGCTGTTTTGAATGATTGTTTATAGCGGCGCTTTTAGCCTACCGCTAAAGGTTGACACCAATAGCGGCGGGCATTATCCCGCCGCTAAAAGTCAATCCCGCGAATTCTAAGGACGTATTGCGGCGGTTTTATGCCCGCCGCTAAAAGGAGTTTCAAGACATTTGTGGTAGTGTTAGTAGAGCTAAAACTATTATAGGTCTTTTGTAACAGGTTAGTGAATCATTTATTTACTAGCAAACAGCAGTTTTAAAACCCACTGGAAAAAAAAAAAAAAAAAAAAAAAAAAAAAAAAAAAAAAAAAAAAAAAACCTATAGCGGCGGTCACAAAGCGCCGCTAAAGGGTCACATTTTACTTTTTAAATAAATACCTATAGCGGCGCTTATCGCCTGCCGCTACAAGTACAATCTGCTGTTTTGAATGATTGTTTATAGCGGCGCTTTTAGCCTGCCGCTAAAGGTTGACACCAATAGCGGCGGGCATTATCCCGCCGCTAAAAGTCAATCCCGCGAATTCTAAGGACGTATTGCGGCGGTTTTATGCCCGCCGCTAAAAGGTGCATCTATAGCGGCGCTTGTAGCGATCGCCGCAAACTACCTATAGCGGCACTGCAGCACCGACGGGACGGACCGCCGCAATAGCACCCGCCGCTATAGGTCGCATGTACCTTTAACGGCAGTTTTTGGGGCTTTAGCGGCGGTTCTGGACCGCCGCAATAGCCCCTTTTTCTTGTAGTGATTGTTATAATAAATTCCTAGAGGAAGAAATGCATAAAATATCTGGAAAAAATATTCTAGAAAAATTGATGAGAATAAAATGAAAAAAGTTACTATTAATTACGTAAGGTACATTTTCCTTTACAATTTTGACATAATTTGTGATGGATTTTAGTTTTGGTTAGTTTTAGTTCTTTCAGCATAATTTTGATTTAGGGTTGCACTTAGTTTATTCCTTTCCTAGGTATGACTAATGAACATTAGTGAGGTTGATCTTTGAATCAAATGGGAATGGATGTCCTACGCGAATATGTTTTTGTACCATAACTTTGAACCCAATCTTGTAAGGATTACTCAGCTCTTTGCACATAAGGTTTAAGTTGATTCTTTGACTTAAACCAAGTTTTGATTGCTCTGAACCCTAACTTTATAGATTTGTGATGTGTTCTTTAGTCATTGAGTCAAGGATAGAGTCACGACTTGGAGATGAAGAGGAGTAGGATAGTTTTTGTTAGGAATATGAAATAATTGTTGTAATCCCTAGTTAGTTAGTTCGTTAGTTAGTTAGTTGAGATTAGGGTGAGTTAGTTAGGATTTGAGCACATGTAGCTCATTTAACACATGGTTTAATTCATAGAGCACATGTTGAATTAACTAGTCAATTATCTTAAGCCATGTGGACCAATGGGATTAGAACTAGTCTCCTATAAATACATAATTGTAATTTAATATTAGAAATCAAATGAAGAATAAACCAATTTCTTAGTGCATTAGTGCATCTCTCTCTCTCTCTCTCTCTCTCTCTCTCTCTCTCTCTCTCTCTCTCTCTCTCTCTCTCTCTCTTTTAATCTCCCTATTTCTCTATGAAGAGTGACTACCCCGAATCAAGTCAATTTCCCTACAATCTCCATCCATTTCCCTATAATTCCCATCAATCTCCATTAGGAACCACTGGGTTCCTAACAGTTTTGCTGCTGGCTACATGCAGTAGTTCTGTTGTTGCTTAGTAGGGGTGTCAAATGGGTGGGTTTGGGGTGGGCATAATTGGGTTGAGTATATAAAACTCATTTACCCATTAAAACTCATTTAACTAATTGCTTCTAACCCAAATCCAACTCGACCCAATTATTATGGGTAAACCCCAACTCACCCAATTACCCAATTATCAAAATTACCAAAATGCCATTTGTACGGCACAGAGGTCCCTGGTCCCAAGTGGGCCCAAGGTTCAGGCCCAATGATATGGCCCTACTGTTTTAAATTCTGTTTGAGCTTACCTTCACAAACTATAAGTTTTGAGTTTCGACTCCTAACCTATGCTCGGCAAGAATTTCCCGAACATATAAGGATGTCTTGTCCGAACGTACCATCGTATACTCGGCATTTCGGGGAACATCACTGCCAAACATATATCCTTGAATAGGAACCAAGTTCCAAAACCATAATTGTTGCATCCCACTCTCACCTAAACATCCACTAAAAACAGATAACATTGGACCTCTGATTGCACTAACAATGGCAGTAATCATGATCGCCCCACTAACTTAGAGCTATAAATAGGGGAAGTTGGAGAAGAAAGGGGGGTTCAGAAAAAAGGGAGAAAACAGTAGAGAGAGAGAGAGAATAGCAACATTACTTTGAGTCTCTGTGCCGAGAGCTACCCAGAGTAGGAAATCCTTAGCCCATCTTATAAATAAGTTGTGAGCCCAAGTGAAATCAGGCCCAACAATTTCATTTTCGGCACGCATAATTGGCGCCCACCGTGGGGCCATCCTACGAAGCTGTGGTTCGACAGTGACTCAGACGAGGGAAATGTCCGAAAGGCATACGGGAGGCCAGGCCGAGAGCGGGTCGACAGGATCATCTCGGGGTTCATCATGGCCGGAAAGAAGGCAGAAAAGGCGCGAGGATAGGGAGCATGTGCAAGGAGAAGAAGAATCTGGCCTACGAGAGGGGTCAGACCAGACTCGCCGAACGATGTCCGATGCCTCGGGACACGGGCAGCGTGATGAGAGGGACCAAGAGTTGGAGCGGTTGCGCAGACTGGTGGGGGATTTGGAGTTAGAGGCAAGGGGTTGGTGCCAGAGAAGGGAACAGGATCACCGAGAAAGGAGAGACGGAGGTATGGGGGATCGAGGTGACGAGAGGTTTAGCCATTCCGGTTCCCGACGATTTCGGGAACTTTCAACTTCCCGAGAATCACGCCGACATAGGACCCGCTCACACTCCTGCGAGAGGCACCGGCGTCATAACCGTTCTCGTTCACACGGGTTTGGTGACCGTGGTTCAGACTCCTCGGAGGAGCGACAGCCATACAATGCTGCCATGGACGTAATGAGCCGGGCCTTACGAAGAGCTGCTCGATCACCATTCTCGAATGAAATTGAGCAGGCCACTATGCCAAGCAGATTTACGCGACCACTGTTCAACTCCTACGACTGGAAGACGGACCCGGTGGAGCATGTCAGTCATTACATCCATATGATGTCTCTGCACGCACAAAATGATGCGTTGATGTGTAAGGTGTTCCCTTCGAGTCTCGGCTCCACAGCCTTGAGATGGTTTAATGGGTTACGGAAAGGATCCATCCACAGTTTTGCTGAGCTGATCCAGGAGTTTGGCACTCGATTCGTGACATGCAGTTGGGTGCCGCAACCAGTGGATGCGTTACTTTCCATAAAAATGGGGGTCGGTGAAACCCTCCAGAGTTACGCCAGTCGGTATTGGGAGTTGTACGATGAGATTGGTGTGGGTAATGAGAAGATTGCAGCGAGCACTTTCAGGATGGGTTTACCCGAGGATTTTGAACTACGGGAATCGTTGACGAAGAGACCTCCGGAGGATATGAGGCAACTTATGAGACGTATTGAGGAGTATAAACGTCTCGAAGATGATCGGCTGCAGAATAAGGGAAAGGCCCCGTTGCTGAGCCGCTCCCGGCAGGGCGTTTTTCCCACGAGACCGAGGAAGGATTTCAGGATGCAGGAACCAGAAACTCAAATTGAAGGGGTAAACGTGGCGTTCAAAGAACCGGTACACAAAATTTTGGACTGGATTAAGAATGAATCATTCTTTAGATGGCCGAACAAGATGAGAGGGGATCCATCTCGGAGGAATCAGAACTTGTACTGCACATACCACAGAGATAAAGGGCACACCACCGAACAGTGCCGGGTATTAAAAGATCATCTGGGTCAACTGGTGAAGGCTGGGCATTTGAAAGAATTCGTAGTGGATTCTGGTAACCGAGATGCTGGTCAGGGTGTTCGGCAAAAGGGGAATCCTCTCCCGCCGCCTCTAGAAGTGATCGAAGTCATTCACGCTGCTCCAAGGAGTGCAGCCATGACGAGAGAGGTATTAACAGTGGCATGCTCGGAGGGACAATCACCCGAAAAAAGGATGAAGATCGGCCGGAATGCGATCTCTTTTGACGAGGAAGATCTGGAGGGGACGATCCAACCTCATGATGACGTGTTGGTAGTAATAGCGAGGATAAACGGCTTCTTGGTGAAGAGAGTGATGATAGACCAGGGAAGCGGGGCTGATGTAATGTACCCCGATCTGTTTATAGGGCTCGGGCTAAAAGATCAGGACTTGATGAAATATGAGACGCCGTTGGTCTCTTTTGACGGAAGAACGGTAATCCTAGAGGGTCAGATTTCGCTCTCGGTGAGTATGGAAGGCAAGGAAGTGATGGTGACCTTCATAGTAGTCAAGTCGTTCTCGCCATACACGGCAATTTTGGGAAGGCCGTGGATTCACGCAATGAAAGCTGTCCCGTCCACCCTGCATGTGAAAGTTAAATTTCCCACCGAATATGGAGTTGCCGTGGTACGAGGGAACCAGCGAGTGGCTAGGCAGTGTCTGGTTACCGCGGTCAGGTGGAAAGACGAGCAGGTTGAACGAAAGCAAGTCACCAAAGAAGTAACTTCATAGTAATTACAGAGGCCCCTAGAAGGAGCTGGGGCGAGTTGTGCCGAGGATATTTTGAAGGTTAAAATTTTTCCAGACACTGACAGGTATTTCCAGATGGGCACGAGCATGTCAGACCGGGATAAGGTACAAATGTTATTGTTCCTCTTGCAGAATGTGGACGTCTTTGCATGGAGCCCGTACGAAGTGCCCGGAGTTGATCCCGAGTTCATTGTCCATAAGCTCAACGTTGACCTATCATTCCCACCAAAAAAGCAAAAGCCGAGAAGAGCATCGAAGGAGCATGTTGACGCGGTCAAGTTAGAAGTCCTGAGGCTGAAGGAAGCAAGGGTAATAAAAGAGGTATTCTTCCCGGAATGGTTAGCAAACACGGTGGTAGTCAAGAAAAAGAACGGCAAATGGAGGGTTTGCCCTAAAGATCCATTCCCAATGCCCAGGATAGATCAACTAGTGGATGCTACGTATGGGCACCCGAGGATGAGTTTCTTGGATGCCTTTCAGGGGTATCACCAGATTGCCTTAGCACTCGAGGACCAAGAAAGGATGGCATTCATCGCCCCAGATGCCAACTATCATTATAAGGTGATGCTGTTCGGATTGAAGAACACTGGGGCCACTTACCAGCGGATGATGACAAGGATGTTCCAAGAGAAAATTGGGCGCTCGGTAGAGGTGTACATTGACAATATGGTGGTGAAGAGTAAACAGGAACCATGGCATATTGAAGACCTCCGGGAAGTATTTGAGGTACTCCGGCGGCATAAGTTGCTCCTAAATGCCGAGAAGTGCACATTCGGTGTGGGGGCTGGTAAGTTCTTGGGGTATCTGATTTCTACTCGGGGAATAAAGGCCAATCCCGATCAGATAGAAGCCGTGGAACGCCTTAGACCACCGAGTAACCCCAAGGAAGTGCAAGTATTAACCGGGATGTTGGCCGCATTGAATTGCTTCATCTCCAAATTTGCTAATCGCTGCAAACCATTTTATCAACTTCTGAAGAAGTGGAAGGGGTTTCAGTGGGATGAGGAGTGTGACAAGGCCTTTCAAGATCTGAAGGAATATCTCACGCAAGCGCCCATGCTAACGGCCCCGGATTCCAGAGAAGATTTGTTCATGTACCTCTCGGTGTCCGATCATGCTGTGAGCGCCATGTTGCTAACAAACCGAGGAGTGCAGCAACCGGTGTATTACATAAGCAAAACCCTGGTAGATGCCGAGACGAGATACCTACCCTTGGAGAAGTTGGTGTTGGCTTTGGTGCACACAACGAGAAAGCTGCCACATTATTTTCAAGCCCATACTGTGTTCGTCCTCACCGAGTACCCGCTGCAGTCGTTGTTGAAAAGATCAAACTTCACGGGCAGAATAGCTAAGTGGGGAACTCGGTTAGGCTCCTTCGACATAAGATATAGGCCGCGTAGCTCAGTTAAGGGGCAGGTCCTCGCTGATTTCGTCGCGGAATTCACCCCCAAGAACGACGGGAAGATAATCTGTATTGTAGAAAACCGCCCATGGAAGGTGTTTGTTGACGGTGCTTCTAGTGTTATGGGGGCCGGCGCCGGGATAGTCGTGATCACCCCGGAGGGCATACGACTAGAGCATTCCTTCAGATTGGGGTTCAAAGCCTCTAATAATGAGGCTGAATACGAGGCTTTTATTGCCGGGTTGAGGACCGTGTTGTGCCTAGGTGCAAGGGATGTGGAGATTTATTCAGACTCTCGACTGGTTGTCTCTCAGATCCTTGGAAGCTTTGAAGCTCGGGACCCTCGGATGAAGGCCTATTTGGGCACAGCAAAGTATATAATTAGCAAGTTCGAGACAGTGAAGGTAGCCCAGGTAGGACGGGCTAAGAACAGGCATGCCGACTCACTAGCCACATTGGCCTCATCAATTGCCGAGGATGTTCCTCAGCTTATCAAAATAGAGATTATAAGGGAGCCAAGTATAAGTATGGAAGATGGCTGTCACATAGCCGGGGTTGAGGTGTTCGCAGTTTCAACAATCAGGCCGTGCTGGATGAACCCGATCATAGATTTCTTAGCCGAAGATAAAGTTCCGGACGATGAAAGAGAGGCCAAAAAGATTCGTCGGATGGCTCCCCGATACTGGTTGTCGGCAGATCGCAAATTGTACCGGAGGTCTTTTGGAGGCCCGTACCTTTTATGTTTACATCCTGAAAAAGTAGATGAACTTCTGTCCAAACTACATGACGGGGTGTGTGGTGGCCATGTTGGGGGGCGTTCATTGGCACACAGGGCAATGACCCAAGGGTTCTGGTGGCCGCAAATGCAGAAGGATGTAGCGGAATATGTCTGGAAATGTGAACCGTGCCAAAAGCACGCCCCTTTGATCCACCAGCCGGCAGGTCGCTTAAACCCAATCAACAGTCCATGGCCATTTGCACAATGGGGGCTAGACATCCTCGGACCTTTTCCTCGAGTAACGGGTAATCGCCGATTCGTGTTGGTGGCAGTTGATTACTCCACAAAGTGGGCAGAAGCCGAGGCCCTGGCCAATATCCGAGATGTGGACGTGAAAAAGTTCATATGAAAGAACATAGTCACCAGATTTGGGGTACCAAACACTCTGATATCAGACAATGGGCTACAGTTCGACAGCAAAGCTTTCCGGACCTTTTGCAGCGATCTCGGCATTAAGAACAGGTATTCTACTCCGGCATATCCTCAAAGCAACGGCCAAGCTGAGGCAGTGAACAAGACCATTTTGAACGGGTTAAAGAGAAGATTGGACGGGGCAAAAGGAAGGTGGGCCGAAGAGTTGCCTAATGTTTTGTGGGCTTACCGGACAACCCCCAGAAGGTCCACGGGGGAGACCCCGTTTTCTTTGACGTATGGAGCGGAAGCCGTGATACCAATCGAGGTTAGTTTGTGCAGCGCACGGGTCTCAGGATTTGACCCCATCCGGAACGACGGTTCAATGTTGGAGCACCTGGATTGGTTAGAAGAGCGCCGAGAGACGGCCACAATACGGCTCGCAGAATACCAGCAAAGGCTCGCCCAAAGATTCAACCGAGATATAAAAGATCGGGAGTTCAGTGCCGGAGATTTGGTGCTGAGAAAAGTTGTGGGAAACATGCGGGATGCAAGTGCAGGGAAGTTAGCTCAAACGTGGGAGAGGCCATACAGGATCACGGCCATTACAGGCGCGGGGCCTTACTACCTAGAAGATCTTGACAAGAGACCACTCCCTCGACCATGGAATGTCCACAACCTAAAGAAGTTCTATCAGTGACCGTTCGTACGGGAAAACGTAAGTCCATGCTTTGTACTTTGCTCCAGCCAATATAATGGTAAACTTATTTATGCCCGTTGTATTTCATTTTATTTTCTTACTTTAAGCAAATTGCATGTCTAGCACAAATAAAAAATCAAAGGACAGAAACCTTGTTCTCGGTTCGATCAAAATCACCGGGCAGGTGGAAACCTTATTGTTCTAATAAAAAATCTAAGGACAGAAACCTTGTTCTCGGTTCGATCAAAATCGCCGGGCGGGTGGAAACCTTATTGCTCTAATAAAAATCTAAGGACAGAAACCTTGTTCTCGGTTCGATCAAGATAGTCGGGCAGGTGGAAACCTTATCATACATGCAAAAAGACTAAGGACAGAAACCATGCTCTCGGTTCGATCAAAATCACCGGGCAGGTGGAAACCTTATTGTTCTAATAAAAAATCTAAGGACAGAAACCTTGTTCTCGATTCGATCAAAATCACCGGGTAGGTGGAAATCTTATCATACATGCAACAAGAATAAAGCAAACCTCTTTCTTGGGCTACCAATCTCGATACGATCGGAATCGCCGAAGCAAGTGAAGGCTGCGCCAGATTTTGGGGCATTGCCGTTCACGCTCTCAGGAGAGTGAGCAAACGCTCTATAAACACAATATATTGGATCAACCGTGCAGGCTGCTCTTGGCCAAACATGCGAAAGAATAAACAATGACAACAAAAATAGATAATGGAAGTCAACAAACAAATGGTCATTCAAACAAAGATAAAAGCAGAGTTAATTTTCCATCGTCAAAACTCGGCAACCGTTTGTGAGTCATTCCCGCGAAATATGAAAATTTTTCAATCACCACAACCCGGTGACGTAGGCAAACTTAACAAATTAAAAGAAAGAAAAAATGCAGTAAAAATGGGGGAAGAGCAGAGCGATAATTAATTTAAGGGGGGGGGGGGCTGGTCTGATCTGCGGCTCCGAGCTGCTGCTGGTCGGTTACGGGAAAATGCAGGTCTTCACCGAGCATGTCTTGTGCACTCGGTATGCTGGTGGCTTCCATCTCGTCTGTCACTATGTGAGCATCGATCTGTTCCACCAGCTCCCTTATGCTTGCCGTTTCTTCTTCCTCGGTAGGAACTGGGTGATCCTGTGTGGCAGCAATAGGGCTCGGAAAGGGAATCTTGACGGGATCTCTCAAAGGGGAGTCCTCAGGGACACCCAAGGCTTGCAGGGCAGCAAATCACCCAGCCTCAAAATCCAACCTCCGGTTCTGCAGAATTCTCGACGTCGGCGAACCCTTCATTATACCACTTTTCCTCACTGGCCTCCAAAGCTGCCCTCATGTCGGAGAGCTCCTCGGCTTGGGACGTGTTTAGGCTTATCGCTTCGGCCAGTTTGACATCCGCTTCATTCTGCTTAGCCAGGAGCTCCACGCACCATTTCTCCGCCGAGGCCCTGTTCTTCTCCGCAGCAGCAGCCTTCTTCTCGGCAGAGTCAGCTGCCTTTGCTTTTTCCTTCGCCGTTTTGGCAGCTGTCTCCCACGCCTCTTTCTCACGGTCAACCTCCTCGGCAAGGTCCTTTGCACGGCCGGACAAAATATGGGCCAATTGAGCAGCTTGACAAAAATAGAAATCAGTACGACAATGAAATGAGGAGAATGGTAAGTACTTAACAAATAGGGAGTTACCGCGATGGTATGCCACTGTAACCGGCGCCCCACGGACTCTTTCGAACCATCTTTAAAGGCATGTACGTCATCGGGAAGAAGAAGGCCCGCGGCCAGGGTCTGAGCAATGCGACCCCCCTCGCCCTTCTCCCACATCCGTACACAGGCCATAGAAGGCAAGGGCTTGCCATCCAGCAAAAACTTGGGCTTCCACGCTGGCGCGGCTTGAGAAGAGGACGCGACACCCAGCCCGACCTGGGTTTGCGGTTCATGAATAACTATACCCCCTACTGGCCGGGAAGGGGTCTGAGTGGCTACATCTCCCGGACCCGTTGACGGTTGGTCAGTAGCCCTCTACCTTTTTCGGGCTCGTCCTGCTTGGGGAGGTGGTGGAGGGGGAGGCGCTTGAATTTGTGTCTGAGAGGTTGGGGGCTGAGCAGCCTGCCGAGCGCCAGGCGCGAAACGGTCAATGGTCATCGTCCTCCTAGTTACCATGTTTTCGCCGAGAATGGGGTTGGAGGCCGAAAAGTGTGCTGCTTCAGGCACTAGATGCTTGGCTTCTGCAACAGGTGCCTCTGGTTCAACGGGGTCCTCGGGGTGAGCGGGTACTTGAACGGGAGCTTCCTCTTGGATAGCCTCGTGAGCTAACTCCCGGAGACGCCGAGACACGAGCTCCGCAGATTCGTCCCGTAAAGGAGCTAACTCTTTCGAGCAGGTGTTACGCTTCCCTAACTCCCTGCCTCGCCAGTCGTAAGCTTCGGTGGCAGGAAATTTGCATACCGAACGTCTATATATGACAGAAATGGACTGTCAGCTAACAGCGCCTGCTTGAAGTATTGCCAAGTGGAATAAACTGGTTCTACTCCGAGGATCAGGTGCGAGGCTCGGAGCTGTCCATCCCTGTGAACGAATATCTCGGAACGAAGGATAAAATTGAGATCCCTGACGTGGACTGCTCTAACGTCCGGAACGAAGACTTTTTCGTCTGCAAAAGAAAGAGATGTTATATGAACAATCGGTAATGACGAGCTACTTCAATAAAAAAGTAAATAAAAGAGAGGGGGGGAGAGACGGTTAGGTCAGAGATTGGTACGAACCAACTTCGTGCCCTGAAAGAGGGCAGGGGACATCCCTGGCAAGCCAGTTGCCACGCACCCGGACGAACTCCCCGGCCGAGTTCCTATTCGAATCAGGTAAGCATGATATCAGCCGTACCCGATTATCCCTAGTTTTTAAGTAATAGTTGGAAGTTTTGTTCCCGCAAAGACTATACATGTGGTTAATGTCATGGTGGTCTAACTGTAAATCAAAGGTATGATTCAACCTACTAACGCAGCTAACTACCCGGTAAAAGTTGGGGGAAAGCTGGTCGGGACACAGCCCGTAGTACCTAAGTGTGTTGGTCAGAAGAGGATCCACGGGGAACCTTACCCCACCCTCTAAAATTGCCATTAAAGGAAAAAACGCTGTGCCACGCCCTCGGTGTAGAGCAATTTCGCTCTCATGGCAATAAGCCACTTCCATGTCACTGGGGACATTAAATTTCTGCCTAAAGGTGGCTAAAGCCCCCGGGGCCTCCAGGAGATGAGAGTAACCCATTTTTGAAACTTAATACTGTGAGAATTGAAGGAATAGGAAAGGGAAGAGAACTTACTTTGGGTTCTAAGGGAGAAAGGTATTCTGGACTGGTGAGTAAGCGCTCAAGGGAGTGGTCGGCAGAGAGTATGCTCAAGAAATCGGAGAGGAAAAAGTGAAAGAACATTCAAAAAGGGGCTATTTATAGGAACAGAAGAGGGCATAGAAACGTTTAATCAATAATAAATGGGCACGATTCACAAAAAGACCCTACGAATGCCAAAGGGTAACCGACACGCGCGCCACTTCGGTTCACGAATCGTCAGGCAATAATGACAACTGAACCTGGCACATCAGAGTAGCGTGTTTTTTGAGATAAGCATTGATAAGAAGCCATTGCCACATGAGCCCCTGGCCATAGGGCTTTCAAAATCCAAAGGCTTGGTCAGTTCCTTGATTCTTCCCGGCAACCGGGCATGAATCAAGGGGGGGCTAATGTACGGCACAGAGGTCCCTGGTCCCAAGTGGGCCCAAGGTTCAGGCCCAATGATACGGCCCTACTGTTTTAAATTCTGTTTGAGCTTACCTTCACAAACTATAAGTTTTGAGTTTCGACTCCTAACCTATGCTCTGCAAGAATTTCCTGAACATATAAAGATGTCTTGTCCGAATGTACCATCGTATACTTGGCATTTCGGGGAACATCACTGTCGAACATATATCCTTGAATAGGAACCAAGTTCCAAAGCCATAATCGTTGCATCCCACTCTCACCTAAACATCCACTAAAAACAGATAACATTGGACCTCCGATTGCACTAACAATGGCACTAATCATGATCGCCCCACTAACTTAGAGCTATAAATAGGGGAAGTTGGAGAAGAAAGGGGGGTTCAGAAAAAAGGGAGAAAACAGTAGAGAGAGAGAGAGAATAGCAACATTACTTTGAGTCTCTGTGCCAAGAGCTACCCAGAGTAGGAAATCCTTAGCCCACCTCATAAATAAGTTGTGAGCCCAAGTGAAATTAGGCCCAACAATTTCATTTTCGGCACGCACACCATTAAATTGAAAATGTCATTAAATGACCTATTTTTTGGTTCAATATAAATAAATTAATAAAAATAGCATCCTTTTCATTTCCAGTATTTTCTCAGCAACCAATCAAAGTATACATCAGTAACCAAACAATTCAAACATGCACAAAATTGTAAAAAAAAAAATAATAAAAACTAAAAAATAAAAAATTAATCAGAAGCAAAAATTTGCTAGAACAGAATGGATCTATCTCACAGCAAAACTCACCTGAAAAGTGAAAACCAAAACTTCTTTCCAACGAAAGTAAAATTCAGAGTCTCTGAGTTCAAAGAAAGAAAGAAAATCAAATTTAAATTAAATCATTTTTTTTTTGGTTCAATATAAAGAAATTAATTAAATAAGAAAAACTTAAATTAAAACTCTAATTTTCTTAGCAACCAAACACTCCCCAAGAAATAGAAGTGGAAGTGAAAGTAGACTCCTAGACTCAACCTCCCACCAAAAACTCTCTACACTCCTCTCCCTATTCTACACCAAAACCCATGGACCCCACTCTCAGTCGCTGGTGTCGGAGATTCATAATGGGGAAGAAGTCGTCGATGGTGTTGGAAAGGCACGAAGCCACGGCAGCGATGGTGGCGGAGGAGACTGTTGACGTGGAGAGACCAATCGATCTAGAAGTGAGGCTGATGTACTCGGTGAACGAGGGCAACCTGGACGGGATCAGAGAGCTATTGGATTCCGACGTCAACGTCAACTTCGAGGATAGCGACGGCCGCACAGCTTTCCACGTCGTAGCCTGCAATGGACTCACCGACGTCGTTTCGCTCTTGCTTGACCGTGGCTCTGAACTCGATCCCAGTGATTGCTTAGGTGGGTTTAGGAATTTGAATACATGATTGGAGGCTGAGAAAATGAAAGAAAATTTTAAAATTTGAAAACCTAGTGAAACGATTAGAGAGGCTGAAAGAGGGGTAGGCTGGGTTTTGTTTTGTTTTTTTTTTGGATAGGAAGGGCTGGGTTGAATTTGGGTTAATTGTTTTTGGGTTAAATGGGGCTCAATGGGTTTTTAGTTAAAACCCAATAATTACTAGGTCTAATTGGGTTGATGCCCATTTAACCCAAATAATAATTGGGTAAGTTTGGGTTCAATTAGAGTGGGTGGGTTTGGGCGGGCAAATGAGTTTGAGCTTATTTTGCCACCCCTATTGCTTAATCATAGGAGTTAGTTACACTAGTTATAGCTAGTTAGGATGGTTGGATTATATTAGTAAGGGTCAGTGAAGATTAGCTAGTTAGCCATTGATGTAACTGATTATAATTGATTGTAGAGAAGGGTATATATAAAAACATATGCAATTGATTGTAAAGGATCATATCAAAAATAACAAGAAGCTATCCTTTGTCTCTCATTCTTTGTTCTCTCTATTTTCTCTATTCTTACTTCCTAGGAGGCTAGTTCTCTCGAAGAACTATTTAAAACTCATAAGAATCAATTGATTCTTACAACTTAGCTATTGATGGGTTTTTTTTTTTTTTTTTTTTTTCTTTGATGCTTGCTTCTACTGTTGGGTAAGAGTCATATTGTTTTTTTTGAGAAAAATTGGTGAATTAGGCTTAATTTGTTTTAACTTTGCTATTGGTAATTTTTTTGTTGGGTTAATTTTTTTGGCCCACTATTGGTTCTCTCTTGAACTGCTTTAGCCTAGTAATACTTCAGCCTAGTAATTTTTTACTTACTAATAACCACTCATCACATCTAGACCCACTATTGGTTCTCTCTTGAACTACTTCCCAAACACCAAGAACCTTCTCACTACTCTGAATTGGGTGAGGTGAGGATTTGGTTTATAATCCTCTCATGGGTATGACAATGGAGAGGGTGAAAGTAGAGGAATTTGGAGAATCAAATGTATAAGATTGTGGATGAATCAATCTTGTTTTTCTCTAGAGTTTTCTCTCAAAATCCTCTTTGGAAGCTCTCTACATTTCGTGGGTATAAGGGTATTTATAGTAGGGTATAATATGAAATGTGAAAAGTCATTTTTTAGCAAAACAGGGTGCATTAGGGACTCACTTTGCGACTGGGATGAGTCGCGAGTTCCAGTTGCCAGTTACCAAACTGGCCAAATTGTACTTTTTGTCCTGTAGTGATCTAGCTATCCTGACCCTTCAACTTTCTGCATGCTTTAGACAAGTGCTACATTTTGGCAAGTTGCTAGTCGCGAGTCAATCGCAAGTTCCAGTCGCGAGTCACTTCTTGTTGCACACTCTTGATCAAATCTTTACACTCTCTCACACACAACCCTTATATTATTCCCACCTAAATACGGGGTTTCTAAATGCTGAATTACAAGAAAATTTGGAACGAAATAAAGCCAACACATAATTGAATAAATTCAACTTTTGAAATTTTTTAAAAATATTGTAAAAAGGTTTCTGACTGTAACATTTTTCTTAAAATGATCAATGATATTATTCAGGATGGCAAATTATAATTTTATTGAAAAAAAAAAAAGAATAAAATTAGTCTATATATATATATATATATACACACACACTAATATTTTTTAAAAGAATGACTAACCCTTTTAATTCAGTTTTTGGTAGCAACTACATAAGAAAATGCATCAGTGGTCATTTTTTCTCTTAAAAATTTCCAACCCATCTATGAAAATGCTTGGAGGGTCTACTAAAAAAATTATTTATATCTTAAGGTACAATTTAATGTAATTCATACGGTCACTTTTTTCCCTCTTCATCATCACCATTATGACCCTCCCCACTTAAACACATCCATCATCATGGTGTACTATGATCTACAAACACCTCCATAAACTCCCCCATATATATAGGCCTTCTTATTTCACTTACATAGTAATTTGGGATTAAATACTTTAAATTTAAGTCTATCCAAAAAATTTATTTTATGTACCATTTTACAATACATTTTTATAAAAAAATAAGTAAAAAAACTAAGATATGAAGCCATTAACACCACCACATGTCTTGGGATTGAATTTATTTGTCTTTAAAAGAAAAGTATATGTATGCAGAATGTAAAATATGTTAGGTTTTTAGACCCCTTAACACAAGATTGTTTAACCTAATTAATTAAGCAAGTGAATACTTAGGTTTATTATTCAGATCTAGGTTTAAACAATAAAGTCATATCATGTAAAACAGCGGAAAATAAAGTACACCACGATATGATGACCCAGAAAAACCAAATCAGTAAAAAACCTAGGGAAGATTTAATCTAGCTATCCTCAAGGTAAAATGCAAATCCACTATAGAGAATCAAAGTTTACAATAAGATTTAGACCACTAACATCCTATTGCTACCACATGTAGAACTTACTGACACGACCACGTACAAGCTCCGAGTCCATGAACTCCTTCTCTATTAGGCCTTTGCAACACAAGCACCCACACTTGTGATTTTGAGACTCCACTCAAATGTTTGAGATCACCTTCAAACATTGATCTTGTATGCAGCAACTTCTACAACACCGGATCTTGAGATTCTTCAAGGAATAACACCGGTAGAAGACGTGAGAGAACTTTTTGGGTACAAAACCCTAGATACTACAGAGGCACACTCTTTTCTCTCTAAAAAGCCTTATAAAAATGTGCTTAGGATTTCCTTTATATACTAGTAGTGTTTTACTTGAAACTCAATACGTTTAAGTAGAGTTTGGGTTGAAATAGAATTCTATAGATACGTGTTTTGATCGGTCGAACCTGTCTTTCAATCAATCGAACCAAACAGATTTCGAATTCTTCTTTTTATAGCTTGTATATTCTTAAATCTTGACTTGTATCACCTTGAGCATTGTCCAATAATACCTATAGACTCTAGGATCTATATCTAGATAAGTTTGTTTTCACGATTTTTTAATTGTTCTAAACTTTTAGAACCTAACAATCTCCTCTTTTGGCAATTCATGACAAAGCTTACATACAAAATGAAATACTCAAATACAAGAACAACCCAATACAATAGAATGCCCAAATACAACAAAAATTCTAATCTAAGACTCCTAACCTAGAAGTTGCAAGAAGAGTTAGAAGTTCTTGATCAGAATGCACCTGTCTTTCCTAAAACACTCAAAAGAACACATCAATGCATGTGTGGAAAGAAAGACATATAAACAAAATGACGCACAAAATAAAAACAAAAGTAAACTATCTCTCCCCCTAAGTTAGATACATCAAAAACTTTTATTGTCCCTTTCAAAAATAATTTCATCTCCCCCTAAACAAAACATTTTAAAAACCTTTTCCAAATTTCATCTATTTCTCCCCTTTTTTGTCACGTATTGACAAAGACAACTCAAACAAAGTGATAGTTTTTAGACCCCTTAAAACACAATTAATTTAACCTAGGTAATTAGCCAAGTTGTTACTTAGTCCAATTAAACAAGTCTAGGTTATCACAATAATAAAGATCAAATCATGCAAAGCAGCGGAAATTAAATAACACACGATATGATCACCCAGGAAACCAAACCGGTAAAAACCTGGGGACGATTTGATCTAGCTATTCTCAAGGTAAACTTGAATCCACTATCTTGAAAGAATCGAAGTTCATACAATAAGACTTACAAGTCCCCACGCTCGACTTCTTATTACTACCAACCAGTAGAACTTACTGACACGACCACGTGCAAGCTCCGAATCCACGGACTCCTTCTTTCTTGGATTCACCACCAGATACAAGCACACCCGCTTGTGTTTTCTTTAAGCTCCAATGGCAGCAACTGAATTGATCATCAAGGTGTAGATAAATCTTCTCCTTGAAAACCCTAAGTTTGTGTAAAGGAAAGCTCCTCTAGATCTCACAAGAGATTTACACAAACCGCAATTATGAGCAACACTAAAACGTGGCTAGGGTTTGCCTTTTATACTTAGGACAAATAAGAAACCCTAAAAATGTTTTAAAACAACTAAGGCTGAGTTGGACGAATCTGCAGAAAATCATTCTGCCCGAGCTTCGATCGATCGAGCTTGTCTTTCGATCGATCGAGCCAGGCCGAAAGGCACAATACTTTCCTGCTTTAACTCGATTCCAACTTTACATAAAAGCACAACTTTGAGCTAGACTAAAACACTTCTAAACACATTGTTTTGATCATGGTTTGCCAACAATACAAATTAGAGTTCTAAATACATAAAATCCTAAGTCTTTAGAACCTAACAAACTCCCCCTTTGGCAATCCGTGACAAAACACAACTAGAAGCTCAAAGTTTACAAAATAAAAAGCCCTTTACAAAATAATGCTCATAAAACAAATTCAATCCTAACTACTATCCATCAGTTGCAAGTGTAGACAGCAGCTCAATTGAATCAACCTGTATATTTCCTGAAACGCTAAACAAAATGCATAACCGCATGTGTGGAAATAATACAAGTAAACAAATTAAATTCTTGATTTCAAACAACACACAATAGAGACATATATCAATGAAAAACTCATAAATATAAATCAATAAGCAGTTTGAAACAAGAAACATATAAAGTACCAACAAAACATAAAACTCCCCCTAACATGAATATCCCATCAAAAACAAGGCAAGAGCTAAAAATGTTAAGTACAAAGTGAAGCACCTAGATACAATCTAAACTCCACAAGCTCAAACCAAAAAAAAATATACTCCCCCTGAAAGTAAAAAATTCTACAAAGTACTCCCCCTTTTTGTGACGGAATGCCAAAGGGCAAACAGAAATCCATCATCAAAAGGGAGGTGGTCTAAACTGTGCCAACTCTGCATGCAAGGCACGGATCTCATCGAGCATGTCCACCAAAATCTGTCCATGAGCCGCCTGAACGGTTAAGACATGATCCAACATACGACGAATGTCTGAATCATCCGAAGCAGTCGGTGGAGGAACATCAGCAGCAGCAGTAGCACCCGATGTCTTAGCAGCATCAACACCTGTAGAAGAGGGAGGAGGGGGAACACCACTAGATGACGCACCTCTAGTACGAGAAGGAGCAACTCGAAGGTGAGCAGCCCTTTGTCTAAGAAAGGAGGCACCTATGGGAGCAACAACATGCACAGGCTCACCAGACGGAAAACCATCTAGACCTAAATAGAGCAAAATCCTATGAATGAAAATAGGATGAATAAGCGCATGCCCTACAGTAGAACTCCTATGAACCTCGTTCAAAGAACAAAGGAACAAGTGAGGAAAACTGATAGACGCTCCAGAAATAAAGGCATACAAAAACACACATCGCTCTAGAGGGATGGTGTGGAAGTGAGAAATAGGCCACAAGGAATGACACGCTATCCTAAAGAAAAGATAGGCCGTCTCGGTAAGCTCAGCGGACGTGATTCGAGGATTAGAACCCCACTGGATAGATGACCCAGTGATGTATGACATGACAACATCTAATGAGGGCGACTCATCATAGGGATAGACAGGCTCCCTAACAACCGGAACCCCAAGAGCCTCAGCCACTACCCGAGGAGTAATGGTGAACGAAACACCTCGTATCCAACTCCGAACAAGGGTGTCAGCATCATAGACGTGACAAGAGAGATTCGAGAAGAACTCTATAATCAGGGCGGTCAGGGGTGGACGATCTATCTCTAAGAGAGACAACCAACCTCTAGACTCAAAATTAGCCCTAATGGTTGGATCAAGCTCATCTAAAATCACAGAACGATCAGCCCAAATCTTACGCTTACAGTTCAAGGTGACAAAGGCCTCTCTACACTTATCATTCTTAAACAACTCACTCCTAGAGGGAGACTCAGAGGAAGTGGAAGGGGTCCTGTGGGCTCTAATTTTCCTAGGCATGGTGTTAAGATAAGGATCAAAACACAGAGCAAAAGAAAAAACACAAAACCAAGGGCAGACTGCAAGTTAGCACCAAAAAAACATAGAATTAAAATCTATATGATGCATGAACAAATTAAATGGTATGATGCATGTTCTAATGCAGTGCAATTAAGTCCAAAAAGTTCAAATTCACAAAATTGGCTTGAACATGGAGGGATTAACACAAAAACCCTAAAAATTTGGAAAACCACTTGATCAATTTGAAAAATATTGACGAATTGATCATTACACATGATAGAATTACAGAAATAATGACCAAATACATCAATTTGATAAGCCAATTTCATCAATTTAACCCAATATTGACAAAATCTCCAAATCGGATCAATTTCAAACCCTAGAATTTTCAATTTTTCAAAAACCACAAAATTGATCAAATTAAACTACAAGAATCATCATTATAGCATCCTAGGACAAAAACCCATTGATCAATTTCACAAAAATAGGTTCGAATCATCAAAAACCCCAATATTTTGAAAGTGCCGAAAATACCCATAATAATGCATGAAGAATGCATGTAAACATGAAATAAAATGCAAAAGGAAGGGCAAAAGAGACTTACCGGCCTTCAAGGACAAAAATCTTGCAAAAATCGTGGAGGAAAACGACAAAAAATTGATGGTGGAGCCTTTAGCCAACACGGAGAGAGAGAAAAGTTGAAAAAACTTTTGAAAAAAGTCCTTTTGAAAAAGACAATCTGACCTTTTAAAAAAAACATGTTTCACGAGTTTCGATCGATCGAAAAACAGCCTCGATCGATCGAAACAGACAGAGACTCTTTAAAAACAATTTGAAACAAGTTCAATCGATCGAAAAACAGTTTCGATTAATCGAAACAGTCAGAGGCTCTCTCTATCAAATTTAAAAATTTTCGATCGATCGAAAAACAGAATGGATCGATCGAAATAGGCAGAGGCTCACCAATTTTGAGAAAAACACAGAATTTTTGAAAAACATTTATAATCAACTCAAAGCATTGAAATTTAAGAACAAAATGCATGAGTATGTGATGATATGATTTTCAAAACAAGAATTTTAAACCCAAATTTCCAAAACAAAATTTCTTGCATTCTCCACAAATTTTCAAGCAACAAATTTATTTTGCACAAAATTCAAAGTATTTGCAAAACTTGGTTGGTCAGACCATAAACACACACAATAACATGTACAAAGTTTAGCAAAGAGTAACTCGTGTAGTGTGTGCAACTAGCAAAAAACTTGAGATACATGTGAGGTGATATGTGAATAGCAATCAATCACGAAGTCTACAAAATTCATCACATAGAATTTAAAAGAGACTATCACCTAAAGAGTTACATCATATAACTCCCACATCTCCTAGATCATAAGTTTACAATCCTGTAAGTTTCTTGTATTTATGCCTCATAATATACATACCAATTTTAAGTCATGTGGGTTTGGCATCAAGCCTAATAGTACACACCAATTTTGATTTTAAGTATTAAGCAATTTAAACCGAGGCTTCACCTTATGTTCTTTTTGTGCATGTGCTACACTTTCTCGAGCACAAAATCTTACGATATGCACTAAGGTGTTCAAGATTGGCTAGTGAACAGTGGTGAGATGGTTATTTATGCCTTTCTCAAAAAGTTAAAGTTCGACAGTCAAAAACATGTGACTTCAAGATTAAGACAGAGTAATCAAAAACTATAACCATCTTTCCCACACAACATGCACTACAAAGCTTCAACTAGTTAAGTGCAATAAGAAAGCTCATCAAAGCTAAACAAGGTACAAAACAACATGTTATGTGAAAATAAATTGACCAACCTTGTTCTCAAAAATCAAGAAGAATTGCACAAAAACAAAATTTGCTTCCTTTTTCTTTTTATTTATTTATTTTATATATATATATATATATATATATATATATATATATATATATATATATATATATATATATATATAAAATAACACCTAGAATGAAATGCATGAATGTTATGCAATGCAAATCCTAGAAAACAAAAAAAAAAAACACAACAAAACCAAAGAACAATGGTCACAAAGGGTAGAGCAGTGAAGCACAAGGACCATGTCAGAAAGACTCAGTTAGATCGAGTCTTTTGCATCCAAAAGCTTTTAGATGCACCATGAACATTGGAGTTCTTATTCATATGAGAATGATTTCCAACTCCAGAATTGGAATAAAGGTTTAAAGCCTTTACCAAATCACCAATAAGTACCATAGGATCAAGTGCTTGAGGCACAGGTACTTTTGGTTTGTTTGCTCTCTTTGCAGCTTGCAGCTTGTAACAATTTGGACGAATGTGTCCTGACTTACCACAAAAGTAACAAACCCATGCAGGCTTATCATGTGTCTTGTCCTTAGATAGGGTAGGCTTCTTAGACTTAGACTCTTACAGATCAACCCTAATCTTCCTAGATGATGAAACTTCTATGGGTTTAGCAACCTCACTCACAGGAGGTTTGACAGTTTCACTCACTATCTCACCCACAGAAGGTTCAGAAGAAGAAGATGAAGGACCAAACTTTGTGGAATGAGGAGCAGACACAGAGATGCTTTCAACATAACCTAATCCAGTTTTGTCAGAAGAAGACTTTTGAACACTCAGCATTTGATCAAGTTTAGAACTAGTAGATCTAGCAACAAATAAATCAAGTTCCAAAGATTTAACTTCATCAAGCAAAAGCATATTCTCAGTTTTCACATTGTTCAAAAGTTCATTAGCATCAAACAGTTTAACAAGCAAATTTTTCTTTTCAAGCTCAAGAGATTCAATTTTCTTTAGGCCAAGATCAACATTCATAGCATCCTTTGCAGTAACTTTGCAAAGTTTATTATAGGCCTCTTGAAGATCTGCATCTTCAGAGAGTTCCCCATCAGAAGGGTTCTCTTTAACAGATATGCTTTTATCGACTACAGCAGTAGCGATGAAAGCAATGAAGTTTCCATCCTCATCACAATCAGGCTCATTATCAGAAACTTCACCATCACTAAGAGTTACAGCCATAGCCTTACCCTTAGACTTCAAATAGGTAGGACATTCAGATTTCATGTGTCCATACCCTTGACATCCAAAACATTGAGAGCCCAAAGGGTTATTGGAAGATTGACCTACTTTTTCTCTAGGTTTATCATTATTTTTAACCTTAGTGGGATCATACTTCCTAAAGTTTCTAGGTTCAGCAATGTTCGTACCTCTTGCCTTTCTGTTACTATTCCTGAGAAAGTTTCTAAAATTCTTGGCAAGGTAAGCAATCTCTGTAGCAGAGAGCTTATCATCAAATCCACCTCCTTCAACATCATCAACTGACTTAAGAGCCATTGATTTGGATTCGGTAGTTTTGGGTAGATCCAACTCATAGGATTGAAGAGATCCTACAAGTTCATCAACAGGGATGGAGTCCACATCCTTGCTTTCAGTAATGGTAGTCACTTTGGGTCTAAAGTCTTCAGTTAAAGATCTAAAAATCTTCCTAACAATTTTAGGTTGATCATAGATTTCACCCAAGTTAAAAGCAGAATTAACAATATCATTCAATTTAGCATAGAATTCATTAAAAGATTCATCATCAGACATCCTAATGCTTTCAAATTTAGAAGTCAATTGCTGCAATTTATTTATTTTGACAGCCTTTGTGCCTTCATGCACAGTTTGGAGGATATTCCAAGCAATATGAGCAACCTCAACATTAGAGATTCTCTTAAATTCCTCCATAGAAACAACGTTAAAAATAGCATTCATAGCCTTGCTATTGAACGAGGCTGCTTCTTTTTGAGAAGTTTGCCACTCACTAACAGGAGTAGTGGGCTTCTCCCATCCGTATTCAACGGAGTTCCAAACTCTCTCATCAATCGATTTCAAGAATGCTTTCATCCTTACTTTCCAATAAGCATAATTATTCCCATCAAAGTGAGGAGGAATAACTAGAGAGTGTCCGTGTTCCATGACAACAGGGGTCAAGGATCATCTCAGTGATCAAAAGATCAACAACAAAAGAGCTACCCGCTCTGATACCACTTAATAGTTTTTAGACCCCTTAAAACACAATTGATTTAACTTAGGTAATTAGCCAAGTTGTTACTTAGTCCAATTAAACAAGTCTAGGTTATCACAATAATAAAGATCAAATCATGCAAAGCAGCGAAAATTAAATAACACACGATATGATCACCCAGGAAACCAAACCGGTAAAAACCTGGGGACGATTTGACCTAGCTATCCTCAAGGTAAACTTGAATCCACTATCTTGAAAGAATTGAAGTTCATACAATAAGACTTACATGCCCCCACGCTCGACTTCTTATTACTTACCAACCAGTAGAACTTACTGACACGACCACGTGCAAGCTCCGAATCCACGGACTCCTTCTTTCTTGGATTCACCACCAGATACAAGTACACCCGCTTGTGTTTTCTTTAAGCTTCAATGGCAGCAACTGAATTGATCATCAAGGTGTAGATAAATCTTCTTCTTGAAAACCCTAAGTTTGTGTAAAGGAAAGCTCCTCTAGATCTCATAAGAGATTTACACAAACTGTAATTATGAACAACACTAAAACGTGGTTAGGGTTTGCCTTTTATACCTAGGACAAATAAGAAACCCTAAAAACGTTTTAAAACAACTAGGGCTGAGTTGGACGAATCTGCAGAAAATCATTCTGCCCGAGCTTCGATCGATCGAGCCTGTCTTTCGATCGATCGAGCTAGGCCGAAAGGCACAATGCTTTCCTGCTTTAACTCGATTCCAACTTTACATAAAAGCACAACTTTGAGCTAGACTAAAACACTTCTAAACACATTGTTTTGATCATGGTTTGCCAACAATACAAATTAGAGTTCTAAATACATAAAATCCTAAGTCTTTAGAACCTAACACAAAGAGTAAACAAAAAACATATGCAACAAAGGTCAAGAGAAAATAGAGAATCAAGGAAACAAATGAATCCAGCTCTATAGAGAATAGAGGCAACTCCCCTATGAAGAGCAACAACTCCCTCTAAGAACAACAAAGGTTAAAAAAAAAAAAAAAAAAAAAAAAAAAAAAAACTTTTCTCCCCCTAAAAAAAATAGGAAAAACAAAACATGTTTTAGGAAAATCAGTTTTGGGGAAAATTTAGGAGGTGGGGAAAAACTAAAAGAAACATAAGTTGAGGATACACTTAAAAAAAAAATATTCTCTCTTTCAATAAATTCAAACTTGACACTATGTGACCTATAAACAGTTGCATGAGTAAAGAAAATATTTGCACATTGATTATCCATCATATCTCAAAAAAATTTCAACAGTTCACACATAAAAAAATAGCATATACTAAAATGTACAAAACTCAAAAACTAATCAATCAATTTTTAAATCAAGTTGAGTACCCAATTTAGCAAAGTATATGAATGTTATGTGTGAAAACAATGAGAGATATGACTGCAAAACTGCAAGATGGATACAAAAAAACAATGCAATGCATGTGAATCCTAAACATAAATGATAAACATAAATGATGCATGAAAAAAATTTGGTCAAAAATCTAAAAACTGAAAATTTTCCAGTTTCGATTGGTCGAGTATCGATCGAACATCAATCGAGTCAGGCCGAGAGCAATGATTAAAAATCAAGGGATTTTCGATCGGTCGAAAATCACATTCGATTTATCGAAATTCTGGAAATTTGAATTTTTTGAAAAACTGCAGAAGATTATGTAGAAACAACTCAACCCAATTAATTTTATGAATGAAATGCATGAGAATGAGTTTAAATGTTTTTCAAAAACATGAGTTTTTTCAACCCAGAACATCAGAACAAGGTTTTTAATCTTCAAAAACACAATTTTTGCCAACCCTTAAACATATTTTGCATCAAACACCATAGAAAATATAATCTTGGATGGCCAAATCAAATTTACACACAATTTCATGTACAAAGTTTAGCAAAGAATAACTCATGAAGTGTGTGCAACTAGTAACAACATGAGATACATGTGAGGTGATATGTAAATAGTAATCAATCACAATTTCTACATTATTCATCACATAAGTTCGAAAGTGACTATCATCTAAAGAGTTACATCCTATAACTCCTACATCTCCTAGAAAACAAGCTTGCAATCATGTAATTTTTTCTTTTTATTTTAGCCTTATAATGTACACACCATTTTTATTTATTTGCCTTATTTTATTTTATTTTAGCCTTATAATGTACACACCATTTTTATTATATATATTTTTAATTCCAAGGCTACACCTTATTTTCTTTTTGTGCATGTGATATATTTTCTCGAGTACAAAATCTTACGATATGCACTAAGGTGTTCATGATTAGATAGTAAACAGTGGTGAGATGGTTATTTATGCATTTTTCTTAGGATTTTTTAGTCCATACAATCAAAAGCATATAACTTCAAAATCAAGATCATATGATTAAAAACTATAAACAACTCCCACACAACATGCACTACATAGTTAAAACTAGCAAAATGCAGAAAAATAAGCTCATCCAAGCTAAACAAGGTATACAGGCATGTTATGTAAAGATAATAGGCCAACCTTAATTGCATATTCATGATGTGTAATACAAAAGAAATAAAAATATTTTTGGTTTCAAAAAAAATTTTATGACCAATGATAGGCTAAGAATTTATTTACCCCTTAGGGTAAATTAACCAATTAATTAGCAAAGTTAATTAATTAGGTCAATTAACATGCAATACGTGTGGTAGCACAAACAAATCACCAACTAAGTTAAATGCAGCGGAAAAATAAATTTGGCATGGTGATTTGTTTATGAATGGGGAAAACCTCCAAGGCAAAAACCCTACCAGGTGAATTTAAGTCACCACTTCTGAGAATCCACTATTATCAAAACAAGTAAAGGAATCTCAGTATCTTATACCAACCTACAGTTGAACCCTTACCCCAATACACAATTGGACTTGTAATGTTTAATTCCAAGTTCTACTGATGGAGAATCGCAAATTCAATTTTCAGATCTCTGACATGATATATGAAATTTACCATAAACATGGGTTTTCGTAACTTTAAGGGAGAGTTTATATAAAGGCCCATTACGCATGACTTTTTAAAAGGTTAGAATGGTAGAAGCCCTATGTTTTTCAAAGAGTAGATTTGAGCCTCCACCTATTCAAGCCATGAGAGTTTAAGAGCATATAGAGAAAAGTCAATATGGTGTTGCTATTGTCATAATGCAGATCTCATATGAAGCCATAAGGAAATTCAGTATACATCAAAATTGCTTCTCAACCTTCAAGTGGTTTTCTTGGTGTCACAAATGGGGAGTTTTTGTGATACAAATTTGGAATAGAAGAGTCTGTAAATTTGAAGTTACGTGTGGTCATGTCAGTAAGTATTACATGAGTTAGTAGTAGATTTAAGGTTAAGTCTATTGTATAAACTTCAATTTTATTCTAGTGGGTTTGTTTACCTTGGGATTAATAGGTTGAATCCCTTTTGATTTTTACTGCGAAACAGTTTGTTTCTAAGGTTTTCTTGAATCACTATATTGTTGTCTTCTGTTATTTCTGTTGATTTTTCTATTTTATTACTTTATTGGTGATACATTTAATCCATGACAAATAACCTAAAAATTCATTTGAATGCATAATTGATTAGAGCATTTGGCACACCCAACTCTAAAAACTAACCCTCATGTGAATTTGGATTTGCTACAGTACCGTTCCAATGGTAGAACGGTACGGCTGGATTTTTAAAATTTTTTTATTCAATTTTATCTCTCAACTCCCCGTGTCCTCTCTCTTCTTTAGATTAGATTCCAAGCCCCCTCTCTCACCCTTAAGCCTCTCTTTCTGCTCCTCAGATCAAACCTAAATAAACATTTTTCTTCTCCCTCTATTGAGCAGCAATCTTCTCGCTCCTTTGGTTAGACTCTCCCTTTGTGCTCTCCCACTTTCTCTCTCACTAATTTTTTCTTCTCTCCTTATCTCTCATGCTGGGTTTGGGTTCTCTCTTTTGCTGGCAATGTGGGTGTGGGTGATTGTGGTTTGTTGGATAGATGTTGGAGGTGGTTGGGTATGTGTATAGATTGGGTCGTTTGTGGGTTTGTATGTAGATTAGTTTTGTTCTGGTGTGAGTCTCGGTGAGTTGGTATCACGGTGTAGGCCACAGCAAGTCGGTGCTACAACGTTGGCCACGATGAGTCAGAGTCACAGTGGGTCATGATGATGGCATGAGATTTGATTGATATTTTAGGTTTGCAATTTGGCGTTGATTTTTTGTGGTGGTTGATGGATGTGGATTTGCGGTAGTGACAATTGTAAGGGTGGGTTCCAATCTAATGGGGTGGCGGTGGTTGGTTGTGAATGGTGGTAGTGATTGGCTTTGGGGGGGTGGTTTGAGTGTTTGTTTGTTTGTTTGTTTTTAATAGAGAGATTTTTTGGATTATTTTATTGTGTTGTAATTTTAAAATAAAACCTGTAATATATAAATTGTATTGTAAAGTAATATATTAAAATAGATAAAGTAAGTTTTTGATACGTTAAAATAATATATTTATAAAATACCTGATTCTAGTGTGCTTTTCTAACTTTGCAAGATGCGTCCAATATAGTGGGTTCAATGCTCTCATTAACTGCATGAGATAGCATGAATTCCATGCCAAAATGGCCAAATACCACCTTTTTTGGAAAATTTTAGCAAAAAAACACTGTTTAAAAAATAAATGGCAAACTACCACTTTTCTGGAACTCGAGTTTCAGAAACTCGAGTTCCTCATCAGTTCTGCCACCGTGGCACTGCTGAGAAAAAAATTATGTGGTATTTGAGCTTGGTAAACTCGAGTACCATGCAACACAATTCTCGAGTATACCAAGCTCGAGTACCTTTTATAAATAAAATGCACAAAAAAAAAAAAAAAAAACCTACACAGTACTCGAGTTTGGTAAACTCAAGTACTGTGTAATTTATTATTATTATTTTTTGTTTGGGGATAAACAACAAATAAACATAAAGATAAAAATAAGTAGCTTTTTTTATGTTTTTATTTATTTAAATAAAAGCATTGTAAAATATAGAGATTTTAATTTGGAGATATGAATTTAATTTCTACATTAATTAAAACTGTTCATTGTTTACTCATAAAAATTGTTCACTGTTTTCTGTATAAACAATTTCTACGATTTTGCATAAAATTATTTTCTATTCAGCATTATTTAAGAAATTGTTCGCTCTCTTTTTTGCATAAATTATTTTCTGTTCACTATTTAAAAAATTGTTCACTATTTTCTCATAAAACACCTAGTGAAATCGTGTTTTCTAAATTTAAACGCCAAATCTGAATGCTTTTTCATGTTTGAATTTCACAATAATCGAATTTGTTTTTCTGCATTGATAAAATCTGTTTCTACGTTAATAAAATTTGCTCTCTACACATCATGTTTACTGTATTTTCGAAGCTGCTTACCGCATTCATAAAATCTATTTTTTACATTAATTAAAACTGTTCATTGTTTTCTCATAAAAATTGTTCACTCTTTTCTGCATAAATTATTTTTAGCATTGGCGCAGTTATTACACTTATATGGTTTTTGTGTTTTTTTTAAATATGTAACCATATGAATAATGGACAAACTCCAAGAAAGAAAAATGAATGATTCGTACAAATCACCTAATGGTAAATGCCTCGAAAAATTCGAATTTGTAAAAAAGTTCGAATTAGTTGAATGTAGAACTGTTCACTAAGTAAAACTATTTTCTACATTAATTAAAACTGTTCACTATTTTCTTATAAAAATTGTTCACTGTTTTCTGCATAAACTATTTCTAGCATTCTGCATAAAATTATTTTTTGTTCAGCATTATTTAAAAAATTGTTCACTCTCTTTTCTGTGTAAATTATTCTTTGTTCACTGTTTAAAATATTGTTCGCTGTTTTCCCATAAAACACCTAGTGAACATGATGTGTAGAGAGCAAATTTTATTAACGTAGAAACAGATTTTATCAATGCAGAAAAAAAAATTCAATTATTGTGAAATTTAAAAATGAAAAAGCATTCAGATTTGGCTTTTAAATTTAGAAAACACGATTTCACTAGGTGTTTTATGAGAAAACAACGAACAATTTTTTAAACAGTGAACAGAGAATAATTTACGCAGAAAAGAGAGTGAACAATTTTTAAATAATGCTGAACATAAAATAATTTTATGCAAAATGCTAGAAATAGTTTATGCAGAAAACAGTTAACAATTTTTACAAGAAAACAGTGAACAGTTTTATTGAATGCAGAAAACAGATTTTATGAATGCAGTAAGCAGATTTGAATATACAGTAAATATGATGTGCAGAGGGAAAATTTTATTAATGTAGAAATAGATTTTATCAATGCAGAAAAATATATTCGATTATTGTGAAATTCAAACATAAAAAAGCATTCAGATTGAGCGTTTAAATTTAGAAAACATGATTTCACTAGGTGTTTTATGAGAAAACAATGAACAATTTTTTAAATAGTGAACAGAAAATATTTTATGCAAAAAAGAGAGCGAACAATTTCTTAAATAATGCTGAACAGAAAATAATTTTATGCAAAATCATAGAAATTATTTATACAGAAAACAGTGAACAATTTTTATGAGAAAACAATGAACAATTTTAATTAATGTAGAAATTAAATTCATATTTCGAAATTAAAATCTCTATATTTTACAATGCTTCTATTTAAATAAATAAAAACATAAAAAAGCTACTTATTTTTATCTTTATGTTTATTTGTTGTTTATCCACATACAAAAAAAAAAAAAAAAACAAAAAACAAAACAAAGCAAAAAAAAACAAAAAAAAAAAATTACACAGTACTCGAGTTTACCAAACTCGAGTACTGTGTAAATATATATATATATATTTTTTTGCATTTTATTTATAAAAGGTACTCGAGCTTGGTATACTTGAGTATTGTGTTGCATGGTACTCGAGTTTACCAAGCTCGAGTACCACATAATTTTTTTTAATCGCACAAATCCAACTCAGCAGTGCCACGGTGGCAGAACTGATGAGGAACTCGAGTTTCTGAAACTTGAGTTCTGGAAAAAGTGGTAGTTTGCCATTTATTTTTGAAACAGTATTTTTTTGTTAAAAATTTCCAAAAAATGTGGTATTCGGCCATTTTGGCCAAGAATTCCACATTAACCTGTCCTCCATGTCCCCCTCAAAAAAAAAAAAAAAAAAAAAAAAACCAGTCATCCATGCAATTCAAGATCAACCACTAGATCCTTATCTTTTAATCTGACTCTTTACTTAACAGTCTTCTTTTCTCACTTTTGAGCAAGCCACGGCATACACATTTAACTGACCAGATCACAATCGCAACAGTTTGTCTAATATTGCTTTGATGGGCTGATAAGTTCGAATGGCTTTTGAGTTCGAATGATTGAGGTAAAATTTCCTGGGTCTATGGTCTCGAATTGAGCTTAGTGTTCGAGGAGACTCTGTAGATCACGTGTGAGGACTTTGTAGCTCGCATGCGATGAGATTTCACCGTGTGAGCTCGAACCGATTTTTTCTGGCTCGAGATGTTTTGTGGCTCGCTGGAGGAGATTTTGTTGTGCGATTGCGGTTCGCACTCAAAAGTGAATTTTGAACTCGCACCTTCCAGTTCGCACTCGAAGTGAACTTTGTGAACTCGCACAGATTTTGCAGTTTGCTTCGAAGTGTACTTTGGGTTCGAAGTGGTACGAAGCAAATTTCACGAAGTTGTGCGAAGTGGGTCTGAATTGATGGGAAGTTGAAGAGATTGGTGCTCGCACTGGTGCTAAGAGAGGTTCACACTGGTGTGAAGTTCTCTGGGTTCGATTTTTCTGGTTCAAACCGATGCATGAAATTTAATATTGTTGTTTCAATTTGATTCACACCAATGGCTTTTGCGCAGGCCTGATTTAAATTAATTGTGGTGGCAGTTCCTGGTCTCGAACCTCAAGACCAAATTTGATTTTCATGTCCATCGCAGCAACATGGTCGCGCGCAAGTAACATGCTAATATGCTATCCTCGCATGGGCCTCGAAGTAAGTCTTCGGCTCCGTCGGTATTGATTATTTTTTTCCTTGGCAAGTATAAACATGTAGTTTTGCACATGTTTCGTTCATCAAAGCCACACGTGGACATTCCTTCTAATTTAAGGTCATATTCATATGCATCTTCTGTCCTCTGTGTCTTTCAATATAAGGTCATTTGTATCCTTTGATCGCGCACATAGCCATTTCTGCCACATACCATGTTTCACTATCTGTTGTTCTTATGAGTTTAGTCTTTAAACTAACCATTTTTCGGACCGTTTTAGTCAATCAGGACCAATTTGATTAACAAATTAATCACACTCTCTTAAGACCACCAATTAAAGCCACTAAATATTATTTGTTAGCCGTTATTTCTTGTGGCTCGCTTGTTTTATTTTGGCTTTATTTTGGTGAATTTTTTTCTTATTTGTGATATTTTCACCTAAATTTTGTGTTATATTTTGTTTATTACAAATAACAAATTTATCCATTGATCCTTTTGAGACTCAATTAACTTTTCTTTCTTTATTTTATTTTATTTTATTTTATTTTTAAGTTTTTCATATCCAAATGCATATTTTTAGTAGACATTTCTAATCAAACAATATATTTATAAAGACTAAAATGAAAAATAACTTTCAAGTATAGAGCAAATAAAAAATAAAACCTGATTTATGTAAAAAATATTTAGTTTCACTGAACAATAACGAGTTTTTAGCAATCTTAGTCTGCATAAATAAAGGTTTATTCATTATATTACCAATAGCTAATATATATATATATATATATATATATATATATATATATATATATATATAAACACAATATTAAAATAAAAAAATAAAAAAATTTAAGCCCAGCCATAACAAAAGTACAAGCCCAGCCAAGAAGATGTGATCGGATGATTTAGATTGAAGGAAGCCCACAAAAAACAAATCCTATTACACATATAACCAAAAAAAAAAAAAAACCTTGAAGGCCAACCATAACTCAAGTAGAAACAGGCCCAGTCTTAACAAATAAAAAGTAGAGAAAGCCAAGCCTTATACCTCAAAAGTCAAAACGCATCTGCAGAATCAAAACGTAGCAACAAAAAAAACGCAGTCCTCAATTTAGAGTTTTTAAATCAGATGTGATCGGATGATTAGATCAAAGGAAGCTTGAGCCAGGAAGCCAGTGACAATGGAGAGAAAGAATGAGAGAGGCGAAGATCAAGAGCTGAGAGAAAGAAGCAGAGCAAGAATGAGAAAGGGAAACGGAAAAATTTTTAGGGATTTGAGTTTTTTTATTTGTTTTGATTTGTGATTGTTTTGTGGTTAATTTCTTAAACCGGATTTATAGTTTATCTTGTTGAATTTTGGTTTGTCTAGAGGAAAATGATGTTATTTTTGTGACAATTAATTTTGTTTAGACCAAAGAATTTTTTGTGCTACCAATATTTGACCGGATATACCAGAATTTTTTATTTTTTGTTTTGTTTTTTTTTGTTTTTTTGTCAAAAGGATGTGCCAGATTTTTTTAGATTTATCTGAAACTAAATTTTTTTTTCCCCTACTACCCCTTCTTTTCTAAAATTTTGGGACCTCTTCCACTTGGGGACCTAATTGGTCTAGTGGAAGGGCCGGTCCTGAGACCACATGAAGGTGATCAACCATAATTTTAACAGTGATATCAAAATAGCAATAGAACTGAGACTTGAACATTGGGTCGGCCATATGGAACACTTACAACGCAGCAGCTGTCGTCCTGCCATTATTGGAAAAGTAGCAGAATTTTCTGGTCTCCATTTAAGACCAATTTGATCAAAATGGCAGATTCTTTACCACTCTATTGATATCATCAAATTTCTTGAATGGCATCAGCCATTTGGAATAAACTCTCAATAACCAACAAGTATTGTTGATTCTCAAAAACATAAGAATTGACAGAAACCTGGTTTGACATCCATAGTTTCTCATATTCCTTAGTCTTCAAATAAGAACATCGAATCTAATGGGTCTGTTTCACCCATTGATTCATTGGCAATTTCGTGCCATTCAAAATTACATTTCTCAAGTTTTACTTCTTGACTTAGATTGTTGGTGAATTTTTCATCACTCAACTCATCTTAATTATAAATTAGCCATTATTTTCCATAGAATGAATATGGTCTTCATTAGCAATTTCTTGACCACTAACATTACTTCAAGCTAAGAATCAAAAGACATTGCATCTCCTCCAAACTATAATTCTTGAGTATTAATAAACTCTTTCCTCATCTTTTTTTTTTAAAAAAAGATTGAACACTTTTATTTGGCATAAATGCAGTTTTGGTTCCTACATTTTGGGTTATTTCAATTTTAGCCCCTACACTTTTATTTTACCACTTTAATTTAGTCCTTAAACGGAAAAAAAAAAAAAAAAAAGTTCCATTTTGGTTTTTACCATTGCTCACTTAACAGAAATATCCTACGTGACAAACGGAGTGCACTGTTGGCACAGTAAATGTTGATGTGTCCATTAAAATAATATTAAAAAATTCCATGTCAGCATCTAACTTAAAAAATAATAAAAGAAAACAATAGAATTAAAATTCTAAAAATACATAAATTTATATCTGGGTTCATCTTCAACAAGAACACAATGAACACAAACCTAGATTTAAACACAAGAACACATACTCAAATTTTCTAGCGCTTTCTTGCCCTTTCTTGTCAACCAAACACAAAAACACACACAAACCCGGCAACTAACCTATCTTATCAACCAAGCACAAAAAAACAAAGGCGTAAATGCAAACACAAACCTAGCAATCCAGCAATCCCAACAAGAATACAAACCCAACAATCCCAAACGCTAACAATAATACAAACACAAACCCAGAAAACCCAAATGTAAACACAGCAATCAAACACAAACCCAAATCCGAACAAGTCAAGTCGCTCCCCCTTCAAATCTCTTCTCTCTGTAACACAAATCTGACCCCACCCACCACCTGAACTAGCCGGCCACTGCGACTACCAAACACAAACTCAAAAAGTAATATTTTTCTCTTACTCACAATTTTCTTCACTAGCTCTATCCAACTCACCCATGGAATCTCAAAGACCAAAACTCAAGCCCCAAACAAAGACTAAAACTCAAGAATCTTAGCTACACAAATTCACCCAAATACTCAAACAGATTCATCCAAGCCCTTTTTTTTCACATGATCTACACCTCAAGAAAGTAGTGAGAGTGCGAGAGAGATCTTTGGCAGCGTGTTGCTGGTTCGATGGCGAGCTACGCCAAGAGCAAGTAGTGGCAGCGCTCCTTGTAGTGGTGCTTGATTAATATAGAGAGCGAATCCAAATGGGTAAGAGGAAATAGAGAGAGTGAGAGTGATCTTTCTCTTGAAAGAAATAGAAAATGGGTGGAAGAGTTGTGTATGTGCGTGGGTATGGGTTGGTTTCAAAGGAATTTATGGGTGTTTCAATGGGTTTACACCAAGAAAGAAACCGTGGAGTTCTACCGAGAGAGAAAAAGAGAACAACAAAAAAGAAAGAAGAAAAAGAAAGAAGAAGAAGAAGAAGAAAGAGGGAAATAAAGAAGAAGAAAAGAAATATGAAGAGGCGGAGAAATAGTGATTTGGGAAGAGAAAGAAGAAGGATGAAGAAGAAAGAAGAAAAAGAAAGAAGAAAGAAAGAAAGAAAGAAGAAAAACAAAGAATGAGAGGCGGAGAAACTGAGAGAAAGAGATCTAAGGAAGAAAAAGAAAAAGAAATGAGTACAAACAAAAACACATACAGATCTAAATTCCACCATTTTTTTTTTAATTATCTTTTTTTATCATTTTTATAATTTTTTATAATTTTAAAATTGATAAATTTATTTTTCTAAGTTAGAGGTTGACGTGGATGCTGACGTGGCATTTTTAATATTATTTTAAGAGAAATGATATATCTACAACATTTTTACAACAAATCTTAAGTGACAAGTTGTTACTAATTGTTATTGTTAGAGCAAAAAAGTAATCTTAGTGTTAGTTTCAAATTTGAACTAATAACAACTAACTACCTGTGATTTGTTGTAAAAATATTGTAAAAATATTGTAGGCGTAACATCTCTCTTATTTTAATAGACATGTTAACATTTACTATGTCAACAGTGCACTTCATTTGCCATGTAGGATATTTCCATTAAGTGAATAATGGTAAGGACCAAAATGAGACTTCTTCTTTTTTTTTTTTTTTTTTTTTTTTTTTTTTTTTTTTGTTTAGGGACTAAAAGCGGTAAAATAAAAATATAGGGATTAAAGTAAAAATGATCCTAAAATGTAGGAACCAAAAGTGCATTTACACCATTTTATTTTGGTTATCCTTAATGAAATGATCACCATAACCACTAGAAAGATAATCTATTGTAGGTTGGCTTGTTTTCTTCTAATAATTTTTAATAAAGTGATCATCATAAACATATGGATCATGTTGAGCAAAACAATTATCACGACCATTACAAAGATATTAATTATTTTGATAATCTTTTATAGGATGATCACCATAGACATTACAAGCATATGGTCGGAAAAGAAATAATTTTTGGCCTCACAGAACTTCTTTCATAATCGTTCGTTCCACTCATATAAAAATTGTAAGTGAGAACTCCCACCTTCATTAGAGGAACCTACATACTTGGAAGCCAATTTTTAAATCGACATTGTTTGTTTGTTTAGACCCTGTACACTTAGATTGTTTAACATAATTAATTAACCAAGTTGATACTTAGATTTGTTATTTAGATTTAAGTTAAACACAAACAATCATATCACATATGGCGGAAAAGTTAAGAAGACAAGCAATATGATGACCTAGGAAAATCAATGAAATCGTCCAGTTTCAAGGTAAAAAACTTGGGGAGGATTTAACCTAAATTATCCTCAAGGCAACAAATTCACTATGATTAAATGGATGTTTTACAATAGATTTTTCCATAAATCTAAAGTTATTTCTTGTAGTACTTACTCACGTGACCACACGCAGCTTCGAATCCATGAACTCTTTTATCTGAATTTGTCGCACACAAACACCCAGGTTTGTGACTCTGAGATCCCACTCAAAGCTTTGAATGATCATCAGCTATGTATGATCTTGTATGTAGCAACATAACTCCAATTCTCGAATGGATCTTCTTTCCGGTAGAAGCTTGTTGAGTTAGAATGTTACAAATCCTCACAAATCTCGCAGGAGTAACTCACAAGATTTCCAAGAACTTCTGAAATGTATTTAGGGTTTTTCTTTTATACCTAGCAGTGTTGGACTGAAACCCTAGACATTTTCACGAGCTTTGGGCCTGATAAAAATTTTGCAGAATATGATTCTCGATCGGTCAAGCCTATCTCTTGATTGGTCAAGCCTTGCATATTCTGACTTCTTCTTTCTACAACTTAACTGTTATTGAATCTTGACTTGAACTATCTTGAGCAATGTCTAACACTGTTCTAAGACTTAAAAATCTTAAATTAGACACGTTTTAGTTCTGGGTTTGCCAACTTATATAGAATTAGAACCTAAACATTTATTCATACTTGTTTCAGTCTCACTCCATTGAATTACATCAAAACTCTCATCAAGAGTTTCATTGGCATAATTTTCTGTATATCTCTTGGCCACATTGCCTATAAACTGGCCGTGATAGACATATTCATTGGCATAAATTTCTACACAGTGGCCTTTATAGCTATACACATGACTAAAATCTCTTCATTTTCTGGCCCTTGAAGTTGTTATTGGCATGCACTCCCATTGTGGTCGCCAATTTGTTTGTAATGCAAACTAATTTTTTTCGGCCCCTTGCAATATGTGAATACAATGCGAGGCAAGACTTCGCACCAAAAGAATTGGGATCAACCAATTGTCTAACTTAATAGGACTTTCAATGTACAGAACAACTGATGATAGTGAGAAAATAAGAACCAAATCAAGTGCACAAATGATCAAGCAAGAAATTTTAAACAATAGAACTCACTTGATAATCTAATAGTTCAAGTACAATGTCACTTGATTACAATAGATCAGAAGAATAATAAAACAAAAATTGAAATTGACAAAGATTAGGGTACAAAGCTTACTCCTAATGGATAACAAACCTAAGTTAGAAGGCTACTCCTAGATAGTCACATGTGAGGGGAAATCTCCATCCCTATGAACATGGATTGGTCACTCTTAATAGAGGATCACATTGTTGAGTGATGTGTTGGAGATTTGCTTGTAAACTTCAAATTTTCATTAGTAGGCAATAGGTGGTAGTTATTTTCAGCTAATAACTACCCCACAAATCAAGGAGGGGTGATTTATTTGTAGGAAATAACTACCACTTAGAAGTGTCATCTTTTTGCCAATTTATCTCACGCATGGTATAGGTGACTTCTATTTCATTTATTTATTTTACTTTCATATAAATACAACCGGGCCTAAATCCCTAATAGCATTGATTTTTGTTTATTTGACATATCATGTGTATGCTTATCGAAAGAACTGGGTCCACTAATTTTTCGATTTTTGATTTGTTCTTGCTTTTTTGGGGCAAAGTAGCAGAAAAGATTTTGAAAGGAAAAAATTAGTAGAGGAAAAGGTAAAAGATGGGATTCAAATCAAAAAATTAAACTGGTTCCATTTTGCATACTTTTTTTGCAACCTTTTTCAGCTAGTGTAAATTGCTGACCAGGAAGTCTTTGCGTCAATAAGCAAGAACACAATGGCATTTTCGTACCAACAGAGCCAAAACAGCAGAAGTTGCTTCAACTAGATGATCAGCAACTACACTGTACTTCTAACCACAAAGAAAACTCTAATTGCGAATTTGTGCGCAAGTGCTGTTTTTCATAATGGTAACCAAATGCGAAAAAAAATTGGGAGCAATCATAATGATTAAAGGATGGTCTGCAAACTGCATGCTGTCTGCTTCCATTTTCATCTTGTACGTACTACTGTTGTGTACCTTTCATGTTTATTCTACTGCTAGAAATTCTTTGAGGCCTGGCCAGTGGATTAATGACAATGAAGAAACTCTGGTTTTGGCTCGAAGAGAGTTTGAATTAGGATTCTTTAGTACTACTGGAAGTTCTGGCAACAAAAGATATGTTGGAATATGGTACGAGTGGGATAAGCGAACAGTTGTATGGGTTGCCAACCGAGATCGCCCGCTTAACAATGCCGCTGGAACTCTCGGAATTGGAATAGATGGCAACATCCAGGGACTGGATACGAGTACTGGGAAAGTTCATTGGTCTACGGAATATCATTCGTGTGATTCGTGTACACATACGCATAGGATTGTAAATCTCACGGATTCTGGAAACCTGGTGTTATACAATAATGAGAGCGGGCTCATCAAATGGCAACTTCACGTTTATGCTAGATCCAGTTGTAGGAGATACGAACACACTAATCATCGACAAAAAGGGAAATATTTACTGGAAAACCGTTAAGGATGGTCCATTCTCTTTCCTCGACAATTCTGATTCAAGTCAATTGTACTTCTCTCTCGTCATCACAGGAGGTTGTAATAATCCATATAGTCGAAGTTGTAATACTTTTGATAATGGAAGGTTGGTGATGAATTTTAGTGGGAAAATAAGAGTATTGGGAACACAACATGAATAGGACTTGGTCCTTGATAAAGGCGGAGCCCAGGGACAATTGTAGTGTGTATAATTATTGTGGGAAATTTAGTTGCTGCAATCCAAAAAATGAATTGGAATGCAAATGTTTGCCAGGGTTCGTGCCCAATGTCCTTGAGAAGTGGCATTCTGGAGATTTTTCGAATGGGTGCGCCAGAAATTCCACGTCCTGTGGTGACTTCGACGCTTTTTTGAACTTCAAGATGTTAATTGGGGAAACCCCCGAACAAATGCTTACAGTAAAAAATGAAACGGAATGCAATGAGAAGTGCCTTAAAAGCTGCGACTGCAAGTCCTATTTGTATAAAGAAGGCTTATGCTGGATTTGGACGCAGGATTTATATAATCTTCAAGACGAGTATCCTGATGGTTATAACCTCTCTGTCCGTGTAGCAATTTCCTATATAGGTACTCTACTACTAACTACATGAATTTTCTTCATCAATTTATTAAATTTCTGATTTAACAACCGCTAAAATATTATTAACTAACGTAGTATTATTCTTTTAAAAAAACTTATAAGCACCTCATGAATATGAAAAAGAAAATTTAGAAACCAGCTTGTCCGGCCATGCAAGCTGCAGATACTCAATGCCTATATAGAAGATGTTAATGAAAATAGCCATAAACAACTGAGTACACAATAATAGTAGTACTAAGTACTTACTACTAACTGAAGAAATTTCCATGTTAATAAGGCCAAGTATTTTTGTTTGTGTTCACTCGCTATTTGAAACTTGATACTTTTGCAGAGCCAACTGTACGAAATTGTAAGCCTTGTGGCACAAACATGATCCCCTATCCACTAAGCACGAGCTCAAGTTGTGGTGATCCTATGTACTTCAGTTTCGATTGCAACACTACCTCAGGTCAAGTTAGCTTCAAGGCACCAAGTGGGGCATACCAAGTCACCAGTATCAATCCAAATACACGGAAGTTTTTTATCCAAGTCAAGGATGGACGAAGTCTACGGCTAAACCAGATGTTGCCATTTAATTTAACTAGCCCAAGAAACTCTAGTTCTAATATTTCATCTCAAGCCACAAATGAGGTTGAGATTGTTTGGGACCCACCATTGGAGCCAATCTGTAATTTAACTGCAGATTGCAAGGATTGGCCAAATTCAACTTCCAAATCAGCAAGTGATGGGAAGAGGAGGTGCCTTTGCACCAAAAGCTTTCGATGGAATGACATAAATTTAAGTTGTACGAAAGGTTAGATTCTATAATCTATATGATGTTTTGCAAATTAATTATAATTATTTTGTTACAAGGAAAGAATTAGACTAATGTTGCCATGGCTAAGGTGTTTTTTTATATATAAAATAATAAATAAATAAAAATAAAAACTGAAACCCATAGTTTTATCTTTGATAGTTGAGACACATTAAACCAAATACTTTTAAATGGAATACTTTAAATCCCATATGTTTAGAAATGTACATTTCATGTGTGAGTGTGAGGGTGGAATTTCTTTGGGGTTTTTGGGATAAAGTTATGAAATCCTGGGTTAGAAATCCTCATTTTTCAATTATTCAACAATTTCATTTTACCAAGTTCAATGTTAGTCAGATTAGTCAACGTCTATATGTTTCAATGCAACAACAAGATATTATTTGTAACAAGTAGTTTTGTTGGTTGGTTAATTGGTCACATTTTAATCATGAAATGGGTTGGTTAACTTGGATTGGTATTAGTCTGGATACAGCAAAATATTCTATTAGATTTAATGTACTTATTAGATGTAATATAGAGTTTAATGTATCCTAATAATAAAACTATGAGATTTTTTTTGTACTTCTACCTTTTGTTTGTCTTCCTTTAGTAAGTTGTGGTAATGGTTGCTTTGATTTACCAGAACGTTAGGACTTAGGACCGGCTATTTAAATGAGGGAGGGTTCTTTTTTGCAGAACACAGTCATTGTGATTATTATGTAATATAATGTTAGGACTGGCTATTTAACTTCTACTTATTGTCATTTACTTAAATCATTTGAACCTGTTCACTGTAACCAAACATGATGTGAGAGATTTCTATTCACATCTATATATTGAAGTATCACTACTCTTCTTTCTTTCTTATAGTATCTTTACCATCCGGAAAAAGGATGACATTGCTTCTTTTTGTTGGAATAACAAGTATGATTGTTCTGTGCGCCATTATTTCTATCTACATATGGCGAAGAAAGAAGACCAAGAGAAAAGGTAATCACTTTGCAAAACGCATACAATGCACCATGCATAGTTTTTGGTTAATTTGAATCAGAAGAGAAAAGGTAATCACTTTTCAAAATGCATACAATGCACCATGCATAGTTTTTTGTTAATTTGAATCAGAAATAAACCAGTTATACGATCTTCCATATAATTAACATGTGAACTAAGATACGTTAATGACTTCTATATTTAGAAAATAAGGAAATTGATCGAAGAAATCAAGCACATCGCATGTTACACAGTGAAAGCCATGTCCAAGACTTGATAGATTTAGGTTAGTTCAAAGAAGAAGATCAGAAAGGCATAGATTTACCTTTTTATGATTTGGAAGCATTATAGCTGCTACAGATAGCTTCTCAGATGAAAACAAGCTTGGACAAGGAGGCTATGGGCCTGTTTACAAGGTAATTCCAGCAACATTTATTGGTCATATTCATGTCTGCTTGTTTTGGTAAATGGTAATATTAACTGTGCATTGGAAATTTCGGTCCTAGGGTAAGCTTCCAAGTGGTCAAGAAATTGCAGTAAAGAGACTTTCAAGAGTCTCAGGCCAAGGTTTAAAAGAATTTTAAAATGAGGTGGTATTGATTGCAAAACTTCAGCATCGGAACCTTGTAAGGCTCTATGGATATTGCATAGAAGGGAATGAAAAGATTTTACTTTATGAGTACATGCCTAACAAAAGTTTAGACTTCTTCATATTTGGTTGGCTTCTAAACCTAAACCTATCATTTTACTATCCATGTTATCCTGACTTTGTTTCTTACTTTAGTTTCTAAAATTATTTTCTCATATGCAAAATGGAACTTTGCAAGATCAAAAGCGAAGTGTGATTTTGGATTGGGAGCTGCGTTTCAACATTATTTTAGGAATTGCTCGAGGGCTTCTTCATCTTCACCAAGACTCTAGATTAAAGATCATTCATAGAGATTTGAAAACCAGCAATATTCTTCTAGATCATGAAATGAACCCCAAAATATCTGACTTTGGATTGGCGAGGATTGTTGGTGGCAAACAAACAGAATTAATCACAAGCAAAGTAGCTGGAACTTAGTAGGTTTCATATAGATAGTATGATTATTGTAGCTAATTATTTATTTATTATGGAAAATCTTCAATCCTCTTAAATTTATTTTGACAATATGCACACTAGTGTCTACTAATATTATAATTTATAACCATTGAAATGTAGTGGCTACATGTCACCGGAGTACGTATTAGATGAAATGTTCTCAATCAAATCCGATGTTTTTAGTTTTGGTGTAGTTCTACTTGAGATTATTAGCAGAAAGAAGAACACTGGTTTTTATCGATCAGAACAAGCAAGTAGCCTTCTATGTCATGTAAGTGTGTTGAATTTTCATAACTATCTACGTTTGTGTCACGTTTTACTTCATACCAATGTTTGTTTACTGTCACAGGCATGGAGACTCTGGACCGATAACAAGCTGTTGGATTTAATGGACGAGACCCTACGGGATACTTGCATTGCAGATCAGTTTGTGAAGTGCCTAAATATCGGCCTCTTATGTGTACAAGATGAGCCAAGTGATCGCCCAACCATGTCAATTGTAATCAAGATGCTTGATGGTGAAACGGTGAACCTTCCAACTCCCAAACAACCTGCTTTCTTCATAAGAAGAGACCAATCCAGCCCAACTTCTTCTAATAGACCTGCATCAATTATTGAAGTAACGAATAGTCTAGAAGGATGATGATGCATGTCAAGGTTCTCATGAGTCTTGTTATTATTATTATTATTATTTTATATATATAAGATAGAATTTCTACTCTAACCTAATCTAAGTGTATATGTGTGTGAAATTCTCTCCTAGAGACTTAAACCCCAGTCCTTACCCCCCACACCCCACACCCCACAAGCACTTATACTTGTGGATTTACTAATACACCAAGGGTATGCGGTGGTATGAGTCTCGTTATTATTATTATCTTATAACTAGTTGCAAACCCACGCGATGCGCGGGAATATATAAATATTATGTAATAGAGTGTAATTTATAAAAAGTAACAATTACTTTAAGTGTTATTTATTTTATTTTATTTTTTTAAGATTTCTACAAGTATTTTTTATCTCTACAAATATATCATAATGAAGTCAAAGGAATAAAAGATAGACTTTATAATAATTTATTAGTAAAACAAATGGTAGGCAAATTCAAATTTATAGCCATGTAGATTGTGTTTTTATATAAACTCAAATTCCTATTTCCAAAAAAAATTAAGTATTAACCCAAACCAAAATTCAACCAAACCTACAAAAGAAAGAGAGGACTTTGTGATGGGAAATTTTAAAAACACAATACCATAACACATATTTAAATATATATATATATATATATATATATATATATATATATATATAAAATAAAAACCATCAACCTTAATCAAAGTTATAAGAAAGAACAAATATCTAGAGAGAGAAAGAGAGCACTCACAGTTTTTTCGTGGGAAAAATATGGATTGAATGGGAGAAATGAGATCGAATTTATACAAAAATAAAATGAAGAGAAAAGAGTAAAAATATAAGAAATAAAAAATTATGAAGGAAGTATAACGGTAAAGTAGAGAGTAGTGGGGAGATAAAGAAACAAAAAGGGAGAGGAAATGTTGGAGGAAGTGTAACAGTAAATAATAAGTTGATGTGGTAGTTGATATGGCTCAACAAAAGTGTAACAACAATAAATGTTACGTTTTAGCTTTCATATATAAATATATATATATATATATATATATATATATATATATATATATATATATATATATATATAAAGAGACATTATTATTTGAGCTAATTGATGCAACCTAGAGAGTATTATATTCTCTAGTATTATATTATGTTGATTTTTCCCCCATACATGGCACAGCTTAGTAAAAAATAAAATTAAGGAACTACAGCAAATCTTATTCAATTGTGTACCAGTTTTGATAAAACTTGTAAAGGACAAAAGTTCATCACCAACTCTTGAAGTAGAATAGTACATCACCCACAAACTTAAAGTATATTCCAATTACACGTTACATTTTGATAGTAGAATTGATGTCAGGATACTTTAACTTCCAAATTTATACTTTATGGTAGAAAGTCTCAAATCTTAGGTCACAAGTCACACTAAACCCAATTGAATCATTGTGGCACTTCATACAATCTAAGCTTGAAAGGTCTCTAGGGCATTGAACTGACCCGTGAAGTTTGTAATTGTCTCCAACATCGAAGTCTTCAGTTGAAAACATTTGTACATTCACAAAAGCTTGCCCTATGAGTTGGGCCAACCACTCTCCTTTCTTTTGTCTAATCAATTGCTAGTATTCATGTTTTCTAGGGTATTTGCGAAGAACAATGTGTCACGGTTCGCCAAAGAAATCTAAATTATGATACTTCTATAACATCCTGTCAGTTATTTTTTTTTTTTTTTAAATGTAAAGTCAACATTTTTTGTGGACCACGTGTGCCCCCACCTAACCCCACTCTCCACCACTCATTTTCACCCACCTCTCTTCTCTCTTTTGGCCGGCTCTCTCTTTTCTTTCTTTCATTTTCTTTCTTTTCTCTTTACCGAAACACACACACACTCACTTCCACACTCACCCGCCGGCCTCCACTCCAAACCACACCATCTCACCATCATTTTTCCTGCAAGATTACCGGAAAAATACTTAGGAACCTCAAAGCATCTTCATCATTTTATTTGAGGTAAAAATTTCTCATCTTTTTGGTGGGTTTTACACTTTTGCTTGAGGTTATTTTTATCTAAGCTTTAATAATGATACACATGTGATTTATGAGCATTGGAAGTGATATTTATGTGTTTTTATGTATGGGTTTTGTATTGGTGAAATTATTTGATGAGTGGGTATATACTTTGTGCTATTGATGACTACTTAAGGTTTATGTATGGTGGAAAATTTAGGGGTTTTAAGTTATAACATGTGATGGTTGGTAAATTTAATTTTTCCATTGCCATTTGGAGTTAGTTGAAGTTCTAAATTTCTTATCTTGGAGGATATATTGATTTTACTTTCATGGGTCTCTTAATGATATAGTGTAAATTTTATGGAAGCTAGTCATAATGTTGGAGATGATATTAAATGGGTCAACTTTGTAAATTGGAGTTTATGCCTTGTGAATCAATTTGTTGAGAAACTTTGGAAGTGAGATATATTATTATTGATGAGGTTAAATACTAGGTTTGCCTAAGTAAGTGATTATTTTGGCAATTCCTAAATTGTGGCTAGATGCAATTTCAAGCTCTATACATATCGTGATAAGTTTACTTGATATTGTTTAGGTTCTAGCTAATCTCCTTGGAGTTTGGAGAGTTAGGATTTTGCGGTTGCAAGGTAAGTAGCTTTTTAATGGGACTTTTGGAAAATAACCATATTTTATAAATGTTGTTTTTGGGTCAAACACATTTTGGAAAATTATATATGGATGTATGTTTTCTTAAAAGCATTGTGTTGTGACCCTATTATATATTATTATATATGAAAATGTATCATATTTGGTATTGCATTTGGGGAAATCCATGAATTGTTGATATGGAAATATGAGCATCTTTTATTTAATCTTTGATAAGAAAATCATTGATTTTATGGTATATTAGAAAATTTAAAGATGCTTATCTTGTCTTGTTACGTGGGAAATTGATAGAAAATCTCTTGACAAGAATGAAGTTGAAAGTCTTATAAACTTTGTAAAAGTTAGATTATTTAAGGTTTTTTTGAAACTACCTGGATATAAACTATGTGTTTCAAAGTAATGTAACCTGTGAGTTTATGTGGTTTTAACACCATGCCATATGTGATTTCCCGGTGATCACCCGATTTGGTTTCCGTAATCTTTGTGACAACAGAATCAGATCTAGGTCAGTGCCTTTTCACTTTGGATGACGCGTTCTTCCCTGCTGTCCATGGGGGGAAGAGGTACCTTGATTGTGTGTGGGTGAGGCTGCTGCCCATGGGGCCAAGAGACCACATGCAAGAGAGGTCCTATTTGACGCGCTCTCTCTGCTGCCCATGGGGGGAGAGAAAAACCTTGAAGGTATGGGTGAGGTTGCTGTCCATGGGGCCAAGAGTCTGCATATCAGAGAGGATAATATCATGCCAGTTGTGAATGGGTGGATCCCCTGATCGGTTTATGTGGTAGTATGGTAGATTTGTGATAATTTATTTTATGTTAAATATTATGGCTTTGGAAATTACATTGTTGATGCTCACAGATTATAATGTATAGTTTCAAGGTATTTACTTTAAGAAACTTTGTGTTTCATGATTTAATCATTCTTGTTATATTATTATTATTGAAGATGAAACTTGTATTTCCCCCACCCCCATTAATTATGCTACTTACTGGGTTTTGTCTCATCCCATTATTTTATAACTTTTTCAGAGTAGGCAACAGTCTTTTGAGACAGATTTTTGGTGGCTAATAGTAGTTAGACTAACTATTGATGGAGGCTGAACTTTTGTAATGGGTATATTAGATCATGTACATCTTAGAATAGGCTTGACTCATTTCTTTTGTATATTATAGTGGTTGTGACGTTGCTCCCACTGATGGGACAAGCTAATGATATGTAATTATTTATTCAGACCTCTATTCTTTTGTGGCCAATGGTCCTTGTATTTATTGCTTAGAGCTCTGACTTACTTTGAGAGTATATTCAATGGAATTATTATGATAATTCTTGATATTAATACTTGATATAATTTTTGGTGGATTGGATTGTCAAAAAGGAAAGAAAGAAAAAAATCTACAGGTACTTTAAGATGTCTTTCTCATGCTTTGGACCCTTTGGGGTTTGGGTTGTGACAACTTCAATGTGCAGTAATAGTACCATATTATTGCACCTTTATTATTGGGACAATGTGACTGAATTTCGTTGGTTGCATTAACAATACAACTCTTGCAATCTTTCTCTAAGATATCACCACAACAAATGGCAAGCCCATAAATTGTGTCTGCGCCTTGACCCTTTGTGCCAATGGCAAAACTAGTGGAAGGGATTTCATAGGAAAGATAAGGTAAAAGCTCATTCAAATTTGTAACATAATGGTCATTGATTGTGGAATTTAACAAGCCTTAACAATCATAAAAGTTACTGATTTTTTTTTTTTTTTTTAAGGTGAACCGTCTTCTTCTAATTTCTGTTGTAGGGTTATAATTTCTTCAAATTTATTATTCAAATATCTCATCTCTTAAGGAATGAGGAGATTATAAATATAATAAAAACTCATCACAAAATTACAATGTTATTTTAACCAAAATAAAAAAATGAAACCAAAGAAATAAAAAATAGACTTTATAATAATTTATTACTCAGAAAATGGTAGGCATATTCAAACTCATAGCCATGTAGATTGTTTTTATATAAATGCAAATTCCTATTTCCAAAAATACTAAGTATTAACCCAAATCAAAATTCAACCAAAGCTACAAAAGAAAGACAGAAGACTTTGTGACGTAAAATTTAAAAAATACAATACCAAAACATATATTAAAAAAAACCATCAACCTTAATCAGAGTTATAAGAAAGAACAAAAATCCATAGAGAGAGAGAGAGAGAGAGAGAGCACTCACAGTTGTGTCGTAGGAAAAATATGGATTGACTGAGAGAAATGATATCAAATTTATACAAAAATAAAATGGAAGAGAAGAAGAGTCAAAATATAAGAAAAAAAAATGATGAAGTGTAACGGTAAAGTAGAGAGTAGTGGGGAGATGAAGAGGCAAAAAGGGGGGGGAAAGGTTAGGGAAAGTGTAACAATAAATGTGGACTAATAGGGAGAAGAAGATTTTTTTTTTTTTTTTTTTTTTTTTTTTTTTTTAAGAATAGGGAGAATAAAAGTTTTAAAAGAGAAAAAAAAAAAAGAAAATAAGTGGATGATGTGGCTGTTAATGTGGCTCCACGGGAGCATAGAAACAATAATTGCTATGCTTCAATTTTTAGATATATATAGATTTCTCTTGCAAAGTTAATTGTGCATCCGCTAGGAGATAATATAAACATTTTTGCAATTATATTCCTTCACTATACTCAAGTAATGCAAATCCTTTCTCGTATTTGCTGCACTAGTGTTTTGAATTGTAATGGATAAGTTATGAGGTGTCTTATATTTGTGTTTGGGCTATTGCTATTTTAAAGAAATTTTTGTCTGATTTAAAAGACATCTAATTCATTCTTGTATAAGTCTACAACTATCATTGCCGCGTCCAACCCAAACATAGCCCATCCTTGCTTCTCCATTGAATAAAATTTCTATTTTAGTTTGTAAAGGTCATGTAGTAAAATTTGTAGTGTCTCTAACATTTTACTTTGAAGGCATAGTTATGGCATCACTAGTGATGAGTCCAGAAAAATCATTAAGGTCAAGTCAATGAAAGATAAGTAACTGCTCAAGCACATTCAACACATTAAAAGACACCCATTACTCATCAGTTTAAACTCCAATCAATACAATGAATATTACACTCAAAGTGATAATTACCCCCAATTATCTCAAGTCACTTATAAAAAGGAAAATATATCTCACTTGCTAAGGTACGTCAAAAAAGACAACAAAACACCATCTATATAAAAAGTATATAAGCTGATACTGACTCAAGTATCGGAGGCTCCCCTATCAGGCAAAGCCCAATAGTCTCTTTGATCAACTCTGTTTCTTCTTGCAAATCTTAAAAGCTCGTCAAAGGCACTGGATTGGACGAGTGACCCAACTGATGATTTTTGGTATCATTAGTTTTGCGCTATCTCTAAAGAGCTTGATTAGTTATCTAGCTATTCCTACAACAAAAGGGTCTCTTAGTCCAAAATTTGCAAGATCTCCTCCATGAAACCCCTTTCATTGTTCTCTTTCACAGGTTGTCATTTTGCCCTTGTGTGTGAAGAAATCAAGAAATACGGATTATAAAGATTCCAAGAAGGAAAATTGCCAATTTGAGCAGTAAAAACCGTAGTCATAGTGTTCCCTAAAAAAGGTTTAAATCCAAGGTAAGGAAACTCATAGTACATACCAAGAGATAAGAGAAAAGCGATGACCAAAAATGTCTTTGATGCAAGGTCATCTCTCTGGTTATGATCAAGAAGAGATTGCAGCTTTCAAGTTCAAATGGCGACAGATTCCCTTAGTCATCATCAAGAAGCAAGTGCTCCATTAAGAGGAGCACTAGATGACCTTCGTCCTTAAGGATGAAATATAGCACTTTTCATCTCAAAATTTCAAGAAGCAACCTGGACAGATTGCAATCACGTTACCCAATTCTTGGGTTTCCTGGTCAAACGAGTTGATTTTCATCTAATTACTTGATGATGCAAAAAATTGTTAGTTGGGTCACTCGTCCAATCTAGAGCTTTTGATGATCTTGTAGGATCTACAAGATAAAGAGATTTGATCGAAGAGGCTACTGGGTTGTGCCCGGTAGAGGTGCCTCCAATGCTTAAGTTAGTATTAGTCTATATATTTTGTATATAGATATTTTTTTTGTAGTATGTTTTAACGTATCTTAGCAAGTGATATGGATTGTCCCTTTTGTAGATGATTTAGATAGCTGTTGTACATAATTGGAGGTGAATATTACCCATGTGTAATGGTTATCATATTGATGGGAGTTTAAGACTGATGAGTAATGGTTGTCTTTTAATGTGTTGAATGTGCTTGAACAGTTTCATCTTTTTTTTTTTTCTATGATGGCCTACTAATGACGCTAGGTTGTCCATCTTGATGGATGACCTTAATGATTTTTTTGGTTTCATCAATTGCCCCCATTCTCAAGTCTGATTTAGCCTTGCGTTGGTCAGGCTTACGGAATTTTCTTGACTTGTTTAGATTCATACTTCTTTGTCTTTCAATTAATTTCTTCTTCAGAGATGGTGGTTTATCTATGATGACTTCTTAGTGTCTGCCTTTTGAAGGTCCTTTTGGACGTTCGAGGGATCATAGAGTAAGCTAATTTCTTTAGGCGACTATTTTTTTATCACTGCTAAAGAGCAAGGTGATTTCTTTTGATGACCTTTCTAAGTGCCAAATGTCGAAATTGTGGGCCTTTTTGAGTGCCCACTATATCAAGTGGGTCTTTTATATATATGCCATGTAATTAATGGTCTTTGTATGTACATGCCACGTAATTAGTGGTCTCTGTATGTAAATGCCACATAATTAGTGATCTTTGTATGCCACGTGATTAGTGGTCTTTTGTATGTATATGCCACGTAATTAGTGGTCTTTGTATGAAGATGCCACATAATTAGTGGTCTTTGTATATAGATGCAACGTAATTAGTGGTCTTTATATGCCACATGATTAGTGGTCTTTTGTATGTACATGCCACGTAATTAGTGGTATTTGTACGTAGATGCCACGTAATTAGTGGTTTTTGTATGCCATGTGATTAGTGATCTTTATATGTATATGCCACGTAATTAGTAGTCTTTGTATGTAGATGTCATGTAATTAGTCGTCTTTCTATTCTAAGCAAGTAATGCTATATTATAAATGAGAGGAGTAGGGACCTAACCTGGCAAGAAAACCTCAGCGACATTCTTAGAAGTTGTTGTAGGTCCATGTGGTGCCTACACCATGATCTTTTTCTGTTGGATAATTGTTTTTATATTGATCTTTTTTGTTGATCCATTTTGTCAAGCTTTACTAGGCTCATTTTGCTCCAAAACAATACTAACAAATTAATAATCTTGATTGTTCTCAAACGATGAGCCTAATAAGTGTATACCCTTCAAGTCATACGTTTGACTGACTGCTTTAAGGAGCATTCACATGGTCCTTAACTAATTTCGTTGAGAAACTAGGTGCAGAAATATGTACATACTTAATTGTCTTTTTTTTTTTTTTTTCCTTTTTTTTAAGAGTAATGCTACATACACAAACTATTTTTACAAACTGCTGATGTGGCTTTAGTATTTTCCAAATATTTATTGTAAGAAAAATATGATATTAGTAATAGGTTAATATTAAAACTAATAAGAATTTGTCACATCAACAGTTTGTAAAAATGTTGTAAAATATTTTGTGTTTATAGCTTACTCATTTTTTATTATCATAGATTAAAAAAAATTAATGAAAAACAAGAATTTGTAATTGTTTTTTTTGGATAACGATCATTAAATATATTCATCTTACTAGTTTCATCTAATGCAGCTGCCAACAACAGTCATGGAGCTGGAAAATTTGGCAGCACGTAGACCACTTGAATTTGCTTTGGAACAGGGAATTGATAACATAGTTCTAGAAGGGGACTCTGAAACTTTCATTAAGACACTACAAACCGGCAACACTTCTTTAGCCCAATATGGACATATTGCAAATGATATACACTAGCTTCCCGCACATCTTTTAGCTTTCACCTATTCTCATGTACAAAGGCATTGTAATAAGATTGCTCATTCACTAGCTCAATGACCAATTCTTCCCCTCCCCCCCCCCCCCCCCCCCCCCGAATTGTTAGCATGGATCGAAGATATACCACCAGACATTTTTTTTCCCATATTACAAACTAATTTGAATAGTCTTCCTTAATAATATGCATTGAACTTATTCACCAAAAATAAATAAAAAATCTTACTAGTTTCATCTAATGATCCCCTTTTTTGGCTATACTAGTTTCATCTAATGATCCCCTTTAATAATATAAATATATATATATATATATATCCACAAAAATGGTGAGCTACGTCAGACTCATATTCCATAATCCTTCCATCAATAAGTAGTCCATGTTTCTCTTTTGGGGTGTTTAAAAATTCTTTAAAGGTTGAAAATTTTAAATAATTCTTATTATTAAATAACCACACTTATTATTAAATAATTCCTCGAATTGAAATACTTATAATAAAATGATAATTGTAAATGACCTTTGCTAAACCAATATAGGCTAAAATGTACTAAAAATTATTTCACTATCTCCCAAACAAACTTCTTTGAGGCTTGACCACAGGGTCTTTTAAAAAAATAATTCAAAATTTAAAATTGAAATATCTATAACATAATTTTCTAAAAACTATAGTTCCATAATTAAAGCTTTAGATTCTATATATTATGGTTTCGCACACTACAGTCCCAAGTAACAAAAGAATTCCAAAAGAGTTAGTGTGGTTATGGGTAAAACGGCTAGGAATTTACTTAATGTGATGATGATAGTGTTAATCATTCTTCAAGTTGTGGTGCTAGCCAACAATCCTTCCTTTTCTAGTCTTTGTCCTTATCAGCCCCCGTTGATATGAAATATAGCGAGTTCCAAGTTCTTAAGATCCAACCTCGTAATATAAATGACAAGCCTTTATTAAAGCTGGCACGTCAAATAAAAAAAAGGATGTAGGAACAAGTGCAATAAGGAACTTAAAAGAAATAATCCTACCTTCACAACCCATAATTTGAAAAGCTTGCTATGATTTATGCATTGCGGAAGAATTGTTGAAAATACCTGTAGATATTCTACTTAAAAATATGCTCAGACCGTAATACAAAAGCAGAAAAGCTATTTATTTTGTAAAGTAAGGTTTTCCTCTTACTATTGTTATCCTTTACAATGTTAACATATCTTTTGATGCATGCTATTTTGGGTTAATTACCATTAGTTGTTTTGGGCATGATTTGGGTAGGGGTTACATATTGTTGATTTCTTTCTATGTAATGTTAGTTGTTTTGGCATTATTTGGTAGGGTTTAAATATAATTAATTTCTTTCCTAGGTATGACTTATGAACACTTCTGAGGCTGCTCTTTAAACATGGACATATACTTAATAACATTCCATTTTTGTAACCTAACTTTAACCTAGTCTAATAAGGATGAGTTAGGCTTGGTTCTTGGAAGTTCAAGATCCAACTCCACTATGATCTTAATTTTTGCTTCAAACCTCACATGCATTCACAAGTCTTCTTATTTAACTTATGTATTGATTTGGTCAAATACTGCTAATTTTAGTTCATCCAAATAGGTTACATTACTTTGTTCATCCAAAAATAATAATAATAAAAATCACTTTATGTTGCATTTTGCAATATATATAAATATATATATATATATATATATATATATATATATTATAAATAAATAACTTGAGATATATGTAAATACCACCACACACCTTGGGATTGGATTTCGTTTATATATCTTTTTCTTTCTGTTAGAAATTTATAAGATGAAAATAAAACACAAAATTATATTAATTTCTTCGTGTATATGATCTGTGTAGGTGTTCCACTCTCTCTCTCACAAATGAACCTGACCCACCATTGACATACTCATTCTTTTGGGTTTGGTTTTAACCCAATAATACATGTTTCAGTTTTAGGAGTCTTCATTAACTATTGGAATTTTAAGTTGTGATTGGTTTCCTAAATATAATTGATTTTATTTCCTAATTTAACTAAGAAACTCCTAAGGGCTTATAATCTAAATTAGAATTTTTTTTTTTTTTTTTTTTAATGTTTAGAATCAAAAGGCATGGATCTGGAAGCTCGATTATGTGTTGAGAAGATGTTAGATACCTCACAACGCCTATCTAAAAGAATAGTACCTCGTTTCAAATTTAATCTTAAACATCACCATTTAAAGAACAACTTAAATTATTTGGCATTTGATTTTAAAAAGAATGATATGTTTGTACATGTGAAATGAAATAATGATCAAGCTAATCCTAGGATGATGTTTAATCTATGATAAAATGACATGTATTTATCTTAAAATGACATGTAATATATTCTAGGATAATATGTTAGTGCATGACATGTATAATCTATTTATTTTAAAAAGTAAGATAAAACAAACATAAATATGTGATTGTATGACATCTTCTAAGAGAGATAGATTGCATTAATGAGTTAAGTAAAAGCTAACCTCACTTGAAAGTATAGTTTAATAAATGCAATTTTGCAATTCTCTCTCTCCCAAACTATTTTTTCACATACAAAAGACAAAGAAATAACAAGAAAATGGTAAATTCCTATGAAGTTTGAAAATAATGACATGTGACAATTTTATTAATTTTTAAGGAAAAACATTTTATTTTGGCACAAAATGAGATTGAAAATGCATTTCTGTGGCCCAAAGGGCATTGAATAATTTTTGGAAACTTTGGGTCAAGAAGTAATTTTGAAAAAACGTTGGTTGGTCCACAGATTGGCCTTGAATGGTTTAAGATTGAGTGGGTTTTTGTTTGAATGTGAGTGGGCTGGCGTGGAGGTGGTTATTGGGCCAAAGAAATTGAGTGGGCTAACTCTTATTTTCTCACACACACACACACACGCCACAGGATGGTCTTTGGGATTATGTGAGCTGATGGGCATGAGTGAACTAAAAAGGGATCTTGAATTGGAGCAAGGTTTAAAGGTTAAGCTGGCTGCAGTTTTTAATGCGTGGGCTTGGGCATTTTTAGTGGAGTGGGCTTATGTGGTTTTTAGTTTTAAATGGTAGCTGACCCAAATGGGTCCAATCCGGCCTAAACACAAACCCCACTCAACCCATCTTATATTATATTTATTTCATTTTTCCACTAGCCGGATTTTGGGTATTTTGGTTGATTTGTGAGGGTAGCGTTGTGGTTGTTGGGTTCTCCGTGGGATTAATTTTGGTTTTTGGAGTGATAGTCTCTCATGGGTGATTGCTAAGATTAGATTTTTGTGTTAGTGGGTTATGTTTGATTGCCAAGAAAGTGTAAGAAAGCGAGGAAAAAAAAAATTTTAATTCACCTTTTGATTATTTTTTTTTTCTGATGTGGACTTTTTTATTTTTAAATTTGTTGATTAGGATTTTTTTTATCATTTTCCTGCGTAGACATTTTTTTTTTTTTTTTTGGTAGGAAAATTGCAACTTTCATTAAATAAATTAGGTCAAATTCAATACATCATGGTGAAGAGATTGCTCAATAAAGCAAGCGTTCTCTTCTAACCAAGCAATAAAATCAACAATAAAATCAAATTAAGAACTAAACTGTTAATAAAATGTAGAAATCAAATTGACTGGGATCCTAAAATATAGGGACCACCAAAATGTATTTTCGACAATTTATTTTCTTGGTTTAGCCTTAGAAATGGAAATAGTTTCACTTTGTAAGTGGGTACATACATATCAAAATATGTACCCACATAAATTGAGATACCCTTTTATGTAAGAATTCCATTGAAGGGTCCAACAACTACTTAATGGAAAAAATAAATTTCTTTCATTCCTTACACTTCTTCTCTTGGACTAGGCAAGATTGATTCAAAGTTCTCATGTAAGAACAAAAACATTTATTATCTAAGAGAGTTGGCACCCAACTAACTCTTTAATATTTTCATTTATTTCATACATAAGATCTAATATTCAGTTACAATTAAAGAAAAAAAAATTGTAACATGGTGAAAAATAAAAACTGTTAGTAAAAATATCCTAGCAAGAAAGATTATCACCAGGTGCAACACCAAATTGAGTACAGTACTGTTGGTAATACTGGATTCGAGACTGAACTTTACTAGGATCTTTACCATCACATTCTTTAGGACCATTAATAGCTCGAATTGTTGCTCCAAAACCTTGGCTTACAGATTGGTGAACATTGGTCATCCAATACCATAAGGCAGTCTTAAACGAGATATTCGCATCATTGGCAACAGTTTCAGGAGAGCCTAGCCCATCAAACTGAATTGCTTTTCCAGCTGCTCCATAATTGTAATTCCAGGTTAGTTGAAGTGGTCCACGGCCATAGTAACGTTTGCTAGGATTGCATGGATAATCAGGGTAGTCTGTGTTACAATTGTTTTCCGTGGTTGGAACATCTCTTTCTTCTATATAGCATAAACCTGTCCAAACAACAACATTTTGCTTCAACTCTTAGGAATAAGTCCTTGCAAATAATATGTTTGCCTTTGGAAAGTCCAAAAAAGTAAAAAATTTGGGTTTTCTTTTTTGGATTTGGCTTATCTCTAATACTTTTTTAACTGAATATGTTCTTTTATTTTAAATATATAATAACAAGTGATAGTGGGTTTTAATCTCCACATTTTATTTAATTAGTGTGTGATGTGGCAGTTTCTCATTAAAATAAAATGAGATTTTAATTTAAAAAGTACTGGAGGTAAGTCAAATCATTCTTTTTTTAGCTATATTTTTAGGTCAAACTTATAAATTTCCTCATTTTTATTTACTGTAATTTCTTTTTGATGAAATTATTTATATTACCTTCAGAAAATAAAAAATCAATAAAAGCCATCTAATCGCACTATTATTATATTATTGTAAGTTACATACATGACTATTACGCACAAATGTACATGTCTATGAAAACTATAAATATCTGTTATAAATGTTGCCTTATTTTCATTTTCAAACTTCGGAAAACCAATGTTGTCTTTTTATTCTCTGTTGAGGCTTATTAAACTGAATTGTAATTTGATAAATCGCATTAATTAAACAACATATATATAACATTTATAGTCTTATTTTTCTGATAGAAATATATCATTTATAGTCTGTAACAAAATAAATTAATAGGAGGAAATATTATCTATAGAATAGGCGACAACCATAATTGCTTATTAGTATTATATATGTTTCTAAATAATTGTATAATAACAAAGTTAGAGAGGGGATCAAGAACTTACTTCCAGTCTCATGTGTGACATGGGCAAAGAAAGCTGCAATCTCACGTTTAGTGTCATCACTAGAACCAGACTTGGCAAACCCAAATTTATATTCATTAACCAAAATTTTAGACGTACGTTGACACGTAAAATATATAGGATATATCAAATCAAAATTTAAATGAAAATCTCAATGGCTTTTACGTCGGGCTTCTTCACTTCCACCTTAGGGAGAGGGACGGTGCCACTATTGGACTTGGGGTGGGGGGAATGGCCCCCTACTTTTATAAAAAAAAAAAAAATTATTATATATGTGTACTAATTTTAGTAACTTTGTTTTATAAAGTTACATTTCGCTCCCCTTAAACAATATCGTTGATTTTTTTATGAGTAACGCTATACTTACAAACTTTTTTATAACATTTTTAGAAACTATTTTAGTAGAAAATTGTTATTGGTTCACATGTGGGCCCACCACTTAAATCATTTTTTTTACTTACTAATTACCACATATTACATCAACAAATTATAAAAAATTTGTAGCTCTAGCATTTTTCTCATTTTCGTAACCATAAAAAAAAATTTAGATTTAAAATCTAAAACAAAATATACAAGTCCAACAAATATTAGTTCAACAACAAAAATTACCAATAGTAAAAAAAAATTTTTTTTTTTAAATTAAGCTCAATCAACCAATATTATTCAAAATAAACAACCCTATCCTTCAAAAAGTTTTAAACAAAAATAATTTTGTTCTTACAAAAAAAAATAAAAATAAACAAAAAAATAAATAAAAATCTTAGAGGTTAAATAGTAGCGGAGTCAAAAGTTAAAACCGCCACACAGCCAACGTAAAACCACCCCCTAGCTCAAAGTTCTGACTTCGTCCCTGCTTAGAGGCCATCATAGTGAAAATGCCATTCTCCACTGCATCCAGCATCCACTGCAATGCTCCACTCTGTGCCGCTTGTCATTCTTTTCTTCCTTCTCCACTTTGCTCTCTCCACTTATTTGTAGTACTATCCCTCTTTCTTAAGCCCAGGAAGATCAGCCTTGAACATATGCTTCTGGAGTCTCCTTTCAATCCACGTGAGTGCTAACCAAAGCATAAGTTTTCTGTAGCAAACTGAGGCTCAAAAAGCTATTGTAAAGTCAGATTGGAAGCTTGTAAAACAAAATCATACAATAAGCAAAATATATAACCAAAAAAACCATTAAAAGTAGGGACAACAACAATTCAAAATAAGTTGAATGCCAATTATTAAAAAAGTTTGTGCAACCAAATTCCGCAAATTAAAACCATAGACATAGAATAGTTCAACCAAACTGTAACATGTCTTTAATTTGTGGTAGCAAAAGCTATAAATGGTCCTGCAACATTAAATTCTAAATTGATTGGTAAACCACATATTATTTTTTTTTTTTAAATACCAATCATCCCTAGGGACATTTTATCAAATAGTTTATGGGCACTAGATAGTACTAGTGGTTCAAAGAGTCAATAATTACATGAAAGTGAAAAGAAATTATAGCAATTCACAAATTTATTCACAGAATGTACATTTAAGAACCCATCCCTCTGACAAAACGAAACAAATGCTTAGAGATTAAAGAGCTCCTTTTTTCCCCAAAAAATATAAATACTGTAATATTTATTTTTTTTTTTTTAAAACACAAAAAGAAAAATAATTACATTCTCAGTTCAGACCAAAAGTGAAAAACCACAGAACTCTTTTGACCCCAAAAACACTGTTTCCCGCGGGCGGGGGGGGGGGGGGGGGGGGGGAGAGAGAAACATACTCACAGAGAGAGATTTCTTTATGAAGAATTCCTCAATCTCTGACTTCTGTGGAATCTTCAGATCCTACTTCCAAGAATATCCTCTGGTAACTCACTATTGAGGGCTTATCCATTTCGACTGAGTAGTCCCAGAGATATGAATAGTACTCTTCTGTTGCTATGGTTTGCGAGAAATATGTTTTTTTCTTGGATTTTCAATTGAGAGAAGATGACAACAACGAAAGTAATGAAACAAACTTAATTGGAAGAAACTGACGGAACGTTTAAACTTCAATTTGTATGAGTGTTACGGCTTTATAGGACAGTTTTTTGGGTGGGAGTTATCCTATCCAATTGATTTTTCCTTTTTAATAAATATTACTCAATTTCTTATAGGTAAATATAACTAATAGTTTAAGAGTGTTTTTTTTTTATTTTTTATTATGGAATAATAGCCTAATAGTTTGATAATTGTATAAATCTATCTCTTAAAAAATTGAATTTGGTAGATTAAATTTCAGGTGAGAAGAAAAATTAAAATTTTGGATTTTAAAACTTAATAATTTTACTTAGATCAGTGAGAAAGAGTAGTAGATAACTAAATATTCTTTTAATTATATTGGCCTAGCCTGTGAGCGCGCGCTCACGCGTGTGCTCAGAGGCTCTTTTATTTTTTGGGTAATGATTAATTTAGAGTATTTATTATAATTGGGGATTACTACATTTTCCCATCACAAAAAAAAAAAAAAAAAAAAAAAAAAAAAAAAAAAAAACCTAAGGGTGTGATGAGTATTATGTGTGGTGAAATAATTTTTCATCACACACCTAGGTTTTTTTTTTTTTTTTTTTTTTTTTTTTTTTTTTTTTGTAATTGAAAAATGTAGTAATCCAAAATTATAATGGATGCTCTAAATTAACTCTTACCCAAAAAATAGAAGAGCCTTTGAGCACGTGCGTGAGCGCGTGCTTAGAGGCTAGTTTTTTTTTTTTTTTAGAATGAGTAGGAGACATAAGAGGGAACAATAAGGATCCACCATCCTTCCTTCTCCAGAAACATATCCGCATGCACTCTAAGTTTCCTAATGAAAAACCAAAATTGAAAGCTTAATTAATCAAAAACATAATTATGTTCTACACAGATTTGCTTGAGACACATTAGGAAATTGCAAATAAACTTACACTCTGTTTGCTTCACTGGAAAACTATCTATATAGATAGTTTTCTATATTTTCCAGTGTTTGGTAGTATAAAAAAAAATTAGTCAACAGAAAACTATCTTTAGTTAATGGAAAACCCTAATAAAAACAAGGCTTATTTTCTATGGGATGTTTTCCAAATTTTTTTTTTGGAAAACAATCTCTCTCTCACGCATCACATCTCCTATAAATATTATTTTTTTCTTTACCCTCTGTAGCCGTGGGAAACAACTATTTTGCCGTCTCTGTCTCACAGTCTCACGGTAAGCTCTCAGTTCTCCCTTCTCTTTGCTTTTTCTCTCCTCTCATATTCTCACTGTCTCTCCCCCTCTGGTCTCTCCTCTTTTCAATTTTCACAAATCTCTCTCTATCTGTCTCTCACGGTCAACAACTCTTCCTTGCAGTATTCCCACAGTAAGGTTCTTGATTTCAATTATGCTCACACGGTTTGCTATCCAGATATTCAATGGTAGCTATTATTCAATTATACGTCACTGTAATTATTGTCAAACATTTTGTATACAAAAACATCAAAAATCACGTTGGAAATAAACCTGTGATTTAATGACTAGTTGGCTATTGGCACGTATCTTTTCTATATATTCAGGCCTATGTGTTCGGCCATGATAGAGATACAGAAGAGGAGGTTTTAACCAATATATATTTTCATGTTAGTCATATTAGAATCCTCTCTCAATGTCTAGGGAATTAAAATTATTAAAGAGTTTTTTTGTTGTTGTTGTTGTTGTCCTTCTCGTATTTAGAAAGTTCCTCATTTGCCAATTGGAAATTGAGGAGTGAATTGACTTGGGCATGTCAAATTAAGGTAATACTTGTTTAGTATCTCCGGTAGAACATCACCAGCAGACAGGGCGGAGCCAGTTATATTTGTAGATGAACTTGTGTTTTGCTTAAGTCCTTGATTGCTCTTATGATTACTGTTAAGCGTTTTATTGCTCTTATGTGTTTTCGTTAAGAGCAATGCTCTGTTTCTCGGTCCAGAAACAGAGTGTTTGTAAGCCAGTCAAAACATGGTCCAGAAATAAAGTGTTTTTAAGGGCAAACGTCCCTCCTTCACCATCTATTACCTTGTCAATTTTTAGCCTCTAATACCAAACTCAATAGTTATTGTTTCTAGCAGGGGCGGCTGCACATACATTTCAGGGGGTTCAAATGAACCCCCTGACTTGAAAAAAAAAATGTATATATATATATATATATATATATAATATATTGCTTTACTAATTTAATACTGTGGGGACAATTTTTGCTTCAAGGAAACTCATGTACTCCTAGGCAATTTTTTGTGCTAGTCCCACATTGGAAAGATGACTTTCCTCTTCCTAGTTAATAAGGAATGAACCAATGAGAAAGAGTACCACTAGTTTGGTTAAATTTGTCATCTGCAAGAAAGTGATTGAGATCTAGAAGAAGCACCAACCGTTGGATCTAGGGATTGGTGGAATCTTCCCCAGTATTACAAATATAGTTCCACCCCAACCAGACCGCCAAAGCCTGAGGGGAGTAGTCATCGAACATAGTAATCAAATTTTCCAGAGGGTTTCTGATGTAGTAGGATTGGATGGGACTAGTTATCTTTAACACACCTCCATTTGGAGCAGTAAGGTTGGCTTTAACTTTCCATGGAAGAAAGGGACTTCCTGTAGTCTCTAGAATTTCACTTCTTGATTCCAGATTTCTGGAATATCAGAATGCTGTCATAGGAACTGTCCAAACTACTTTAAATGTGGGAACAATTTTTGTTACCCTTTTTCCAAACTTCAATATGTCTCTAAAGGACCCTCATCTTTGTGATGCTCTTAAAGTACAAGTCCAAATTACAAGAGCCTCTCAAGTGCAGGATACGTTTGCTGCCACCCTTCACTATCAGCTGGCTTATAGGCTCTAGAATCATGCTTTTGACATGGCGGTTCCAGACATAGCCCAATCTAATGATGCTTTGTTAATCCAAGTTGATCCGAGAATGACACCTATGTGTACGTTTGTCCCAAGACAACTTAGCAAAGATTAGATGGCTTCTCTTTTCCCAGAAACATGGATTACGAAATATGAGATGCTTCATCAAGCAACCAAACCGATCCAGTCAAAAGATCCTCTCTTCATAAGAAAAGCAAATGGTGAAGTAGAGACGAAATTCCTGATAGAACCATCAGAAAAGAAAGATGTAATAGTCTTCCCAACCCAAATCGCCATGCTTCAACCAGTGTCCTATGTTGGAGAAGATGGTCTCCAAATCAAAGCATTCTGAGAAGATGGAAAGCCTTGCTATGAAGGAAAAACACCCTTGGGACACATATGGTGGGATATTTGTGATTGTGTTGACTGCCAGAAGGAAGAAGCTTTTGAAGAAGATTATCCCAGGAGAAAGAAAAATTCTTCTCAACAAAAGCTCAAAGAAAGATATAAAGCAGGAGATCCAGAAGTTGATCTTTTAGGAGAACCCTCTGGAAAATTTGATTACTATGCTCTTTATCCTAGAACCAGAAGACAAGCCTCTCCCTCTTCCCTACCATGTAAAGAAAATCATAAATCCCCGTTAATCCCATATTACCAAAAAGTTCTTTCCCAAAACCCTAAATACCAACCTCTCCCTACCAGACAAACCCAGAAACAAGAGCCTTCTCCCTAGAATGATGAGATAGGATTTGGGGGGTCAGGAATCTAGGAGAATATAGACAGAGATAGGCAGGATGTTCTGTGTTAGGATACCTTATCCACTGTCCATCATGAGCATCATTTTTCAGAATTTCAAACCAAAATTTATGAAAATATCTGTTTTCTCGCAGTTACAACTCCAATCTATGGAAGACTCACAGAAAGAAGCTACTCAAACTTCTGGCAGTCAACACAATCACAAATTAACCAAACTAGTAGTACTCTTTCTCATTGGTTCATGCCTTATTAACTAGGAAGAGGAAAGTCATCTTTCCAATGTGGGACTAGCACAAAAAATTGCCTAGGAGTACATGAGTTTCCTTGAAGCAAAAATTGTCCCCACAAATACTTTTAAAAATATTTTTGCACACTTTGTTTTAAATCTTACACACTCTGATCAGATATCAGTTTATCTCACAATCAAACAACAACTTATTATATTATTTATGGAAGGATGAGTGTGGTTGTATGAGTTAATAGTTATACAGTGCAAGTGGAATTGAGTTTTTTTTTTATTTAGTTTAAAATATTTTTATAAAAAATGATAAATATATAACCACAATTGCATAAAAACAAAAATATTATACAAATTTAACAAAATAAAATGGTCATACTTATATTGACAATAGATAATGAGAACTGATAATAAACTATCATGAGACGATTTCAAAATATGAAAACTCGTAGAAGAAAATTGTAAAATTTCATTTATTTGTGTGTTTTTGTTTTTGATAATTCAATATATTCAAAAAAAAATTTTCTAAATTAAATTTTTGTTTAATTTAAGTTTCTTAATGACCTCCCTAGAAAAAATTCTTAGAGCCGCCATTGGTTTCTAGTACTTATGGAGTGATGATGATGTTACCATATAGTTTAGTCTCATCAAACTTAAAATGTTCATTTTTTTTATGAAGTGATTTCTTTAGGTACCTATGTATATGAATGCTTTCTTTAAGTACACATTTAATTCATACTCATCATTTTTTTTTTTTTTTTGGAAATATAGATGGATAACCCATCACTTCCTGCTGCCATAATGGGGGCAGCTACATCTGTTATTACTTTGAATGTTGTTCTTTTGAAAGGACTAAGATCTAGAAGAGTTATGCCTAGAGAACCTCATGTTAATCGAGAGTATGAAAGAGAGACATATATGAATGATATTCTCTGTAGAGGTGATATGTGTTGTCTCCATCATATAAGGATGAGACCCATTGCTTTTTATGCGCTATGCAAAATTTTGAGTGAGAATAATCTACTTCAAGAGACCATTCATATGTCCATTAAAGAATAAGTGTTAATTTTTTTACACACTATTGGACATGATGTGAGGTTTCGAGTTGTTGGTGGGAGGTTTTATAGATCAGTTGAGATAGTGCACCGATACTTTAGGCATGTCCTTAGAGCTATTTTGCAATTATACAAACACATGATTAGAGAGCCTAACAAAGATACACCCTTGGAGATAAGAAATAGCAGCAGGTTTAACTCCTATTTTAAGGTAAATTCCATAGGCTTTTATTTTCCTCTTTATATATATATATATATATATATATATATATATAAAGATATAAGATAAATGTAACTTATATTGGTCGTAATTAGGATTGTGTGGGAGCTATTGATGGAACTCATGTTCGTGCATCTGTTCCAATTCAAATACAAGGAAGGTTTCGCAACAGAAAGGATGGAACAACACAAAATGTCCTCGCTGCTGCTACCTTTGACTTAAAATTCACTTATGTATTAGCTTGTTGGGAAGGAAGTGCACATGATTCACATGTCTTAAATGATGCACTCTCTAGGCCAAGGGGATTAAAAATTCCTGAAGGTATTATAGGAATAGAAAGTGATTTTATTATGGATAATAGCTTTTGGAGTGATTTTTTATCCTTTTGACTATGAACGTGTAGGTAAATATTATCTTGGTGATTCTGGTTATGGAGTTCGGAAAGGAATTATATCCCCTTATCGTGGTGTTTGTTACCATTTGAAAGAGTTTAGTGATAACCCACCAAGAAATGACAAAGAATTATTCAATCTTCGCCATTCTTCTTTACGCAATAGCATTGAGCGTTGTTTTTGGGTTTTGAAGAAACGTTTCCGTGTGTTAGATGCAGAACCTTTTTGGTCATTCCCAACACAAGTGGATGTAGTCTTAGCTTGTTGCATAATTCACAATCATATAATAGGAGTTGACCCTTTAGACTCAATTATGAACAATGGGCTTCGTGGTAGTCCACTTGCAAATGACAGTACAAGTAGAAGAGTCCAATATTCACAAAGGGAAGTCCAAGAAGAAAATAGAGAATGGGTTCAAATACAGGATGATATTTGTCGTAAAATGTGGGAAGATTATAATGCTATGGAGTGATTTCATACTCTTTATATTAGTTGGTTGTGTAATGGATTTTTTTTGGTTTCATATTATTAAGACTTTTATGTTACAATTATTTTTGTTTGGCATGCACACCCCCAATTCATATTTTGTATTGAATATTATTTATATTCTTCTTTCATTTTGTCTCATTTTTCTTGTAAATATCATTGTAATAGAATTGCAATGGGAAATAAAAAGGATACTCAGAAGGTCAAGGACACCAAGACCAACTTCAGGTGGTCACAACCAATGCAGAATTTATTACTTGAGATACTTGCAGATGAGGCTCTTCATGGAAACAAGCAATCCAACACATTTAAACATGCATCATATGCTAAAGTAGGTGAAGCAATTACTGAGAAATTTATGACTGAATGTACTCCAAAGCATGTGGAACATCGCTTTAAAACACTTAAAACCAATTGGAATACAATTGCATTACTTCGTAATAAGAAAAGCGGGTTTGGATGGAATGATGATTTGAAAATGATCACCTGTGATAGGACAGTGTATGATGAAGAAGTCGAGGTAAGAAACTTTTATTATTTTTATTTTATAGGTAGAAACTTTTTAGTTTGTATCATTGTAAAGTTTAAATTTTTTCATTATTCTTGTCGCTCTCATATTAGTTTTTGGCTCTATTCCTTTCTTCTTCTTTTTTTAATTGTTTCTTTTCCTTTCTTTACATAGGCACATCGAAATCATGCACAATTTCTAAACAAGAAAATTGAGATGTTTGATGAGATGGCTTTGGTTGTGGGTAAGGATATGGCTACAGGAGGTTTTTCCAAGGGAGTAGGTGATATAGGTGTAGAAGCATTGGATGACTCACCTCCGCTTGTTGATGCTGATGTTGATGACATATCCAAAAAGAAGCAAGTTGATCCCTCACATGTGGCCTCAAATGAAACAAGGTCTCACAGGAAACGAAGTCATGCTACTATGATTGAAGATGCTGTTTACCAAGATTTGTCCATACAACTTGGTAAGGTTGCTTCTGCAATAGAAAAGATTTCTGAAAATCAGCTAAATTTTGGTAGTCTTTATGAAGAAGTTATGAAGATGGATGGATTTGAAGAAAATATGCTTGCGTATGCATTTGACCATTTGAATGGGGATGAAAAACAAGCAAGGTCATTCATGTTGAAAAATGACAAGCTTCGTAGATAATGGCTACAGAACTTCTTTGACAACTATTTAAGCCAATTTTGATTATGTAGGTGCATTTTTGTTAGAATTTATGCTTTTTTATTTGGACAATTTGGCATTTTAGTATTTATCAAACTATTTGGCGTCTAGTTTGTAGGTTTTGAGATCATTATAATGGGTATTGGTTTGCAACTTTTAGTCCTTTTGTTTCATGGGCATGTGGATTTGGAAGCAACTTTTAGTCCTTTTGTTGACTAAAAATAATTTTAATATGGAATGATTGGTTTGCTATTGTTACTAGCGGATATTGATTGCATAATTTTGGTGGTTAATAGTGTAAGTGCCATGCTTAATCATGACAGGAAGCTGAGAAAGCTATCTGCTACAAAGGTGTGGGATGGTAAAAGTTAAGCACTTCTTGCCACTATGCATATTTCTATTCACTTGGTATTGATGCTTAGAGTTCCAGAGCCACACAAATTGCAGTGGTATAGCTGCAACGAGATAGTTTTCCAAAAAAATAAGATAGTTTTCCAAAAAAATAAGATAGTTTTCCAAAAAATGTTTGTACATACCAAACACTAGAAAACATTCTCAAACCCATTTTCAAGGTCGTTACTAAACACTGGAAAATGAGATAGTTTTCCAAAAAATGTTCTCTGGAAAATGACCTATTTTCCAAAAAACATTAATACTGAAACAAACAGAGCGTTACTAGTTACTACTACTAAGTGAGCCAGTTAACCCCAACTATAGGGATCAACCAAATGGCTTTCTGAATGTAACTCTAAAAATAAAGTGAAACCCAATCAAATGCAACTTAATCTTCTCTGTTGTAGGAGATCGCACTGGTAGGGTTCTTCCCACCGTAAACTTGATCCCTGAAATATAAAATTAAAGAGCAGAATATGTAACATTCTTAAATAAGATATTTTTTTTTAGTAATTCCACCAAAGCTCATATAGGGCACACACTAAGTACATCTCCCAATTTAATAAACTTTTTTTTTTTTTCATTATATTAAAGTGGTCAAATACTTCAGATCCTCTTGTCAAAATTGTTAATACAATCATATTACAAAAGAAGTTCGTTTTATATAGGGATGTAAGTGGCGGGTCAGTGTTAATCTTTTAAATGATAATAATGCAGACTCCAAACTCAAATCAAGCTTTGTTTGAAGATAAATTCTCTCCTTATCAAAGACGGATCTTTAACTCAAGATACAACTCAATTTCACTTGCTGTATTTCAAATATTTAATTTCTAATTCTCCAGGGTAAATAGTAAGTACACAGTTTTTTTTTTTCAACATATATGTATACCTATACATTAGATACAAAGAATGGAAATCTCAAAAAAAAAAAAAAAATAAAGGTACAAAGAGATCTCAATTACCTGGACGTAGAGCAGATATTAAATATTCTATTGACATCAATTCCAACGATCTCTCAATTACTTATGGATGTAATTCACATATCCATTGATGTGCCTGTGGATTCTGGTTAAAAAAAAAAGGGAAAAAAAAAACAATTTTAATCTCTCTAATTGTCAAATTCACGAAAAATAAATAAAATAAAATAAAATAACGCCAAATAATATACAATGATGGTAAAAAAAAATTTCTTAAAAAGAAAAAAAAAATACAAAGAAAGAAAAAAAAAGTGAGGAAGGAGAAGGAAATAGTAATTGAATTAAATAAAAATAGACGAAAACCTTGGCATGCCGCTTCAAGTTGGCAAATGCATTCTAAAAAATAAAATAAAAAATTGGCAAATGGATATGAACGGATGGAAACTTGGAGTTGGGCAACTGATAAGGGAGTATTGGGATGTAAATTGTGGTAACTATTTTTATTTTCAAATTAAAATGTGGGTGTGTGTATAACATTGAAATTACCGGTAAGTGTTAATTGCTAAATGATGATACAGGCAAGGAGAAACTAATTGGAAATGTGAACGTGTTATAAGTTTAGCAAAAATTTAGGAGTTTTTAAATTAGCAATTAGTGGAAGAGTGTTCCTATTTTGTAGGCAATGTTTGAGTACAAGTTAGACATGTATTTTTATCAGATTATCCCTTAGTTTTGTCTCTACTTAAACATAGGGGTGTGTGGGTATTTTGGAACAAAAAAAAAAATCCAGTCCAAACAGGGGCAGTCCCTTAAATAGTAGTATAGATAATTTCTTTAAAAAAAAAATAAATAAAAACTACATACTTGGGATGATGAGATAAGGATAAGGGTACGTTTTTTTATACAATAAGTGATCGTTAAAAACCAACTTAACATGAATGAGAGGGGGGAAAAAGAAAGAGATCTTGCGAAAGAGATTTTTTTTTTTTAAAAAAAAAAAAAAGAAAAGAAAAAGAAAAAGGAGGGTTGATTACCGTATTTTGATAGGAGTGATTGTAGCAATTTTTTTTTTTTTTTTAATTACTGTAGCAAATTTGAATTTTAGTAGTGGTTTAGTGGATTGGAAGTAATTCTATAGTGGGGTTGTTTGGGTGTTTAAAATATGGTTTTACAATGTTGTTCTTTAATTTTGTGCAAGGTGTAGAGATATTTTTGAACCGTGTAAAAGAGGATCCTAAACAAGGAAAGCCCCTTAAATGGTAGTATAGATACTTAGGAAGTGGTCTGTAATTTGTGAGCAATTAGTTCTTTAGGCCTACAAAGATCGTCATTGTCTTATGTTTGTAAGTTTATGTCTCCTTGTATACATGTACTTGTGATTTCAATCATATATCTAACTTTCATGCAATCTGTTATTGTTAATCTTAGTTTGATCTTATTTATTGTTCCATTTGAAGTAATTTGGTGTTAGGGAAACCCAGTAGGTTTGAATTAATTTAATTTTTTGTAACTTTGCCTTTAATTGAGATAAATTGTACAAATATGCTTTATATAGAGATTGCTTATATTGTTTTGTAATGCTTTATATTAAAGTAGCCTATGTCAATTTACTAGCTAGGAACTGCAGCTTAGTCAAGTAAGCCAACTTAGTCATTTTTAGGAATTTAGTCACTTAGGATTTCTCATTCTCTCAATTGTTATGGACATTTCAAAAAGTTCGATTCAAACACCATATCCATCTACAAAATTAGATAAGGACAAAACTTAGGTACAATACCTTAGGTACTATTTCTTAGGTTCACCTCTTAAGATTCATCCATATGGATACTTAACTTAAAAATATTCTTCCATCCCATGAGAAAAAATCCACATGACAGAATCTTAAAAGGGGAACGTAAGGAACAACACCTAAGTACTGTACCTAAGTTGCCGTAAGGTTTATCTCAAATAACTTGCAAGCATTAACAGAAGACTAAAATGAATTTTTAGTTCAAACACAAGTATATGTTTTTTGGCATTTAGAGTTAAGGAACCAGCAGATGAGCACCAGAACTCACAGCATAGAATATGCCCAAAAAAATGTAATAAAGAAAGAAAGGAAGGGAAAGCATGAAGCTTATGAGCCATTTAAATATGGTGATGATAGCCACCAATCTTTACATTTTCTAACCATTTAGTTAGGTTCCAAGCATAATCCCATCACCTACTTCCTCATTTCCTAGCCGCATCCACTAGAGGCATCCTCTTATTTTGATATTCACCACCATGGCCCAATGAGCTAAGCTTCACAACCATGTAACTGCCCCAATAAGTTTCCAAAAAAAAGAGAAAAATATCATTTTGATACTAAAGAGGGAAAAATCAGAGGTAACGGGTCCATCCAAATGGACTTGACGGTGCTAGGCAAATGGGCTAATAGTAAACGGGTCCAATGTGTACGGACACAAGGTGGACGGATCCAAAGGCCACGTGGTATTCAACTAGTCTTTGCGTGGTCTCTAAGAAACCCTAAATGGAAACGATTTGCATCTCACGATCAACCCTAGTCCATAAAGTCCCAATATAAGTAGAATTCTAGCATGAAGAGGATTCTAGAATATACGCATATTAATGGGGATCTTCTTTATAAGGAAAAGACTTGTTATGTAAGCAAGGGAGTTTGGCTTTACACTACTATAAAAACCCAAAGACGCTCAGAAAAAAGGTACGCATAATTTACCCCAGCTCTGGCATTCTAGAGTTGTGAGAAGTTCTAACTTAACCTTCGGAGGGTACTTGACCGGCACCACACCAATGTTCTCTGTTAGGTCTTCTCTTTTTGTTGTGCAGGTATTGTTTCAAGTACGTGAAGATCGTGTGACTTATTGTTGATTTTTTGGCATCATCAGTTGGCGCCGTTTGTGGGAACGTGTCAGGAGAAGCCATATTCACCGCTTCCTCGACAAAAAGTTGCATGACATTTACTCGCTTGATGGCAACCACCACCAACAATCAAGGTGACGAACCGCGACCTACTACCCTGGAGAGGCAAGTCCAAACCCTCACAACAGCAGTAGAATGCCTCACCAAGCAGAATCATGATCTAGAGGAATAGCTGCACCAGAAGAACGCGATGATGGACACCCAAGAAGAAGACCAAGAAGGCACTAGCACTGAGAGAAGGAACCAAGAAGGGCCGGAAGGCAACAACGCCCCGAGTAGGCTAGAGCGGCAGGACACTAGTCACCCACCCATCACTGATACGGTTCCACCTCATATAGTAGCCAAGATGCAGATGATGAAGGAACGAATGAATTTTATGATGAATGCCCTTAGAGGATGGGTGTCTACTGACCTCGATGATTTGGTCCATCGAACTGATTTGCCATTCACATCGTCCGTCACTTCATTCCCCTTTCCACAGAAGTTTCGTATGCCGCAGGTGGAAAACTACGACGAATCCAAGGACCCCTTAGATCACCTGGAGTCTTTCAAGACCCTGATGCACCTTCAAGAGGTGCCATACGAGATCATGTGTAGAGCCTTTCCCACCACGTTGAAAGGATTCGTAAGGATTTGATTCGGCAGGCTAACGCCCAACCCCATTGGAACCTTCAAGGAGATAAGTGCCTAGTTCGCCTTACACTTTATTGGAGGGCACAGGTACAAGAAGTCCACTGCATGCCTGATGAAGCGGGAGGACAAGACGCTGAGGTCCTACATCACCTGCTTTAACAAAGAGGCCCTCTCGATCAATGAAGCAAACGACAAGATACTCGTAGCAGCCTTCATAAATGGACTACGGAAGGGTAAGATCTTATTTTCCCTATACAAAAACGACCCGAAAACTATGTCGGATGTGCTATACTAGGCAACAAAGTACATGAACACAGAAGATGCGTTGTTGGCTTGAGAAGAGAAGCCCAAGAAGAGGGAAAGGCAGGAAGATCCATGACAGGACAGGGGGCAGAAGATGGCTAGAACTGGAGATTAGCAAGAAGATAGATGCTCCAAACCCCCTGCAAGGAAATTCAAAAATTTCACCCCCTTGAATACCGCGATTGATCAAGTCTTGATGCAAATCAAGGACGAAGGGGCCTTGACATTCCCCGGCAAGTTGAGGGGAGATCCTAGCAAGAGATCTAGGGATAAGTACTGTCGTTTCCACTAAGATCATAGTCACGATACATCTGAGTGCTATGACTTAAAGCAGTAGATAGAAGCTCTCATTAGGTAAGGGAAACTGCAAAAATTTGTCGGCAAGGAAGGAATAGAACAAAACCAAGGACCACCTGTCCGAAGGGAAAACGAGTGCCCCAAGCCACCCTTGGGAGACATAAGAATGATCGTAGGGGGTAGTGCTTCTTCCAGTTCCTCCAAGAAGACACGTAAGACATACCTACGAATGGTTCAGAATGTTCAACTAACGGGGTGTGCGCCAAAGATGGCATGAATCGACAATCCTGTAATTAGGTTCATGGAGGAAGATGCCCGACGTCTCCACCACCCACACGATGATGTACTCATAGTCAGCATACGGGTAGGAGATTATAACACCCATAGGGTACTGGTAGACAACGGGAGCTCCACTGATATCTTGTATTATCCAGCGTTTCAACAGATGAGAATAGAGAAAGAACGGTTGATCCCAACCAATGCCCCACTCGTAGGATTTGGAGGGACAAGGGTGTATCCACTTAGAGTGGTCACCCTACTAGTGACGGTCGGAGACTACCCTTAGCAGATCACGAAGGATGTCATTTTCCTAGTCGTTGACTACTCGTCTGTGTACAACGCCATATTGGGTCGTCCTACTTTGAATTCATGGAAGGCTGTGATGACAACCTACCATTTGATGATCAAGTTTCCCACTGAGTACGGGATAGGAGAAGTAAGAGGAGATCAAGTGGCAGCATGTGAATGCTACATTGCCATGCTAGAGATGGATGATCACCAGCAAACCATGTGCATAGAAGAACAACGGACAATAGCGGAGCTGGTGGAAGAACTGGAAGAAGTGCTCCTTGATGACTCTAGGCCCAAGCGAACAACTAGAATGGGTATGTTGGCTAGCCAGCCAGTACGTCAAGCGCTCACGATGTTTCTAAGGGAAAATCAGGACGTATTCGCCTGGAGTCACGAGGACATGCCAGGGATTGACCCCTCAATCATAGTTCACAGGTTGAATGTGTCGCCTTCATTCTCTCCCGTCCGCTAGAAAAAGCGAGTGTTCTCTTAGGAGTGAGACAAAGCCATAGTTGAGAAGGTTTGGAAGTTGCTTGAAGCAGACTTCATTTGAGAAGTGTACTACCCTGACTGGTTGGCAAACGTGGTTATTGTCAAGAAGGCCAATGGAAAGTGGAGAATGTGTGTAGATTTCACAGACCTCAATAGAGCCTGCCCTAAAGATAGTTACCCGCTCCCACGGATAGATACCTTGGTAGACTCGACTGCAAGACTCCAGCTTCTGAGCTTCATGGATGTGTTTTCAGGCTATAACCAAATCAAAATAGAGGAGGCTAATCAAGAGAAGACTTCTTTTGTTACCGACCAAGGACTCTTCTGCTACAAAGTGATGTCATTCGGGCTCAAGAACACAGGAGCAACGTACCAGAGATTAATGAACAAGATTTTTGCACACCAGATTGGGAGGAATATGCAAGTTTATGTAGATGACATGCTGGTGAAAAGCCTACAGGAAGACGATCACTTGAGCAACCTCCAGGAGACCTTCAACACCCTCCGGTTATACAACATGAAATTAAATCCGAATAAGTGTGTGTTCGGGGTTACTGTAGGAAAGTTCTTGGGATTCATGGTATCCCAAAGGAGTATTGAGGTCAACCTGGAGAAAATACAGGCTATAATAGGGCTAACCCCACCAAAGACGGTCAAGGAGGTACAGAGCCTGAATGACAAGATAGCAGCATTGAACAAGTTCGTCTTAAGGGCGACGGATAAATGCCTACCTTTCTTCCACACATTGAAGAGATCATTTGAATGGACAGACGAGTGCCAACAGGTGTTTAAAAATCTAAAATTATACCTTTCGTCTCCTCCATTACTCAGCCCATCCAAGCTAGGGGAAGAGCTCTATCTATACTTAGCCGTCTCATAAGCTGCTGTCAGCGCGGTTTTGGTGAGAGAAAAGGATAGGTTGCAGAGACCCGTATACTTTACAAGCTGAGCATTTCGAGGAGCAGAAGAAAGGTACCCAGCCAAGGAAGTTGATACCGTACCATACCGGCCGGTATGGCTGGAACTCTTCGAACCAGTTGATGAACCGGTACCGAAACACCTTCAAAATGTACTGCTCAAGATACCGGCCGTACCGGAGTATACCGGACGTTTCAGCCGGAAAAGAGAAATTCGGCCGGTACAAAAACTAAAAGGAAAAATAGAAGAAATGCATGATTTGAACAAACCCCAGTGCAGCAAGTTACCACCACAATGACATCGCCGATTAGATCTTCTTCTTCCTTTTTTTTTTTTCTTCTTCTCATCCGTTGTCCTTCTCCACTGCTCTAATTTCTTCTCTTTTTGGCTGAACAATGAACATTGATATGTGGTTTCTCTTTCTTTGTTTTGTATCTCATTTGAAATTTCCTAAGCCCTTTTACATGTGGCTAGCCTTGAAAATGTTGAAAACTTTTTTTTTTTTTTAATAAAAGATGGGCTAAGTGGTTCAGCCTTTACTTCTTTTTCAGTTTTGAGCCCCACGTTATGTGATGCATTAATTGCATCACATCAATAGAACCTTTTAGTTTTTTTTTTTTTTTTTTTTGAGTAGCAACTTTTTAGTTTTCTTTTTATGCAATGAATAGTTGAAGTAATATTTTATGGTAAATAGGAATTTTTGAGGTAATGTTTTATGGTAAATAGAGATTTTGTGTGTGTATATATATATATTAAATATATAAAATAGCGGTAAATCCGAAATAGTATACCGGTATTGACCGGTACTCAAAATATATCGTACCGCTGGTCAAACCGGTACAACCTCCGAAACGGTATTGACTTTCATGTTACAAATTTCACTATCTCCCAAACAAATGTCTTTGAGGCTTGACGGGTCTTTTAAAAAAATAATTCAAATTTTAAAATTGAAATATCTGTAACATAATTTTCTAAAAACTATAGTTCCATAATTAAAGCTTTAGATTCTATATATTACGGTTTCGCACACTACAGTTCCAAGTAACAAAAGAATTCCAAAAGAGTTAGTGTGGTTATGGGTAAAATGGTTAGGAATTTACTTAATGTGATGATGATAGTGTTAATCATTGTTCAAGTTGTGGTGCTGGCCAACAATCCTTCCTTTTCTAGTCTTTGTCCTTATCAACCCCCATTGATATGAAATATAGCAAGTTCCAAGTTCGTAAGATCCAACCTCGTAATATAAATGACAACCCTTTATTAAAGCTGGCACGTCAAATAAAAGAAAGATGTAGGAACAAGTGCAATAAGGAACTTAAAAGAAATAATCCTACCTTCACAACCCATAATTTAAAAGTTTGCTATGATTTATGCATTGCGGAAGAATTGTTGAAAATACCTGTAGATATTCTACTAAAAAATATGCTCAGACCCTAATACAGAAGCAGAAAAGCTATTTAATTTGTAAGGAAAGGCTTTCCTGTTACTATTGTTATCCTTTACAATGTTAACATATCTTTTGATGCATGCTATTTTGGGTTAATTACCATTAGTTGTTTTGGGCATGATTTGGGTAGGGGTTACATTTTGTTGATTTCTTTCTATGTAATGTTAGTTGTTTTGGCATTATTTGGTAGGGTTTAAATATAATTAATTTCTTTCCTAGGTATGACTTATGAACACTTCTGAGGCTGCTCTTTAAACATGGACATATACTTAATAATATTCCATTTTTGTAACCTAACTTTAACCTAGTCTAATATAGATGAGTTAGACGAGTCTAAATCTTCTGTCCCACTCTTCCTACTCCATTGTATACTCCACAAATAAAAACATGCCATATGTCCATCTATTTTATTATTAAATACTAAATTTATGCCTTCTATTATTTTAATTTCCTAAAATAAACAAATAAATAACCCATCATATTCGAAAATTAAAATAATAAAAGGCAAAAATTTAGCTCTTAATAAAATGGACACGTGACATGTTTTTATTTGTAGAATATATAGTGGAACAAGAAGAGTAGGACAGAAGATTTGAACTCGAGTTAGACTTGGTCCTTGAAAGTTCAAGATCCAACTCCACCATGATCTTAATTTTTGCTTCAAACCTCACATGTACTCACAAGTCTTCTTATTTAACTTATGTATTGATTTGGTCAAATACTGCAAATTTTAGTTCATCCAAATAGGTTACATTATTTTAGTTCATACAAAAAAAAATCACTTTATGTTGCATTTTGCAATATCTATCTATCTATCTATCTATCTATATATATATATATATATATATATATATATATATATATATATATATATATATATATAAATACCACCACACACCTTGGGATTGGATTTTGTTTATATGTCTTTTTCTTTCCATTAGAAATTTATAAGATGAAAATGAAACACAAAATTATATTAATTTCTTCATGTATATGATCTATGTAGGTGTTCTACATTCTCTCTCTCACAAATGAACTTGACCCACCATTGACATACTCTTTCTTTTGGGTTTGGTTTTAACCCAATAATACATGTTTCAGTTTTAGGAGTCGTCCTTAACCATTGGAATTTTAAGGTGTGATTAGTTTCCTACATATAATTGATTTTATTTCCTAATTTAACTAAGAAACTCCTAAGGGCTTATAAGCTAAATTAGATTTTTTTTGTTTTTTTTTTTTTTTTTAAATGTCTAGAATCAAAAGGCATGGATCTGGAAGCTTGATTACATGTTGAGAAGATGTTAGACACCCAACAACGCTTATCTAGAAGGATAGTACCTCGTGTAGAGAGGAAAAATTCCCGACCTATCACAAGCTGACACATCACATTATCAAATCCACAAAATACAGCCAATTACAAAGCACCATGTACTGCTACTAGGTTTTGCTATCACTATTCAAAAGCCAACAGAAATTTACCAAGTGTCATGCAAAAACCAATCACACATCAGCACGTGTAAGCGATGACATAAGCAGCCTCGCACGTGTAAGTGATGACATAAGCAGCCTCGCACGTGTAAGCAATGACACAAGCAACCTCGCACGTGTAAGCGATGACACAAGCAGTCTCGCACGTGTAAGCGATGACTCAAGCAACCTCACACATGTAAGCGATGACACAAGCAGACCAATCAGGCTGTGACATGTGTCACCAATCAGACTCCGCCATGTGTCGCTCACCCACCTCTAAACTTCTATAAATAGAAGCCTTCCTAAGGCATTCAAAAGAGGAACCAAGCCATCTGAAGCATTCGGAAGTACAGAAGCTCTGCAGGAATCAAGCCTCAAAACCTTCAAGAACTTCAAGAACTTCAACCTCAAAATTGAAGAACATTCGAAGCAAAATCATCCAACTTATCTGCCTAGATCCTAAAGTTTGCGGGAATCAAGCCTAAAGTGTCCGAAAACATCAACAAATCACAAATCAGTGAAGCTCTACGGATTCAAGCCTCCAAAGCTCCGAAGAACTTCCACCATAAACCTTCGAAGATGAAGAACACGAAGAATGTGAAGAACAAAGGATTTCTAACAAGCTCATAGCCAGAGATTCATTGTAATTCCGTTTCAACAATCTTCGATCCATCCTTCAACCAAATTGAAGGATATTTGGTGTTCAAGTCAAAATCACATTACCACAATTCCAATCAGCAAATCTTCCAAGGAGATCGAATCAGAGGATAACTGTTTTGTAATTTCAGAGAATTGTACCACATAATCATCAATACAAATTCGCATTTGTGAAACTATTTTACTTGTTTGATTTATTTTGAACTAGAAATTTAGTCGCTTACACCTCGTTTTGAATTTAATCTTAAACATCACCATTTAAAGAACAACTTAAATTGTTTGGCATTTGATTTTAAAAAGAATGTTATGTTTGCACATGTGAAATGAAATAATGATCAAGCTAATCCTAGGATGATGTTTAATCTATGATAAAATGACATGTATTTATCTTAAAATGATATGTAATATATTCTAGGATAATATGTTAGTGCATGACATGTATAATCCATCCTAAGATGACATGTAGATGCATGACATGTATAATCTATATATCCTAGGATGGCATGTATCTATCCTAAGATGAAATGCAAACGATTTATTTTAAAAAGTAAGAGAAAACAAACATAAACATGTGATTGTATGACATTTTCTAAGAGAGATAGATTGCATTAATGAGTTAAGTAAAGCTAACCTTACTTGAAAGTATAGTTTAACAAATGCAATTTTACAATTCTCTCTCTCCTAAACTATTTTATCTCATACAAAAGACACAAAGAAATAACAAGAAAATGGTAAATTCCTAGGAAGTTTGAAAATAATGACATGTGACAATTTTATTAATTTTTAAGGAAAAACATTTTATTTTGGCACAAAATGAGATTGAAAATGCATTTTTGTGGCCCAAAGGGCATTGTATAATTTTTGGAAACTTTGGGTCAAGAAGTAATTTTGAAAAAACGTTGGTTGTTGGTCCACAGATTGGCCTTGAATGGTTTAAGGTTGAGTTGGTTTTTGTTTGAATGTGGCGTGGAGGTGGTTATTGGGCCAAAGAAATTCAGATTGGGCTGTTATTGGGTTCAAATTCAGTGGGCTAACTCTAATTTTCTCTCTCACACACACATACACACCACGGGATGGTCTTTGGGATCATGTGAGCTGATGGGCATGAGTGAACTAAAAGGGATCTTGAGTTGGTGCAGGCTTTAAAGGTTAAGCTGGCTGCAGTTTTTAATGCGTGGGCTTGGGCATTTTTAGTGGAGTGGGCTTATGTGGTTTTTAGTTTTAAATGTAAGCTGACCCAAATGGGTCCAATCCGGCCTAAACACAAACCCCGCTCAACCCATCTTATCTTATCTTTATTTCTTTTTTCCACTAGCCGGATTTTGGGTATTTTGGTTGATTTGTGAGGGTAGTGTTGTGGTTGTTGGGTTCTCCGCGGGATTAATTTTGATTTTTGGAGTGATAGTCTCTCATGGGTGATTGCTAAGATTAAATTTTTGTGTTAGTGGGTTCTGTTTGATTGCCAAGAAAGTGTAAGAAAGCGAGGAAAAAAAAAAAATTTAATTCACCTTTTGATTATTATTTTTTTCTGATGTGGACTTTTTTATTTTTAAATTTGTCGATTAGGATTTTTTTATCATTTTCCCACATCGACATTTTTTGTTAGTTTGTCAATAGAAAGGAATAAACTGTTAACAAAATGTAGAAATCAAATTGACTGTGATCCCAAAATATAGGGACCACCAAAATGTATTTTCGACAATTTATTTTCTTGGTTTAGCCTTAGAAATGGAAATAGTTTAACTTTGTAAGTGGGTACATACATATCAAAATATGTACCCATATAAATTGAGATACCTTTTATGTAAGAATTCCATTGAAGGGTCCAACAACTACATAATGGAAAAAATAAATTTCTTTCATTCCTTACACTTCTTCTCCTGGACTAGGCAAGATTGATTCAAAGTTCTCATGTGAGAACAAAAAAATTTATTATCTAAGAGAGTTGGCACCCAACTACCTCTTTAATATTTTCATTTATTTCATACATAAGATCTAATATTCAATTACAATTAAAGAAAAAAATTGTAACATGGTTAAAAATAAAAACTGTTAGTAAAAATATCCTAGCAAGAAAGATTATCACTAGGTGCAACACCAAATTGAGTACAGTACTGTTGGTAATACTGGATTCGAGACTAACTTTATTAGGATCTTGACCATCACATTCTTTAGGACCATTAATAGCTCGAATTGTGGTTCCAAAACCTTCGCTTACATATTGGTGAACATTGGTCATCCAATACCATAAGGCAGTCTTAAACGAGATATTCGCATCATTGGCAACAGTTTCAGGAGAGCCTAGCCCGTCAAACTGAATTGCTTTTCCAGCTGCTCCATAATTGTAATTCCAGGTTAGTTGAAGTGGTCCACGGCCATAGTAACGTTTACTAGGATTGCATGGATAATCAGGGTAGTCTGTGTTACAATTATTTTCCGTGGTTGGAACATCTCTTTCTTCTATATAGCATAAACCTGTCCAAACAACAACATTTTGCTTCAACTCTTAGGGATAAGTCCTTGCAAATAATATGTTTACCTTTGGAAAGTCAAAATAGTAAAAAATTTGGGTTTTCTTTTTTGGATTTAACTTATCTCCAGTACTTTTTTAATTGAAGATGTCCTTTTATTTTAAATACACAATAGCTAGTGGTAATGAGTTTTAATTTCCACATTTTATTTAGTTAGTGGATGATGTAGCAGTTTCTCATTAAAATAAAATGAGATTCTAATTTAAAAAGTACTGGAAGTAAGTCAAATCCTTTTTTTTAGTTATACTTTAGGTCAAACTTATAAATTTCCTCATTTTTATTTACTGTAATTTCTTTTTGATGAAATTATTTATATTACCTTCAGAAAATAAAAAATCAATAAAAGCCATCTAATCGCACTATTATTATATTATTGTAAGTTAAATACATGACTATTACGCACAAATGTGCATGTCTATGAAAACTATATAAATATCTGTTATAAATGTTGCCTTATTTTCATCTTATTTTCATTTTCAAACTTCGGAAAACCAATGTTGTCTTTTTATTCTCTGTTGAGGCTTATTAAACTAAATTGTAATTTGATAAATCGCATTTATTAAACAACATATATATAACATTTATAGTCTTATTTTTCAGATAGAATATATCATTTATAGTCTGTAACAAAATAAATTAATAGGAGGAAATATTATCCATAAAATAGGCTACAACCATAATTGCTTATTAATATTATATATGTTTCTAAATAATTGTATAACAACAAAGTTAGAGAGGGGATCAAGAACTTACTTCCAGTCTCATGTGTGACATGGGCAAAGAAAGCTGCAATCTCACGTTTACCATTTTTTTTTTTTTTTGGTTAAGAGGATAATTCCATAATCTCTCTAGTTTTTCTTCTTACTAGAGAGTGATCTGTCATTTGGATTCATTGTTTTATTTCCTTTGATGTACAAAATCTGCAAAATTGTGTTCCAATGCTTGTTGGATATTGGCTATTAGTGTTATTGTATTATTTTTAGTGCCACTGTTATGAGTAATTTGCGTATCGTGAGATGAATATTTTTTTTTTTTTTTGAGAAACAAACACATACACAAGGAAGAGGAAACGAGATTCTAACACAAAGAAATATTTAAGAAAGAAAAAAAAGCAAAGAAATGTCCTTATCTTCTAATTATTGGCCTCTGTTTGGGTTCACGCTTTTTTTTTAAGATTATTTTGTCAATTTATTTTACTATTGAGTTTATTTTTACTATTATTTATGGATCTTATTGTACTTTTTAGAACTATTTATGAGTCTTACTCTACTCTTTTAACTAACTTTTACTTTTAATTATAATATGTTTAGTAAAAAAATTTTAGTTTTAGCAAAATAAATGCACCTAAACAAACTTTACACACCAATAATAATTATACGAGTGCAGTAAAAACCGAAAAACAAATAAGTGCTTTGGTTGAAAATTTGATAATACATGCCGACACTTCCCGTGTTTCAAAAAGAGGACCTTATATTGCTTCTTATTAGTCTTTGTCAACAGTTTTGGTTCATCTCCTTCTTCGAGTTTAATAATTTGAGAGAGAGAGAGAGAGAGAGAGAGAGTGGAGGGTGGGGACGGTGGACAAAGCTTTTTTCTGGAGCAGAATGCAGATATGGGGCTTGTTAACTTTTACCCGTGACGTGGGAACAGTGAACAAAGCTTAGCTTTTTTAGGTAAGAAGTTTCCAAGAAACCTCCACTCTAATGGATGTGTGTACATCTGAATGAGGTCACCTGGAAATATCTTTTGAAATTCTATGCAAGTTTTTGGTTCTAGTTATTTTAATTATCATGATTTTAAGGTAAGCTTTGATGCAAACAAGAAATAATTATTTCTTGATGTTGTATTAAGAGTCAGTTTGGGAATAACTTATTTAATTGAAATTGAAAATTTTTTATTGATAAAACTAAAAAATAATTGAAATAGCATAGTGAAATTTGTGAATAATATCAAAAAATACAATAAAACCTATAAACAATAATAAAAATAACTTAAAACGTAAAAAAAAAAACTAAAACGTAAAAAAAACTGACTTTTAAATAAAAACAAATTCTATCAAATCATCTTCCAAATAAGCGGGAAAAAATTTGAAAGTACAGTAAGGACATACTCCAATGATAAACTCGACGTATTTGTCGAAATTAAAACCTCATAAAATTGTAACAACTCTTTTGAAAACGTGTTCCGTAGTCCATATTATTGAATAAATTCATCAAATTATAGCCTGATCATCAAGAAATAAGAAAGTAGTAAACTTTCCAAACGCAAAGATTGAAGGACAATCACAATTCACAAGTGGCCGACAAAAAAGCAAATCACTTTTGAATTTAGTCCTCATTTGTCAAAAAGCAAATAATTAAAGGCCAACCATTTTGAAATTTGAAGCAGTGATTTTGACCGAAAAAGAAACAGTGAAGAAGAAACGTTGCACTTTCCTCTTTTATTATTGGCTTCTGTTAAGTTCTCCTTTGCAACAAAATATTTGTTCACACCAGTAAGACCGCAAAACCAACATTTTAGTGTTTTATACTATTTTTAATTTTTTGTGCTAGATTAACGAGTAATTTGCATAAAGAAAGATTAGAAGAGCTAATTTATCCCCCCTACACAAAGTAAGAATAAAGCTAAGAGTAATAGATAAAATAGGTTTTTTTTAGTCACACGTGAATTTGTCCATGCTTTAATAAGTTTCTAATATGTCAAATGATAGTTGCGGGTATTATTTATGAAACAACTGAGCTACTTAATTATATAGATATACCTTCAATAAGATAATGCATTTAAACAAAGCAAAAAAAATCCACGGACGAATCTACCCATGTGCACTTGCACTTGGGCATTTTTGTCCATGTGCACTTGCACATTTTCTCTCCTCATTTTTTGCCCTATTTTGGGGAGAAAAATTGTTGGTGAGCCTTAAGAGAAAATATCTAAACCCCACCATCTCTTCTCCCTCTCAACCAAACTCCCTTCAAAAAAAAAATTCTTCTTCTTTTTCTTTTTTCATTTTTATTTATTTTTTTATTTATCTATCTTCCCTAAAGTTCACTCTACTAAAAATGTGGTTAATTTCTATAATTGGTAGGTAAAAAAATAATTTTAGTTGTAAGTTCAGATTAAATCCAATAACAATTTATCACTCAAAATTTGTTGTAAAAATATTGTGAAAATATTGTGGATGTTACACTTTTCTTACTAAAATGATTCTCTCTCAAAATAATGAAACAAAGAATTTGTAAACCTTCTCAATTTATGATTTCACTATCTGAATGTTTCATTTTTTTTTTTTTTTTTGGTTATATAAAATATTTGCACTCAAATCATAAGCATCTTTGAAATAGTCACATACGTACTTTGGGACTCTTCCTGATCCTGAGCTTCGTGAAGTGGTCATGTCACCATTTTTTATTTTTCCTATTCTAAGCTCATCCTCTTCCAAGTTTCAATCAAAGACCTAATATGTTTGACAACTGCTTCTGTTTTTTATTTTCAAAAAACTTGTTTTTAAGAATGGAAAAAAAAAAAAAAAATATATATATATATATATATATATATATATATATATATATATATTCATGTGTTGGCATGCAGGAAAAAATAATAATAATAAAAATTTCTAAAATAAAAAACAGAAAATTTTTTCTTTTGGTTGTGGGTTACATTCCCAATCATGATCAGATCCCACCCCACTTCCTTTCTCTTTAATGAATTATGATCATTCTGCACATTTTAAGTTTTAACTGCTCTCTTTTCTTTTATATTATTTAAATTTTAGTTTAGCATTTTCATATTCAAGTTGTTGGGCTAAAAGAAAATAAATGGGTAACAAGGAAGGTCCCAAATCCAAGTGAGGCCCAAAAGCACTGTATCATAAGGGAAAAGCCCAAATTATGGGCACACATAATTAGTGTGTGTTTGGCATTAGTTTAAAAATACAATTTTTTTTTTTTACTATTTAGCGTATTCTTGCTACTATTCAACTTATTTTTGCTATTATTTATAAGTCTCATTGCACTTTTTGGTACTATTTATTTGTCTCACTGTACTATTTCAGCCACCTTTAGTTTTATCTACTATACTTTCAAGAAAAAATTTTCAATTTCAGTTAAATAAGCTGTTTCCAAACATGAGAATTAGAATGTGGAGAACTCAGTCAGTTACAAGAGGTTATTTGATCCTTGCAAACGTGGGACACATAGCCTAAAAAACTCACATCAAGTATAAATAGAAGACCTGCTACAAAAAGGGACCTGCAAACAGAGCAAAATTAGAGATCATTAGTTATACTATGGTGTATACTCAGAGGCTCTTTTATTTTTTATTTTTGGTAAAAGTTAATAATTTGCATCTATTATAATTAGGAATTATTACATTTTCCAATCATAAAAATACCTAAGGTGTGATGATCAGTGCTATGCATTTGCGAGTGAAATATTTTTTTATCACATTACTAAGTTTTTTTGTAATTGGAAAATGTAGTAATCCCTAATTTAATGGATGCACATTAGTAACTTTTACCCAAAAATAAATAAAATTTGAAGAGCCTTTAAGCACGTGTGCTCAGAGGCTAGTACCAAATTATAGTGGATCCAAATTATTATTTTTTACACAAAAAAATAGAAGAGACTTTGAGCACGTGCTCTCTCTCTCTCTCTCTCTCCTAAAGGTTAATGATTTACATTCATCATAATGGTTTTTAATGTGATAATCAATGATTAAGTGATTGGAAGTAATTGCATGTTCAGAGGCTAGTATTCCCAAATTAATTTGTTATTAATCTTTAGGGGAAAAAGTTGAAGAACCTGTTAGGAACATATGTCACTATTTTATGTAATTGGCTTATCGTTTGACAAAACGCACTTTACTTATATTTGAGTAAATCTAGAATGTGTTTAATATTTCAAGAAACTTTGTTTCAAGATCAAGTGTTGAAACCATGCAAGTCTATCCAAGATTTAAGCTGAAAAGTGTCTGTCATTAAAGCTTGACAGCTAGACATCTATCGAGCTTAAAGAGCTGTTCAGCCCCGTGGCTCGACAGCAACTCGACAGATAAGGTATCTGTTAAGGTTTATAAAAAACAGAATTTCAGTTCTGTTTTGACTCTAATCCGTGATCATGTGTTTGGGTTTTCTTTTCTCACAACCTTAGACATATAAAATGATTATTTTAAGGGTCGTCAAAGTATTCTCAAGTTGCACAAGTGTTGAGCAAAGTTTGTTCAATCAAATTGTAACCGGAGACATAATTTTTCCCTAGTTCATCATTCTTGTGAAGACGTTGCTGTATTTGTGCACCGTAGGGTTTTGTGACCAAGCATCTTCTTGATCTTCATCGTTGGGATGAACTAAAGAACTTTGCAGCCAACAACCTTCTCTAGTTGGTGATTGAAGTCGCGTACTAGGATCCACGCAATTGGTTAATCACGTACTGGAAGCTGTGTATCAAAAGGAGAAATTGTCACTACAGAACAAGTCCAATTGGGTATTGGGGTAAGGATTCAACTGTAGGTTGGTATAAGGTACTAGGATTCCTTTACTTGTAACTGCTTGTTGTGATAATAGTGGAATTTCGGGAGTGGTGATCTTAAAATCACCTGGTGGGGTTTTTGCCGTGTTGGTTTTTCACATTTGTAAACAAATCACCATGTCAATTTATTTTCCGCTGCACTTAATTTAATTGGTGATTTGTTTGTGTTACTACACGTTTGCATGTTAATTTGATTAATTAATAAATTTGGCTAATTAATCAATTAATTTATCACAAGGGATCAATACATTTTTGGCCTATCAAGTGGTATCAGAGCAGGCACACTCTAATTAGGTTTTAATCTTTGCTGTGTTAATCTATTGACCCCTGTTTGTCATGGATAGAGGACAGTCTTTAATCATACCTTCTTTATTTGATGGCACTAACTATGCATACTAGAAAGTACGTATGAGAGCTTTCTTGTAGTCTCTAAATCAGAAGGTGTGGCAAGCTGTTGAGATAGGCTGGACCAAGCCAAAGGAAGCGTCGGCCGATTGGGATGAAGCCAAAATTAAGGCAGCAAACTTCAACAGCAAGGCATTGAATACTTTGTTTAGTGCAGTCACTAATGAGGAATTTAAGAAGATATCCTCCATTGAAACTACAAAGGAAGCATGGACCATCCTCTAGACAGCCTATGAAGGAACTTAGGTTGTCAAGGATTCGAAACTTCAGAGGCTCACTACAAGTTTCGAAGAGATTAAGATGGAGGAGGATGAGTCGTTGGATGAGTTCTATGTCAAGCTTAAGGACATAGTGAACTCAGCTTTCAATCTTGGGGAAACCATTCCTAAACCCAAGATTATGAGAAAGGTGCTCAGATCTTTACCTGAGAGATTCCATGCCAAGATTACGGCGATCGAGGAATCAAAGGACATTGACAAGATTCCTTTGACAAAGCTGGTTGGTAATTTGCAGACTTACGAGCTAGGGTTAACAAGGATTGGTAATTCGGGCAAGAGCAAGAGCATGGCCTTGAAGGTCAAGAGCAGTGACACGGATGAGTCTTTAGACGATGAAGATTCTAAGATGAAGTCCAACATCACTAGGCAATTCAAGAAGTTCATGAAGAATGCCAATGGGAAAGGCTTCGACAAGGACCGTAGGCAATCCAGTTCTTCTCAGTTCAAGAGTCAAGACAAAGGGAAAAAGGATGCTAGGGATGGCGGTTAGTACACTGTTCCCGCAGGACCTAAGTGCTTTGGGTGTCAAGGCTTCGGTCACATGAAACAGGAGTGTCCTACATATCTCAAGAGCATTGGGAAGAGTAAGGCATTTGCTACTACTTTGAGCGACACCGAGCCTGAGGATGATTCCGATAATGAGGATGACAAAATCTTGAATGCCTTCACTGCCACTGTCAATCTTACTGAGAGAATTGTTGAAGATGTGGATGAAGAAGAGGAATTGGTGGAGTCTAAGTTTGAGAAGATGGATGATCAAGATGATATCCACAGCCTATGAGAAACTATACAAGCTTTCTAAGAAACATGTGAAAATTTATAGGCTAACCACCAAAAAGCTCAGTGATGTGGAACTTGATCGTGAAGAGCTTTCCATAAAGTTTGATGAAGCTAATCAGACTATTGGAGCATTAAGATTTGAAAATAATTTCTTGGCTGAGAAGACCAAGAAGCTTGAAGCGAAGTTGTTTTAAGTCAAAACTCAATTGGAGAGGACTTCAAGTGCAAAGCTTGATGAGATGCTCAGTCTTCATAAATTTGCTTCTGATCGAACAGGTTTAGGGTATGGTTTCTCTTCTTTTAATACTGCTTCTACTAGTACTACTGTTTTTGTTCCTCCTAGTAATAATGTTGAAATTGAGAACAATGATGTTAAAACTGATTTAGCTAGTAAGAACATAGACAAAGGTAAATCTATCTTAGGACCAACCCCTAAGCAAGATAAGAAGAAAGCTAAAAACCCTAGGGCTAAGAAAGCTAACTCTTAAAAGTATAAACAAAAGAAGTAGCATCTTTGTCATCATCGTGGAGTTACCGGTCATACTCGACCAAATTGCTATAAGTGGTTAGCCACTTAACAGAGCAACGGCATGATAGCATCTGGAAGCCAGAATCAGCTTCAATCCTATCTTGCTCCCCTTGGAGATCTTCTCAAAGCCCTCATGTTCCTTTTGAACTTGAACGGTTTCAATTCTTCCCCCTCACCGTTGGTTCAAGGGTTTAATCAAAGGAAAGGTTCTTCCAAGGTATGGAAGGAAAATGGCTCCAAGTGATTCTATCACTTTTTTCTCTCTCTCTTTGTGTTTTTTATTTTTATTTTATTTATTTATTTATTTTTATAACTTATGTGTTTTGCTTTTATTTTGAGTCAATCTAGTTTTTATACTTTGCTTTGTTTAACATGTTTTTGTTTGTTTTCAGTTTTGTTTGTTTTCAGTTTTGTTTATTTTGTTTTTCAAATAAAAATAATAAAAAAAATTGAAAAATCAGAAAAATACAAAAATAATGTGTGTTTTGTGTACATTGGTACTTGTGTACCTTGGATGGCTATTGAAACAAAATTTTCTAAAATTTGTATCTCTCGTAACTTAAATGAGCATCTCTATGCACAACTAAGCAAGTGAGTTTTGTGGCTCTTGTTTGTGATGAGTAAGGTTAAGTGATCTCTTGTACTTAACACTCGTATCACTCTTTTTGACGGGAAGGACTAGAAAATTCTAAGAGAAAGGCATAAATAACCATCTCACCACTGTTGCCCGCCAATCATGAAGTGACATTTGTGTGCTTCAGCATAGCAAAATTGGAATGCCAAATGCTTAACATAATTGGGTATTTCTTTTCTCTCTCTTATATGCCCATACATGATTTGCTTAAAAAGAAAAATATGCAAAGAAAAATAAAAAGCAAAAACATCGAAATGCTTTAAATTTGATTGCAAGCGTGTATTCTAGAAGATGTGGGAGTTATAGGATGTACCTCGAAAGTGATAGTCCCCATCAAACAGTTATGATTGTGTGTGAGTTAAAGTATTAAATCATATCTCAAATCGTCATAACTAGTTGGCACTTATGCAATCTTGCAATGTTTTTCACACACAACATGCAATATTCTTTACTACTCTTGATACATATGCAGGTACAATGTGATTTGGCCATCATAAGGTTTTACATGTGTTAATGTATGCTCACTAAACTGTCTTGACTTGTTTTTGAAATATAAAATTGGTTAAACTTGTTTAGCGTGTGTATGAGTTTTGGGATTGATGTGCTTAACATTTTTTTGTTGAGAGATGATTTTGTGAGTTTAAAATGTTGATTGGATCATTGGTTGAGTTTTATGCTTGATTGCATTCATATCTGTGTTTTTCCCTTCTTGAAAAACTGTTTTTAAGCAACCTCGACACCTCCTCGACACCTCTTGACACCTGGCCTATTTAATGAGATCTTAAGTTGTTTCTTATCGCAATCTCGATAGCTGTCTCTATAGTTGGTGGATTGATCAGGAAAGTTCCTGGACCCTCGATAGCTTCTCGATAGCTGGTGGATCAATCGAGCTTCTTTTTAGCTTTTGTTGAATTGTCCCTCGATAGCTTCATTTGTCGACGTATTTTTTCCTCGACACCTGTCTCGACACTTGTCTCAATACCTCTCAACACCTCTATCTGTCGAGAATTACTGAGGATCTATATATAGGTTCTGTGCGATCCAGACTTCATTTTCTCTATCTCTCTCGATCTGTCTGTGGCTGTTCACCTCCCAAACACTCTCCTCTCTCCCTTAAACCTCTTCCTCAAGCATTTTTTTCAAGATTAATTAATTTTTTCTTTACTTGGTAAGTCTCTAATCCCTCATTTTCATGCATTTCATTCTTTAAAACCTAAGTTTTTGAGATTTTTGCAAAATTTGGGGTTTTTCAAAATCAAAGAGGTTTTTGTGCAATTTTTGGGATGGGTTTTAAAGATTTAATCTTAAAAACTTCATGCATTGCATTCCATGTGCATTATAACTGTATTTTCATGCATTTAGTTGTGTGTTATACATGTTAAACTACTTCTGTGCTGGTAGGTTTGGATTGGGCTGAGCCCATGATGTTTTTTACTTTGCACGTCGCATGCTCATGCATTTTCATGCATTCGTACCCTACATTTAGTATATATTTTTATATATTTGAATTGTTTGGAGCTTTTTTTTAAGTGTTTCTTTCATCCCTTTCACTCTTTAGTTTACGTTAGTGCATCAATGGCACCAAAACGTATGTCTGTTCCGTCCCAGAACCCTTTACGTTCTAGGACCTCCACTTCATCTTCTAATCCTACCCTTTCTTCTATTCAATTCCGTGATAAGGATGCCCGAAAGGATTTCTCGGAGAACTTTTCTCGACGAGGTGTTCATTCAGAACGCCGAGTCATTTTGGCGGACTTCGCTGACATTGACCTACCCGATGTCATTCAGGAGTTAGGAGTCACTGTGTTACGTCCCGGTCACTTGTCATTCCGTGCTGATCCAGGAGTTTTACTCCAACATGCATAGAATTGATTCTTCAGTACCTCTCTTTCATACTCGTGTTCGAGGTACGCGCATTGTTGTCACACCGGAGTTGGTATCCGATGTGCTTCGTGTCTCGAGGGTAGAGCATCCTGACTACCCCTATTGTGAGCGTCTGAGGACTGTGTCCAAAGACAAGATGATGCCACTGCTTTTGATGATGAGGATGATGACGATGCTAGCTCACCCAGCGATGACGAGATGTCTACTTGACACTCTTACCCTTTGTCACTCGTGACAAAAAGGGGAAGTAGTTTTGGTTATGAGAATAGTGATACTTAGGGGGAGGGTTAGCATAGGAGATTTTTGTTAGCGGGAGAGTGCATTTTGAGGGATGTAGTGAGGATTACTTGTATCTTTTTTTGTTTTTCTGCTTTAGATACATTTATTCTTGTACCTTAGGTCTTGTGACCATTATTGACATACATTGTACTTATTTTCTTTATATGTTGATGTATGTTTTTTTCACCTATCCTTGCATGTATTGTTTCTTTTCTTTCTTTATAGACATGGTTCTTATTACTTGTATGCAATCTATTATTTTTGTTTCACACAAAGATGCCTTGATGAGTTTTGTTTAAAGTGTTTTAGAAATACAAGTTGTCAAAGTCTTCTTGCCATAAACTCTCTTCTTACAAAGTTTTTTAAGAGTTTGTGTTAGAATAGATTTTATTGTATTCAACAAGTGAATATGAGTTAAGTGATTTATGACTTCTCTCATATGTTCGTTTGTTTGTTGTGGTTTTGTCACAGATTGCCAAAAGGGGAGATTGTTAGGACATATGTGATTCACTTGTTAGGAATATATGTCACTATTTTATGTAATTGGCTAATCCTTTGACAAAACACACTTTACTTATATTTGGGTAGATATAGGATGTTTAATACTTCAAGAAATTTTGTTTCAAGATCAAGTGTTGAAGCCATACAAGTCTGTCCAAGATTCAAGTTGAAAAGTGCCTGTTATTAAAGCTTGACAGCTAGCTCGATAGCTAGCCATCTATCGAGCTTAAAGAGCTGTTCAACCCTGTGGCTCGACAACAGCTCGACAGATAGGGCATCTGCCGAGGTTTATGAAAAATAGAATTTCAGTTCTGTTTTGACTTTAATCCGTAATTATGTGTTTGAGCGCTTTCTTTTCTCATAACCCTAGACATATAAAAGGATTATTTTAAGAGCTGTCAAAGTGTTCACAAGTTGTACAAGTGTTGAGCAAAGTTTGTTCAAGCAAATTGTAACCGGAGACACAGTTTTGCCCTAATTCATCATTCTTGTGAAGAAGTTGCTGTGTTTGTGCACCGTAGGGTTTTGTGACAAAGCATTTTCTTGATCTTCATCGTTGGGATGAACTGAAGAACTTTGCAGCCAACAACCTTCTCTAGTTGGTGATTGAAGTCGCATATTGGGATTCGCGCAATTGGTTAGTCATGTACTGGGAGTCATGCATCAAAAGGAGAAATTGTCACTACAGAACAAGTCCAATTGGGTATTGGGGTAAGGGTTCAACTGTAGGTTGGTATAAGGTACTGGGATTCCTTTACTCTAGGACCAAATAAAAAATTACAAATTTTTTCACAAGTATTCACGTGGTAGACTATGATGGTGAAGAAAAAAAACATAGTTTTATAGTGTAACTTTTACAATTGTTTTTAAAAGACTATATAATCATATTTGAGTGTTATTTAATTGTGTATATAAAAAGACAATTGTTAAACATCAATTTATAATCAATTAAAATACTATGTATTTAGTATCACAAAAGAACTAAACTTTATATCTATATGTTAAAAATCAATAATACTCCTTTATTCTAGGTCGCAGTATCACACTTGCATTGTTTGGGCTTCACTCACTTGTGAAACCTAAAAAATGTGCATGACATATTGCATGTAGGAGAAATACCATATACCACCTTTGAAAGAACGTATAACACAACTTTAACTTAGTCCCCCCAAAATAAATTCCTGATTCCACCATCAAATGTTAGAGATATATTAACCGAATACCATACGTTCAAGCTTTATTCTACTTTATGAGCAAGTTAACTCTCCTACTTATACTATAAATCCATTAACCATAGTTAATGTATGATTATTCAAGGGTTTAGCCTACTATATATACCTATGTTAGGTTTATTCTAACACATGATTTGTACTATTTAGCCCTTAAGAGTTTTCTCTGTGAACGTAGGCTGTCAAGCTGAACCATGTTGTTATATTATCTATTTAATGCTTCCGCGTCTATTCTAGTATATTTAACATGGTATATCAAAGTTAATATTGAATATTCATCAATGGCAGTAGGTTTAAATCTATAATAATAATAAGACGTTATCAAATTAAAAGTATATGGTACCATATACTAGCATGAAATTTTTTTATGTTGCATGTTTAATTTCTACGATTTTGGAATTAATTTGTTGAGTCCAGAGGACAAGGTACACAAACCATAACCTTGTGTAGTTAAAATTAGGAATCTTAGCATCCGTTTGGTTGGGGTTAAACGAGGAGGATAGAAAATAAGAAAGAGAAAAATCAAGTAAAAATCGATTTTATGTATGTTTGGTTGAAGAGGAGGGGAGGATGGGAAATTGGTGGCCCCCCCCCCCCCCCCCTATTTGGGTAGAAAATAGAGGGGAGAGAAATAGTTGTAGTCAATGATTGAACCACTCCCTTCTTTCTTTTACGTGCTAGACTTGCTAGTTTCTTTTTCTCTTTTTATTTTGTTTTATTTTCGATTTAACTAGAACTATTTTTTTAAAAACTTTTTTTTTTGGGCATGATTTTTCTTTTTTAATAAATTTGGGTTATTGCCTTTCTTTTTTGGTTGTTTGCCACTTTTTTGTTTTAATTGGGTATCATTTTTCAATAAGGGCATATGAGTAAATTTATAAATTTTTCTTTTCATTACTTCACTTTTCCACCTCCAACCAAACACAAATGAGGGAAACTAAAATCTCTTATATTCTCCAACTTTTTTTTATCCTTTTCCCTATTTTCTATCCTTCCACATTTCCCTTAGAATGTCTTTAGTGTGATTGAAGCCAAGTTTAAGATCAGGACAAGCCAAGGTTCAAAAGCAAAAAGTCCCAAAGTTTCTAGAATCTTGACTTCAACACTATTCTAGCTTGACCTATGGAGATTTACTTATCTCGATCTATCAAGATTCATGCAAATTCAATCTTTTGGTTTTGATTCATGCAAATTCAATTTTTTGGTTTTTTTTTTTTTTTTTTCTTTTAGCTATTTGGTCTACAATTTTTTTGGTTATCAAGTCGATTATATAAGCAACCTTAAAGCATGTTCTTCAAGACTTTTGGAGAGTCAAGTTTTGTTCACAATCATTGGAGATCTTCCAACACTCTCTTGAAGAATTAACTGGATATCCAAATCAAGTTTTGAAGGTTTGGTGATTGAAGTGAAGTTGCCGGAATCCAATAATATCAAGTTCCTAACATAAATACTTAGGTTGGTACTTGAAGTCGTGAGGAGGTTCACGTTCAACGAAGTCTAGAATAGAAGAGTTTGTGGATTCAGAGTTGTATGGGGCCAGTCACCTTAGTAAGTACTACATGAGGTAAATGTAGATTTATAGTCAAGTCCATTGTATAAACTTCCATACTATTCATAGTGGATTTTGTTTACCATTGTTGTTAGGTTAAACCCTCTTAGTAGTTTTTTGTATTAGACAAATTTTTCCAATAGCTTTTCCTAGATCATTATATCATTGTCTCTGCGTGATTTACTTTATGTGATATGGTATTTGAGTTAACCAATCAAGAACGAACACCTAATTGGACTAATAATTAATTTGGTTTAAAATTAGTATAAGTTGGCACAACCTATTAGGAATGCAAACTAATTTTTCCGACTGCTCACAATGGGCGAACACAAAGAGAGGTAAGACTATGCACCAAAATGATTGGGTTGTCAGAAAATTTCCATACTAAATAGGACTTTCAATGTACAAAAGAACTAATGAGAGTGAGAAAATAAGAACCAAATCAAGTGCACAAATAATCAGGAAAGAAATGTTAAATAATAGAACCCACTTGATAATATAATAGCACAAGTACAATGTCACTTGATTACAATAGATCATAAGAACTGATGATGCAAAAAATCGTCAGTATGAACTCCTCGTCGATACAGATGGATGAAGGCGTTGACTTCGTCTAGAGACGAACTTGTTGGTGCTATTCTTCTCTCCTTGTCAATATGGATGGACGAAGGCGTTGGATTCGTTTAGAGACGAGCCTGCAATAAGATATGAAATAGAGAAATGTGGACAAATCGGTGTGGTGTTTGCCAAACACCCTCCGATGATTAAGTTAGAATGAGATTCAATTGAACTATATTGCAAAAGAATTCAACTTGAGAATGGTTTTTGGGGTGAGAGTTTTGTGTACCTTTGCCTTTGGTTTGTGTCGGTTTTTATAGCCCTTATATTCATTGTTTGAATGAATATTTGCATTCATGAGATATGGAGTTGTTGGTATTAATGGCTGGCTTTTATTGCCTGCCAATGGCTATTCATCTGTTAATGCCCTTACGTTACTCCTTAGCTGTCTTGGCCATTGAATGTCTTTTATAGCTTTGTTCATCATTAATGTCTGTACGTTACGTCTTACATTGAATAGCATTTAATTCGTCCGTCAAGAGATGGATGATCTTAACACTCATTAGTAATGAATGCAGAGGCATTATAGACTTCAATGGCCTTTTGCCTGTTGGTCCGTCGGTTGCGCTTTTGCCTATCTGGCGCATTAACATTTACTCGTCATTTATGGGGAATTCATTTAATGTATACTGTAGTCGTTCATCACATAGACAACGTTGGCTTTCTCTTCTTTTGGACGAGGGTGATTTTTCTCCTCATCAGTTGCCCCCCTATCCTACCGTCGTCTTTAGGGATGTGGTTGGAATATGAAAGGTAACATCGCTTTGACTTTTGTACCTGTCCCATTTATTATGATAGATGTTTTCGGTCTCGTCATGACACGTATTAGTTTGTGATTATTTGAACATGCTGGAGCCATTTCTTGGGTTTCCCGCATCTTTTTTTTTTTTTTTTCTTGATTAATCATGTATGGACAAAGATATTTTGTATTGTGTATCAACGATACTTTTAATGATTCATTGTCTATGAACGACGATAGTTTGTATCTTGTATCAAAGATACTCTTTTAATGATTCATCATGTATTGACAATGATAATTTGTATTGTGTATTGACGATACTTTTCTAATGATTCATCGTGTATGGACAATGATAGTTTGTATCTTGTATCAACGATTCATCATGCATTAACGATGATAATTTGTATCGTGTATAAACGATTCGCTATGTAATAAAAATGACAATTTGTATCATGTATTAACGATTCATCGCGTATTGATGATGATAATTTGTATAGTGTATAAATAATTCGTCATGTTATTAACGATGACTATTTGTATTGTGTATTAATGATTCATCGTATATTGATGATGATAATTTGTATCATGTATTAATGATGACAATTTGTATCATGTATTAACGATTCATCATGTATTGACGATGATAATTTGTATCGTGTATTAATGATGACAATTTGTATTATGTATTAACAATTCATCATGTATTGACGATGGTAATTTGTATCGTGAATTGATGATGATAATTTGTATCGTGTATAAATGATTCATCGTGTATTAACGATGACAATTTGTACCGTGTATTAACGATTCATCGTGTATTAACGATGACAATTTGTATCGTGTATTAATGATTCATCATGTATTGACAATGATAATTTGTATCGTATATTAACGATGACAATTTGTATCGTGTATTAACGATTCATTGTGTATTGATGATGACAATTTGTATCATGTATTAAACGAGGATAATTTGTATGAACGATTCGTCGTGTATTAACGATGACAATTTGTATCATGTATTCACAGAGATGTATCATGTATCAATGATATAATTTGTATCATGTATTAATGATGTATCATGTATTAACGAAGATGTATCATGTATTTGTATCATGTATTAATGATTTATCATGTATTGACGATGATAATTTGTATGAAATATCGTGTATTAACGATGTATATTTTAAAATTTCCACACACACACACATATATATGTAGAAGCATACTATATTTTATCAATATTTTCTATGAGTTACGTATTCTCATGGAAAATTACTTTGTCTCTCTGAAGACTTCACTTTTATTGAGACAAAATGACTTCAATGGAATACAACTTTAATGGAAACAAAGTTAATCCTTGGAAGGGATATGAATTGAGAAACATTTTTTTAGGGCCTTATTGGTAATACCTTTTTCAATGCTCAATGTTTCATGGATGAGGTGATATGTTCCTTGTCATGAGGAACATACGAGGTCTCCCATGCTGAATCTTTTGATTTTAGTCCTTTTGCTGGATGATGATCTATGTGTTCGTCTCATTTCCTTCTTTTGCTGACCATTCCTTTGGATGCACATGGGCATCCTCTACATTCATATATTTATGTGCCTTGTGAAGCAATTCCATCATTGTCTTGGGTAGGGTTTTGGTTATGGAGAAATAGAAGTCTCCAGGCAACAATCCGGCTTGGAATGTTGTCAATACAACTTGCTCTTCTGCCTCATTGACTTGCAACAACTCCTTATTGAAGTAGGTTACATACTGCCTCAAAGTTTCTCCTTCCTTTTGATGAATGTTGAGAAGATGTCTAGTTGGATTCTTGTGTCATTGTCCTCCGATGAAATGACGAACAAAACTCCTGTTGAGTTGTTCAAAGTTTGTAATGGTACTTGGGGGTATTTTGCTGAACCAGACTCTAGCTGCACCCTTTAGTGTAGTTGGAAAAGCTCTGCACATTACTTCATCCAGAGTCATCTGTAGATGCATTAGAGTTTTAAGGACTCAATTTGGTTTAAAGGATCCTTTGAACCATCATATGACTCGAGCTGAGGGAGGCGAAACTTTGGTGGAAGAGGACGATTCAACACCTCAGTGGTGAATGATGAATTTTTTCTCTGAATCATCCCATCCAGGTTCTCCACGGCTTTTTCTTTCATGGCATTCCTAAGTTTGTCCATCTCTCTCCTTATGCTATGGAGCTTACTTTCCATCCTGGATGAATTTTCTTATGAAGCTCTTGTCTTCCTTTGATCGTCATTGTTGTTCTTATGCCTTTCTTCATTTCTTTGATCACTTTGGGCTTCGACGATTTGCCTTAGCTCTGAATTTTGTCATGTTAGTTCATCGACACTTGCTATTAGTGCTTGAATTTGCTGCGCTGCTTGAGTGGAATCCATCTGGTATTAAGAGGAATTCTTTTGTAAAGAAAGGGAAAATGTATGGATTTGCAATCGTTCCCCACAGACGGCGCCAAAATAATGATGCAAAAAATCGTCAGTATGAACTCTTCGTCGATACAGATGGACGAAGGCATTGGCTTCGTCCAGAGATGAACCTGTTGGTGCTGTTCTTCTCTCATTGTCAATATGGATGGACGAAGGTTTTGGATTCATCTAGAGACGAGTTTGCGATAAGATATGAAATAGAGAAATGTGGACACATCGATGTGGTGTTTGCCAAACACCCTCTGATGATTAAGTTAGAATGGGATTCAATTGAACTATATTGCAAAAGAATTCAGCTTGAGAATGGTTTTTTGGGTGAGAGTTGTGTGTACCTTTGCCTTTGGTTTGTGTGGGTTTTTATAGCCCTTGTCTTCATTGTTTGAATGAATATCTGCATTCATGAGTTATGGAGCCGTTGGTATTAATGGCAGGCTTTTATTGTCTGCCAACATCTATTCGTCTGTTAATGCCCATATGTTACTCCTTAGCTGTCTTGGGCATTGAATGTCTATTATGGCTTTGTCTGTCATTGATGTTTGTACGTTACGCCTTACATTGAATAGCATTTAATTCATCTGTCAAGAGATGGACGATCTTAACATTCATCAGTAATGAATGCGGAGGCGTTATAGACTCAATGGTCTTATGCCCGTTAGTCCATTGGTTACGCTTTTGCCCATCTGGCGCATTAACCTTTACTCATGTCATTTATGGGGAATTCATTTAATGTATGTTGTAGTCATTCATCACATGGACGATGCTGGCTTGATGGACGAAGCTAGCTTTCTCTTCTTTTGGATGAGGGTGATTTTTCTCCTTATTAAGAACAATAGAACAAAAACTGAAATTGACAAAGATTGGAGTACAAAGCCTACTCCTAATGGACAATAAACCTAAGTTATAAGTCTACTCCTAGATAGTTACATGCGAGGGGAAATCTCCATCCCTACGAGTATGGATTGGTCACTCTTAATAGATGATAAAATTGTTGGATAATGTGTTAGGGATTTTTCTTGTAGACTTCAATCTTTCAATAGTAAATAACAGGTGGTAGTTATTTTCAACTAATAACTACCATACAAATCAAGTAGGGGTGTTTAGTCGTAGGAAATAAATACCACTTACAAGTGTCATCTTTTTTGTCTATTTATCTTATTCATGGTATAAGTGACTATTATTTTATTTTATTTTATTTATTTTATTTTCATATAAACACATTCCCCACATCCATTTATATAACGTTTAGGAATATAAGTTTATCTAAATGGATGGTAAGTAGCAAATATATATTTTTGAATCACATCCACAGATTATTCTGAATGTAATGAACCAAATCAATATACTTGGCCATCTAATTTCCATATCACCTTGTTAGGTCTAGTGGACTAGGTGTTGGTAATCCATGACAAAAAGATTGAGTTTTGTTGATGTTATAATGTAAATTTATAAGTTCAAAGCGAAAGCCCAAGATTTGCTGAAGAAAATCAAGAATCTATAAGTTTGACTTCAAGTTTGACTGATTGAGGTGAGTTTGACTCTTGTTCAATTCCAAGTTCTACTGATGGAGAATCGCAAATTCAGTTTTCAGATCTCTGACATGATATATTAAATTTCCCATAAATGTGGGTTTTCATAACCTTAATGGAGAGTTTATATAAAGGCCCATTATGCACGACTTATTAAAAGGTTAGAGTGGTAGAAGCCCTATGTTTTTCAAAGAGTAGATTTGAGCCTCCACCTATTCAAGCCATGAGAGTTTAAGAGTATGTAGAGAAAAGTCAACACAGTGTTGCTATTGTCATAATGCAGATCTCATATGAAGCCATAAGGAAATTCAGTATACTTCAAAGTTGCTTTTCAACCTTCAAGTGGTTTTCTTGGTGTCACAAATGGGGAGTTTTTGTGATACAAATTTGGAATAGAAGAGTCTGTAGATTCGAAGTTACGTGTGGTCATGTCAGTAAGTATTACATAAAGTAGAGTAGATTTAAGGTTAAGTCTATTGTATAAACTTCAATTTTATTGTAGTGGGTTTATTTTCCTTGGGATTAATAGGTTGAATCCCTTTAGGTTTTTACTGTGAAACAGTTTGTTTCTAAGGTTTTCTTAAGTCACTATATTGTTGTCTTCTGTTATTTCTGTTGATTTTTCTGTTTTATTACTTTATTGGTGATATATTTAATCCATGACAAATAACCTAAAAATTCATTTGAATTCATAATTGATTAGAGCATTGGCACACCCAACTCTAAAAACTAACCCTCATGTGTCAAATGCCAAATCAATTTGGATTTGCTACAGTACCGTTCCAATGGTAGAACGGTAAGGCTGGATGTTTTAAAATTTTTTTATTCAATTTTATCTCTCAACTCCCCGTGTCATCTCTCTTCTTTAGATCAGATTCCAAGCCCTCTCTCTCACCCTCAAACCTCTCTCGCTGATCCTCAGATTAAACCCAAATAAACATTTTTCTTCTCCCTCTATTGAGCAGCAATCTTTCTCTCTCCTTTGGTCAGACTCTCCCTTTGTGCTCTTCCTCTTTCTCTCTTACTAATTTTTTCTTCTCTCCTTATCGCTCATGCTGAGTTTGGGTTCTCTCTTTTGCCAGCAATGTGGGTGTGGGTGATTGTGGTTTGTTGGATAGGTGTTGGGGGTGGTTGGGTTTGTGTATAGATTGGGTCGTTTGTGGGTTTGTATATAGATTAGGTTTGTTCTAGCGTGAGTCTCGGTGAGTTGGTATCATGGTGTTGGCCACAGCAAGTCGGTGCCATAACATTGGCCATAATGAGTCGGAGTCAAAGTGGGTCATGATGATGGCATGAGGTTTGATTGATTTTTTAGGTTTGCAATTTGGCATTGATTTTTTGTGGTGGTTGGTGGATGTGGATTTGCGGTAGTGACAATTGTAAGGGTGGGTTCCAATCTAATGGGGTGGCGGTGGTTGGTTGTGAATGGTGGTGGTGATTGGCTTTTGGGGGTGGCTTGAGTGTTTGTTTGGTTTTAATAGAGAGATTTTTTTAGATTATTTTATTGTGTTGTAATCTTAAAATAGAATCTGTAATATAAATTGTATTGTAAAGCGACGTATTAAAATAGATAAAGTAGATTTTTGATATATTAAAATAATATATTTGTAAAATACCTTATTCTAGTGTGCTTTTTTAATTTTGCAATTCGGCCAATATATACTATCATGCAGTGGGTTCAATGCTCTCATTAACTGCATGAGATAGCAAGAATTCCACATTAACCTGTCCTCCATGTCCCCCTCAAAAAAAAGAAAAAAAGAAAAAAGAAACCCAATCATTTATGCAATTAAAGATCAACCACTAGTTCCTTATCTTTTAATCTGACTCTCTTTACTTTACAGTCTTTCTTTTCACACTTTTGAGCAAGCCACGGCATGCACATTTAACTGACCAGATCACAGTCGCAACAGTTTGTCTAATATTGCTTTGATGGGCTGATCAGTTCGAATGGCTTTTGAATTCGAATGATTGAGGTAAAATTTCCTGGGTCTAGGGTCTCGAATTGAGCTTAGTGTTCGGGGAGACTCTGTAGATCACGTGTGAGGACTTTGTAGCTCGCATGCGATGAGATTTCACCGTGTGAGCTCGAACCAATTTTTTCTGGCTCGAGATATTTTGTGTCTCGCTGGAGGAGATTTTGTTGTGCGATTGCAGTTCGCACTCAAAAGTGAATTTTGAACTCGCACCTTCCAGTTCGCACTCGAAGTGAACTTTGCGAACTCGCACAGATTTTGCAGTTTGCTTCGAAGTGTACTTTGGGTTCGAAGTGGTACGAAGCAAATTTCACGAAGTTGTGCGAAGTGGGTCTGAATTGGTGGGAACTTGAAGAGATTGGTGCTCGCACTGGTGCTAAGAGGTTCACACTGGTGCGAAGTTCTCTGGGTTCGATTTTTCTGGTTCAAACGGATGCATCAAATTTAATATTGTTGTTTCAATTTGATTCACACCAATGGCTTTTGCGCAGGCCTGATTTAAATTAATCGTGGTGGCAGTTCCTGGTCTCGAACCTCAAGACCAAATTTGATTTTCATGTTCATCGCAGCAACATGGTCGCGCGCAAGTAAACATGCTATCCTCGCATGGGCCTCAAAGTAAGTCTTCGGCTCTGTCGGTATTGATTATTTTTTTCATTGGCAAGTATTAACATGTAGTTTTGCACATGTTTCGTTCATCAAAGCCACACGTGGACATTCCTTCTAATTTAAGGTCATATTCATACGCATCTTCTGTCCTCTGTGTCTTTCAATTAAAGGTCATTTGTATCCTTTGATCGCGCACATAGCCCTTTCTGCCACATACCATGTTTGACTATTCTGTTGTTCTTATGAGTTTAGACTTTGCCCTAGGGCCGGCTGAATAATAGATGTAATTTTTTTTTTTATTTGAGAAACACACACATATATATATAGGAGAAGGGGATGAATAATTAATGCAATTGTACAAAGCCCCCAAATAAAAGAAGGCATCCACTTGAATATATATATATATATATATATATATATATATATAATATTTATCTATATATTTTAATTAAAAAAAATATTTTAGTCTCTTTATTGGTCAATAAATTGCATTAAAAAAACTCCATATCTTAAAATATAGAAAATTAAATATGAAAAAATAAAAATAGTTAAATTTCAGCTAAATAAATTAAATTTTAAATTTTAAAAGATAAATTCATTAACTCATTTTTAAAATATGATAAAATCAAAATTAATACCAAGCAAATTTATTAATAATACAGCATAATTATCTTGAAATATATTAAAATAAAAATTTCTAAATGTAAAGAAAAAATCTCTCATCTTTCTATCTCTATCTATATTCTTTTCTTTCTTTTCTTCCTCTTGGTTCTTTATCTTTTTCTACAAGCTCAGGCATTCCTTTTAAGTTATATTTTTTAATCTACTTGATTGATAGGATAAGGACAACACGCTGAGTCTTCATTCTTGATATTTTTCTATAAGCTCAGTCATTCATTTTAAGTTATATTTTTGGGTAAATTCCAAAATCCACTTCTGAGATTTGGGTTAATATCAACTAGGTCCAAGACATTTCAAAATTGACCAATTTAGTCCATAAAGACTATTTTGTCCCTAAACACCACTAAACAACGTTAACCTCTGTTAGTTTCTCTCTCTTCTCTCTGTCCCTCTCTGTTACTCTCCCCTCTTCCCTCCTCCCTCACCCTCTCTCCTCAGATCAGCTAACCACTCCTTAGATTAGCCACAACCACTCAGATTAACTACTACAACAACCACAACACAATTTTACTACCCATACCAAAACCCAGTCAAATCTGCTCCAACAATATCCAAATCCTCCAACACATAGAAAACTCACCACCACATCAAAACCCAAAACCACCCCCATTGCAAATTCATTCCATATTGGAACCCACCACCACCATCACTGGCCACTAAACCCAGCAACCACCTCTGGCCACAAAACCCAGTGACCACCACCGGCAACAAAACCCACCCAAACCCACATCAATAAAACCCAAATCCAAAAGTTCCAATCACCACTTCGTAATCCACAACCACCTCACTGCAAATCCACCCTAGGTCAAAACCCATAACCACCTCCATTTCAAATCCACCCCAAACAACCACCGACCACAAAACCCAAATAAAAAAAACTCAAACCCACCACAGATTGGAATCCACCACCGAAATACCCACAACAAACCAGAACCCATCACCAGCAACCAATCACCACAAACAACCACCATAACCACGATCCACAACCAACCCAGACCACCAAACCCATGCACCACTGCCGTTGCCAGAGAGAAGAAAGAGATAAAATGAAAAGGGTGAGTCAGAGAGAGGAGACTAGGTTAGGTTGAAGAGAGAGGCCTGAGGGAAAAGAAGAGCAAAGTGCAGAGAGGTTAGGGTTAGCAAAAAAAAAAAAAAAAAAAAACGCAAAGAGGTCAGAGGAAAGAAGAACGAAAGAGATAGAGAGAGAGCAGACCTGTTACGTTTGAGAAAGGAGAGAGAGAAAAGAAAAAAAAAAAGGAAGTAAAATGACTAACAGATGCTAAAAAAGAAAGGACAAAATTGTCTTTTTAGGATGAAATAGGTAAGTTTTAAAATATTTTGGACTTAGTCAAATATTATCACAAACCTCGTGGTTTGTGGAATTCACCCTATATTTTTTAATGGACACGGCTTGTGTCCAGTGGAAATTTTCACTGGTCACGTTGGATGATGGACACGTGTCCAAGAGTGCTCACTCATTCATTTTAAGTTATATTTTTTAATCTACTTGATTAATAGGACAAGGACAACACACTGAGTTTGCTCTTACACTTGCACAATCCCTAATCCAGCCACACGGGCCACACCCAATGTATAACTACTCAAATTAATATTTTTTTTTATGCAAGTTTTTACTTTATCAATTATTATTAGTTATTATATCAATTAATAATTTGACGTATATTATATCAACTCATTTATATTTTAGTAATATTAATTTATTAAATTACGTAATAAATAAAAAAATAGATTTTAAATAAAAAAATTTAATTAATATTATTTAATTACTATTTAAATATAAAAAAGATTTCACCTAAAATTTTCGAGCCTCCGAAATTGTTGAGACGGCCTTGCTTTGCACTAACCATTTTTCAGACAGGACCAATTTGATTAACAAATTAATCATACTCTCTTAAGACCACCAATTAAAGCCACTAAATATCATTTGTTAGCCGTTATTTCTTGTGGCTCGCTTGTTTTATTTTGGCTTTGTTTAGCCATCCATGACAGTAAATGGCAGAGGCAGACCACATGAAGGTAATAAACCATAATTTTAACAGCGATATCAAAATAGCAATAGAACTGAGACTTGAACATTGGGTCGGCCATATGGAATTAACACTTACAACGTAACAGCTGTCGTCTTGCCATTATTGGAAAAGTAGCAGAATTTTCTAGTCTCCATTTAAGACCAATTTGATCAAAATGGCAGATTCTTTACCACTCTATTGACATCGTCAAATTTCTTGAATGGCATCAGCCATTTGGAATAAACTCTCAATAACCAACAAGTATTGTTGATTCTCAAAAACATAAGAATTGACAGAAACCTGTTTTGACATCCATAGTTTCTCATATTCCTTAGTCTTCAAATAAGAACATCGAATCTAATGGGCCTGTTTCACCCATTGATTCATTGGCAATTTCGTGCCATTCAAAATTACATTTCTCAAGTTTTACTTCTTGACTTAGATTGTTGGTGAATTTTTCATCACTCAACTCATCTTAATTATAAATTAGCCATTATTTTCCATAGAATGAATATGGTCTTCATTAGCAATTTCTTGTCCACTAACATTACTTCAAGCTAAGAATCACAAGACATTTCATGTCCTCCAAACTCTAATTCTTGAGCATTAATAAACTTTTCCTCATCTTTTTTATTTTATTTTAGATTGAATACTTTTATTTGGCATAAATGCATTTTTGGTTCCTACATTTTGAAGCTATTTCAATTTTAGCCCCTACACTTCTATTTTACCACTTTAATTTTGTCCTTAAACAAAAAAAAAAAACATTCCATTTTAGTCCTTACTATTACTCACTTAACGGAAATATCCTACGTGGTAGATGGAGTGCACTATTAACACAGTAAATACTGACGTGTTTATTAAAATAGTATTAAAAAATATAGCATCTAATTTAAAAAAAAAATTTAATTTATCAATTTTAACAAAATAAAAAAATAAAACAACAAAATTAAAATTCAAAAAATACATAAATTTAGATTTGGGTTCATCTTCAACAAGAAGACAATGAACACAAACCCAAATTTAAACACAAGAACACATACTCAAATTTTCTAGCACCCTTTCTTGTCAACCAAACACAAAAACACACACAAACCCGGCAACTGACCTTTCTTATCAACCAAACACAAAAAAACAAAGGCGTAAATGCAAACACAAACCTAGCAATCCCAGCAAGAATACAAACCCAGCAATCCTAGCAATCCAGCAATCCCAAACACCAACAATAATACAAACACAAACCCAGAAATCCATCTCTAGCAAACCCAGAAAACCCAAATGCAAACACAGCAACCAAACACAAGCCCAAATCCGACTAGGTCGAGTCGCTCCCCCTTCAAATCTCTTCTCTCTGTAACAAAAATCTGACCCCACCCACCACCTGAACTAGCCAACCACTGCGACTACCAAACACAAACCCAAAAAGTAATATTTTTCTCTTACCCACAATTTTCTTGACTAGCTCCATCCAAACTCATCCATGGAATCTCAGAGACCAAAACTCAAGCCCTAAACAAAGACCAAAACTGAAGAATCTTAGCTACACAAATTCACCCAAATACTCAAACAGATTCGTCCAAGCCCTTTTTTTTTCGCATGACCTGCACCTCAAGAAAGCAGTGAGAGTGCGAGAGAGACCTTTGGTAGCGTGCTGCGGCTTTGGTGGCGAGCTACGCCTTGAGCAAGTAGTGGCTCCTTGTAGTGGTGCTCAATTAATATAGAGAGAGAATCCAAATGGGTAAGAGGAAATAGAGCGAGTGAGAGTGATCTTTCTCTTGAAGGAAATAGAAAATGGGTGGAAGAGCTATGTGTGTGTGGGTATGGGTTGGTTTGAAAGGAATTTATGGGTGTTTCAGTGGGTTTACGCCAAGAAAGAAACCATGGGTTTCTACCGAGAGAGAGAGAGAGAACAATAGAAAAGAAAGAAAAAAAAAAAAATAGAAGAAGAAGAAAGAAAAAGAAAAGAAAAAGAAATATGAAGAGACGGAGAAATAGTGATTTGGGAAGAGGAAGAAGAAGAAAGAAGAAAGAAGAAAAAGAAAGAAGAAAGAAAGAAGGAAAACAGAATGAGAGGCGGAGAAACTGAGAGAAAGAGATCTGGGAAGAAAAAGAAGAAGAAAGAAGAAATAGAAAGAAGAAAGAAAGAAGGAAAATATAGAAGAAAAAGAAACAGAGTACAAACAAAAACACATACAAATCTAAATTTCACCATTTTTTTTAAATATCTTTTTTATTTATCATTTTTATAATTTTAAAATTGATAATTTTTTTTTAAAACTAGAGGTTGACACGGATATTGACGAAATATTTTTTAATATTATTTTAATAAATACATCAATATTTATTGTATCAACGATGTATTTCGTTTGCTACATAAGATATTTCCATGAAGTGAGTTAGGTAAAGATCAAAATAAATTTTTTTTGTTTTGTTCTTGCCTTTTTGGGGCAAAGTAGCAGAAAAGATTTTGAAAGGAAAAAATTAGTAAAGGAAAAGGTAAAAGATGGGATTCAAATCAAACAATTAAACTGGTTCCATTTTGCATACGTTTTAGGCAACCTTTTTCAGCTAGTGAAAATTGCTGACCAGGAAGTCTGCGTCAATAAGCAAGAACACTGGCATTTTCATACCAACAGAGCCGAAACAGCAGAAGTTGCTTCAACTAGATGATCAGCAACTACACTGTACTTCTAACCACAAAGAAAACTCTAATTGCGGATTTGTGCGCATGTGCTGTTTTTCATAAGGTAACCAAATGCAAAAAAAAAATTGGGAGCAATCATAATGATTAAAGGATGGTCTGCAAACTGCGTGCTGTCTGCTTCCATTTTCATCTTGTACAGTTGTACGTACTACTGTTGTGTTCCTTTCATGTTTATTCTACTGCTAGAAATTCTTTGAGGCATGGCCAGCGGATTAATGACAATGAAGAAACTCTGGTTTCGGCTGGAAGAGAGTTTGAATTAGGATTCTTTAGTCCTACTGGAAGTTCTGGCAATAAAAGATATGTTGGAATATGGTACGAGTGGGATAAGCGAACAGTTGTATGGGTTGCCAACCGAGATCGCCCGCTTAACAATGCCGCTGGAACTTTCGGAATTGGAACAGATGGCAACATCCAGGTACTGGATACGAGTACTGGGAACGTTCATTGGTCTACGGAATATCATTCGTGTGATTCGTGTACAACTACGCATAGGATTGTAAATCTCACGGATTCTGGAAACCTGGTGTTATACAATAATGAGAGCGGGCTCAAATTCTGGGAGAGCTTTGACCATCCAACTGATACATTTCTTCCAGGCATGTCGATGAATGCAAGAATGAATTTGACTTCTTGGAGAGGCGGTGATGACCCTGGAAATGGCATCTTCACGTTTATGCTAGATCCAGTAGTAGGAGATATGAACACGCTAATCATCGACAGAAAGGGAATTACTTACTGGAAAACCGTTAAGGATGATCAATTCTCTTTCTTCGACAATTATATTTCAAGTTTGTACTTCTCTTCCATCATCACAGGAGGAGGTTGTAATAATCCATATAGTCGAAGTTGTAATACTTTTGATAATGGAAGGTTGGTGATGAATTTTAGTGGGAAGATAGAGTATTGGGAACAGAACATGAATAGGACTTGGTCCTTGATAAAGGCGGAGCCCAGGGACAATTGTAGTGTGTATAAGTATTGTGGGAAATTTAGTTGCTGCAATCCAAAAAATAAATTGGAATGCAAATGTTTGCCAGGGTTCGTGCCCAATGTCCCTGAGAAGTGGCATTCTGGAGATTTTTCGAATGGGTGTGCCAGAAATTCCACGTCCTGTGGTGACTCCCACACTTTTTTGAACTTCAAGATGTTAATTGGGGAAACCCCAGAGCAAAAACTTACAGTAACAAATGAAACGGAATGCAATGAGAAGTGCCTTAGAAGCTGCGACTGCAAGTCCTATTTGTATAAAGAAGGCTTATGCTGGATTTGGACGCAGGATTTATATAATCTTCAAGACGAGTATCCTGATGGTTATAACCTCTCTGTCCGTGTAGCAATTTCCGATATAGGTACTCTACTACTAACTACATGAATTTGCTTCATCAATTTATTAAATTTCCGATTTAACAACCTCTAAAATGTTATTAACTAAAGTAGTATTATACTTTTATAAAAACTTATAAACACCTCTTGAAAATAGAAGATGTTAATGAAAATAGCCATAAACAACTGAGTACACAATAATAGTAGTATTACGTAGTTACTACTAACTGAAGAAATTTATACGTTTAATAAGGCCAAGTATTATTTGTTTATGTTCACTCGCTATTTGAAACTTGATACTTTTGCAGAGCCAACTGTACGAAATTGTAAGCCTTGTGGCACAAACATGATCCCCTATCCACTAAGCACGAGCTCAAGTTGTGGTGATCCTATGTACTTCAGTTTCGATTGCAACACTACCTCAGGTCAAGTTAGTTTCAAGGCACCAAGTGGTACATACCAAGTCACCAGTATCGATCCAAATACACGGAAGTTTTTTATCCAAGTCAAGGATGGACGAAGTCTACGGCTAAACCAGACTTTGCCATTTAATTTAACTAGCCCAAGAAGCTCTAGTTCTAATATTTCATCTCAAGCCACAAATGAGGTTGAGATTGTTTGGGACCCACCGTTGGAGCCAATCTGTAATTTAACTGCAGATTGCAAGGATTGGGCAAATTCAACTTGCAAATCAGCAAGTGATGGGAAGATGAGGTGCCTTTGCACCAAAAGCTTTCGATGGAATGACACAAATTTAAGTTGTACGAAAGGTTAGATTCTATAATCTATATGATGTTTTGCAAATTAATTATAATTATTTTGTTACAAGGAAAGAATTAGACTAATGTTGCGCATGGCTAAGGTGTGTTTAAAAAAAAAAAAAAAAAAAAAAAAAAACAGAAACCCATAGTTTTATCTTCGATAGTTGAGACACATTAAATCAAATGCTTTTAAATGGAACACTTTAAATCCCATATGTTTAGAAATGTACATTTCATGTGTGAGTGTGAGGGTGGAATTTCTTTGGGGTTTTTGGGATAAATTTATGAAATCCTAGGTTTGAAATCCTCATTTTTCAATTATTCAACCATTTTATTTTACCAAGTTCAATGGTAGTCAGATTAGTCAACGTTTATATGTTTCAATGCAACAACAAGATATTATTTGTAACAAGTAATTTTGTTGGCTGGTTAATTGGTCACATTTTATTCATGAAATGGGTTGGATAACTTGGATTGGTATTAGTCTGGATACAGCAAAATATTCTATTAGATTAGGACTGGCTATTTAACTTCTACTTATTGTCATTTACTTAAATCATTTGAACCTGTTCACTGTAACCAAACATGATGTGAGAGATTTCTATTCACATCTATATATTGAAGTATCACTACTCTTCTTTCTTTCTTATAGTATCTTCACCATCAAGAAAAAGGATGACATTGCTTCTTTTTGTTGGAATAACAAGTATGATTGTTCTGTGCGCCATTATTTCTATTTCTATGTACATATGGCGAAGAAAGAAGACCAAGAGAAAAGGTAATCACTTTGCAAAATGCATACAATGCAACATGCATAGCTTTTGTTAATTTGAATCAGAATTAAACCAGTTATACGTTCTTTCATATAATTAACATGTGAACTAAGATACATTAATGGCTTCTATATTTAGAAAATAAGGAAATTGATCGAAGAAATCAAGCACATCGCATGTTATGCAGTGAAAGCCATGTCCAAGACTTGATAGATTTAGGTGAGTTCAAAGAAGAAGATGAGAAAGGCATAGATTTACCTTTTTATGATTTGGAAAGCATTATAGCTGCTACAGATAGCTTCTCAGATGAAAACAAGCTTGGACAAGGAGGCTATGGGCCTGTTTACAAGGTAATTCCAGCAACATTTATTGGTCATATTCATGTCTACTTGTTTTGGTAAATGGTAATATTAACTGTGCATTGGAAATTTCGGTCCTAGGGTAAGCTTCCAAGTGGTCAAGAAATTGCAGTAAAGAGACTTTCAAGAGTCTCAAGCCAAGGTTTAAAAGAATTTAAAAATGAGGTGGTATTGATTGCAAAACTTCAGCATCGGAACCTTGTAAGGCTCTATGGATATTGCATAGAAGGGAATGAAAAGATTTTACTTTATGAGTACATGCCTAACAAAAGTTTAGACTTCTTCATATTTGGTTGGCTTCTAAACCTAATCCTATTATTTTACTATCCATCTTATCTTGACTTTGTTTCTTACTTTAGTTTCTAAAATTATTCTCTCATATGCAAAATGGAACTTTGCAAGATCAAAAGCGAAGTGTGATTCTGGATTGGGAGCTGCGTTTCAACATTATTTTGGGAATTGCTCGAGGGCTTCTTTATCTTCACCAAGACTCTAGATTAAGGATCATTCATAGAGATTTGAAAACCAGCAATATTCTTCTAGATCACGAAATGAACCCCAAAATATCTGACTTTGGATTGGCGAGGATTGTTGGTGGCAAACAAACAGAATTAATCACAAGCAGAGTAGCTGGAACTTAGTAGGTTTCATATAGATAGTATGATTATTGTAGCTAATTATTTATTTATTATGGAAAATCTTCAATCTTCTTAAATTTATTTTGACAATATGCACACTAGTGTCTACTAATATTATAATTTATAACCATTGAAATGTAGTGGCTACATGTCACCGGAGTACGCATTAGATGGAATCTTCTCAATCAAATCCGATGTTTTTAGTTTTGGTGTAGTTCTACTTGAGATTATAAGCGGAAAGAAGAACACTGGTTTTTATCGATCAGAACAAGCAAGTAGCCTTCTATGTTATGTAAGTGTGTTGAATTTTCATAACTGTCTAGGTTTGTGTCACTTTTTGCTTTATTCTTGGTTATATGTAGGTGTGTTGAATATTCTAATCATCTATGCTTTGGTAATTTTTTTACTTCATGCCAATTTTTGTTTACTGTCACAGGCATGGAGACTCTGGACCGACAACAAGCTGTTGGATTTAATGGACGAGACCCTACGGGATACTTGCATTGCAGATCAGTTTGTGAAGTGCCTAAATATTGGCCTCTTATGTGTACAAGATGAGCCAAGTGATCGCCCAACCATGTCAATTGTAATCAAGATGCTTGATGGTGAAACGGTGAACCTTCCAACTCCCAAACAGCCTGCTTTTTTCATAAGAAGAGACCAGTCCAGCTCAACTTCTTCTAATAGACCTGCATCAATTATTGAAGTAACGAATAGTCTAGAAGGACGATGATGCATGCCAAGGTTCTCATGAGTCTTGTTATTATTATTATCTTATAACTAGTCGCAAACCCACGCAATGCGTGGGAATATATAAATATTATGTAATGGAGTGTAATTTATAAAAATTAACAATTACTTCAAGTGTTATCTATTTATAAAAAATAAAAATAAAAAAATAAAAAATAAAAAAGATTTTTACAAGTATTTTTTATCTCTACAAATATATCATAATATTATTTTTTGTATGTTTGATTAATTTTTTTAAGGTGAATCATATTCTTCTAATTTCTGTTGTAGTGTGTTATATTTGCCTCATATACAACTAAACTTTATAAGTTTCAAATTTATTATTTAAATTTCTCATCTCTTAAATAATAAGGAGATTATCAATATAATAAAAACTTATCACAAAATTACAATTTATGTTAACCAAAATGAAAATGAAATCAAAGGAATAAAATATAAACTTTTTAATAATTTATTAGTCAAACAAATGGTAGGCATATTCAAATTTATAGCCATGTAGATTGTGTTTTTATATACTCAAATTCTTATTTCCAAAAAAATTAAGTATTAACCCAAACCAAAATTCAACCAAACCTACAAAAGAAAGAGAGGACTTTGTGATGGGAAATTTTAAAAACACAATACCATAACACATATTTAAAAAAAAAATAAATAAATAAATAAAACACCATCAGCCTTAATCAGAGTTATAAGAAAGAACAAAAATCTAGAGAAAGAGAGAGTACTCACAATTTTTTCGTGGGCAAAATATGAATTAAATGGGAGAAATGATATCGAATTTATACAAAAATAAAATGAGGAGAAAAAGAGTAAAAATATAATAAATAAAAAATAATAAAGGAAGTGTAACGGTAAAGTAGAGAGCAGTGGGAAGATAAAGAAGCAAAAAGGGAAAGGAAATGTTGGAGGAAGTGTAACAGTAAATGATAAGTTGATGTGGCCATTGATATGGCTCAACAGAAGTGTAGCAACAATAAATGTATGCCTGATACGCCTAAGAGAGGTAACCCCGAGGTCCGGCACAATGTGCTCGATCACTGGCTGAGTATCGAGGATTGATGCGACCACATCCGAGGGATCCCCTAGAGGTCGGTGGTCCAAACCGATCACGAAGGAAGTCTGTATGTGATCCCCAAGAGGTCGGTCACCAAGAATTAATGATTCTAAAAGGAATCCACTCCCGAACACTAAACAAGTTCCAAGGAAATTCTTTGAATTCGTGAGGATCCCTTGGGATTCTGGGGGACGTGGGAATATGTGAGTGAGTGGGGAAAGAAATGATGGCCAACCCACTCAAGGAGGGCTATAAAAGAAGGTCTCAGCCATAGTAGAAGAGGTTGGACAAGGTAGAGAGAGAGAGAGAGAGAGAGAGAGAGAGAGAGAGAGAGAGAGGATAAAAAGAAAAACAACAGAGTACTGGAAAATCAGAGGAAAGTGAGGAAGAGGGTGAGAGGTAAGATATTGGCAAGAGCATATCAGACTAAGGTTGGGACCACATTAGTAGGAACGAGATAAAGCCCACATATAAATAAAGTGAGGGCCTAAGTACAAGCACATGAGCAGTATTCGGTGCCCACAATTGGCGCCATCTGTGGGAATCTTACTCGTTTTAGGGGATTTGAGTTGGTTTGATACTCTCTGATTATGGAAGGCCCGCAAGCTGGAAAAGGTTCTGTAGCGGGAAATCACTCAAGGGCCTCATCACGGGGCTAGAGGAGGCTAGAAAGAGAACGTATAAGGGAGCAGCAACACATGCAAGAGGGCCATGAGACGAGGGTAGACTCTGATGACGGATCTTTGCAAGGGGAGAGAATCGTGTCTTATGTCCCCGAGTGATCTTGTCAGAATGATCGGATAAGAGAACTGGAGAACCTGTGAAAACAAGTTAATGATTTGGAGATCAAGTTGAGAGGTCGACGCCGCAGAAGAGAACAAGAAGAGTCGTCTGTCAACCCCAATTACATTTCGGGGGCGTCGTCCCATGGCAACGGTTCTTATCAATCGAGGGAGAGATCTCGTGAGACAGTAGGGCGATGTAGCAAATCCCCCCACCATGGTCGACAGCGTTATCATAACACAGCTCTAAATGCTATGAGTAGAGCATTGAGAAGGGCGACCTGGTTGCCTTTCTTAGAGGAGATAGAGCGTGAGGAGATGCCAAGGCGGTTTACCTGCCCGCCATTTACAGTTTACGACGAAAAACCGATCCGATTGAGCATGTAAGTCACTATATACATATGATGTCACTTTATTCTCATAATGATGGGTTGATGTGTAAGGTGTTTCCGTCCAATCTTGAACCGATTTCTATAAGATGGTTTAATGGATTGAGGAAAGGTTCCATCCAGAGTTTTGGGGAGTTGATTCAAGAGTTCGACGCTAGGTTCATAACTTGTAGTAAAGTCCTGCAGCTCGTAGGTGCTTTGTTGTCAATGAGGATGAGGAGTGGGGAAACCCTTCGTTCTTACTCTAACAGGTATTAGGAACTCTATAATGAAATAAAAGGGGGGAACGAGTAGGTTGCCGCTAGCACTTTCTAGTTGGGTCTCCCTAAGGACTCAGAATTGAGGGACGCTTCGACCATGCGACCCCCTAAGAGCATGCATTAATTAATGAGAAGGATTGAAAAATATAAGAGATTAGAGGATGACCGCTTGCAGGATAAAGGCAAGGCCCCAACTTCCTCACAGTATCGCAAAGAATATCATCCTGACAAGTTTCAATAGAGAGCTACATGAGAGCCGAAGGCCCCTTGTAAGGGCTCGATGAGACGTACCGAAGGAGTTAATTTGACATTCAAAGAGCCCGTTTACAAAATCCTTGAACGTATTAAGAATGAGCCATATTTTCAGTGGCTGGGTAAGATGGGCGGTGACCTGGTAAGAAAGAATCAGAGTTTGTATTGTACCTATCACAAAGAGAAAGGTCACACAAAAAAGCAATGTTCTGTATTGAAAGATCACTTGGAACAGCTAGTGAAAGCAGGGCACCTTAAAGAGTATTTGGTCGAACAAGGGGGAGGGAACACATGCTAGGGGCCAGGGGGTTGAAACGACAGCACACATCCCCTTTGTTAGGAGTTATTGAGGTTATCCATGCAATCTCTCAAGGCGTAAGCTTAAATAGTCAGAAGGGTGTTCTGAGTGTAGCATCCACGTCTGAAGCAGACAATGAGAATCAACCAGAGAAAAAGCCTAGGAGGACGTGGGTCCTGATTACTTTTAGTGAAGTCAATTTGGAAGGGATGTCCTAGCCACATGTCGACGCTTTGGTGAGAACTTGTATGATTGGCGGTTTCCTGGTGAAGACAGTCATGGTGGATCAAGGGAGTGGAGCCGAAAACATATACCTCGACCTCTATAAGGCGCTAGGATTGAAACCTAAGGACCTAAGTGAGTACGACACCCCTCTGGTGGGTTTTGATGGAAAGGTAGTAATGCCCGAGGGGTAAATCAAGCTCCTAGTGGTAACCAAGGGTAAGGAAGTTGAAGTGAATTTTATTGTGGTTAATGCATATTCGCCCTACACTGCAATTTTGGGACGTCCCTGGATCCATATCATGGGGGCGGTGCCTTCGACGTTACACCAGAAGATCAAGTTTCCTACAGAGGATGGAATCGCGGTAGTCCATGCTAACTAGAAGGTAGCCAAACAATGTTTAGTGGCCGCAATAAATCACAAATTGAAGCAGAAAGAGCGGGTTGATTGGGAGTCATTATAGCAATTACTGATATCCGAGAGTCTGGTAGGTGTACTGTCGCATTCTGACAGGTACTTTCAGATGGGGAAAAACTTGTCGATGAAAGATCGAATGGAGACTTTGTTATCATTAGTGCAGAATTTGGACGTGTTTTCTTGGAACCCATATGAAGTGCCTAGGGTGGACTCGACTTTTATCATGCACCGATTGAACGTGGACCCCTTGGTCCCTCCAAAAAAGCAGAGACCTAAGAGAGCTGCAAAACCTTATGTTGAGGCTATGAAGAAGGAGGTGGAGAAACTAAAGAGAGTAGGGGCCATTAAAGAGATGTTTTTCCCAGAGTGGTTAGTCAACATGGTGGTTGTTAAAAAGAAGAATGGTAAGTGGAGGGTTTGTGTTGATTTCACCGACCTTAATTGAACATGTCCAAAGGACCTTTTCCCGGTACCGAAGATAGACCAATTGGTGGATGCAATTGTCAGGCACTAGAGAATGAGCTTTTTGGATGCTTTCCAGGGGTACCATCAAATAGCTCTAGTGCCTGAGGACCAGGAGAAAACCTCCTTCATCACGCTCGGTGGAAACTACCATTACATTGTAATGCCTTTTGGGTTGAAGAATGTAGGAGCCACTTATCAGCAAATAGTTACACGGATGTTTAAAGACCAGATCAGTAAATCTGTTGAAGTATACATAGATGATATGGTAGTCAAGACCAAGGAGAGTGGAGGACATACAATGGATTTGGCGAAAGTTTTCGGTATACTAAGACAGCACATGCTACGCCTCAACGCTGAGAAATGCCTCTTCGAGTAGGATTTGATAAGTTCTTGGGCTACATGATAATTACTCGGGGTATAGAGGTGAACCCCAACCAAATTACGACAATTCGACAACTACAACCTCTTAATAACCCAAAGGAGGTACAGAAAATTACCGAGATGATTTTTGCCTTGAATAGATTTGTATCCAAATCAGTAGATACAAGGGTTTTCTATGGATAGAGGAAAGTGATACAGCCTTCAAAGATTTGAAGGCTTACTTAGTGAGCCTGCCCGTTTTATCTTGACCGGAGCCTAGAGAGGACCTTTACAAGTATTTGGCAGTCTTCGACCTTGCTGTATTGATCAGACGGCACGAAGGGATCCAAAGGCCCATACATTACCTTAGCAAAACCCTAGTGGATGTAGAAACATGGTACTTGCCCTTGGAGAAAATGGTACTGGCCTTAGTGCATGCTATAAGGAAATTGCCACATTACTTCCAAGCCCACACCGCTTGGGTACTGATCAAGCACCCTTTATAATCTCTGTTAAGAAGATCTGATTTCACTGGAAGGATAGCTAAGTAGGGGACGAGACTAGAGACGTTTGACACACACTATAAGCCGAGAAATTCCATTAAGGGACAGGTGCTGGCAGACTTTGTTGCTGAGTTCACTCCCTCATTGAGGGCTTCTTTAATAGTATGCCAAGTTAAAGTTAAGCGATGGAAGGTGTATGTTGATGGTGTGTCTAATGCAAGGGGTTCGGGGGTCAAAGTCGTGCTGGTGTCTCCTGAGGGCGTAAGGTTGGAGAAGTCACTTAGGCTAAGATTCGGGGCTTTGAACAATGAGGCTGAGTATGAAGCCCTCATAGCCGGATTGCAGGTGGCACAAAAGCTTAAGATGGAGGAAGTAGATGTATTTTCAAATTCCAGGCTGGTGATGAATCAGATAGATGGGCTTTTCAAGGCCAGAGACCAGCGCATGTCTCAATACTTAAAGCTGATCAGGCATTTGTGTGCCAACTTCCGAGAAGTCAATGTAATCAGGGTACCAGGAAGCCAAAATAGCTACACGGATTCCTTAGCCACATTAGTGTCCTCTTCAGATGATTGTATTCCTCGAATGATACTAGTGGAATCCTTAGAGCGTCTGAGCATTGAACTGTAGACGATGGTGGCAACTATGTCGGAGCTGGGGCCAAGTTGGCTGGACCCCTATATGGCCTTTTTCTCTGATGGGTCTCTACCGAGGGATGCGAGAGAAGTCGAGAAAGTACGGAGAACATTCACTCGATTTTGGCTATCTGAGGACAAAAGACTATACCGACGCTCGTTCGAGGGCCCCTATTTGTTGTGCTTTCATCCTTACAGAACCGCTGAGTTATTAGCAGAGCTTAATGAAGGGATATGTGGTATTCACTTGGGGGGAAGGTCTCTAGCCCACCGAGCCATGCTCAGGGATTCTGATGGCCAAATATGCAACGAGAAGCAGTAGAATATGTTACAAGAAGTGGTTGGTGCCAGATACATGCACCAATGTTGCACCAACCAGGGGGAAATCTACACCCGGTCACCAGTCCTTAGCCGTTTGTCCAATGGGGGCTAAATATAATCAGACCTTTCCCAAGGGCTTCAGGGAATAGACTGTATGTGATAGTGGCGATGGACTACTTCATAAAATGGGTGGAGGCTGAAGCTTTGGCAAATATCAGGGATGTGGACGTGAAGAAATTCATGTGGAAAAACATCATTATAAGATTTGGAGTTCCCCAAACACTGGTGTTCGACAACAGATTATAGTTTGATAGTAAGGTCTTTCACGAATATTGTAGCAGCCTTGGGATAACCAAAAGGTACTCATCGCCCTCATACCCCTAGAGTAATGGGCAGGCCGAGGTGATGAATAAGATGATTATCAATAGCTTAAAGAAGAGACTAGAGGGAGCAAAGGGAAGTTGGGTTGACGAGCTATTGAACGTTCTATTGGTGTACTATACCGAACAACTCCTAAGAGGTCCACTAGCGAAACGCCCTTCTCCATGACTTACAGGACTGAAGCTGTGATACCTGTTAAGCATAGTTTGTTAAGTCTAAGGGTGGCTTGCGTTACACAAGGTCATAATGATGAAGGTATGGTTGGCAGTTTGGATGCTCAAGAAAAGTAAAGAGACATAATGTCTATACGACTTGCTAGTTATCAACAAAGGTTAGCCCAGGGGTACAACAAAAAGGTAAGGTCTCGGGGATTTGTATCGAGGGACCTTGTTTTACGAAAGGCCATGGGGAGTATGAAAGATCAAGATGCTAGAAAATTGGCTCTGAACTGAAAAGGGCCATACCAAGTGACTGCTACAGTCGGGGCAGGAGCTTATTACTTGGAGGACCTAGAGGAAAGACCTTTGCCCCAACCATGGATCATCTACAATTTGAAGAAGTACTATCAATGAATGTAATGTGTTGTAAGAAATGACTATCTTAAAATGTAAAATGATAGGGACAAGGGAGTTTAGTATATTCTAGTTAACGGGATCTTGTGTGAAGTAGTGGTAAATAATAGAGCATCCATGCATTTATTGTTTTTCCTAAAGGGCATAAGTCTGGCCTCAGCCTGACCCCGGTCACCAACCAGATGGACACCTTATGGTTTTCTTGAGGACAGAAGTCTGGCTTCAGCCTGACCCCGGTCACCAACCAGATGAAAACCTTATGGTTTTCTTAAAGGACAGAAGTTTGGCCTCAGCCTAACTCCAGACACCGACCAAATGGAAACCTTATGGTTTGCCTAAGGACAGAAGTCTGGCCTCGGCCTAACTCCAATCACTGACCAGATGAAATCCTTATTATTTGCCCTAAGGATGCATTTTAGCTATGCTCGGTATCGAACACAAGTAATAGCTTGCATTTGTTTTATAATCACTGCAATTTGATGAATGGTAGGGGAGTGCCCTAACTTTTTGTTAACTAACCAGCACGCACCAAGGTGGTGTATCAAATGTTAGCACCGAATGGTAAAACTCAAGAAAGTAACACTTAAGCAGTAACAAGGTATTGCCGAATGTTAACACTTAAACGAATTTTTATTGTGAATTTTAAGTTTGAAACTGTCACCTAGTATCCGAATTGTAATGTTACCAAATGTTTACGCTTAAAAATTTTCTGGCATGAGCATCAAAAACCTTAGTACTGGTGCTGAGTTAGTAGAAGTGTAATGAAAATAAATGGAAAGCATTATCTTTCACCATACAAATTCAATACATTGAAGAGAAAGTTAAAGCCACCAGTCTTATATAAATAAATAAATAAATAAATAAAAAAAGATAAAAGATAAACAATACAAATGTTTTTAAGAACTAAACGGCAGGGGTAACAATGGCCGCGAGATTTGTCATAAGGGCTTCCTGATCAATTGGAGGGTTATGGGGTGGAGGATCAGAGGTAACCATTGGTTGGGCTGTCTATTCGGACACTTTGACCCCGGTTCTCGGTTGTTCATCGTCAAGCACCATGACGTGTGTGTCGATCTGTTGAGACAGCTCTTGGGACTCGAGGCTCTTGTCACCCCCCTCATCATCACTACTGTCCTCCTCCTGCTCCTCATTTTGGACTTCAACTGTAGGGTCCTCGGGAACAGGCACTTGATCGGCCTTCTTGAATAGAGAGTTTTTAGGGAGCCCGATGGCGTTAACAGCAGCCATCCATCCCTCTATAAACCAGAACTTTCAGGCCTGAAAGATCATAGGGCCCGCCGAGTCCTCGGCATGCTTGAAGCCCCTGTTGTAGTAAGTTTGCTTTCGTGCCTTCTCTCCCCCCTTATAGTCAGCAAACTCTTTGTCCCGAGTAGAAAGGATGCCAGAAGTCTCGGCAAGTTTAAGCTCTACCTCCCTAAGCTTGCCCAAGGCTTAATTGGCTTTCTACTCGGCTTGCTCCAGCACCTTCTCGGTAATTGTCACACACTACTCCATGACATTCAGCCCTAAGGTTTTCTTTGTTAGGTTCTTCTCGGCTACCTATTTGAGGGCCTTTTCCTTATCAGCCTCCTCCTAGGCATCCTTCAATCGGCCCTCCACCACATGGGTCAGTTGGGCAGCCTGTATCAACCGAAAGGCAAAGTTTGGGTGATTCCAGACTGATTAGTAACACTTGTGAAATTTATAACAAAAATAGAATAAAATAAGTAAAATAGATAAACAAATAAGGGAACAGACATTGACAAATGGCTCGAGTGGAAGAAAAACGTACTGCGATGGTATGCCATTTTAACTTGAGCACAAGGTTGTCATTTTGGCAGCTGGTGTAATGCACCATATCGACCAGAAACAAGAGTGCCTGCCCCAAACTGTTGGATACCTAGCCCCCCTCGCTACTTCTCCAGGTTCGGAGATAAGATTTGGTGGGCAAGGCTTTGTCCCCCAGTTGAAAGGTACACTCCCATGGATGAGCCGAGCCCGAGGAGGAGGCTATGACTTGCGAGCCGATTATGATAGGTTGGCTCGGGGGCTGTGTTTGTTGCTGGGTCTTATTGGTCGGTGGAACAGTTGACCTGCCCGAAACAGGGGTGGATAAGTGAGTAGTAGGAGGGGTGCCTTCCCGGGTCACAGTGCCGTTAGTGCCTTTCTGGTACTTCCTTTGCTGTTTGGGCGTGAGAGGAGTGGTTTGCTGAGGGGTAGACTGGGAGGAGGTTGGGCCCCCCGAGACTGAAGCAACCAAGAACCAATGGTCTAAGGCCATTGACCACTTTTTCACCATTTCTATTGCTAGGTCTGGGAGCACAGGATCTGTCTCTTCGACAGTTGGACCCTCTTCGTCAGGATCTCCTAAGGGAAGAGCTTTCACGGGAATATGCCCTACCCAACCTTGAAAGACATTGTCCCCTAAACCGTCTTGAATAGTTTCAAGGGAGTCGTACTTGACTAGTCGAGGACCTATGTAGTGACCTAAAAGGGGGGGTCTTGCATTCCATGGAATCCCACGTCGCTTAGGGAAGCACATGAGAATGTGTTTATAAGGAATGCCCTTCCTTTAATGTGGAGAGGCTTTTTCCCCCATTACTGTGTGCTTTGAGGGAGAACAAAACCGTGAGGTGCATGAGTTCTAAAGCGGACAATATCTACACAGTTGGGGCGGAGTCGTTTCAGATGGTATTAGAGCTAGCCCGGTAATCTCGTGTGGGCTCAGAGACACTACCCCACAAAGTGGGCCCTAACGAGGACGTTAGGGATTTAAGTGGAGGAGATTGTGATGCCCCAATTTGATTGATTGTGTGATATGTATGGGTGTGTGATGAGTCCCACATCATGTATTTACTGGGTTGAACTGAGTTTTATTAACAACTGCAAGGAGCTTTCACGGGAATATGCCCTACCCAACCTTGAAAGACATTGTCCCCTAAACCATCTTGAATAGTTTCAAGGGAGTCGTACTTGACTAGTCGAGGACCTATGTAGTGACCTAAAAGGGGGGGTCTTGCATTCCATGGAATCCCACGTCGCTTAGGGAAGCACATGAGAATGTGTTTATAAGGAATGCCCTTCCTTTAATGTGGAGAGGCTTTTTCCCCCATTATTGTGTGCTTTGAGGGAGAACAAAACCGTGAGGTGCATGAGTTCTAAAGCGGACAATATCTACACAGTTAGGGCGGAGTCGTTTCAGATGGTATTAGAGCTAGCCCGGTAATCTCGTGTGGGCTCAGAGACACTACCCCACAAAGTGGGCCCTAACGAGGACGTTAGGGATTTAAGTGGAGGAGATTGTGATGCCCCAATTTGATTGATTGTGTGATATGTATGGGTGTGTGATGAGTCCCACATCATGTATTTACTGGGTTGAACTGAGTTTTATTAACAACTGCAAGGAGCCTCAATTGTGACTAGCCCTTTTGATGTATAGCGCAGATGTGACTAGTGCTTTTCCTTGGGTCATTACATATGGTATCAGAGCCATGCCCTAGCCGGAAGTGTGGGCTCCACAAGCAAGGACGCGTGTGCCCGTAAGGGGGGTGGATTGTAGTGACCCAAAAGGGGGGGGGGGTCTTGCATTCCGTGGAATCCCACATCACCTAGAGAAGAACATGGGAATGTGTTTGTAAGGAATGACCTTCCTTTAATGTGTAGAGACTTTTTCTCCCCACTACTGTGTGCTTTGAGGGAGAGTAAAACTGTGAGGAGTATGGGTTCCAAAGTGAACAATATCTACACAGTTGGAGCGGGGTCATTACAACCTAAATCCCTAGCTTCCCTGGAACTGAGTCCTTTAGGCAAGAAACCTGGCAGCCGAATGTCCAAGTATGACAATAGGGGGCTACCGATCGTCAAAGCCTATGATGAATCTTGATAACTTGTGCAGGAGGGTATGCAACCCAAGATCAGATGAGAAGGCCTTAATTGATCATCGTAGTGCACGAAAATCTTCGAGCGAAGAATGAAGTTCAATTCCTTGGCACGTACCACTCTTATGTCCGGCTAGAACTTCTTGGGAACTGCAGTCGGAAAAGTGGTAAGTATTAATGAGAGATGGAAAAGACAATGAAATGGGTGCAAAGCAAATAATCATGAACATGTAAGTAAAAAAAAAAAAAAAGGAAAGGAGTAAGAAAGAGAATAGGAGGAGATTGGGACTTGGTTTGGGGTACATAAAGTTTGGTAAAAGAAGTATTGACCTATCTGGCGGGGAGAGGTTGGGCAGGTCATCTCTCCATACAGCTAATTCCTGCTGACTTTTACATATTCACCCGCCGAATTCCTATTAGAATCGGGGAGGCAAGATATTAACCTAACCATGGTGTTGCGGGTTTGAAGGTAATACCTATGCTTTAAGCTTCCTTGAATGGAGTACATGAAGTTGATGTCATGGTGAGTAAGGCTCAGGCCGTACAGACGGTTGAGACGGCCAACACAGCTAACTACCCTATAAAAGTTGGGCAGACACTAGTCAAGGCTGAGGCCATAAAAACTAAAAGTCCTAAGAAGAAAAAGGTCCACTAGGAACCTAACCCCACCCTCTAGGATAGACATCAAAGGGAAGAATACTACATGAGGAAGCCTTTAGTCTTCTATACTACCTTCATCATAGTACGAGATTTCAATGTCTCGAGGGATGTTATACCTAGCTTTGAATGATGCCATATTCTCCTTGGTTTTTAAAAGATAAGAAAAAGGCATGTTATTGAATTTAAGTTGAGATGGAAGAAGGAAGAGAGACTTACAGAATATTTTCCTATGGAAGAGGGAGAAAGGTCTCTTAAAGAAGATGAAGGCTCGGGAACGGAGGAAAATAGTATCTCCAGAATAGGCAAAAAATGAAGAAAAAGAAATAAGAGAGAAGCACAATGATTGTGGTGGGTATTTATAGAAGCAAGAAAGTCATTAATGGTAACTGTCACATGGTAATAAATGCGTACCATTAATGCGCGTCATGCGCGCTTCGGTAAACGAAGCGTTAGTTCATCTAGGTCGTTGGATGTCTGAAGCCCTTTCACGTCTTTTCCAAACAAGGTAGGCTATAAAATTCATCGCATTAAAAGGTGGACTGTTGGTCTTCTCGAGTTGCGAATGCTCCACCCTTAAGGCTGAACAGGGACCAACGCACTGACCATGAAACAACTGAACCCTGATCCTATTCCTACTACACAAAAATAGGATCCGGGGGGGGGGGGGGTATTGTGGGTGGGTTAGGCCCTAGAAAACACGTTAGCCCACCTAAACGAAAGCCCAACACTAGGCCCAAGGCCCATCAAGTGACGTATGCCCGATACGCCTAAGGGAGGTAAACCCAGGGTCCGGCACAACGTGCCCGATCATTGGTTGAGTATCAAGGATTGATGCAACCACATCTGAGGGATCCCCTAGAGGTCAATGGTCTAAACTGATCACAAAGGAAGTCTGTATGTGATCCCCAAGAGGTCAGTCACCGAGAATTAAAAATTCTGAAAGGAATCCATTCCCGAACACTATCCGGCATCTGGAACAAATTCCAAGGGAATCCTTTGAATTTGTAAGGATCCCTTGGGATTTTAAGGCAAGTGGGAGTATATGAGTGAGTGGGGAAAGAAATGATGGCCACCCACTCATGAAGGGCTATAAAAGGAGGTCGAAGCCATAGTAGAAGAGGTTGGACAAGGTAGAGAAAGAGGGAGGGGGTATGAAAAGAAAAACAGCAAAGTACTGTAAAACCAAAGGGAAGTGAGGAAGAGGGTGAGAGGTAAGATATTGGAAAAAGCATATCAGACTAAGTTTGGAGCCATATTAGAAGGATCGAGATAAAGCCCACATATAAATAAATTGAGGGCCCAAGTACAAGCACGTGAGCAATATTTGGTGCCCACATATATATATATATATATATATATATATATATATAAAGAGATTTTACTATTTGAACTATTTGATGCAACCTAAAGAGTGTTATATTATATTGATTTTTTTCCCCTATACATGGCACAACTTAATGAAAAATAAAATTAAGGAACTACAGCAAATCTTATTCAATTGTGTACCAGTTTGGATAAAACTTGTAAAGGACAAAAGTTCATCACCAACTCTTAAAGTAGAAAAGTACATCACCCACAAACTTAAAGTATATTCCAATTACACATTACATTTTTGATAGGCCACAAACTGAATGACCCCTTGTGATAGAAATTAATTAATTAATTAGTCAAGTTATTAATTAATCAATTTATCATGCAAACGCGTGGTAGCACAAACAAATCACCAATAAACTAATTATGCAGCGGAAAATAAATAACACGGTGATTTGTTTACGAATGGGGAAAACCTAACGGCAAAAACCCCATCGGGTGATTTTCAGGTCACCACTCCCGAAACTCCACTATTATCACAACAAGCGGTTACAAGTAAAGGAATCCCAAGTACCTTACCAACCTACAGTTGAACCCTTACCCCAATACCTCATTGGAACTTGTTCTGTAGTGACAGTTCCCCTTTCTGATACATGACTCCCAAGTATGTGACATTCAATTGCACGGATCCTAGTACGCGACTTCAATCACCAACTAAGAAGGTTGTTGGTTGTAAAGTTCTTCAGTTTATCCACATGATGAAGATCATGAAGATGCTTGGTCACAAAACCCTACGGTGCACATACACAGCAACTTCTTCAAGAGAAAGAGATGAACTAGGGCAAGAACTTTGTCTCTGGTCACAATTTGCTTGAACAGAGTTTGCTTAATGCTTGTGCAACTTGTGAACTGTTTGACGGCCCTTAAAACAATCCTTTTATATGTCTAGGGTTAGGAGAAAAGAAAGCCCAAAGACATATTCACAGATCCCAAGAAAATCAAATTAGAATTCTAAAATTCTTAAACCTCGACAGATAGGAGGTGTCGAGAAGCTATTGAGCAGGTGTCGAGCACACCAATCTTTGAACAGCTTTCTTAAGCTCGATAGATGTAGTTGTTGAGCTTTAATGAATTTGCACCATCAGCTTATTTTCTTGGACAGACTTGAAGGCTTCGACACTTGATCTTGAAACATGGTTTCTTGAAGTATTTAAACACATCCTAAATCTACCCAAATACAATTAAAGTGCGTTTTGTCAAAGGATAAGCCAATTACATAAAGTAGTGACATATGTTCCTAACAAGTAAAACATATATGTCCTAACAATTTGATAGTAGAATTGATGTCAGGATGCTTCAACTTCCAAATTTATACTTTGTGGTAGAAAGTTGCACTAAAGATCTACACTCATTTACTCAATTCACAACATTTTGGAATAAACCCAATTGAATCATTGTGGCACTTCATACAGTCTAAGCTTGAAAGGTCTCTAGGGCATTGAACTAACTCGTGGAGTTTGTAATTGTCTCCAACATCGATGTCTCCAATTGAAAACGTTTGTGCATTCATAGATGCTTGCCCTGCGAGTTGGGCCAACCAGTCTCCTTCCTTTTGTTTAATCAATTGGTTAGTATTCATGTTTTCTGGGGTATTTGCGAAGAACAATGTGTCACGGTCAATTTGGCCAAAGAAATCCAAATTATGATACTTCAATGTGCAGTAATAGTACCATATTATTGCACCTTTATTATTGGGACAATGTGACCGAATTTCGTTGGTTGCATTAACAAAATAACTCTTGCAATCTTTCTCTAAGATATCACCACGACAAATGGCAAGCCCATAAACTGTGTTTGCACCTTGACCCTTTGCGCCTATTGCAAAACCAATGGAAGGGATTTCATAGGAAAGATAAGGTAAAAGCTCATTCAAATTTGTATAATAATGGTCATTGAATGTGGAATTTAGCAAGCCTAAACAGTCATAAAAGTCACTAATTAATATTTTTTTTTAAAGTGAACCGTCTTCTTCTAATTTTTGTGGTAGTACTATATTTGCCTAATATGCAACTAAACTTTATGAGTTTCAAATTCATTATTCAAATTTCTCATCTCTTAAGGAATAAGGAGATTATCAATATAATAAAAACTCATCACAAAATTACAATGTTAGTTTAACCAAAATTAAAATGAAACCAAAGAAATAAAAAAATAGACTTTATAATAATTTATTACTCAGAAAATTGGTAGGCATATTCAAACTCATAGCCATGTAGATTGTTTTTATATAAATGCAAATTCCTATTTCCAAAAAAACTAAGTATTAACCCAAACCAAAATTCAACCAAAGCTACAAAAGAGAGAGAGAAGACTTTGTGACGTAAAATTTAAAAAATACAATACCAAAACATATATTAAAAAAAAAACCATCAACCTTAATTAGAGTTATAAGAAAGAACAAAAATCCACCGAGAGAGAGAGAGAGAGAGAGAGAGAGAGAGAGAGAGAGAGAGAGAGAGAGAGAGAGAGAGAGAGAGAGCACTCACAGTTTTTTCATAGGAAAAATATGGATTGAATGAGAGAAATGATATCAAATTTATACAAAAATAAAATGGGGAGATGAAGAGGCAAAAAGGGAGGAGAAAGGTTGGGGAAAGTGTAATAGTAAATGTGGACTAATAGGGAGAAGAAGAGGTGTTTTTTTATTATTTTTTTTATTTAAAAGAATAGGGAGGATAAAAGTTTTAAAAGAGAAAAAATAAATAGAAAATAAGTGGATGATGTGACTGCTGATGTGGCTCCACTGGAGTGTAGTAACAATAATTACTATGCTTTAGCTTTTAGATACACTAGTCGCTAACCCGTACGATGCACGGGATTGTTTTAGATCAAATGTTTACATGTTAAAGTTTAAAAGTTTCTCTAATTTCAACTATTGAAAGATAAATCGTCTCCAATATAAGATGAAAAATGTAGTTTGAACATTTCTTATGATGAAATTGTCAAAATTTTACACACAAGATCATTAAAAATGAGATACATACAAATATTATGAAGTAATATATTACAATAATCATAATGTGTTCTTACATTTGGTTTAATAAGTATTACAAAAGAATCAGTAAATAGAATATATATATATATATATATATATATATATATATATATATATATATATATATATATACATACAATTGTGCTTATAGAACATTACAAAAGCCCCATTTTTTCAATTTGGCTCAGGCAGTTTTTCAAAAACTTTGTTGAGGGGAAAATTTTTGATGTTCCCAAATAGAATATGGGATAGCCAAGTCAAAACTCGACGATGGGCCCTTGAAATAAAGCCCAAAGGCTTTCTGTGTCGTGTAAACCCGCCCAAGCACGAGATGGAGGCTGTACCCTAACAAGAAGACAACAATAAAGCACAATAAACACGTTATTGTTGTTAGTTTGTTATATTATTAGTCCTTTTACAGCATCATAGTTCAAATCAGTCCTCTAGTGGTACGATATTATCTCCAACAGTAGGGTAATTTTAGGTTAATAAGTGTGTTTACATGGTAAAAATTATATGTTTTCCTTATTATTATTAAGTCAACATAAGGGAAAACTTTCATAGTTTCCAAAACATTATGGCATTCTCATAATAATACTAAACAAGGATTAAAGGCTTTATAGTTACAAATACAAGAGGAAAAATAGGATGGAATGAAGGGAGAGAGAGATCCTAGCTCAGTGCAGCAAGTATTAAACTAAGATTTTGATGAGTATGTGAGCATAAGGCATGAATAAGGTAATGTGAGCTGTTCTGAGTGAGTGGGATGAGATTAACACTGAGGTTAAGGCTTTAGTGAGTAGTGGGCTAAAGGGGGATGAGTGGTGAGCTTAAAGAGAGCTAAACCACAAGTAATAAATCAAGAGTTTCAGAGGGGGTAGCTGTCTGTGACTAATTGGGAGACATTTATAAGCTATGATTGTGTAAAGGAGAGAAAAGAATATCTGGGGTTAGATGAGTGTGGGCTAAAGGGGATGAGTAGTGAGCTTAAAGAGAGCTAAACCACCAGTAAAATGGCAAATAGATCAGGAATTTCAGAGGGAGTCTGTTCCCCCTTGTTGGCTGAGATGCTTTTGCTTTTATAGTGGAGTTTTAGAGAAGCATTAATTAACAAGAATCCAAAAAAATGTAGGCATGATTCAGGGGAGCTAGCTAGCTGCATTAATAACCTGGATTTGGCCTAAAAATGAGAGATTTGCTTTTGACGCTGCCTTGCTTCTTTGAGTAATGGTGGGATTTTGGAGTGTTTGGGGTAATCTTGCATTAAATGCTAAGATTGCTGAGATTGTGTTCAACCAATGGGATTAAGGCAAGTATCAAGAACGAATCCTAATACTGCAACTGAGATTTGGACCCTAGAAAGTAGGACTTAACACCCCAAGCTAGGTGTCAAAGTTTAAGCCCACTTCAGAGGGTTCCGTTGGAGATCCCTTTATGCCCTCCAAACCATATGTTCCCAAATTTTCCCCTTTAGGATTCATGGGCTTGGCACATGAATCATGTCTTGAACGTTTTTAACATTTATAGCATCAATTTGTTGAAGTTTGGATAATTTGGTTTCAGCTCCCCTTCCGCTGGAGGTGTAGTCTTAAGGAAGATGATGGAGTCCCTCCATCCTTTTGACTTCAACTAATATAACAGCCCTTGGGCACTATTCACGTCAGGTAGAGGGTGGCAGAAAACTGATGGGACAACCCCTAGTTCATCCTCAAAGGCTTGGTTCTCTTGTAGAGGGCTCTAGTTGTTTCTTTGGTTAGGGATGAACAAGGGTTGGTTGCCCACTTTCAAGCCTCTTGATGGGAACTTTTTGGGTTGGAACTTTGCTTCATTTCAGCACCTTTAGTTGGGCCACATGGACCTTTCTTTGCTTGGGCTTGCTCCCTTCTCCACGAGATTCTTGGGCCTACAAAATGGGCATTAAAGACATGCTTTGCCATGGGTTTTTTACTCCTCATGGGCTTTAGTTGTTAGTAGAAATAAAATGAATCTATGAGTTTTAATAAATATTTATGATAGATTTTGGGTATTAATTCCCATGGGCTTTAAATAACTTCTCATAATTTTTACTATGGATTACTTTGTAAATGATATTTTCTTTGGGGTTTTTTTTAAATAATGACCTCCAATATATTTCTTGAGAATAATATTTACCATGTGTTTTAAAAAAATATGGTAACAACTACTATAATTGAATAATGTGATGTTCTCATGAGTTTCTCTATAGATAATCATAATGGACATGTAGGATGAATAATTATCATGAGTTTTGGTAATAAATATTATGAATGTTGTGATATAAGATGGATAGTGAACATGAATTTATAATATGAAATAAATAAATGTCATGAGTCTAATAATCATATCTTTCCATGGGCTTTATAAGATCATCGCTATGGGTTTTGAGAGTAGATAATTCATAAATTCCATGAGCTTGTAATATTATAGTAAAGTTTAAGAATCTAAAGTATTGTTCATTATTGGACTTTTAGGTGAAATAATTATGATATAGTATTTTGCTAAGTATTGATAACCTTGGACTTTCAATAAATAGTGCCAACGTAAGTTGGGCTTTTGATATTGCCAATGAAAATTGGGTTTTTGATGTTGCCAATGAGAATTGAGCTTTTATATTGCTAATGAGAATTGGGTTTTGATGTTACCAATGAGAATTGGGCTTTGATATTACCAATGTGAATTGGGCTTTGGATAAATAAATCGCCATGGTTTCAAACCATGGGCTTTGATTATGGATTTGAATTCCATTGATAAAATTGTTTTGCCATGGATTTGAGTCATGGGCTTTTCAAATATTGCCAAGCATAAGTATTCTTGGGCTTTAAATAGAATAAGTATTGGGTTCATAGGGCCGGTTTTGGGCTTAGCTAAATAATGATAATAAAATTGGATAAAATAGGAGTTTTTTGGGCTTTTTGTGATAGTTTATATCATGAACCAATTTAGATAATGAGATATGAAATATTTGTGATTAACATAATAATAAAGCCAGAAAATGTTTGGGAAAACCCAATAACTTATAGTGGTACTCAAATAAAGTCAGGTGTAAAAAAAAGTACCTTAACAAACTTTGAGGGTGAAGGGTTGGCCATTCTTCTCTTCTCATGTATGAAGAATTATCAAAGCCTATTGGTTTACATTATTTACTATGAAGTAATATATCATAATAAGTAAATAATAACCAACAATAATAAAGATGCAAGTTAGAATGGCACAAACCATAACATTTAGGTTTTAGCGGCTCTGTCAGTTTGATCCAACCCCTACACCAGATCCAACACTCATTCCACTAAATCGTATAACATTGACAATTTTGTTGCCATCTCAAATTCTGAGCGAAACTAAAACTACATTTGATGAAGCAAAATCATAAACAAACAAATGCATATTATATAAACACAATCAAATGAAAATAGAATTAAAAAAAAGGCATATTACTTGACTTGTAAACAGACCCACAATGTCTGTACAATAATACAAATGCCATGAATAACAATGTTGATTCACCGAAACAATAACCACATGGGCAAACAAATTAAAACCAGTAAAACTATTACAACTGTAAAAACCCAAATATGCACAATTAACGCAACCCACAATATATTGACAATATCTGGTAATTACAAAATAGATTGAAACCCAGACTCTTAAAACAAATGATCAAAACACGTTCATTAAATGCAAACACAAATACAATGTAATTGCAAAATGCAATCACAAAATGCAAAAACTCTATGCAAAAACATAAATTCTCTCAGATTACAACTTGATAGACCCATTGCAAAGTTCTCTTCATAAATTAAGAAATAATAATAATTGCAAAGGACAAAAACCTCTTTCTACACTTGCACCCTTGGCTTCGCTCAATGATCTTAAAAAAGTTAGTCCAGTAAGAGTGAATTAGAGAGAATCAAAATTTGCTTCAAAGATTAAAATATGACTTAATAACTTGAATTGAAACACTAAGATGAAAAATGGCGTTAAAACCCAAAACTTTCCTTGTATAGAGAGAAAGTTTGTCATATAGAGAGAGGGGGTGAAAAATGAACTGAAGCTGTTGTTGTTGTTGTTGTTGTTTTTTTTTTTTTTTTTTTTTTTTCTTAAGAAATATAACATGAAATGTATCAGTAACTATACAAAATTAATAACTACAAAGTGGAACAATGCAATTGAACACCAACAGTTGCAAAAATTGTTCTAAAACGGTTTGCTTAAACAGACACATTTTTTGTGTGTTTTTAAATGTAGACGTGGCATTAATTTATGTAGCCATGTGGCGCAATGAGGAGTGGTCAACAAAAAGTCAAACATTTTGACTATTAGTTATTATATAGATATAGATTACTCTTGCAAAGTTAATCGTGCATCTGCTAGGAGATAATATAAACATTTTTTGCAATTATATTCCTTCACTGTACTCAGGTAATGCAAATCCTTTCTTGTATTTGCTGCACTGGTGTTTTGAATTGTAATGGATAAGTTATAAGGTGTCTTATATTTGTGTTTGGGTTATTGCTATTTTAAAGAAATTCTTGTATGATTTAAAAGACATCTGATTCATTCTTATTTGAGTCTACAACTATCATTGCCGCATCCAACTCAAACATAGCCTATCCTTGCTTCTCCATTGAATAAAATTCCTATTTCAGTTTGTAAAGGTCATGTAGTAAAATTTGTAGTATCTCTAACATTGTACTTTGAAGGCATAGTTATGGCATCACTAGCGATGAGTCCAGAAAAATCATTAAGCTCAAGTCAATGAAAGATAAGTAACTGCTCAAGCACATTCAACACATTAAAAGACATCCATTACTCATCAGCTTAAAACTCCAATCAATACAATGACTATCACACTCAAGGTGATAATTACCCCTAATTATCTCAAGTCACTTATAAAAAGGAAAATCTACCTCACTTGCTAAGGTACATCAAAAAAGACAACAAAACACCATCTATATACAAAGTATATAAGCTGATACTAACTCAAGTATCAGAGGCTCCCCTATCAGGCAAAGCCCAGTAGTCTCTTTGATTAACTCTATTACATCTTGTAGATCTTAAAAGCTCGTCAAAGGCGGATTGGACGAGTGACCCAACTAACGATTTTTGGTATCATCAGTTTTGCACTCTCTAAAGAGCCTGATTAGTTATCTAGCTCTTCCTACAACAAAAGGGTCTCTTAGTCCAAAATTTGCAAGATCTCCTCCATGAAACCCCTTTCATTGTTCTCTTTCAGAGGTTATCATTTTTCCCTTGTGTGGGAAGAAATCAAGAAATACGGATTTTAAAGAATCCAAGAAAGTCAAGGAAAATTGCCAATTTGAGCGGTAAAATCCGTAGTCACAATTGTTAGGACATATGTGGATATGAACATATGTCATATTGAATTGGCTAATCCTTTGATAAAACACACTTTACTTGTAATTGAGTAGATCTAGGATGAGTTTAGTATTTCAAGAAACATGTTGATCAAGCCAAGTATTAAAGCCATGAAGATTGGACAAAGAAACAAGTGAAGAAAAGTTGTTCATTAAATTTGTACAAATTCCCAACAAATAGTTCGATAGATGTATCTATTGAGGTCTCAACAGCTGTCGACAGATATGGTATTTATCAAGAATTACAAAATCAGAATTTCCAGATCTAATTTTTGGCCCATGCTGACATGTATGTGTAGGGTTTCTTTTCTCATAATCCTAGACATATATAAGGCTTATTTTAAAGGTCTTCACATAAGAGAATACAAGGAGAACACATGCAAAAGGTGATCGAGGGCTTTATTCTCTCTGAAAGAAGCTACTACGTCTTTGCGCCTTAGGGTTTTGTAACCAAGTGCTTCTTGATCTTCATTGTTAATGAAGTGAAAAACTTTGCAGCCAAAAATCTTCTTCAAGTTGGTGTGTTAGTTACGTACTGGGAGCTGTGCATCATTGGTTAATCATGTACTGGGATCTGTACAAAAGAGTGGCATTCATATATTGAAGAGCTCAGAGGTTCTGAAACTGTAGAAGGTTTTTACTGTAAGTTCATCTACGGGAATTGTAGAGTCTAGGGACAAAATTTTTGTACTAGATCTGAAACTTCTCTTTATTATAGTGGATTGCTTTTCGGGAAACCTAGGTTTTTTACCGTGAAACTAGATTGTTTCATTAGTTTTCCTTGGTCATCATATCTTATCTTATTTAATTTTCCGTTGTGCATGATATTGACATGATGTTGATGTTAGTTTGTTTTAACAAGGTTCAATTCATAATAAATCTAATTAATAACTTGGGTTTAAAACTTGTTAATTCTATCAACCGGGGTCTAAATTTCCCAACAACAACATTCCCTAAAAAAGGTTTAAATCCAAGGAAAGGAAACACATAGTACATACCAAGAGATAAGAAAAAAGAGATGACCAAAAATGTCTATGATGCATCTTTGATGACCAAAAATGTCCTTAAGGATAAAATAAAGCATTTTTAGAGATGACCAAATTTTAAGAAGCAACTTGGATGGATTGCAACCGCGTTACCCAATTCTTGGGTTTCCAGGTCAAACGAGTTGATTTTCAGCTAACTATTTGATGATGCCAAAAATCGTCAGTTGGGTCACTTGTCCAAGTCATAACTTTTGGTGATCTTGTAGGGTCTGCAAGATAAAGAGAGTTGATCGAAGAGGTTATTGGATTGTGCCTGATGAAGGTGCCTCCAATACTTAAGTTAGTACTAGCTTATATATTTTGTATATAGATAGTCGTTTTGTAGTATGTTTTAACGTACCTTAGAAAGTGATATGGATTGTCCCTTTTATAGGTGATTTAGATAGCTGTTGTACATAATTGGAGGTGATTATTACTCACCCGTAACGGTTATTGTATTGATGGGAGTTTAAGGTCGATGAGTATTGGTTGTCTTTTAATTTGTTGAATGTGCTTGAACAATTTCATCTTTTTTTTTCCCTATGATGGCCTACTAATAATGCTAGGTTGTCCATCGTAATGGATGAACTTAATGATTTTTTTGGACTCATCAATTACCCCCCATTCTCAAGTCTGATTTTGCCATGCACTGGTCAGGCATAGGGATTATCTTGACTTGTTTAGATTCATACTTCTTTGTCTTTCAATTAATTTCTTCTTCGGGGATGGTGCTTTATCTATGATGACTTCTTAGTGTCTGCCTTTTGAAGGTCCTTTTGGACGTTTAAGGGATCATAGCTTGATCTTGTGAGTAAGCTGATTTCTTTAGACGACCATTTTTTTTTATCATTCCTGAAGAGTAAGGTGATTTCTTTTAACGACCTTTTTGAGTGCCAAATGTTGAAAGTGTGGGTCTTTTTAAGTGTCCACTATATCAAGTGGGTCTTTTATATATATGCCATGTAATTAATGGTCATTGTATTCCACATGATTAGTGGTCTTTGTATGTACATGCCACGTAATTAGTGGTCTTTGTACGTAGATGCCACATGATTAGTGGTCTTTTGTAAGTACATGCCACGTAATTAGTGGTCTTTGTATGAAGATGCCACATAATTAGTGGTCTTTGTATATAGATGCAACATAATTAGTGGTCATTGTATGCCACATGATTAGTAGTCTTTTGTATGTACATGCCACATAATTAGTGGTCTTTGTACGTAGATGCCACGTAATTAGTGGTTTTTGTATGGCATATGATTAGTGATCTTTATATGTACATGCCACGTAATTAGTAGTCTTTGTATGTAGATACCATGTAATTAGTGGTCTTTGTATGCCACGTAACTAGTGGTCTTTGTTTGTACATACCACGTAATTAGTGGTCTTTGTATGCCACGTGATTAGTGGTCTTTTTTGGGTGAAGTTCGATGGCCTCTTTGGACGATGATCACTTGGATCATTTTTTTGTTTTTTGGATGATCATTGCTTGAGTTGATCAACGATCAAGTGGATTGGTTTTGTTTTGTTTTTTTCTTCTTCTTTTTTTGGACGATTAATTCTTGAGTAAATCAACAATCCAATGGATTGGTTTTCTGCACAGTCACTTCTTGAGTAGACTAACAATTGAGTGGATCGGTTTTGCTGCACAATTTCCAATGGATTGGTTTGGAAATTATGTAGCTTTATGCCTCCTTGCCAAAATTTTGTTAAACAAGAATTCTAGAAAAAATTACACAGGAATAATAAGCTACCAATAGCCTAGTTGGTCCTTTTTCTTATGGGGCAAAAATTGCACATGAATTACCACTTTTGTAATTCATCTAGTAACACATACATTTTTTCATGAAATTTCACCAGGTATAATTTTTATAGCTTCTACAAAAATGAGTTTATGACGATAATATTTCATGTGAATAGTTAGCCCTAATTTGCTAGGGGTAGGAATTACACATTTGCTAATCATATTACATTTAATCAAGAGAGCATAGTGTAATATATTTCATAATCAATTAGATGTTTCGAAATTTCTTTCAATAGAAAAATATGTAGATAATAAATAGGTATATAATGATGATATTGACACCTCAAGCTGACGTGGCAACCCGTAATAGTGGGCCCAGATAAAAACCAATAAGAGGTTGGTAGAAATAGCCTACTAATTTGTTTGGACATATGTGGATATTGTTAGAGACATATGTTATGTAAATTGGCTAATCCTTTAACAAAACGCACCTTACCTGTAATTGGGTAGATTTAGGATAGGTTTAGTACTTCAAGGAACAAGAGTTCGAGTCTAGTATTGAAGCCATGCAAATTTGTTCAAGAATCAAGTGAAGAAGTGTTATTCATTAAAGCTCGATAGATGATATCTATCGAAATTTAATGCCTAATGCTCAACAGCTCTTGACAGAAGTTGTATCTGTCGAGAATTACGAAATTTAGATTTTCAGATTTGTTTTCATGCATATCCAAGTGTATTTGTATAGGGTTTCTTTTCTCACAACCCTAGACATATATAAGGATTATTTTAAAGGCCGTCTCACTTGATGCAACTTGATACAAAGTGATTATTCATGCATATTGTGACCGGAGACAATTTGTCCTAGCTCATCATATTCTTTGTAGAAGCTGCTACATCTTTGCGTCAAGAGTTTTGTTACCAAGGAGCTTCTTGATCTTCATTGTTTGGATAAACTGAAGAACTTTGCAGCCAACATCTTTCTCAAGTTGGTGTGTTAGTCACGTACTTGGATCCATACATCGATTGGTTAGTCACGTACTGGGAGCCATGTATTGAAAGAAGAGATAGTCACTACACTACAAGTCTAATTGTGTATTGGGGTAAGGGCTCAACCGTAGGTTGGTATTAGGTACTGAGGTTCCTTTTACTTGTAACCACTTATTTTAATAATAGTGGATTCTTGGGAGTGGTGACCTTAAATTTACCTAGTGGGGTTTTACCTCGATGGTTTTCCCCATTCGTAAACAAATCACCTGTGTCAAATTTATTTTCCGCTGCATTTAACTTAGTTGGTGATTTGTTTATGCTACCACGCTTATTGCATGTAATTGAATCTAATTAATTAACTTGGCTAATTAATTGATTAATTTACGAAAGGGGTCAATACATTATTGATAAGATGCACTTTACTTGTAATTGGGTAGATCTAGAATGTGTTTAATGCATCAAGGAACAAAATTTCAAGTTCAAGTATTAAAGCCATGCAAGTCTATCCAAGAATCAAGTGAAGAAGTGTTGGATTTTAAAGCTCGACAACTAGTATCTATCAAGGTTTAAAAGGCTATTTAAGGCCGATGCTCGACAGCTACTTGATAGATAGGGTATCTATCGAGATTTAAGAAAATCAGATTTTCAATTCTGATTTCTCTCCAATTCGTGTATAGATGTTTAGGCTTTCTTTTCTCACAACCTTAAACATATATAAAGATTGTTTTAAGGGCCATCACAGCTGATGCACTTCAATGCAAAAGTTTTTCACAAGCATATTGTGAACCGAAGACATATGCTTTAGTTCATCTTTCTTTTCAAGAAGCTGCTGTGTTTGTACATCGTAGGGTTTTATAACCAAGGAGCTTCGTGATCTTCATCATGTTGATAAACTGAAGAACTTTGCAGCCAACATCTTTCTTAAGTTGGTGTGCAAGTCGTGTACTGGGATCCGTGCATCAAATTGGTTAGTCATGTATTGGGAGCCGTGCATTGAAAGGAGAGATTGTCACTACAGAACAAGTCCAACTGGGTATTGGGATAAGGGTTCAATTGTAGGTTGGTATAAGGTATTGGGATTACTTTACTTGTAAACGCTTGTTGTGATAAAAGTGGATTCTTGGAAATGGTGGCCGTAAAATCACCTGGTGGGGTTTTTGCCGTGTAGGTTTTCTCCATTTGAAAGCAAATCACCATGTCAACTTTATTTTCCGTTGCATATTTACTTAGTTGGTAATTTGTTTGTACTACCATGCGTATTGCATGTTAATTAACTTAGTTAATTAACTTGACTAATTAATTGGTTAATTTATCGTAAGAAGTCAATATATTCTTGGCCTATTAAGTGGTATCAGAGCAATTACACTCTCTTTAGGGTTAATCTTTGCTGTGTGATCCATTGACCCCTATTTGTCATGGATGAAGGATAGTCTCTTATTATACCTCATTTATTTGATAGCACTAACTATGCATAATGGAAATACGCATAAGAGTCTTCTTGCAGTCATTAGATGAGAAAGTGGGGCAAGCTATGGAGATAGGTTGGACCAAGCCTAAGGAAGCGCCGGCCAATTGGGATGATGCTAAGATCAAGGCGGAAAATTTCAACAATAGGGCACTGAATGCATTATTCAGTGCGGTCATGAATGAGGAGTTCAAAAAGATATCCTTTACTAAAACTGCAAAGGAAGCATAGACCATTCTCTAGACAACCTATAAAGGAACAAAGGCTGTTAAGGATTCGAAACTTCAGAGGCTTACTACGAGCTTTGAAGAGATCAAGATGGAGGAGGATGAGTCATTCGATGAGTTTTATGCCAAAGCCAAGGACATAGTGAACTCAAACTTTAATCTTGAGGAAACCATTCCCAAACCCAAGATTATTAGAAAGGTACTCAGATCTCTACCCGAGAGATTTCATGCCAAGATTACCACGATTGAGAAGTTGAAGGGTATTGAAAAAATTCCTTTAACTGAGTTGGTTGGCAATCTGTAGACCTATGAGTTGGGTTTAACAAGGAATGGGAAATCTAGTAAGGGTAAGAGCATGGCATTGAAGGCCAAGAGTAGTGACACTGATGAGTCTTCAAACGATGAAGATTCTAATATGAATTCCTATATCACAAGGCAATTCAAAAAGTTTATGAAGAATGCCAATGCTAAAGGATATGACAAAGACCACAAGCAGTCTAGTTCGTCTCAGTTTAAGAACCAAGACAAAAGAGAGAAGGATGTTAGGGATGGCAGTCAGTACACTGTTCCCTCAAAACCAAAGTGCTTTGGGTGTCAAGGTTTTGGTCACATGAAACAAGAGTGCCCTATGTATCTTAAGACCATTAGGAAGAGCAAGGCACTTGTTGCTACTTTGAGTGACACCGAGCCTGAAGATGATTCTGATAATGAGGATGATGGAATCCTAAATGCCTTCATTGCCACTGTAAATCCTACTAAGGGGATTGTTGAAGATGAGGATGATGAAGAGGACTTGGTGGATTCTAAGTTCGAGAAAATGGATGATCAAGATGATATCCATACCGCCTATGAAAAATTGTATAAGGTTTCTAAGAAGCATGAGAAACTATATAGGCTGGCCACCAAGAAGCTGAGTGATTTGGAGCTTGATCGAAAAGAGCTTTTCACAAAGTTTGATTAAGCCAATCAGACCAGTGGAGCACTGCGATTTGAGAACAATTTCTTGACTGAAAAGACCAAGAAGTTTGAGGCAGAGTTGTTCCAAGTTAAAGTCCAGTTGGAAAGGACTTCAAGTGCAAAGCTTGACGAGATGCTTAGCATTCAGAAATTTGCTTCTAATCAAACCGGTTTAGGATATGATATCTCTTCTCCTAATATTACTTCTACTAGTTCTACTGTTTTTGTTTCTCCTACTAATAATGTTGAATCTAAGAACAATGATGAGAAAACTGTTTTAGCTAGTAAAAACATAGACATGGTTAAATCTATCTTAGGAGCACCACCTAAACTGGATAAGAAAGAGACTAAAAACCCAAGGGCGAAGAAGGGAAACACTCAAAAGCTTAAACAAAAGAAGCAGCATCTCTGTCATCACTGTGGAGCAGCTGGACATACTCGACCTAATTGCTATAAGTGGTTAGCCACTCAACAGAGCTACAATATGATCTCATCGAGAAACTAGAATCAGTTTCCATTCTCTTTTGCTCCTCTTGGTGATCTACTCAAAGCCCTCATGTTCCTTTCGAACTAGAACGGTTTAAATTCTTCCCCCTCACCACTGGATCAAGGGTTTACAAAATGGAAAGGTTCTTCCAAGATGTGGAAGGAAAAAGGCTCCAAGTGATTCAGTCATTTTTTCTCTCTCTTCCCTCTCTTGTTTTTGAGTATGTATTACTTGTGTGTTTTGCTTTCTTGTTTTAAGTCAGTCTAGTTTATGCTTTGCTTTGTTTAACATGTTTTTGTTCATTTAGTTTCAATTTTTCTTTATTTTGTTTTTTATTAAAATTTTTTTTTGAAAAATCAGAAAAATACAAAAACAATATGTGTTTGTGTACATTGGTACTTATGTACCTTGAATGGCTATTGAAACAAAATTTTCTAAATTCTGTATCTTTTGTAGTTTAGATGAACATCTCTATGCACAACTAAGCAAGTGAGCTTTGTGGTTTGTGTTTGTGATGAGTAAGATTAAGTAATCCCTTATACTTAACACTCGAATCACTCTTTTTGACGGGAAGGACTAGAAAATCCTAAAAGAAAGGCATAAATAACCATCTCATCACTGTTACCCACCAATCATGAAATGACATCTGTATGCTTCGGCATAGCAAAAGTGCAATGCCAAAAGCTTAACATAATTGGGTATTTCTTTTCTCTCTCTTATATGTCCATGCATGATATGCTTAATAAAAGAAAAATATGTAAAGAAAAATAAAAAGCAAAAAGAATTAAAATGCTTTATATATGATTGCAAGTGTGTCTTCTAGGAGATGTGGGAGTTATAGGATGTACCTCGAAGGTGATAGTCTCCATCAAGCAGTTATGATTGTGTGTGAGTTAAAGTGATTTTCTCATATCTCAAATCGTCGTAACATGTAGACACTTATGTAATCTTACAAGGTTTTTTTTCACACACAACACGCAATATTCTTTGCTATTCTTGATACATGTGCAGGTATAATGTGATTTGGCCATCACAAGAAATACATGTGTTAATGTATGTTCACTAGACTGTCTTAACTTGTTTTTGAAATATAAAATTGGTTAGACTTGTTTAGTGTGTGTGTGTGTGTGTGTGTTTTGGATCTATGTGCTTGACATTTTTCTTGTTGAGAGATGATTTTGAGAGCTTAGAATGTTATTTGGATCTTTGGTTGTGTAGCATGCTTGATTGCATTCATATCTATGTTTTTCTCTCCTTAAAGAAACTGTTTTTAAGCAATCTCAACAGCTGCTGGACAACTCTCGATAGCTAGGTTATCTATCAAGCCCTTTGAGCTTATTTTTATCACATTCTCTATAGCTTCTTGATCCATCGAGAGAGCTTCTTTCTCCTCGATAGCTGCTGGGTAGCTTCTCGATCCATCAAGCCCCTTTTGCTGTGGACACCTCTCGTTAGCTTCTCGATAGCTCCTCGGTAGCTATTTCTTGCTATTTTAATTCTCGACAAATCTCGACAGCTCTCAATTTATTGAGAAACTGAGATTTCTAAATAGGGTCAACGCGATTCTTTTCTCATTTTTCTCGATCTCTCTCAATTCTTTCTGACATCTCACCTTCCCAAACACCTCTTTCTCACTCAAAACCTCTTCCTCACTCAATCTTCGGCCTCAAGGGTGATTCTTTCTTCTGGTATGATCTCTTTTCTTATACTTAATCATGCATTTCATCCTTTTGACCTAACTTTTGGGATATTTTGATAAACTTTGGGGTTTTTCAAAATTATGGAAGTTTTTGTGAAATTTTTGGGATGGGTTTTTGTTTAAATGATTTTAAATGATCATGTGTTGCATCACATGTGCATTTTAACAATGATTCATGCATTTTAAATGTGTGGTTAATATGCTGAATTGTTGTGTGCTGATAGGTTTGGATTGGGCTGAGCCCATGATGGCTTTTTTTTTTTTTTTTTTTGCATGTCACATGTTCATGCATTTTTAATGCATACGTACCTTCATTTTTTTATATTCTTATATTGAACTATTTGGTGCTTTTCTACATCTCTCTCTCTCTCCCTCTTTCTTTCTTGCGTTAGTTGCTCTATGGCACCTAAATGCAAATCTACTTCGTCCCGGAACCCTCTTCGTTCCGGGGCATCTTCTTCTTCTTCCCCATCTGATTCTACTTCATCTCACGTCTAGTTCCGTGATGATAAAGCTCGTAAGGACTTTTCGGAGAACTTATCATGACGAGGCATTCATTTGAAACGCCAAGTCGTTCTGTTGGATTTTTTTGATACTGACCTTCCTACTATCATCTACAGTTGAGGTTGGGAGTCATTGTGTGGCATCCCGGTCACTTGTCCCTTTATGATCATATAGGAGTTTTACTCCAATATGCACAGATTCGATTATATAGTACCTCATTTTATCACTCACATTCGAGGTACACGCATAGTAGTCACTCTGGATCTTATATCTGAGGTGCTACGTGTACCGAGGGTAGAGTTTACTGATTATCCCGACTGTGAGCATCTTAGGATTGTGTCCAAAGACAAGCTCTCGTCTTGCTTCTGTGAGACACCTTCTTCTTGGGGTGACTGTCAAAACACCCCTTGCTAGAGCTTTGCAAAAAGTTCAAGATTCCTTAACATGATGATGACATTTGTTCTTCATCCATTGTCTCACTATAACTCTATCACAAAGCCTTGTTCTCAATTTTTTGCTATCCCTTCTTGAAGGACTTACTATTGATTTTCCCTCTCGCTTCATTCTATCCCTCATAGATGTCTATAGGGATATGGTGACCCGTGATAAGCTCATTTTTCCTTCGATTATCACGTGGATTCTTTGCCATTTTTCTGTCTCTTATCCCAAGTCTCCTCATTTTACGGTTATGTGTGCCATAGACTTTACTACCGTTAGACGAAGCGAGACCCAGCTTCGATTGAAGTGGCCATAGACAGAGACAGCAACTCCTCTAGCTTCTTTCGTTCCTTCCACATCCGCTCCTTTATCATTAGTGGGTGGTGTGACCCTCGAGGCAGTCATAGCGTAGCTACAACGCATGGATGCTCACCTTGACACACTCAGTGATGAGTTGTGTCAGGTGAACACCCGTGTTGGCCGTATTGCTCAATGACAAGCTTGCCTTGGTGGCTTCGTAGAGTCTCCCTCTCCTTCTCTAGAGGCATCAAAGGACAATAATGGTGCCTCTGACGACGACGATGATGATCAGAATGAGGATGCTAGCTCTTACAGTGACGATGAGATGACTGCTTGAGTTACTTACCCTTTGTCATTCGTGACAAAAAAGGGGGAGTAGTTTTGGATATTGGAGTAGTCATATATATAGAGGGAGAGTTAGCATAGGAGATTTTTGTTAGGGGGAGTGTTTTTTTCTTTTTGAGGGATGTAGTGAGGACTTATGTATTTTTTCTTTTCTTCTTTTACAGTTCTTTCACCTATCTTTTCATGTGTTGTTTCTTTTCTCTCTTTATACACATGCTTCTTCTTTACTTGTATGCAATCTTTTATTTCTGTTTCACACTAAGATGTCTTGATGAGTTTTGTTTAAAGTGTTCTAGAAATACCGGTTGTCAAAGTCTTCTTGCCACAAAATCTCTTCTTGCAAAATTTTTCAAGAGTTTGTGTTAGGATAGATTTTATTGTATTCAACACGTGAGTATGAGTTGAGTGATTTATGACTTTTCTTATATGTTCATTTGTTTGTTGTGGTTTTGTCACAGATTGCCAAAAGGGGAGATTGTTAGAACATATGTGAATCATGTTAGGAACATATGTCAATATAGAATTGGCTAATCCTTTTACAAGATGCACTTTACTTGTAATTGGGTAGATTTATAATGTGTTTAATGCTTCAAGGAACAAGGTTTCAAGTTTAAGTGTTAAAGTCATGCAAGTTTGTCTAAGAATCAAGTGAAGAAGTGTTGGATTTTAAAACTCGACAGCTGGCTCGACAGCTAGTGTCTATCAAGGTTTGAAAGTCTGTTTAAGTCTGATGCTCGATTGCTGCTCGATAGATAGGGTATCTATTAAGATTTAAGAAAATCATAGTTTCAGTTATGATTTCTTTCCAATCCGTGTATAGATGTTTGAACTTTCTTTTCTCACAACCCTAAACATATATAAGGATTGTTTTAAGGGTTGTCATAGCTGATGCACTTCAATGCAAAAGTTTTTCACAAGCATATTGTGAACTGGAGACTTATGCCCTAGTTCATCTTTCTCTTCAAGAAGTTGCTGTGTTTGTACACTGTAAGGTTTTGTAACTAAGGAGTTTCGTGATCTTCATCATGTTAATAAACTGAAGAACTTTGTAGCCAACATCCTTCTTAAGTTGGTGTGCAAGCCGTGTACTAGGACCCACGCATCAAATTGGTTAGTCACGTACTAGGAGCCGTGCATTGAAAGGAGAGATTGTTACCACAGAACAAGTCCAATTGGATATTGGGGGTAAGGATTCAACTATAGATTGGTATAAGGTACTGAAATTCCTTTACTTGTAACCACTTATTGTGATAATAGTGGATTCTCAAGAGTGGTGACCTTAAAATCACTCGATGAGGTTTTTGCTGTGTAGGTTTTCCCCATTTGAAAAAAAATCACCATGTCAACTTTATTTTCCGCTGCATATTTATTTTCGATGGGTTTTTGCTTTGTTTGTACTACCACGCATATTGTATGTTAATTAACTTAATTAATTAACTTGACTAATTAATTGGTTAATTTAGCACAAGGGGTCAATACATTCTTGGCCTATCAAGAACAATACTAACAAATTATTAATCTTGATTGTTCTCAAACGATGAGCCTAATAAGTGTATACCCTTCAAGTCATACGTTTAACTAACTGCTTTAAGGAGCATTTACATGGTCCTTAACTAATTCTGTTGAGAAACTAGGTGCAGAAAGATGTACATACTTATTTTTTTATTTTTTATTTTTTATTTTTTTAGAGTAATGCTACAAACACAAACTATTTTACAATATTTTTACAAACTGCTGATGTGGCTTTAGCATTTTCCAAATATTTATTGTAAGTAAAAATGTGATGTTAGTAATGGACCCATATTAGAACTAGTATGAATTCGTCATATCAGTAGTTTGTAAAAATATTGTAAAATAATTTGTACTTATAGCATTACTCATTTTTTATTATCATAGATTAAAAAAATATTAATGAAAAACAAGAATTTGAAATTGTTTTTTTGGATAACGATCATTAAATACATTCATCTTACTAGTTTCATCTAATGCAGCTGCCAACAACAGTCATGGAGGTGGAAACTTTGGCAGCACGTAGACCACTTGAATTTGCTTTGGAATTGGGAATTGATAACATAGTTCTAGAAGGGGACTCTGAAACTCTCATTAAGACACTACAAACCAGCAACACTTCTTTAGCCCCACATGGACATATTGCAAATGATATACACTAGCTTCCCGCACATCTTTTAGCTTTCACCTATTCGCATATACATAGGCATTGTAATAAGATTGTTCGTTTGCTAGCTCAACGAGCAATTATTTCCCCTACCCATTGTTAGTTTGGATTGAAGATGTACCACCAAACTTCCTTTTTTTTTTTTTTTTTTTTTTTTTTTTTTTTTTTTTTTTTTTTTTTCGTATTACAAACTAATTTGAATAGTCTTCCTTAATAATATGCATTGAACTTATTCACACACAAAATAATAATAATAATAATAATAATAATAATAAAAATCTTACTAGTTTCATCTAATGATCCCTTTTTTTGGCTATATATATCCACAAAAATGGTGCGCTATGTAAGACTCGTATTCCTTAATCCCTCCATCCCTAAGTAGACCATGTTTCTCTTTTGGGGTGTTCAAAAATTCTTTAATGGTTGAAAATTTTAAATAACTCTTATTATTAAATAACCACACTTATTATTAAATAATTCCTTGAATTGAAATACTTATAATAAAATTATAATTGTAAATGACCTTTGTTAAACCCATATAGGCTAAAATGTACTAAAAATTTCACTATCTCCCAAACAAACGTTTTTGAGGCTTGACCACAGGGTCTTTTAAAAAAAAAATTCAAATTTTAAAATTGAAATATCTATAACATAATTTTCTAAAAACTATAGTTCCATAATTAAAGCTTTAGATTCTATATATATATATATATATATATATATATATATAGTATGGTTTCGCACACTACAGTTCCAAGTAACAAAAGAATTCCAAAAGAGTTAGTGTGGTTATGGGTAAAATGGTTAGGAATTTACTTAATGTGATGATGATAGTGTTAATCATTGTTCAAGTTGTGGTGCTAGCCAACAATCCTTTCTTTTCTAGTCTTTGTCCTCGTCAACCCCCATTGATATGAAATATAGCAAGTTCCAACCTCGTAAGATAAATGACTACCCTTTATTAAAGCTGGCACGTCAAATAAAAAAGATGTAGGAACAAGAGCAATAAGGAACTTAAAAGGAACGGGTTTGGGTTCAAGTTTTTAAAAGAGAGCTTTACACACATATACATTTAGATTAGGCTAGAGTAGAAATTCTCTTTTAAAAAAAAAAAAAAAAAAAAGAACTTAAAAGAAAACCCATAATTTAAAAGTTTTCTATGATTTATGCATTGTGGAAGAATTGTTCAAAAGACCTGGAGATATTCTACTAAAAAATATGTTCAGACCGTAATACAAAAGCAGAAAAGCTATTTATTTTGTAAGGTAAGGTTTTCCTTTTACTATTGTTATCCTTTACAATGTTACATATCTTTTGATGCATGTTATTTTGGGTTAATTATTATTAGTTGTTTTGGGCATGATTTGGGTAGGGGTTACATATTGTTGATTTCTTTCTATGTAATGTTAGTTGTTTTGGCATTATTCGGTAGGGTTTAAATATAATTAATTTATTTCCTATGGCTTATGAACACTTGTGAGGCTGCTCTTTAAACATGGACATATACCTAATAACATTTTATTTTTGTAACCTAACTTTAACCTAGTCTAATATGGATGAGTTAGACTTGGTTATTGAAGTTCAAGATCCAACTCCACTATGATCTTAATTTTTGCTTCAAACCTCACATGCATTTACAAGTCTTCTTATTTAACTTATGTATAAATTTGGTCAAATACTACTAATTTTAGTTCATCTAAAAACAAATCACTTCATGTTGCATTTTGCAATATATATATATATATATATATATATATTATAAATAAATAAATAATTTGAGATATATATAAATACCACCACACACCTTGGGATTGAATTTTGTTTATATATCTTTTTCTTTCCGTTAGAAATTTATAAGATGAAAATGAAACACAAAATGATATTAATTTCTTTGTGTATATGATCTATGTAGGTGTTCTACATTCTCTCTCTTACAAATGAACCTGACCCACCATTGACATACTCATTCTTTTGGGTTTGGTTTTAATCCAATAATAAATGTTTCAGTTTTAGGAGTTGTCATTAACCATTGGAATTTTAAGGTGTGATTGGTTTCCTAGATATAATTGATTTTATTTCCTAATTTAACTAAGAAACTCCTAAGGGCTTATTAGCAAAATTAGAATTTTATTTTATTTTTTAAAAATGTCTAGAATCAAAAGGAATGGATCTCGAAGCTTGATTATGTGTTGAGAAGATGTTAGACACCCCACAACTCCTATCCAGAAGGATAGTACCTCGTTTTGAATTTAATCTTAAACATCACCATTTAAAGAACAACTTAAACTATTTGGCATTTGATTTTAAAAAGAATGATATGTTTGTACATGTGAAATGAAATAATGATCAAGCTAATCCTAGGATGACATTTAATCTATGATAAAATGACATGTATTTATCTTAAAATGACATGTAATTAATCTATTCTAGGATAATATGTTAGTGCATGACATGTATAATCCATCCTAAGATGACATGTGGATGCATGACATGTATAATCTATATATCCTAAGATGACATGTATCTATCCTAAGATGAAATGTAACCAATTTATTTTAAAAAGTAAGATAAAACAAACATAAACATGTGATTGTATGACATTTTCTAAGAGAGATAGATTGCATTAATGAGTTAAATATAGTTAACCTCACTCGAAAGTATAGTTTAACAAATGCAATTTTGCAATTCTCTCTCGCAAACTATTTTATCTCATACAAAAGACACAAAGAAATAACAAGAAAATGGTAAACTCCTATGAAGTTTTAAAATAATGACATGTGACAATTTTATTAATTTTTAAGGAAAAACATTTTATTTTGGCACAAAATGAGACTGAAGATGCATTTTTGTGGCCCAAGGGGCACTGTATAATTTTTGGAAACTTTGGATCAAGAAGTAATTTTGAAAAAACGTTGGCTGGTCCACAGATTGGCCTTGAATGGTTTAAGGTTGAGTGGGTTTTTGTTTGAATGTGAGTGGGCTGGCGTGGAGGTGGCTATTGGGCCAAAGAAATTCAGATTGGGCTGTTATTGGGTTCAAATTCAGTGGGCTAACTCTAATTTTCACACACACACGCACACTCCACGGGATGGTCTTTGGGATTATGTGAGCTGATGGGCATGAGTGAACTAACAGGGATCTTGAGTTGGAGCAGGGTTTAAAGGTTAAGCTGGCTGCAGTTTTTAATGCGTGGGCTTGGGCATTTTTAGTGGAGTGGGCTTATGTGGTTTTTAGTTTTAAATAGTAGCTGACCCAAATGGGTCCAATCCGGCCTAAAAACAAACCCCACTCAACCCATCTTATCTTATCTTTATTTCTTTTTTCCACTAGCCGGATTTTGGGTATTTTGGCTGATTTGTGAGGGTAGTGTTGTGGTTGTTGGGTTCTCCGTGGGATTAATTTTGATTTTTGGAGTGATAGTCTCTCATGGGTGATTGCTAAGATTAGATTTTTGTGTTAGTGGGTTGTGTTTGATTGCCAAGAAATTGCAAAAAAGCTAGAAAAAAAATATTGTAATTCACCTTTTGATTTTTTTTTTTTTTTTCTGATGTGGACTTTTTTATTTTTAAATTTATCAATATGGATTTTTTTATCGTTCTCCTGCATAGACATTTTTTGCTAGTGTGCTAATGGTAATCACTAAACTATTAACAAAATCTAGGAATCAAATTAATTATGATCTCAAAATACACGAACAACCAAAATGTATTTTTGCTAATTTATTTTCTTGGTTTAGCCTTGGAAATGGAAACAGTTTCACTTTGTACGTGGGCACATAGTTATCAAACTATACCAAGTATATTGAACCTTCGTGAAAGTGGTATGGTGGTTTTATTGGGTTCAAATTCAGTGGGTTGAGATCAATTTTTGTCTACACTATAAACCAATTACTGCTTTGATTAGATGATAAAAAACAATCATCTGAAACAGATACTATGGGCACGTTTGGTAATGTTATTTATATTTTTTAGAAATATGTGTGGGTAAAAAAATGTGTAAAAATACATAAAATGTTGTTTAAAAATTGAAAATATGTGTTTAAACACATGTACCAAACGGGTCCTATAAATTTCAACTCTCTCAAGATTTTAAAAGGTTAAAATTTTCAAACTTTGTCCACGATTATATATATATATATATATAGATATATATATATATATAAAGAGCAAGAATTTGTAGTGCAAGAATTTTTTTTGGTTTTTTTAGGAAAGTAGTGCAAGAAAATTGAGATACCCTTCTATGTAAGAATTCCATTGAAGGGTCCAACGACTACATAATAGAAAAAATAAATTTCTTTCATTCCTTATACTTCTTCTCTTGGACTAGGCAAGATTGATTCAAAGTTCTCATGTGAGAACAAAAATTTTTATTATCAGAGAGTTGGCACCCAACTAACTCTTTATTATTTTCATTTATTTCATACATAAGATCTAATATTCAGTTACAATTAAAGAAATAAAATTGTAACATGGTGAAAAATAAAAAGTGTTAGTAAAAATATCCTAGCAAGAAAGATTATCACCAGGTGCAACTCCAAATTGAGTACAGTACTGTTGGTAATACTGGATTCGAGACTGAACTTTTCCAGGTTCTTTACCATCACATTCAACAGGACCATTAATAGCTCGAATTGTTGCTCCAAAACCTTGGCTTACAGATTGGTGAACATTGCTCCTCCAATACCATAAGGCAGTCTTAAACGAGATATTCGCATCATTGGCAACAGTTTCAGGAGAGCCTAGCCCATCAAACTGATTTGCATTTCCAGCTGCTCCATAATTGTAATTCCAGGTTAGTTGAAGTGGTCCACGACCATAGTATCGTTTGCTAGGATTGCATGGATAGTCAGTCCTGGTTGTGTCACAGTAGTTTTCCGTTGTTGGAACATCTCTTTCTTCTATATAGCATAAACCTGTCCAAACAACAACATTTTGCTTCAACTCTCAGGTATAAGTCCTTGCAAATAATATGTTTGCCTTTGGAAAGTCCAAAAAAGTAAAAAATTTGGGTTTTCTTTTTTGGATTTGGTTTACTTTCGGTACTCTTTTAAGTGGAGGTGTCATTTTGTTTTAAATACACAATAGCAAGTGATAGTGAGTTTTAATCTCCATATTTTATTTAGTTGGTAGATGATATGACAGTTACTCATTAAAATAAAATGAAATTCTAATTTAAAATGTACTAGAGGTAAGTCAAATTCTTATTTTTTTAGCTATATTTTTAGGTTAAACTTATAAATTTCCTCATTTTTATTTACTTTAATTTCTTTTTGATGAAATTATTTATATTACCTTCAGAGAATAAAAAATCAATAAAAACCATCTAATCGCACTATTATTATATAATTGTAACTTCTTTTTTTTGAGAAAAAAAAATATAATTGTAACTTAAATACATGACTACTACGCACAAATATGCATGTCTATGATTTTATATGTATAGTCATACGTACATACCATTCTATTATGAAAACTATATAAATATCTGTTATAAAGCTATTGTTTGTTTAAGATAATTTATTTTTATTGCCTTATTTTGCTTAAAATGTTTATTAATTATGGTAGAAATACGGTTCTACATAATATAAAGTAAAGCTCCCAAAAAAAAAAAAAAAAAATTGTATCTTCATCTTAATCATTTTCGTTTTCAAGCTTCGGAAAACCAATGCTGCCTTTTTATTCTCTGTTGAGGCTTATTAAACTGAATTGTAATTTTTTTTTTTTTTTTTTTTTTTTTGAAAGGAACTAAATTGTAATTTGATAAATCGCATTAATTAAACAACATATATATAACATTTATAGTCTGTAACAAAATAAATTAATAGGAGGAAATATTATCTATAGAATAGGCTACAACCATAATTGCTTATTAGTATTATATATGTTTCTATATAATTGTATAATAACAAAGTTAGAGAGGGGATCAAGAACTTACTTCCAGTCTCATGTGTGACATGGGCAAAGAAAGCTGCAATCTCACGTTTACCATCATCACTAGAACCAGACTTGGCAAACTGATTATAAGAATTAAGAGCATCAAGAAATGCTGCTCTTGTGTAAAAACTCTTTCCAGGACAATCTCCTTGGGCCTGGTTAAGTATCCCATTGAAAAAGCTTTCTGTCACAATATCAGGGACTGAAACATCATTGGTAGTTGTTGTACAAGGTCCTGATTTGCACCCCTCGCCACAGTATTCAGCAGTAGTGCCACAAAAGTCATATTGGCTGCAACATTCGTTTGCAGCACAATTACAAGCACCCTTCACATTTGCTGCTACGATTCCAACTATAACGAGAGTTAGCAGACCCTTTTGTAAGCTAAGAGCAACCATTTTCTTAATGAGGTTTGAGGAATATATAAAATGTGTGAGATGAAGAATTAGGTTGTGATAGGTATTTATAATGCAACATAAGGTGAGAAATATCTATTTCTTTCATGAAGAAATTTCTTTGATCTTCTAGAAAAGTAAAAGGCGTGTGAGTTTAAGGTCAAGGTCTTTGTCGACATTGACTTGTCGAAAGCATAGCTAGTTTTTCTTCTTATATACCGTCAATAAGATAACGCGTTAATAATGGGCCAACTACCAGTGCCAGCCAGCCATCTTAAAATTTTGGGCAAATAAATTAGACTGCTTTGGCCTGAGGTTTATTGAAGAAGAAATTTTGTGTTCACAACATTTTTACAACAAATTTAATAGAATAAATTTAGTTTTTTCACATTCATGTTTAATTGGAAAGATGAAAAAGTGAAGAGATAGAAAATTTATTTATTTGGTTGAGAAGAAGAATAAAATGATGTAAAATGAAGTTACTATAAATTTATAATTACGTCTTCATTAAATAAAACAAAAAAGTAACACATATTTTTAGCAAAAAAAATTATATTGTGTATGTGTAAGTGGATGAAAAAATAAAAAAATGGTAAACAAAGCAACTAGACAATGAAATAAAAGAGATTTGTTCTCAAATCATCATAAGCATCTTTGAAATAGTTGCATATGTACTTTGAGACTCTTCTTGAGCTTCTTGAAGTGGTCATGTCACAAATTTTTATTTTTCCTTTTCTAAGCTCATCCTCTTCCAATTTTCAACCAAAAGACGTAATATTTTTGACAACTGCTTCTATTTTTCATTTCCAAAAATTTTAAGAATGAAAAAAAAAAAAAAAAAATTCATGGGTAGGCATGCAGGAGAAAATAATAATAAAAGAAATTTCTAACAACGAAAACAGAAATTTATTTGGATTAATAGCAGCATACAATTTTTTCTTTTGGTTGTGGATTGCGTTCCCACTCATGATCAGATCCCACCCCATTTCCTTTCTCTTTTATGAATTATGATCATTCTGCATCTTTTAGTTGCTCTCTTTTCTTTTCTTTTTTCTTTTATATTATTTAAATTTTAGTTTAGCATTTTCATATTCAAGTTATTGGGCCAGAAAAAAGGGGTAACAAGGAAGGGCCTAAATCCAAGTGAGGCCCAAAAGTACTGTATCATAAGGGAAAAGCCCAAATCATTGGTACACATAATTAGTAGTTATTTTAAATTGACCTGAAGGCACGTAACTAGCACGAGAAGGCTAACAGGGGCAATGACATAATATAATTATCCAAGAAAAACGTTGGAATTAGAATGTAGAAACCTCAGTGAGTTACAAAGAGGTTATTTGATCCTTGCAAACGTGGGACACATGGCCTAAAAAAACTCATCAAATAAAGACATGTAGCATAATAATTAACTAGCCTTGGGCATGCACGTGAGCGAGTACTCAGAAACTCTTCTAATTTTTTGGTAAAAACTAATCATTTGGATTTATTATAATTTGAGATTACTACATTTTCCAATCACGAAAAGAAAACCTAGGTGTGTGATGAAAGTGGCAAAAATTGGAAAAAACGTTCAGCAGAATCATACTTTTAACAGTAAACTAATGCCTATGCTACTTGGATCTAAACACAAACAAATCAGAATCTGGTCCAACAAATGAGTAAAGAAAAAGCAAAAGAAAAAAGAAAAAAAAAAAGGTAGGAAAATAAATGACCCACCAATTAAATCAGAGCACACATCTCGTAATAAATACTTGAAACTACCATTTTTTTTTCTTTCACAGTAAAAGAGTCTTTTTTTTTTTATTGATTTTTTTTTTTTTTGTTAAGGAAAGGGTCTAGATGTGCATCCACGTTTTATTTATTTATTTATTTATTTATTTACAAGATAAAATTCTACTCTAACCTAATCTAAGTGTATATGTGTGTGAAGTTCCCTCCTGGAGACTTGAACCTCGGCCTTTACCCCCCACATCCCACAAGCATTTATACTTGTGGAGTGACCATCGCACCAAGGGTGTGCGGTGGTACTTTTTTTTTTTTTTTTTTTTTTTCTTTTTAGTGGTGTTGTGTTGTTGTTCTTTTATTTATGACAGTTATCAAGTTGTATTTAATCCTAAAATCAATCCTAAAATTTAGCCATGTACTACACAAACATAACAAAAAGTTAAAAAGAGCTTATATTAATAAAATTCACATACATCACACACATATACACTTAGATTAGGTTAGAGTAGAATTTCTATCTTGTATAAAAAAATTTAGCAACTACCATTTTTTTTTTCCTTTTAAGGTAAAAGGCTCAATTTTAATCCTAAAATGTAGTGTTTTATTCTTAAAAGTTAGCCACGTACTACACATTTATAACAAAAGTTAAAAAGAGTTGAAATTTCAAATATATTTACTACCTTCAAAACCGAGAAAATGTACGTAACATTTTTTATGGAGTAGTAAATTAATAATTATAAAAAAAAATGTAAATTGAATTTCACATAAGATTATACAAATGATAAATATATTTTCTGTTACAAAATAAATTTTTTTACAACAATTTCTTAGATAACAACCACTTCATGTGAGGTTTGAATCATACAATAATTCTTGTAAAATCTCTCATCTGAACTTATTTAATATTCCATTCCAATACCTTCTCAATGCAATCTAATAAATTTGTGCATACGTCAACCTAAGAGATAAAAGAGTTAGGGTTCATTATTTTGAATAAACCAAGTATTTTAAATTTTTTTAAAAAGGAAACTTTAATCAACAATGGATTTGAATGACTCTTTTCATCCACAAACATTTTAAATGACTTTGAATTAATAAAAAATGACGGGAAAGTAGATGAGAGATGAGGTTATTGGGTTAAATAGGAAAACCAATTACCGATACATTTTGAATGAGAAGTTTTTTTTTTTTTTTTTTTTTTTTGGATATTGGGAAACAAAGTAGTGTGTAATGCAGTTTAATAAGAATGTTTCAAGTTATTCCTTCAAAAAAAAAAAAAAAAATTAGCGTAAATCCCTATAAAAAAAAAAAAAAAAAAAAAAAAGAGTTTGTGTTAGTTTTAAATTGAGGAACCAATTAAGTATCGTAATCCCCTCAAAAAAAAAAAAAAAAAAAAGAAAAAAAAAAAAAAAGAAAAGAAAAACCCAACCAAACCAAGTAGCAGACGTGCATGTTATTAAAGATAATAGTGGTCAAAGAGTTTGTGTTTGATTTAAATTGGGAAACCAAGTAGCATAATCCCCTAAAAAAAAAAGTGTATAGGTAATAGTATTGTAGTTTGTTATCAAAGATTTTGTGTTGGTTTTAAATTGGGAAACCAAGTAGCATAATACCCTTAAAAAAATTAAAAAATAAAAAATAAAAAACCAAGTATCATAATCCTCTAAAAAAGAAATAGCGTAAATTCAACCCAAAAAAAAAAAAAAAAAACCCAAAAAAGAGTTTGCACAAAGAAAAAGAAAGAGCCTTACCAATATCCTTTCTGGAGAAGCCAGTTCAAGCACAAACTCTCTTGTTTGAAATTTCTAAGTTAGCCACGGGTAATAAGCAACCGTCAAACAACTTTGTATCCCTAATCACATTCACCAATGGGTAAGTACTTGATAGCCATGGCAGGTAAGAACTCAAAGAAAGTTAATGATAAAGAAAAGAAAAGAAAAGAAAGAAAAACTTGCAAAATATAGAACCTGAAAAAATGTTGAAGCCTCTAACAGTGTCTGTTTAAATGGTTTAGAAACCAAATCAGAAAGTAGAAGAAGAAGAAAGGAGGATGTGGAACTAAACTAAATGTCTTCAATTTGAAGAAAAATGAGAGATAGAAAGTAAGATAGAAATTGGTAAAACATACGTGCGTTTGTGGGTTTTAAAGTGTAGGAGTTTTAATTTACATATTTATCTCTATTAGTTGAAAACTTACAAGTGGGTATAATGAGGGCATTTTAGACATCAAAATTGAGAAATCCAAATAGGGGAAAGCCCTTAAATAGTAGTATAGATAACTATCAAAACATAGCTACCGTGCACCCTTTGTGTGATAGTCATTTCACAAATACAAAGTTCTTGTAGGGTAGGGAGGGTAAGAGCTGGAATTTAAGTTTTCAAGAGGTTCAAAGATCCTCATTGTCCAATATATGTAAGTTTATGTCTCCTTGTATACATGTACTTGTGATTTGAATCATATGTTTAACTTTGATACGATATGTTATTGTTAATCTTAGTTTGATCTTATTTATTGTTCCATTCGAAGTCTTAAATTACTTAATTTTTTGTAACTTGGCCTTTAATTGAGATAAATTGTTCAAAAATATGCTTTATAATATGCTTTATATGGAGATTGCATGTATTGTTTTGTGATGCTTTATATCAAAGTAGTCTATGTCAATTTACTAGGAATTGCTGCTTAGCCTAGTAGGTCAACTTAGTCATTTTTAGGAATTTAGTCACTTATGATTTCTCATTCTCTCAATTGTTAACTTATATAGTCATTTCACAAATACAAAGTTCTTGTAGGGTAGGGAGGGTAAGAGCCGGAATTTAAGTTTTCAAGAGGTTCAAAGATCCTCATTGTCCAATATATGTAAGTTTATGTCTCCTTGTATACATGTTCTTGTGATTTGAATCATATGTTTAACTTTGATACGATATGTTATTGTTAGTCTTAGTTTGATCTTATTTTTTGTTCCACTTGAATTCTTAAATTACTTAATTTTTTGTAACTTTGCCTTTAATTGAGATAAATTGTTCAAAAATATGCTTTATATGGAGATTGCATGTATTGTTTTGTGATGCTTTATATCAAACTAGTCTATGTCAATTTACTAGGAATTGCTGCTTAGCCTAGTAGGTCAACTTAGTCATTTTTAGGAATTTAGTCACTTATGATTTCTCATTCTCTCAATTGTTAACTTATATAGATATTTCAAAAAGTTGGATTAAGTTAGGCGTTTCTAGACCCCATACTTAGTGGTGTTCACTAAACCACAAAAATTGCACCAAAACCTTCCACAAAATAGCATAACCACACTGCACTGCACCGCAAGTAACAGTGCACTGCACCACACCACATGGTGCAGTGTGGTTTGTGGTTTTATAAAAAAAAACCACACAAACCACACCGCACCACTCTGTATATTAATATATATATATATATATATTTATTTATTTATAATATTAAATATATTATTAATAGTTTAATAACCCTAGTTTTCAAAAAAAAAAAAAAAAACGATAACCCTAGCAAGTGTTGACTAGAAAAGCTAGCCTAAAATAAAGAAAAACTAGCTCAATAGTTTAAAATTTGGCCCAAAATAAAGGGAAAAATTATTTTTGGGTAGCGTAGGAAAAGCCCAAAATTTTAAAAAATATCGATTTCAAACCATTCAAACCGCATCAACTGCACTGCACATGTAACCGCAAAAAGAAAGTGCAATATGGTTATGGTTTTGGCTAAACTCTAAACCGCACTTGTCACGCCCTGAACCCAACTATAAAGATAGGCACGTGACAACCGCCGCACACTTATAAAGTAAGCACTCTACAAGTGTGCAAGGCTTTCTTAGCAACTAAAATTTATCCTCAAAAATTAAAATCAAATAAATCCAAAGTACCTCAACAATTTCTTTATGAATAGATCTCCAATATTTTAATAGGAACAAAATCCAAACCTCATGTACATAATGCCAATTGTCCAAAAGAAATATAAAACTATTAGAAGATCATCCAATCCCAAAATCACTAAGCTTCTTTTCCTGCTCATAACACAACGTCAAAACTCTCAAAACTTGATATTCTTCACAATCTGAAACTGGAGGGGAAAAAGGGGGTGAGTTGACAACTCAATAAGTAACCAAAGTCCTAAAAAGTTCTATCAAGCAATAGATCTATAAAGTATAAGATGGAATATGTGCTTTTAAAAGTTATAATATACTATGTGTTATCAAAATAACTGAAGAAGTTTCATAATCTTAAAATAATAAGTTGCACATAGGTCACATACTTTAATCTTACAAATATATCGAAAGCTATAACTTACAATAGGTTCCAAAAACACATAAGCAGTTTTAGTGACTCAAAATAGACCAAATACTCAAACATTTCCAAAATCACATATGTAGTTTTAAGGACTTAAAATAGTCAGATATTCAAACGTAATTCATATTCTTTACAATCTTATGACTATGGTCACGCTATATCCCCGTGACTGGGTATCAGAGTATCAATGAATAACCCTCATTGGTTGGGTATCAAAATACCAATAAATAACCCCCATTGATTTGGTTATCAGAATACCAATGAACAACTCCCATTGGTTTAGGTATTAGAGTACCAATGAATAACCCCCATTGGTTTGGGTATCAGAATACCAATGAATAATCCCCATTGGCTGGGTATCAGAGTACCAATGAATAACCCCTATTAGTTTGGGTATCAGAGTACCAATGAATAACCTCCATTGGTTTGGGTATCAGAATCAATTCATAGTCAAATTGTCCATAATCATATATATAAAATCATAGTTTCTAACAAAAATATATCTTATTCAAATACGTATATATATAATCATATATTCAATATTCAAATATATTTGTGATATTTCTATATTCTTACTTTAAATCAATATAGCAAAAAAAAAAAACAATTAAATAAAATAATTCTTATATTCAATGCTCATATGTATTTGTGAAAATTCCTTATTCTTTACTTTGAATCAGTATAGCTAAAAACAATTAAATAAGATACATCATATATTCAGTAATCAGATATATTTGTGATAATTCTTTACTTGAAATCAGTAATACAATAGAAATAAAATTGTAACGTCTGTAAACAATTTTTAGTAGTTAAAATACGCACAATAAAACCAATTAGGATAAGGTTATTTACCTCATGAACTAGTTCACTACAAAAAAAAAATTTCTCCCTAATACTTTCTCTAAAATCCTTAAATATCACCTAAACAATTTACAAGCACCATTTACTCAAAAATTAAATAATTTAAGAAAAATTATAAAAGATCCCAGCCAAAAGAGAAACTACTAAAATATCCAACAAGTGTCTACTGTCATCTCACACCAAAAATTCTACATATTCATAACATATATTTCATTTACTTCATACTGTAATAATTCCCTAGGAATAAAGCCTATATAATATGCTATACCCATAGCCATAAATGGTCAAAAGTCAATCTGAAAAGGACACCTAGATCTATCTTCTATACGTGTGCTCTCGCTTTCTTTCTTTTTTTTTTTTCTTTTTCTTTTTTGTCAGAAACTTCAAGTCCACACCATGATTTTTCCTATTCACCAAATCCAAAATTCGGTACAAGGACTCCAGAAACTTGTGCAAAACTGGATTCACCATGGCATACCTTGTGCAACTTCTATCTACACTTACATGCATGACACAATAGTGGGCATAGGAAAAAAAATCACAATACCGAGGTAGAAAAATCTGCAAGTACATCCAGTTTACAAGAAAAGAAATATAAACTTTTATACGTTTGCATCGTTATAACTCTTGAATATTTAAATAGTATCACTATTGGCCAGAATATTGATATAAAAAAATACTTTAATTCTAAATAAAACTTAGATTTAACAAGAAGAGATTCTTAGGCTCTTACCTTCATTGTGCTGTCAAACTTTCTCTACTTGAGTAATTTGGGTAGTCACCTCTCTCAAAACTTAATAAGCTTATATATAGTTAGGGTTTCAACCTTATTTTCTAAAAACTTCCTTATAAGTATAAATTATAAAATTGGCCCCACAAAAAATCACTTAAATACCCCTCCTTTTAAATCCTTTTTTTTTTTTTTTTTTTCCATGTATTACAATCTCCCCCACTTATAAGAATTCAGTCCTCTAAATTCACCACAAACTGAACCAATTATCACGCTTCCACTGCGTTACTCTAAAGCCACATTTGTATTGATCCATACAATATATCGCTCATCACCATAGTTCAAAACTATTTCACAACATATGCGTAGACTTTTCCTTCCCAAGATTTGTAAAATAAAAATTTCCAAAGCAAATGGAGCCATGATGCTTCCGCTGCATAATACAATACCACTATAAAATCTCTCACTCAATTACCCATAGTTTAAGAACAACCATATTATGAAAAAATATAAGATTCTTTAAAGATTTACATATCTCTAGTCTAAATAGCTCTCTAAATTCCTTTCAATATGAACAAAAGTTCCAAGGCCCATTCGTTTAGATTAACCCCAATAACTGATTTTCCATCAATCATTAATTTCAACAAAATTCCAAGGCCTAATTAGTCTCCAAAAATTACAAGGGAAATCTACAATTTTGAGATTCACCATAGACCATTGAATGCTAGCATCCATTTAATTCTATACCTCAAAATTAAGTAGTGCATCCAAAGTTCCAATCCTTCCTAAGTTCAAAACTAATTTACAACATATTCGTATATCACTATATATTTTCTTCCTCAAGTATTGTAAGAAAAAGAAATTCCAAAATCTCCATAAATAATCTATTGAGCATTGATATAAGGGTCTGTCATCGAACGTCTATCTTAATCATAAATTATCTTCACAAATAAGTAATATTTATTCACCTTTAACCTCTAGATGATACTTGGGTTGGAACTCATTGAAGAGATGGGTTCTTTATAATTACATTGCCTATTATGAAAACAAGTCACTAAGTATACATCGGCTAGAAGGGAATAGTCCATGAAGTATCTCAAACCCCCCCCCCCCCCCCCCGCCCCCCCCCCCCCCTTTTTTTTACTAGCAAATACTATTTCCCAGCAGCCTAGAACTTAGAGTACAATGCAACTTTATATTATTAACCACTTGTCGATATAAAACAAAGGTACCACAATGAACTATAATTCAACTTGTAATAGCCTTTCAAAATAAACTCTCTTGCCATCCCAACTCCTTCAATATCCAATCAAAAATATGGATCACTAGTCCAATTCAATACTACCATGTACTTGTGTTCTATCCACCTCATTTTCTATTGAGCCAATCCATTAACTCTTATCAGTTAAATTCAAAGAATTACATTTTTGGCATCAAAACTTATTCCCCAGGATATTAAACAATCCTCCAAGTCCATAGAAAGAAAAATTAGGACCTCAAACTTCTAAGTAACAAAACATGTCTCAAAAACATTTAGGGACTACCTCACACATAAGTTAGGCTATGGTAACCCATGTAGGTCAACGCTAACAAGAACAATGACCCAAAAGAAGGTCGGTCCTTAACATTAGAATCCAAAGAAGTCCATCGATATATTGCTGAATTTTTTAAACACCCTCAGAATTTATATAATAACATATTATATAATGTGAACTACAACAACCACAATTTAATTTTCCCTTCACACTATGAACTTTCTATTAATTTCCTAACTCCATATAAACTAAAATCAAGGAAGCGTAGCTCTAACATCAAAACTTAACCCCTAAATAGAGTTCTGCAATTTCCAATTCCCTAAAAGTGCTCCAAATTTTGAATAGGGCATATAGTAAACTATCATTCAATAATTAAACCTATGAGAATCTCCTACAGATCAAACTAACCTTAGGTAGGTCGACTATATTAGGCAAAACTATCAAATGAGTCTCCAAAAGATCAGTCACAAAACAACAGTAATATTTCCTTTGCTTGTTCTTTTCTCACTCACTTTTCCATTTAATAAGAAGAAGATGTTTTAATAACCAATCTGATCAATTACAAAATTTTCAAGAATAAAATACACCCACTTAATACTAGTATAAGATCATAGAAGTATATCAATTAAAATCCTCCTTTTTTGTATTTATAAGCCCCGTATGCATAACCACATAGACATAATATCAAATCCTTCAAATATGACCTAACAAATCATCATATGATGGAACCTCCCTTACACTTCTCATCAAGTCATCAAAACAACACTATCTATGACCTAATAACCTTCATAAACAATGATAAATCCATAATCCCTAGTGCACCAACTTTATGCCAAATCAAATCCTAGTATAGAGTCTGCAAGATCATAACCTAAGCTCTGATACCATTAAAATTGTCACGCTCTGAACTCAACTATAGAGATAGGCACGTGACAACCGCCGCACGCTTATAAAGTAAGCACTCTACAAGTGTGCAAGGCTTTCTTAGCAACTAAAATTTATCCTCAAAAATTAAAATCAAATAAATCCAAAGTACCTCAACAATTTCTTTATGAATAGATCTCCAATATTTTAATAGGAACAAAATCCAAACCTCATGTACATAATGCCAATTGTCCAAAAAAAATATAAAACTATTAGAAGACCATCCAATCCCAAAATCACTAAGCTTCTTTTCCTCCTCATAACACAACGTCCAAACTCTCAAAACTTGGTATTCTTCACAATCTGAAACTGAAGGGGAAAAAGGGGGTGAGTTGACAACTCAATAAGTAACCAAAGTCCTAAAAGTTCTATCAAGCAATAGATCTGTAAAGTATAAGATGTAATATGTGTTTTCAAAAGTTATAATATACTATGTGTTATCAAAATAACTGAAGAAGTTTCATAATCTTAAAATAATAAGTTGCACATAGGTCACATACTTTAATCTTACAAATATATCAAAAGCTATAATTTACAATAGGTTCCAAAAACACATAAGCAGTTTTAGTGACTCAAAATAGACCAAATACTCAAACATTTCCAAAATCACATATGTAGTTTTAAGGACTTAAAATAGTCAGATATTCAAACGTAATTCATATTCTTTACAATCTTATGACTATGGTCACGCTATATCCCCGTAACTGGGTATCAGAGTATCAATGAATAACCCTCATTGGTTGGGTATCAAAATACCAATAAATAACCCCCATTGATTTGGTTATCAGAATACCAATGAACAACTCCCATTGGTTTAGGTATTAGAGTACCAATGAATAACCCCCATTGGTTTGGGTATCAGAATACCAATGAATAATCCCCATTGGCTGGGTATCAGAGTACCAATGAATAACACCTATTAGTTTGGGTATCAGAGTACCAATGAATAACCTCCATTGGTTTGGGTATCAGAATCAATTCATAGTCAAATTGTCCATAATCATATATATAAAATCATAGTTTTTAACAAAAATATATCTTATTCAAATACGTATATATATAATCATATATTCAATATTCAAATATATTTGTGATATTTCTATATTCTTACTTTAAATCAATATAGCAAAAAAAAAAAAAAAACAATTAAATAAAATAATTCTTATATTCAATGCTCATATGTATTTGTGAAAATTCCTTATTCTTTACTTTGAATCAGTATAGCTAAAAACAATTAAATAAGATACATCATATATTCAGTAATCAGATATATTTGTGATAATTCTTTACTTGAAATCAGTAATTCAATAGAAATAAAATTGTAACGTCTGTAAACAATTTTCAGTAGTTAAAATACGCACAATAAAACCAATTAGGATAAGGTTATTTACCTCATGAACTAGTTCACTACAAAAAAAAAAAATTTCTCCCTAACACTTTCTCTAAAATCCTTAGATATCACCTAAATAATTTACAAGCACCATTTACTCAAAAATTAAATAATTTAAGAAAAATTATAAAAGATCCCAGCCAAAAGAGAAACTACTAAAATATCCAACAAGTGTCTACTGTCATCTCACACCAAAAATTCTACATATTCATAACATATATTTCATTTACTTCATACTGTAATAATTCCCTAGTAATAAAGCCTATATAATATGCTATACCCATAGCCATAAATGGTCAAAAGTCAATCTGAAAAGGACACCTAGATCTATCTTCTATACGTGTGCTCTCGCTTTCTTTCTTTTTTTTTTTCTTTTTCTTTTTTGTCAGAAACTTCAAGTCCACACCATGTTTTTTCCTATTCACCAAATCCAAAATTCGGTGCAAGGACTCTAGAAACTTGTGCAAAACTGGATTCACCATGCCTCACCTTGTGCAACTTCTATCTACACTTACACGCATGACACAACAGTGGGCATAGGAAAAAAAATCACAATATCGAGGTGGAAAAATCTGCAAGTACATCCAGTTTACAAAAAAAGGAATCTAAACTTTTATACGTTTGGATCATTATAACTCTTGAATATTTAAATAGCATCACTATTGACCAAAATACTCATATAAAAAAAATACTTTAATTCTAAATAAAACTTAGATTTGACAAGAAGAGATTTTTAGGCTCTTACCTCCATTGTGCAGTCAAACTTTCTCTACTTGAGTAATTTGGGTAGTCACCTGTCTCAAAACTTAATAAGCTTATATATAGTTAGAGTTTCAACCTTATTTTCTAAAAACTTCCTTATAAATATAAATTATAAAATTGGCTCCACAAAAAATCACTTAAATACCCCTCCTTTTAAATCTTTTTTTTTTTTTTTTTTTTTTTTTTTTTTTTTTTTTTTTTTTTTCTGGGTATTACAGCACCGCATCGCACCGCACATGTAACCGCAAAAATAAGGTGGGCGCAGTTAATGTTTTGGCTAAACAGTATCGCAAAGTGCGTTGCTAAAAATGACCAAAAACCGCACTACACCGCATCATGAACACCCCTACCCAGACGCTTATCTATGAAATTAGATAATCACTTCAAGCTAACACTAGTTGCCAGAAGATTTATCTCAAATAACTTGCAAGCATCAATAAAAGACTTAAAATTTTCAAACACAAGTACATGTTTATTGGCATTTAGGGTTAACGGACCAGCAGATGAACACCAAAACTCACAGCATAGAATATGCTCAAAAAACATGTAATTATAAAGAAAGAAAGGAAAGGAAAGCATGAAATTTCAGCTTATGAGCCATTTAAATATGGTGATGATAGCCACCAATCTTTACATTTTCTAACCATTTAGTTAGGTTCCAAGCATAATCCCATCACCCACTTCCTCATTTCCTAGCTACAGCCACTAGAGGCAACCTCTTATTTTGATATTCAGCACCATGGCCCAATGAGCTACTACCATGTAAGTGCCCCAATAAATTTCCAACAAAAGGAGAGAAAATACCATTTTTGTCCCTATATTTTGGGATCCCTCTCAATTTATTCCTCACTTTTTCCCAACAGTGAATTGAGTTCCTGTAATTTTTAACTTGTTGTTAAGTTAATTTCTAAGACTCTATGTCATCATCTTAGTTAAAAATAACTTGATTGCAAGTTTAAAATAATAATGACCAAATTATTTGCTGGGAAAAACTGAAGACCAAATTAAAAATGACTTCAAAATATAAGGACCAAAATGATAATTTCGACAAACCAATATTAATATAGGCTTTAAGTACATGGAGGCAAGTGGCTAAATGATGAAGGTCAACTAGATGTATTCAATCACACAAAAATTAGTTAAATTTGGAGAGAGAGAGAGAGAGAGAGAGAGCCATGGTTCCTGAAATGTGAAAAAGAAGCCCCTCTTGTATGAGAAAAAAAAAGAAAAGAGAGAGAAAAGCATAGAAACCTATGTTAATTATGTTGGCAATGTGGTTCGAACAGAGCGCAGGTTCATTAAAGTGTGACCTTTCAAACTGTTTTTTCCATGTTTTCATTGGGCCTTAAAATTAACTAGAAACTGCATGAGCCAGTATCTATTTTCAATTTCCTTTGCATTTTGGGTCTGTTTGGTTGGCTAGTTTGAGTGTTTTTGATATATGTGTGAGTAAAAAAGTGTGTTAAAATGTGTGAAAGGTTGTTTAAAATGTGAAAATGTTGGTTAGAACTAACCAACCAAATAGGCCTTTGAAAACAATTTTTATTTTACGTTTTTTTGGCATGACCTTTCAATTTCCTTTCACCGAGTCATTTTTAGAAACAAACTTATCTAATTCTATCCACTTTATATTTTGGTTGATTTTTTTTTAAGGATGAAAGCATATGTGATTGTGAGTTATATATATATATATATATATATGGGCTATTTTTGCCTTTTCCTTTTGTGATTTGGGAACTTTTGTGTGCTTATTTTAGTGCCCTTGAATATTATTACTATTTTGTTTTTCGGTTTCTTGTATTTTTGGCATGACCTTTCAAAGGGTTGTGAATATTAAACCAATGGAGGAAATAAATTATTTTATTTCATTAATCCATGACCTTTTCCAAATTGCACACTTATAGTTAAACAAGAAATTTTCAAATTCTAATCAATTGAATTACAGACTTATAATTATGCATGACCTTTTCCTAAAGCAAAAGACATTAAAATATAACCAAACTTTCACTATCTCCCAACCTATCTTCGATGTTTGGCCATAGGATCTTTTTAAAATAGAATTTAAAATTTTATGGTGTATAACTTGGAATTTTCTTACAACTCTTACATGATTAATTAAAAATTTTAAGGCTATATATTATGGTTTCATACTATAATTCCAAAGATTGTACAAGAGCGAGCAAGGTTAAAGATAAAATGGTTATGAAACTACTTAATGTGATGATAATGGTGTCAATCATTGTTCAAATCGTCGTGCTGGCCAACAACTCTTCCTTTTCTAGTCTTTCTTCCTATCATCCCCCCTCTCCAGCCCCCTTTCTGCTTCCCCCTTCTCTTTGGTCCGAAACGTCACAAAATGATGTGAAAAATAAGAAGAAAAATTCCCAAGTTAAAAAATTTGACCCTTTATTAGAGTTGGCAAGAAAAATACGAAAACTATGCAATAGGAAGTGCAAAAAGAAACTTAAAGGAGCTGAGCTTGGCATGTCCTTTGCTTTTCCTAATATATATATTAATAGGTAAAGTTGAGAGAAAATCCAATTAGGTTTCAAATTGAATTTCAATTGTTATCTAATTTTGCGTTACATGTCCTATTTAAGTTTTTTTAATTTTGTTCTAGGTGAGTTAATGAGGTGCAAAAGACAAAGGGTTTAATATAAATAAATCATCAAAAACTCAATAAACAAAAAAAAAAAAAAAAAGAGTAAAATTATAATTTGAATCCATATATGTGTATAATTGTAATTTTTTAAAATTGTACCATGCATGCATATGCACGAGTTATATACTAATTGTTATAATAAATGCCTCGATGAAGAAATGCATAGAATATCTGAAAATAATATTCTAGAAAAATTGATGAATGTAAAATGAAAATGCTATTAATTTCGTAAGGTACATTATCCTTCATAATTTTGACATAATTTGTGATGGATTTTAGTTTTCGTTAGTTTTAGTTCTTTCGGCATAATTTTGATTTAGGGTTAGTTTATTCCTTTCCTAAGTATGACTAATGAATATTAGTGAGGTTGATCTTTGAATCAAAGGGGGATGGATGTCCTACAACAATACGTTTTTGTACCATAACTTTGAACCTACTCTAGTAAGGATTACTCAGATTTTTGCACATAAGGTTTCATTTGATTCTTTGACTTTGACCGAGTGTTGACTACTCTCAACCCTAACCTTATAAATTTGTGGTGTGTTCCTTAGTGATTGAGTTAGGAATAGAGTTACGACTTGGAGATAAGGGGGGGAGTGGGATGGTTTTGTTACTGGTTACTAGTGGCATTTCCGCTCTTGCTTAGCCACTGAGGGTTTTTTGTTGTTGTTGTTGTTGTTGTTGTTGTTGTTGTTGTCGTCGCCGTCTTTGATAATGCTTGCTTCTATTGCTGTGTAAAGACAAAATTATTTAATTTGTTTAAAAATTTTTAAAGGTTCAAGTTGTTTGTTTTGGGAAAAAATGGTGAGTTAGACTTAATTTGTTTTAGTTTTGCTATTGGTAATTTTTTTTTTTTTGGTTGGATTAGTTTTTTTGGGTTGTATGTTTTATTTTAAATTTTAGATCTATAAAAATTTTTAATGACCTATAAGAGGAGAAAAATGCTAGAACTATAAATTTTTTTACAATTTCTTTTATAAATTGCTAATGTGGTGAGTGATTATTGATAATTAAAAAATTGATACAAATGGTAGGCCTAGATATGCAAACTAGTAAGAATATACTACCTCAATAATAATTTTTAAAAATATTGTAAAAAGAGTTTATGACTGTAGCATTATTCTTAAAATGATCAATAATATTGTTAAGGGTGGCAAAGTGTAATTTTAGTGAACAAAATTGATAAAATTAGTCCCTTTATTTATATACACACACATACACTAATATTTAAAATTAAAAAAAAAAAAAAAATCAACTAACCCATTTAATTTAGTTTTTGGTGGCAATTACATAAGAAAATGCATCAATGGTCAATTATTCTCTTAAACATTTCCAACCCATCTTTGAAAATGTATGGAGGGTCTACTAAAATAATGATTTATTTCTTTAGGTACAATTTAATGCAATTCATGTGGTCACTCCTTTTCCTCCTCCTCCTCATCATCATTATGACCCTCCCCACTTACACATCCACCATCATGGTGTACTATAATCTACAAACACCTCCATAAACTCCCCCATATAGATCACCTCCAAGGACATAACCAACGTTTGCTTTTATCGCACAATCTGCTTCTTCCCAATCTCCTTCCGTTATCCTTGTATTGCCAAGTTCAAGAACCAACTCCGCTATGATCTTAATGTCTGCTTCCACCTCATTGGCCTTTATAGGTCTTCTCATTTCACTTACATAGTAATTTGGGATTAAATACTTTAAATTTAAGTCCATCCAAATAATTTATTTTATGTTACATTTTACAATACATTTTATAAATAAATAAGTAAATAAACTAATATATGAAGACATTAACACCACCACATGTCTTGGGATTGAATTTATTTGTCTTTAAAAAAATATATATACATGCAGAAAGTAAAATTTTACATAATATTTATTTGCATGCCTTTTCTTTTATTAATCTCACAAACGAACATGATTTTTATAAGTATTATTAATTGTCTCTTATGTACAAAATGTTTTTGAAGCTGGTGTTTGTTAGAAGAAAAACATTCATGTCAACTAACCTCATTCACTACATAAGTGTCAAATAACATAATGTACCTTGTCATTGCTTGCTACTGAAGTGCCAGAGGCAATCGCTTATGTTAGTGAGCTGATCTGAACCTATCGTCATATCCTTTCACAATCGAACAAAAAAACAAAAACATGATAGATGTGTGTGCTTGCAAAGGTGATCCCTTCAATAACACACCATGAATGAAAAACAAATCATAGTGATTAAAGATAAATCATTCTATACTAAAAGTGTGACTTATTAAATGCCACAATATATAATCACAGGATTATCAGCATCTAAAACCACGTCTACCTAATGAAAAAATCGCATCAACCAAACTCCCTCTGCAATGTTGCTATAAGCACAATATATTTTGTGTCCTTAGTAGATAGAGCTATGCATGAATGCTTTTTACTACTCCAGCAAATTTCCCCTTTACAAGGAAAAAAAGAAGAAGCATATCCTATCATGGATTTATACTTGTCTAGATCATTACCCCAATCTGCATCACTATAGCCGACAAAGTGTAGTTTCTACCCAGGTAAAAGAGTGAGTAATTCACCATTCCACAGAGATGTTAGAGAATTCTCGACTGCTTTTGTTTCAACAAGTCTAGAATTTGATTGGAATATATTGAATAAGCCAACTACATAACATATATTTGGCCCAGTTCACATCATGGTGTACACCACTCCACCCACAATACTAGAATATGGAACTCGAACCATCTCGTCTTTCTTCATAGGCTTTAGGACACATTTTTAAGCTTAAGGCCTCACTTTTGTAAATAGGAGTATCGATGGGTTTATAATTATGCATTTTAAAGCGTTAGGAATTTTCCTAATGTTAACCTGTTAAGCCAAACCAAGAATTCTGTTTGAATAATCTCTAAAGATTTTAACTCTAAGAATATATTATTCTTCACACATGCCCTTCATTTCAAATGTAGAGGAAAATCAACCTTTAGTGACACTGATCACTTCTTTGTCATTTCCTATCAACAAAATATGGTCTACATACAAAGATAATATTATAAAACTCTTTTTGAACTGTTTCACATACCCGCAATGGTCTTCTTCAATCATCATGAATATATTCAAGAATTTGGCTCGGTGGAATCTTAGGTTTTATTGCCTAGAGGATTATTTTAAACTAATTAAAGATAATTTAAACTTGCAATTTTTTTTTTTCTCTTTGCCCTCAAAATCAATTAGTTCATCCATATTTATTTCCTTGTTTAGTTTTCCACTAAGAAATGTTGTTTGAACATCCATTTGGAATAACTCTAAATCTAAATATGCGACAATGTAAGAATTAGACAAATCTAGGCAAACCTTACTCCATGGGAGAACATTTTCTTGTAAACAATACCTTCCTTTCGGGTATTGCATTTCGCAAAAAGGCATGCTTTATACATTTCTTTTGATCCATCCACCTTAGTCTTGGTTTACTAAATTTGGATTGCTAAACTTGGATTAAAAATATGTGATTCAAACTAGTCATTCTTCGCCTAATCATGAAAATTACATAATTTGTGGTTTTTGTGATGAAAATGTTATTAATGTGATTGTGGTACTTGTTTTAGATGACACACTACAAGAAAGTTTGCTATTTTCAATGGTTGAAACCATCGAAAAAAGTATTAGAAACCATCAAAAAAAGTATTTTCAACGATTTAAATGACTGTTAAGAACCGTCACTGAAAACTATGTCGAAATTATTTTTCTACAGCTTATGTAATTGTCGAAAAATGTGATTCACCTTTATCAACGATTATTAAATGTCAAAATATTATTAAAAACTATTGAAACATATGTTATCTTGAGATAAATTTCAACAGTTTGAAACCATTGAAATAAGTATTTTTTTTAAATAAATAAATAAACAAATATGGATGCAGCCCTTCACTTGATCAAAATTTAATAACTTGATTCAAAATATAAACATAAACACAATTGTGCAATTCCAAATTAAACTCCATTCTTATATAAAAACTAAAGAACCAGTCTAATTTTCAAGTATTCAAATAGTTCCAAGTTTTCAAAATGGCTAATAAAAAGAAAAAAAATTGAAAACCATTGTGCTTCATCAATTATCCTCAAGTAATAGATATATGGAGAAGTGCCACTTCCCAACAAGAAGGTCAGGCCCATGACAAAAGCTAGTATCATTGAAAAAAAGATGATGTATCCTTTCTTCATGTACTTCCCCGTAGAGGACACCCCATCCCTCCTTCCATATTTCCTTACTCCATAAAACACATACATCCACTCCAACAAGTGCATATCCACCCAATTTGCTCCAAGTTTCATTGTAGATATTACACCATTGTGTGCATCAAGGACAACCTGTAAACCACATAAAATTGGGTAAGACTTTAGTAAGGAGCTACCTAAATTTTATTAACTATGTGGATCAAAAGGTCACGGCCCAAAGGTAACAAATTGAAATTAAGAGTATAGACGGACCAAACACCAATAATACATGCTTTTTGATAGAGATATCCAACACAATTTAAGGATGATTCTTTCATGGACCAATCTATTTACAATTCTAGTATCATCTTCAAATTCAACAGCAATTGAATAAATTTATGAATGATAAATGATTAAGAAACTAACCTGATTGCTAAAGTTAGGAAGAACTATCAGATTGAGCTGGCTCAAATGGCTTATCCTAGTTCAACAGAATCTGAAATACAGCTTCAAATTAAATTGTACTAAATAATTATTTTGTAGCCCCTAATTAATTCACACCAAACAAGTAAGGTGTATGAAATTAAGATAAGCCAAAGGCAATACAAAAAGAAGATATTAATCAAGCTCAGTACACAACACAATAAACCTCCACAGTTTGCTGTTTATTGTTTAACTACCATAATAGATAAAGCTTCACACAAAATGAGCAAGTCACTTAATATACATAACACAATAGATCAGACTTCACACCCAATGAGCAAGATAGTGGGGCAAAAGAATAAGTGCACTACAAATATTGATAAATGAAGTCAAATTGGCTCAATAAAATACCAAGGTTTCAGGAGAATAATTTATCTTAGATCAACCTAACTTTTCTTTGTTTAGAGACACGGTCATACTCCACATGATATGTACATGCATACTACAAATGATGATTGATCTTCCACTATTCGATGATTGATCTTCCACTATTTATATTTTCAAGCTTGGTGAAGAATAATAAAGCTCTCATGTGTGATTGAACCACTGACACTATTTATAGACCTTTTAATTTTCCATTGTTCAATTATGGATTATTGCTTATTATTTAAAAGGATAAACTTTTATGAGGTTCGTGTTAATTAATATGTTAATCATTTTATATCTAGGAGTATTGATGTTTCTCAAATAAAGTAAAAATGACGTAATATTTTTTATGGCACACATTTTTGTCATAAATGATATTAGTCACAGGAGTTTTATGATAGAAATGTTTTGTCACAAATAAAGTATTAGACGGCTTTTTTTTTCGATGGAGCTGTTTTGGTGCAAGTAACATTAGCAAATGAGAGATTTTCAACGATGACCGGAGTTTGTCGTAAAAGGTAAATGGTCGTTTTGAAAATGTATTTCAACAAAAATCTAAGTATTTACGATGACTTTTAGTCATCGTAAAAGTATATTAATGATGGAAGGGGTGTCTCTATTCAAAAACAAAAAAGACTAACACCGAGTAGTACTGAAAGCAAATTTATATATAGTATTCTTTATTTTCTTTATTATTTATGTGCCCATTGAAACAATATGGGCCATACAATGAGAGAGTTCTCTTCTTAGGAGTAGGGTGCAAGTGAAACTTGATCCCAACTTTACCAACAAGGCTAGTTGGCATTATTTATTTCCTTCTAATCCAAACATCAAATCAAAACAAGCATTGGTACTGAAGAGTAAACAAATGGTGCTCCTAGCAAGTGAGATTATCGCCTGGAGCAACACCAAGTTGGTTACAATATTGAGTGTAGTACTGGACACGGGCTTGGACTGTACTAGGGTTTCCACCATTGCATTCAATGGCACCATTGATGGCTCGAATGGTTGCACCAAAACCTTGGCTTACGACTGGACGAACATTGGTCATCCAAAACCATAATGCGGCCTTAAAAGAAACAACCACATCTGTGGCAACAGTTTCAGGAGAGTTTAATAAGTCGATTTTAAAGCTAGTTCCGGCAGCACCGTAATTGTAATTCCATGTTAGCTGAAGTGGTCCACGGCCAAAGTATTTTTTGTTAGGGTTGCATGGATACTGTGTGTTGGTCTTGTCACAGTAGTCATGTGATGCACCATTAATCTCTTCTATGTAACAAAAATCTGCCCAAAGATAAACGTATTAATTTCACTTCACCTTTTATGTAAACCTGTGCTTTAAGCTATGAATTATCAAATCTCTCATAAATCTGTGTTTTTATGATCATATATGTCAGACTATAAGGAAAAGTTGCTTAATTAAAAAATATAAAAAAGTAGAAGATAGACATACCCTTTAATTCTTTAGTTATCACTTTGTAAAAATTCGATTTAAAAAAGTAAAAATATGTTTAAAAGTATAACTTGATAAAGTAGAAATAATCAATAGTGATCTAGATGAAAATATATTCAATCGTGTGTTATATATTATATTTTTTTTAATTAAGTAATTACAACATGTAGAGAATGATGATTTGAACAATAATTATTCTTAAAAAAGAAATCATACAATACCACTAATCTACAAGCATTTTGGTCTATACTATATATTATGCAATTCAAAAACAACCTAAATGCAAACTAATTATTATCTAATTATTATTATTGTTATTTTAGATTAGAGACAGAAATTAGTTACTTAATATATGACATCAACTAAATTGGATATCATGAGTGATTTGGTGCATGCGTCTTTTATTGTATGTCTGCATGAGTATGATATGTAGTAAATTAATTAATATTTATTAAGATGGAGTAATATCTTACGTCCAGTCTCATGAGTAACATGAGCAAAGAAAGCTGCAATTTCACGCTTGGAATCATTTGCAGAACTAAGATTTCCAAATTGATTGAACGAATTGAGAGCATCAAGAAAAGCTGCTCTTGTGTAGAAGTTCTTCCCTGCACAACTTGCATTGGTCTGATTAATTATCCCATTAAGAAAATCTTGAGTCACGATATCCGCTACTGAACTACCATTAGTACTTCGTGTAGTAGGTGATCCAGAAGTACAAGGACCTTCTTTGCAGCCCGGGCCACAGTAGTCATTGCTGGTGCCACAAAAACCGAATTGGCTGCAACATAGGTTTGCTGCACAACTACAATTTTGACCCTGCACATATCCAGGCACAAATCCAGCTAGGATTCCGACTAGAACAAGGGTTAGTAAATTCTTTTTCAAACTAAGTGCAACCATTTTGGGAAGTTGTATGTGAGCAAAGAATGAAGAAGATAATTGTGTGATGAAAAACAGGGTTAAGCATTTGATATTTATAGAGCAATATGTGGTGCAAAACCCTATAGGAGTTTCAATATCAATTTGATAGTAATGGCGATTTCAAGATGGCGTATACGGTATTGGTCTTGTTAGAATTTGACTCTGTCAGTAGGACAAGTACCAGTCATTGTTCCGGTCTTTGAATAAGGTAATTGTGCATTTCTTCTGTTCTTGTAGAGGCTGCTTATGACAGTTGGTACCTAAATTATAATCATTAGTCAATAAGTAACATCAGATCAGACTAATGTGGAAAAGTTTGGAATCAAAATTTCGATATTGCATTCTTCTAAGAGTGGTTACATATTCAGCAAAGCAATGGTAAGTTACATCTGCATTTTTGCAAAAAAAGGCCAGACTATGGAAACAAAATATATATATAACATGTTTCAAACAAGTTATCCAACCCGGTCCTTAAGGTATTTACAAATTTTTCAGTATAGTGCATTACATAAGTTTTTCATCTACTCTAGTATGGAAGGTTCGCCGCGCATGTACATTATTCGAGTTGCAAAAACATACATGAACAATTAAGTACCATATATATATATATATATATAGAAAAGTGATATTAGAACTAGAAGTACTATTAACATTTTCCATCACAAAAAATGTAATTTTTGACATTCATTTACTATATTTTTATTATATTTTTTAAATTTACCAATTACACTCATTACTAGATCAATTTATAAAAGTTATATAGTAAATTTTGTAGCAGTTTTAACATTATCCATTAAAAAGAAAAAAAGAGAGAGAGAAAAAGATAAGGTCAAAATAACACATTAAATGAGCACAATCTATGAAAGTATTTATTTTACTAGTTGAATTTATCTTTTTTTTGAATATTTCTTTATTATTTTTTTTAATGAATAAATTGAACTGATAAATGAATGATTTGTTTAGCATTAGCACTAAACTAAGTATGCTTAAGGCTTAAGTAGGGGTGGTAAAATTGGACACGACCCACGAATCCAACACGACACGACACGAAATTAATAAGTTATGGATTGAGGCTAAATGGGTTAGTGTCATATTCGAGTTAACAAGACTAACCCGTTTAATAAACGGGTTGGATTAGTGTCTAACTTATAAAACTCATTTGACTTCTTTGACCCGTTTAATTAAATGACATTGTACCAATATATCCTTCAAACTCTAGGTATGTAAACCTATTAGTTATTGTGGTTTATTTTCTTTAACATATTATTATTGATTATTTGTGATATTGAGATAATTTGACCCATTTAATTAAATGACATTGTACAAATATACCCTTCAAACCCAAGGTATGTAAACTTATTAGTTGTTGTGGTTTATTTGTTTTAACATATTATGATTGATTATTTGTAATATTGAGATATACTTTAGTTTTAAATGATTATTGTGATGCAATTAATCATTAATTTTGAATTTTATATTAATTTTTTTGTTTTTTTTTTTTGTTTTTCATAATTCATATCAACTTTATTAATACTATTTTTTTTTTGATAAATTCTAATAAAAAAATCAACACAGCCGACCCATTTAATTAAGGTTGAAAAATCTTGACTCATTTAATAAATATATCGTGTTAATATTGATCAATATAGTTAAATACTCATAAGTCGACACGACATGAACACGACACATGAATACAAATTGTCATCCCTAAGCTTTAAGTGTATGGCAAAATCACACAATACGTAGCCCATGTACGTGGTTTTTTCTATAAATTAAACTAGATAACTCTTCCGGCACCATAACAAAAATTGAGATTAATTATAAAATTTTGTCCATGACTTAGTCATGTTACCAATATCAAGTTGTTAAAACTTAAAACTATAGTAGTCTTTATTAAGTTGAACAGGATCAATTAATTTAACGAATTTTGCTTTGATGCATGGTTTCTTGATGGTTTATTAAGATAACTCCTGCAAACTTCCTTGGACCAAAATATGGGAAACAAGTCGGCACTGACTGAGCCATGATTTGCGCTCCCAAGTTAATTAAGGAAGTGGTCCGATTTCCCAAGGTCAAGCATATAATCTTTGACTCCAATTTCTCCAACTTTCTAGCTTTGGAGTCTTGATAACTTGCCAAATCAAACCTCTTTTCATCTAAAAAATTACTATTGAAAGTAGCAATTTTGGATGATTAGCAATGCAAATAACAATAACAATAATTATTATTATTTGTCTATATCCTGCCGAACTTTGATATTATCAATAACAATTTATATAAATTCAAAGTAAATTGACTTCTTATTGACCTCATAATATTATGTCACGTTACTTTTAAGGTCTTTGCTACAATATATAATTTCATATGTGTTTGTTTGTTTAGACCCCTTAAAATAGATTGTTTAACCTAATGAATTAATCTAATTATGAGATCTAGGTTAAACAACAATAATTCATATCAAACAAAGCAGAAAAGAAAATAACGCACAGATATGATCACTCGGGAAAACTAATGAAATGAACCGTTTCAAAGTAAAAACCTGAGGAGGAATTGACCTAATTATTCTCAAGGTAAACAAATCCACTAATAGAGAATTGAAGTTTTTACAATAAGATTTAACTCTTAGTAGTAACTTACTGATATGAACATGTGCAAGTTCTGAATCCATAGACTCTTCTCTCTTGGATTTGCAGCACACAAGATCCCATGCTTATGACTTTGAGATCCTACTCAAAAGTTTAGCAACACAAACTCTCCATTTTGTGACTTCAAGACCACCCTTGAAGCCTTGAAGGTTTAAATTATCAACTATGTATGATCTTATTGTAGCAATTTCAAATATACTAGTTCTAATGGTATGAGAATTATTTTCGGTAATGATTTTGAAAGAGGAAGGCACAATACCTTTTAGATCTCACAAGAGCCCCTACAAAGTCTTCTTAAAATGTATCTTAGGATTTCCTTTAAATATTATATGAAATAGATCTGAAACCCTAATCACTTAGTCAGCTTAATGAGAAGTGGGCCGAAATTAAAATCTGTAGAATTCGCATCAATCAGTCGAACCATAGTTTCGATTGGTCAAATATGGCATGTTTCAAATTCTTCTTTTTGTAGCTCGTATGTTCTTGTGTTCTGACTTGTAACAACTTGTGCAATGTCTAATAAACCCTATAGACTCTAAGATCTATACCTAGACAAGTTTGTATTCATGGTTTGCCAACTGTTCTAAACTTTTAGAACCTAACAATATGCAAATACTTACTTAATAATTGTCTATAGCTACCATAATCATAAATGTCATACTTAGACCAAAACAAAAAAAGAGAGAAAATCATATTCAATTAAATTTTTCTATGCATTGCATGAGTCACCGACTAATTTTAACAAGATTCATGCCAAGAACCTAGTAACTAAATTGATTGGCATCTTATGATATTTCTAATGGAAAGTCTAGATAAATCCAAGATTCAAATCTCACTCTATCATTTCTTGAAGCAATCTAGTAAAGATATCTGAAATAAAGGATTTTACATGATATAAACAATTAAATATAATGCGACATCATATATACCTTTATATTCCTCAAAATTTTAAATTTTAAGCAACAAATGATTCCTATCCTAATAACTTCTTCTTTTTTTCTTTTTTCTTTTTTTCTTTTTTATCAATTATTTGATTTAGTACGAATTTCGAAAAAATTATGACATTTAAACATAAATAAGCACACTATAGTTAAATTATTAAAAAAGAAAAAGCAATGTGTAGCCACATCAACCCGAAATAATGCTTCTTTCAAATGTTTTCCATTAAGTCGTGGTCTTTCTTCATCTTGCAATCTGCATCGCTCTATTACTCTCTCCTACCGAAAAAGTCATAAAAGAGGGGGCAATTGCCTCCCCTGACCTCTCCCAGAACTACTTTAATATAGGATTCTAACATCTACTTGGCCCGAATTAAAAAAAAAAAAAAAAAACTAGCAGATAACGTAATATCAAACTCGCAACAGTTTTTTTCTTTTTTGATAAAACATTATGATTTACGGCACTTTGGTCTTTAACAATAATTAAAACTCAATTATATGAGAGTATCTTGTTGGCTGATCTATGGGTTCATGAGGCCTTGCTATTGCTGCATAGTTTCAAAAGTTGAGAAACACTCTGTTACAAAGTCGTGTAACAGGGGTTCTTTCAAGCTGGCATCCCTAGCTATCCAAAGCACTGAATGTAAATTAAGGTTGGAGGAGACCCATGCTAGCTTGCAAGATACGCTCAAAGCTTTTAAATATCTTATGTATTAGATTCATATTCAAAGGTAATTTCCATGGTTTTAGCTAAAGTCATCTATGGCCAAGATTTCTTAAATTGAGAACTAGTCGGTTTAAGATGTTATGATTTTTGTATCTAAGTTTTATTAGAAGAGCAATGTTTTGGCTAGTTGGTTGCCACATGGCTAAGACTATTCATGTAATTGGCTTTTATTTTTTATTTTCATTCTATAAAGTCTTGCTATATATATATATATATATATATATATATATATATATTTGGCAATAGCAAGTTTAACTTTTCAATTAGGACAATAGGGTATGAAGTAACAAACCTGTATCAACGCCTAAATTTCTGCTTGTAAAGAACTTGTACATATTGGTTACATGCATTCATTTAATCTGGTCGTAACTCACGCGGCGGCAAGACCTTGTATTATTGTCCCTCTTGAGTCTTGACATTGAAAATTACTTGTCAACGACGTAAGTCATAAAATACAAATAAAGAAGGAATCAAAAATCCTAATACAAGAATTCTTATACAAGACAAGATATGGTTCTGAATATGCTGGGCATCGGTTCAAAGATGAGGTCATGACTACTATTATTTGTTTAGTGATAAAAAAAACAAATTTACTAAAAAAAGATGTGTTATTTTTTTATTTTATTTAATGATAACATAATTATAAATTTATACAAACTTTATTTTATATTTTTTTTCTTAACTAAACAAATAAGTTTTTCATCTTTCAACTTTTTCACCCTCCAACCAAACACGAATGCAAGAAAACTAAATTTACACTATTAAACTTACCGTAAAAATGTTGTGAATACAAAAATTCTACTTCAATAAACCTCAAGGCAAAGCAGTCTAATTTATTTGCCCAAAATTTTAAGATGGCTGGCCGGCACTGGTAGTTGGCCTATTATTAACGCGTTATCGTATTGACGGTATATGAGAAGAAAAACTAGCTATGCTTTCGACAAGTCAAAGTCGACAGAGACCTTGACCTATAACTCACACGCCTTTTACTTTTCTACATGATCAAAGAAATATCTTCATTAAAGAAATAGATATTTCTCACCCTACGTTGCATTATAAATACATATCACAACCTAACTCTTCATCTCACACATTTTACATATTCCTCAAACTTCATTAAGAAAATGGTTGCTCTTAGTTTACAAAAGGGTCTGCTAACTCTCATTATAGTTGGAATCCTAGCAGCAAATGTGAAGGGTGATTGTAATTGTGCTGCAAACGAATGTTGCAGCAAATATGACTTTTGTGGCACTACTGCTGAACACTGTGGCGAGGGGTGCAAATCAGGACCTTGTACCACAACTACTACTAATGATGTTTCAGTCCCGGATATTGTGACAGAAGGCTTTTTCAATGGGATACTTAACCAGGCCCAAGGAGATTGTCCTGGAAAGAGCTTCTACACAAGAGCAGCATTTCTCGATGCTCTTAATTCTTATAATCAGTTTGCCAAGTCTGGTTCTAGTGATGATGGTAAACGTGAGATTGCAGCTTTCTTTGCCCATGCCACACATGAGACTGGAAGTAAGTTCTTGATCCTCTCTCTAACTTTGTTATTATACAATTATTTAGAAACATATATAATACTAATAAGCAATTATGGTTGTCGCCTATTCTATAGATAATATTTCCTCCTATTAATTTATTTTGTTACAGGCTATAAATGATATATTCTATCCCAAAAATAAGACTATAAATGTTATATAGAAGTTGTTTAATTAATACGATTTATCAAATTACAATTTAGTTTAATAAGCCTCAACAGAGAATAAAAAGGCAACATTGGTTTTCCGAAGTTTGAAAATGAAAATAAGATGAAAATACAATTTTTTTTTTTTTTAGCTTTACTTTACATCATGTAGAACCCTTTTTTTACCATAATAAACATTTTAAGGAAAATAAGGCAATAAAAATAAATTATCTTAAACAAACAATAACTTTATAAAAGATATTTATATAGATTTCATAATAGAATGGTATGAATGTATGATTATACATATAAAATCATAGACATGCATATTTGTACGTAATAGTCATGTATTTAAGTTACAATTATATAATAATAGTCCGATTAGATGGCTTTTATTGATTTTTTATTTTCTGAGAGTAATATAAATAATTTCATCAAAAGAAATTACAGTAAATAAAAAATGAGGAAATTTATAAGTTTGACCTAAAAATATCACCTAAAAAAAGAAAACCCAAATTTTTTACTTTTTTGGACTTTCCAAAGGCAAACACGTTTTTTGCAAGGACTTATACCTGAGAGTTGAAGCAAAATGTTGTTGTTTGGACAGGTTTATGCTATATAGAAGAAAGAGATGTTCCAACCACGGAAAACTACTGTGACACAACCAAGACTCAATATCCATGCAATCCTAGCAAACGTTACTTTGGCCGTGGACCACTTCAACTAACCTGGAATTACAATTATGGAGCAGCTGGAAATGAAAATCAGTTTGATGGGCTAGGCTCTCCTGAAACTGTTGCCAATGATGCGAATATCTCATTTAAGACTGCCTTATGGTATTGGATGACCAATGTTCACCAATCTGTAAGCCAAGGTTTTGGAGCAACAATTCGAGCTATTAATGGTGATGTTGAATGTAATGGTAAAGAACCTGGTAAAGTTCAGTCTCGAATCCAGTATTACCAACAGTACTGTACTCAATTTGGTGTTGCACCTGGTGATAATCTTTCTTGCTAGGATATTTTTACAAACACTTTTTATTTTCACCATGTTACAATTCTTTTCTTTAATTGTAACTGAATATTAGATCTTATGTATTAAATAAATGAAAATGATAAAGAGTTAGTTGGGTGCCAACACTCTTAGATAATAAAATTTTTTGTTCTCACATGAGAACTTTGAATCAATCTTGCCTATTCCAAGAGAAGAAGTGTAAGGAATGAAAGAAATTTATTTTTTCCATTATGTTGTCGTTGAACCCTTCAATGGAATTCTTACATAAAAGGGTATCTCAATTTTCTTGCACTACACATTCTTGCTCTTTATATATATATATATATCATGGACAAAGTTTGAAATTTTTAACCTTTTAAAATCATGAGAGAATTTTTTGATTTCTCAATTTTTTGTTGAGAGAGTTGAAATTTATGGCATCCACTTCAGATGATTGCTCTTTATCATTAGACCAAAACATTAATTGGTTTATGGTATAGGTGATGATTGATCTCAGATCTCGTACATTGGCATTGGTTTGATGTGAGTGTATGTGATCATGATGAAGGAAAGGCTAGCCACTTAAAAATGAGTGGATTTTTTTTTTCTTTTTTTTAGTATCGTCAATAATTCATTAGGTAGAATTGTAGTGAACTTGATATTGATGATGAAGGCTATAGCAGTATGATATTGATGATTAAGTTTTGTGCTATTATCAATCCATTAACCCCTATAATTCAGATAAGTGTGTACAGTATAATTTTAAAAAGTGTGTCTAGTATTCCATCCTTTCACTATTTTGATACTATTAACAGTTAACCAATAACTCAACTATTCCTCAAAAAAAAAAAAAAAAAAAAAAAAAAAAAAAAAAAAAAAAAAAACATTCTTAACTATTGGACCAATTTGCTTTACGGTTGAAGACTTGAAGCTGAACTAGTGAGCCACCATACCACTTTCACGATGGTTCAATATACTTGGTATAGTTTGATAACTATGTCCCCACATACAGAAACTATTTCTATTTCAAAGGCTAAACCAGGAAAATAAATTGGTGAAAATACTTTTTGGTGGTCTATATTTTGAGATCGCAGTTAACTTGATTCCTACATTTTGTTAACAGTTTATTTCTTACTATTAACACACTAACAAAAAAATGTCTACGTGAGAAAGCGATAAAAAAAATCCATATTGACAAATTTAAAAATAAAATAGTCCACATCAGAAAAAAAATAATAGTAATAATCAAAAGGTGAATTAAAATTTTTTTCTAGCTTTCTTGCACTTTCTTGGCAACCGAACACAACCCACTAACACAAAAATCAAATCTTAGAAATCACCCATATGAGACTATCACTCCAAAAATCAAAATTAATCCCACGGTGAACCCAACAACCACGACACTATCCTCACAAATCAACCAAAATACCCAAAATCCGGCTAGTGGAAAAAGAAATAAAGGTAAGATAATATGGGTTGAGTGGGGTTTGTGTTTAGGCCGGATTGGACCCATTTGGATCAGCTACCATTTAAAACTAAAAACCACATAAGCCCACTCTACTAAAAATGCCCAAGCCCAGGCATTAAAAACTGCAGCCAGCTTAACCTTTAAACCCTGCTCCAACTCAAGATCCCTTTTAGGCTCAACCTCATTAATTCACTCATGCCCATCAGCTCACATAATCCCAAAGACCAACCCGTGGTGTGTGTGTGTGTGTGAAAATTAGAGCCAGCCCACTGAATTTGAACCCAAAAACAGCCCAATCTGAATTTCTTTGGCCCAATAACCAGTTCCACGCCAGCCCACTCACATTCAAACAAAAACCCACTCAACCTTAAATCATTCAAGGCCAATCTGTGGACAAACCCAACGTTTTTTCAAAATTACCTCTTGACCCAAAGTTTCCAAAAATTATACAATGCCCTTTGGGCCACAAAAATGCATTTTCAATCTCATTTTGTGCCAAAAAAAAATGTTTTTCCTTAAAAATTAATAAAATTGTCACATGTCATTATTTTCAAACTTCCTAGGAATTTACCATTTTCTTGTTATGTCTTTGTGTCTTTTGTATGAGATAAAATAGTTTGGGAGAGAGAGAATTGCAAAATTGCATTTGTTAAACTATACTTTCGAGTGAGATTAGCTTTACTTAACTCATTAATGCAATCTATCTCTCTTAGAAAACGCCATACAATTATTGTGAGAGACCGCGCCCCTGGCCCGTTTTTATGGGATGTTGGGCCAAACCCACGTGAATGGGTGGAGTCGTGTTATTGCCTCTTAAAATGGATGTTCGACTAGTTATACTTTCCCCTTTAGATTAAGGGTTTTACAATGGAGTCGCCACTTATTTAATTATTGGAATAAATAAGAAAACCAAAATTGAAAAATTCCTCATTTTATTTATTTGAAATTGAATTTTCATTGATTATAGGAAAATTACATGGCTTTGGTCCTAGATACAATCTAAGATAAAGTACATGACTTTGTTTCCTAGTTACAATCTAAAAATCAAAAATACCATGGATAAGCATTTGATCTACTAACCCTTGATCTAAGCTCGGAGGCTATGTTACAAGGTGGGAAGGTGTTAGGCATCCACCTTGCCCGGTAAAACCAATCTTCTAGACTATGGTGGCCAACATTCATATCATATCATCCAATATATCAATCAATTTACATGTTAAATTTAATGTGTGTGTATGTGATAAACCCTAATTCAATTTATTAAGCATTGCATTTGGATTAAAAAAATAAATTTTAGTGAATGTATATGGATGGTGACAACCTAGATTCAAGGATTTGAAAGAATTATTAAACAAACATGATTTTCATATTTTTGATATGAATTTAAAATTAAATCTAGTGATATGCATGAACATGTGATGAACAACTAATAACATGTGAATAACACATAAGAACAATTAAGAACATTCAAACATATTCAAGGGAATTATCATACTTTAATCTTAAATTCTCATCATGGCAACATAAACAAATAGTTAGGGAAGGGGATTATACCTTCATGCAAGATCCATATGGTGGAGGAGGGGACTCTTGATGGAGGTCCTAAGGGTGGAGGAAAAGAAGAGCTAGGAGAGGGAGAGTGAGTCTCACTCAATACCTTGAGTCTCAGGAAGACCAAGATATAAAAAGACTACTCAACTTTACTAGAACTCAAGAGAAGAGAAGAGAGGGGGGGTTTTTGTGTGCCTTGAAATGAAGGAAATGGGAGGTTTATATAGTAGTGGTGGAATATGAATGGAAGATCATTTAATGAGGGTTGACAAAGAATCATGAACCTATACCTCATTTTAGCCTTAAGGGAAATCTGGTGCATTAAATGGAAAGATTGGCGGGAGTGAGGAGCAAGCCAAAATTCGGTTTTCCCGTAACTGCTGTAACAGCTTGTAGAGCCAATTTCGAATAATCATATCTGATACATTTCTGATCGGAATTATCTCGTTCTTGTGCTCAAATTGAAGCCCTGCATGTCTAGTTTCTGGGAAAATTAACCTCATTCACAGATTCAAAATATTTTGAGAGATATCGATGAAATGGTGAGCAGAGATCATTTGTTAGAAAATGATTTCAGCACAATTAACCTTAATATGTCCTAAATTAGCTCCCAATTAACATTAAATGGCTCCAATCACTCCCATTTTAGACTTAATTGGTTCCAAATTTACCCTAATTAAAAGATAATTGCACAAATTACTCATTGAATAATTAATGTTTAACTATCTAGTTAATTAGGTATGTGCAATCCTACCATAAAATGTAGTCCTAACCAATCAAATTATGACACATCATTGTTCTCAAATTGATTATACTTATAACCAATTGAAATCAATTGTTCATAATCACATATAGTCGAACTCAATTTGTGATTGTGCATCTCGGCCATTAGAACTTGATTTGATGATAACTTTCAATCTGATGGTCTGATTAGGGCTTATGACCAGTCGATTTGATCGTTACAACATCAAGATCATTTTGGTAAAATGAGATTAAGGATCTAGTGACCAAAATCAAGATGCATATTTTAAAGGTGAAATTACCCTTTTACCTTCCATGTGAGGTTAAATATGGGTTGCAAAATGGGGTGTCAACAATCACATGTTTATGTTTGTTTTATCTTACTTTTAAAATAAATTGTTTACATTTCATCTTAGGATAGATACATGTCATCCTAGGATATATAGATTATACATGTCATGCATCCATATGTCATCTTAGGATGGATTATACATGTCATGCACTAACGTATTATCCTAGAATAGATTACATGTCATTTTAAGATAAATACATGTCATTTTATCATAGATTAAATGTCATCCTAGGATTAGCTTGATCATTATTTCATTTCACATGTATAAACATATCATTCTTTTTAAAATCAAATGCCAAATAGTTTTAAGTTGTGTATGTTTTTAGACCCCTTCACAAGTTGTTTAACCTAGTTATTTAGCTAAATGGTTACTCAGATAAATTATTCAGTTCTAGGTTAACACAATAAAATTATATCATGTAAATAATGCGGAAAAGTAAAGAACATAATGATATGATAACCCAGGAAAACCTAACGGGTAAAAAACCTGAGAAGGATTTAACCTAACTCTCCTCAATGTAAAACAGATCCACTATGAAAGAAATAAAGTTTTTATAATAGAACTTAGACCACTAATATCCTATTGCTACCTCAAGTAGAAAACTTATTACCACGACCACGTGACAGCTCCGAGTCCACGGACTATTTATTTCCTTGATCTACTGCAACCACAAGTTCTCCTACTTGTGACTTTGAGACTCCACTCATAGGTTTCAATCTTCTTTAAAATTCTTTGTGCAGAAATTGAAGAGATCATCAAATTCTTGACATGAATCTTGATCTTGATAACCCTAAGTGTGTATATGAAGGTAAACATCTCTAAATCTTACAGAAGATTCGACACACAACTCTCTAAAGACTTCTAAAATGTAGTTAGGGTTTTTTCTTTTATACTTGGAGTAAAAAACAAAACCCTACACGTCAAACGGGCTTGGGTTGAATTGGAATTTCTACAGAAAATTAAATTTGCACGAGATTCGATCGATCGAGCCTTGCAAATTTTGTCCAATAAATCCTGCAATCACTCAATTACGATTTTGCATTTAAACACACTTTGAATAAGCCTAAACCTAGACTCTATGTTTTGATCATGGTTTGCCAACATATTACAAATTGAAGTTCTAATACACTAGTTCCTAAAGTCTTAGAACCTAACAAGTTGTTCTTTAAATGGTGATGTTTAAGATTAAATTCGAAACAAGGTACTATCCTTCTAGATAGGTGTTGTGGGGTGTCTAATATCTTCTCAACACGTAATCAAGCTTCTAGATCCATGCCTTTTGATACTAGACATTTAAAAAAAAAAAAAAAAAAAATTCTAATTTAGCTTATAAGCCCTTAGGAGTTTCTTAGTTAAATTAGGAAATAAAATCAATTATATTTAGGAAACCAATCAGGCAATCACAACTTAAAATTCCAATGGTTAATGATGACTCCTAAAACTAAAACATGTATTTTTGGGTTAAAACCAAACCCAAAAGAACGAGTATGTTAATGGTGGGTTAGGTTCATTTGTGAGAGCGAGAGTGTAGAACACCTACATAGATCATATATATACACGAAGAAATTAATATCATTTTGTGTTTCACTTTCATCTTATAAATTTCTAACGGAAAGGAAAAGACATATAAACAAAATTCAATCCTAAGGTGTGTGGTGGTATTTATATATATTTCAAGTTATTTATTTATAATATATATATTGCAAAATGCAACATAAAGTTTTTTTTTTTTTTTTTTTTTGGATGAACTAAAATAATGTAACCTATTTGGATGAACTAAAATTAGCAGTATTTGACCAAATCAATACATAAGTTAAATAAGAAGACCTGTAAATGCATGTGAGGTTTGAAGCAAAAATTAAGATCATAGTGGAGTTGGATCTTGAACTTCAAGAACCAAGTCTAACTCATCCTTATTAGACTAGGTTAAAGTTAAGGTTACAAAAATGGAATGTTATTAGGTATATGTCCATGTTTAAAGAGCAGCCTCACAAGTGTTCATAAGCCATACCTAGGAAAGAATTTAATTATAATTAAACCCTACCAAACAATGCCAAAACAACTAACATTACATAGAAAGAAATCAACAATATGTAACCCCTACCCAAATCATGCCCAAGACAACTAATGGTAATTAACCCAAAATAACATGCATCAAAAGATATGTTAACACTGTAAAAGGAAAACCTTACCTTACAAAATAAACAGCTTTACTACTTTTGTATTACGGTTTTTAGTAGAATATTTTCAGGTCTTTTCAACAATTCTTCCGCAATGCATAAATCATAGCAAGCTTTTAAATTATGGGTTGTGAAGGTTGAATTATTTATTTTAAGTTCCTTATTGCACTTGTTCCTACATCTTTTTTTATTTGACGTGCAAGCATTAATATAGGGTCGTCATTTATATTACGAGGTTGGATCTTATGAACTTGAAACTTGCTATATTTCATATCAATGGGGGGTTGATAAGGACAAAGACTAGAAAAGGAAGGATTGTTGGCTAGCACCACAGCTTGAACAATGATTAACACTATCATCATCACATTAAGTAAATTCCTAACCATTTTTCCCATAACCACACTAACTCTTTTGGAATTCGTTTGTTACTTGGAATTGTGGTGTGCGAAACCGGCCATAATATATAGAATCTAAAGCTTTAATTATGGAACTATAGTTTTAAGAAAATTCTATGATATAGATAATTCGATTTTAAGATTTGATTTTTTTTTTTAAAAGACCCTATAGTAAAGTCTCAAAGACGTTTGTTTGGGAGATAGTGAAATTTGTAGTACATTTTAGCCTATATGGGTTTAGCAAATGTCATTTACAATTATAATTTTATTATAACCATTTCAATTCGAGGAATTATTTAATAATAAGAATTATTTAAAATTTTCAACCATTTAAGAATTTTTAAACACCCAAAGAGAAACATATATGGACTACTTAGGGATGGAAGGATTAAGGAATGCGAGTCCTACGTGTGTGTCTATATATATAAAGCCAAAAATGGGATCATTAGATGAAACTAGTAAGATTTTTTTTTTCTTTTATTTGTAAATAAGTTCAATGCATTCGCAGTACATTTTAGTCATTTTGGTTGTTCCAAGGAGATATATATATATATATATATATATATTTTTTTTTTTTCATTTGAGTGGTTTTGGGGTATTTTTGAGGTTTCTTGATTTTTTTAATTTTAAGTTATTCTCATGAGTAAAATAAGATTTATTAGTTTGGGCAAATTTGTCAATTTATAAATTATTATATCCCCACCAAAAATTTTATTAGTAAAATATAAAACTATATTGTGGCAAAACACAATAGTTGTCACAATATTGTGTTTCAATGAAGGCAACGTAAGTCTCTCATTATAGATGGCCTATTGTGACAAGTTAATGTCACAATAGATATAGTTTTTTGTCACAATAACTCATGGATGAAAAAAAAAAAAAAAAAAAAAAAAAAAAAAAAAAAAAAAAAAAAAAAAAAAACCTATCGTAACTGAATTAAAGTCCCATGAGCCATGATCTTCAACTCTTTCTCAGTCAGTACCCAATTACCACTTATCACTCATCATCTCCCTCGATCTCTCTCACACACCCGCTAGGCTGGCCTAATGCTGCCGACCATCTCTTTAACACCTATAGACCTACTGTCGCTAACCATCCCTTAGCCGCTATCTAGGTATTCTCTCTCTCTCTCTTTCTCTCTCTCATTTGCGTTTTCATTTTTTTTTTCTTTACTTCTTGTTCGTATTAGTGTTAGTCAAGTTGGTTCGATTTCAATTTTTTTTATAGATTTGAAAATAAAGTTTGCTCCTATTAGTGGGACCCTAGGTATGACTTTTCTTTTTTTATTTTTCTTTGTCATTAAATTAGTAAATATATAATATAATAAATTGAAGATGGAGTTGGGATATAACTACAGTACTACATACCTTATGCTAAGATTCAGTGATTAAGATCCCGTGCAATAGCCCAAATCCCAACCTTCCATTTAATCCAATGACTCATTATTTTGACACCTCACTAAATATTAAAAAGACCCTTTTACCCTTAAAAATTTTAGGGTCTCGCCATTTCTTCTATGCTAATGTGTCTGAGACTCTAAGTTCATATTTGATAAAATCAAATTTCTCTCTCTCCTGCGCAGCTCCTCTACAATTGCTTTCTGCCTCTCCCTCAACCCGTTGTCACCACTGCTAGCATCACCCAACTCAGACCCATCAGCCAAAACAAAGAAAAACTGCGTCTTACCATATGAAATTTCTTAACCCCCAAACACTCACACTCACACTCTCCTTCTTTCTCTGTCTCCAAGCGTCTCATCTCTCAAGGACTGAACCTCTGTCTAAAGTGATGTAGCCAGTGGCCATATTGGTGGTTCCAACAGTTCTTGGACATTGTATCGTTGGAAAATCCCCAAAATCTCATTTGGCAAAGTCACTGCGGGTCCATCTTTGATTCCTAGGTTGTTTCCGACACCAAACGACTCAACGAGGTGAGTTCTCTCTTTTGTATACATTGGATCAAAATAAAATTTATTTTTTTGGTAAGAGGAGAGTTAGGTCTAGGGTCAAGATAGTTGGGGTTTGATTTTAGTTCTACTAGTGATATATTTTTCACCATGGAATCATTATTTAGTTTACGTTTTGAGGAATATTTTTGGGTAGTTTTTTACTGCAACTTGAATATTGTACATTTTCAAACGGATATGTGAAATATGGTCTAGAAAAATTATAGAAATAAATGGTCAGTGATATAGGGGATATAACTAAAATCACTATTTTACTTAGTTAGATGTTACATTGGTTGAATTTTATGCTTTTAGGTCCTGGATGTGTTTAAGTTGTAGTATTTTAGGTATGATACACTTAAACAGTTTCTTATGAAATTTTAGCTTGAAACTATCCTTTATCAATTGAATCATCATCTCTCATGATCATATATTGGTTTGTTGTAATTCTTATATATGATAAGCACAATGTTAGTATACAAAAAATTTCAGCTTTTATTTTCAATGAAAAACATTCATTTTTCTATATTTATAATAGAAGATATTTTGTACATTTCTTAATTATAGGAGTATTCTTTAATTCATTGCATAGTGTGGCGAGAGAATTCTCTCAAAACATGGATGCTAATGCAGATTTGAATCCTAGAGTTGGTATGGAATTTGATACATTAGAAGATGCATGGGACTTTTAGGTAAAATATGGAAGACAAATGGGCTTTGATATTAGAAAACATTACATAAATAAAAGTAAGAACAATGGTAAGGCAACATCAAGGGGATTTGTATGTGCAAAACAGGGCATTCAAGGTAAAGAAAAAGAAGATATGATTCACACTTGTAACCGAGATGATACAAGGACTAATTGTCCTGTAAGGTTATCTATTTCATTAGTGTGAGAAACTGGAAATTTTAAAGTGTTTGATTTTGCTGGAGAACATAATCACACTCTTCATCTATCAGAAACAGTTTATATGATGAGATCTCAATGAAAACTTTCAGAAGTTCATGCGGGATTGATTGAGTTAGCATCCTCTTCTAGAATCAAGCTAAAAGCAGCACATGAGTTAATAAGTAGAGAGGCTAGTGGGAGAGCTAATCTTGGATTCACTGAGCTTGATCAGAAAAATTACCTTAGAACAAGATGGCAAAAAAACTTGATATATGGCCAAGCTGCATGTATATTAGGGTACTTTTAGGAACAACTGACTAAAAATCCATCATTTCAATATGGAGTACAGTTAGATAACGTAGAGCAGATAACTAACATTTTTTGGGCTGATACTAGAATGGTTATTGATTATGCTAATTTTGGTGATGTGGTGACATTTGACACTACATATGGTACTAATAAAAAGCTAAGACCGTTAGGGGTGTTTACCAGTTTCAATCACCATGGAGGGTTAATGGATTTTGGGGCTGCTCTTTTATATGATGAGACGGCTTAATCATTTAAGTGATTGTTTGAAAGCTTACATTTGGGGAATTTGATGAAAGATAGTTTTGCTTTTCTTCAAGTTTTTAAAACTTGTATATTTGATTTTAATGATGAAATTGAATTTGAAAAAACATGGGAGGACATGATTGACACATATGCTATACATGATCGTAGTTGGTTGGATAGTATCTACAAATTGAATGGAAAATGGGCAAAGTGTTACATGAAGAATGAGTTTACATTGGGAGTATGAAGTAACCAACTCAGTGAAAGTTTGAATGGAGATTTGAAAGATTACTTGAAATCCGATTTGGATGTAGTAGAATTTTTTGAACATTTTAATTGGGTGATTGAGAAAAAATGAGAAAGAGAGTTACAAGCTGAATTTAATGCTAGGCAAAAAAAATCCCCAATTGGGCTTGAAAAATTCTCCATTGTTGAAGCAAACAGTACAAGTGTACACACCTGTAATATTTTGAATGCTTCATGAACAATATGACCTTGCATCAGCAGCAAGGATAAAAAATTGCCAAGATGGCTTGTTAGTGCATACATACACTATTGAGTTTCTGCATAAGTTTGGTGTGTTCTTAGTCTTTTATGACATTGCAGATAAGACATTTTCATGTAGTTGTAGAAAGTTTGAAATAGTTGAGATTTTATGTTGCCATGTTCTGAAAGTCTTTGACTCCCTTGATATAAAGACAATTCCTAATATTTACATTTTGAAAAGATAGACAAGAGAGACTGTAAACACAAATTTTTCCAATTGTAGAAAATTAAACAATTGAAAAGAAATATGGTTTGCAAATAATAATTTGTATTGATGAATAATAAGTACAATCTCTATTTCAATTCTTTTACAAAAGAATACCCTCTGATTCTATCTTCATTGAACTTGACTCAAATAAGAATCTTCTTGACTTTAGTTGAAAGATGGATTGAACGGTCTTCACAACAAATCTCTAGCTTTGAGCTTATTAGAGATTTATTGTTCTTCAAGTCTTTGAATATGAAGGCTTTTAGGTTGAAGTTCTTCGGGGCTTTAGAGGCTTGATCCGTTGAGCTTCAAGGATTTGAGGTTTGTTGAAGTTTATGGAGGCTTTTTCAGCTTAATTCCAATAGAACATCAAAGAACTTATTTGAATGTTCTTTGTGTGTTCTTGAGACAGAATTTCTCTAGAGTTTTGACGTCTTAGAAAAATTCTTCTTCCGAAAATGAGAGGGGATGTCCTCTATTTATAGTGATTTCAGAGGATAAGCTCCACTATGAATTGATATGCTTGAAAGTATGTAGCAGACTTTTGATTGGTCCAAATTCTTCTTAGAGATAATTATCTCTATTTATCTATTTTGATAAAGATCATATTTTGATAAAGATAATAATCAACAAAGATAAATAATTATCTCTATTTAATTTATTTAATAAAGATAATTATCTACCAATTTTGAATAGAAAATTTATCTTTATTTTATTTATTTTAATAAAGATAACTACCCATAAATTTTGAATAGGAAATTTATCTTTATCTTGTGGGCCAAATGACACATGGCAAATTTTGATATGCCAATTTGGATGACACATGTCATCATTTGATTTAATTAATTTAATGACATTAATTCAGAATTTGCCATTAAATTTTGATCTGGCATTTTATAATTGGCTTAAAATTTTGCCTCCTATAGAGACAAAAAGTAGATGTATCTTGGACAATAGGAGAACAAATGTGGAAGAGGATGTCAACTTGAGTGTAACATAGTGGTATAGAAGATTATGTCCTAAGTTGGTATGATTAGCTTCTCGAGCAACAAACAATGAAGAAGCATTTGCTTTAATAGAGAAGATGATAGAAAAATATGAAAAAAAAGGTTGAAGACAATGCAACAAAAAATGTGGCTGGTCATCAATTGCCTCATCAAATGCCATTATGTAGTGGTATAGAAAATGTTGATCCTAACCAACATTTGGAAAATCTGGTTGAAAGAGCTAAAGGTCTTAAGAAAAAAAAGGTCGCAAGGATGGAAAATAAAAGTAAAGTTGGGTTGAGAAGCAAACCAAAAAAGAGGGTAGAGTTGAATTAAATGATGAGGTTAGCCAACAATTTTCCAAAGTAAATTTTATTTATTTATTTTTATCCCCCACTAAGTTTCCATTGTTTGTAGACTTTTATATTGTTATGGCTAATAACAATATATATATTTTCTCATATAGGAACCTAGTTTTGCTCCTAATATGCAATACAATAATTATGGCTCACATGGAGAACATTATTTGTGTCAAGAGTTTTTTTTTTTTTTTTTTTTTTTAATTATTCGTAGTGGAATAACTTATAGATAATTTGTGAAGTTGGAGGTTGTACTACACTTGATTTTCATTTGTGAATTTATTAATAAGGTTTCTTTTTTGTGATATAGCGGACTTATCTTGTCACTTTTTCCATGCCAATGATGACATTTGAATTGGGACCAATCCATAGTTACCAAACAAGTTTCACATCATTCTGAAGGGTAAATATACTTGTTTACATGTTTTGCATTTATAAGTAATTACATGATTTCCTAAACTCTCTCTTATAATCATTGTGATTACATAGCCACCATTAACTTCATTATTGTCTCAAGTATCAAATCATGCGGATGTTAGTTAGGAAAAATGTAAACGTTTTCATACATGAAATTTTGAAAAAAATTACCTGTTTATATCTTTTATGTTTTATAGTCATAAGTAGCTAGATTATTTCTTACACTTATACTCTTATAATCATTGTGATTACATAGGCAACATTCGTTAATACCACCCTAACTCTATTGTCATCTCAAGTATCAAATCATGTGAATATTGGTCAAGTAAAAATAAATGTTTATGTACATGTTTATCAAATAAACTTATTTTTTTTATATATACATAGGGAAATGAAGTTAGATTCAATTATGGACCAACTTCATGTGTTGAAAATACAAATGCTTGCCTGCAAACACAACACTTTTCTGGTATGTAAAATTTTAGTGAAATTTTCTCATGTTTGTTTAAGTTTAAAATGTGACTTGATTTTTTTGACATATTTTAAGGCTAATATTGATTTTGCAGTATGATGGATAACATTTTTTGGACAGTTTATTTGATAGTATATTGCACAGTGGACATGGTAGCATATTGCACAGTGGACAATATTTTTGGACAACTTTGCCTTGGACAGTTTCTTGGATAGCATATCTGACTATTTAGACAATTGATTACACATGTAGCTAATTTTTTGGATAATTTTTGGTAACTAAAGAAGTTACTCAAACGTGTTAAATATGTTAGATTGTACAAGTGCATGTTTGAGTAACTTCTAGTTAAACATTAATTATATATGCAAGTGATTAATATTTTTAAATGCAATGTCATGTACGAAATCTTATTCATTTTTTAAATGCAAGTGATTAATATTTTTAAATGCAATGTCATGTACCAAATCTTGTTCAATTTTTAAATGCAAGTGATTAATATTTTTATGCTTCATCACATATACGTGCTTGATTCTAGAAGCTCCTTAAAGAGAACTTATTTAGGAGACTGATAGTCAATTTCTTTTACATTCTCTTACTCAATGGAATGCAACATCTCTTCATACCCTAACTTTTGTTCCCTAAATTTGTTAGTTCATGGTAGAAAGAATGAGAGATTTCATTTACTTTTTAATTTTGAATTCTACATTTCTGGTCCAACTTTACTTTGAGATACCTCATTTATAGGTTTTCAAGGTTAGTACATATAACTGAAAGTGAATTTAAGAATAACTGTTAATGGGGGGTAATCAGTTTAGGGAAAATAGTCAAGTTAGTATTAGTAGCTGCTTGGAAAGATCATTTTCAGTTAAATTTTATGGTTATTATTATTATTATTTTCTTATATGCATTCTATGCAATTTTTGAACCAACCCTGCCAATGAAAAATAGTACAATTATGTTTGTAAATTATTGTAACAGTTATCCTTGTGAACCTCACATTCATAGGTCTAGCTATCTGTTACCTGTATGATGTATGAGTTTAGAGTGGTTCAGTTTTCCTGTGGTGTATATTCTACTAAGTTTGCATGACATCCAAGTGGAGTTGTGACTCTGCCTGGTTGAATGAATTATAAGTCAATGATGGGGTTACTAGTGGTGTCATGGATTTTCCATAGTCTTAGGTCAGACGAAGATGCATGTATCAGGTAAAATTGATATTGGATAGAAACTTCTACTGATATTGGTTCTGTTTTCCTATGGTGTATATTGGACAGAAAGCTAATAATTCATTTTCAAGGATAAGCTAATAATTATGGTCTTTATACCATCTAGTAATAATAAGAAGAAAAAACCATTTATGCTTAGGAGTAGGGCCACCAAATTCACTTGCCACTTCTTATAAACAAAAAAATTTCATTGAAATTTTTATCCACAACCAAATGAACAAAACCCAAAATAAAAAGACTTTATAGCCTAGCTAATTTAGCTTCACAATATAAATAATGTGATTTTAGTGTTTCAAGAAAGCCAAAATAGCCACATCTTGATTATGATCCCAACCAAAATAGATGAGTCATGTTCTCCTACCTTCAAGGGATCAATAGTAGCTCTCCTACCTTTAAGGGATCGACCTTAATTCTCCCGAAACCCATAGGATTGACCTTAGTTTTCCTATCCATTGTAGGATCGACAGTAGCTCTCCTACCTTCAAGGGATTGACCTTAGTTCTCCCGAAACCCATAGGATCGACCTTAGTTCTACTATACATTATAGGATCGACAGTAGTTCTCCTACCTTCAAGGGATCGACCTTAGTTCTCCCGAAACTTATAGGATTGACCTTAGTTCTCCTATACACTATAGGATCGATAGTAGCTCTCTTAACTTCAAGGGATCAACTTTAGTTCTCTCAAAATCCATAGGATCGACCTTATACACTGTAGGATCGACAATAGCTCTCCCACATTCAAGGGATCGACCTTAGTTCTTTAAACTCAAAGGATTGACCTTAGTTCTCCTATACACTGTAAGAAGCTCTCTTACCTTTAAGAGATCGATCATAGTTCTTCCGAAACCCATAGGATTAACTTTAGTTCTCCTATACACTATAGGATTGACAGTAGCTCTCCTACCTTTAAGGGATTGACCTTAGTTCTCCTGAAACTCATAGGATCGACCTTAGTTCTCCTATACACTGTAGGATCAAGAGTAGCTCTCCTACCTTCAAGGGATCAACCTTAATTCTCCCGAAACTCATAGGATTGACCTTAGTTCTCCTATACACTGTAGGATCAATAGTAGCTCTCCTACTTTTAAGGGATCGAGCTTAGCTCTCCTGAAACTCATAGGATAAACCTTAGTTCTCCTATACACTATAGGAAGTTCTTTTACCTTTAAGGGATTGATCATAATTCTTTCAAAACCCATAGGATCAACTTTAGTTCTCCTATACACTATAGGATCGATAGTAGCTCTCCTAACTTCAAGGGATAAACCTTAGTTCTCCTAAAATTCATAGGATCTACAACTCTCTTATATTTCCAAACCAAAAAGGTGATGGCCGCACAAAAAAGCAAGCCTAACATTAAAGTATTCATCTCAGAACTTGTCCAGACTAGGGACATTCGCTAAGTATGTCAAATTTCTTTCAATGAATAATTCTGTTGCTAATTGAAAATATTTATTTTGCAGGAACTAAGGTAAAGGACCCATACACATTGGCATGAATATCGCCTTCCACAAATCCATCGGACCTATGGGAAGCACGTCCAAACTTCAAATTCATTATACCTCTGGGAAGCATGTCCAAAATTCAAATCTATCGGACCTTTGGGAAGCACGACCGAAATCCCCATCTTATCTTGACCTTAGGTAAGCATGTCTTGCACACATATTTTATTCAATCAAAAAAAAAAAAAAAAAACTGCATGCATGAACTACGTTTGGACCTGATCCTCCCACCAAGAGTTACATAAGTAATCTCCACCAAGAGTTACATAAGTAATCTCCCCCAAGATTCGGTCCACATTTTGATCTACTACATGTCAGTCCACATTTTGATTTGCATTCATTATACATTCACCATGGTTAAATACTAATTTCAAAGTTTGGTGTCTTTTTCATACATTGATATTCACTTTTCAGGCTCTGTCAATGAGGGGCATTTTGTTGACACCCCATTTTGCAACTTGTATTTAACATTACATGGAGGGTAAAAGGGTAATTTCACCTTGAAAATAGGCATCTTAATTGTGGCCATTAGATCCTTAATTTCATTTCATCAAAATGATCTTAATATTTTAATGATTAAATCAACTGATCATAAGCCCTAATTGGACCATTAGATTGAAAGTTATCATCAAATCAAGCTTTAATGGCCGAGATACGGAATCAAAAATTGAGTCTGACTATATGTGATTATGAACAATTGATTCCAATTGGTTATAATTATAATCAATTTGAGATTAATGACGTGTCATAATTTGATTGGCTAGGACTACATTTTATGGTAAGGTTGCACACACTTAATTAATTAGATAGTTAAACATTAATTATTCAATGAGTAATTTATGCAATTATCTTTTTAATTAGGGTAAATTTGGAACTAATTAAGTTTGAAATGGGAGTGATTGGAGCCTATTAATGTTAATTGGAAACTAATTTGGGATCTATCAATGTTAATTGTACTGAAATTATTTTTTAACAAATGATCTTTGCTCACCATTTCGTTGATATCTCTCAGAATATTTTGAATCTGTGAATGAGGTTAATGTTTCCAGAAACTAAACATTCGGGGCTTCAATTTAAGCATAAGAACGAGACAATTTCAATCAGAATTGAGTAAGATATGAGTTTTTGAATTTGGCTCTGCAGGCTGTTACAATAACTACGGAAAAATCGAATTTTGCTTACTCCCCACTCTCACCAATCTCTACATTTAATGCACCAGAGTTCCCCAAAGTCTAAAATAAGGTCTAGGTTCATGATTCTTTTTGATTGTTTGTTAAATCTCATTGAATGACCTTCCATTCATATTTTTTCCATTACTACTATATAAACCCCCTCTCTCCTTCATTCCAAGACACCAAAACCCCATCTCTTCTCATCTCTCGAGTTCAAGTGAAGTAGAGTAATTTTGTCATATCTTGCTCTTCCTGAAACTCAAGGTATTGAATGAGACTCATGCAAGTATAATCTCTATCCTTAACTCATTTTTTATGTTGCTATAATGTTAATTTATGATTAAAGCATGATAGTGTTTATTTAAGTAATTCCTTGAATATGTTTGAATGTTCTTAAATGTTCTTATGTGTTCTTCACATGTTCTTGGTTGTTCATCACATGTTCATGCATAACACTAATTTTGATCTTAAATCCACATCGAAAACATAAAAAAGATGTTTGTTTAATAATTCTTTCAGATCATTGAATCTAGGATATCACCATCCACACACATTCACTAGAATTTATTTTTCAATCCAAATTAAATGCTTAATAAATTAAATTAGGAATTGTCGCATGCACACACATGCCTAACACCTTCCTACCTTGTAACATAGCCTTCGAGCTTAGATTGAGAGTTGATAGACCAATGCTTATCCATGTAATTTTCAATTTCTAGATTGTAACTAGGAAATAAAGTCGTACTTTATCTTAGATTGTATCTAGAACCAAAGTCATGTAATTTCCTATGATCAATGTAAATTCAATTTCAATCTAATAAAATGAGGAATTTTTCAATTTTGGTTTTCTTATTTATTCCAATAATTAAATAAGTGGCGACTCCATTGTAAAACCCTTAATTTAAAGGGGAAAATATAATAAGTCAGACCTCCATTTTGAGAGGCAATAACGTGACTCCACCCATTTACATGAATTTGGCCCAATATTAAAAAAAGGGCCGGGGGCGCGGTCTCTCACAATTCATTACCTAAAATTTAAGTTGAACTTATAAAGTATGACTAGTAACAATTCAAGACAGTGAAAAAATTCCTCACAAGTTCATCTGTCAAGAGCCATAGATTGTATGTATAAAATGAACTATAATAGGCCAAACATATTACCTTACCAGAATAATACATTGTTGCATAGTGCATGGTCAATCCAAATTTAGGAATATAACATGCACTTAAGAAAAATTAGGACAAAAAACTAAAAATGTCATAAGGAATTTTAGAATAGCTCATGACCAAGCAATAGAATTTCTAGTTTATGTCAAAGGAAAAAAAAAAAAAAAAAAAAACCTCCTAAAATTGCTTAAGAGGTAACAAGAAGAAGAAGAAGAAGCAAGGCAATAACAAAAATCAAAGCAAAGGAGAAAAAACATCAAGAAGATTAATACACTCACCCACTGCAACTTGTTTACACTAATACATGCAAAGCCCATCCAACCACCATTCATTGGTTTCAAATCCAAACAAAAGCTATAACCATTACACCAAGGACACACACAAGCTCACCATCAAATAGAAATTCAATCACAGCATATTCAGCCATGCCGAAAGCACAGTAATGAGCTGTTATGGTTTTCAGTTGAGTTGTGGAAGTAATGCAAGTTATTAAAAAAAACATGTAGCCGAAGTGACTGCAAATTAAATCCAAAAAGACTAAGATTAAAGAACTAGTTTCATTATAGAAATTATAACTAACAAACTTCATGGATAATGATCTGCATCTATAGCAGTTTTTGGGGATGCCAGGACAATTGAAAATTTGAAAAAGTAAATTTTGTATAATTAAGAATTTGATTATCTGTGCTATCCATTTAGTTTCTTCTATATCTAAGGAGTGACACTCAATATGAATCATTCAACACAATAAAAGCATGCCTTTTTAACAACACATCTACAAGAAGTCTTTAAAGCCAATTTTATGTAATTACCTACAAATGAAAAAATATGTTGTCAAAATTTTTCTATGAAAGCCTTTCAGTGTATTAAACATTTATGCTTTGGTTAAATAGCTCATAAAGGTTCAAACTTTCATCATTAGGAACCCAATAATAAGCCCATTGAATACAAATTGCAAGGATTCAAGCATTTTTAAACAATTGACAAAAATGCAAGCAATATAAGACTTGATTTCAATTCCTAAGCTACAAACCAAAAAAAAAAGAAAAGAAGAATTAAATTGAGCCCCAATAAATCAATCAACAAAATTGTGACACCATTACTTTCCTTCCTTTCCTAGCAACGAAACAAAGTTTATTAAAAAAAATAAAGATAAACCTACCGAGTGGTGGTCTCTCTCTGAAACAAGCCCAAATCGGCAAGGCTGGCTCATCACAACTACCACCTTTGATGGTGGCTTCTTCTCTCCTTCAACCAAACTCTCTTTCTCTCTCTCTCTCAATCTCATATCCCTCAATAAATCAAACCTGAAAAAACATCAACTTCTCTTTTACCCGATTCTCTCCAAACCGTAATCCTTACTTTCTCTGATTTGGGTCTGAAAAGCATCAAATTCTCACTTAAACACCCGATTCTCTCCAAACCCCAACCCTTACTCTCTCTTTGATCTGGGTCTAAAAAGGGTGTGAGTGTTTGGGTGTCGAGATCTCAGATGGTGAGTTACTGTTTTTTCTTTGTTTTTGCTTATGGGTCTGAGTTAGGTATGCAGGAAGCGGTGATGATGAAGTTGAAGAAAAGGTAGAGAGCAAGCGTGGAGGTTAAGAGAGTGGTGGAGGCACAGTCAGGGTTGAGAGAGTGGAGCGTTAGGGAGAGTGACAGAGAGAGCTCGGTTGAAGTGAGAGAGAGGAGAGAGAGTTTTAGTGAAATTCAAATTTGGGAAGTTGAAATGAAAACAATATTGAGCACACAGATTGCCAGCCTGGATTGGTGAGGTGTCAAAATAATGAGTCATTGGATAAATGGAAGGCTGAGATTTGTGCTATTGCACACCGTGCAATACCCTAGGTAGTGACGACAAACAATATCATTGCTAATATGCAATTTTTAGTAATAACATGTTTGTAGTCACTAATATATCATTATCTATGATGATAGCAAGTGTCATCGCTAGTAATGACATATTAGCGACAACAAAAATGTCATCTTTAATAATAATCTACTACCGACAACAAAAAATTTCATTACTACCAATGAGCTAGTAGCGACGACATTTCGCCTTGGGTTCTTGAGTTATTTATGATGACAATTGTCACTATTAGCGATGACTTTGTCGTCGTTAATACTATTGTATTTGCGGAGACATTAATATTGTCACTAAAAATCTTTTTTGTTACGATTTTTGTTTAACGAAATTTAGCGACGATATTTAAAGCATTAGTGACGACTATATGCCATCGTTAAAGGCTAAATTTATTGTAGTCAATGTTTGGCCATAGGGTCCTTTTAAAATAAAATTTTAAATTTTATGGTGTATAACTTGGAATTTTCTTACAACTCTTACGGATTAATTAAAAATTTTAAGGCTATATATTATGGTTTCATACTATAATTCCAAAAATTATACAAGAGCGAGCAAGGTTAAAGATAAAATGGCTATGAAACTACTTAATGTGATGATAATGGTGTCAATCATTGTTCAAGTCATGGTGCTGGCCAACAACTCTTCCTTTTCTAGCCTTTCTCCCTACCATCCCCCCTCTTGAGCCCCCTTTTTGCTTCCCCTTCACTTTGGTCCGAATCGTCACAAAATGATGCGAAAAATAAGAAGAAAAATTCCCAAGTTAAAAAAATTGACCCTTTATTAGAGTTGGCAAGAAAAATACGAAAAATATGCAGTAGGAAGTGCAAAAAGAAACTTAAAAGAGCTGAGCTCGGCATGTCCTTTGGTTTTCATAATTGTTATAATAAACTCCTTGATGAAGAAATGCATAGAATATCTGAAAATATTATTCTAGAAAAATTGATGAAAGTAAAATGAAAATGCTATTAGTTTTGTAAGGTACATTATACTTCATAATTTTGACATAATTTGTGATGGATTTTAGTTTTCGTTAATATTAGTTCTTTCAGCATAATTTTGATTTAGGGTTGTGTTGAGTTTATTCCTTTCCTAAGTATGACTAATGAATATTAGTGAGGTTGATCTTTGAATCAATTGGGGATGGATGTCCTACACCAATATGTTTTTGTACTATAACTTTGAACTTAATTTAGTAAGGATTACTCAGATTCTTGCACATAAGGTTTGGGTTGATTCTTTGACTTTAACCGAGTATTGACTACTCTCAACCCTAACCTTATAAATTTGTGGTGTGTTCCTTAGTCATTGAGTCAGGGATAGAGTCACGACTTGGAGATAAGGGGGGAGTGGGATGGTTTTGTTGTTGGCTACTTGCGGCGTTTCCACTGTTGCTTAGCCATTGAGGGTTTTTTTTTTTTTTTTTTTTTTTTTTTTTTTTTTTTTTTTGTCTTTGATAATGCTTGCTTCTATTGTTGTGTAAGGACAAAATTATTTAGTTTGTTTAAAAATTTTTAAAGGTTCAAGTTGTTTGTTTTGGGAAAAATTGGTGAATTAGACTTAATTTGTTTTAGCTTTGCTATTGGTAATTTTTTTTGTTGGATTAGTTTTTTTGAGTTGTATATTTTGTTTTAAATTTTAGATCTATAAATTTTTTTAGTGGCCTATAATAGAAGAAAAATGCAAGAACTACAATTTTTTTTACAATTTCTTTTACAAATTACTAATGTAGTGAGTGATTATTGGTAATTAAAAAATTGATGCAAGTGGTGGGTCTAAATGCAAACTAATAAGAATTTACTACATCAATAATAATTATTAAAAATATTGTAAAAAAAGTTTGTGGCTGTAGCATTATTTTTAAAATGATCAATGATATTGTTAAGAGTGGCAAAGTATAATTTTTAGTGAAAAAATTGATAAAATTAGTCCCTATATATATATATACACACACACACACACACTAATATTTAAAAAAAAAAAAAAAAAATCAACTAACCCATTTAATTTAGTTTTTGGTAGCAATTACATAAGAAAATGCATCAATGGTCAATTATTCTCTTAAACATTTCCAGTCCATCTATGAAAATGCTTGGAGGGTCGACTAAAGAAATGATTTATTTCATAAGGTATAATTTAATGCAATTCATATGCTCACTCCTTTTCCTCCTCCTCCTCCTCATCATCATCATCATTATGACCAAGGTGGTCGATACTGTACCGTTACCGGCCAGTATGTACCATACTGTTACCGGCCGGTATGTACCGTACCGGTATATGCCAACATTTTGTACCGATTTAAATATCAGCCGGTACTGAAAAAAAGCTTTTTTTTTTTTTGTTTTGTAATTTTTGAATTTTTGTAAGGACAGAATGGTAACTTACTTGCATTAACTTATTAGTATTATTTGTTTTCTTAGTACGCAATAAACAATTAAGCTTTCTATTTTTTATATTGTGTGTGTGTTTTTTTTTTTTTTTAATTGATGCTAAAGTCTAAAATCATGAATAATTTGTTTTGAATTGAGGTAATGTTTTATGATAAACTTTTTTTATTATTATTATTATTATTATTATTATTATTATTATTATTATTATTATTATTATATACACACATACATATATATATATATATATATAAAATATCGGTAAACTCGAAACGGTACACTAGTATTGACGGATACTGAAATATATCGTTTCACTGGTTAAACTGGTATAGCATCTGGTACGAGATTGACTCTCATGATTATGACCCTCCCCACTTACACATGCATCCACCATCATGGTGTACTATGATCTACAAACACCTCCATAAACTCCCCCATATAGATCACCTCCAAGGACATAACCAACGTTTGCTTTTATCGCACAATCTCCTTCTTCCCAATCTCCCTCCGTTATCCTTGTATTGCCAAGTTCAAGAACCAACTCCGCTATGATCTTAATGTCTGCTTCCACCTCATTGGCCTTTATAGGCCTTCTCATTTCGCTTACATAGTAATTTGGGATTAAATACTTTAAATTTAAGCCATCCAAATAATTTATTTTATGTTACATTTTGCAATACATTTTTATAAATAAATAAGTAAATAAACTAATATATGAAGACATTAACACCACCACGTCTTGGGATTGAATTTATTTGTCTTTAAATAAAAAGTATATACACGCAGAACGTAAAATTTTACATAATATTTCTTTGCATGCCTTTTCTTTGATTAATCTCACAAACGAACATGATTTTTATAAGTATTATTAATTGTCTCTTATGTACAAAATGTTTTTGAAGCTGGTGTTTGTTAGAAGAAAAACATTCATGTCAACTAACCTCATTCACTACATAAGTGTCAAAGAACATAATGTACCTTGTCATTGCTCGCCACTGAAGTGCCAGAGGCAATCGCTTGTGTTAGTGAGCTGATCTGAACCTATCGTCATATCCTTTCAAAATCGAACAAAAAAACAAAAACATTATAGGTGTGTGTGCTTGCAAAGGTGATTTCTTCAATGCCAAACCATGAATGAAAAACAAATCATAGTGATTAAAGATAAATCATTCTATACTAAAAGTGTGACTCATTAAATGCCACAATATATAATCACAAGATTATCAGCATCTAAAACCACTTCTACCTAATGAAATAATCGCATCAACCAAACTCCCTCCTGCAATGTCGCTATAAGCACTATATATTTTGTCCATAGTAGATAGAGCTATGCATGGATGCTTTTTACTACTCCAGCAAATTTCCCCTTTACTAGGAAAAAAAAAGCATATCCTATCATGGATTTATACTTGTCTAGATCACTACCCCAATCTGCATCATTATAGCCAACAAAGTGTAGTTTCTACCCAGGTAAAAGAGTGAGTAATTCACCATTCCACAGAGGTATTACAGAATTCTCTTGACTGCTTTTGCTTCAACAAGTCTGGAATTTGATTGGAATATATTGAATAAGCCAACTACATAACATATTGTTTGTTCTGTTTAAGCCCCTTAAACCAGATTGTTTAACCTAATATATTAGTCAAGTGATTACTTAGGTTAATTATTCAGATTTAGGTTAAATAATAATAAATTATATCATGCACAGCAGCGGAAAAGTAAATAACATCACGATATGATGACCCAGAAAAACTAATGAAACGAACTGTCTCAAGGTAAAAACTTGACGATGATTTAACCTAACTATCCTCAAGGTAAATCCACTATAAGAGAATCAGAGTTTTTACAATCAGATTTAACGTTAAATCTATTACTACCTCATATAGTAACTTACTGATACGACCATGTGCAAGCTCTGAATCCACAGACTCTTTCTCTTCTTGGACTTACTGTAACCCAAGCACCCATGCTCATGACTTTGAGATCCCACTCAAAAGTTTCAGATCACCTTCAATTGTTAATCTTATATGCAGCAACTTCTACAACACCGAATCTTGAGATTCTTCAAGGAATATTGTCGGTAGAAGACTTTAGAGAGCTTTAGGTACAAAAACCCTAGATATACAATTGGAGGCACAAGATGCACTCTACTCTCTCTAAAAATCTCATATAGGATTAGCTTATAATGTCCTTTAAATACTATAAAAATAAATAAAAATAAAAAATAAAAAAAAATCACCATTTGGGCTTCAAACGGTACAGTATTGGGCTTTTTACGTTTGTTGATTTTTTGCTGATATGCGACTTTCAATCGATAGAGAAGAATCGAACAACAATCGAGAGGAATCGAGAGCAATTGAACAGCAATCAAGAGAACCAGATTGTATCGCATCAACCATTGCTTAGCTAAGTTGTTGACCACCTTTGACTGTCGCTGACTGCCATTGTCCAACAACATTCAACCACTATTTTTATCCGGACATGAAATTTTTCCAATTCACCTTTTTTTTTTTTTTTAGATTCTGATCATGAGGTTTGTTTTCCAATTTGAAGATCTAAAGTCACACAGCTTAACCCATCAATCATTCTTTTTGGGTCTAATTATACAAAAGTTGTCAACTCGCTCATGTGCTTCATCACAATGTCTCTCTCTACTAATATTCCTTAGGCCACCAGTGTAACCGTCCTTTAATCATAGATTCCACTATTTGGTCATTGGTGCGCCCTTTTGTAGGCCCTTGTAGCCATCGTCATCACTATTTACTGCCATCTCTAGCATTTTGCACAAGTTATGCTATATTGTGGCTTGCCTATTTTACAAATAATCTAGTCACTCATGGTCACATATTCATGAGCTTAGATTTCAATTTCAATTCATCTTTAGATTTATCTTGAGTTTGAGAAAGAATGTTGGAATTTCATATATATCACATTTAGCATAAGTTGATATCCTTGATTTGTTAAAACCAAAGAACATTATTTGTTCTTGAGTTTAGTCCAAAGTTCAATATATAACTCAAACAATTATGCCCATGGCACACTAAGTTAATAATAATTACATTTAGAAAGAAAGAAATTTTCAAATTCGATATATTATGCTAGAAAAATAGAAAAAATAAAAGAGTGAAAAGCTTCTAATGCATTCTACTTAAGCTTTGCCTGTTTGGAAATTATATAGTCCCAAAGTGTCAAAATTATAATTTGACTTGGTTTAGCTTCTTAGTATGAGGGATAATTTTATTTCTCACTAAATAATTATGTAATAATTTGTACACCAATTTTTATATACATCAAACTAGTCTGATGGTAAATATTTCATTATTCATCAATTCTGTAAGAGTTAAACCCTTTGGACTATCAGAATATCTAAGACTCATTTTCTCTTTGAATAGCAGATATAGCAATTTGAATTATTTGTTTAAGTAGGAGACAAATATACTTTTATGTTATTGATTATTCTTTGATTTATATATATATATATATATATATATAGAGAGAGAGAGAGAGAGAGAGAGAGAGAGAGAGAGAGAGAGAGAGAGAGAGAGAGAGAGAGAGAGAGAGAGAGAGAGAGAGAGAGAGAGAGAGGGTTGGGTTCAAGTTACACCTAATATAACTCTAAATAATGTTACATCACTCAATATTTTTTAATTGGATGTGAATTTTGATAAATCCACCGCTGAATTACATTATTTTCGTATATTCTCCATGTTTGCAAAATTTAAAGATAATAAAAAATAAATAGCCATATCATCAATGAATTATTTAAATTCAAGTTTTTATAATTTAAAATAATACATAAAAGATAATTTTATTGATCGAATGGTAAATTACGTTTGATTAGCATGAAAATTACCATACACGTTAAGAACATATAGAACCTATAATTCAACGATTAGATTTTCAAAATATGAATTCAATAACAAATTATTAGGTGGTGTAACATTATTTCTAGTTCACCCGATATAACTTGAACACAACCCATATATATATATATATATATATATATATATATATATATATATATATATATATATATATATATGCACACATACACTTTGATTCATTTAATTTTTTTTATTTTTATTTTTTACTATTTATTTTTCTATAGTTCTTGTATGGTGATTTCATTTGGTACGTCCAAACCTTTGGAAGACTTCTTTTAAATTATGTGATGAATTACAATAGGGTCATACCAAAGATTCACAATAATTTCACAACTTCTCTTAAATTGCCCACTACTTTTACACGAGTCCGCCACAATACACAATTTAGAATATTTTTCTTTATTGTCCATATATGAGGTAGTATCCATATATGAGGTAGTAGACAAATTGACAGGACTTACTTTATAAAACCCTTTATGTAATAGCACTATAGCCATGTAATGGTGTGTCCTAGAGAAGTTTGGTAATGACTTTAATCAATTGGTACTTGGCTTACCTAAAAAATTATCAAGACTTTTTAGTGGAGTTATGATGTGTTTTTGTATTAAAACCACTTTTCCTCTCCCTTGCGTGTTTGTTTCTCAAAAAAAAAAATAATAATAATTAGTACTTGGCCACTAGATTAAATTATCCAACTCTATATGTATGTATATATAAATGTAATAGAGAGAGAGAGAGAGAGAGAGTTGAGAGTGGTCACTTTCTTTGATCATCTGTAAGGCCTGAAAGAGAGCTTCTGGTTCTTTTTCTTGAGATACTACAAAAGAGAGGGTCATTATATGAATAATGATGATCAGTTTACCAAAATAGTTTTAGACTAAGGCTCTGTTTGAGATATACTTATTTTGTTGAAAGTTCTACAGAAAAAGGTAAAAGTTAGCTGAAATAGTACAGTGGGACCCATGAATAGTATCAAAAAGTGCAGCGAGACCCATAAATAGTAATAAAAATAAGTTGAATAGTAAAATAAACTGCCCTTTATAATTTGAAGCCAAACTCATACTAAGGAAATTGAAATATATGATGGTTGCAAAAAACAATGGCGTGAGATTGAGATGATGACATGCGTTGCCAGAATAGTGAAGGACACGTTAGACGGCGAGAGAAATGGCAACGGTAACAACAGCAACCCACGTTGGGGTGTACTCCAAAGGTGGACCTTCTGCCATGTCTATGCCTCTATCTCTACCTAAATCTAATTTTATACAAACCTTATGGGCCAAAAAGAAAATTAAATTTGAAAATTTATGGGGTTTGGCCCTAAAGATTAAACATGCTGACCGAAACCGACCGCTAATCAGTGCAACTTCAACTCCAAACAAATGAAAAACTGGGTTGACCCAACACAACAACACGTTACATGTATGTATACACCCACCCTACTCCTAACGAGTAAACATGGTCCAAGAATCTCACCAACGCGAATCATATTCATTTCATTTCATATATCTTTCATTCAATCATTAATGTAATAATCTTTACGTTTGTTTGAATATAAAAATAAGGAAAGTGGACACTTGAATGGAAACGCAGAGAAATTATTGTCAATTATCATTTGGAGGATCTGTTTCCAACTTTCCCGTCTGTCACCTTCACTCTCTCTCTCTCGGACTTCACAGTTCATACGAAAAAGAAATGCAGATTCATACATGAACATGATGCCTACACTTTGTCTTTCCTTTTTACTCGTTTTTCCATATCATATTCATACATTCCTCATGCAAAACAACACAAATGCTCCTCCGCTACTATAAACATTTTCTTTTTTGTTTCAATTATTTAACTTTTTCTTTTTGCCCACTAGGTTACATATAGAGTTGGATGTACCCTTCAAAAGAGAACTATAAGGTTCTTAGCGGTGTAAGGATTTATTATTAATGCTTTTTTTTTTTTTTTTTGGTTGTGTTTGCATAGTAGTATTTTGATGTTAATGACTCTATTATTATTATTATTTAACATGGTGATTGTTGTTGATGTTAAATGAATACATTTTTTGTTGGTTCTTTGTTGTTATGCACTGTTTATATAATTTATTTGAATAGCAATAAATTTTTTTATATTTATTCATTTTATCTCAAATATTTTAGGCCAATGTTGGAGGAGGAGATTACAATGTGAAGAATGACATAAAAGATGACCTTGAAAATGAAGGTAACTCTCAGATATGGAGGACATTAACGCAGATGATGATTGATCTTCCACAAATTAAATTTTCAAGCTTGGTGAATAATAATAGACCTTTTAATTTTCAAATTTTTATTGGATTATGTGCTTATTAGTTTTAAAAAATTATGGATTATTGCTTATTCTTTGATGGATAAAATTTATGGGAATTATGTTCATAATTTATATTTTAATCATTCTATATCTAAGAATATTAATGTGTCTCTAATAAAGTATTAGATGAACTTTTTTTTATGATGGAGTTGTCCAGAGTTTGTCGTAAAAGGTAAATGGTCGTCTTGAAAATGTATTTCAACAAAAAATCTAAGTATTGACAATGACTCGCAAAAATACAATAATGACAGAAGGGGTGTCTCTAAAATTATTCAAAAACAAAAAGACTCACACCGAGTTGTAAAGGAAGCAAATATATATATATACTTATAGCATTCTTTATTTTCTTTATTATTTAAGTGCCCATTGAAACTATATGGGCCATACAATGAGAGAGTCCTCTCCTAAGGAGTAGGGTGCAAGTGAAACTTGATCCCAATTTTACCAACAAGGCTAGTTGGCATCATTTATTTCCTTCTAATCCAAACATCAAATCAAAACAAGCATCGGTACTGAAGAGTAAACAAATGGTGCTCCTAGCAAGTGAGATTATCGCCTGGAGCAACACCAAGTTGGTTACAATATTGAGTGTTGTACTGGACACGGGATTGGACTGTATTAGGGTTTCCACCATTGCATTCAATGGCACCATTGATGGCTCGAATGGTTGCACCAAAACCTTGGCTTACGACTGGACGGACATTGCTCATCCAAAACCACAAGGCGGTCTTAAAAGAAACAGCCACATCTATAGCAACAGTTTCAGGAGAGTTTAATAAGTCGATTTTAATGCTAGTTCCAATGGCACTGTAATTGTAATTCCATGTTGGCTGAAGTGGTCCACGGCCAAAGTATTTTTTGTTAGGGTTGCATGGGTACTGTGTGTTGGTCTTGTCACAGTAGTCCTGTGATGCACCATTAATCTCTTCTATGTAGCAAAATTCTGCCCAAAGATAAACATATTAATTTTGCTTCACCTATCATGTAAACTTGTTCTTTAAACTATGAATTATCCAATCACTTATTAGAACGCACAAATCTGTATGTTTATACTACAACTTTTAAAATTTTCTATCACAAAAAATGTAATTTTGACATTTATTTATTATATATATTTTTATTATGTTTTTGAAATCCACCAATTACGTTTATTGCAATAGCAATTTATAAAAGTTATATAGTAAATTTTGTAGCAGCTTTAACATTCTCCATTAAAAAATAAAATAAAAAACGAAAGAGAGAAAGAGACAGCAAGATCAAAATAACACATTAAATGAGCACAGTCCATGAGAGTATTTATTTCACTAGTTGATTTTATCTTCTTTTTGAATATTTCTTTATTATTTTGTTTAATGAATGAATTGAACAAATAAATGAATGGTTTGTTTAGCACTAGAATTAAACTAACACTAGCATTAAATTAAGTATACTTAAGGCGTAAGTGTATGGAAAAATCACACCATACGTAGCCGACCAGTGTACGTGGTTTTTTCTATAAATTAAACCAGATAACTCTTCCGGCACCATAACCAAAATTGAGATTAATTATAAAATTTTATCCACGACTTACTCATATCATATTACTAATATCAAGTTGTTAAAATTATAGTAGTGTTTATTAAGTTGAACTGGATCAATTAATTTAACGACTTTTGCTTTGATGGTTTCTTAATGCCCTCATGCAGATACCTCCTGCAAGCTTCCTTGGACCAAAACAATGTATTATGGGAAACAAGTCGTCACTGACTGGGCCATGATTTGCGCTCCCAAGTTAATTAAGGAAGTGATCCGATTTTCCAAGGTCAAGCATATATATCTGCTTTGACTCCCAATTTGTCCAACTTTCTAGCTTTGGAGTCTTTTAATCTAAAAAATTACTATTGAAAGTAGAAAATTTTGTTTGATTTGAACGCAAAAAAATAAAAATAAAAATTTGTCTATATCCTGCGCAGGATATAGACAAATTATATATCTAATATCTAATATCTATAACAATCTATATAAATCCAAAGCAGATTGACTTCTGATTGATCTTATGATATCATGTCACATTACTTTCAAGGTCTTTGCTAAAATATATGGTTTCATGTATAAACAAATACATAATAAATGTCTTTAGCTACCATAATAAAAAATTTCATACTTAGACGAAAAAAAAGAGAGTAAATTAACCATATTAAGTTAAATTTATCTATTCATTGCATGGACTACTGACTAGTTTTAAATTAGTGTCATGTAAACCATTTTAAAGAACCAACATCCACTATGTTATTGAGTACTATTTAAGTTTATATTTGTATGCATTCTTTTGAAAATTATTTAACAAGACCCATCTCTAGAACCTTGTAACTTAGTTGATTGGCATCTCATGATATTTATAGTAGAGAGTCTAAATAAATCCAAGATTCAAATCACACTCTATCATTTCTTGGAGCAATCTAAAAGATATGGGGGATAAAATGATTTTTTACATGATATAAACAATTAAATATAATGCAACATCATATATATCTTTAGATTCCTCAAATTTTAAAATTTTAAGCAAAAAATGATTCCTCTTATAATAAATTTTTTTATCAATTAATTGATTTAATACAAATTTCGAAAAAAATTATAACATTTAAATATAAATAAGCACATTATAGTTAAATTATAAAAAAAAAAAAATTAAAAAAAAAGGAGGCCATGCGTAGCCTCATCAACCTGAAAATAATGCTTCTTACAAATGTTTTTCATAAACTCGTGGCCTTGTTCATCCTACAATCTGCATCCCTTTATTACTCTCTCCTACTGGAAAGTCATGCAACTATGGTTCCAAATAGAATCAAAAAACCTTAATCCAAGAAGACTTATAAAAGACAAGATTTGGTTCCATATATGCTGGGTATCGGTTCCAGGATGAAGTCATGACTGCTATTATCTGTTTAGTGATAAAAAACGATTTTTTTAAGTATAAGGACAAAAAAAAAAAAAAAAAAAAAAAAAAAAAAAAAAAATCATGCAAACTATAGGGACATTTCAAACAATATTTTAGCATATACTTTTATGTTTTAACATGGTAATAGAGTCACATTTCGATAACCTTTGCTAGATTTCATGCTGCCACTATCAACCATCGCTCGGCTAAGTTGTTGACCACCTCTGACCGTCGTTGGCCACTATTGTCCAAAAACACTCGGTCATTGTTTTTACCCAAATATGAAAATTTTCCACTTCATTTTTTTTTTCTTTTGTGGATTTCGATTTGCAAGCTGTTTTCCTATTTGAAGATCCCAAGTCACACAGATAAACCCATCAATCATTCTTTTTTAGGTTTAATTTATGCGAAATTTGTCAACTCTCTCACGTGCTTCATTACACTGTCATACTCTACTAATATTCTTCAGGCCACCAATGTGATTGTCCTTTAATCATAGCATCCACTATTTGGCCATTGGTGCGCCCTTTTGTAGGCCTTGTAGCCATTGTCATCACCATTTGCTTTCATCTCTAGCATTTTGCACAAGTTATTCTACATTGTGGCTAGCCTATTTTACAAATAATCTAGTCACTCATGGTCACATATTCATGAGCTTGGATTTCAATTTCAATGCATCTTCAGGTTTTATCTTGAGTTTGAGAGATGATGTTATATATATATATATATATATATATATATATATATATTACATTTAGCATAAGTTGATATCCTTGATTTGTTAAAACCAAATAACATTATTTGTCATTGGGTTTACAATGGTGGTGATGGCAGTGTTTTTCAAGTTGTTGCAGTAGAGATTGGTTGTGGGACTTTTTTTTTTTTGGTTGAGGTTATTTTAATGGGTTGTATTCTAAAAATGAAATCTGAAATGTTGAGTGTATTGTAAAATGATATGATATAATAAATAAAGTGACTTTTTAGATAGTAAAATAGTATATTTTTTACAATTTTGGATGTTAATGCTATAATGGTGTGTCTCAGAGAAAGTTTGATATATATAGACTTTAATTAATTAGTACTTGCCGACTAGGTTAATTACTGTACCGTGGTCAATGCCAACACATGCGGTAGTCCATTTGTACGAGATAATGTCCACAAATGATCTTTAAAGAAAACCAAAATTTTCAAGGAGCCAAAATTCATGGCCATAGAGAAGCTAACACCGAGTAGTGGAAATGAGCGACCAATTGGGTGAGTTAGTAATCTTTCCAGGGGGAGCAGGAGAGCGTGGGTATAAAACAGTTGGGATATATAGCAGCTCTATATATTATGTAACTATTACTAGTCATTTCAAAAAAAAAAAAATGGTGAAAATAAATTATAATACTCTTTATTTTCTTTATTTATATGCCCATTTAAACTATGGGCTATACAATGAGAGATAATTCTCTTCTTAGGAGTAGGGTGCAAGTGAAACTTGATCCCAATTTTACCAACATGGCTAGTTGGCATTAATTATTACCATCAAATCTAAACAAGCATAGGTACTTAAAAGATAAAAGAACACAAATGGTGCTCCTAGGCTCCTAGCAAGTGAGATTATCGCCTGGAGCAACACCAAGTTGGTTACAATATTGAGTGTAGTACTGGACACGGGCTTGGACAGCACCGGAGTTTCCACCATTGCATTCAATGGCACCATTGATGGCTCGAATGGTTGCACCAAAACCTTGGCTTACAACTGGACGAACATTGGTCATCCAAAACCACAAGGCGGTCTTAAAAGAAACAGTCACGTCTGTAGCAACAGTTTCAGGAGAGTTTAATAAGTCGATTCCAATGCTAGTTCCAGCTGCCCCGTAATTGTAATTCCATGTTAGCTGAAGTGGTCCACGGCCAAAGTATTTTTTGTTAGGGTTGCATGGATACTGTGTGTTGGTCTCGTCACAGTAGTCTTGTGAGGCACCATTGATCTCCTCTATGTAGCAAAAATCTGCCCAAAGATAAACATTAATTTTGTGTTACCTTTCAGGTTAACTTGTGTATTTAATTGTGTGTGATGTATTATATATTATATTTTTTAATTAATTAATTATAAAATTTTGAGAATGATGATTTGAACCATAGTTATTCTTATAAAAGAAAAAAAAAAAAAAAATGCCACTCATCTACAAGGATTTTGGTGTATACTAGATATTATGCAATTCAATAGTTCATCAAAAAAAATATTATGCAATTCAATTATAACCTAAATGCAAAATAATTATTATCTAACTTATAAAAAAATTATAAAAACATAACCAAAAGAATATTATTGTAATTATTATTATAGATTAGATATAGTAATTAGTTACTTAATATGACATTAACTAAATTGGATATTGTGGGTGTTTTGTGACATGCACCTTATTGTATATGTCAGCATGCGTATAATATGTAACAAATTAATTAAAATATATGTTAGGATAGAGAAATATCTTACGTCCAGTCTCATGAGTAACATGAGCAAAGAAAGCTGCAATTTCACGCTTCGAATCATCTGCAGAACCGAGATTTCCAAATTGATTATACGAATTGAGAGCATCAAGAAAACCTGCTCTTGTGTAGAAGTTCTTTCCTGCACAGCTTGCATCAGCCTGATTAATTATCCCATTAAAGAAATCTTGGGTCACAATATCAGCTACAGATTGACCCTTCACATATCCAGGCACAAATCCGGCTAGGATTCCGACTAGAACAAGGATTAGTAGATTCTTTTTCACACTAAGTGCAACCATCTTGGGAAGTTTTGTATGTGGATAAAGAATGAAAAAGATAAGATGTGATGAAAAACAAGATTGGGCATTTGATATTTATAGTGCAATATGTGGTGCAAAAACTCTATGGATGGAGTTCTTACTTTCAATTTGATGATGGCGATTTCAAGATGGCGTATACGGTATGGATCTTGCTGTTCAAATTTGACTTTGTTAACAGGACAAGTACCGGTCATTGTGCTGTTCTAGAATAAGGTAATTGTGCCTGTTTTTCTGTTCTTGTAGAGGCTGCTTATGACTGTTATACCAAAATTCTAATCATTATCCAAGTACTGTTATACTGATGTGGAAAATTTTGCAACCAAAATTTCCAAATTGCATTCTTCCAAGAGTACTGGTTACTGGTTCAGCAAAAGATTGGTAATTTACATGTTCAATTTTTAAACCAAATGCTAAACTACGGAAACAAACTACACATAATTAAATGTTTTGAACAAGCTATCCTACTCCTTAAGGTGTTGAAAATTTTTCAGTATAGTACATATCTAAGGTTTTCGTCTACTCAAGTCCCTAGCCGGGCAAGTTAGTTTGCCTTGCTTGTACGTTAATTAATCAAGTTGCCTAAACATTCATGAACAATTAAGCAAGCCGTATAAAAAATTAAATGAGAACTATGAGACTATTTCTTTAACTAGATGAATTTATCTTCTTTTTTGAAATATATTTCTTAATGAATGATTTGTTTAGCACTAGCATTAACCTAAGAACATTCACATTGGGTCTTGTAAATGCCATATGTTAGTTCAATTTAGCTTCAGAGCTTCAAAACCCTCCATCACCCGGTCTTGCAAAGTGAATGTAGGATGACACTATAGTAAGCTTGTGTAAGTTTTTATTATATTTTATTCTCTCTTTTCTCTCTCTCTATTTATTACTTTGTTGGATTGTATTATTTTATTCAGTAATATATATTATTTTAATGAGTTGAATAGGAAAATAAAAGTTGGGATGCTAGGTGTATTGTAAAATAGTATGATATAAACAATAAAGTAGTTTTTGAGATTGTAAAATGAAATTTTTTGTAGAAACTAGATGTGAATGCTCTAAGTAAACTTAAGGCTTAAATGTATGGCAAAATCACACCACACGTAGCCAGTGTACACAGTTTTTTCTATAAATTAAACTGGATAGATCTTCCACCATAACCAAAACTAAGATTAATTATAAAATTTAATCCATGATTTAGTCATATTAGTATATTACCAATATCAAGTTGTTAAAATTATAGTAGTCGATCTTTATTAAGTTAAACTGGATCAATTAATTTAACGACTTTTGCTTTGATGGTTTCTTATTGCCTTCATGCAGAAAACTCCTGCGAACTTCCTTGGACCAAAATATAGTTAAATTTATCTTCTTTTTTAATATTTCTTTATTATTTTTTTTAATGAATGAATTGAATGAATAATTTGTTTAGCACTAGCATTAAACTAAGTATGCTTAAGGCTTAAGTGTATGGCAAAATCACACCACATTTAGCCAGTGTAAGCGGTTTTTTCTATAAATTAAACTAGATAAATCTTCCGCCATGATTTGCGCTTCCAGATTAAGGAAGTGATCCGATTTCGCAAGGTCAAGCATATCTGCTTTGACTCCCAATTAGTCCAACTTTCTAGCTTTGGAGTCTTGACAACTTGCCAAACCTAAACTCTTTTCATCTAGAATGCTATTAAACTCCTTTCAGAAAAGAAAAAAAAAAATCCCTGGTGATGCACAGACTTAATAAATGCCTATAACTACCATAATTATAAAGTTCGTGCTTAGACAAATAATAATAATAAGAATAATAAACAAGAGGGAAAAATTATATTCAATTAGATTTTTATATGCAGTGCACCATAAATTAATGTGAAACTATTTTAGAAACCACCATCCACTATGTTATTTTTTTTTTTGAAACTACCATCCACTATGTTATTGAGTACTATTTAAGTTAGTTTATATTCATATACATTCTTTTATAAATTATTAAACAAGACTCACGTCAAGAACATTATAACTCAATTGATTGACATCTCTAATATTTCCAATGGAGATATTTAGGATTCAAAAATCCTCCTCCACCCTTTCTTGGAACAAGCTAGTAAGGATAAGGGGGATAAATGATTTTACATGATATAAATAAAATGCAACATCATATACACATTTAAATTCCTCAAAATTTGCCTTCAAAAAAAAAAAAAAAAAAAAATTCCTCAAAATTTAACAGCAACAAATGATTCCTCTCCTAATTTTATTAATTAATTGATTTAATTTGAATTTTGAAATAATTATAAAAGTTAATTATAAATAACCACATTATAGTCAAGATTAAAAAAAAGAAAGCCATGCATAGCCAATGAGTCCTAAGACTATCACCAGGAGAATTTTAGTTCATCAACCTCAAATAATGCCTCTTTCAAAGATTTTCCATAAAGTCATGGCCTTCTTCATCCAGTAATCTGCATCCCTCTATCACTCTCTCTCATACCGAAAATGTCATGCAACCATACCAAAGAATTTCCACATTCCAATTCTCAAAAGTCACTATTCTCAAAAGTCATGGACTTTTTTTTCTTTTTTTTTTTTTTGAGTTTGTTTGTGGTGTAACGGAGCAGTAATTATGTTGTTAGTTTGTTACCCCTTATGGTATATATGGGTTAAAAAATTGTAAGGTAGTTTTGTATTTTCGTTCAATACAATTTTTGAGCCTAATTATGTATTATAATTACTATTTTACCACCCACAGATATGGATGGGCTAAAAATTTGTGATGTTTTTATAGTTTTTTCATTGCTTTTATGATCTGCTTGAAAAGATAGTTTTAGTGCTTATATATGTGTGTGTGTGATGGGCAAAGAGTAAATAGAAAAGTTGGCAGATTTATCTTGCTACTTATGCTCACGCAATTAATATTAATTTCTAAGAGGTGGGATGTTCAATCAACCTTAAATATCTTTAACAAGAGGGATAATTTAAGTAGAATTGATTCCAAACAATGACAAAGTATATTTAATTCAAAATAGTCATGGAATGGTAATATTGGTGTCCTCGGGTTTAGTCCGAGATAGGGGTTACTTCTCCGTCTAGAAAAAATTCCTCTTCAATCCAAGGGCTTCTTGGCTTTATATAATCAGCCAAGATGTATCCGAACCCTACATTTGGATTTTCCTGATACTTGTTCCATCAAAGCCTTACTAGAAGGTTTTTACATTGAGGTATGAGCTGTGTAGTTACTATTCATAAGTCATTTTCTCATTAATGCGGCCAGCTAAATGGTTGCAGTGTATTTAATGAGGAGGGAATGGTTGCTTTATCTCCCCTCTTTCCTTTCTTCTTTGTTCAGCGCCAAGTAACTCTTTTCACCCTCAGTTTGCACCCAACTTCCTTTGGTTTTGGTTCTCGGCTTGCTGAGAGTAAGTTGGTGTCCTCGGAGTCCTCGTCCATTAATTGTAGTCTTCCTGCCTTTGCACAAGATTGCTAGTATTTTTCTAAGGACATTTTGTTGATGTTTCCCGAGGTTCGCTTCCTCAATGCTATCCTTAATCACTTTATTTGTATTCTTGGATCTTCGTCCCCTCACAATATATATATATTCTCTCATTTAAAATGATAAAAGAGAAGTTATTTTTTAATTAAAACAAGTCAATTTTATTTACTATGGACATATATTCGGTTTACTTGAATATTCTTGGACAATGTTTTTTTACGTTAAAAAAAAAATGTTATTTTGAAATATATATACTACATTTTTAAAAATTTAAACCTAGTTTATCAAAATTCATACAAAATAAATTGCGCTGAATAATGTAAAAAACCTCTCTATCAACGCCTAAAGTTCTACTTCTAAGGAACTTGTACATTTTGGATACATGCATGTATACATTTGATATAAGCACGCATATTAACCCCCGTAACTCACGCGGCGGCAAGACCATGTATTCAGTTCCTATATATTGACATTGAAAATTACCTGTCAACGACGTAAGTCATAAAATACAAATAAAGAAAGAATCAAAAACCCTAATCGAAGAAGACTTTAGTACATTACAAAGAGATGGTTTCAAATACGCTGGGTATCGGTTCCACGATGAAGTTATGACTACTATTATCTGTTTAGTGATAAAATCCAAAATTTTTACAGTATAAAGACGAAAGCAAAATTCATGCAAACTATAAGGGTAGATCAAACATTACTTTAGTATTTACTTTTGTAATCCTTACGTTTTAACATGGTATTAGAGCAAGGGAGTCAATACCGTACCGGAGGCTGTACCGGTTTGGTCAGCGGTACGATATATTTCGGATACCGGTCAATACCGGTGTACCGTTTCGGATTTACTGCTATTTTTTATATTTATAAATAAATAAATAAATAAATAAATATATATATATATATATATATATATATATATATGTATGTGTGTGTATATATATTATAATAAATATAAAAGTTTACCATAAAACATTTCTTCAATTCAAAACTAATTATTCATGGTTTTAGACTTTAGTATCAATTAAAAGAAGAAAAAAAAAAAAAAAAATATATATATATATATATATATATATATATATATATATATATATAAAATAGAAAGCTTAAAAGTTACCATTGCATACTAAGAAAATAAATAATACTAATAAGTTAGTGCAAATAAGTTACCATTCTGCGTTAATTAACAAAAATTTAAAAATTACAAAACTAAAAAAAAAAATCCGTCGCTCACTACAAAAAAAAGGTTCTATAAAACAAAAAATGTACCACATCCTACACATAACCATCGATAAACAATAAATAGATTCATATTCAATTGCAAAAAAATAAAAAAATAAAAAAAAAACTCACTGCCTCTTCTTCTTCAATTGCAAATAAATAGATTATTTATTTATTTATTTATTCATTAAATAGATTCATATTCAATTGCAAAATTTTTTGTTGCATGTTGTAAGTCTTCCAAAACTTAATCAAAATCAAAGACCCAATTTTAAACTTTTTTCAAACTCATCGGGAACAAAGTCTTCCAAAACTCAAAGTCAATCCTCAGCGATCCTTGTGACCCAAGAGATTGACATCATGAGAGACCCACATGCAAGCGAGAGAGATGAGGTCAGCCAGGGTATATTATAGAAAAAAAAATGCTATGAATATGAAAAGCCATAGAAGATCGTACCTTGCAGAATCGGAATTGAGTCTCTCTCAGCTTTTTCTGATTTCACAGAGAGAGAGACATGAGACACGGACTTTGTCTATGCGATGATGGTGGGGTGTGAGGGCTTGAGATCAGAGAGATGGAGGGTGAGGGTTGAGATCGGAGATGGAGGGTGAGGGTGAGATTCGAGATGGAGGGTGAGGATGAGGGCTTGAGATCGGAGATGGAGGGTGAGGGTTGAGATCGGAGAGATGGAGGGTGAGGGTGAGGCTTGAGATCAAAGATCGAGGCTTGGAGGGTGAGGATTGAGATCGAGCTCTTGAGAGATGGAGGCTGATGTGTGGGAGAGGCTTGGGTTGAAAATGTCTAAAGCAATAGTATATATACAAAGCCTAAAGCCGCGTTTTTAACATGCGGCTATAGGCAAAATCTGAGGTCGCATTTAAGAAATGCGGCCCCATCCTAAACTAAAGCCTCATTTTAAACACGTGGCTTCAGACCAAATTTAAAGCCGCGTCTATAAAACGCGGCTTTAGGTAGTCTAGAGCGCATTTTAAAAATGCGGCCACAGTTACGGAAAAAAAATAAGAAAAATGGTTTGCCAAAAAATATTAAATACAACGGTCCTATAACCGTGTTTTTTAAACGCGGCCATAGCTCCACCCCCAAAAATGCGACTACAGCTGAAAAAAAAAACGCGGCTTCAGAACCCTTCTATGGCCCCGTGTTTAACACGTGACCTTTTTTTTTTTTTCTTTCAGCCGCATTTTTTTAAAACGCGGCTTCAGTCTGTCTAGGGCCGCGTTTGAAAAAACGCGGCCTAATACCCTCGCATTTTGTAGTGACTCGGTTAAATTGTAGACCAGCTTTGACCATTGCTGGAAGCAATTGTCCAAAACCTTTCGGTCACTGTTTTTATCCTAACATGAAACTTTTCCACTTTTATTATTATTATTTTTTAATATTATTTTTTTTTTTTTGTAGATTCCGATATTCAGGTCTATTTCCCAATTTGAAGAACCCAAGTCACACAACTTAACCCATCAATCATTCTTTTTGGGTTTAATTTATGCAAAATTTATCAACTCACTCATGTGCTTCATCACAATGCCATCCTCTACTAATATTCCTCAGGTCACTAGTTTAACCATCCTCTGATCATAGCATCCACTATTTGGTCATTGGTGCACCCTTTTGTAGGCCCTTGTAGCCATCTTCTAGCATTCAATTGTCATCACTATTTGCTGCCATCTCAAGCATTTTACACAAGTTATTCTACATTATGGCTAGCTTATTTTACAACTAATCCAGTCATTCATGGTCATCTTCAAGACATCTTCATGAGACTAGATTTCAATCTCAAGGCATCATCAGGTTCTATCTTGAGTTTGAGAGAGGATATTGGTAGGTTATACATATCACATTTAGCATAAGTTGATATCCTTAATATGTTAAAGCTGATGATGCCGGAAATCATCAGTAAGTCACACAGCCCTCACGTGCTCGAGACAACACCTGCGAAACAAAAACAAAGAAGACCTTGTAGAGAGTACCAATGTGGTACCAGCCAAATACCCTCCGAAGATCAAATTTGAGAACTTTCACAACTCTAGAGTGCCAGAACTAGGGAAATTATGCGTACCTTGGTTTGTGAGGGTTTTGGGGTTTTATAGTAAGTAGGGTTGACATTCGTTCCTTGGCATAGAGGGTTTTTCCTTATAGGAAAGATCTTCCTTAATGCGCACATCTTGTGGGATTCTTTCCTTGTAGAAGTCCCCTTGATTAGGGTTAGTCGTGGAGCAAAAGATGTTTCCTTATATATTCATGCGTGGGGGCCAAGCAAGGCCACATTAGATCCGTCAAAAGTTTACTTATCCCCTTCAGCTTCCTTCCATCAGCTTTTTAGTTCGTCTATGCATTCTGGTCGTCATGTTTCAAGCTTCATTGATCTCAAGGCGCACCCATCGGCCTTGAGGTGAAACCATCGGCTATATGGTGTCGTTTACGGGTGCACAAGCAATGTCGTTGGGTTCACTAGGTCCGTTAGCTTTGCCTTGAGTTTATCAAACTTTCAAAATTACCCTTATCAAAAGCCAAAGAACATTATTTGTCCTTGAGTTTAGTCTAAACAAGGGATTCTCCTAAGTTAATGTTCCTATATATATCCTACTTAGAGTTCACTGTAAAACAATAATTTTGAATAAGAAGGATTTTGTTGCTAAGGATTTTATGTTGTGGACGTAGGTCATCAACCCAAATCACGTATCTCCTCTTATGCCTACTCTCTCCTTGTCTCTCTACATCTTTTATTTTTACATGTAGGATTAAGAAATGGTTCATACATGGAATCGTGATCTCATGGATTACAAGGAAAAAAAAAAAAAAATTTGTAAGGAGTTCCTAATTGAAATCGGTTAATAATAGTTAAAATTGTCAAGCATCATTTGTATCAGAACTTCATTCCTTCTTCTATGTGTACGTGTGTGTTTGTTTCTCTCTCCAAGCATTAATTGTGCAATTATTCAAAAAGTTAATATTATAGCCAAGGGACAACTTTCTTTTTTCCGAAGTGCTGCAATAGTTTGCGAAAAAAGATTACTCCTTTATGGCTCTTGATATGGCATGTGTTAGAAAATACTTTAACATACCTTCATAAACTCAATTTATAAAAAAAAAATAAAAAAAATAAAAAAAAAAAATAAAAAAAAAAATGACCAATGTTTTGTCCTTTCTTATTCTCTGTTTTATGGGGTTGTAATATATCTGATTCAATATGTTTTCTCAAATAACTTTTTCTTAAATAAACATGCTTTACGTATAACCTCTCAAATGGGTGTGTGTATATAAATCTAATGGAGGAAATATATTATTTTGCTTCACCAGTACATGTCCTTTTTCGAATTAAAAAAAAGAAAAGAAAAAATCCTAATTAATCAATTGAAATACAAGCAACACACTGATGATAATCATGCATGACCTTTTCTTAGACCAAAAGATGCTTAAATATGCTAAAATTTTATTATCTCCCAACTTAACCTCTTCGAGGTAGGGTCTTTTCAAAATTACATCAAATTCAAAATTGAAATACCTATTACTTAGAATTTTCGTAAAGTTTTTGCATAATTAATATTTGATACGATATATATATATATATATATAGCTAAAAGGTATTTCAAGTGATAAATCCCAAATTAGCTCTGTTTACTACTCAACTAAACCTGAAACTTCCACTCCATTTAGTAAAACTGCTAATGAAGATGAGGAAGACTCTGTTTCTGTTACTCCATCTGATTTTGATTCTCCTATTGAAAATCCTCCTGTTTACCAAAATCAATTAAGAGTTTTGACTGTTTTAAATGATGACTTTGAAATTGATTGGGATTCTTTGTACAATGAGTTTATGCTTGCAACAAACAAAACCAAGAGAAAATATTTCCAAAATAATTTTGCTCAATCTGACAAAGACCGTGTTAAAAGAAAATGGTTGGAAATGATGAATCAATTGAAAAAACATATTTTGTTTTTTGATTTTCTTGAAAACCATTATGTTCCAAATAATGAGGTTTCAAAACAACATTTAAATGTGATAAAGAAATCAAATTTTGTTGAGATTGATAAAACCATTATTGGGTCTAGTCATCCTCCTCTTGATTCAATTTTGATAACTACTAAGAAAGATGAAGTGACAAAAGAGGAAGTGAAGGCCTCTCCTTTTAAAATTGCTAATGATCAAACTCCCCTTGTTAGTCTTATTGAACAAAACAATTTTACTAATCAATCTTTGCATATTATTGGTCAACAGCTTGACTGTATTGAAGAAAAAATTGTTGAAAAATCTGTTCATGTTAAAACTGAGAAACCTTTGATTGATTTACCCAGTCAAAAAGAAAAGGTTATGTTTAAAACTTCTCAGTCCAAGACTCTTGAAATTGTTGAAAAAATGCTTTCTGATTTGAAAGTTAAAACTGAGGGTACTTCTACAAGTACTTCAGCTACTCGGACTATTTCCAAAAAAGAAATTGTTTCTGAAGAAAATACAGAATCTGATACTGTTTCTTCTGTTCCTGCTAAAAGAATCTTTGATGATGATTTCCCAGAAATTAAAAGATTTGTTGGGAACACCAAACCCATGTCTTTTACTAAAAACTGGTATTCAAAACCTACTCCTCTTGATATGCAATTTGAAGAGGGATCTTTTCAAACACAGTTTTTTGTCTCTGCTGATAAGCCTTATGAATGGAATATTGATGGTTTGTCTGAACAGGAAATCGTTACTAAAATGATTCATATATCACTGAAGAATCCAGAGAGTCTATTAAACATGCTGTTAAAAAGAATGATGAGTATTTGCCTATTTTTGATGAAAGAATTATTTGTGATACCTTGGTCTATACTAAACAAATTTTCTCTATTTCGAGAATTCATGAAAAATGCTGTTTGTTTACTAAAAAGAATATTAATGACTTCCTTGCTGCTAAAAAATTCAGTTATTTGCATATTGGTATGGTTCAAGTTGCTATTAAACCGCTTACTCGAAAGGGTATTAATGCTTCTGTTCTCATGTGTTTACGAGATGCTAGATTTAAGATTTTTAAAGATAGCATTCTTGGTATGATCACTGCTTCTATGTATGATGGTCCTGTTTATTTTAACTGTTATCCTGATCTTACTCTTGCTTTGGATGATCCTAATATTGTTAAAGCTTTGACATTGAATATTGCTTCATCTGGTTATCACATGGAAGAGGGTAGTAAGCCTTTTGCTTTGATCTACCGCATTTATTATAAACTTATGGGTACTCAAATGAATCCTTGTGCCATGATTCCTAGAAAACCTTCGGGTAAAACCATGTTAATTCAATGTTCAACTCCTGATGCTAAAATCCAAGTTCCAAAAATGATTCAATGGCAAGATGTTAAACTTCCTAATGATTGGTTGTTAGAACAAGAAACCCCTCCTGCTAAACCCATTTTTGATGAGCTTGATCTCACCCATATCCAACAATATCTTGATGGTACTGTTAAAATAAGTTTTCAAAACAATCCACCTTTGAGGATCAACGAAGGAAGACATTCCTTTACTGGATCTGAAAGTATTTCAAAAAGAGATCGTGAAATCAATGAATTTTTGAAAAAGAATTTGGAAACATCCTCTGATACCATAAAGGGGAAAGGGGACGCACAGTTGATGGGAAGAGACGGAAGCACAGTAATAGTGTAAATGGAAATAATGTAAGTAACTTGAAAGTAAATAACTTGAAAGTAAAAACAATAATAAGGCGGTAGAACCAGCCAAGCAGTATATATCAAAATAATTCAAAGTAAATAAGAACAATAGTTCAAAATAAATGAAAGCAATTTAGAACCATCCGGTATGGCGGTAATCCGTCCAAGGTGGTGGTAGCAACAAATAAAGTAATGAACATAGAACTGAAAATACTTCTTATTGAAAGTAGGATAAACACTTACAGTAGTAGTAGTGAATATAAGATCTCAACAGTTACAGGTTAACAGTTACAAAGCTTGAACTAGTCCTAGTTACAAGGTTTGTAGGATTACAAGGCTTGTAGTGAACAAAGGTGAACAAGGTTGTAGTAGTAGTAGTAGAAGCAAGGTGGGTTCTCTCTCTAAGAAGGCTAGTTCTAAGGGAAGAGAAATCAGAACTAAAATATTGCTTGAGAAAGACCCTAAGGGACATCCCCCCTTAAATAGGCAAAGTTTTAAGTAAACAGTACTCGTGAACAGTAAAAGTTAACAGTAAAAGATAATTTGCTGAAGGCAATTTTGGTGTGACTAAAAGTCACGGGAAACATGGAGAATCAACTTTTCAGAACATTATCATCAGGAGTGGAAATTAACAGTGAAAGTCCATTAGTAAACAGTGTAGCATTTGGCCTTTATGCAGGCTAGACAAATAAGCTCAATCTTCTTGAAGATCTGGAGTGTTATCTTCATCATGTCCAAACAGCTCCTGGTCATATGGGAAATAGGGGTTGTGAGCAACAGATTCTTCTGAGGAGGCTTTGGATTCTTCTTGATTAGCAACAGCTTCTTCTGCCCATTTGAGCAAAGCTAGAAGAGCATCAGGATTCTTTCTCAAATTGTCAATAGAGGAGCTTTTATTCTGAACATTTTTGCCGGAAGAAGAAGAGGGAGCATCAGCAGGAGCAGGGGTTTGAACAAGGGAATGATCTTTTGCCATGGGCAAAGCAGCAGCAGATGAAGATTCTCTGGAAATAGAGGCAACAGCGGTAATAATACGTTGAGTGTGTGGGAATTTGCCCCACCATTTTACATACCAATGCCTAGAGAGAACATCACCGTCTTTCTCATATTGCCATTTCAAAATCCAAGGTATATTATATTTTTTAACAAAATGGAGCAAAGCAGGAAATTTGGCTCCATAAGCATCACACCTATAACATTTCTTGAAACAGTCAAAAGCATCAAGCAATGGTGCAGGAAATAAATCAGTAGTAGGAATCATTAGTTTTAACAAAGTTATTTATGTACTTTGATTGGTGTTTTAACAATTTTTTATTATTACCCCTATTGGTACCAAGTTTTTTAATAGTGCTGAAAATATCTTCATAGGTTAAATTATCATAATCAATAGAATCATTTTTACCCATTAATTCTTGTTTTACCTTATGAGCAAAGATAGGAGGCAGACCGTTAATAAACTTTTCTTTCCAATAAAACTTATGACAATCTTTCCGGAGCATGACTCTGGAAATGAAAACATCTTGATACCATCTGTATTCAGACATAGTTGGACAACTCAAATTATTTAAATAATCATGAGATGAAATATTGGATGGAGTACCAAAAAATGACATTGTTTCAAAAAATGAGGCTTTTGAAAGCCATCCTGTTAACCACCCAAATATCAAAGATGAACACAATACTAGTCAACTCTTTGGCAAAGAGGACATCCATTCAATGGATAAAAAGACTATTATGGGCACTGATTACACAAGAATGAGTCTTAAGACCCAATCTTTGTTGAAAAGTGCTATTGCCAACTTGCCAACAGACATACAATCTCGTATTCTGGAAAGCAAGGCTATGTTTAAGTCTTCTGACTTATGGTTCGAACATTTCAAGATACTTGTTACAACTGCTATTCCTGATCCTGCTAATTCAGATGATTTTAGTGACATTCTTCAACAAGTTGATTGGAAAGAACACTTTGGGAGTAGTTTCAGAGTGTACGAAAAGAAACACCCGTTTCTCGGCCTTCTAGTCAATTATGATGATGGTTCAGATGATGATAAGAGGAGTCCTGATTGGCTCTCCCAAATGTTTGAGTATGGCTTTATTAGACTCATCAGACTAACAAGCCATGACCAAACCAGCCAGCTCCCACAAATCATTCAGACTGCTATTAAAAAATTTGAAAGTCCTTTTGTTTCGATCAGATGCTGGAGCACTTTGCCTCAATGGGAAAGAGATAACTGGATGAATGTCCAGCCCTCAAAACATCTCATTCTCATTAATGGATACACGCATCAAGGGCAATGGTATGAAGGAGACTCTTATTTATCCTTCAAAAATCTTTGGGCTCTCGTAGACTGCTGGAGTAATTATTTTAACAATCAAATTCGTGAGGTTGCTCAGAATTTATGGAAGAATTATCACTTTATGGGGAATTCAGGCAGAATTTCTGTTTTTGGTCCGAAACCTTATGCTAATGCCATTCCTCATTTGCGGATAGCAGATCACTGTAATCCAAGAAGTTTTCTCACTCCAGGAAAAACTCCAGAGTTTGAACCACTTCTATACTGTGGATTTTGTAACCAATAAGTTCTCTATCATGAGCATGAATGCAATGATGATCCTCCATGGGAACTTTACGATGACTACCCATCAGATGCTACCTCCACTGATTAATGAGTTTATTCCTGAGGTTACTAATGTTACAAGACTGGTGCTACTTTATTTGTTTGGCTTGCACCAAAGCCAAAATATTTCACTGTCCTTGGCGAATATGTTGCTGAAAATCTGGAGCTGTTTCATGATACCCCGGATTTTGCGGAAGATTTTGACTCCTATATTTGTCTGGCCTGCACAATGGCCAATGCTTCAATATTTACTACTGTTGGAAGCTTGTTTCCCACCAATATGATGCTTTCAAAGGTTCCCAAAGACTAGTGTTCATGTGAAGACAATTGAAAGGCATGCTTATTAGTCCTTTTTATTGGTTTCTTTCCTATTGGTCTCTTTTGTCACTAAAGGACACCAATTATGAGGACTTGTCCCTAAACTTGTAAGTCTATTGCTGAGCTCTACGGTGGATTCTTGCAATCTTGAAGATTCCCCACAATCCTAGGTCAAAAAGAGAAGAAAAATTCTATTTTACTATTCATCTGTCACTATTTACTGTCACTGTTCATCCGTTACTGTTCATGACACTGTTCACTCCGAATTTTGCCTATTTAAGGGGGGTTGTCCCTTATGTTTAGAAGCAATATTTTAGTTCTGATTTCTCTTCCCTTAGAACTGGCCTTCTTAGAGAGAGAACCCACCTTGCTTCTACTACTACTATTACCTTGTTCACCTTTGTTCACTACAAGCCTTGTAATCCTACAAACCTTGTAACTAGGACTAGTTCAAGCTTTGTAACTGTTAACCTGTAACTGTTGAGATCTTGTATTCACTACTACTACTGTAAGTGTTTATCCTACTTTCAATAAGAAGTATTTTCAGTTCTATGTTCATTACTTTACTTGTTGCTACCACCACCTTGGACGGATTACCGCCATACCGGATGGTTCTAAATTGCTTTCACTTATTTTGAACTATTGTTCTTATTTACTTTGAATTATTTTGATATATACTGCTTGGCTGGTTCTACCGCCTTATTATTGTTCTTACATTCAAGTTATTTACTTTTAAGCTATTTACTTTCAAGTTACTTAGATTATTTCCATTTACAATATTACTGTGCTTCCGTCTCTTCCCATCAACTGTGCGTCCCCTTCCCCCTTTATGGTATCAGAGCCACTTTTTTCTGGCCGGTGGTAGTGTGGTTGTGTTCTTTGTCTCTTGTCCGTGTCTACCTGAACGCTTGATATTCCGTTGTTGTGTTCCCTTCTTACCGTCGTTGGCGCCACCCTAGTCGTAAAGTGAAGTCCTAAAACCTAGCTGTAAGGCCCGTTTGAGCCAAGAGAGGGCGTGTAGGGCATGAGAGGTATAAGGTTGGTTAGGGTATGTGTTACGAAATGCAATGGTTGTGAGAAAAACATGATAACTGAGTGTTGAACCTAGGATAGTATGGATAAGTCGTGGAGATCCAACTCCTCTATCAGCTCCAGGACTAGTTGTCCTCCTGATATTGTAAATGAAGAAGATCACACTATTTATGATAATGAGTTGATCCCTGATTTTCGTAAATGGACTATTCCTAAAGTTGATACTAAAACTATTTATAAAACCAGTTTTGTTGAAAGTGCCTTTCATTCTGCTTACAAAGCTAGAACTGTTGAACAAATTTTCTCTATTTCAAAATGCTGTTTGTTTACTAAAAAGAATATTAATGACTTCCTTGCTACTAAAAAATTCAGTTATTTGCATATTGGTATGGTTCAAGTTGCTATTAAACCGCTTACCCGAAAGGGTATTAATGCTTCTGTTCTCATGTGTTTAAGAGATACTAGATTTAAGATTTTTAAAGACAGCATTCTTGGTATGATCACTGCTTCTATGTATGATGGTCCTGTTTATTTTAACTGTTATCCTGATCTTACTCTTGCTTTGGATGATCCTAATATTGTTAAAGCCTTGACATTGAATATTGCTTCACCTGGTTATCACATGGAAGAGGGTAGTAAGCCTTTTGCTTTGATCTACCGCATTTATTATAAACTAATGGGTACTCAAATGAATCATTGTGCTATGATTCCTAGAGAACCTTCGGGTAAAACCATGTTAATTCAATGTTCAACTCCTGATGCTAAAATCTAAGTTCCAAAAATGATTCAATGGCAAGATGTTAAACTTCCTAATGATTGGTTGTTAGAACAAGAAACCCCTCCTGCTAAACCCATTTTTGATGAGCTTGATCTCACCCATATCCAACAATATCTTGATGGTACTGTTAAAATAAGTTTTCAAAACAATCCACCTGTGAGGATCAACGAAGGAAGACATTCCTTTGCTGGATCTGAAAGTATTTCAAAAAGAGATCGTGAGATCAATGAATTTTTGAAAAAGAATTTGGAAACATCCTCTGATTTAAAGCTAAAAGGTATTTCAAGTGATAAATCCCAAATTAGCTCTGTTTACTATTCAACTAAACCTGAAACTTCCACTCCATTTAGTAAAACTGCTAATGAAGATGAGGAAGACTTTGTTTCTGTTACTCCATCTGATTTTGATTCTCCTATTGAAAATCCTCCTGTTTACCAAAATCAATTAAGAGTTTTGACTGTTTTAAATGATGACTTTGAAATTGATTGGGATTCTTTGTACAATGAGTTTATGCTTGCAACAAACAAAACCAAGAGAAAATATTTCCAAAATAATTTTGCTCAATCTGACAAAGACCGTGTTAAAAGAAAATGGTTGGAAATGATGAATCAATTGAAAAAACATATTTTGTTTTTTGATTTTCTTGAAAACCATTATGTTCCAAATAATGAGGTTTCAAAACAACATTTAAATGTGATAAAGAAATAAAATTTTGTTAAGATTGATAAAACCATTATTAGGTCTAGTCATCCTCCTCTTGATTCAATTTTGATAACTACTAAGAAGGATGAAGTAACAAAAGAGGAAGTGAAAGCCTCTCCTTTCAAAATTGCTGATGATCAAACTCCTATTGTTAGCCTTATTGAACAAAACAATTTCACTAATCAATCTTTGCAGCTTGACCGTATTGAAGAAAAAATTGTTGAAAAATCTGTTTCTGTTTTTGAAAAATCTGTTCCTGTTAAAACTGAGAAACCTTTGATTGATTTACCCAGTCAAAGAGAAAAGGTTATGTTTAAAACTTCTCAGTCCAAGACTCTTGAAATTGTTGACAAAATGCTTTCTAACTTAAAGGTTAAAGCTGAGGGTACTTCTACAAGTACTCCAACTGCTCGAACTATTTCCAAAAAAGAAATTGTTTCTGAAGAAAATACAGATTCTGATACTGTTTCTTCTGTTTCTGCAAAAAGAATCTTTGATGATGATTTCCCAAAAATTAAAAAGTTTGTTGGGAACTCCAAACCCATGTCATTTACTAAAAACTGGTATTCAAAACCTACTCCTCCTGATATGCAGTTTGAAAAGAGATCTTTTCAAACACAGTTTTCTGTTTCTGCTGATAAGCTTTATGAATGGAATATTGATGGATTGTCTGAACAAGAAATTATTAATAAAATGAGTCACATGTCTATGGTTGGTATTGCTTACCAAAATAACCATGATCTTGATCAACCTGAAATTGTTAATTTACTTGCTACTGGTTTTTCTGGTACTCTTCGAGGATGGTGGGATTCATACATCACTGAAGAATCCAAAGAGTCTATTAAACATGCTGTTAAAAAGAATGATGAAGGTTTGCCCATTTTTTATGAAAGTATTGTTCGTGGTATTCCTGATGGTATTAACACCTTGATTTATACTATTCTCAAACATTTTGTTGGTACTCCATCCAATATTTCATCACGTGTTTCTGATTATTTGAATAATTTGAGTTGTCCAACTATGTCCGATTACAGATGGTATCAAGATGTTTTTACTTCCAGAGTGATGCTCCGGAAAGATTGCCATAAGCCTTATTGGAAAAAAAAAGTTTATTGACGGTCTGCCTCCTATCTTTGCTCATAAGGTAAAACAAGAATTAATGGGTAAAAATGATTCTACTGATTATGATAATTTAACCTATGGTGATATTTTCAGTACTATTAAAAAACTTGGTATCAATATGTGTAATGATGAAAAATTGCTAAAACACCAACTAAAAAATAAAAGAAAAGCTAAATATGAAATGGGAAACTTCTGTGAACAATATGGTTTGCCTCCTATTACTCCTTCTAGGCAAAAAGGTAAAAAACAGGATAAAAGCCGTAAAAAATATAAATATAGAAATAACCTTGTTGAACCTAATGATTTCTATGCTAAGAAGAAAAATGTTTCTAAAAAACATGTTAAACAGAGATCAAGTAAAGGTAAATGTTTTAACTGTGGTAAGCCTGGACACTTTAGTAAAGATTGTAAAGAAAAACCTGGTAAATTGAAAAACAAGTTCAACATGTTAAACATTGATGATAATATGCAAAACGAATTATTCAGAATCCTTGAATCAAACAACTCGTCTGATTCTTTGGAAGATGATTTTTCTTCTTCATCTGATTCTTGCTATCAATCTGCTGATGATTCTTCTGATTCTCCTAATATTAAAATTGGTTGTAGAGATTCTTGTTGCAATGTTATTAATGCTTTCACCAAGACTGAGGAAGATGAAAAATTAATAATTCAACTAATAAATCAAATTCAAAATCCTGAATTGCAAAAAGAATATTTGGATAAATTTAAGAAAAATTTGATAAGAGATGAAATTGGTAAAAAACCAAAATCAACCATAAGTTTTGAAGAAACTTTGGAAAGATTTAATAAAAAGAAATCTAAAGAATTAACTGTTAATGATCTCCAAAATGAAATTCATATTGTTAAACAAGAGGTAAATGAATTAAAACATGAATTTAAAAGCATGAAAAGTGATAACAATAGTCTCAAACAAGAATTGACAATGTTAAAACTTGATAAAGATCTTAATAAATCCAGTAATGAACAAAATGAGCACAGTGATGGAGATGAATCCAGTCAACAGGCTCTTCTTTCTGATAAAGGTACTCCTGATACTTTCACTGATCCCCAACTTGCTTTTGTTAATAAATTACTTCCTCCAAAATGGTTTACAAAAGTCAAAATTGTTGTTTCTCCTGATTATCATTTCACTGTTAATGCTATGATTGATTCCGGTGCAAATATGAACTGTATCCAAGAAGAATTAATTCCTTCAAAATACTTTGAAAAATCTACTGAAAGATTGGTTTCTGCTAATGGTTCTCAAATGAAAATTAAGTATGAATTGAATAATGCTCATGTGTGCCATGATAATGTTTGTTTCAAGATTCCTTCTGTTCTTGTCAAAAATATGACTGATAAAGTGATTCTTGGTCTACCATTTATTAATGCTTTGTATCCCTTTCTTGTTGAACATCATGGAATTACTACTGATCCATTTGGACAGAAAGTAAAATTCAAATTTGCTTCAAAATTTGAAATTGATATTGATAATTTGTCTTATAAGAAAGATTCTCCCATGAATGAACTTGTTCAAGAACTAATGATGAATTCTGATGATTTTAAAGGTAATTTTCATAACACCAAAATGTTAAAAACTATCCATTATCCTAACAATATCAATGATTCTTTGCAGGAATCGGATAATGATGCGTGGATAAATACCACTAATAAGTGGGACAATAATAATATTCATATTTATACCACTAGTAAGTGGATTATTATGGAAAGAAAAAACAAGGGAAAAGCTCCTGCACAGGACTATTCTCAAAACAAAGGGTTCCCAGTGGGACGACCTTTTAAAATGCATGAAGGCGCATCTTCTGGTGTAAAACCCAGTGGATCAACATCCCTTCAAGGAGATGTCCCGGCAGAGGTGACATACTCCAATGGTGATATATTAATTGCTTTACAGGAAGTTTTGTCAAAAACTCTAAAATTCCACAATGAAACCTATTCAGAATTACCAGATTCCATCAAATTCATTCTTGATAACCTTCAGTTTGCTTTTACCAAAAACCACAGTAATGTTTTTCAAAAAACCCTTAGAGCCCTTGAAATCCACCTCGTTAACCTTACTGCTCAAGATGAGATTTATATGAGCCATTATGGTAACCTTGTTCCAGAAAATAACCTTGTTTCAAAAAATGAGGCTCTTGTGAGCCGTCTTAAAGCCTACATTGGTCAACTCTTTGGCAAAGAGGAAATCCATTCGATGGATAATGTGACGATAATGAGCACTGATTATGCTAAATTGAGTCTTAAGACCCAATCCATGCTAAGAAGTGCTGTTGCCAACTTGCCTTCAGATTTACAATCTCGTATTCTGGATAGCAAGGCTATGTTTAGGTCTTTTGACCTATGGTCCAAGTATTTTAGAAAACTTGTTACTGCTACTATTCCTGACCCTAATGAAATAGACGAAGGTGATAATGTCTTTATCCAGCTTGAATGGGAAGATCACTTTGGGAGCAGTCTCAGAGTATATGAAAAGAAACATCCATTTCCTGGTCTCCTTATTAATTTTGATGATGGTTCATATTTCACTGATGAAGATTCAGATGATAGTGATGATGATGATCCTAATTCTAGCTGGCTTTCCCAAATGTTTGAATATGGCTTTGTTAGGTTCGTAAAGTTAACAAGTCATAAACAGGCCAGTCAACTTCCACAGATCATTCAGAATGCTATTAAAGGGTTTGAAAACTCTTCCACTAGACCTTTTGTTACTATTAGATGCTGGAGCACTTTGCCAAAATGGGAAAGAAATAACTGGATGAATGTTAACCCCTCAAAGCATCTCATTCTCATTAATGGTTATACTCACCAAGGGCCATGGTTCAAGGGAAATTCTCAATTGTCCTTTAAAGATCCTTTTGGTCTTGCAAAATGCTGGAGAAATTATTTTAATAATCAAGTTCGTGAAGTTGCTCATGATCTATGGAAAAATTATCATTTCATAGGAAGCACAGATAAAATTGCTGTTTTTGGTCCCAAACCCTATGCTGATGCCTTTGTTCACCTACAAACAAAAGATCATCCTAATCTAAAGAGTCTTCTCATCCAGGAAAAACTCCAAAGTTTGAGCCAATTTTATATTGCGGATTCTGTAATAAGTATGCTATTTACCATGAGCATGAATGTGATTCTCCACAAGGTCCTTTTGATCCTTTTGATGGCTATCCCTCCGATGCTCCCTTTACTGATTGATGAGGTCACTACCATTTTGAGACTGGTATTACTTTATTTGTCTGGCTTGCATAACAGCCAATATATTTTATTGTCCTTCACAAATATGTTGCGGAAAATCCGGTACTGATTCATAATACTCTGGATTTTACGGAAGATTTTGATTCTCTTATTTGTCTAGCCTGCACAATGGCCAATGCTCCAATATTTACCACTGCTAGAAGCTGGTTTTCCACTATTATGATGCTTCCAAAGGATCCCAAAGATTAATGTTCACGTGAAGACAACAAATTGCATGCCTATTAGTTCCTTTTGGTGGCTTCTTTCTTATTGGCTTCTTTTGTCTTTAAAGGACACCAATAATGAGGCCTTATTCCTACACTTTTAGGGCTATTGCTGATTCCTACGGAGGATTCCCATAATCTTGTAAGGATTCCTCACAAGATTGGGTCAAAAAGAGGAGAAATTCCAATTTTTACTATTCAGTCACTATTCACCTGTCACTATTCATCTGTCACTATTCACTATTACTGTTCATCCGTTACTGTTCATGACACTGTTCACTCCGAATTTTGTCTATTTAAGGGGGGTTGTCCCTTATGTTTGGGGGTCTTTCTCAAGCAATATTTTAGTTCTGATTTCTCTTCCCTTAGAACTAGCCTTCTTAGAGAGAGAACCCACCTTGCTTCTACTACTACTACTACAACCTTGTTCACCTTTGTTCACTACAAGCCTTGTAATCCTACAAACCTTGTAACTAGGACTAGTTCAAGCTTTGTAACTGTTAACCTGTAACTGTTGAGATCTTATATTCACTACTACTACTGTAAGTGTTTATCCTACTTTCAATAAGAAGTATTTTCAGTTCTATGTTCATTACTTTATTTGTTGCTACCACCACCTTGGACGGATTACCGCCATACCGGATGGTTCTAAATTGCTTTCATTTATTTTGAACTATTGTTCTTATTTACTTTGAATTATTTTGATATATACTTTTAGGGCTGGTTCTACCGCCTTATTATTGTTTTTACTTTCAAGTTATTTACTTTCAAGTTACTTACATTATTTCCATTTACAATATTACTGTGCTTCCGTCTCTTCCCATCAACTGTGCGTCCCCTTTCCCCTTTATGGTATATATATATATATATATATATATATTGATAGGTTTTGAGTTTGGCAAATCATGACAAAAACTAAGTACTCGTTTGGATCCCACGTCCAACGTCCACGTTTAGCGTTTTGCCTTTTTTTTTTTTTTTTGACCAGCACCTCTTGCACTGTTTTTTTATTGTTTTCAATAATAAGTTTTTAGTTTTCAGCAAAATAAGCTGTATCCAAACACACCCTAAGTCTCATTGAGTTAGAATGGTGTACTTTCAAGTCCAAGACAATACAACTCAATTTCAAGGTGAAAAAAGTGAGATACAATCTAGTCCTCTCGATTGCTATTTGATTGCTCTCGATTCCTCTCGATTGTTGTTCGATTGCTGTTCGATTCCTCTCAATCAATTGAAAGTCACATATCAGCAAAAAATCAACAAACGTAAAAAGCCCATAACTTATCCGTTCGAAGCCTAAATTGTGATCCTTTTTTTTTCCCCAGTATTTAAAGGATATTATAAGCTAACCCTAGATGGGGTTTTTTAGTGGTTTTTAGAGACAAAAGAGTGCATCTTATGCCTCCAATTGTAGACCTAGGGTTTTTGTACCCAAAACTCTCTAAAGTCTTCTACCAGCTATGATCACCTAGGAAAACCAATGAAACAAATCGTTTCAAAATAAAAACCTAGGGAGGATTTGACTTATTTAACCTTAAGGTAAACAAATCCACTAATAGAGAATTGAAGTTTTACAATAAGATTTAACCCTAAATCTATTATTACTTTCAGTAGTAACTTACTGACACGACCACGTGCAAGCTCCAAATTCAGGAATTCTTTTCTCTTGGATTTGCATCACACAAGCTCCCACGCTTATGTTTCCATTCAAAGGTTTAGCAACACAAACTCTCCAATTTGTGACTTCAAGACCACATTTGAAGGTTTAAATCATCAACTATGTATGATCTTGTTGTAGCAACTTCAAATCTACGAGTTCTAATGGTATGAGAATGATTTTTGGTAGTGACTTTGAAAGATGAAGGCACAATACCTTTTATATCTCACAAGAGCACCTCCAAAGTCTTTTTAAAATGTGTGAAATAGATTTGAAACCCTAATCACTTAATGGGCTTAATGAGCAGTGGGCCGAAGTTAAAATTTGTAAAATTTTCATATCAACCGGTCGAACCATAGTCTCGAACGGTCGAACATAGCATATTTCGAATTCTTCTTTGTGCAGCTTGTATGTTCTGGTGCTCTAACTTGTAACACCTTAAGCAATGTCTAATAAATCCTATAGACTCTAAGATCTATACCTAGACAAGTTTGTGTTCACAGTTTGCCAATTGTTCTAAACTTTTAGAACCTAACAATCTCCCCCTTTGCCAATCCGTGACAAAACTTACATACAAAATGAAATTCTCAAATACAAGAGTAGCCCTATTACAATAAATTTTCCAAATACATCATAAATCCCAATCTAAGACTTTTAACCTAAAAGTTGCAAGAAGAGGCAAAAGGTCTTGATCAGAATGTATCTGTCTTTCCTAAAACACTCACAAGAGCACATTAACGCATGTGTGGAAATAACGATAGATAAACAACAAATAACAAATATGCAATAACAACAAATAACAAACATGTAAACTAACTCTCCCCCTAAGTTTGATACATAAAAAATAAAAAATAAAAACTTTTGTTTTCTCCTCCTTTCAAAAACAATTTCATCACCCCCTAAATAAAATAGTTTAAAAACCTTTTAAACAGGATTTCCCAAATTTCATCTATTTCTCCCCCTTTTTGTCATGTATTGACAAAGACAACCCAACAAGAAGGCAGACAATAAACATGCACAACAAAGGATAAGAGAAAATAAAGAACCAAGGGAACACAAAAGAATTCAGCTCTATTGAAAATAGAAGCAACTCACCCTATGAAAAGCATAAATTTTAAAAACAGCTTTCTCCCCCTATAAGAATAGGAAAAACACAAGAAATTTGGGAAAAATATTTTTGGGGACAATTTAGAAGTTGGGGAAAACAAAGACACACATAAGTTAAGGATACAATTAAATACAAATATTCTCTCTTTCAATATATGCAAACTTGACACTATGTGACCCAAAACAAAATATTTTTGTTTCCTTGTTTAGACCCATAAACAAATGCATGCAAACATTCTAGGCACAATCAGTTAAGACCATACAATATAGATCAATGATATAAAAATTTAGCATGCAATGTGTTTTAGAGAAAATATTTGCACATGTATTATCCACCATATCACAAAAAAAAAAATTCCAATTTTCAGTAGTTCACACATTAAGAAAGAATAGCATATACTGAAATGTATAGAACTCAAAAATTAATCAATCAATTTTTAAATCAAGTTGAGTACCCAATTAAGCAAAGTGTATTCGTGTTGTGTGTGAAAATAATGAGAGATATGACTGCAAAAATGCAAGATGGATAAATAAAAAAATGGAACGCATGTGAATCCTATCACAAAATGATGCATGAAAAGACAGATTGGTCAAGAATTTAGAAATTGAAAATTTTCCAGTTTCAATCGGTTAAGCATCGATCAGACATCGATCGAATTAGGCAGAGAGTTTTTGCTTTAAAACCTGAAAATTTTTTATTGGTCAAGGGAGATCTTCAATCAATTGAAACAGTGAAAATTTTTAAAACTTAAAAATTTGGACATTTTATGTAGAAAAACAACTTGAAAGCAGTTTTTATGACTTAATGCAAATGAACATGATCTAGAGAAGTTTTAAAAACATGATGCCTCTTAAATGCAAATATCAAAACCAATCAAGAAGTTAAAAACAAAGATTTTACCACTGCGCACCCTTGATGCGATGGTCACTCCATAAGTGTAAATGCTTGTGAGCTGTTGGACGTAAGGGCCAGGGTTAAAGTTTCCAAGAGAGAGCTTCACACACATATACACTTAAATTAGGCTAAAATAGAAATTATATCTTGTATCAAAATAAATAAAAAATAAAATAAAAAATAAAAACAAAGATTTTAAACTTCTAAACACATTATTCTTCAAATTCCTAACCAAAACAAAAATTTGCATTTACACATCAGTTCATATGCAATTAAAGATGGCCAATTTAGTCAACACATAATCATACGTACAGAATTTAGCAAAGATTTTCGTTTAGCGTGTGCAACTAGTAAGTGTACAAAGTACAAAAAATGCCATATGTAGATAGTAATCAAACATATTTTCTACATCATCAATTACATTAGTTTGAAAGTAACTATCACCTAAAAAGTTACATCATATAACTCTCACATTTCCTAGAAAACATACTTGCAATCATATAAAAGCATTTTGACTCTTTTTTCTTTTTCTTTTTCTTTTTATTTTCTTAAAAAACTTTCTTTTGAGCACAATGAAAGATATCATGCATGGGCATATAGGAGATAGAAAAGAATTACCCTTGTTACACATATTTTTTTTTAAATAACACCTTGTTTAATCTTTCTGTGCAAGTGTTACACCTTACCGAGCACAGCTTTTATAATTTGCACATAGGTATTCATAATTGGCGAGTAACAATGGTGAGATGGTTATTGTAAAGTCAATTTTTGGGGCCCAGGCTCAGCAAGTAGGTGATTCTGGCCCAAAAAGCCCTAGACAATGAATTTGTAGAGAGCGGGTTACAAAATTAGGCCTTAACGAAGTGAGTATTAGTTAATTTTGGGCCATGCAGCAATTGAACGTAAGAATGTCTCCTTTATGTCCACTGGATGTTCGGTCCGAGGAGACGTGTGGGTGCACTTCTGTTCCTGATCAAAGGCTATAGTCTTTCTCTCTCTATCTCTCCTTCTTTCTTTTTTCTTTTTCCCTTCTCTCTTCATGGGGATTCCCTTCTCTTATATAGCCTCCTTAAAGTCATCAAAGCCTTATACTTGTTGATCATCTAGACCTTCACTTGAGTGCCTGTCCCATCGGACATCTACCATAGCTTTCTGTGAGTTGCAATGGTCAAGGTAACACTGTTCGCCTGTCCTCTCCACATTAATGCGGCCAGAAAAGTAGCTTCCCTGCATTTAATGCGGCAGTTGTGGTCTCCCCCTGGACATCCTATACTCTCTTCCTTCTCCCGGCTTTGTGAGGCTCGCCCTTACTACCAATATTCGTTGGAGTGATTCCTTATTATGGATAGGGTGCACGTTTGGTCCATATTTGGCACGTCCGAGGAGACATTCCTCTTCAGACCTCTTTTTAAATAAGTTTGGACTCATCAGAGTTGGGCCGGTAGTCCTTTTGGCGCCCCATTTTCTCCTCGGTCGTGGCTGAACTCTGTATGGGGCCCGAGGCCCATTGTTTGATTTGGGAATTTTACCCCTACAATAGCCCCTCAAAATTCCGGTTCTTTCCCTCTTATCCGAGGAGAAAAGGCGGGATTTTGACATTCATAAGGTCATTCGTTGTGAATTCCTGCTTCACCCGTGCGGAGGTACGCCCCCCCACGTGCCTCATTACTGCTAAAGGCGTTTCGTAACCCACGAGGCGCTAATTAATGCACTTGGCGACTTTATGTCCTTCCAATCCAATGGTGGGGCGCCAGATCAACGGTTAATATCCTTTCCATTTCTCTGGGCGGGAGTAAGCCCGTTCAGCTTCTCCCGAGTATATAAGATTTCTAAGGGAACTTACTCCCATTTTTTGAAAAAGCACTAAAGCACCCAGAGCACTCCAGCACCTTCTCTTTCAAAGCGTTCAAAACTCCACAGACATTCCCTTGAAGATTCCCAGCGAGTTCCTTACCCGTAAGTGCTCATTTCCTTTCCGTTGCCTTTCCCGGCATCCTTCCTTAAGTAAATCGTCTTCGCGTCACCTAGGATTAGGGGGATGGGTAAGCTTGAGAAAATGGTAGACTCTCCGGCCAGTATGGAAGGCTTCCAGGCTAAATACCGTATTCCGCCGGGAGTAGGTCTAGAGTACTGCTCTTTGGAAGAAGTCCTGATCAAGAGAAAGACGGGGCAGGTCGCCATTCCAATGATAGCCTTTGTGGAGGGAGGAATGACGATCCCTATGGGGAGAATAACTAGGGATTATTTGTGTGGTCATAGGTTGGCCCCCCACCAGTGCGCCGCAAACATGTTCCGGATCCTGGGGTGTATAGACGCCTTGAACGATCAAATGAACCTCGGCCTTTCATGGCACGACGTAGTTCACCTATACGAATGCCATAGCCTCAACGAGTCATATTACCTGAAATCCAGGTCCGACGAGGTGAGGCTGATATCCTGCCTTCCCAAGTCCAACAAAGGCTTGAAGGACGACCTTTTGATCGTCTCCGGAGCATGGCATGACGGTATTCACTGCCCAGTTAGGGCAGGAACACCAGGTGGGGCATTGTAGGGTCAGATTCCTTGGAGGGAATCTTAGCGTCGAGCTTTCCTTTCTTTGTTTTAGTTTTGGTTTTGCTTGTTTGCCTCCTAGGACTAACGTAAACCTTTCTTTGGTATTACAGACAAGGAGCGAACAACTCCTCGGCTAAGTTTAGTTAACGTCCAGGCGCTCAACTTCCTCCTAAGGTCTGAAATCTTCGTAAGCGAGGACGGGCAACTGCGTGCTACTCCTTTAATCTTGGACTACCAGCCCCCTACGTGCACTCTAGTGGACGCCGGTCAAGCCATCAGGGCTGGAAGTCCCTAGCTAGCACGCATCAATGTCTCTATACCGGGTTTTCTTGCTCGAAGAGACCTACCTCCCGTCCAGCTACCTGCTCAGCGAGTTCTTCCCGTAGAATTTGTTTCAGGAGAAGGAGCTGACTCCTCGCACTCATCCCTTGAGGTTCAAATTGATCAATTCCATTTCTCCGAGGAGGGAGAGGCATCGGCTAAGCTTGTAAAGCTCTCGGACTCCGATTTAGATATAGACCATGCCTCGGCGGCTCCCGACCTTGGTTTGGTAATTGCACAAGTTGATACTAGCCAAGATATCAAAGAAGAAGGCATGGATCTGAAGCCAAGGTCTGGTCTCAAGGGTCTCCTATCCAACAGGAATAAGGGGCAATCTTCCAAGGATGCCCCAAAGGAACAGGCTACCTCCAAGGTTCCTCCTCCTCTTCCTCCCATAACTGATGCAGCACTACAGCCTATTCCCAATTTGAGGCGGAAGAGGCCCGTGGAAGAATTTGAGGAGGGCGAGGTTGGCCTTGAAAAGGCCAAGCACCAGAAGAAGGGCAAAGAGTCCAAGGAGAAAAGGACTAGGTCCGTTGACAGCCGAGACGAGGCGGCTATTCGGAGGGAGCAGCGGACCTAGTCCCCACGCCTCGAGTTGGACGGCGCCCCGATTTCATGGGACGCGACTCTATGGGAGTCACAACGAGGACAGGCGTCCTTCCTAGCTGAGGCTCTACAACAGCCCCTTCTCTTGCCTCGCGATATGGAGGGTCTCCGGGCTACTCGACAACCGGACCTTTTCATGTCGCTGAAGAGAGACATGGCTATGGTAAGCAAAGACTTTCCTTATTCAGTTTTCTTATTCCGTATCTGTTTATTCGTTATTTTCTTTTAATTAGACTTCCATTGTTCCGGCGCAGGTCACTCAACAAATTTTTGTTGCCGAGGAGTGGGCCAAGAAGGCTCGCGAAGATCTAAACAGTGAGGCTCAGTCCCGCCTCGCTGCTGAGAAGGCTGCCGGCGCCCTTAGGCTGGAAAAGGATCGCCTAAGTAGCGAAGTGAAAGAGGCACAAAAAGGTCGCGCTAGCACCGAGGCCGGACTCAAAACCACTACCAAGCAGGCTAAGGATCTGCACCAACAGCTTCATCTGTCCGAAATAAACCTCGCAACAGAGAAGTAGATGGTCTTAGATCGGGCGGCAATTCCAGCGGACTCCGATCTCCGGAAAGTTGAGAACATCTTCTTTCCGGAAGATATTCGTGAGATTTCGGACTCGGTTCCTCCTGAGAAGCCCCTCCCTACGAAAGCCTCAATCTCGGATTCCCATATGCCTGAAGCTAAGGAAACGCAACCGGCCGCGAAGGACAAATCGCCCGAGGACAGTCTCACAATCAGGGATGTTGTCACGCAAGCCAAGGAGGTTGTTCCGGAACCCCAGGCAGGAGATGATCACCCTGAGCCTACTCAGGGCTAAGACTTAGGAAAATAGTGTAGGGCTTTATTTGTAACTGCCTTCTTTACCCTTTACATTTTGTTCTGCTAAAGTTTGTAAAAGAACACTTTTGGATTTCAATGAATGATGTCATTTTCCTTTAAATTTTGTTGCACTGCTTCCTTTTCTGCTTTCATCATGAATGAATTTCTGTTATGCCACTAACTGTTGAGAACCAAGCGTTATTCGAGATTTACACAATGTGGGCAAGCATGAATGAATGTGTAAAAAACGATAGTCAATAATTAGATAAGACTGCTTCGAGGTTAATTTCCCCCAAGCCTGTGGTCTGTGGTGCCAAGCAGGGCTTAGGGTCTGCTTAACCCTTAGGTGAAGAAATTTCACAGTTGTTAATTTCCCTCAAGCCTGTGGTCCAAGGGGCCAGGCATGACTTGGGTTCTATTTAACACTTAACGATAATGGTAGAGTTGTTAATTTCCCCCAAGCCTGTGGTCCAAGGGGCCAGGCATGGCTTGGGTTCTGTTTAACACTTAGCGATAATGGTAGAGTTGTTAATTTCCCCCAAGCCTGTGGTCTGAGGAGCCAGGCAGGACTTGGGTTCTGTTTAACACTTAGCGAAAATGGTAGAGTTGTTAATTTCCCCCAAGCCTGTGGTCCGAGGAGCCAGGCAGGACTTGGGTTCTGTTTAACACTTATTCCAAGTAGCTGCACAGTAGTGTGGCGCCAAGAATTACGTCTTTCATTAATAACAGTACCTTTTCAGGTTATTTACATTCCAAGGGCGTGGCACTACACGTTCATCCAAATCTTCTAAAAAGGAGGCCCCTATGCCGGCTATGGAGGTGATACGATATGGGCCTTCCCAATTTGGTCCGAGTTTTCCCCACGCAGGATTTCTCGTGGTGCCCAGGACCTTCCTCAATACCAGATCCCCGGGCGCCAGGGGCCTTAGCTTCACCTTGGCATCGTAACCCTGCTTAAGCTTTTGCTGATAGTAGGCAAGTTGGACCATTGCGCTCTCCCTTCTTTCCTCGATGAGGTCCAAGCTCTTTTCCAGAATTCTGTTGTTGGCACTGGGGCAGAATGCGGTGGTCCTTTGTGTTGGGAAGTTTATCTCCAGAGGAATAACAGCCTCGGCCCCGTAGGTCATCGAAAAGGGGGTTTCCCCTGTGGACCTGTGAGGTGTGGTGCGGTACATCCACAAGACATGGGGCAACTCTTCTACCCACCTCCCCTTTGCGTCATCTAACCTCTTTTTCAACCCATTCACTATAGTTTTGTTGATGGCTTCCGCCTGCCTATTACCCTGCGGGTAAGCCGGTGTGGAGTATCTGTTGGTAATTCCCAGCTCGCTACAATATCTTCTGAAAGCTTTACTATCAAATTGGAGACCGTTGTTCGAGATCAGGGTGTGAGGAATTCCGAATCTAGTGACGATATTTTTCCAAATAAATTTCTTGGCATCAACGTCCCTAATGTTTGCCAGCGGCTCAGCTTCGACCCATTTTGTGAAATAATCTGTGCCGACGAGAAGAAATCTCTTGCTCCTTGCTGCTTTGGGGAATGGTACTAGGATGTCTAGGCCCCACTGTGCAAATGGCCAAGGGCTGGACAGCGGGTTAAGGTTTCCGCCCGGCTGGTGTATATTCGGGGCGAACCTTTGGCACTGGTCGCATTTCTTTACATATTCCTGTGCCTCTTTCTGCATGCTCGGCTACCAGTAACCTTGCGTTATGGCCCTATGGGACAGGGACCTACCCCCCGTATGACTTCCGCAAATTCCTTCGTGTAATTCCTCTAGGATGAGTTTAGTGGCATCTGGGTGCACACACAGCAAGTACGGCCCTGAGAATGAGCGCCTGTACAGTTTGGAGTCCTCGGACAACCAGAATCGAGAAGCCTTCCTTCTAATCTTGTTGGCCTCGTTCTTATCATCTGGTAAGGTGTCGTGCTTTAAGAACAGCACTAGAGGATCCATCCAGCTAGGTCCAGCCCTGACGTTGTGGACCCGTATTGGGTTGGCCCTCGCCGTCGTTGGGCGGTAGAGATCTTCTACTAGAATAACCCGAGGAAGTGGCTGAGCCGAGGAGGTGGCGAGCGTTGCGAGAGAATCAGCATAGGTGTTCCCGCTCCTGGACACGTGCGCCAGATTGAAGTGATAGAAATGGGTCTGCAGGCGCTTGACTTGGACAAGGTACTCTTGCATTCTTTCATCCTTTGCCTCCAACTCCCCGTTTACTTGTCCCACAACGAGTCTTGAATCCGAGAACATGTTCACGGATTTTCCACCCAGCTCCTGGATCATTGACATTCCTTCCAATAGTGCCTCATACTCTGCTTCGTTATTCGTGGCCGAGAAACCAAGCCTCAACGATTTTTCGAGGGTGATCCCTTTGGGGGAGACCAGAACGAGCCCCACCCCTGAGCCCCTTTGGTTGGCCGCGCCGTCGATGTGTGCTTTCCACCAACTGGGCTCTTGCTGAGAGATTGCGCTGATCAGTTTCCCGTCAGGGCTTAGTGTCCCCCCCTCCCTTCTGGTGTGGGCTCCGCAAATTCAGCTACTAGATCCGCGAGGACCTGACCCTTCACAGCAGTGCGAGGCATGTACCTAATGTCGAAGGCGCCCAGAATCGTTCCCCATTTTGCAATTCTGCCCGTGTAGTCGACGCTCCGGAGAATGGACCTCAGCAGAAGTTGGGTTAGTACAATTACAGTATGTGCCTGGAAATAGTGGGGGAGCTTTCGCGTGGCTTGTACAATTGCCAAGACGGCCTTTTCGAGGGGGAGGTAACAGATCTCTGCCTCGTGCAGTGATTTGCTTACGTAGTAGATGGGCCGTTGTGTGCCATTGTCTTCTCGGATTAGCACTAAGCTCACTGCATGAGAGGTTACAGCAATATAGGCGAATAGCATCTCATCGGCCTCAGGACTAGACATAATTGGTGGTCGGGTGAGGTATTCCTTAAGCTGCTGGAAAGCTAAAGCACACTCTTCAGTCCACTCGAAGCCTTTCCACTTGTTCAATAGGAGGAAGAAAGGCCTGCATCTGTCCGCTTAGCGGGAAATGAAACGGTTTAAAGCGGCAATCATGCCAGTGAGCTTTTGGACCTCTTTGGGATTCCGAGGAGGCTGCAGGCTATGGATAGCTCTAATTTGGTCAGGATTAACTTCGATGCCTCTGTGGGTCACCATGTAACCTAAGAATTTCCCTGATCCCACCCCAAATGAACACTTGGTCGCGTTTAGGCGCAGTCTGTACTTTCTCAGAATTCGAAAGATATCGCCGAGGTCTCTGACGTGGTTGGTCACTAATTTGCTTTTTACCACCATGTCGTCTAAATAAGCTTTGATGCTCTTACCCATCTGCTGTTCAAACATCCTGGTCATCATCCTTTGGTAGGTCGACCTGGCATTCTTTAAGCCAAAGGGCATCACTTTATAATGATAATTTCCGACGAGGGTGACAAAAGCCGTTTTTTCTTGGTCCTCAGCGGCCAGGGGTATTTGATGGTAACCTTAGAAGGCGTCCAAAAAACTCATTAGAGGGTGTCCGACGGTCGAATCCACCAATCGGTCTATCCGCAGCATGGGGAAGGGATCCTTCGGGCAGGCCTTATTTAGGTCCGTGAAATCTACGCAAACCCGCCATTTCCCATTCTTCTTTTTTACCATGACTGTGTTGGCTAACCATTCGGGGTAGAATACCTCCTTGATAGCCCCCGCTTTCTTCAACTTGGTGACCTCCTCTCACACGACGTCTGCATGCTCTTTCGACGGTCGCCAAGGAGGCTGCTTCTTAGGCGTTACAGCCGGGCTAACATTAAGGTGATGGCAGATGAAATCTGGGTCAACCCCAGGGGCCTCGTAGGCATCCCAAGCAAATACGTCCACATTCTGTCTGAGAAAATCAATTAGTATCACCTTCTCTTGGGGCGGTAATTCTGAGCCGACCTGAAAAAACCTCTCTGGGTCTGATCCGACAAGTACTTTCTCCAGATCCTCGCAACTCACCTCCATGGTTGGTCATCCACTACCCGAGGCCGGGACCGGGGTTGTTAATTGCTATAAGTCGTTCTCGGCTGAGGTGGAGGGCTCACTATTTGGTCGTCGTGAGATTGCTGACACTATGCATTGTCGGGCCATCACCTGGTTCCCTATTACTTCTTTCACTCAACCTCCTGACGGATACTTCACTTTTTGGTGTAAGGTTGATGACACAGCCCCTAGCACATGAAGCCATGGTCGGGCCACGATGGCTGTGTAGGGGGAGTATGCATCTACCACAATGAAGTCCACTTCCACCACGTCCGAGTCCGTTTGTATAGGCAGCCTAATCATGCCTTTCGGGGTGACGATTTTCCCTTCAAAACTAACCAAAGGGGAGTCGTATGCCGACAGGTCCTCTGGCTTCAGGTTCAATCCCTTATACAAGTCGGGATACATTACTTCCACGGTGCTACCTTAGTCGACTAGCACCCTCTTCACGTCATAACCCCCAATTCTGAGCGTGACGACTAGGGCATCGTCGTGGGGTTGAAGGGTTCCCAATTTGTCCTCATCCGAGAATCCGATTAAGGGCGTGGCAATCGCTCTGGCCCTCTTGGATTCCCTGTCGTCAGCTTCAGCCGGGAGCCTGCCCACTGACATTACTCTGAAAAGATTGGAACCGGTCCTTCCAGGTGTGGCGAGAATGACATTTATTGTGCCAATGGATGGCCTCAATGTGCTTTGCCTGGTTTCGATGTTTGACTGTTCCTGCCATCCCACAGGGTGATGTAATAAATGCCTTAACTTCCCCTCTCGGACAAGCCGATCCAAGTGGTTTTTCAGATTCCTGCAATCATCGGTGGTGTGACCCGGCTCTTGGTGGTATGCGCAATACAGATTCTGGTTACGTTTCGAGGGGTCACCTGCCATCCTGCTTGGCCATTGAAAAAACGGTTCGCTCTTTACCTTCTCTAGGATCTTGTGTAATGGTTCTCGGAACACAGCATGGACTGCCTGTGCCCCAGTGGATCCAGATTGTTCCGAGTAGTCTCTTCTCGGTCTATTACTGTTGTTAAAGCGGTCCGACCTAAAGTCCTTCCTCTCCTGAGGGACAACCTTCACTTTGCCCTTCCCCGTCTGCTGGTCTTCCTCGACTCTTTTGTACTTGTCAATTCTGTCCATGAGTTGGCGCACACTAGTGACCGGCTTCCCAGTCAGGGACTTTCTTAAACCATGCTCTGTCGGCAGGCCCCTCTTGAATGTGCTAATGGCGACGTCATCGTAATTTCCCTCTATCTCATTATACATTTCCCAGTACCTGTCTGAATAGGCCTTCAGTCTCTCTCCTTCTCGCATGGACAAAGATAGGAGGGAATCTAGGGGCCGAGGGACTCTGCTGCTGGTAATGAAACGGGAACCAAAAGCCTGTGTTAGCTGCTTAAAGGAATTTATGGAATTTGGCTTAAAGCCATTAAACCATCTCATAGCCATAGGTCCCAAGCTGGATGGAAACACCTTGCACATCAACGCCTCGTCCTTGGAATGGACGGCCATCCTCTGATTAAACTGACTTACATGCTCTACTGGATCTGTCCGACCATTATATATGGCAAAGGTTGGTTGATGGAACCGCCAAGGAAGCTCTGCCCCCTCTATCCTACGCGTGAAAAGCGACTGGGAGATGCGGTCCAGGGCCTTACTCATGGCATCGTTGGCCAGGCCTTGGTAAGATGGGCTTTTGTGGCTGCGTTTGCGAGGTTGCTCTTCCTCATAGGAAAAAGTCTCGCTTGGAGGGGTTCTTGATCTCCGCCTGTATTCATTGTCCTCCTCACTGCTAGTGTTCGAGCCGGGTGAAGGACGTTTTCGCTGCGCTCGGCACAGCTTCTTCTTCAAGTCATCGATTTCTTGCTGTAAAGCCTTGCGATCGTTTCGCTTATGGGATGCGTGACCTTTCCCTTTCGAGCGACTTCTACTCGTGTGGGAGGTATTCACACTGCCCTCTCGTTGCTTGTCTTGATCTTTCTCCCGTTCGAGATTCAAGAAGTTGTCTTGCCGTTGGGAGTCTGCGTGTCCGGTTTGGCACGAACCTAATCCTTCCATTTCTAACGGTTTCACTTGTCGAGACACAAGTTCTCCCCACAGACGGCGCCAATTGTAGGGTCAATATTTGGGGCCCAGGCCCAGCAGGTAGGTGATTCTGGCCCAAAGAGCCCTAAACAATGAATTTGTAGAGAGCGGGTTACAGAACTAGGCCTTAACGAAGTGAGTATTAGTTAATTTTGGGCCATGCAGCGATTGAACGTAAGAATATCTCCTTTATGTCCACTAGATGTTCGATTCGAGGAGACGTGTGGGTGCACTTCTGTTCCTGATCAAAGGCTATAGTCTTTCTCTCTCTATCTCTCCTTCTTTCTTTTTTCTTTTTCCCTCCTCTCTTCATGGGGATGCCCTTCTCTTATATAGCCTCCTTAAAGTCATTAGAGCCTTACACTTGTTGATTATCTGGACCTTCACTTGAGTGCCTGTCCCATCGGACATCTACCATACCTTTCTGTGAGTTGCAATGGCCAAGGTAACACTGTTCACCTGTCCTCTCCACATTAATGCGGCCAGAAAAGTAGCTTCCCTGCATTTAATGCGGCAGTTGTGGTCTCCCCCTGGACATCCTATACTCTCTTCCTTCTCCCGGCTTTGTGAGGCTCGCCGATACTACCAATATTCGTTGGAGTGATTCCTTATTATGGATAGGGTGCACGTTTGGTCCATATTTGGCACGTCCGAGGAGACATTCCTCCTCGAACCTCTTTTTAAATAAGTTTGGACTCATCAGAGTTGGGCCGGAAGTCCTTTTGGCGCCCCATTTTCTCCTCGGTCGTGGCTGGACTCTGTATGGGGCCCAAGGCCCATTGTTTGATTTGGGAATTTTACCCCTACAGTTATTTATGGCTTTCTCCTAAGATTTTTTATTCCTTATAATTAAAAGAATGTGACATCAAAATCAAGAGCATGTGTTTAAAGACTATAATCAACTCACACAATTAAGCACTACATAACACAAACTAGCAAAGTGCAGAAAAATAGCTTATCAAAGTTAAACAAAGGTACACAGTCATGAAATGAAAATTTCATAGGCCAGCATCAATTACACACTTGGTGATGTGTAATACAAAACAAATAAAATCTTTTTGTGTATATAAAATTTTTATGACCAGAAACCAAAAAAATACACATTATGCTAAATGAAAAAAATGCAAATGCAATGCATGACAATACTCAACTAAGCTATAGAGGATACATAAACAAGAAATATCAATTTCTTAATTAACCCAAGAGTACATGTACAAACTAGTACATACTCATACAAAATAAAAAATAACTCATGCACTCAGTTATGCAACACATACTTTCTATGTTTCTCTACAATATCAAGCATGTTCTAAATCAAGAGAGAGATATTTTCATTTATGTAATCCTCGAGAAAAAATAAAGCAAGACACAAAATAAAATATTTTTATCCTTTTGAAAATTTTCAATGTTTTTGGATTTTTTTTTTTAAAAATAAACAAAACAACCTAAGAAAATAGCCTGAATGCAAAATAAACAATTATCTAATTCATAACAATATTATAAAAACATAACTAATGGAATATTATTATTATTATTATTATTATTATTATTATTATTATTATTATTATTATTATTATTATTATTGTTGTTGTTATTTTAGATTAAAAATAGAAATTAATTACTTAATATATGACATCAACTAAATTGGATATTATGAGTGTTTTGGTGCATGCATCTCTTATTGCATTTCAGCATGAGTGTGATATGTGGTAAATTAATTAATATATTTTAGGATGGAATAATATCATACATCAGTCTCATGAGTAGCATGAGCAAAGAAAGCTGCGATTTCACGCTTGGAGTCATCTACGGAACCAAGATTTCCAAATTGATTGAACAAATTGAGAGCATCAAGAAAAGCTGCTCTTATGTAGAAGTTCTTCCCTACACAGCTTGCAGCAGCCTGATTAATTATCCCATTAAAGAAATCTTGGGTCACGATATTAGCTACTGAACCTCCATTAGTACTTGGTGTAGTTGGTGATCCAGAAGTACAAGGACCTTCTTTGCAGCCCGGGCCACAGTAGGCATTGCCGGTATCACAAAATCCAAATTGGCTGCAACATAGGTTTGCTGCACAACCAAAATTTTGACCCTTCACATATCCAGGCACAAATCCGGCTAGGATTCCGACTAGAAGAAGGGTTAGTTAATTCTTTTTCGAACTAAGTGCAACCATTTTGGGAAGCTGTATGTGAACAAGACTGAAGAAGATAATTGTGTATGAAAAACCGGGTTTATGGTAATGGTAATTTCACTATCAATTTGATAGTAATGGTAATTTTAAGATGGCGTATACGGTATTGGTCTTGTTGTTAGAATTTGACTTTGTCAATAGGACAAGTACCGGTCATTGTTCCGTTCTTTAAATAAGGTAATTATGCATTTGTTCTGTTCTTGTAGAGGCTGCTTATAACAGTTGGTACCTAAATTATAATCACTAGTGTTTAACCCGCGCAATGCGCGGGATCATTTTACGTATTAGAAGACTATCAAAACTTATACAGTTAGCTCAATATACTTCACCTACTTTTTTTTGGAAAATGTCATCCAATAATTTAACATGACATTATTTATAAATTCTGTACATGTTTTAAAGATGATACTTATAAATTGTGTTTGTCCTTTTTGTTTATTTTCACAATTTGTACGATTATGATAAAAAATTGAATATTTAACAAACAAATATAAAATAATGTTAATGTTAATGCATAGATTGAACACCACAATGGTCATGATTTGCATTGACTAAAAAAAAAAAACCCACCATGTAAATAGAATAAATTGTTCTTGCATATGCAAAATGCTTTCATCAATAAAATGCTAATTAGTTCTTTTATTTACTTTATTAAAACTCCCATGACCTATATGGAAATTTTGGCCTATATGCAAAGTTCATTAATATGTAATAGTTGATACAATTGTATAGGCTAAAAAGGAATAAAAGCGATGCCAAGAAAAGGCTAAAAAAAAATAAAAAATAAAAAATAAAAAACTGTATTTTCTGAAGAAAGTAATGCTTAAAACTAAAGCTACATTAAAGATAATGGTAAAATTATTTGCAACGACAATGGCAATCTTTGTATTTTTACTGGCTCAAAGCCAAAATCCAAATTCAATTTTATATACAACTTCATATTAAATTGTAAATCAGCCTCACTACACATATCCTCACAGCACACAGATTTATCGAACAATAGTTTTAAAACAAAATTATGAAGGAAAATTACTGCAGATATTTGAGGAATCAATATTCTAGGGTTCTGCATTCTTCTTCATGCCGCAAATTTACGGAAACAGGGGAAACTTATCCCGAAATCACAGAGAAATTTCAAAACCAAATCAAAACAACGAAAAATCATAGAGAGAAAGAGAGGGAGAAAGAGGAGAACGTACCTGGAAAACTCAAAAGGAAATAGCGATGGTCCACGGAACGAATGCTGATTGTGATGGTCTAAGTCCGACAGGGTATGGCGGTGGCCAGCCGTACGAAATTTCACGGATTCGCAGAGTCTGAACAAAAGAGATCGCTAGGGTTTAAATCGCAAAACAGATCTAAAATATTTCGCAAATTTACGGAAACAGGGGAAACTTATCCCGAAACAGAATCAGTTGTATCAAACCTGATTCCATCTACATTACTATACAAAATACCGAGCCTAAAACCATCTTCGCCATATGGGAACAAAAGAGGATATTGTAAAGCCATGTATGAAGGATGCAACACATTAATACGTTGTAACCCTCCTTCTTTTAACTCTACAATAATATCGCGATGTGAATTCTCAGCACCAATATCACCAACAATAATTGCTGCAATTTCTGAACATGTAGGCAAGTTATATTCTCTGCCATCTGTAGTTCGGGAGCCAATAAGGCGTAACCTTAATTGGTGAACATCAGTATCAATGAAACGATCTCTAGACATCCGAAATATTTTCACCAAAATGTTTGATTCATCAAACATTTGGACCAATGCATCAACAATAGATGGATCAAGGTCACTATTAATTTGACCATTGCTAAAAACGTTCATTCTATGTTGAACTTCATTTTCAGTATCGTAAAAATATAATTGTGCAAATTGTGGATCCTCACCATCATTAGGAAGAAGAGTTCCAATTCTATGATGGTTTTGGCCATTAAGTTTGAAAATGTAAGGGTGTCTTCCATCATTAATTCTACTATCTACTTTACCACCCATAGATGTCATTGCGAACATTGCATTATAACTTCTGATTAGAGTTCTGAATGTTTTAGATTTTTGACTACCAAGGGGATCTAAAAGCTATCAATAAGAGGAGGTGCTTTCCTAAGCAAAGGTAACTTAACCTTACCCTGCATACAACAGAGAGAGAATTTTGGGTTTCTAGGCCTCTTAGATTTGAGAGTTCTCTCTTCATACCATAAAATTGAACCGCAATGCACGCATACATGAGTAGGCGAGCCAAAATTCCAAGATTCTGTAAATTTTCCTATATGAATTTCAAAATATGAGAACAACAATAATGATGTAAACAGAAATGAATATCAAATTTTTTTTCCTTATAAATTTAAGTCATTTACTTGAAAATTCTTCACAACCACTCTCATTTTCTGATTCTTGTATTTCTTGAGGTATATCACAATTATTGAATCCATCTTCTACCAAAGTCTCAACTATACTTATGTTCAATCTACTTTCTTCATAGGAATGATCCATGTCAACATCAATATCTAATAATCAAATGTGAATTGAAAGTTTTATTTTCCAATTATAATGAAGCAATGTTTAAAGAATTTATAAACACAAAATGGCAGGAAGAGAAACAAACCTCTTGACGCATAAAAACCCATATTTGTACCAGGTGAATGCAGCATAGAGTAGTCATGAGTTAATGCTGTTCTATCCCTCTTGTTTTTATTCTTCTTTTCAGAAATAACCACTTTCCTGGATTTCTTAGACTGGGCAACTTTATTTTGTAAACTATTTCTCCTTTCATGCCATTTTCTGCTGGATCGCCTTTCAAACATTAGCAGCCGTCTTTTTAATCGCCCTTGTCTTGCATTTTCCTTTTTTTTTTTTTTTTTTGAAAAAACAGAAATGAACTGCTACAAACTGAGACCCTATAAAACATGTGATTGTGTGTTATATAATTATTTTAAATTCAGAAAACATGGCAGGTTTATATAAATGAAATATTACAATTTCTGAATCAACACCAAATAAACATTGATGGCAATAAATGCAAGAGACCGCAATACATATATAAACAATGCTATTCTAATTTGCAAGTATGTTTGATCATATTTAAAACAAATTAATAAAATAATAATATATGTTATTGACATATTCAATAAGACAGCAAGAATGAAGATTGATTACACTAAAGTTCCTCAAATTTTTTTATGTTTTGCTTCAAAATTACACAGAAATATATTAGAGTATACACACACCCAAGTAATGGAATTCATGAAATTTTTCACCCACTATTATGTAATCTTCTATTCATAAAATAAATAAATAAAATAAAAGCATCTATAAGAACTCAAGCCAAAACACTAAGATACACAAAATAAAAACAAATTAATAAACAAAATAAAGAAAGCTAACAACAACAATATTTTCAAAAACCTATCAATAAGCTGAACCTAATAGGCTCAGCAGTACGGAAATTAAGAGAAACAAAGTCCAATAAGCATTCTAGTAAATCAATGACATATATCAATAAGGAAATAATAGTAAAATTAAATATCAAGAAGAAAAACAATAAAGGTGATCAGGGAAAATGCAGTTCAATTTACAAAAACTCAGTAATTAACATTAAAAAACAATAGGAAAGCCAATAGGAAATAACAGATCGCTAATCTAAAAGAGAAGAAGTGGAAAAAAGTGGGTGTCAAATTAATTATTGGAAGGAGGGAGAGGTTTTATTTTGCCGTTTTTCCTTTTACCAACTACCTATCCCTATAAATGTAGGTCATCTAATGACTTAGATTGTCCCTGATGACAGTAAGCAATCAAAAATTATAATCTGAAGCTAAAACTTTGAAAGAGAGAATAAATATCCGGATTTTAATTCAAATTCAGATAACAAAAATAATCAGCATATGTAGAGGTCGATCTAATTTATAGAGATCAAAACCAACAAAACCAAAAAGGAATGAATGATGTAAAGGCCACAAACCAAATATAAAGCCTAGTTTGAAACTGAAATTAATGATTACATAATCATCACTAATAGAAATTTAAATCCTTCAAAACCAACACAATGTAATCATTGAGCTACACTGAATAGTCAAATTGAACTAAAACAAATAAGCCAAATTAATTGCAAAGCCGAGCAAACATAATAATCAAGATCCATGGACTAATATAAAACATTAATCAAAGACAATTAGTGAATTACTGGATCAATAGAAGAACGCAGAATATTGTTGTTCTTTGGTACGTTTGCATAATATTTTATTGGCTTATTTTAAGCAATATGTTGGTTATTTAATCAAATTCATTAAACGAAAAAGAAACATAATTTACTGCCAATAAAAACTCATTCATTCAGAGCAGCAGCATTGAGAAGTTAACTATTATTAAATGGCAAACATGTTTTTCCCTAAATATATTCAAGGGCTAAACCCCATGACGCCACTCACAAAGAAGCTGGATTATAATAAATCAAGAAGAAAGCATCAAATGCAGGCCACTAAAAGCATAGCATTTTTAAAAAGTCATCACAGTTTTCCACTAAAAGCATAGTATTTTAAAAAAGTCACTACAGTCTTACAATTCAGTAAAATACAAAATAAGAACTTATTGAATTTGTTAAAAAAAATGAAGAAAAAAGCATATTAAAATAATTCATTCATTATTTAAAACAATTAGACAATTAAACTGAAAACATAACTTTTTAGCACAAACATTAAAGAGGTTTTAGACTTTTTAGTTTCAAATAATAAATGCTCAAAGCAGCAACATTGAGAAATCAACCATTATTAAATGGCAAACATGTTTTTCCCTAAATATATTCAAGGGCTAAACCCCATGCAGGCCACTATGTGAATATGGTGGAGTTACCAAATGCAGGCTGCTAAAAGCATAGCATCTTTACAAATTCATTACAGTTTTACAATTCAGTAAAATACAGAATAAGAATTCATTTAATTTTTTTTTTTTAATGAAGAAAGAAGCAGATTAAAACATGCAATTCAGAGCCAAATCAAAATCAAACAGATCAACGGAGAAAATTTAATTCAAGTTATGACCTGGCCAAAAACTCAGTATTAAACAAAATCACAGGGTAAGAAGTTTTTAAAAACTACAGCAAAGAAAGATGAAAGACAGACTACAAAAGAAGCAGAAGCAAACATTGTAATATGGTTTGAGTTGCAAAAAATAAGAACTTGGCTTCCATTAGCCAAGGATATATAAAATAAATACTTAAAGCGAAATTAACATCAATTACAAAAGATGATCTTGAACAACATTGAACAAACAATTATAATTATGAAAACAAAGAAAGTATTTTAACAGTAAATAAACAAAAAGCAGTTAAACAAACAAAACAAAACTGAATGTGAACCGCTTTAATTAAACAAAGAAAGTATTTACACTAACACTAAAGACTCTCAGTCATCACAACCCAGGAGGAAAAAAATTTTAAAATGAAAAATAGTAACATTCAATTTCAATTTTCCTAGTAACAAAATTGTGCCTACTCACCAAAAATGACTCAACACAGCATTTTTTACACTAAATACAGCAGTAATACTTGATTGATGCAGCCTTAATACAATAGTAGCTCTTGAACAATGCAGCAATGCAATATGATAGACCTGTACACCAGTAGCAGGAACATAGCAGTGATGCAACTTAAACTTCATGGGGAAAGCATGCATTGTGTCATTAAGCACACACCATCTCAAAAGTAATACAGTGCAGTACGTCAATGGCTTCATCTTTCTCCACAGTTTAGGACATGCAAATCATGACTGGAACTCATTGTGAAGGTCATAAATAAAAGCCTAAAAGTATATTAACAACTATTAGACCTTTGAGTGGTAATTTGAACTCTAGTAGAATAACCTACTAATAATTTAATGAAATTGCTTCCAACCAAGATATTAATTATAAAGCAATAAAATTTTATCAATGTTTGCTAAGGACTCAAAGGAGGCAGCAAGTTATAATACTGACCTGTTTTAGTTGTCAGAGTCACTAAAATAAAAAGAGTATCTAAAAAGTATTAAATTATTGTAGCAATATTACTTGGTGAACCGTTGTGTTGCAAACTTGATAGTACTGAAAGTTTTAAGATCATTTACATATTGGAGTTGTGACAAACCACAACAAACCACATCTTTATAGACACTCTATGCCAAAGAAACAAAAGAATTACCTTCTCTAAAGAGCATTTGAAGCACTCAAAAGACTCACTATCTTGTGAACCATCAAAAAACTTTCCAACAATAACATCAGCTAAATTAGAGCATTTGATGTCAACTACAGAGGCATTAACACAGTCAACACTATTTTTAGTACCTGAATGAAGCAGCAAAATCAATATCAACATCCTTTTTTTTTTTTTTTTTTTTGATAAGTAATATCAACACCCAACTTTAAGGCATAAATGTGAATAAATTAATATGAAAATAAATAAAACATTTGTACATTATAACAATTTCTGCACATTATTTATACATTTACGTATTAGAAGACAATCAAAACTTATACAGTTAGCTCAATATACTTCACCTACTTTTTTTTGGAAAATGTCATCCAATAATTTAACATGACATTATTTATAAATTGTGTACATGTTTTAAAGATGATACTTAAAAATTGTGTTTGTCCTTTTTGTTTCTTTTCACAATTTGTACGATTATGATAAAAATTTGAATATTTAACAAACAAATATAAAATAATATTAATGTTAATGCATAGATTGAACACCACAATGGTCATCATTTGCACTAACTTAAAAAAAAAAAAAAAAAAAAAAAAAAAAAAAAAAAAAAAACCCACCATGTAAATAGAATAAATTGTTCTTGCAGATTCAAAATGCTTTCATCAATAAAATGCTAATTAGTTCTTTTATTTATTTTATTAAAATTCTCATGACCTATATGGAAATTTTGGCCTATATGCAAAGTTCATTAATATGTAATAGTTGATACAATTGTATAGGCTAAAAAGGGAAAAAAAGGAATTGGTAAAGGAAAAAATTAAAAATTAAAAGCATTTTCTAAAGAAAGTAATGCAAACTGCTTTCATCAATAAAGGTTAATGTATTATATACATTAATCTAAGGTGGCAAACTGCTGATTTGGAGTATATTAGCCAAAGGATTATATTGTTTTATGAATAAGGACTATCCTAACCATAAATATATAATCCCATCTGATGGCTGCAAGTCTTCAACAACAAATTCACAATGGCAAAAAAAGAATTTTCCATAAACATTACAATAATTACAAACTTAGTACTCCACTATCCTCTTATTCATCAAGCTTTAGTTTTAGCACTCTGAGAGTATAGAGAATATTTATTTCATCAGACCAGATTGCTTTATCTAATACCATGTGCATTTAAAGTGGGATGATCAGTTCATCCAACAACCTAGCCTTGAATCTTATGGAGCCAACTTCAATGACGAATTAAATAAATTTTATCATATTAATATGGAATTGACACCATATGACCTGATATTGCCTCTGTTTACCCTTTGGAAAAAATATTCAATAGATATAAAAACCTCTATTTTAGTTCCATTTTTATTTGATTATATGGTGTTCTTATTGTCAAGGAAACCCTACATAATAATGGAATAGGCATGAAGATGTAAGAGTAGCCGGACTAAATATGTTTTAATTTTATTATTAAAAGACTTTTCTAAATAAGGTTGAAGAAGATCACTAAACACCCTAGCAAAGATGCTAATACTAAATGCAAGAAGAGAACAATTAACTAACAACACCATTTCAATCTCTTTTACCAAAAACCAATAATCCCAAAAACAGTCAAACCTAACCCAAATACCCAAAACAAAAACAATTCTAACCCAAAAACCTTAACTAAAACAAAATCTAACCCATATAATCATGAACTGAGGATATAAAAGCATAGAATCATAACAAAGATTCTAGTGCTTCAACTATTATATAATAAAACAAAGAAGTTATATCATATCTCAATAAACCTAGCAATCTCATTAACGGTGTGCATCTGTAACCATAGCTTTTATGAGTCAAGTTTGTATCTATATAAAATTATATATATGCCAAACCACAGTATCCGAAAATTGAATGAATATATCACATATATCAATCACAGCACACAGATTTATCGAACAATAGTTTTAAAACAAAATTATGAAGGAAAATTACTGCAGATATTTGAGGAATCAATATTCTAGGGTTCTGCATTCTTCTTCATGCCGCAAATTTACGGAAACAGGGGAAACTTATCCCGAAATCACAGAGAAATTTCAAAACCAAATCAAAACAACAAAAAATCATAGAGAGAAAGAGAGGGAGAAAGAGGAGAACGTACCTGGAAAACTCAAAAGGAAATAGCGATGGTCCGCGAAACGAATGCCGATTGTGATGGTCTAAGTCCGACAGGGTATAGCGGTGGCCAGCCGTACGAAATTTCACGGATTCGCAGAGTCTGAACAAAAGAGATCGCTAGGGTTTAAATCACAAAACAGATCTGAAATATTTCGCAAATTTACGGAAACAGGGGAAACTTATCCCGAAATCACAGAGAAATTTCAAAACCAAATCAAAACAACGAAAAATCATAGAGAGAAAGAGAGGGAGAAAGAGAAGAACGAACCTGGCAAACTCAAAAGGAAATAGCGATGGTCCGCCAAAAAAATCTCCAGTGCAGCGCAAATTTTTTCTTTTCTTTTTTCCTCCTTGCAGAGATTGATGTGAAGAGATCGCTACGTTTTTGATTCTCCTACTCTTTCTCTCTATCGCAATTTCGCTAGGGTTTTTTTAGGGAGAGAAAATATTAAGAAGACTAACGTGAAAAGGCTAAAATTTTTTAGTTCTGACGTTTTTTTTAATCTTATTTTTAACCCCTTTTTTATTTTAAAATCTACACTGTTTTGGGTTTTTTTAGAAAGAGAAAATATTATGAAGACTAACGTCAAAAGGCTAGATTTTTTTAGTTCTGATGTTTTTTTTAATCTTATTTTTAACCCCTTTTTTATTTTAAAATATACACTGTTACTGAAACAATGTACCGTACGAAATTTTAAACTTAAACCTGTATACGTGTCAGTACCCCTTAATTCTAGGAACTCACTTTCTCTTAGCTTCTGCTATTATATATACTAGCGTTTAACCTGCACAATGCGCGGGATCATTTTATAGTTTAGGCTCACCTTTACATCACTCACACCATAAAACTCCTTTGATAGGTTTGACCTTTGTGTTGCATGTAAGACATGCAAAAATAATACCCCATCTGTTGTTATCATTAACAATCTTGGCGTTGCATGTCACCAATTAATTTGATCTATCTGTGATAAAATTGTATATATGTTAACATTATGCTATTCCTTTTTATTTATTTAACAGATTAACAACTTTCCTAATACTTGAACAACTTGGACTTCAAAAAAGGAAAAAAGTAAGAGACCAAGCACAACAGATTATTAATAGGTTTCCTGATATTTAGTTTTCCAAAAGTTGGCGATCTCCCGTAATGGTTTGCATTTTGATTTTCTCAACTCCAAATATTTGCCCTGTTCATGGCCTTTAGTTGTTATTTGTATAATATAAACCTAAAAGGTCAACAATCAAGCTCAATACTTAAAATTAGGACTCAGATTCATTACTTGAAATTAGAAGCTTTTTAATGTAGCACCTATAAAAATGCATACTCAGCATTCTCAATTTTCATCAATCTTGTATTCCCAAAATAAGGCTGCACTAAACAGTGCAGCAATCTAACAAAGACAAATGAATTACAATCTACAATTATAACTGAGTTCAAAATTAGAATCACATATATTACAAAACTTAAATTCATGTTAATATAGGAATCTTAGGATGCTCAGATTACAAAACCATAGCCTAAATACAAAAATTTAAATCTCTCATAATTTGAAATAAAACAGAAATTTAAGTAAATAAGAAAAGGGTATGAAGAATAGAACTTGGTGCATAATTCTTAAACATTTTTTATGCATCCAAGTCTTCTATTTTAGCAACTATTTTTCTATTATGTAAGAAAGTTATCCATTCAATCCTTTAGGAGGTCCTTTTGGCATAATTTCCTTTGTGACTTTTGGAATGTCAAAGTTGATGTAGAGCTTTGTTGCCCATGTGAATGACAGTCAATAGTTACCTACAAATTTTTTTAATCAGTTAGGCATTAACATTTGTCATGTTTTCATTTAAAGTATATGAGAATAATATCTAATAATATTTAAAAGAAGCACCCAGATGATCAAATAGTTAAACTTAGAGGTGAGAAAAACATAACTTTCATTTCACAAAAATGATATAACTCTCATGCTCAACACATATTGCAAAGATCAAAACCACATCTATATTTCATGCCCAACTGACAAAACACAAAGTAGCAAGGCACATATTAATTAAGTTTAAATATAACTTAAGAAACCAAAATGCTCTAAAACAGAAAATGTAGTGAGCTCAAGTAAAAGCAAAATCTGGTTTTCGCTTATACTTTACCCAAGGATTTCTATGGGTAATAGTGATCTGTGCAATTATTCTCTTTGGACTCTATGATATATCTACTCCCTTTAATTTAATTTAACTTGGCATGATGTTTCTATGGATAATAGTGATCTATGCAACATCTAGCTGAGCTGGTTTTTAGTTTGCACAGCATGTGAAACCAAAAAATGACATCTCTTAACCATTAGAACAGAGATTGCAAACTATTTTTCATGTTGCATCAAATGTTGTACCCTTTTACTTCCTACTTTTAAAGTCCTACAATAGAAGGTAAGATCCAATTCATGTCTAGTGGAATTTCAAGTGCATTGTATCATGCGTGTGACGTGTAACTGGTGTTCACTATCTTTTACTGCTCTACAGGCGCATGATCTGTGCAAAACATCTTGCTTAGCTCCACTATTTATAAGATTTTAGTTTCAAGTTTAACACTTTTACTACTGCTTTGGTATCAATTTATGGATTTTTGGTTTTCTTTCTTGGCTTTGGTGAGCACTTTTGTATACCTAACTATTCTTAGTGAAACTGCAAAGAGGGCAATCCATATAATTGCAGCCATTATTTCCGATTGCTCAAAAAAAAAAAAAAAAAAGCATAGCAATTTTAAATTGCAGTAGAGAAAGATGAAAGAAATATTGCAAACGAAGCCTAAGAAAATGTTGAAAATATGGGTTGAATTGTAAAAGGTAATGCAACAGGTTAGTGAAAATTTAAATCTGAAAAATGAAGGTTTGGACCACGACTAATTAAACCTTGATTCTGCATTTGTTAGTGGTTCATGTACAGCCCAGAATTCAGATAGCTACAAAATCTATCAATAATTAAAATTATTTTAGTAATAGGAGGGGGTAAAAATAAGTTGGTTCCAAAAGAAAATTAGTGGAGTACAGAGCAAAAAATGATGATATAAATACCAAGAAGTGTTTTGCTAGCAAACAAAGAAAACCACATCAAGTGTTATTGTCCTAAAAACACTAATGAAATGGTAAAATTAACAAATAAAATAGTAAATATATTGAAGTGGGTGATAGCTGGTGGCTAGAACACGTGAGCCACACATGTGGCAGGAATTGGAGCAATCCAGCAAATTGTAACGTGAAAAAAGAAACCTTCGACTTAGAGATTCATAAGTAAAAAACTGTAAAAGGGACAAAGAAGTAAGGACGAAGAAGAAGAAGAAAAAGAAAAAGAAGGGAAGAAAAACCAGACTAAATAGTGAGTCTAGATGCCATATACTAAGGAGTCAGAGAGAGAGACCAAGAAATGGGTCTCCTTTCATGGTCAACTCCAACTCTCCAATGTAAGTTTGTTCAAAAAAAATTTGTATACATCCTAGTTTTTTTGAATGCCCATTTAATATAACAAAATTCTTCCTAAGTCCACCAAAAACCAATGCGGCTTGATCCAAGTAGGGGGAGAAAAGGAACTCTTGTGTTAGAGCTGTGAAATTATAGAACATAACAAAAAACTTTCATTATAATATAACTTTGTCAATAATATTGGTGAATAAGGTGGGTCTGAGGAGCTGAATTATAACACATGAAATCAAGTCAAACAAAGAAATTAAATTAACTTGCATTGTGTACATAACTAATAAAAAATTCGTCTCTTCCCTCAAAAAAAAAAAAAAAAAAACTAATAAAAATTCAAACAGAACAACAAATCATGCATAGTCCTAAAACACAGAACAAAGGATAAGGATTTTCCTAGAGTCAAACATGCATGTGGTATAAACTTATAGTAAGCAATTAGCAAAGAAGAAGCAGCACAACTTAACCCCCCACGCCACTCATATTTTATATGATAACGATATAAATCATATAATAGGTACATTCAAAACAGGATTGGCAGGGTAAAAATTCATCAGTTATAGAATTCAAACATGGTTTCTTCATGTGGGTTTGGCAGCAACAAAAGAAGGAAACCATTTAGGCAATAAACATAAAGATAAAAGAAGTAAAAAAAAAAAAAAAAAAAAGTAGGAAAACTATGAACATTAATCTCATGAGCTATTCCTTTCTGTAGATACCAAGGTACTATAACCTAATATACACTATACAAATCACATGCATGAACTAATTAAAATATCGCTTGTCAATCCCTAGCAAATATAGGAAAAACCATGGGACTGCAGTATCATTCTTAATGAACAAAACATGCAACCCACATGATTTTTTTTAAAACTGTGATGAGAATTTGTAAAGAATAAAACATGTTAGCCACGCGAGTTCTTCAACACCACATTATCTTAAAAGCGAAGTTTAAATTTGAGTCAATTGATGTTTTATAAAAACAAATACCCTAAACAAAATTAAATCTAACACAAATACCCAAAATAAAATAAATCTCTTAAAGCAACTATTTGATTCTAACCAAAAGACTTTAGTTCAAACGGATTCCAACCCAAATTCTAGACTTTAAAGCCGAATTTGTTATTTTTATTTAAAAGCTTTACCTGCTGATGGGTGGGAATACTCTGTTTCCTCTTTCTCACTGTCCATCTCTTCGTCTTTGTGCGTGACTTACAGTTACCAACTTTCTCTTAATGTTGATTCTAAATGTTTCGGTTTCTTTATATGTAAACAGCAAAAGGTTGTCAGTCATAAGGTTTAAGCAAAAACAATCAAAGCAAAATAATCAAAATACCTTAATCTCAGCCAAATATGTATAGCAAAAACAATCCCAAGCCTAAATAATATTTAACGCCAATTTCTTTCTCAAAAAGTAAAAAATGTTTTACAAAATCAAAACTTACTGATAGCAAGTCAGCGAGAGACCAGATGAATCATGATTGTGGAAGGCCAGAATGGCGGTAATGGCAGTCCTCAAATGTTTCTTTCTCTGCCTTATGATCTCTATCAATCGCTGTTTTTGGAATCTAAATATCTACCAAAACATTCAAAAACCTAAAATCAAAATTAAAAGTAGGATTGGATTCTAACCCAAAATATCCAACAAAAGAAAATTTGGGGAATCCTTCTTAACCTTTCAGTTTCAATCGAATCTCCACTGTGTCGCAAACTTTTTTTTGTCTCCTTCCCTTCCCTGTATTGCTACGAACTCTGCTTGGTTCCTCTATCTTCGTATCCCTTAATCAAAACCAAATCTGACCCAAAATACCAATCTAAATATAATTAACACCCAATTGATTCTCCAAATAAAAACCCAAAACCCTAAATTTTTAAATTTAAAACAGAACTTACCAGTAGCGATTCCAATGGTCGGGTAGCGAGTGGAGGCTTACAGTGATGGCAAAAAATCTGACAGGAAGTGAGAGACATCTTTTCATTCTTGATTGCAAACTGCAGTTTTTGATCTCTCAATCTCTCTCTCCTTCTCCGTTCTCTGCCTCTCTATTTCTCTGTCTCTCTTTTCTCTCGGTCTCTCTTTCTCCTTTCTCCGTGTAGCAATCTTTTCTTTTTTTGGTCTTAAGCGGTTAGTTTTCTTTTATACCAACACGGTTCCAAACAGTGTTTAATTTTTTGTTTTTAAACGGTATTGTAGCGTTACTAAACAATATAATATATCGTTTTTTAAAGTGAAACGTGTCTAAATTTTAGATAACCACTTATCCTATTTGTCAGCACCTCCTTAATTGTAGAAACCCACTTTCTCTCAGCTTCTGCTATTATATATATATAGATATAGAATATAGATTATTCAAGTAGCATCAGACTAATGTGGAAAATTTTGAAATCAAAATTTCGAAATTGCATTCTTCCAAGAGTGGTTACATATTCAGCAAAGCAATGGTAAGTTACATGTACATTTTTGTAAACAATGGCTAAACTATGGAAACAAGCTATATATATAACATGATTTAAACAAGTTATCCAACCCGGTCCGTAAGGGATTTACAAATTTTTCAGTATAGTGCATTACATAAGCTTTTCATCATTTACTCTAGAACGGAAGGTTGGCCACGCATGTACATTAATCGAGTTGCAAAAACACACTTGAACAATTAAGCACACTGTATAAAGAAAAAGTGATACTAAAGATACTATAACTTTCAAAAATTTCCATCACAAAAAATGTAATTTTGACATTCATTTATTATATTTTTATTACGTTTTTGAAACCCAATAATTACATTCATTGTCATAGCAATTTATAAAAGTTATATAGTAAATTTTGTAGAAACTTTAACATTCTCCATTAAAAATAAATAAATATATATAAAAAAAAAAAAAAAAAGGAGAGAGAAAGAGACAGCAAGGTCTAAATCAATAACACATTAAATGAGCACAGTCCATGAGAGTATTTATTTCACTAGTTGATTTTATCTTCTTTTTGAATATTTCTTTATTATTTTGCTTAATGAATGAATTGAACAAATAAATGAATGATTTCTTTAGCACTTAAACTAAGTTTTTTATTTTTTTTATTTTTTTATTTATAGAAAGAATAGTAGTCAAGTTAGAATTTTTAATCAACATAGAAATCATTAAAAAAAAAAAAAAAAAAAAAAAAAAAAAAAAAAAAAAAAAAGGAGATAACAACAACGATTTTTTTTTTTTTTTTTTTTTTACGGGTAATCGTATATCATAAAACTGTTAACAAAAAAGCATATAGTAACGTATTAAACTCATATGTTTAAAGTAGTATGTTTAAAAAAAAAAACAAAAAAAAAATTTTGATAAAGTAGTGTAGGAAAGTCGATAATAAGAACAACTAAGGTATTGCTTAAAAAAAAAAAAAAAAAAATTGCTGCAATATAAAGTAATCGCTCTTATACTTTTCACTGTTGCAATCCTTGTCAAAAGATAAACATGAGTCAATTTCGTTGTCTATGCTTTTTCCACAAGAAAGCCTTTTATAATTTTATAATATTATGAATTTCTGAAATCTCAAAACAAATATTATGAGTTTCTGACTTTCTGTTACTACCAAACCTCAAACAACAATTTTTTATTTTCAGACCCAACATAGTGAAAATGAAAAAAAAAAACAATAAAATAAATACCTTAACTAGCTTCATCAACAGAGGTCCATATGGTCAACTCTCACGTTTCCTTGATTTTACATGAAGAAAGCTTTATTACAAAACCTCTTTTCATTTTCCTAAAACACCCCTCACGTTCTCTCTCTCTCTCTCTCTCTCTCTCTCTCACACACACACACACACACACACACAAACACGGAACATACAATTATTACACTCTTAAACCCTTTAACTTTCAAAGCCAATTGCTTTTCTTCACGTATGTATACATATGCTGTGTGCTACGAGATTCATCCAAACCAATAATACTAAAAGCATACTTAGCATTAAACTAAGTATGCTTAAGGCTTAAGTGTATGGAAAAATCACACCATACGTAGCCGGCCAGTGTACGTGGTTTTTTCTATAAATTAAACTAGATAACTCTTCCGGCACCATAACCAAAATTGAGATTAATTATAGAATTTTATCCACGACTTAGTCATATTACTAATATCAAGTTGTTAAAATGTAGCCTTTATTAAGTTGAACTGGATTAATTAATTTTACGACTTTTGCTTTGATGGTTTCTTAATGTCTTCATGCAGATAACTCCTGCAAGCTTCCTTGGACCAAAACAGTGTATTATGGGAAACAAGTCGTCACTGACACTGCCATGATTTGCGCTCCCAAGTTAATTAAGGAAGTGGTCCGATTTCCCAAGGTCAAGCATATCTGCTTTGACTCCCAATTTGTCCAACTTTCTAGCTTTGGAGTCTTGATAACTTGCCAAATCAAACCTCTTTTATTCTAAAAACTTACTATTGAAAGTAGCAATTTTGTTTGATTAGCAATGCAAAAAAATAATAATAATAATTTGTCTATATCCTGCCGAACTTTAATACTATCTAATATCTATAACAATCTATATAAATCCAAAGCAGATTGACTTCTGATTGACCTTATGATATTATGTCACATTACTTTCAAGGTCTTTGCTAAAATATATGTTTTCATGTATAAACAAATACATAATAAATGTCTATAGCTACCATTAAAAAAAAAAAAAATCATACTTAGACAAAAAGAAAAGAGAGTAAATTAATCATATCAAGTTAAAATTTTCTATTCATTACATGGACTACTAACTAGTTTTAAATTAGTGTCAAGGAAACTATTTTGAAGAACCATCATCCACTATGTTATTGAGTACTATTTAAGTTTGTATTTGTATGCGTTCTTTTGAAAATTATTTAACAAGACCCATCTCAAGAACCTTGTAACTTAATTAATTGGCATATCATGATATTTATAGTAGAGAGTCTAAATAAATCCAAGATTCAAATCTCACTCTATTATTTCTTGGAGCAATCTAAAATATATGGGGGATAAATGATTTTTTTACATGATATAAACAATTAAATATAATGCAACATCATATTAATATCTTTAGATTCCTCAAAATTTTAAGCAAAAAAATGATTCCTCTCATAATAAATTTTTTTATCAATTAATTGATTTAATACAAATTTTGAAAAAATTATAACATTTAAATATAAATAAGCACATTATAGTTAAATTATTTATTAAAAAAAAAATTGAAGGAGGCCATGCCTACTCATCAACCCGAAAATAATGCTTCTTACTAATGTTTTCCATAAAGTTGTGGCCTTGTTCATCCTGCAATCTGCATCCCTTTATTACTCTATCCTATCAAAAAAGTCATACAACTATGGTCCAACTATGGTTCCAAATAGAATAAAAAAACCCTAATCCAAGAAGACTTATACAAGACAAGATTTGGTTCCAAATATGCTGGGTATTGGTTTCAGGATGAATTCATGACTGCTATTATCTGTTTAGTGATAAAAAATGATTTTTTTTTTTTTTAAGTGTAAGGACGAAAAAAAAAAAAAAAAAAAAAAAAAAAAACTCATGCAAACAATAGGGACATATCAAATAATATTTTAGCATATACTTTTTATGTTTTAACATGGTAAAAGAGTCACATTTTGATAACCTTCACTAGATTTCATGTTGCCACTAGCAACCATCGCTCAGCTAAGTTGTTGACCACCTCTGACCGTCATTGGCCACCATTGTCCAACAACATTCGGTCATTTTTTTTTACCCAAACATGAAAATTTTCCACTTCATTTTTTTTTTCTTTTGTATATTTCAATCTTCAAGTCCGTTTTCCTATTTGAAGATCCCAAGTCACACAAATAAACCCATCAATCATTCTTTTTTAGGTTTAATTTGTGCAAAATTTGTCAACTCTCTCACGTGCTTCATTATAGTGTCATGCTCTACTAATATTCTTCAGGCCGCCAATGTGACTATCCTTTAATCATAGCATTCGCTATTTGGCCATTGGTGCGCCCTTTTGTAGGCCTTGTAGCCATCGTCATCACCATTTGCTTTCATCTCTAGCATTTTGCACAAGTTATTCTACATTGTGGCTAGCCTATTTTACAAACAATCTAGTCACTCATGGTCACATATACACGAGCTTGGATTTCAATTTCAATGCATCTTCAGGTTTTATCTTGAGTTTGAGAGATGATGTTGGCTGTAACATATGATTATGCCAAGATCATCAATCGAGATGATCGTCCAGTACGATTCTTGACCAAGATCATCTAAAAGCCCTGCAAGAACAAATGAAAAGAGGGAACATTGGTGTGGTGCCTACCACAGAGCCTCCGATGGTCAAGTCAGATAATTGAGAGAGGAAGGAGAGTTTGGATACCAAAATATCGGAGTTTTTGTATTAGAATTCCACACCTCTTTAGGACCTGAGATACTTGTATTTATACCTGCTTCCTTTTCCTAGCCGTTGGAGGTGCTCTAATGGTGGTTTAAATGTGGTATTTGTAATGCTTCCTTGAGGTGTTAATGAAAGGATCTTTGTCTCTCCAACGGTAAGGAAAGTTATTGTAGTTGTGTAACGTATTGCCATTATTTATGAATTGGTGGCCCTTCCTTCGTCCAATGGATTTGGGTAAAGACGGATATTAACAGAATGGTTCCTTTGTCCACTGGCTCCTCTCCTGGATGAGGAGGTTCCCCGAAGGAGTTGTGCCGGCTCCATCAGCTGCCCCCCTATTCCGAGGTCATTCAATTTGGAGACGGCTATAGGAATATGATAAGCCCACCCTTTTTTTTTTCTTTTTTGGTGGTTATGGCGTTTGGGGTTCCACCCCTCCGTAGTTATTACTTAAGGGCGACGTGTTGTGTGTCGTGGCCACATGTCACGCCAGGATCAGCTGAGGGGTTCTCGATTCCGATGAAACCTTTCAATTTTCCCATGCTTTTTAACGCGCTCCCTTTTTAAACCCCTTGTGCTTTCTTTCTACACTTACTTTTTCAAAATCCCAGTCCCTTCTGTGTTTATTGCTCTGATTCCCTAGCTTTTTTTGTGCTTATTGCTCCAATTTCCTAGCTTCTTTTGTGCTCATCCCTTGATTTCTCAGTTTCTCCTTCTTCTTTAGGTACGCCCCTTTGTTTATTTTTTGTTCTTTCTTTCCTTTTAAAGTTTTATTTGCTTCCTTTTTCTGTTCTCTTTTCCTTTTTAGAGCTTTGCTTTTCCTTTTCCTTAATGGTGGATTACTCTGATATTAGGCACACTTCCCCCTCAGTTGCCTTCTTTTTCGCTTGTTTGGGTGCGTTTATAGGCTTTTCTAGTGGACATTGCCCACAGGTTGGGGTTTTCGCCCTAGGTGACAGTAGCCTAAGTCTAGTGTTGGGTGATCTATACCCATTGTTGTGTCAATCCTTGAGTTGGTTTGAGTCGGTGGAAAGGGTTCTAAGGAGGGAAAATATGGGTTCTGAAGTTAGATCTAGTGACTTAGAGGCCAGTCTGTCTTCTAGCGCCGATATGGGTGGGGTTGAGATGGATACAACCTATTTTTGTACCTTTGTCTTCCCTTCCTTCCGTCTCTGCTTCACCCCGGTGCTTCCATGCCCTTAAGGAAGAGTGCTCTTTGAAGGAGGACACCTTCATTAGATTCCGGGATAGGTTACAGTTTCCCAAGGAGACTAGGGTTCGTCTTCCTAGAAAATGCTAGAAGTCTTGTGCTTTTGCCCATGGGGAGGTTTGCTTCTACGAGGCTGCCTTCCTATGTGGCCTTAGGTTTCCTGTCCATCCGTTTATAATGGAGCTCCTTCATTACCTAAATATACCCTTAGGACAACCTATGCCAAATTCGTGGAGAATCGTCATAAGTTATATGGTAATCTAGACGATCATAGCTGACGGTGATATGATCACATTAAACGAGTTCATCCATCTTTACCATCTGAAAGAGTCCAAAGAGTTTGGTTATTACGAGCTTGTGCCTTAGGATAGAAGGTCTCGACTCATCGTCGATTTGCCTTCGTCCTTCCGTTATTGGAAGTTTAGGTACTTCTTTGTGTCGGTTGGGAGACCCTTTCTGACGACTTCTGGGGGGATGTCCCTAGGCTGTTGCATCGATGGGAGACACCTCAACTTGGTACGTTTGCCATGCATTTTTTTTTCCTTTTTGGTTTATCTTTTTACTTTGATCATCCCTTCTGACCTTGTGTGTGTTTTTTTTCTATTTTATAGTCAGAGATCGTCCAGAGTTGGAGAGCAGGTTTGAAGAGCGTGTTCGGGCAGCTGTCGAATACGTGAGCACCATTGACGATTTTGATGATCTAGTTGACCCCCGGACCTTAGCTCGTCACTGTTTGGGACCAGAGCCTTCCCACTACGTTCTTCGTGCCATCCATCGCGAAGAAAAAAGTGAGTCACTTTAGGATGAAAGTAGATCGTCTATCCTTCCTTTTCTTTTCTCCTTTTCCTCTTCTTCTTTCTTTTTTAACTTTCCGGTTGCTTCTCTTCTTTTTTGCAGAAATGACGACTAAGTTTAATCAAGAATTTTATGCTCGGATCAAGGAAAAGAAAAAAAAAAAATCCCTCTCTAGCATTGGCCAGCGGAGGTTTAGGGTCGTTGAGAAAGAAAAAGAGAAAGAGGTGACAGAAAATGGTTCATCCACCCTTGCCTTGGACGAGGAATGTGTTGCATCCCCAGCCCTATCTATCAAGGAGATAACTCCTCATGCTAAGAAGCACAAGACATGCGACAAAGGCAAAGAGCATATGGGGGCCAGTGTCTGGGCAAACGCTGAGACGACTTTGGCTCGGGCTAATGAAGTTGTGACACCTGAGGAACTGAAAGAAATTTCCGGCGTTCCTTCTCATTAGATGGTGAATCGCCATGTCCATAAGCTCGTCCAGGTAACTTTCTTTCATTTCCTCTTTCTCTCTTTATATATATATATATAGATAAGCACGAAGTATATCAGTTGTTCATTACGCGATTTTGGATACCAGGAGTTGGGGGAGGTGATGCACATCAACTCCCAATACTTGGCGAGTGAAGAGAAGGCCGTGATGGCCACTTCCAAGGTGGAGGCGTTGGAAGCTGAAACCTCAAGTTGAGAAAGGATTTAATAGTGGCGATGGACGTCAATAATTCATCCAAGGAAAAGATAAAAGCTTTAACTGAGGAGCTGAATGTTGAGAGGTAGTTAGTGAAGCAAAGAGAAGAGCAATTGGTGGCGGCTAACTAGAAAATGAAGAGCATCATGGCTAAGGCCATCCATGCTTTTCAACTGACGAAGGAGTACAACGTCATCTTGTTTGGCTGGTATTTTAAGGGATTTGAGCTGTTAAGGAGATACTTGGTAAAGCACGGTCTAGAGACAGATTTGGAGGATCTGGATTTTGAGGCAATTGACAAGGAGATTGAGGCAGATGAGGCAGCACAAGTTATTCAGGCTACTGCATCTACTTGTGAGGATCCTCTAGTGCCTGAGAAGGGTAGAAATGACGCTCCTGAAGCTTGATTCCCTTGTTCTATTTGCCTGCAAACTTTTTTTTTTTTTTTTTTGGGTGCCTTGCCTATTTTGGGGCTGTTGAACAATTTACCACTTGGTGCCCTGCCTGTTTTGGGGCTTTTGAACAAATTACAGCTTATATATATATATATATATATATATATATATATATATATGCTTATTTCCCTTGTGTTTATGTTGCTTGCAAGTACTTTCTGTTTGCACCTTTTGCTTATGCTTTTCGTCATCCATTGGGGACTTAGAGAATTTTTTGCTCAATTACGAATCTTGTCGTCTGCACTTAGTGGATGACCTTCCTTCGTCCTTGGGATCTCTTCGCCTTGGCTTTTATTGGGACGATTTACATCCCCTTAGGGAATCTTATCGTTTTTTATTTGGACGATGTACATCCTTTTAAGGAATCTTATCGTCTTTATTGGGACGATGTACATCTATTTAAGGAATCTTATCGTCTTTTCTAGTTAAAATGATTTACATCCTTTGGAGGAATCTTATCATTTTAACTTGGTCAGAGTTTTTGCATCCAGATGGTGATTTCAATTTGAACGTGAAAAAGATAGTCAGAATATGTTAATCGCTGAATAATACGTTTATTTGATTTGCATTAAAAAGTATAAGACAATGCTGACTGCTTACAAATGGACTACAGTTCCTATTCGTAATACCTCTTTAGATGTTCAACATTCCAAGGACGAGGTAACTTGTTCCCATCCGAATCTTCCAGGTGATAGCTTCCTCGTCGAGAATAGTGGACGACCATATAAGGTCCTTCCCATGCTGGCCCTAACTTGCCTTGTGCTGGATCCTTCGTTACAGGTGTCACCTTTTGTAGAACGAGGTCTTTGATGTGGAACCTTTTAAGCTTTACTCTCTGGTTGTAATACTCCGCCATCTTCCACTGATACTTGGCCATTCTTTGAGAAGCTTGGTCTCTGACTTCATCCAAACAATCCAAGTTCAACTTCAATTGGTCCCCGTTGCTGTGTTCGTCAAAAATTTCCATCTTAGGGCTAGTGAGCCCTATTTCAATGGGGATGACTGCTTTTATGCCATATGTCAGGTTGAAGGGTGTTTCTCCTGTAGGAGTTCTTGCTGTAATTCTGTAAGCCCATAAAACACTAGGTAACTCTTCGCGCCATGCTCCCTTTGCCCCGACTAATCGGGCCTTGATGATCTTCAACAATGTTTGATTCGTTACTTCAGTCTGTCCATTGGCTTGAGGATGCCCCAGGGATGAATATTTGTTCTTGATGCCAAGGCTTGAGCAAAACAATCTGAATCCTTGACTATCGAACTGATGACTATTATCTGAGATGATCGTCTGCGGGATCCCAAACCTACACACAATATTTTTCCATACAAAAATTCGTACCTTTGCTTCTGTGATCGTGGCTAGTGCTTCTGCCTCCACCCATTTTGTAAAGTAGTCAATAGCAACGAATAAGAACTTTACTTGCCTCTTTCCTTGTGGTAGAGGCCCCATGATGTCAATTCCCTATTGTGCAAATGGCCAGAGGGAAGTAATGGCCATCATCTTCTCTCCTGGGACTCGCTGGATGTTCCTATACCTTTGGCAGGTGTCGCACTTCTTTACGAAATCTGCTACGTCTTGTTGCATTGTGGGCTATAAATAGCCTACCCTCATGATCTTTCTTGTGAGGGACTTTGCTCCCATGTGATCACCACAAATGCCCCCGTGAACTTCTTCCGGAACATACTTGGCTTCTTCTTCTTCAACACACCTCAAGTAAGGTTGTGAAAAGCCTCTTTTGTAAAGCTCATCATTCAGCACCGTGAACCTAGCAACCCATTTCTGGATCTTCTTGGCTTCGTTAGGATTTGGTGGCAATCGTCCATCCTTAAGATAGGATAGGATTGGGCTTGTCCATCCTGCGCAGGTGTGCATCGAGAAGGTCTGAAATTCTTTGATGCTGGGAGAGTTCTGTTCTTCCAATTTCCAATCAGTCACCTTTGCCTAATGATCTGTTGACGCACTTCTAGCCACTTCGTTAGCTTCTGCATTTTGATCTCATGGGACCTGAGCAAACTCTACCCAATCAAACTTGCTTACCAATTGGTCCGTCAACTTGAGGTATCTCTGCATCCTTGTCTCCTTTGCTTCGAAATCTCCCTTGACTTGCCTTATGACGAGCTGTGAATCACTTCTTAGCAAAGCTCTTTTAGCTCCAAGTGCCTGGGCTATCCTCAGCCCCATCAGTATAGCCTCATACTCTGCTTCGTTGTTGGTTATGGGAAATTTAAGTTGATCTCCGTATTTTAAAATGTCCCCCTAGGGGGAAATGATGACAACGCCTGCTTTGCCTTTCTTCTGCATGGATGACCCGTCCGTATGGATAGTCCATAGTTCTTCCCAGTTGTCTTTATGTTTGGGGGAAGTGAATTCTGCTATGAAATCCACTAGCACTTGGGCTTTTATGGCTGTTTGGGGTCGATATTCTATATCGAACTGACTAAGCTTGATGGCCCACTGTTCCATTCATCTAGTGGCCTTAGGTTTATTCATTGCTTTCTTAATGGAAACCCCAAAGGTACATTTGGCCTGGTTCAACTTCATACTATCTTGAGTATGTTGAACGTCTCCTTGAGATCGTCTAGATTATTCTCCTCTTCTTTACTCTTGATGAGCATGTCATCTACATATACTTCTATGTTCCTTCCAATCTGCTTGCTGAACATCTGGTTTACCAATCTCTAGTACATGGCTCCCGTGTTCTTCAAACCAAAAGGCATGACCTTATAGCAAAAGAGCCCCTAACTGGTGATGAAGGCGGTCTTCTCTTTATCCTCTTCTGCCATCTATATTTGGTTGTATCCGTAGAAGGCGTCCATAAAGGTAAGAATCTTGTGCCCGGCTATCAAGTCCACAAGCTAGTTAATCCTGGGCAAAGGGAAGCTGTCCTTCGAGCAGACGTTATTTAAATCCGTGAAGTCGACGCACATTCTCCATTTCCTATTTGCCTTTTTTACCATGACGACGTTGGCCAACCATTCAGGATAGTAGACTTCCCTGATGAAGTTAGGAATGAGCAGCTTGTTCACCTCGTCCATGACTACTTTGTTTCGTTCGAGAGCGAAAACTCTTCTTTGCTGGACAGGCTTCTTCTCAGGATCCACATTTAGGTGGTGTTGAATGATGTCCGTCAATATACCAGGCATATTTTCATGACTCCAAGTGAACACGTCCAGGTTATCCTTCAAGAAGTTAATGAATTCTTTCTTTGTCTGGAGGTTTAGACTCGTCCCTAACTGGGTCATCTTTGTAGGATCTCCTTCGACCAACTCAACCGTCTCCAGTTTCTCGGCAATTTCTGGCATCTTTTCCTCAATTATCCATGTATGGTTTTCTTTTTATGCCAAAACTACTTGATAACATTCTCGCACCAGCACTTGATCTCTTCTTATTTCCCCAATATCTTGTTCTGTTGGGAACTTCACCTTCAGGTAATATGTGGAAGTGGTTGCTTTCCAACGATTGAGGATAGGCCTTCCCATGATCACATTGTAGGACGAAGGTGAGTCTACTACCAAGAAGTTGTATTTATTGGTTACCTGGAAGGGGTACGACCCAACCATGACCGTCAGCGTTATTATTCCCCATGAGTACACTTTGTCTCCACTGAAACTGACAAGGGGAGATTCAAATGGACGAAGTCTCTTCGGGTCCACTTTTAACTGCTGGAAGGCAGAGAGGTAAATGATATCTGCTGAGCTCCCATTGTCTACTAAAACCCTTCTAGTATTGAATCCTTCAATCATGAGCATAATAACCAATGGGTCGTCATGAGACTATTTCACTCCTCTAGCATTTTCTTCCAAGAATAGAATATCTTGGTCCGTCCGTCTTTGATTCAGAGGTGGCATCCTATGAACACTATTTACTTGCCTCTGGTATGACTTCCTGAAGGACTTAAATAATCCTCCTATAGACAATCCTCCCGTGATCATCTTTATCTCCCCTGTAGCACTTTGTGGACGAAGGGGTATATGGCCTTCGTCCCTCTGAAAGGCTTCGCGTTGACTCTTGTTATCATCTCTGGATCTGCTGAAATCTCCTTTTTTTACAAATTTCTGCAACTTCCCTTTTCGAATGAGTTCTTCTATCTGCTCTTTCGGGTCCCTGTAGTCCTCTATGTAATGTCCGTGATCCTTGTGGAAATGGCAGTATTTTCTTTTGTCACGCATGTTGGGTGACGAGTGTAATGGTCTAGGCCATTTGAGGTAGTGTTCATCCTTAATCTGCACCAAAATTTGGTCAATGAGCATAACTAAAGGAGTAAATTTTACCATCCGAGGGTTTTTGTTATCCCTTCGTCTGTTTCCTTCAATATTCTGATGATCTGTCCGTTCCCTTTTTCATCCTCTTCGGTTGTCCTCCTTCTCTTTCCTCTTCTCCTTGGGCTTCTCTACCCCTTCTATTGCTACCAGGGTGTCCTCAGCATTCATATACTTTTATGCCTTCAAGAGCATTTCTGCTATCGTCTTAGGAGGATTTTTCGCGAGAGAGACCATGAACTCCCTGGATTTCAATTGGACTTCGAAGGTCGTCAGCTATACCTTATCATCTACCTTGTCCACCTCCAAAGTTTCTCAAGTAAAACGCATCACATACGACCTCAAGGTCTCTTTTTCTCCTTACTTAATGGTAAGCAAATGGTTTGCTAGCCTTTTTGGACGCTGCCTGCCGACAAAGTGACGGAGGAAAGAGTTGCCTAGCTGCTCGAAGTTGTCTATGGATGATGTCGGTAACTTAGTGAACCACTCCCTGGCTGCTCCTTTGAGAGTGGTGGAGAAAGAATGGCATAAGATCTCGTCAGGGGGTTGCTGAAGGCCCAAAGTTGTCTTGAAGGTGTTGACGTGATCCAAGGGATCCTTCAACCCATCAAACGGCTCGAGTTACGGTAGACGAAACTTCGAGGGCATCGACCACTCTAGGACTGCCATGATGAAGGGCGAATTTGTCCTCCTGACCATTCTATCTAGACTTCAGTCTATTTTCTCCTTGATCACATTCTGCAACTCGTCCATCTCTTTTCTCATTTCCCTGAGAAGGTCTGAGCTAGGTCCCTCTGGAGTAACTGGTTGTCGACGGTCATCTCTCCTCTGGCTGTCTCCATCATCATCTCAGTTGTTCTCAAAACGATTGTTCTCTTGCTACAGTCGCAGCCTCATCTCTTGGTTCTGTCTGGTAAGCTTCTCCACACTGGCTGCGAGCGTCTGGATTTGTAGAGCTAATGCTGCAGGATCTTGGTTAGCGTTGGACTCCATCTGGACGTGTGAGTTGAACGAAAGTATGCCCTCAAACCTAGGTGCGAAGAAAGTCGTTCCCCACAGACGGTGCCAAACTGATGATGCCAAGATCGTCAATCGAGATGATCGTCTAGTAGGATTGCTAACCAAGATCGTCTAAAAGCCCTGCAAGAACAAATGAAAAGAGGGAAGATCGGTGTGGTGCCTGTCACAGAGCCTCTGATAGTCAAGTTAGATAACCGAGAGAGGAATGAGAGTTTTGATACCAAAATATTAGAGTTTTTGTATTAGAATTCCGTACCTCTTTAGGACCTGGGATACTTGTATATATACCTGCTTCCTTTTCCTAGCCGTTGGAGGTGCTCTAATGGTGGTTTAAATGTGGTATTTGTAATGCTTCCTTGAGGTGTTAATGAGAAGATCTTCGTCTCTCCAACGGTAAGGAGAGTTATTGCAGTTGTGTAACGTATTGCCATTATTTATGAACTGGTGGCCCATCCTTCGTCCAATGGATTTGGGTAAAGACGGAGATTAATGGAATGGTTCCTTCGTCCACTAGCTCTTCTCCTAGATGAGAAGGTTCCCCAAGGAAGTTGTGCCAAGTCCATCAACATACATATTACATTTAGCATAAGTTGATATCCTTGATTTGTTAAAACCAAATAACATTATTTGTCATTGGGTTTACAATGGTGGTGATGGCAGTGTTTTTCTAGTTGTTGCAGTAGAGATTGGTTGTGGGACTTTTTTTTTTTTTGGTTGAAGTTATTTTAGTAGGTTGTATTCTAAAAATAAAATCTAAAATGTTAAGTGTATTGTAAAATGGTATGATATAATAGATAAAGTGACTTTTTAGATAGTAAAATAGTATATTTTTCACAATTTTGGATGTTAATGCTCTAATGGCATGTCTTAGAGAAAGTTTGATAATGACCTTAATTAATTAGTACTTGCCCACTAGGTTAATTACTGTACCTTGGTCAATGCCGACACATGCGGTAGTCCATTTGTACGAGATAATGTCCATAAATGATCTTTAAAGAAAACCAAATTTTTCAGGGAGGCAAAATTCATGGCCATAGAGAAGCTAACACCGAGTAGTGAAAATGACCGTCCAATTGGGAGAGTTAGTATATCTTTCCAGGGGGAGCAGGAGAGCGTGGGTATAAAAATGTTGGGATAGCAGCTCTATATATTATGTTACTATTTCCAGTCATTTCAACCAAAAAAAAAAAAAAAATGGTGAATATAAATTATAATACTCTTTATTTTCTTTATTTATATGCCCATTGAAACTATGGGCTATACAATGAGAGATAATTCTCTTCTTTGGAGTAGGGTGCAAGTGAAACTTGAACCCAATTTTACCAACGAGGCTAGTTGGCATTAATTATTAACATCAAATCCATATATCAAATCTAAACAAGCATTGGTACTTAAAAGAACACAAATGGTGCTCCTAGGCTCCTAGCAAGTGAGATTATCGCCTGGAGCAACACCAAGTTGGTTACAATATTGAGTGTAGTACTGGACACGGGCTTGGACAGCACCGGAGTTTCCACCATTGCATTCAATGGCACCATTGATGGCTCGAATGGTTGCACCAAAACCTTGGCTTACAACTGGACGAACATTGGTCATCCAAAACCACAAGGCGGTCTTAAAAGAAACAGTCACGTCTGTAGCAACAGTTTCAGGAGAGTTTAATAAGTCGATTCCAAGGCTAGTTCCAGCTGCCCCGTAATTGTAATTCCATGTTAGCTGAAGTGGTCCACGGCCGAAGTATTTTTTGTTAGGGTTGCATGGATACTGTGTGTTGGTCTCGTCACAGTAGTCTTGTGAGGCACCATTGATCTCCTCTATGTAGCAAAAATCTGCCCAAAGATAAACATTAATTTTGTGTTACCTTTCAGGTTAACTTGTGTATTTAATTGTGTGTAATGTATTATATATTATATTTTTTAATTAATTAATTATAAAATGTAGAGAATGATGATTTGAACAATAGTTATTCTTATAAAAGAAATCAAAAAAAATACCACTCATCTACAAGGATTTTGGTGTATACTATTATATATTATGCAATTCAATAGTTCATCAAAAAAAATATTATGCAATTCAATTAGAACCTAAATGCAAAATAATTATTATCTAACTTATAACAAAATTATAAAAACATAACCAAAAGAGTATTATTGTAATTAATATTATAGATTAGATATAGTAGTTAGTTACTTAATATGACATTAACTAAATTGGATATTGTGGGTGTTTTGTGGCATGCACCTTATTGTATATGTCAGCATGCGTATGATATGTAACAAATTAATTAAAATATATGTTAGGATAGAGAAATATCTTACGTCCAGTCTCATGAGTAACATGAGCAAAGAAAGCTGCAATTTCACGCTTGGAATCATCTGCAGAACCGAGATTTCCAAATTGATTATACGAATTGAGAGCATCAAGAAAACCTGCTCTTGTGTAGAAGTTCTTTCCTGCACAGCTTGCATCAGCCTGATTAATTATCCCATTAAAGAAATCTTGCGTCACAATATCAGCTACAGAACCACCATTAGTAGTAGGTGTAGTAGGTGTAGTAGGTGATCCAGAAGTACAAGGACCTTCTTTGCAGCCCGGGCCACAGTAGTCATTGCCGGTGCCACAATAGCCGAATTGGCTGCAACATAGGTTTGCTGCACAACCACAATTTTGACCCTTCACATATCCAGGCACAAATCCGGCTAGGATTCCGACTAGAACAAGGGTTAGTAGATTCTTTTTCACACTAAGTGCGACCATCTTGGGAAGTTTTGTATGTGGATAAAGAATGAAAAGGATAATGTGTGATGAAAAACAAGATTGGGCATTTGATATTTATAGTGCAATATGTGGTGCAAAAACTCTATGGATGGAGTTCTTACTTTCAATTTGATAATGGCGATTTCAAGATGGCGTATACGGTATGGATCTTGCTGTTCAAATTTGACTTTGTCAACAGGACAAGTACCGGTCATTGTGCCGTTCTTGAATAAGGTAATCGTGCATTTTTTCTGTTCTTGTAGAGGCTGCTTATGACTGTTATACCAAAATTCTAATCATTATCCAAGTAATATTAGACTTTAAATGTGGAAAATTTTGCAACCAAAATTTCCAAATTGCATTCTTCCAAGAGTAAAGGGTTACTGGTTCAGCAAAAGATTGGTAATTTACATGTTCATTTTTTAAACCAAATGCTAACCTACGGAAACAAACTACACATAATTAAATGTTTTGAACAAGCTATCCTACTCCTTAAGGTGTTGAAAATTTTTCAGTATAGTACATATTTAAGGTTTTCGTCTACTCTAGTCACAAGCCCGCCAAGTTAGTTGGCCTTGCTTGTACGTAATTAATCAAGTTGCCCAAACATTCATGAACAATTAAGCAAGCCGTATAAAAAATTAAATGAGAACTATGAGACTATTTCTTTTACTAGATGAATTTATCTTCTTTTTTGAAATATACTTCTTAATGAATGATTTGTTTAGCACTAGCATTAACCTAAGTAGGCTTAAGGCTTAAGTGTATGGCAAAATCACACCACACATAGCCAGTGTATGCAGTTTTTTCTATAAATTAAACTAGATAAATCTTCCACCATAACCAAAACTAATATTAGTATATTTTAGTCATATTAGTATATTACCAATATCAAGTTGTTAAAATTATAGTAGTAGATCTTTATTAAGTTGAACTGGATCAATTAATTTAACGACTTTTTCTTTGATGGTTTCTTATTGCCTTCATGCAGATAACTCCTGCAAACTTCCTTGGACCAAAATATAGTTAAATTTATCTTCTTTATTATTTTTTAATGAATGAATTGAATGAATAATCTGTTTAGCACTAGCATTAAACTAAGTATGCTTAAGGCTTAAGTGTATGGCGAAATCACACCACATTTAGCCAGTGTAAGCGGTTTTTTCAATAAATTAAACTAGATAAATCTTCCACCATGATTTGCGCTTCCAAATTAAGGAAGTGATCCGATTTCGCAAGGTCAAGCATATCTGCTTTGACTCCCAATTAGTCCAACTTTCTAGCTTTGGAGTCTTGACAACTTGCCAAACCTGAACTCTTTTCATCTAGAAAGCTATTAAACTCCCTTCAGAAAAACATCCCTGGTGGTGCACAGACTTAATAAATGCCTATAACTACCATAATTATAAATTTCATGCTTCGAAAAATAATAATAATAATAATAAAACAAGAAGGAAAAATCATATTAAGTTAAATTTTTATATGCATTGCATCCATAAATTAATGTGAAACTATTTTAGAAACCACAATCCACCATGTTATTGAGTACTATTTAAGTTAGTTTATATTCATATGCATTCTTTTATAAATTATTAAACAAGACTCTAATATTTTCAATGGAGATATTTAGGATTTAAAAATCCTCCTCTACCCTTTCTTGGAGCAAACAAGTAAAGATAAAGGGGATAAATGATTTTACATGATATAAATAAAATGCAACATCATATACACATTTAAATTCCTCAAAATTTAACAGCAACAAATGATTCCTCTCCTAATTTTTTTAATTAATTGATTTAATTCGAATTTTAAAATAATTATAAATAACCACATTATAGTTAAGATTAAAAAAAGAAAGTCATCCATAGCCAATGAGTCCTAAGACTATCACCAGGAGATTTTTAGTTCATCAACCTCAAATAATGCCTCTTTCAAAGGTTTTCTACAAAGTCGTGGCCTTCTTCATCCAGTAATCTGCATTCCTTTATTACTCTCTCTCATCCCGAAAAAGTCATGCAACCATACCGAAGAATTTCCACATTTCAATTCCTAAAAGTCACTATTCCTGCTTCTATACTATACTGTGGCCCATATGCTACGTACCTAGCTAGATACATGCATCCTTCTTAAACTAATGCCTATAAGGCTATAACTAACATTTTAGTATATAGAAAAAGAGGGACTTTTTTTTTATTTTGAGTTTGTTTGAGGTGAAATGGACCAATAATTATGTTGTTAGTTTGTTACCCCTTATGGTATATATGGGTTAAAAAATTGTAAGGTAGTTTTGTCTTTTCGTTTCAATACAATTTTTAAGCCTAATGATGTGCTATAATTACTATTTTACCCCCAAAGATATGGATGGGCTAAAAATTTGTGATGTTTTCATAGTCTTTTCATTTCTTTTATGATCTGCTTGAAAAGATAGTTTTAGTGCTTATATGTGTGTGTGTGACGGGCAAAAAGTAAATAGAGAAGTTGACAAATTTTATCTTGCTACCTTTGCTCACACAATTAATTTTTAAGAGGTGGGATGCTCAACCAACCTTAAATACCTTTAACAAGAGGGATAATTTAAGTAGAATTGATTCCAAACAAGGACAAAGTATATTTAATTTAGAACAGTCCTGGAATGGTAATATTGTTGTCCTCAGGTTTAGTCTAAGATAGGGGTTATAGGTAATTTCTCCATCTAGAAAAAATCTCTCCTTCAATCCAGGGGCTTCTTGGCTTTATATAATCAGCCATAATGTATCCGAACCCTACATTTGGAGGGTTAGGATCGGATTTTCCTGATACTTGTCCCATCAGGGCCTTACTAGAAGGTTTTTACACTAAGATATCAGCTGCGTAGAATTATGGATACTGTTCATAAGTTATTTTCTCATTAATGCGGCCAGCTAAGTGGTTGCAGTGCATTTATTGTGTAAGGGATGGTTGCTTTATCCCTCCTCTTTCCTTTCTTCTTTGTTCAGTGCCAAGTAACTCTTTTCACCCTCGGTCTACACCCAACTTCCTTTAGCTTTGGTTCTTGGCTTGCTGAGAGTAAGTTGGTGTCCTTGGAGTCCTCGCCTACTGTAGTCTTTTTGCCTTTGCACAAGGTCGCTAGTATTTTTCCAAGGACATTTTGCTAAAGATTCCCGAGGTTTGCTTCCTCAGTACTGTCCTTAATCACTTTATTTGTATTCTTGGATTCTCGTCCCCTCACATTATATATATATATATATATATATATATATATATGTTCTCTCATTTAAAATGATAAAAGAGAAGTTAGTTTTTAATTAAAACAAGTCAATGTTATTTACTATGGACATATATTCGGTTTACTTGAATATTCTTGGACAATGTTTTTTCACGTAAATAAAACTAGTTATTCTGAAATATATATATATACTACATTTTTTAAAATTTAAACCTAGTTTATCAAAATTCATACAAAATAAATTGCACTGAATAATGTAAAAAACCTCTCTATCAACGCCTAAAGTTCTGCTTCTAAGGAACTTGTACATTTTGGATACATGCATGTATACATTTTATATGAGCACGCGTATTAACCCCCGTAACTCACGCGGCGGCAAGACCTTGTATTTAGTTCCTATATATTGACATTGAAAATTACTTGTCAACGACGTAAGTCATAAAATACAAATAAAGAAAGAATCAAAAACCCTAATCGAAGAAGACTTTAGTACATTACAAGATATGGTTTCAAATACGCTAGGTATCGGTTCCACGATGAAGTTATGACTACTATTATCTGTTTAGTGATAAAATCCAAAATTTCTTAATATATAAAAAGCCGCTATGCCACTATAGTGCTTTGGCACTGTACACTTAACGTGTTTTACTGTGCAGAACTGTAGCTACAACAATGCTTTGGTTTCATGAGTCCTTCTTCCTTCTTTCTTTCTTTTTTTTTTTTTTTGTTCAACCCTTTTGTTTAAGTTTTGCACAGTAGCTACAGTGACAAGCGGCACTATACCTATAGTAGTTGCATTTTTTTAGTCTTCCGTTTGTATTTATTTTTATATATATTGTTATACTAACACAACAAATTTTACAATATTTTCACAATTATTGAGGTGTCAATTTCTTATAAGTTAAAATAAAATAATAAAATATAAAACTGTGACCAACCACAACTGAAAATAAATATTTTGTGAAAATGTTATGACACTTGTTAGTACAGTATTTTTTCACGGTAGCTACAGTACCAAGTGGCATTGTAGCTACAGTGCCTAATTTTTTTTTTTTAAAGTAATCTGTTTTTTTTTTTTTTCCTTTTAAATATTTATGTAAGTTGGTATATACATTGTTATACTGACACAATAAATTTTACAATATTTTCACAATTATTGACGTGTCAATTTCTTACAAATCGAAATAAAATAATAAAATGAGACTGTGACCAACCACAACTAAAAATAAAAAATGTTTATAATAAAAGTGCGAATGCGCGCACAGTGTCTTGGCACTGTACATCCAGTGTTTTTGCACTGTGTAGCACTGTAGCTACAATAGTGCTTTGGTTTAGTTAGTCTTTTTTTTTTTTAGTAATCGATTTGTGTTTTTTTTTCTTTTAAATATTGATATAAGCTGACATTTATATTGTTATATTGACACAACAAATTTCACAATATTTTCACAATTATTGACGTGTCAATTTTTTACAAGTCGAAATAAAATAATAAAATATGAGACTATAACCAACCATAACTGAAAATAAATATTTTTAAAAAAATTGTTACAACACTTATTGTTATCACAATATTTTCACAACTGTTAAAATCTCAATTTCTTATATATCAAATAAAAAAAATGCTAAATCCAAAACATTTTAATATTAATTTCACAACAAATCATACGTAAGCTATTATTGATAGATAGCACTGGACCTACAGTGCTTTTGGTCTATTCAACTGGCACTGTAGCTATAATGCCTAAAGTTTTTAGTGACCAACCACAACTGAAAATAAATGTTTTGAGAATAACAATAACAATGTTATCAGTTTAAAACCAATAATAACTTGTCATTTAGAATTTGTTCTAAAAATGTAATGAATGTAACATTTTTCTCATATAAAAAAAAAAAAAAAAATCTATTTAGACCCTAAAAATAAAGATATTGTGAAAATATTGTGATATTTTGTTATATTCTTAAACTTCTTTTTTAATATAATCAAATTAGGTAAACCAAAATTCACAATTTCACACACAAAATTTATATTAATTTTCTCACCACTGGGACAGCACGTGCCTCGCACGTGCAGCCAATGCTAATATATATAAAAAGCGGCTATGTCGCTACAGTGCTTCGGCACTATGCATCCATAGTGTTGGCACTGTGCAGCACTGTAGCTGCAATAGTGCTTTGGTTTCGTGAGTTTTTTTTTTTTTTTTCGTTTGTTTGTTCAACCCTTTTGTTCTAAAATGTTTTTTTTTTCTTTCAGTAATTGGTATGTATTTTTTTTCTTTTAAATATTGATGTAAGCTAACATTTATATTGTTATACTAACACAACAAATTTCACAATATTTTCACAATTATTGGCGTGTCAATATCTTACTAGTTGAAATAAAATAATAAAATATGAGACTATAGCCAACCACAACTGAAAATAAATGTTTTAAAAAAATGTTACAACACTTATTGTTATCATAATATTTTCACAATTGTTGAAATCTCAATTTCTTATATATCAAACAAAAAAAATGCTAAATTCACAACATTTTAATATTAATTTCACAACAAATCATAGGTAAGCTATTATTGATGGATAGCACTGGAGCTATAGTGTTTTTGGTTTATTCAACTGGCACTGTAAAGTTTTTTTTTTTTTTTTTTCCTCCAGTAATCGGTTTGTGTTTTTTTTTTTTCTTTGAAATATTTATGTAAGCTGGCATATATATATATTGTTATACTGACACAACAAATTTCACAATATTTTCACAATTATTGACGTGCCAATTTCTTACAAGTTGAAATAAAATAATAAAATATGAGATTGTGACTAACCACAACTAAAAATAAATGTTTTGAGAAAGTGTTACAACACTTATTATTATCACAATATTTCACAATTGTTGAGATCTTAGTTTCTTATAGATCAAATAAAAAAAAAATTCTAAGTCCACAACATTTTAACATTAATTTCTACTATGCCTAAAGTTTTTTTTTTTTTTTTTCCCCAGTAATGGGTTTGTGTTTTTTTTTTTCTTTTAAATATTTATGTAAGCAGGCATATATATTGTTATACCGACACAACCAATTTCACAATATTTTTACAAATATTGAAGTATCAATTTCTTACAAGTCGAAATAAAATAATAAAATATAAGATTGTGACCAACTACAACTGAAAATAAATGTTTTGAGAATAACAATAACAATGTTATCAGTTTAAAACCAATAATAACTTGTTAGTTAGAATTTGTTCTAAAAATGTTATAAATGTAGTATTTCTCTCAAATTAAAAAAAAAAAAAATATATATATATATATATATATCTATTCAGATCCTAAAAATGAAGATATTGTAAAAATATTGTGATATTTTGTTGTATTCTTAGACTTCTTTTTTAATATAATCAAATTGGGTAAACCAAAATTCACGATTTCACACACAAAATCTATATTAATTTTCTCACTACTATGACAGCACGTGCCTTGCACGTGCAGCCAATACTAGTTTACAGTATAAAGACGAAAGCAAAATTCATGCAAACTATAAGGATAGATCAAACATTACTTTAGTATTTACTTTTGTAATCCTTACGTTTTAACATGGTATTAGAGTCACTTTTCTATGGTCTTCACTAGCTTTCAAGCTGCCACTACCAACTATCACTCGGTTAAATTGTTGACCACCTTTGACCATTGCCGGAAGCAATTGTCCAAAACCTTTCGGTCACTGTTTTTATCCTAACATGAAACTTTTCCACTTTTTTTTTTTTTTTTTTTTTTTTTGTGTAGATTCCGATATTCAGGTCTATTTTCCAATTTGAAGAACCCAAGTCACACAACTTAACCCATCAATCATTCTTTTTGGGTTTAATTTATGCAAAATTTATCAACTCACTCATGTGCTTCATCACAATGCCATCCTCTACTAATATTCCTCAGGCCGCTAGTTTAACCATCCTCTGATCATAGCATCCACTATTTGGTCATTGGTGCACCCTTTTGTAGGCCCTTGTAGCCATCTTCTAGCATTCAATCGTCATCACTGTTTGCTGCCATCTCTAGCATTTTGCACAAATTATTCTACATTGTGGATAGCTTATTTTACAATTAATCCAGTCACTCATGGTCATCTTCAAGGCATCTTCATGAGACTAGATTTCAATCTCAAGGAATCATTAGGTTCTATCTTGAGTTTGAGAGGGGATTTTGGTAGGTTATACATATCACATTTAGCATAAGTTGATATCCTTGATTTGTTAAAGCCAAGGAACATTATTTGTCCTTGAGTTTAGTCCAACCAAGGAATTCTCCTAATTTAATGTTCCTATATATATCCTACTTAGAGTTCGCGGTAAAACAACAATTTTGAATAAGAAGGATTTTGTTGCTAAGGATTTTATATTGTGGACGTAGGTCATCAACCCAAATCACATATCTCCTCTTACACCTGCTCTCTCCTTGTATCTCTACATCTTTTATTTTTACATGTAGGATTAAGAAATGGTTCGTACATGGAAACATGATCTCATGGATTACAAGTGAAAAAAAATAAAATAAAAAATAAAATTTGTAAGGAGTTCCTAATTAAAATCAGTTAATAATAGTTAAAATTGTCAAGCATCATTTGTGTTAGAACTTCATTCCTTCTTCCATGTGTTTGTGTGTGTTTGTTTCTCTCTCCAAGCATTAATTGTGCAATTATTCAAAAAGTTAATATCATAGCCAACAGACAACTTTCTTTTTCCGAAGTGCTGCAATAGTTTGCGAAAAAAGATTACTCCTTTATGACTCTTGATATGGCATGTGTTAGAAAATACTTTGACATACCTTCATAAACTCAATTTAAAAATAATAATAAAAAATTGACCAATGTTTTGTCCTTTCTTATTCTCTGTTTTATGGGGTTGTACCGTTGTAATATATCTGATGCAATGTGTTTTCTCATATCACTTTTTCTTAAATAAACATGTTTTACGCATAACCTTTCAAATGGGTGTGTGTATATAAATCCAATGGAGGAAATATATTATTTTGCTTCACCAGTACATGTCCTTTTTCCAAATAATATACTTACAATTAAACAAAAAAAAAAAAAAATCCTAATTAATCAATTGAAATACAAACATCACACTGATGATAATCATGCATGACCTTTTCTTAGACCAAAAGATTCTAAAATATGCTGAAATTTTATTATCTCCCAACCTAACCTCTTCGAGGCTTGGCCATAGGGTCTTTTCAAAATGAAATTGAATTTAAAATTGAAATACCTATTACTTAGAATTTTCTTAAAGCTTTTGCATAATTAATATTTGATGCTATATATATATATATATATATATATATATATATATATATATATATATATATTGTTAGGTTTTGAGTTTGTATTGTTGGCAAATCATGACAAAAACTAAGTTTCAATGAGTTAGAATGCTGTACTTTCAAGTCCAAGACAAACTAACTCAAGTTCAAGGTGAAAAAAGTGAGATACAATCTAGTCATCTCAATTGCTATTCAATTGCTCTCGATTCCTCTCGATTGCCGTTCGATTCCTCTCAATCAATTGAAAGTCACATATCAGCAAAAAATTAGCAAACGTAAAAAGCTCATAACTTGTCCATTTGAACCCTAAATTGCAATCCTTTTTTTTTCAATATTTAAAGGACATTATAAGCTAACCCTAAATAGGGTTTTTTAGAGGTTTTTAGAGAGAAAAGAATGCATCTTATGCCTCCAATTGTAAATCTAGGGTTCTTGTACCCAAAACTCTCTAAAGTCTTCTATCAGCTATGATCACCTAAGAAAACCAATGAAACAAACTGTTTTAAGGTAAAAACCTAGGGAGGATTTGACCTACCTATCCTCAAGGTAAACAAATCCACTAATAGAGAATTGAAATTTTTACAATAAGATTTAACTCTAAATCTATTGTTACCTTCAATAGTAACTTGCTAACATGACCACGTGCAAGCTCTAAATCCATGAATTCTTCTCTCTTGGATTTACAGTATACAAGCTCCCACGCTTATGACTTTGAGATCCCACTCAAAAGTTTAGCAATGTAAATTCTCCAATTTGTGACTTCAAGACCACATTTGAAGGTTTAAATCATCAATTATGTATGATCCTATCACAGCAACTTCAGATCTACGAGTTCTAATGGTATGAGAATGAATTCTGGTAGTGACTTTGAAAGAGGAAGGCAAAATACCTTTTAGATCTCACAAGATCCTCCAAAGTCTTCTTAAAATGTACCTTAGGATTTCCTTTAAATACTATGTGAAATAGATCTGAAACCCTAATCAATTAATGGGCTTAATGAGCAGTAGGCCAAAATTAAAATCTGCAAAAATTCGCATCTCAATCAGTCAAACCATAGTCTCGATCGATCGAACCTGGCATGTTTCGAATTCTTCTTTTTGCAACTTGTATGTTTTTGTGTTCTAACTTGTAATACCTTGAGCAATGTCTAATAAATCCTATAGACTCTAAGATCTATACCTAGACAAGTTTGTATTCACAGTTTACCAATTGTTCTAAACTTATAGAGCCTAACAATCTCCCTCTTTGGCAATCTGTAACAAAACTTATATACAAAATGAAATGCTCAAATACAAGAATAGCCCTATTACAATAAATTGCCCAAATACATCACAAATCCCAATCTAAGACTTCCAACCTAAAAGTTGCAAGAAGAGGCAGAAGGTCTTGATCAAAATGTACCTATCTTTCTTGAAACACTCACAAGAGCACATCAACGCATGTGTGGAAATAACGATAGATAAACAACAAATAACAAATATGCAATAACAACAAATAACGAACATGTAAAATAAATCTCCCCCTAAGTCTGATATATAAAAAAATAAAAATAAATAAATAAAAAACTTTTATTTTCTCCCCATTTTAAAAACAATTTCATCTCCCCCTAAATAAAAACAATTTAAAAAACTTTTAAATAGGATTTCCCAAATTTCATCTATTTCTCCCCCTTTTTATCATGTATTGACAAAGACAACCCAATAAGAAGGTAGACAGTAAACATGCACAACAGAAGATAAGAGAAAATAAAGAACCAAGGGAACACAAAAGAATTTAGCTCTATAGAAAATAGAAGCAACTCACCCTATGACGAGCACAGATTTTAAAAACAGATTTCTCCCCCAATAAGAATAGGAAAAACACAAGTTTGGGAAAACACAATTTTGGGGACAATTTAGGAGGTGGGGAAAACAAAGGCACACCTAAGTTGAGGATACACATGAATACAAATATTCTCTCTTTCAATATATGCAAATTTGACATTATGTGACCCAAAACAAAATATTTTTGTTTGTTTGTTTAGACCCATAAGCAAATGCATGTAAACATTCTAGGCACAATCAGTTAAGACTATACAATATAGATCTCAATGATATAAAAATTCAGCATGCAATGTGTTTTAGAGAAAATATTTGCACATGTATTATCCATCATATCTCAAAAAATATTTCCAATTGTCAGTATCGTTCACACATCAAGAAAAAATAGCATTTACTAAAATGTATAGAACTCAAAGAATTAATCAATCAATTTTTAAATCAAGTTGAGTACCCAATTAAGCAATGTGTATGCATGTTGTGTACGAAAATAATGAAAGATATGACTAAAATATGCAAGATGGATAAATAAAATAATAGAATGCATGTGAATCCTACCACAAAATGATGTATGAAAAGACAGATTTGTTAAGAATCTAAAAACTAAAAATTTTCCCATTTCAATCAGTCAAGCATTGATCAAACATCGATCAAATCAGGCAGAGAGTTTTTGCTTTAAAACCTGAACAATTTCGATTAGTCGAGGGAGATCTTCGATCGGTCAAAACAGTGAAAATTTTTAAAACTTAAGAATCTGGAAATTTTATGTAGAAAAACAACTTGAAAGCAGTTTTTATGACTTAATGCAGATGAACATGATCCAGAAAAGTTTTAAAAACATGATGCCTTTTAAATGCAAATATCAAAACCAATCAAGAAGTTAAAAACAAAGATTTTAAACTTCTAAACACATTTTTCTTCAAATTCCCAACCAAAACAAAAATTTGCATTTACACATCAATTCATATGCAATTAAAGATGGCTAGATTAGTCAACACATAATCATACGTATAGAATTTAGCAAAGATTTTTGTGTAGTGTGTGCAACTAGTAAGTGTACAAAGTATAGAAAAAGTGATATATAGATAGTAATCAAGCAAATTTTCTACATCATCAATTACATTAGTTTGAAAGTGACTATCACCTAAAGAATTAGATCATATAACTCTCACATCTCTTAGAAAACACGCTTGCAATCATATAAAAGCATTTTGATTCTTTTTGCTTTTTCTTTTTCTTTTGATTTTTTTAAAAAAAATTCTTTTGAGCACAATCAAAGATATCATGCATGGGCATATAGGAGATAGAAAAGAATTACCCTTGTTACACATATTTTTTTAAAAAAAATAACACCTTGTTTAATCTTGCTGTGCAAGTGCTACACCTTACTAAGCACAACTTTTATAATTTGCACACAGGTGTTCATAATTGGTGAGTAACAGTGGTGAGATGATTATTTATGCTTTTCTCCTAGGATTTCTAGTCCCTATAATTAAAAGAATATGACATCAAAATCAAGAGCATATGTTTAAAGACTATAAACAACTCACACAATTAAGCACTGTGAAAGTTCAAATAGTGTATAAAACACCCTTGAACATTTAAACCCCCAATTACAAAATAACCAATTCAAGCTATATGACAAACAACTAGTGTGCGGAAAATGAACACAAGCTATAAACAGAATTGGTAAACAATCTAAGCCAATTAAAATCACATCCACAGTAGAAAATAAAAGACAAAGATTAAGGGAAGAGAAATGCAAACACAAGGACAACACAACAATGTGTTATCGAAGAGGAAACCGAAGCCCTCGGCGTAAAACCTCTCCGCCACCCTCCAAGCGGTAAGTAATCCACTAGAAAATGTAGTTGGGATACATGAACAGCAATAGACCCTCCAAGCCTAATCTACCCAGTGTATCTAAGCCCTCCAAGCTTCTTGCTCCAACGAGGTTGCGTCGAACCTATTTCTTTTCTAACTTCCCGAATTCCGCTACTTGACCATAGCATCAACCAATGTCAAATTGGTTCCTTCCTAACTGCTTCCCAAAACACCAAACAGCCCTCTCACAGTAATGGATATGGTGAGAAAAGGTTTTGGTAAAAGGCCTCTCAAGGATTTAACAATGGAAAGAAAGAGAGTAGAGGAATTTGAAGAGTCTCTTATGTGAAGATTGCGGATGAATCAATCTTGTATAACTCTAGGGTTTTCTCTCAAAATTCTCTCTAGAAGCTCTCTTTCTTTCGTGGGTATAAGGGGTATTTATACTGGCGTGAGAATGGAATGTGAAGAGTCAGGTTTTTCAAAACAGGGCTGGCTCGCGGATTGGCCTTGCGGCTTGACTGAGTCGCAAGATCCAGCCGCGAGATAACTGAACGGCCAATTGTCCTATTTTGTCCTATAGTGCTCCAGCTAGCATGACGCTTCAACTTCTGGCATGCCTGGCACGTTTGCATCTTCTGGCTGCTTGCAGCCACAAGTTACCCGCGAGATCCAGTCGCAAGTCTCTGTTTTTCTTGCACAATCTTTAGCATTTCATCACACTATCTCACTCACTACCCTTACAAAAATCCCACCTAAATACAGGGTTACTAATTGTTGAAATACAAGCAAATTTGGCACGGAATAAAGCCAACAAGATGGTTGATTAAATTCAACCTTACACACTGCATAGCACAAACTAGCAAAGTGCAGAAAAATAGCTCATCAAAGCTAAACAAAGGTACACAATCATAAATGCAAATTTCATAGGCCAGCATCAATTACACACTTGGTGACGTGTAATACTAAAAAAAAAAAAATCTTTTTGTTTTTTAAAAATTTTTATGACCAGAAACCAAAAGGCACACATTATGCTAAATAATAAATAAAAAATGCCAATACAATGCATGACAATACTCAACTAAGCTATTGAGCATACACAAACAAGAAATATAAATTTCTTAATTAACCCTCGAGTACATGTACAAACTAGTACATACTCATACAAAATAAAAAATAGCTCATGCACTCAGTTATGCAACACATACTTTATATGTTTCTCCACAATATCAAGCATGTTCTAAATCAAGAGAGAGATATTATAATTCATGTAATCTTCAAGAAAAAATAAAGCAAGACACAAAATAAAATATTTTTATCTTTTTGAAAATTTTCAATGTTTTTGGATTTTTTTTAAAATAAACAAAACAACCTAAGAAAATAAAACAACCAAAAACTATAAGAAAACATGTCCATAAATAATTTAAAGAATTAAATTAGGGACTAGTAAACAACACTCATCTTAGTGAATATTTTCTCACTCATATAGCACGAGTCTTTGGCTTTATCGGTGAAAAACCATGAGAAAAAGAGTGTATTTGAGAGATTACAAACTTCTTCTGAGACAGACTGAAATCCTGCAATTTCTTTTCACAAGCCAACAAGCTTAAATTTTTCAAAAACATACGAAACAATTTATTAAGACTTGTAGCAGGAGAAATATCATCACATATCCTAAACTGAAACACAGAATGCTTAAATTTCAATTTATGACAGTTAGGACGAATGTGACTAGAAACACCACAAAAATGACAAACATAACAAATTTAGAAAAATCAGTATTTCTAACAATAGATCTAGTGTCAGATTTTGATTTTTGCCTCAACAGAGAACAATTTGGTCTAATGTGATCAACGACGCCACAAAAATGACAAGTAGGCACAAAAACAGATTTTTTTTTTTTTTTTTTTTTTTTTTTTTTTTTTTTTTTTTTTGCCCTCTAACAAGAGGTTTAGACATAGGTTTAGAAATTTCAGCATCTACATCAAAACTTTTACACCTTTGTCTAACCTAGCAAAATACGCATTTTCTTTATGATTCCTCTTGAAAGGAGGTTGAAAAAATTTGTCTTTAGGCTTAAGAGAAACAGTAACAGATCTATCATCAACAATAAGCTTAGTACAAGTCAAATTTTTAAGTTTAGCTTTAGACTCAACTAACTCTTGTTACAAGCTTTTCATCTTTTCATCAACAAACGGATTGTTATTTGTTGGACCCGTTTTGCTTTTCATCTTTTGCTTCGGGTCCAACAATAGGCTTAGTACTAGTCATGACTTCATCTTTTCATCAATTTGATAGTAATGGTGATTTCAAGATGGCGTATACGGTATTGGTCTTGTTGTTAGAATTTGACTTTGTCAATAGGACAAGTACCTGTCCTTGTTCCGTTCTTTGAATAAGGTATTTATTATGCATTTGTTCTGTTCTTGTAGAGGCTGCTTATAACAGTTGGTACCTAAATTATAATCATTATTCAAGTAGCCGCATCAGACTAATGTGGAAAATTTTGAAATCAAAATTTCGAAATTGCATTCTTCCAAGAGTGGTTACATATTAAGCAAAGCAATGGTAAGTTACACGTGCAATTTTGCAAACAGTGGCTAAACTATGGAAACAAACTATATATATAACATGTTTTAGACAAGTTATCCAACCCGGTCCTTAAGGGATTTACAAATTTTTCAGTATAGTGCATTACATAAGCTTTTCATCATTTACTCTAGCATGGAAGGTTGGCCGCGCATGTACATTAATCGGGTTGCAAAAACATACTTGAACAATTAAGCACACTATATAAAGAAAAAGTGATACTAAAAATACTACAACTTTTAAAATTTTCCATCACAAAAAATGTAATTCTGACAATCATTTATTATATTTTTTATTATGTTTTTTAAATCCATTAATTACATTCATTTTAATAGCAATTTATAAAACTTATATAATAAATTTTGTAGCAGCTTTAACATTCTCCATTAAGGTGACATATGAGGGTGAGAGTACAGAAAAGGAAAAGGAGAAGAGGCAGAAGAGGAGCTTCTTGGCCGCCATTACAAGACTGCCCAGACAGAGTTCAAGTCTCCACTCTCCCAATGGAAATAGATTATAACAGTCTCCTCCCTCAAAATATCCCCCATATTGACTTAATAAGAGCTAGAGTTTCAATCCTATTTTTCTAAAAACTCCCTTATAATTATAAATTATAAAATTAACCCCACAATAGATTTACTTAAATACCCTTCCTTCTAATTTTTTTTCTTTTTCTTTTTTTTTTTTTTTTCGGGTATTACACTTAATTTATTTGATTTAACAATAATTTACCAATTGCCACCACTTTGTGTGGAGGCTGTGGGAGAGTATACATGTATTGAGACATTGCAACTTGCAAAGGATTTTTGAATGTCTCTTGGCAGTCCTGCTAAAATTAATCTCTTCTTTGACACTAAAAATCTCTTAGATTGGCTGAGAATTAATTCCTACAACAATTTCTTATGCCAACCTAAGGGGCGGAGCTATGCAATAGGGTGGGGGGGCCATCCCCCCCAGTCCATGAGAGTATTTATTTCACTAGTTGATTTTATCTTCTTTTTGAATACTTCTTTATTATTTTGTTTAATGAATAAATTTAGCAAATAAATGAATGATTTGTTTAGCACTAGCATTAAACTCAATATGCTTAAGGCTTAAGTTTATGGAAAAATCACACCATACATAGCCGGCCAGTGTACGTGGTTTTTTCAATAAATTAAACTAGATAACTCTTCCGGCACCATAACCAAAATTGAGATTAATTATAAAATTTTATCCTTGACTTAGTCAATTTACCAATATCAAGTTGTTAAAATTATAGTAGTCTTTATTAAGTTGAACTGGATCAATTAATTTAACGACTTTTGCTTTGATGGTTTCTTAATGCCTTCATGCAGGTAACTCCTGCAAGCTTCCTTGGACCAAAACAATGTATTATGGGAAACAAGTCGTCACTGACTGGGCCAAGATTTGCGCTCACAAGTTAATTAAGGAAGTGGTCCGATTTCCCAAGGTCAAGCATATCTGCTTTGACTCCCAATTTGTCCAACTTTCTAACTTTGGAGTCTTGATAACTTGCCAAATCAAACCTCTTTTAATCTAAAAAATTACTATTATTGAAAGTGGCAATTTTGTTTGATTAGCAATGCAAAAAAAAAAAAATAATAATAATTTGTGTATATCCTGCCGAACTTTAATAATATCTAATATCTATAACAATCTATATAAATCCAAAGCAGATTGACTTCTGATTGACCTTATGATATTATGTCACATTACTTTCAAGGTCTTTGCTAAAATATATGGTTTCATGTATAAACAAATACATAATAAATGGCTATAGCTACCATAATAAAAAATTTCATACTTAGACAAAAAGAAAAGAGAGTAAATTAATCATATTAAGTTAAATTTTTCTATTCATTGCATGGACTACTAACTAGTTTTAAATTAGTGTCATGGAAACCATTTTGAAGAACCACCATCCACTATGTTATTGAGTACTATTTAAGTTTATATTTGTATGCGTTCTTTTGAAAATTATTTAACAAGACCCATCTCAAGAACCTTGAAACTTATTTAATTGGCATCTCTTGACATTTATAGTAAAGATTCTAAATAAATCCAAGATTCAAATCTCACTCTATTATTTCTTGGAGCAATCTAAAAGATATGGGGGATAAATGATTTTTTACATGATATAAACAATTAAATATAATGCAACATCATATATATATATATATATATATATATATATATATATATATATATATATATATCTTTGGATTCCTCAAAATTTTAAATTTTAAGCAAAAAAAGATTCCTCTCATAATAAAATTTTTTACTAATTAATTGATTTAATACAAATTTTGAAAAAATTATAACTGTGGGGTATAGGAATTGAAATAAGGTATTTACGCCACGGGTCATACCCATGGCCGAGGAGGCCACTATTGTGTCAAGGAGGTTACACGCTCGAACACTAAGGCCACGTCAGTGGCACGTTACCAAAAGAGGTCATACTGTAGAGAAAGAGTTTCAGGAAGGGAGTTAGCCCTGACATGACTGAAGGGATGGTGGCTGCCACCACATTTAATGCATCCCACCAAACTTCCTGACTGCATTTATGTTGAGAAGACCCCTGAACAGTGCTACCTTGGCTGCCCCTACTCACAAGGGGCTTGGGAAAGTGTCTGATGGGACAAACACTCAAGTAGTGGCCTGGACGATCAACAAATGGAGAGCCAAGATCATCTAAAGGGAGCTATATAATGTAAGAGACCCTCCAGGGAGAGGGGATCGGAAAATCTGTAAAGAACACATTGTAGCAACAAGAACTGAAATTGTATCCAAGTCCAAAAGAACTATATTCGAGAATCATTCTCCTCGGACTTCGCTAAGGAAGGATTTCCTTGCTTAGAACTTGTCTTTCTTTACTTTCTTAATATCTGTGATCCACTGTGCGTATTGCCTGATCCATTGAATCCTAACTTTTAAGCCCACTCTCTACAAATTTATTGTGTTGGGCTCTTTGGGCCTGGATCCTTTTACCCCTTAGGCTTAGAAACCAAAACACCGCCCTTACAACTGGCGCTGTCTGTGGGAAAGGCTTGAGCTTTAGTGCGTTCAACGTCCAACCATGGTAGGATCAGGGCAAGATCGGGAGGAGTCTATTGGTTCCTAACGTCAAGACCAGTTCCTCAACCTTGAGCGAAAGAGGGACCGCGAGGTTAGTGTGCACACCACACATACTAGCAAGAGTCAGTCTCGAGGTGGGAGTTACATTTCTCATAAGGAAAATACCAAAAGCATGCAATTGGAGATTGACCGTCTTCGCAGGAGGCTACACCGCTAGCGACAGAGAAGGACTCCCTCAGATTCTAATCCCTCCTCTGATGATCATGGAGATGGTAGCTACAAGCCCAGGTCCAGGACTCCTCCCAGTGAGTCTTTTTCGTATAGGGAGGATTTTGTTATAAAAGGAGAAGTAAAAGTCCATCTCACGAAGGTGCGAGCAATGATGCTATTAGTAGGGCTCTTAACCAAATCTCTAAATCATCGTTTACGCATAAAATTAAAGAGGGAAAGCTTCCTCGGCGGTTTACTCAGCCAACATTCATCGTGTATAATGGCAAGACGAACCCTGTGGAGCATGTTAGCCACTTCAACCAGTGAATGGCTGTTCACTCCCAGAATGAAGCCTTGATATGCAAAGTGTTCCCATCCAGTTTGGGGCCCGTGGCAATGAGATGGTTCAATGGTCTGAAGGATGGTTCTATTAGCTCCTTTAAGGAGCTTACTAGGGCCTTTGGGGCTCGTTTTGTGACTTGCAATAGGGTTCCTTGGCCCTTGGATTCCTTGCTGTCGATGACCATGTGAGAAGGGGAAACCCTAAAAACGTATTCTAACAGGTACTGGGAGATGTTCAACGAGATAGATGGGAACTTTGATGACGTGGCTATAAGGACTTTCAAGGTCAACTTGCCCGCCAAGCATGATCTGAGAAAGTCTTTGACTAGAAAACCGGTTAGGAGCATGCGTCAGCTCATGGACCGTATTGATGAGTATAAGCAAGTCAAAGAGGACCAGCAATAGGGAAAGGGGAAAGCTAAAATGGTCCATCAGGATAGAAGGGACTTTAAGTCGGATAGGTATAATAACAACCAACCTCAGAGAGACTTTACGAGGCATTCTTGGTCTACCATTACTCAGGTACTCAGTACTGTGTTCTGAGAGCCAGTACACCAAATCCTAGAGAAAATTAAGAACGAGTCGTACTTTCAATGGCCGAACAAGATGGGAGAAGACCCCACGAAGCGCAACCAAAGTCTTCACTACCAGTACCACAAGAGCGGGGGCACACCACTGAAGATTTCAAGATGTTGTGGAGTCATTTGGAGCAATTGGTTAAAATTGGGAAGTTAAAGCAATTCATGTATCAGCCCAATAGGCATAGTAGTTAGGCAGGGTTATGGGCCAAGAGAGATGCTTCTATAAGACCCTTTTTAGGTACAATTAAATTCATTCTCGCTGCTCCAGAGAGAACTAGTTCTCGGCCATCCAGGGTGCTATCAATAGCTCAGCCACTTATCGAAGACTTACCTCTTGATTCGAAGAGGAGTAGAGTAGAGGTCCGACCAGCTTTGAGCTTCTCCGATGAGGACAAAGTTGGAACCTTGCAGTCACACGATGATGCTCTGGTGGTTACTCTTAGGATAAGAAGGTATGATGTGAAGAGGGTGCTGGTAGATCAAGGAAGTGGTGCAGAGATCATGTATCTTGACCTGTTTAGGGGACTAAAGCTGAGGCCCGAGGATCTAACCTGCTATAACTCCCCTCTGATAGGGTTTGATGGGAAGATTATCTTCCCAAGGTGCCAAATTAGACTGCCTATTTAGGCAGAGTCAGAAGTTGTGGAAGTGAATTTCATCGTAGTAAATACCTACTCCCCCTATATTGCTATTGTGGCAAAACCTTGGCTTCACGCCCTAGGAGCTGTGTCTTCCACCCTTCACTTGAAAGTGAAGTACCCATCGAGGGACCGAGTCGAGGAGCTAGTCAGATGCCAGTCTGTGGCTAGGCAGTATTAGGTGGCCGCAATTAGACATCAGGCTGGAGGTGAACCCTCGGGGTCTATCTAGCAGGATTTATAGCATTCAAAGGTGCCGGTGTTGTCTACAGGGGATGTGGCAGAAAGGGCTAAATGTGAGCAACTAGAGGAAGTTGTTATTGGCAACGATGAGGAGAAGTTCTTTCAGGTCAGAGCTCGGCTACCTCCTCGGAAAAGGCAACAGCTGATGGATTTTCTTAGGAAAAATATTGATGCATTTGTGTGAAGTGCCTACGATGCCCCTGGGGTAGATCCAGATTTCATTTGCCACCATTTAAATGTCAATCCATCTGCCATCTCCAAGAAGCAACCACCTTGGCACTCATCTAGGGAAAATTCTGATGCCGTCAAGGGGGAAGTACTCAAGCTCAAATGGGCTGGGGCCATAAAGGAGGTATTCTACCCCGAGTGGATGGCCAACACAGTCTTGGTGAAGAAGAAAACTAGGAAGTGGCAAATGTGTGTGGACTATATAGATTTAAATAAAGCTTTCCTAAAAGACTCTTTCCCCCTGCCTCGAATAGATCAATTAGTGGACGCTATTGTAGGCCATCTTCGAATGAGCTTTTTGGACGCCTTTCAGGGTTATCATCAGATACCGTTAACTTTGGACGATTAGGAAAAAACTGCTTTTCTTACACCCACTAAGAATTACCACTATAAAGTAATGCCCTTCAGATTGAAAAATGCAGGGTCTACCTACCAAAGGACGATGACCAAGATGTTTGAGCCTCAGTTAGGCAAAAATATTGAGGTGTACATAGATGATATGGTGGTAAAGAGTAAAGTAGAGTCCGAGCACATAGATGACATTGGGAATATTTTCGAGATACTAAGGAAACACAAACTGCGCCTTAATGCCACTAAATGTTCTTTTGGCGTAGGCTCTGGCAAATTTCTCGGTTATATGGTTACCCACCGTGAAATCAAAGTTGACCCTGATCAGATTAGAGCCATTAATGACCTGCAGCCTCCTTGGAATCCCAAAGAGGTCCAAAAGTTGACAGGAATAACTACCACTTTATATCGATTCATTTCTCGGTCAGCAGACAGGTGTACGCCCTTTTTCTAGTTGTTGCATAAGTGGAAAGGATTTGAATGGATGGAGGAGTTTTCCTCAGCCTTCCAACAGTTGAAGGAATATCTTTCCCAGCCACTTATTATGTTCAAGCCCGAGTAGGAGGAGATTTTATTCGATTACATCACTGTAGCCTCACATGCGATAAGTCTGGTACTGGTGCGGGATGACGATGGGGTGCAGAGACCAGTTTATTATATGTGCAAATCATTACATGACGACGGAAGCTCCCACATTACTTCCAAGCTCACACTGTTGTGGTTCTAACCCAACTCTCTCTCCTATCACTGCTTTGAAAAGCTGATTACATAGGGAGGGCTACAAAATGGGCAACGATCCTAGGAGCCTTCGATATTAAATACATGCCTCGCACCTCTATAAAGGGCCAGGTCCTTGCCGATTTAGTAGCTGACTTTACCGAGCCTTTGTTTGAAGAAAACGGTGAAAGGCCAAGCATGGATGGAAAATCAGTTGGGATGATCTCCTTGCAAGGACCTCTATCTTGAAAGGTGCACGTTGATGGTGCAACAAACCAAAGGAGATCAAGAGTGGGGCTGATTGTAGTGTCTCCTGAAAAGATCATCATTGAGAAATCCTTAAGACTGGGCTTCTCGATCACGAACAATGAGGCTAAGTAAGAGGCTTTGTTGGTAGGGATGGCTATGGTTCAGAAAATGGGAGGAAGAATAGTGGAGATGTTTTCGGATTCGAGGTTGGTTGTAGGCCAAGTAAAGGGAGAACTGGAAGTCAAGGATGTAAGGATACAAGAGTACCTAAACCAAGCTAGGCTCTTACAATCAGGATTTGACTCTTTTTCCTTACACCAAATCCCTAGAAGTAGAAATACACATGCTGATTCTCTTGCCACTCTTACAACCTCCTCAGTGTAGAGTCTACCTCGGGTCATCTTGGTCGAGGATCTATGCAACCCTACCTAGATGAAGAGGGAGAAGGTCCAAATTCATTAACTTAGAGACCTGGTTGGATGGATCCTATTGTCCTATTCCTTAAGGATGACATCTTGCCTAAGCAAAAAGGGGAGGCCGACAAAATGCGAAGAAAGGCTCCCCAATTTTGGCTGTCTGAGGACCAAAAGTTGTACAAGCGCTCTTTTTCTAGGCCATATCTGCTATGCATCCATCCTGAAGCAGTGGAGTCGCTCTTAGAAGAGTTGAACAAAAGGATTTGTGGATACCATATAAGAGGTAGATCCTTGTCTCACCGAGCCCTTACTTAGGGATATTAATGACCCAATATGCAAAGAGAAGCACAAGAATACATGAAGAAGTGTGACCAATGTCAGAGATTCGCTTCCAACATTTATCAGCCAAGGGGCATACTTAATCCTCTATCTAGTCCCTAGCCTTTCGCTCAGTAAGGCTTGGGCATTGTAGGGCCCTTTCCCAAAGCAGCAGGAAACAGGAGATGGCTTTTGGTCGGCACTGATTACTTTACCAAGTGGGTTGAAGCCGAGCCACTGGCGAACGTTAGGGACGTGGATGCCAAAAGGTTTGTGTGGAAGAACGTTGTCACTCGGTTTGGGATTCCTCATACCCTCATCTCAGACAACGGACTTTAGTTTGATAGTAAAACTTTTAGAAGATACTGTTGTGAATTAGGTATCACGAATAGGTATTCCACTCCAGCTTATCCACAAGGGAATGGGCAAGCTGAGGTTATCAATAAGGTCATAGTGAACAAACTCAAGAAGAGGTTGGATGATGCAAAGGGCAAATGGGGGGATGAGCTTCCACATGTCCTCTGGACATATCAGACTACCCCTCGTAGGTCGACGGGAGAGACCCCCTTTTCAATGACTTAGAGGGCCGAGGCTGTGATTTCTCTAAAGACTAGATTCCCAACGCTGAGGACTAGCTTATTCACTCCAAACAACAATGACCACCTACTAGAAAAGAGCCTAGATCTAATTGAGGAGTGGAGGGAAAGTGCCATGGTTCAATTAGCATACTATCAGCAGAAGCTCAAACAGGGGTATGATTCAAGTGTAAAGTTAAGGCCATTGGCCCCTGAGGACTTGGTATTGAGAAAGGTTGTGGGTACTATAAAAAACCCAGCATGGGGGAAGTTAGGGCCCAACTAGGAAGGGTCATACCGTATCACCTCGGTAGCAAGCATAGGTGCATACTTCTTAGAAGATCTAGACGAAAAGTTGTACCACGACCTTAGAATGTAAATAACCTGTGAAGGTACTATTATTAATGAAAGGCAACTCTGCCATATTTTCATTTATGACATTATGCGTTGCGTCAATTACCAATATGAATATTAAACAAAACCTTGATCATGTCTAACTCTTCGGACCACATACCTTGAATAAATTAGTATTCTTAATTACCTGTATGAATATTAAATAGAATTTTGGTCATGCCTGGCTCCTCGGACCACATATCTTAGGTAAATTAATATTCCTGATTACTTTAGTGGATATTAAGTAGAACCTTAGCCATGCCTGACCCCTTGGACCACATACTTTGGGTAAATTAATACTTCCCATTATTTCTCTAAGTATTAAACAGAACATTGGTCATGCCTAGTCCCTCGGACCACATACCTTGGATAAATTAATACTTCCCATTATTTTTCTAAGTATTAAACAGAACCTTGGTCATGTCTGGCTCCTCAGACCACATGCCGTGGGTAAATTAATACTTCTCATTGTTTCTCTAAGTGCTAAACAGAACCTTGGTAATGTTGGATCTCTCGGACCACATGCCTTGGGTAAATTAACACTTATAATTATACAAGCCTACTGTGAAATGGGGTGCTAGGTGAAATTCAAGGTGAGGTGGCCTTCTAGGATTATACACCCTGGATAGACATGAACTTCACTATCATTTGAGGTTAAGAAGAAAATCTAAAAGTGCACTTCATCCTTTGAGCTATTTACCTAAGGTACACAAAGTTTGTTTTTTGGGTTAAGTTACTAGGTGCCAAGGACCATAGACAAGGTAAAGTTATCCAACTCCACTGCTAACTACATGAAAGGTAATAGTTGGACTGTTAGTTGCCTGAGTAACTGTTAACTTTAGGGGTTAGAATATATCCTAATCAAGGTGATAGCCACTTTTCTCACTGTTTACATAAGAGTAATTTATTTGAATTAGCAACAATTCATTACTATTAGCTTTTGTTAAAGTATGGGTATTCACCCTTAGAAGCATCATCAATCTAAAATCTCAACAAGGGACAAAACAATAACTACAGTAACCAAAGACAAATATTGCAAGAAAAACAAAGTCCCACAAAAACAAAGTCTATGTCTTTCCATTAATTAAGGAAGGAGTTACATCTCAAACATGGCAAATAGCCATAACAAAGGAAAATTACATTAAAAAAATAATAAAAATAAAATAACAATAAGTAAAAGAAAAAGATCCTAAACTATGCCCTGGCTGGAGAAAGGTCATCTTTGCTGCCCGGCGGGAGACAGGAGGATTGGTGGCCTTAGGATCAGCTTCCTTGGATTTGGGATCAGCCTCCTTTGCCTTGGGAGTAGCATCCTTGGCCTTGGAAGTGGCATCCTTGAGCTTAAGGGTAGCCTCTGAACCCTTGGCCTCTGGCAGGGGCTTGACCTCCTTGCCCTTGCCCTTATCCTCTGGCCGGGAACCACCTTAGCCAACCCCCTTACCCTTAGCCACCTCAGCCCCTTGGCCTTGGTCACCAGCCTTGCCAAGCCCTTTAGGAACCTCAGCGGGAGGAAGAGAGGCCTGGGTGATAGAGGGTTGCTCAAAGGAGGTTGGTGCAGGGGCAAAATTAGGAGAGAATGCAGCTGGAACTTCACGGATGTCCGCAGGGTAGTAAATGTTCTCAACCTTCCTCCACTCGAAAGCAGTAAGGACTCCTACCAAATTGAGCGCCTTTGCCCACACTTCCTTACAGTAGTCTCTGCAGACCTCTGCCAAATGGACCTCAGTCTCCTGCACCCCAAGATCATAGGATGACTGCTCCGAAGCCTTTGCCGCTTCCTTGGTCATCCGAGCAGCCTTCTTGGCCTTCCCAAACTCTACCTTCAACACCGAGAAATGTTGCTTGGTCATGGCTAGCTCTATTTTAGCATAGTGAAGCTTCTTACGTTGCTCCTCAGCCTAGTCTTGGGCATTCTTGAGGCCGACCTCGGCGCTCCTTCTCTCCCTTTCCCCCCCCCGTAAGCTTCGTGGACAACTCCTGGTTTTTCTGCTCCGCTACACCCAGGGCCTTGCTGGTCTTAGCACAAAGGTTAGCCTCGACCCTAGCTTCGTTGCGGGCATCTTCCACCCACTTCTCTGCCATGAATACCTCCTGGACGGCCTAAGCAAAAAAAACAAGGGAATTCTACGTTTAAAAAAATTATTAAAAAAAAAAAAAAAGGATAATGGCAACCTATCATGACAACCTAGCATAACAAAAAGCTTACCAAGACTAAGTCCCTCTTCAGGGATAGAAAAGGATCCTGCTGCCTCATGGTCTGTAGTGCAGCCATATCTTTGAGTAGTAGTAGGGGCTGTTCTAGGGCCTTAGCCAAGTTTTGGGCGTGCCCTTTCTAGAACTCCCTGATGGAGGAGCTTTGCGGTATGGCCGCCCCTTCCAGCTCCAGCCGAGGATCCCACACTATGGTGGGAGGGCGTACCTCGGCCACGCTATGGTCCTCCTTGCTTTCAACCAAGGAGGCCCTCCCTTGGCCCTTGGCCTTTGGCCGTCTTTTACTGCTTGGGCTCCTTTTGGGAGACCACTTCCCCCTCCTTGGCCAGCTCCTTCTCTTTCCTTTTCTTCTTCAGGTTGGCCACAGTGAACGGGTTAACTATAGGAAAGGGGGAGAGAAGGAAGAGACTAGGACCTGAGGAAGTCCTTAGGCATAAACCCCTTAGCCCTATCCGCAAGGAGCTCACTCAAGCCCTTCTTCCTATTCAGGGCCATCTCCTCTCCTTCTTCCTCGGAGCTATTGTCTATGCGTGCGATGATGAGACTGAAGGTGCAAACACCTGAAAATCTATCGAGCTCGTCTTCTGAGTCCAAGACTTGAATCACGTGCTCTCCCTGTTCCTCTCCCTCTCCCTCGAGATGGAACTAGTCTATCTCCGCCTCAAGCGATAGGCACAAAGAGGTTGTCTCTTCTCTTAGAACCGCTGCTTCATAGGGAAAGCGATGAGCAGGCAGGTCAACTGGCACGATGTCTTCTTGGGACAAAAATCCAAGCATCGAGACGTCTATCCGAGCAAGCCGAGGATCACCGGCTCTGATCGCGTGGCCCACGTCCTAAAACTTGTCGGATAGGGGCAAAAAGTCAAGGATGAGATAAACGGCTCTTAGCTGTCTGTCCTCACTCACAAACACCTTGGACCTCAGCACCCTGTTGAGGTTGCGGACATTGACAAGGTTAAGGTTGGGCGCAACATGCCTTTTATCTGCAAAAATAGCCGAGAAGCAAAACCACGATTAGAACAATAAAGCCCTCCATCAGAAAGAAACGAAATACTAAAGGAAAGGAGAGAGCAGCAAAACTAAGGAACTAGTGCCCATGTTAAAAGACCTAAACCTAGGGTACCCCACCTGGCTCTCCCTCCCGGGTTGGGCAGTGAAGATCTTCGTGCCATTCACCAGAGGCGATCAGGTAGTCATCCTTTATGCCCTTGTTAGTCTTGGGAAGACACGAGACAAGCCTAACCACTGAAAACCTAGACTTAAGTTAGTAGCCCAAGTCCGCTAGCAGATGGCATTCGTACATCCAAACGAAGTCATGCCAAGTAAGGTTCAACCCCATTTGCTCATTGAGAGCGTCTACACTACCCAGAATACTAAATAGGTTGGACGCGCATTGGTGGGGGCACAGCCTATGGGCGATTAAGTAGTCTCTAGTTACACTACCTATGGGAAGCATCATTCCCCCTTTATAAAGGCAATCGTGAGAATGACGACCTTCCCTTCATTCCTATGGGTGAGCCATTCACTCGAAGAGCAGTATCGCAAGGAAATGCCCTGAGAAATGTGGTACAGGGCCTAAACCCCTCCATAGCAGCAAAAGAATCTACTAGGTAGGCGAACCTACCCATTAGAGTAAACTAAAAAAAAGTGAAGGATATATTTGTGAAGAAGTAAAAAGTAGAAGGCCAAGAAGATTGGCCGAGGAGAAAATAGCCTAAGAATAAAGAAACTTACAAAAATAAGGACAAGGGTCACTTCAGAAGCTTCTCAAAAGCTTGAAGATTTAAGAAATCTTGAGAGTTTAGAGATTTAGGAAATCTTGAGAGTTCGGAGATTTAGGAAGTCTTGAGAGTTCAAAGATTGGTAAAGTGAGAGAAATGAATCCCCCAAATACCTTATATAGGAGGCAGGATTGGGTGGGAGTTATCCCGCCCAAAATTTGAGGAGAAATGCCAGCCGTAGGATATCCATCTCACCGTAGGATGTGGGGAACAAAGCATCGCCTAGAGCATTTAATGAGACATCGTGGACTCCGAAGTGCCAGAACGGTTACGAGGCACGCGAAGTGACACTTTCACATGTGGAAGTCAAAGAAACATGTGGTATTAATTATCCAAGGTCTAAACCCCACTTTTCTCCTCGGATGAGAGAAAAAAGCCGGAGTTTTGAGGGACTATTGTGGGGTATAGGAATTGAAATAAGGTATTTACACCACGGGTCATACCCATGGCCCAAGGGGCCACTATTGTGTCGAGGATGTCACACGCTTGGATACTAAGGCCACGTCAATGGCACGTTACCAGAGGAGGTCATACTGTAGAGAAAGAGCTTCGGGTAGGGGGTTAGCCCTGACATAACTGAAGGGATGATGGCTGCCACCACATTTAATGCATCCCACCAAACCTCCTGGCTGCATTTATGTGGAGAAGACCCCTGAACAGTGCTACCTTGGCTGCCCTAACTCACAAGGGGTTTGGGAAGGTATCTAATGGGACAAGCACTCAAATAATGGCCTGGAGGATCAACAAATGGAGGGCTAAGATCATTTATAGGGAGCTATATAATATAAAAGACCCTCCAGGGAAAGAGGATCGGAAAATCTATAGAGAACACACTGTAGCAATAAGAACTGAAATTGTATCCATGTCCAAAAGAACTATATTCAAGAATCATTCTCCTTGAACTTCGCCGAGGAAGGATTTTCTTGCTTTGAACTTGTCTTTCTTTGCTTTCTTAATATCTTTGATCCACTGTGTATGTTGCCTGATCCATTGAAGCCTGCTTTTAAGCCCACTCTCTACAAATTTATTATGTTGGGCTCTTTGGGCCTGGATTCTTCTACCCTTTGGGCTCAAGAACCAAAACGCCGCCTTTACAATAACATTTAAATATAAATAAGCACATTATAATTAAATTATAAAAGGAGGCCATGCATAGCCTCATCAACCCGAAAATAATGCTTCTTACAAATGTTTTCCATAAAGTCGTGGCCTTGTCCATCCTGTAATCTGCATCCCTTTATTACTCTCTCCTATCAGAAAAGTCATGCAACTATGGTCCCAACTATGGTTCCAAATAGAATCGAAAAACCATAATCCAAGAAGACTTATACAAGACAAAATTTGGTTCCAAATATGCTGGGTATTGGTTCCAGGATGAATTAATGACTGCTATTATCTTTTTAGTGATAAAAAAATGATTTTTTTTTTTAAGTATAAGGACGAAAACAAAAATTTATGCAAACTATAGGGACATATCAAACAATATTTTAGCATATACTTTTATGTTTTAACATGGTAACTGAGTCACATTTTGATAACCGTCACTATATTTCATGCTGCCAGTATCAACCATCGCTCAGCTAAGTTGTTGACCACCTTTGACCGTCATTGGCCGCTATTGTCCAACAACATTCAATCATTGTTTTTAGCCAAACATGAAAATTTTCCACTTCATTTTTTTTTTCTTTTGTAGATTTCGATTTGCAAGTCTATTTTCCTATTTGAAGATCCCAAGTCACACTGATAAACCCATCAATCATTCTTTTTTAGGTTTAATTTATGCAAAATTTGTCAACTCTCTCACGTGCTTCATTACAGTGTCATACTCTGCTAATATTCTCTCACGTGCCTACAAGAGGGCGTACCAATGGCCAAATAGTGGATGCTATGATTAAAGGACAGTACATTGGTGGCCTATAATGAAGCACGATACGGAACTTTTTCCACACGATGTGACTATCCTTTAATCATAGCATCCACTATTTGGCCATTGGTGCGCCCTCTTGTAGGCCTTGTAGCCATCGTCATCACTATTTGCTGTCATCTCTAGCATTTTGCACAAGTTATTCTACATTGTGACTAGCCTATTTTACAAATAATCTAGTCACTCATGGTCACATATTCACAAGCTTGGATTTCAATTTCAATGCATCTTCAGGTTTTATCTTGAGTTTGAGAGATGATGTTGGCCGTAACATACATATTATATTTAGCATAAGTTCATATCCTTGATTTGTTAAAACCAAATAACATTATTTGTCATTGGGTTTACAATGGTGGTGATGGCAGTGTTTTTCTAGTTGTTGCAGTAGAGATTGGTTGTGGGACTTTTTTTTGGTTGAAGTTATTATAATGGGTTGTATTCTAAAAATAAAATCTGGAATGTTGAATATATTGTAAAATAGTATGATTTAATAAATAAAATGACTTTTTAGATAGTAAAATAGTATATTTTTCTCAATTTTGAATGTAATACTCTAATAGTGTGTCTCAGAGAAAGAATTAATTAGTACTTGCCCACTAGGTTAATTACTGTACCAGGGTCAATGCCAACACATGCGCTAGTCCATTTGTACGAGATAATGTCCATAAATGATCTTTAAAGAAAACCAAATTTTTCACGGAGGCAAAATTCATGGCCATAGAGAAGCTAACACCGAGTAGTGGAAATGACCGTCCAATTGGGTGAGTTAGTATATCTTTCCAGGAGGAGCAGGAGAGCGTGGGTATAGAACTGTTGGGATAGCAGCTCTATATATTATGTAACTATTTCCAGTCATTTCAATAACAAAAAAAAGAAAAAAAATGGTGAATATAAATTATAGTACTCTTTATTTTCTTTATTTATATGCCCATTGAAACTATGGGCTATACAATGAGAGATAATTCTCAATTTTACCAACAAGGCTAGTTGGCATTAATTATTTCCATCAAATCTAAACAAGCATAGGTACTTAAAAGATAAAAGAACACAAATGGTGCTCCTAGGCTCCTAGCAAGTGAGATTATCGCCTGGAGCAACACCAAGTTGGTTACAATATTGAGTGTAGTACTGGACACGGGCTTGGACAGCTCCGGAGTTTCCACCATTGCATTCAATGGCACCATTGATGGCTCGAATGGTTGCACCAAAACCTTGGCTTACAACTGGACGAACATTGGTCATCCAAAACCACAAGGCGGTCTTAAAAGAAACAGTCACGTCTGTAGCAACAGTTTCAGGAGAGTTTAATAAGTCGATTCCAATGCTAGTTCCAGCTGCCCCGTAATTGTAATTCCATGTTAGCTGAAGTGGTCCACGGCCAAAGTATTTTTTGTTAGGGTTGCATGGATACTGTGTGTTGGTCTCGTCACAGTAGTCTTGTGAGGCACCATTGATCTCCTCTATGTAGCAAAAATCTGCCCAAAGATAAACATTAATTTTGTGTTACCTTTCAGGTTAACTTGTGTATTTAATTGTGTGTGATGTATTATATATTATATTTTTTAATTAATTAATTATAAAATGTAGAGAATGATGATTTGAACCATAGTTATTCTTATAAAAGAATTTTTTTTTTTTTAAATACCACTCTTCTACAAGGATTTTGGTGTATACTATATATTATGCAATTCAAAAATAACCTAAATGCAAATTAATTATTATCTAACTTATAAAAAAATTATAAAAACATAACCAACAGAATATTATTGTAATTATTATTATAGATTAGATGTAGTAATTAGTTACTTAATATGACATTAACTAAATTGGATATTATGGGTGTTTTGTGGCATGCGTCTTATTGTAGAAAAATTTTTAGGTACTCCTGGAATACGGAGAAATGATGCTCCCTCCTCTCACATTCATGGTAGACCCCACCATAAATTTAATGAGTAGGCCCCAGTGGCGGAGCTAGGAATTTATATTTGGGAGGGCCAAACGTAAAATTAGACAATTAATTATTTTTGTGTATATATTAATTATATTCATACTAACAGTAATGTACATACAATTTAATAATCAAAACCTAAAAGTGTATTATTTCTGAATTACCAACTCCTAAACTTGTCCATGGACCTAGATTTTTCAAATTAAATTATCACCCATTAAATATAATGACTAAAATTTTAAAAAATACTAATAATTTAAAGATTTTTAAATAAAAGACAAACAATCATTCAAATCTCAATATATAAAAAAATAGCTATAACTACAACCAAATACATGTTATATTATTTTATATATAAATAAATGATAAAAATAATATATTTTAATCATATACATTTATGATGTTATGATACATTGATTATTTTAATATTTTAAGAACAAATAAAAATATGAGAAAGTGAGAGTAGCCTACACAGCTACACACCTGCTTTTGCAGGAAGTATTTTAACCACACACATGGTTATGTAGTGGAGGAAAATTATTTAAGTGTTTACTTCTACAATATTTTTACAACAATTTACAATAAATACTAAGTAGTAAGTTGTTATTAGTTCTAATTTTAATCCACAACTAAATAACTTTTTTTCGCACACGTAACAATCAATAATAACTTACCACTTAAGATTTATTGTAAAAATATTGTGAATATAACATTTCTTTATTAAAATAACTCTACTATATATATACTAATTTTTTCAAATATTTTGGGGGGGCCAAGGTCCCCTTGGGTCTCAATGTAGCTCCACCATTGGTAAGCCCCACCATGAATGTGAGAGGAAGGAACATCATTCTCCATGCTCTGGAAATACTTAAGAATTACTTCTTATCGTATATGTCAGCATGCATATGAGATGTAGCAAATTAATTAAAATATATGTTAAGATAGAGAATTATCTTACGTCCAGTCTCATGAGTAACATGAGCAAAGAAAGCTGCAATTTCACGCTTGGAATCATCTGCAGAACCAAGATTTCCAAATTGATTATACGAATTGAGAGCATCAAGAAAACCTGCTCTTGTATAGAAATTCTTCCCTGCACAGCTTGCATCAGCCTGATTAATTATCCCATTAAAGAAATCTTGGGTCACAATATCAGCTACAGAACCACCATTAGTAGTTGGTGTAGTAGGTGATCCAGAAGTACAAGGACCTTCTTTGCAGCCCGGGCCACAGTAGTCATTGCCGGTGCCACAATAGCCGTATTGGCTGCAACATAGGTTTGCTGCACAACCACAATTTTGACCCTTCACATATCCAGGCACAAATCCGGCTAGGATTCCCACTAGAACAAGGATTAGTAGATTCTTTTTCGCACTAAGTGCAACCATCTTGGGAAGTTTTGTATGAGGATTAAGAATGAAAAAGATAATGTGTGATGAAAAACAAGATTGGGCATTTGATATTTATAGTGCAATATGTGGTGCAAAAACTCTATGGATGCTTTCAATTTGATAATGGCGATTTCAAGATGGCGTATACGGTATGGGTCTTGCTGTTCAAATTTGACTTTGTTAACAGGGCAAGTACCGGTCATTGTGCTGTTCTAGAATAAGGTAATTGTGCCTGTTTTTCTGTTCTTGTAGAGGCTGCTTATGACTGTTATACCAAAATTCTAATCATTATCCAAGTAATGTTATACTGATGTGGAAAATTTTGCAACCAAAATTTCCGAATTGCATTCTTCCAAGAGTACTGGTTACTGGTTCAGCAAAAGATTGGTAATTTACATGTTCAATTTTTAAACCAAATGCTAAACTACGGAAACGAACTACACATGATTAAATGTTTTGAACAAGCTATCCTACTCCTTAAGGTGTTGAAAATTTTTCAGTATAGTACATATCTAAGGTTTTCGTCTACTCTAGTCCCTAGCCCGCCATGTTAGTTGGCCTTGCTTGTACGTTAATTAATCAAGTTGCCTAAACATTCATGAATAATTAAGCAAGCCGTATAAAAAATTAAATGAGAACTATGAGACTATTTCTCTGACTAGATGAATTTATCTTCTTTTTTGAAATATATTTCTTAATGAATGATTTGTTTAGCACTAGCATTAACCTAATAGCATTCACATTGGGTCTTGTAATGCCATATGTTAGTTCAATTTAGCTTCAGAGCTTCAAAACCCACCATCACCCGGTCTTGCAAAGTGAATGTAGGATGGCACTGTAGCAAGCTTGTGTAAGTTTTTATTATATTTTATTCTCTCTTTTCTCTCTCTATTTATTACTTTGTTGGATTGTATTATTTTATTAAGTAATATATATTATTTTAATGAGTTGAATAGGAAAATAAAAGTTTGGATGTTAGATGTGTTGTAAAATAGTACGATATAAACGATAAAGTAGTTTTTGAGATAGTAAAATGGAATTTTTTGCAGAAACCAAATGTGAATGCTCTAAGTAAACTTAAGGCTTAAGTGTATGGCAAATCACACCACATGTAGCCAGTGTACACAGTTTTTTCTATAAATTAAACTAGATAAATCTTCCATCATAACCAAAACTAAGATTAATTATAAAATTTAATCCATGACTTAGTCATATTAGTATATTACCAATATCAAGTTGTTAAAATTAGGCAAAACTACACTATTGGTCCCTAAAGTTTGCCTGTTGAGCGCTTTTAGTCCCTGAAGTTTCAATGGAGCGCTATTAGTACCTAAAGTTTTAAAACTAAACACAAGTGCTCACTTCACTAACTTCCGTTAGTTTCTTTGCTTACTTGTCTAATAGAAGAATGAGTAGGCATACTTTTAATGATGTGGCAACCCTGTTATATCAACTGCAATGTCTAAAAGTAAAATCGTTGCAATGTAACTTAAGTGGCCAAATCAAAATTTGACACTTCATTTAAAAATACAACCCAGAACCAAGTCACCAAAATTCTAACGAAACCTTAAAATCTCTTTTCCTCTCTAGTACTACTTTCTCTCTCTGTAAATTTTATCCAAACATGATACATCAAATAGATACGGCGAGATAAGGAGGACTAAAGATAGCAGCCACTTGATTTGGATCAAAGTCTCCGAAGACCTTCAAATCTTCAAAGAGAGGTAGAACACCTGAACACTTATAATATCCTAAACTAAAACACTCACGAAGCCCAATTTTTAGCATATAAATCTTAGGAAAGCAACGCTCAAAGAATTTACCTAGATTGTCATAGTTTTCTTGTTCTACTCAAGCTGAATTTTTGCGCAAAGATTAGGCCAATGATCAGGTCAAATACCAAGACAAATTTAAAAAAAAAAAAAAAAAAAAAAAAAAAAAAATGAAGAAGAAGAAGAGAGAGAAATAGATGGAGAAAATGAAAGGTCCTATTGGGTTAGTGAGAAATTTAATTTTAAATGTTCACAGCAAAGGATCTGCTCCAAGTATTGAATATATGTAGGACTATGTAGGTTGTGCATTGATGTACGGAACTATTGCTTGCGAATCTCCTTGTCTTGCTACCTCTAGAGATTTTTGACATGGATTTCATTGAAGTTACACAGAGAGAGAATGAGAGGTGACGGGGAGAAAGAGGGGTAAACGGAGAGGAGAGATTTTTGGGATTTTTTAAAATAAAAAATGTTGCAATGTCATTAAAAGTATGCCTACTCATTTTTCCATTAGACACACAAGCACAAAACTAACAGTAGTTAATGGAGAGACTAATTGTGTTTAGTTTTGAAACTTTAGGGACTAATAGCGCTTATTTGAATCTTTAAGGACTAATAGCGCTCAGTTGAAACTTTAGGGACTAAATGCACTCAACAGGTGAACTTCAGGGATTAATAATGTAATTTTGCCTTAAAATTATAGTAGTCGATCTTTATTAAGTTGAACTGGATCAATTAATTTAACGACTTTTGCTTTGATGGTTTTTTATTGCCTTCGTGCAGATAACTCCTGCAAACTTCCTTGGACCAAAATATAGTTAAATTTATCTTCTTTTTTAATATTTCTTTATTATTTTTTAATGGATGAATTGAATGAATAATCTGTTTAGCACTAGCATTAAACTAAGTATGCTTAAGGCTTAAGTGTATGGCAAAATCACACCACATTTAGCCAGTGTAAGTGGTTTTTTCTATAAATTAAACCAGATAAGGAAGTGATCCGATTAAGGAAGTGATCCGATTACGCAAGGTCAAGCATATCTGCTTTGACTCCCAATTAGTCCAACTTTCTAGAATTCTAGCTTTGGAGTCTTGACAACTTGCCAAACCTAAACTCTTTTAATCTAGAAAGCTATTAAACTCCTTTCAGAAAAACATCCCTGGTGATGCACAGACTTAATAAATGCCTATAACTACCATAATTATAAAGTTCATGCTTAGACAAATAATAATAATAATAATAATAATAATAATAAACAAGAGGGAAAAATCATTTTCAGAAAAAATTTTATACGCATTGACCATAAATTAATGTAAAAACTATTTTAGAAACCACCATCCACTATGTTATTGAGTACTATTTAAGTTACTTTATATTCATATGCATTCTTTTATAAATTATTAAACAAGACTCCCGTCAAAAATATTATAACTCAATTGATTGACATCTCTAATATTTCCAATGGAGATATTTAGGATTCAAAAACCCTCCTCTACCCTTTCTTGGAACAAGCTAGTAAGGATAAGGAGGATAAATGATTTTACATGATATAAATAAATGCAACATCATATACACATTTAAATTCCTCAAAATTTAACCGCAACAAATGATTCCTCTCCTAATTTTATTAATTAATTGATTTAATTCGAATTTTGAAATAATTATAAAAGTTAATTATAGATAACCACATTATAGTTAAGATATAAAAAAAAAAAATTTAAAAATAAAAATAAAAGGAAGCCATGCATAGCCAATGAGTCCTAAGACTATCACCAGGAGATTTTTATTCATCAACCCCAAATAATGCCTCTTTCAAAGGTTTTCCATAAAGTCGTGGCCTTCTTCATCCAATAATCTGTATCCCTCTATTACTCTCTCTCATACCGAAAAAAGCATGCAACCATACTGAAGGGCATTAGCATTCGGAGAAAAAAAAAATTATTTTGCATTTTCAGACACTATTTTATTTATTTTACCAACTCATTTTACAATTCACTCTACATCTTAGTTTTTATTTTTACATACAATCCAATAAAATAATATAAACTACCTAATAAAATAATAAAAATTATAATTCTTTCTCTTTTTCCCCACTCACTTTTTCTCTTCACACACAACCTGCACACCAAAAAAAAAAAAACTTTGCACAAATAATATAATTCTGAAAAAATACTAACATATAACATATTTAATTTTGTACCTATAGTAAGACAAAACAAACAAAACAATTGTAATATAAAAAAGTTTCAATGGTGACAAATATCTTGGAGGGATGAGCAAGTTGTCATTTCAAATTTCCCAACATTTTGAATTACTAGCGCATGTAGAAAGTAAACTTCAACGTCAGAAGATTTTCGTTTAGCTCAAGTGTACAATGTGAAGTGACAGCGAACGGACCAGCACAAATCTTGCAAATACAAGCCAAGAAAATAGTATATAGTGATAATTATGTAACTTAGATAAAGGAAAATTCTTTGTTAATTGAGTCAATAATTATTCATAGGGTAATTATTGAGTACTCCAGAAGTACCATAAATATGTACTCTCCCCTCTTACATAATTGTGGATCCCACTAATTAAATTTATGGTAGGCCACACAATTCATATCAGTACGCATTTATAGTACTCCTAAAGTATTCAATAATTTTCCTTATGATTACTCTTAATGTACTAAATTTATCTTCTTTTTAATAAAGTTGCAAGCTAGAGGAAAATCATCTGCTAAATGAGTCAATTATTGCTCATGATGTACTGAATTTATCTTCTTCTTAATAAAGTTGCAAGCTTTTTCATTTTTTTTTTTTTTTTTAAAAAACCATCTAGCAACGACTAAATTTTTGCTTTGTAACTTATAGTACATTTTGGTAACATGCATTAACCCACGTAATTCACACGGCGGCAAGACCTTAAATTTCAAAGACGTAAGTCCTAGAATACTTATAAAGAAAGAAAGAAAGAAAAAGAACCAAATCATGACTAGTACTACTATTATTTGTTCTAGATAGTTGATAATAGCATTACTATTTACTAGTATATTATTTATTAAATAATAAAGAAATAAAAAAAAAAAAAAAACAGCCAGGTTGTGGTTGAAAAGTAAAAGGGATCCTACCAAAGACTTTCGATTTTCCGGTCAATGAAAATTTCATGAAATGTAAAATGTGAAGGGAAAAGAAAGAAAAGGACAAATTATGGCAACTCATAACAACGGGTAATTCACAATTTATATCCTTTAAGACCTAATATCAAGGCGTGCAATGTGTACATTCCCTAATTAAATGGAGAGGATGCTATAAAAAAAATTAATTAATTAATTAAATGGAGAGGATACTTTTTTTTTTGGGAGGGAGAGGGGGGGGGGGGGGGGGTGTTGGGAGAGAGATATAAAAAGGAATCTAGGAGACCCACCCCAATGTCATTTAAGGGCTTCCTCAAGGCCCAATTCTGATGGACCCCAAGCAATCTTCTAGGCCAGACCTGGTCTGAAGGGTGCTCAATCCAAAAGCTACGCCTATGCGGCAATCCAACCTCACCTTGCTAATGAAAGTAAATCGAATGTCAATTATGTCCAAAAACCGATTAGTGTCAATTATGATATAAACAAGAGGGAAAAATCATCTTCAATTAAATTTTTATATGCATTGCACCATAAATTAATGTGAAACTATTTTAGAAGCCACCATCCACTATGTTATTGAGTACTATTTAAGTTAGTTTATATTCATATGCATTCTTTTATAAATTATCAAACAAGACTCACATCAAGAACATTATAACTCAATTGATTGACATCTCTAATATTTCCAATGGAGATATTTAGGATTCAAAAATCCCCCTCTACCCTTTCTTGGAGAAAGCTAGTAAGGATAATGGGGATAAATGATTTTACATGATATAATTAAAATGCAACATCATATACACATTTAAATTCCTCAAAATTTAACAGCAACAAATGATTCCTCTCCTAATTTTATTAATTAATTGATTTAATTCGAATTTTGAAATAATTATAAAAGTTAATTATAAATAACCACATTATAGTTTAAAAAAAAAAAAAAAAAAAAAAAGCCATGCATAGCCAAGGAGTCCTAAGACTATCTTCAGGAGATTTTTAGTTGATCAACCCCAAATAATGCCTCTTTCAAAGGTTTTCTATAAAGTCATGGCCTTCTTCATCCAGTAATCTGCATCCCTCTATTACTCTCTCTCATACCGAAAAAGTCATGCAACCATACCAAAGAATTTCCACATTTCAATTCTCAAAAGTCCCTATTCCTGCTTCTATACTAAGAGCATTAGCATCCGGAGATGCCAAAAAAATAAAAATAAAAACATATTTTGCATTTTCAAACATTACCTTATCTATTTTACCAACCAATTTTACAACTCACTCTACATCTCAATTTTGATTTTTACATACAACCCAATAAAATAATATAAACTATCTAATAAAATAATAATAAAATATTGTTCTCTCTCTTTTTCCTCATTCACTTTTTTACTTCACACACAACAACATATAAATTTTTTTTTTTTTTAACAACTTATAAATAGTAAGATTGCGGGGCAAGACCTTGTATTTTGGCCCTCTTGACTTTAAAAATTACTTGTCAATGACATTAAGTCCTAAAATACGTATAAAGAAAGAAAAGGAACCAAATCATGACTAGTGCTACTATTATTTGTTCTGGATAGTTGATATTAGTATTACTATTATTTATACTACAATATTATGTTTGAATGATAAAGAAATAAAGAACTTTCTCAAAAAAATAAAAAAAAATAAAGAACAGCCAGGTTGTGGTTGAAAAGTAAAAGGGATCGTACCCGAGACTTTTCATTTTCGGGTCATAAAAATTTCATGAAAGGAAAAATGTAAGGGAAAAGAAAGTAAAGAAAGAAAAGGACAGATTGAGGTAACTCATAACAACAGGTAATTCACAATTTATATCGTTTAAGACCTAATATCAAGGCGTGCAATGTGTACATTCCCCAATTAATTGGAGAGCAAGCTATAAACAAAAATAAATTAAATTAAACTAAATGGGGAGGATAAAAAGGGATCTAGGAGGCCCACCCCAATGTCGTTTAAGGGCTTCCTAAAAGCCCAATTCTTATGGACCCCAAGCAATCTTCTAGGCCAGACCTGGTCCAAAGGGTGCTCAATCCAAATGCCACGCCTATGTGGCAACCCAACCTCACCTTGCTGATGAAAGTAAATTGTATGTCAATTATGTTCAAAAATTGATTAGTATCTTAATTTGATAATAAAAAATAATTATCAGAAACAGATGTTATAAAAGTTAAAACTTTATTAAAAAAATTTAAAAAAAAAAAAAAAAGTTAATTTGTACTATGTCCCAAGCAAAAACATTCATATAAATTTAGTGATCTTGCTTCAAGAAAATTTAGTAATGTTAGATTGACAGCAAATTCTACAGCTAGCACATGAGCTGGGACAATATAATGGGCTTTTATATGCGGGTTATTCGGCCTCTATTTGGATTTAATTCTAATTATGAATAGTTATGTCATATGTGAGTAATTATTTTGTTAAAGTCTTATCACATTAATGTCAGTAACTAACTTTTTATGAACCGTAACTAACTCTTTGATAGAGTATTTTTTTTGAGAAACAACTCTTTGATAGAGTACATTCTCGAAAACAAACCAAAAAAAACTCTTTGATAGAGTTTATATGAAAGAAGTTTATAGAAAACTAACCTTAGAAACAGAGACTCCCTAATCTAGTTTCTTGAACAAGTTTGAGTAAATTCAATGAACCAAAATAGGTTACTTAAAACATGTAAAAAGTATGCAATAAAATGATATTGTATATATACACATATTACACTTTATTTCATTTTAGGCCATATATAATACAAGTACTATTACAGACGCAAGATGAAAGGAAGTCCCCCCACCCTCCAAACTCACAAAGGTAGTAGATTTTTATTGTATACACAAATAAGTAGGAGGATCTAATAGTTTATAATACTGGTTAACAATTTGGTACTAGTGAACCAATATGCTGTTCTAGCATGTGAGATTATCACCCGGATCAACACCAAGTTGGTTACAATATGCGGTGTAATAATCAACTCGGTGTTGGACAGAGTCAAAATTTGCACCACGACATTCAATGTCACCATTGATGGCATTAATCGTTGCCCCAAACCCTTGGCCTAAGACTGAGTGAACATTGTTCATCCAAAACCACAATGCAGTCTTGAATGAAATAACTGGATCTGTGGCCACCGCATCAGGTTGGTTTATTCCATCGAATCCAATGTCATTACCTGCTGCCCTATAAATATTATAATTCCAACTTAGCTGAAGTGGTCCACGGCCATAGTATTTTTCATTAGGGTTGCAAGGATACTGTGTGTTGCTACAATCACAGTAGTCTTGTGAGGCACCATTGATCTCCTCTATATAGCAAAGTTCTGCACAACAAACATAAACACTCACTCTTTGACAAAGGAATAAACATGTATATATCTCGTTATTTCTATTTGAATATCGAATTGTTACATTTGTAATCTTTGAGGGAAATTTTCGTATTTATTAAAACAATGGTTTATCAATTAATTAAATTCATCATTTTTTATTAATTTGAGCTTTTGAGAAGCAACTATTTAACATGGTATCGGAGGATTAAGGCTATATAGTAATGATTAGTAATTAAAATACAAGCTCAAAAGTGAGCATCTTCATTCAGTTAGGAGAGAATTTTAATAGGGGTGTTCAATGGTCGATCAGGTCGGTGTTGGGATGTTTTTCGACCATATCAACCCGATCTAGAAAACTAACATAGTTTTAAACAACACTTGCATGAAGCAATGGGATTCGATCAGCGGGTGAATCTTCGTGGGTATGACTAGGGATTTGATCATCAATTCCATGTGGTAAATTTTCTTGATAGATTGACAGAAGTGGATTGTCGTTGGCAAGCTCGAATTATGGGGCTCTTTTTTTCACCTATTTGAATGGGCAAAAGGGCAAAGGGATCGAGGGGACGGGAAATATTTGGAGTGGAAAATAAATGGGATAGGACAAAGAGGTGGAAGGATGGATGGTGAGTCGAAGTGATTTCTGTGATTTTCATCACTCTTAGAACTTGTAACTAAATAGAATATTAACTAAACAGTTTTTTGATCAGTTTCTTGATATCGTTGAAAATCACCATATGTCATTCAATTCGACACAATTTTTTTAGGGTCGAACAATTTGGTCAAATAGTTGAACACCTATAAATTTTAATTTGCAATAATTCACTATAGTTTATACTCTTTTTTTCTTGTAATCTAATAATTGGAAGAGCATTTTAAACCCTGAACATTTCCGTTAAAAATATTAGGAGATATCAGTTGAGTTAGAAAACTCTTGAAAAAAATATTTATTAAACATATTATATGAAAATACGTATACTAGAGAGTAGAAATTACAATTTGTAAACAAATTAAATAAACATTGGTCTGGTTCAATATAATTAACATTAATTTGTATAGATTACAGATATTTGGTATGTATGTGTATATGCACATGCCACAAATATAATATGAGAAAATTATATAATACTTTGAAAGCATAACTAATAAGGTGCATTCCTTTCCCTCACATAAATAATGCGTCCATCATAAATTTAATGGAGTGATATCAACTTTTATGTGAGATAACGGAATCAAGAAATACGTTATTATTGTAATCCCAAAGTATTGTATAATTATTAGTTATCTATTTATGTGAGAGAGAAATCATACGCCCAGTCTCATGTGCGACATTAGCAAAGAATGCTGCAATTTCACGCTTGGAATCATCAACTGAATTGTCTCCACCAAACTCAGAATACGAGTTAAGAGCTTCAAGAAAGGTGTCTCGCGAGTAGAAGTATTTTCCTGCACAATTTGAGTCGGCTTGGTCAAGAATCCAATAAAAGAATTCGTCAGTCACAATATCAGGTACCGAAACACCATTAGTAGTATAACAATGGCCCTCTTGGCATCCAGCCCCACAGTAAGCGTCACTGGTGCCACAATAGCCATATTGGCTACAACACAGGCTAGAGTCACAGCCACACTCTTGAGCCATTACATTTCGGGACAAAGCTCCAATAAGGACTCCAGCTAGAATAAGGATTATCAGATTTTTTTTCTCATATAACAGGTTGCCAGTGAGGGAGAGGGAATTATGAAAGGAGAAAGTATTTGATGAGAAAGTAAGATTGAGAGTATGGTATCTATAGTGCAAAAAGTGAGACTACTACCTGAATACAATAAGCTTTGTTTGAATTGCATTTGCCATTTGAAGTTAATGACCCAATTACACTTTATACTATAAATTTTTAATTGTTATAATTACCCTTTAAATTTTATTTTAAAAGAAAATCATTAGGCTTCTGCTTAATGCGGAATCAGAAATTTTTTTCAAGAAAAGACAAGCTAAATATACTATTAATTTTCAATTCATATATATATATATATATATATATATATATACACACACACAAACACACTTAACGTACACCTTTGACATTAATTTCTAATTATATTATTTTCATGTATATAAGAAATTTTCATCATGTCCATTGTATATAGTTCAAAAAATATATTTCTTTTTTCTTGAAGATCTTCTTTCCTCTTCCTGTGTGTGTTTGTTAAAAATACTTAGTATTCTCAAAAGAAAAAACAGTGAGTTAATCCCACATTAGAAAATAAGTGTGAGTTAAAGAAGTTTTAAATTTGTGTTGTGTATCCAAGAATTAGACCCTTTTAAATATATACAACTGTTAGTTTCTTTAAGACCTTCTCTCCTCTCCCCATGAGTGTTAAAAATACTTACTATTCTAAAAAAAAAAAAAAAAAAATCTCTTTTAAATTATACTAATCATAATTAGAATTCTTTAAATGTTTTAAATCAAGTGCTTTTTAACTAAATTAAGGATTGCGTATTATAATATACTAATATTTATAGAAAACATAAAATATATACAAATAAATTAAATTTAGATCAAACAAATTACAAATGTCACTTTTATATGAGAAATACATAATAATATTATTATTAAATTTTTTATTTAAACAAATTCGTTTATGCATGACAAATTAAAACATGTCTCAATTTTATATATATATAAAAAAATCATAGTATATTTTCTTCTAATTGAAAAATAAATAAATAAAAAATCATGCACGCACTCTTGTATCCCTAACTATCTAAATACAATATATATATATATATATATATTTATATATATAAAGTTTTTGAGAAAAAAAAGAAAAAGAAAAAGTTTTTACTAAAGAGGTTTATATTAATATTATGGAAGCATATGCTTTAAATGTAGTTAAAATTCATGTAATGTATATGACGTATAAGGGTGATAGGCCCAAGAGCCCATATCTATGTATATATTGGGCCAGGGGCCCAATTCGAGAACAGGTAAAAACTTTCATAAGGATCCATGTTAATAAGTGAAGAAGTGAAATCCGATTAAAGCCATCCAGAAGGGTGGTCCGAGGAGAAATCCCTCCTCAACTGAGCAAAACCGAGGTCAGAGGGTGTGGTCTGCCATCAAGAGTAACGTTCTGAATCATTCCATGGATGAGGATAAGTATCAAGAAGGAACAGTTTAAAGGAAAGCCATGAACTATCTCAAGGGAAAGCTGCTACCACTGCATTAAATACTCTGCAGCTAACTCTCTGGCCACATTAATGAGGAAGTAATACCTGAACAGTAACTTTCAGCCTTACAACTACTCTCTAGAGACTTCAGGAAGGTGCTAATATGACAAGGATCAGCACCAACACTCTAATCTACACGTGGAAGGCAAATATGAAGGCAAAGGGATAATATAAAATTGGAAGAAGGCAATGAGAGAGGGGGATCGAGAAATTAAGAGCAAAACACTGTAGCAATTGAGAGTTGAACTTGTAATCAAACTTGAGAATCAATATATAAGAACTGATCTTCCCAGACTGTGTCGAGGACGATTTTCTTTAGATTAAACCAGTTTATCTTCATTTTCTTGTGATCTGGATCCATTTTACTTCTTGTCTGACTAATTAAAGCCTAGTTTTCCAACCCACTATCTACAAATTCATTGTATTAGGCTCTTTGGGCCTAAGTTCATACTTCCTTTGGGCTTAGGAGCCAAATTGTGTCCTTATATGACAGGAAATTATTATGTACTCCTGGAGTATCATAAATGCGTACTCCCTCCTCTCACATGAATGGTAGATCTCACTAATTAAATTCATGGTGGGACCAATCATTCATGTGAAAAGAGGAACTACGCATTTATGGTACTCCGAAAGTACCTAATAATTTTCCATGTGACAAAACTAAGGGAGTCAAAATATACCAATTAAGAAGACTTGCAGGACCAAATTTTGATTGAATCAAACCACAATGGGGTAATTGTTTTTCCACAAGCATTAAAACTGTTAGTTTGGATGGGACACTAACAATTTCATCCTAATCAAAAGTTTAGAGGGTCAAATCCACATTAAAAACTTCAATGATTAAATTGTGATAGCACCAAACTGTAAGGGATAAATTGTAATTTCAAATAAATAAAAAAGCTTATCTTGAAATAATTTTTTTTAATAAAGTACACTTTTGTGGCCAAGTTGAAAAGCTTAGAGGGTCAAATCCACATTAAAAGCTTCAATGATTAAATTGTGATAGCACCAAACTATAAGGGATAAATTGTAATTTTCAAATTATATAAAATAAAATAAAATAAAAACTTATCTGGAAATATTTTCCTTTTAATAAGGTACATTTTTTACCCATAAAAGTTGGAGTTGTTTTCATTTTAGCCATTTTTGTTCAAACTTTTCAACTTGGCCACAAAGTCTGATTCATTTACATATTCGCCCTAATGTTTCAAAATTTTTAGTTTATCCCTTCATATTTGATTCAATTTTATGTTACCCTTTAAGTTTCAAAATTTTTAGTTTCATTAAGGGCTAAAATTGAAAGTGAAAATAAAAATCTTGAAACATAAAAAGCCATACAGAAAATTGAATAGAACATAATAAGCCAAATTGGAAATTTTGACGTATAACAGGCCAATATGAATACAAATCAAACATGGAAAAAAATTGAAATGTAAAGAACTAAAATAAAAAAATAAAAATAAAATAAAAATAAAAACTCAAACTTTAAGGGCAGAAGTATACTTATAGTTAAAAATTTTAAACAGCACGTAATTCCATGTTTATAGGTGAATTTTGGCTGGCCAATGATAGAAGTGTGTAAGGACTCAAATTGTGACGATCCCAAATGATATGGGTTTCGCACGTTAAAAAGGCCCAAACAATATAATTTGTAGAGCGTGGGTTTGAAAGGCTAGGCTTTGATCACTGGACGGTGGTTAGTCATGGTGTTCATACAAAAGTAAGTCGTGTTTGCTCGAGGAGTCGTTCTCCTCGATGCAGTCTGGGAGGCTCTGGTTTTTGGCCTTTTTTCCCAGCCCCTTCCCCGGATTGCTTACTTCTCCTTTTATACTAGCTTGCATCTCTTATCCAACGTCTACGTGTAGGTTCAACTTTCCAGGACTGATACTTGTCCCATCAGCCCATACCCAAAGTGATTGGGGGTGGTTGTAAAAGCTGAAACGCATGGTTCTGTCAGGTGCAGAGTATTCAATGGCAGTAATGGCAGCTTTCCCTTTGTCCTTGGTCGTCATACTGTCCAGCGGTCCTTTCTCTATCAACATGGATATTTTAGGTTTCTTTCTCAAAACTATGCCTATACCGTTCTTGCCTTTTCTTTTAGGAGGACCTCGGGAATGCCGAGGACAGAATCATCCTCGGCTACGTTTCAATATTACTTGGACTTTCATTACATATCCTTGACTATATCCCTCCTCGGCTCAGGCATTGGGCCCCAATGTAAAAATGGGCCAGGGCCACAAAATATTGGGCCCCACAAAGTGGATTCTGCTCTTAAATAGCATAACATATGCATTTTGGCCTAATTTTAGGCCAATTTCTAGATGCGTGTGATGCTTCTTCTTTTTTTCTTTTTCTTTTTTTAAGGTAGGTATATTTTATATTATATTTGACAATATTTCTAGGGTAATAATTTTATCACAAAATTTTTCACAACCATTAAGATGATAAGTTATAAATAGTATAAAATAAAATAATTTTAATATAGTGAGTCTCAATGAGAGAATAATTTGAAAACTCAACAATTATAAAAATTTTTAAGAAAAATATTGTGTATATAATATTGTTCATCGTTTGGAGTGTTTTTAGACATCAACAAGTGGAGAACCTTCTTCAACAGAAAATAACTCAAAGAGATAGTAATAATTACTTTGTCTTTCACCAGCTCCATTATTTTATGCTGCCACTAGTACTTCACCTCCTCCCCACTCACCTCCACTACCACCACTTCCTTGCCACTAGTCTCTCCACCAATATCAAGTCATATAGAGACCCAATAAATTGTTTTGAAATTTTATTTTTTTAATTTTATATTCATTTGATGTGCTATGCACATGCTCAGAATCTTTTTTTTCTGTTCAATAAACTTTATGCATTTGCCAATCACAAAATATAAACATTATGCATTTTCTAATCTCAGATATATACGTATGAGTGTGGAAAAAAAAATCCTTAATTTGAAAGCTATATGATGAAAGGTTACTCAAGTGTTTACTTTTGTCCCCTAGTAGAAAAATACAAAAGATACTCTTAGGCCTAAAACTAACACACCCAAATAATAATAATAATTAAAAAGAAACCCACTGACAACCATACCACTCTTAGGCCTAAGCTTTGTGAGGTACCATAGGTTTTCACCAATTCTCAATATAAGTCACGGCAATTTTCTTAGCTCCTTTCTTCTTCTTCTTTTTAAGTTCATTTTATTGGATCCCATATTTTATTCAAATATTAATAGTAATAAAATATAAATAAATATAATATAAATAAAAACTAAAAAATCTATCAAATGTAGTTCTACCATTAAAACCCTAAAGTCGTGACTATTTTTTTTTTCCTTATATCTTACTTTCCTGAAATTTCAAACATAAGACTTTTGTTATAAACCTAAATTTTAAATACTTATAAAATAAATAAAAAATAAAAAAGGAGAGAAATCTAAGTTGAATTTTGCAGTTTTTTTTTTTTTTCCCTAAAGAAATCATGGGAATGAGGGTCAGAATGAGTTGTGTACATAATTTTGCAAGTATACTACTATACTCATAACTTTATAGATTAATTTATTCTCTCAATTTATTTTAAAGAATCAAATTAAATGTATAAATTTTATGTATTTAGATTCATCTCTTGCTTGCATTATTTGTAATTATGAATTAGTTATTTTATTTTAATATTTTAATTATATGAAATATATTCTTGTAGATAATTATGATAATGTAGAAACTTGAGCATAATAATAAGTCTAAAGTGAATTCCAATCGAAAATTGGATCAAGGTATTGTGCACTATTGGGAATGAAAAAATCATGCAACAATTTAAAAATATGAAAACATGGAGGGCAATTGAGTAAATCAAATTAGGTATGAAAAAATGAATAAAAAATGAATTACATTTTACATGTAAATTAGATATTGTATGAATATTTTTCAAATTAATTTAATCTTTAATCTTGCCTCCCGAATTGGATTCCTAGCTCCACCACTAGTGATGAGATAACTCCAAAAAATAATACACTCAAATTTTGAAAATTGAAGGAAAAAAAAAAAAAAAAACCTTTTAGCACACTCAAACTTTTATTTGCAGGTATATTTCTATACTTTTAATACTTTTAGATTGATTTATTTTGAGGAATCAAATTTTATGTCTAAAGACTAAACTAAGTGTGGGGCCGGGGAACTTATGACCCGGCCCACATTTTATTAAGGCTCAGGGTCCATGCCGAGGACGATATGTGCCGAGGACAAATGGGAAAAAGGGCCGGTGTGTCTAGTGGAACAGCCGAGGATGACCCTGTCCTCGGCACCACTAGACTTCAAAAAGATTAGCAACGTCTCAATGATGACTATCCCCAAAAAGCCCCTAGAAGAGGATACGAATAGAATGGGACCCACGTTGGGGGTACGGCGCGGAACTGGTTCAAGATAAATACAACCTCTCCGCATTTAATGATTTCACCGGTGTCCTGACCGTGTTAATGAGAGAAGACACCTGGTCAGGGTGATTTCGATCGTCGCAACTAATAGAAAGCAAGATGGGACCGTCGATGGGACGGGTACAGAAGTTAGCACCTGCCTGACCAACAAGTGGAGGGCTAAGATCAACCGAGAAGGGTTATATAATGTGAGGGCTGACACACCTCTAGAGGGGCTGGGAAAAATGGCCAAAACCAGAGCCTCCCAGCCCACCTTTAGGAGGAAGACTCCCAGAGCGTGCACGACCTATCTATGTATGTACACGTTTTATTTATGCATGAACACTCCGGAAAACCGCTGTCTCGTGATCAAGGCCTAGCCTTTCAAACCCACGCTCTATAAATGATATTGTGAGGGCCTATTTACGTGCGAACCCAATATCGTTCTTGGGTCGCTCCAAATCGTGTCCTTACAATTGGCGCCGTCTGTGGGGAGGGCTTGTGCGTTGGCTCAGGCGTTTGGTTGAAACAATCCCCTTGTCACTTCTAAACAGCCGTTTATGTTGTATGGTGTTAGCTTACAGTTCCACCAGGGGCTATGTTTCTTTAGTAGGGGCTGCGCTGGGTAGCATCAATAGCACGGATGGTTCTAGGGGCTTGGCCGAGGAGCTGATTCCCCGTGATCCAAGGACTCACGCCATAACCAAGAAGTTAATGCCCCTACTTCTCTAAAAATTGGGTTTTGGACAGAACCAAGGTATTGCATGGTCCTCGGACTCAAACCTATGGGGAAACCAACTACTTCTCTAAAATTGGGTTTTGGACAGAACCAAGATATTGCATGGTCCTCGGACTCAAACCTATGGGGAAACCAACTACTTCTCTAAAAATTGGGTTTTGGACAGAACCAAGGTATTGCATGGTCCTCGGACTCAAACCTATGGGAAAACCAACTACTTCTCTAAAATTGGGTTTTGGACAGAACCAAGGTATTGCATGGTCCTCGGACTCAAACCTATGGGGAAACCAACTACTTCTCTAAAAATTGGGTTTTGGACAGAACCAAGGTATTGCATGGTCCTCGGACTCAAACCTATGGGGAAACCAACTACTTCTAAAAATTGGGTTTTGGACAGAACCAAGGTATTGCATGGTCCTCGGACTCAAACCTATGGGGAAACCAACTACTTCTCTAAATTGGGTTTTGGACAGAACCAAGGTATTGCATGGTCCTCGGACTCAAACCTATGGGGAAACCAACTACTTCTCTAAATTGGGTTTTGGACAGAACCAAGGTATTGCATGGTCCTCGGACTCAAACCTATGGGGAAACCAACTACTTCTAAAAATTGGGTTTTGGACAGAACCAAGGTATTGCATGGTCCTCGGACTCAAACCTATGGGGAAACCAACTACTTTAAAGAAATCTAGATACTAAGCAGGACCTAACACTACATGTAACTGCCTCCATTGAAAGAGGATCAGACGTGGGATCAAAGCTCTGTCGGTGCAGGTAAGCTAATGTTTTGAATATGATTCTAAGTGTATCGCATGCACAATAATTCATACATGTTAGGATAATTAGTTCAAAATTCGTAAGTAAAAGTAAGTATTGACAAAGGCAACTAACCAGTAACCAAAAGGAAAAAGGAAGAAAAGAATTTCACCCACGTTCAACAGTTTCAAACTACTGGCAGATTACAAAGCTTTCAAAATGAAAAAGAAACAAGTTAAATCGTTAAAATCAAAACAAATACGAAGTATCGCTGGGGTTTCTACTTCTTTAGCTTGGCATCGACCATACCCTGGGAAGACTGGACAGAATCAGTGTCGGTACTCTTGGGAACCATGGCAGGGGGAATCGTCTGTAGGGGCTGGGCAGGTGTGGCTGGCTCCTCGGCGGTAGGCATCTGAGTGCCAGGCACGGGCTCAGCAACCTCTTTGGGCACCTCCGGATCCATATGCTAAGATGCTTCGATCACATCCTGAAGCTCTCCCTCTTTGAGCGGCTCCACAGGAGAAGCGCCGACCCGTATGGTTTCCGATTCAGTGACCCCTTCTTCACGTTGGTCGCTCACAGCTGCAGAGCTGGTGGAGGTGGCCTCGCGAATGGCTGGAGGGTAGAATATGTTCTCCGCTTTCCACAAGTCAGAAGAAGCATTCACCCCAGCCCGCTTCAGGGCCTCTTCCCAAACCTGGGAGCAGTAAAGCCTGCATACCCCAGGAATCTGGGCTTTAAGGATGGCTTGAGTTTCAGCTACCCCCGCATTATAACCCTCATCCTCGGCCGTTTCCTTTGCAGCCTCAGCCTCGTTTCTGGCAAATTCGGCCTCCTGCTTGGCCCTTATGGCCTCCTCACGGGCATACTCCGCCACACCTTTCTCATGCTCTGCCATGGCCAGTCTTTTATTTAAGTCCTCGACTAACTCTTTAGCTATTTGCAACTGACCCTCGACCTCTCGCAGACATTTTGTTTGGTCATCGGCTTGTTTCTGGGCACTGGCTAAACCCGCCGAGGCGCTGTCCCTTTCTCGGGTTGCCTCTGTTAGGGCAGCCTTGGTCTTGGCCAGGTCGTCCTCAGAAGTTTTGAGAGTACGTGCGGCCATTAAGCGCTTGGAGCGTTCACTCTCGGCCGCCTTAATCTGGTTGTTCACCTCTTCCTCCATCCTATAGGTGGCCTGGAGAGCCTGTCAAGGGAGATAAATACATCATAAATAACAAACTGGGAGTGGGAGTTGACAAAGTTCTAGGTTTCAAGAGCCTTACCATGCCCAGGTACCTCTTCGTACTGAGGAAGACCTCCTGCATCCTCATTTTCTTCAGCCCATCCATGTCGGTGGGAAGAAGCATGGCTCTCCCTAATGCGTCTGCCACATAACCACCCTCGCCATTTCCAAGGTCCCTCATGGACGCGGTCTCTAGCAATGGGCCCCCGTGGAGCATTGGAGCGGGAAGCCAGGCGCTTGGCAGTGATTGGGCCTCGATCCCCTTTCCCTTGCTTTGGGAAGATTGGGACGCAGTCTCTTTATCCTTGCTTTGGTGCCCAATCTTCAGCTGCTTCGTACGATGGGCTTCCTCCTTCTCCTTAGAAGGTTGGGACTTTCCCCTATCCACGGTCTCCTTGCCCTTGGGACTTCTCTTTCTCTTTGAATCAGCACCTTCCGGCCGAGGAGGCAGGGCTGGTTGAGAAGGAGCAGAAAGTTTGGGGCGGGGGGATTGTGGTTGTGACTTGGTGGAGGACGACCTGGTTTGGGTGGTCTGGGGCTGAGGTGGTGGGTCCGGAACATTAGGTGGCGGTGCTCCCTGCACACCCTCCCCCGGCTGACCCTCGAGGAGTTCGAATAGGCTGGGCTGGGGTACTCTCTTGGATCCCATCTCGGCTTGCGAAGATGTGCCTATTAACGATAGTTCCGCCTCGGACAAAGCTGGGTCACCTAAATCACCAGAAGGATCCTCGGATGGGCTATTTAGGTCAAATGCCCCAAATCCTTCCTCTGACCGAGCTAACTCGTCTTCGTCCTCCGTTACTTGGCGAGACGAGGAGGGGCCCACCGGCGGGACGCTCTCTAGGACGGATGGTCTTTCGGAGATTAGAAATCCTGACTCGACCACGGTGATTTTTGGAAGCTGAGGACGGTTGGCGCTGATCACGTGCCTCGGGTCGCCAAATGACTTCTGAACAGGAGGGTACCCTAATATTTTGTGAGCGGCTCGGACTTGACCATCTCCGTCATTTACGAAAACCGCCGCTTGTAGAACAGTCTCCAAGTCCGCCCGGTTAACTAAGTGAAAATGCCGTTTAAGAGCGTGTGAATCTACAAAAGAAAAAAAAATATATGCATGGTTAGTTACCGAACCACATTAAACTAAAAAAGGGGTGCAAAGGGTCGGCGTCCTTCCATTCCTTATACCCCACCTGGTTCTCCTTCTACCACGGGGCACGGATCGCCATCATGCCACTTACCAGAGACGATAAGGAAGTCCTTGTTTAATCCCTTGTTAGAATCGGGAAGGCACTGGATTAGTTGAACCCTGTCATCCCTCGTCTTCATGTAGAATGTTTTCCCCTTCAAATGTTGGAGGTTGTAGCACCAATTCACGTCATGGTGGGTCAATCTTAGCCCCATCTTTTCGTTTAGTGCATCCACGCAACCCAAAATCCTAAACATGTTGCCGGCGCACTGGGTGGGGGTTAATCGAAAGTGCCGGAGGTAACCCCTCGTTACCGGCCCCATAGGGATTCTCATACCCCCCTCTACAAAGACGAGGACGGGAATTACTACCTCACCCGTTTTTCTCTTATAGTGCCACTCCCCCATCTTACAGTGCCTCAGACTTACGTTGGGAGGAATTTTGTAATCGTTCATCGCCTCTTCAGTATCGACTAGTTTCCTTAGTCTTGATTTAACCTTCGACTTAACCATTTCTAGGATTTACTAAGAAAACTCAACCAGCAACGGGAGAAGGAAAGGAACAAGAGAGGAAAAATAAACCCAGAAAAGAGAAAAAAATGAGTTAATGGAATCAGGGAACTTACATAAAAGAGGAAAGACGCTTCGGATAGACTTTTAGTGCTGGAGATAGACTCGAATTTGAGCGAAAGTTCAGATGAACCCAGGGTATACACGCTAGAACTCTTAAGTGCAAAACTGAAGAGGCGGATCCGTTCCAAAAAATCATTTATACTTTCTAGGATAACTGCACAACTTTTCCCGCCCATAAAGACCAAGGAATCACCACCGTTGATTTTCATCATGCCGTTGAACGTGGGAAACACAGAGCCGCCCGCATTTAATGAGGCCACGTCTCACCTTCCAACCGCACCAGGAATGTGTCTCGGGCAGATGAAAAGTCTTGGGAATCAGTAAGTGACAAGGATTGACAAGCCTTGACAGATATCCGATATCATCAAAAGCCTCCTATCCGTCCGAAGAGTCGGATAGCAAGATTTTGAGGGGCTATTGTGGGGCCGGGGAACTTATGACCCGGCCCACATTTTATTAAGGCTCAGGGTCCATGCCGAGGACGATATGTGCCGAGGACAAATGGGAAAAAGGGCCGGTGTGTCTAGTGGAACAGCTAAGGATGACCCTGTCCTCGGCACCACTAGACTTCAAAAAGATTAGCAACGTCTCAATGATGACTATCCCCAAAAAGCCCCTAGAAGAAGATACGAATAGAATGGGACCCACGCTGGGGGTATGGCGCGGAACTGGTTCAAGATAAATACAACCTCTCCGCATTTAATGATTTCACCGATGTCCTGACCGTGTTAATGAGAGAAGACACCTGGTCAGGGTGATTTCGATCGTCGCAACTAATAGAAAGCAAGATGGGACCGTCGATGGGACGAGTACAGAAGTTAGCACCTGCCTGACCAACAAGTGGAGGGCTAAGATCAACCGAGAAGGGTTATATAATGTGAGGGCTGACACACCTCTAGAGGGGCTGGGAAAAATGGCCAAAACCAGAGCCTCCCAACCCACCTTTAGGAGGAAGACTCCCAGAGCGTGCACGACCTATCTATGTATGTACACGTTTTATTTATGCATGAACACTCCGGAAAACCGCCGTCTCGTGATCAAGGCCTAGCCTTTCAAACCCACGCTCTATAAATGATATTGTGAGGGCCTATTTACGTGCGAACCCAGTATCGTTCTTGGGTCGCTCCAAATCGTGTCCTTACACTAAGTATTTGAATTAATCTCTTATTTTGATTGTTAGTAACTATGAATTGGTTATTTTTATCTTTTTTATATTAATAATATGTCTAAACTTTAATACAAATTCTTTATTTCCTATTTGTATCCAAAAAAAAAAAATCTTTATTTCCTTTTAAACCTTACATAACACAAGTATTCCAGCAGCAAGATGAAAAGGAAGTCCCCCACCCCCCCCCCCCCCCCCCCAACAATAAATAAATAAATAAAACTCTTGAAATGAAGATTTTTAAACAGAATGTAAATGCGTGTCTGTAGATAATTTTGACTTGTCAATGATAGAATTGGATTCTATTTTGCTCCTAATCTTGCAGTCACCTTTAAGAAATTCTTCATCGTAATTACTTGGTATATGTGAGACGAAGATACTACACACTTAAGGTCAAGGACATAGTCAGGTGTTTAAAGAATTCTACTTACGTTAGGGGGAAGAAAAAGGTAAAATACAATTAATACACCTAAGGTTTAGGTTAATATTAGTCTGGTCCAAGATTTTTCAAAATAAATTTCAACAGTAATATTTTAATGTGGAGGCAAAAAATTGAAGCTTAATTCTTCCCACACCCCATAATGTGATCAAGCACACGACGTAGTCACCATATGCATGTGTGACATGTCTCCTTCCAACACCATAATATGAAACAAATGTGGTTGTGCCCTTGTTCCGTAGACGACATTCATCTCCATGATGATTTATGTAAGGAGTGTGGCAAAGAAACAGAAACTATTGCCCATATTATTTGTGGTTGTGCTAGAGCTAAGGAGGCAGGAATGGGTGTGTCAGTGTGTGATCTGAGATGGTATGATCAGCAAAGTGGTTGTTCAGCTGGCTAGATCATGTTATTATGGTTATGAGAACTCAATATAATTGCAACCAAAATTCAACTATGATAATACTGATCTAAAAACCATAAGTACTTCATTTTTTTTTCTTTTCTTTTCTTTTTCCCATACCTCATTTATATCATCAAAATATTTTCTTTAAAAGACTGCATATATATAAGTTGAAGATGTAACCACATAGCATGGTCAGAACCAAATGTTCCTAGTTGTTACTTGTTAGGACATTATCCCATCTCTAACAAATAAAAGTCACATGTATAATGTATTACGCCGACAACCATAGCATCACCCTCTTTGCCAAAATCACTTAAAAAATTTATCAAAAACCTTGTGAACATCAGAACATGGAATATGAACAAAATATCAGTTGGGAATTTTATCAAACACCTTGTAGACATGGAAAATAAGAACAACCCATTAACAATATATACATATATATCAGTTGGGAATTTTTATCAAAAAGAATTTAGGCCCGTCAGACAGCCATGCGACCATCCCAACTGGGCAAGCCCAAGTTGAGAACGATCATCTACAGATTGATGCCTCAATCGGAGACTTCAAAGACCGTTAATCACGCTCTGATCGCACAGCCATGATTCATCCACCGGGTTTGGGTCCTGTCTCCTTAGTGATCAAGGATACAGAGGTACGATCCTATAGAACAGATCCTGTTCAAGTAAGGTCGTGACCAAACAAGCTGAAACTACCTTTATAAAGTGAAGTCTTGCTAACTATCTAGTCGATATGGGACAAGCTCGTCTAGGTTACAGAACCATACTACTTGCTGATTGACAAAGCTGCCCCTTAGCACGTTCCCCCACTTCGTTCTTTGCTGTCTCGGCAAAGACAAAAATGCCTCCCGAGTTCTCTGGACCAGTAAGTACAGCTCTTTTTTTCTTTTTTTGCTACCCAGGACAGCTCTTAAATCTTAATTACTTGGGTTCCAGTGATAAAATAAAAGGTGGAGCTTGTGTCCAATGATTAGTGCCGTTGGACACTTTACGATGTGGATACGTGTCCAAGACTGAACATGTGTCTGTATCCTAACAGGTCCAATGGCCACTGGACACAAGCAGGACCCTAAAATAAAATAAGTCACCCATTAACCGGACCAAATAAAATAACCCAATAAAAGTAGTAGTTACGTATATTAGATACAACTTTAATGTGGACTCATTTAATAAACCATTAGTGGAGTGGCTGTTAGTGAATTGCAAAATGGAAGTCAATTCAAAGTTCCTGGGCATCCCATGGAAGATTATTTTCATCACGAGCATTTGGCAAATATGGATTCATAGAAATGAAGTTGTATTTAGAACTGGGAGGGCAACCCGAACCTTGTCAAGAGGTGTGTACAAAGCAGTGCTGAATATTTCTCCATTGGTATGAAAACCAAAATCCATCCATCCAAAATCTGTGTTCCCGTGGCATGGCAGAAACCTCCTATTGGGTGGGCGAAACTTAACACAGATGGCTCTGCCTTAGGCAATCCTGGTAGAGCAGGTGGGGGAGGTGTGATTCGGGATCACTCTGGTCACTAAATTAAAGGATACAGTCGAGCTTTGGGGACTACTAACAGTTTTACTGCAGAATTATGGGCTCTCAAAGATGGCCTCATCATTGCTAAGGAGTTGGGGCTTTGTAACTTGATTGTTGAACTGGATGCATTGAGTGTAGTTCATATGTTATCTAGTGAAAAGTCAAATTTGTTAATGGAACCTTTACTGTCTGATTGTAGGAGCCTGTACAGAGCAATCCCTAACAAACGAATACAACATGTGTATCGAGAAGCCAATCAATGTGCAGACGCACTAGCTAGATTGGGATCAAGTGTTGTTTCCTCTTTTGTTGTTTTTGTTGAACCACCGCCTGTGGTGGTCAGTTTGTTAGCTCTTGATGAGGCTGGCAATTTTTGTAACAGACTTGTTAGCAGTTAATTAAAGTTTCTAACCTTTCTCACCAAATAAAAAAAAAAAAAAACAACAACTTTAATGGTGTTGTAATATCCGATATTGAATTAAGTGTGAGTTTGGCATTTGATTATAAGCTAGTTTTTTGCTTATTTTATATATTATTTGTGGATTTCACACTACTTTTTATCTCAACTTTATTTTAAATAATTTAAGTTTCAAGTTTTTGGAATTAATTAAGTTAGTATTAGCTTTTTATCTCACATTAATACATTATGCAAATAAGATACTGAAAATAAACAATTCTCAAACAGACATAAAATATTTCATTAGAAAATGTCATTATAAAAAGATGTGATTTGCTCTCATTATAAAAAGATGTGATTTGCAATTTACACATAGAACATACGCTTGCAAATTATGTGGTGAAAATAAAATTGAATAATTAAGCTTCGATTTTGAAATTTGGGAAAACAAATTCTCTATCTCACTTTTTGTATCTCACTTTATGCACATCGTTGTTGTATTTGTACGCCATATGTTTGATATTTTTTTCATCTTAAACTTTGGTTATTTGATATTAGTAGCCCGTTGACTTGTAAAAGTATGGGCTTAATTCTTTTCAGCCCATTAACTTAGAAAGAGCCATGGATTTGAGTGCTTTCCCATTCATAGCCAATTCTGTGCAACAAGGGCTCTTATAGGACCTAATGGTTGTGTTGTCAAGGGTTAGAAAGCCCAAGGAGTTGCTATTTAACCCAAATGGGGTTGCCGGTCCTTTAGCCCAAATATGGGTATTTTAGTCCAAAGAATCGTGGGTTTTATACAAATTTGGTTTTATGGGTCGTCAAGCCCAACTTGAATTGTTTTCTGATCATCTAGCCCATCTTTATGTTACACTAATTAATTGGGTTCAAAAAAGGATTAAAGAAAGGAGTATTGTTATTTTTAGTATAAAGTCCAATGCACTTTGGTAGTCAATTGGGTCCCTGTGGGCCTCTCATGTATCTAGCTAACTCTTCTTCAAATGTAGAATTCAAGTGGGCATGCTTCTCAAAAAGACAAAAAAGAATACCCTTTGGTAGTGAATTGGGCCTTTGTGCCTCCCACACACACACATACGTGTGTAACTTGCTCCTTAAACTCCACAAACATGCAAAACTGAAATCATAACTTCAAATTACCTTTTTTTTAATGTGAAATTGTCATAATTTTAAATCACGATTTTAATTGTTGCACTCAGTGTATGTACGTAGCAACAAAAATTACCCAAAACTTAATTTATTCGGTTTAACAATAATTACCAATTGCCTCCACTTTGTGTGAAGGCTGTGGGAGTGTATACATGTGTTGAGACATTGCAACTTGAAAAGGATTTTTGAATGTCACTTGGCAGTCCTGCTAAAATTAATCTCTTAGATTGGCTGAGAATTAATTCCTACAACAATTTCTTATGCGTATAGACATCAAAATTTTATGATGCATTCACAACTGTCTAATTGATCATGATCAAATATTTGTGATCAAATTAATTTTCAATTGATGATGTGTCAACGGTGTACAATTAACAAATAAAATCAAGTCACATGTCAAGTCTTTGAGTCACCACCACTCACAACACATATCCAATCCACGTGACAACATCAAATGAAGAAAGCTGCATGACAACGTCAGGAGAAAAGACTCACATGGAATGTTTTTATTAAATACAAGACCAAAATTAAAGCCAAAATTGAATTTAAATTCAAAATTTGTAATTTACTCTTAATAAATGCTGAGAAAAAATTTCCAAATTAAGGACCATTGAGTTTCCTATAAATAGAAGCTTTTCATACACAAAAACAGAGAGAGAAAAACCTTACTGACACTCTACCAAAAGGGAAATTATTGTGTACTTCCAGAATACCATAAATGCATACTCCCTCCTTTCACATGAATGGTGGGTCTCACTAATTAAATTCGTGGTAGGACCCACCATTCATGTGAGAGAAGGGAGTACGTATTTATGATACTCCAAGAGTACCTAATAATTTTCCCTACCAAAATAGAGAGTCATCTCTAAGTCCAAAAGAGCACCCTTGCTCCCTTAAAAAATCAAGCTCATTCCTACTTCTTCAAATCAAAGTAGGGATTTTCCTTCAATTTAAATTGAGATCAAGCCAACGGCCCTCACATCAAATCAAGTACATTCAACTACTCATTCAACTTGGAGACATTAAGGCATGATTCAAGATCAAATTTCACAGCCCTTCAAATCGTAAAGTTTGTTAGAGATCGAATCAGAGGAGTTTCTTGTATTCTTTCATTTATAAAGAGTCACACAAAAAATTGTACTCACATATATACATATCAATATAAATTGATAATTTGTTACACTATTTCGTGATTGTGTGATTTATCTTTTACGAAAATTGTGTGTACACCAACCTCTTCAAATCTGGTGGAGCATGGTGTTTCCTCTAGGTATTTGGAGTTTGTGGCTACACAGGAATATATAGCATTGGTTTCAATCAACTTTTCCTTGTGTAATTGAGTTATTAGAATTCACAAGGGGATTTGGGTGAGTGATTTTTCTAGAGCTATTGGTATAGGTAGCTACTAGTGATGCTGCCGTGCTGCGAAGTTGTGATTGTGAGCTCTTAGAGATAGACTCCATTTGAGTAACCAGTTACAGATTTTAGCAGTGGAAGTTGAACTAGATGTTAAAGTAGTCATTCAGTTCTTTCTCAAAAAATAAAAAATAAATAAAAAAATAGTTATTCAGTTGGTTTCGAGTTCAACCTGCACTAACATAACATTAATTATACTCTCTTCTCTTATGGTTGATTACAGGAAATGATAATTTTACATCCTCAAGTAAGAGTTAAGCACTATTTCAGGGTGGCCAACAAATTTGCAAGTGCACTAGCAAGGTGGGGAACTAATCTTCAGCATGATTTTTTCTTTTTTGTTTATGAGTTTGAAAAACCTTCCCTATGACGTTCTTTTGCTTTTGAACTTCGACATTATGGGCATGTATTAGATAAGCTTTACTCAAGTTGTGCTTCTTTGTTGCTAATGCATTACCTTTTCTAACCAAAGAAAATATACAAAGAGACGTTTAATAGCTGACTTCTTTAAACAACAAAATGACAATTCCCTAATTTGTGTATATATATATATATATAGTCTTGGGAGCCAGGAGTGATCACTCTAGAAATGAAAGGAAAACACAGGCATTTGAGACAAATTTGGAACATTTATACTTAATTTGTACTTTTTATTTCCTCTTAGGCCATACATCAAATGATTCAAATCCAAACAATGATTCATAGAAACATCAAGAACTATATGAGCAAATCAAAACAGGGTTATTTTGAAAAGGAAAAAAAAAATGCTAGTCAACTGTATTAAACTAGCATGTGAGATTATCACCAGGAGAAACACCAAGTTGGTTACAATATTCTGTGTAATACTCAACACGTTTTTGAACTGTTGCAGGGTTTCCACCATCACATTCAAGGGCACCATTAATGGCTCGAATCGTTGCTCCGAACCCTTGACTTACGACTGGCCTAACAGACCTCATCCAATACCACAAGCCAGTCTTAAACGCAATAACTGGATCATTTGCAACGGTTTCAGGAGAGTTCAATCCATCGAACCCAATGCTGTTTCCTGCTGGTCCGTAATTGAAATTCCATGATAGTTGGATTGGTCCACGACCATAGTAACCCTTGTTGGGGTTGCATGGATATTGTGTGTTGGTCTCATCACAGTAGTCCTTAGAGGCACCATCTATCTCCTCTATGTAGCAAAAAACTGCAACAAGAAAATAATATTATTTGTGTTGTATTAGTCAGGGCAATTATATAGTTGAATTCAATTGAAAATCTTAAGTACAACACCTAAGTTTTACCCATATAATATTAGCTTTTGGTTTATGCATGTATTCTAATATTCATTGGTATTTAATGTACGTGATTATAAAAGTAAGAGAAAGCAGAGCAAGATCTTACGTCCTGTTTCATGTGCAACATTGCCAAAGAAAGCTGCAATCTCACGTTTAGAATCATCAACCGATCCAATCCTACCAAAGTTATCAAATGCAGTGAGAGCTTCAAGAAAAGCTGCTCGGGTATAGAAGTTCTTTCCAGCACAACTAGCATCAGCCTGATCAATTATCCCATTGAAGAATTCTTGTGTCACAATATCAGCCACTGAAACATCATTAGGTGGTGGTGAAGCATTGCAAGGACCTTGTTGACACCCTGTGCCACAATAGTCATCGCCAGTGCCACAATAGCCCCATTGGCTACAACATTGGTCTGAAGCACAACCACAATTTTGTGCCTTTGTGTAACTTGGCAAGGACCCAGCTAGGAGTCCCAATAGAAGAAGGGTTAGTAGGTTTTTTTTGGTGATAAGGGCTGCCATTTTTGGAAGAGAGAAATGAATGATGTGGAAATTAGAGTTGGGGGTTGTAGTATTTATAGTGCAAGTTAGAGTTACAAATTAATGTATTTAAAGCAAGTTGTTTGACTTTAAATTTGAACATGAAGTTCTAGATGGGCGTGTTTGGTACGTATTTGAGTGGTACTTTTATCCTTATTTTTTGTATGTGTGGGTGTGTGTGGACTTTGTGTATGGTCATTGGTCAGTAATGATATTTGGTCTCTGTTGTTGTCATAAAGGGTGTTTTGCGCGTATATTGGTCAAAATTTTCCACGGTCAATTCGGTGGTGCGCCTTCGCGTGGTGGCAACTGCATGTTATATTTTCCCTATTAACAATAAGATAGAGAGGACCAACCTTAGGACTATGCCACTTGGGTCCATTTAAAATTTTCATCTTTACATTTCAAATTGTATTGAACCGGCCAGATAAAGAGAGGTGAAGTTGTTTGTGGAACCCTAAAAAGTTCTTTGTGGAACCCCAATAGATTCACGGGTACGGCACAAGCTACACAACCCAATTTTGCAAGCATTAATGAGAGAGGACCAAACTTAGGACTATGCCACTTGGGTCCATTTAAAATTTTCATCTCTACATTTCAAATTGTATTGAACCGGCTAGAGAAAGAGAGGTGAAGTTCTTTGTGGAACCCTAAAAAGTTCTTTGTGGAACCCCAATAGATTCACGGGTACGGCACAAGCTACACAACCCAATTTTGCAAGCATTAATGAAATTAAACTATGATGGAAAAACAAAAACTTAGTTCATATATGTATATAATTATTTGGCTAACATGCAAAATGCACTCTCTAAGTTTTCCCAAAATTCATTTCAGTCTTTTAACTTTGTTTTCGTTCATTTCAGTCCTCTAAGTTTCAGATTTATTCAATTAAAAACTTTCCATCAATTTTTGTTAAAATTTTTTTAAAAGAAAAATGAAAAATATTCTTCAATCATTAATTTCATTTTTTTTTAATTTAAAAAACTTGAAGAAAAATTTAAAAAATTGAAAAATTAATCACAATATATAACAAAAATTGATGGAAAAATATTAATTGAATAAACATGAAAGTTGATTCTCAAAAAAAAAAAAAAATTGAAAGTTAAATGAATGAAATGAACGAATTAAAGGACTAAAATGAATTTTGGTGAAACATAGAGGCCGAGTTTTGCATTTTTGTCTAAATAATATTTCCACCTAAATTAATTTGTATGAGAGAGATCCAAATGTTTAACATCAGAATTTGCTTTGGAAGAAAAATAAAATAAAATAGAATCCAGATTTGTTTGGAGAGAGAAAAGGTGGAATTTGGATATTGCCCTCTAAAATTTAATAATAAAAAAATAATAATAATGGAATCTAGAACCCCAAAAACTTAATTTATTTGTAATTGACAATATTTTCTCAATACTACGTCCACAATATTTTCACAAAAAATTCTTCTAGGTGGTAGGTTATTGCTCGTTTTAATTTGAACTCACCACTTAAATTTTTTTTCCTGTCACGTAAGATTTATTGTAAAAATGTTGTAAACATAACATTTTTCTTTCCCAATTACCTATCTTTTTATGTTAGTCTTGATCAGAAATTTCAATATTTTAGGGAATGAGATTCAATGCACTACCTTTCAAATAAACAATATATTTTTAGCATCTCTAATTTAAACTTAAATAAATCTAATAAAAAATTGAGTATAAACTTTTTAAATAAGTAACAAGTATATATTTAATGAAGGATGTTGATATATATTTAATGACCGTTTTAAATCATAAATCATATACATGAAATATAGAATCAAGGAAAAGCAATTGAGATAATAATAATAATAAATAAATAAAATATCAACAACTATCAAGAAAACAGTGGGAGAAAATGTCAATCGCCAGTCACGTATTCACAAATTGACTAGATTACGTTGACCTGCCCACCCTCATTAAGTACAGGTAATTCACAACGTTAAGCTTAGGCATAATGATTTGACTCTAACAAAACGGCGGACAGTTCAAAACTTTATGGAACAGTTCTGTTCTCATTGACATTTATAATCTAGAAAATCTATCATTTTCTGTAATTATCTGTAGATTCTTATATAGGTGTAAGAATTGATATTGGTTGGAATTTTGATAGATATCCACATAATGAAAGTTTGTAATATTTTGTGTATGATTATGAAACCCTTGCTAGTAATGAACCAATGAGCAATGAGAATATTGAGAAATAACTCAAGTAAGATTTTTTTTTTTTTTTTTTAAATTGAACAATCTCACGCGTGTGATCATTGACCTGACCTACTTGAACTCGTAGTATTCAAGGTGTGAGGCACCATTAAATGCATTAAAGCTATCCATGTCGTAGCACAGCATTTTTTTACAAAACACACAATTCGAACCAAACAACTTTTAGACACGCAGATGTAATTTAGTCCAAGACTCCGACCAACGCACCATTCCCCCAAAGGCAGTAACTCAAGTAAGTTAATAGAACTGTAGAAATATCCTTATATAGTTGTACAAATAAATCAAAATTTTCTGAACAATTCAAGTTTTAGGAAAGAAAAATTAGGAAAATATACCCTTTTCTATTTATTTACTTTTTTTAAGGAGACAATATTAAGCACTTTTTTTTTTAATGTAAATACAGTAGTATTTTAACTTATAGTATCCACTCCATGATAATTACTCTTTATCATTAACGGCAATTGATTTTTGGTGTAAGTGGTTTGAATTTTAAAGTAAGAGTCTCATTTCTCTTATTCAAAAATAAAAAATAAAAAATATTGTCAATTTTCTAGATTGTAAGTCTAGAACCCACTATTAAGCCTCCGTTGAAACTTGACCTATTTTAAAAGTAAACTCAAAGAACATGCTCCAGTGCTATACTTCATATAGATGCAATAAGCCTCCTTTGAAGCTTGACTTATTTTAAAAGTAAACTCATTCATGAACATGCCCCAATGCTATACTTCACATAGATACAATTAGCTTCCTTTGAAGCTTAATTTCTTTTGAAAGTAAACTCATTCATGAACATGCTCCAGTGCAATAGTTCATATAGATGCAATTAACTATATATAGATACAAGGTTGATAGATGTTGTCGAGTTTATAGCAAAATATTTTATTTGATAAATATGATATTACATAGAAGAATAAACAATAAATTAGTGCATTAGTGAAATGACTGACTACCTTAACAAGAAGTTAAATAGAAAACGATGAAAATTTCCAGTTGAAATTCAATAATACATTCATGATGTTTAGTCATGAATCGAAGAAACAATCAAACAAGCTCTTGAACTAGCTTGAGTTTGTCTTTATAAACTGAACCAAATTTGAACACTTCTAACTGGGTGCCAAAGTCGAGCTGGGACTATACTCGAATTGAAAGATTGAACAAACCAAGTCCAATATTTTTTAATTCTTGACGACTTACTCAACTTGATTGCAGCACTAACTTATTCTAACAAAACATTTAATACTTGCTTGACTAGGTCATAGTGCAACCTAACTTCATCTAATAATACAAACTGTACAAAACAATTTGTGATTCCTGAAAGTGCTATTATAGGATATAAGTTTAACACTATTATTTTAATCAAATAGCAAAAAATATAGATCCATTGATGTTTAGTGTATTGTACAAAATGAGAAGATAAAATAAATAAAGTAACTTGTTGTAAAACTATATTAATAAATTTATGACTCCACCAATATGAATGCTCTTACTATGCTAAAAGTAGAAGCTTATCAAATGAACTGAGTTATAACTTATAGTATAATTTGACTTGAAAAAAATATTTTGTTTATATCATTTATATATTTAGTAAATAAAGTAAAAAACCAAACTCAAACCAAAATTTTGATACAATTATTAAAAAAAAATCCCTAACTCAACATTATAATGTGTTTATTATAACGTGTTTATGAACAAGTTCAAGTATAGCTAGATTAAAGTATATATAACATTATTTGTGTGGCTGCAAGAATATGATTATATAAACTTAGATTGAATTGTTTGAGATCAAATTATTATTTGTAATTTATTGTGAAATATAAATATTAACTTTTAATGACACGTGGTTAATCTAAAATTTATAAGTTCATTAACAAAAATTGGTTTATCTAATTAATTCAAATAATCTAATTTCATCTATAATTCTTTACTAATGGTTAGCATAGATTTGTGAAATTATTAATTAAAAAAAAAAAAAAAAAACCATAAAAGCTTGTTTTACAAGACAATTAACATGTAATTTCATTTCATGATAAGCTCAAACTCAACTTGTCTACAGCCCTATTAAATAATATAATAAGAATATCTATATCTTCCATTCAAAAAAAAATATAATGTAATAAGAATAGCTTTCCTAGATTCACAACCGTTGTAAAATATCCACTTTTCTCCCTGTCATCAGAGTACTGCATAGTCTGCATGCACCTCCTCCTCAAGCATTGACCCATCTTGGGGCTCATATGATCCATTTTTTACTCTCTCCGCTTCCAAAACTACAGTGTTGATCATAATTCCTCTTGTTTGCTTTTCTCATTTTCATATCCTGATGCCCTCCCACTCCTCCCAATTAAAAATGGTTCTGGCGAGGAATTATCATGATGCATTTCTAGACCTTGATAAGATCGAGCTGCAAAAAACTCCGGTCCAGATTTAGCTGTTCCTTTGATTGCAGACTTTGGATTGTCACGCAATTGCAGAACCTTATCTGTTGCATTGGCTAAAGCAAGAGTCCCCTCATTGTCTTCCCCACCAATCTCTTCTGTAAGTAAATAACTAATAAATTCAGATCCCATGAAATATGGTAAATATCCAATAAAAGATTCGTTCAACTAATCAACTTCGTAGGTCAATTCAACAATTCAAAGTCTTAGATTGCTGTATACCAAAAACAAAAAAACTATGGATGATAATGAACACACAAATGACACTTTAAATAATATATATATTCTTAGTAAATTGAAGCAGCGTTCAACACATACCATTTGGTAGAACGGGATTCCTGTAGAAAATCATAGCTTTTTGACTATATTTCATTTTTATTTATTTATGTTGTATAAATCATCTCAACAGAAAAATATGCACATTTCGTTCAATAACAGTAAAACCTAAAATTTCAATTGAGTGAATTGAAATTTCCATCAAAGTAATTAGTTCATACACTGATATTTTATTTGATTGACATTTACACATCCATGTATATTTCACCTGAAGTGTAACTTACCATTTTTAAGCAATTTTCCATTGAGGGAAACATAAAATCATAGAATCAACCAATTAGACTAGATCCCTTTTTTTTTCTTTTATAAAAACTTCTATTTGACATTCACTGTAAACGATATCATACTCGTTACAACAAACCAAACCAAAGGAGAGAGATAACTACCTTGCAGATCAAAATCTTCTACATATCCACCATGGAAAAAGGAAAACCGTGCTTCTGACCCATTTCTCACTTCCACTGGACATGAATTAATCAAATCCCGGAATTCCATTACATATTCTCCTGTCCACTGACTTCCTCTGAATCATAGAAATTTTAATATTTTAACAATTAAGGTTAAAGAGAGAAGGGCTAGAAATAAACTAACTAACAAACCTTTTTTTTTTTTTTTGATAAGTATAAACTAATTAAAAAACATGAACGCTAATATACAATGTTTCCCTATAGCCCATATATTACCATTCCTAATTGTTTTGGTTCTAGACAAATATCCACCCCAAGAATTTACTGACATTTCTATTGTTTCATCACTAGTCACTCTACTCTAAGGTAGTGTTTGGATCTGGCTGAAAACTCACACGTCTGGCGTTTCAGCATTTTTTTTTTTTTTTTTTTAATCCAGTGCCTCTTGCCCATGAACAGTGCATTTAGGCCAATGAACAGTAAATTATTATTTTTATTGTTTTCAATTTTCAGCAAAATAAGCAGTATCGAAACAGACCCTAAATCATATATCAAGAATGCATTTAGATAGCCTGATATGCAAACTAGGGAAGCTGATTGAGAAGATAAAAGACAAATTCAAAACTATCACCAAGGCAATGGAGGACAACTTTAGAAGATCATAAAATCAAAATGAAATATATGGAAATAAAATGATTAATGATACTCAGAAGCATCAGTAGAGAAAGCCTAAAATCAGCTAATCTCAGTTTCAGTTCAAGCAAAAAGAAATATAAGGGTGACAAAACACGAAAGCTGATTGGGATAGGCATTATTCTAGCAATAATACCAAACTAATTAAGTTAGAAGGAGAAGGGGTCTGGAATCTACTAGAAAATGGAGGAACTTTATGGAGGACTATTAATAGAGAAGTTCTCCTATTATCCATAGGAAAAAGGAAATATAAATTTACTCCTTTTTTTTTTCTTTTGATAAATAATAAACATTTTATTGTAATAGGGTGAAATTCATGCACCTTGGATGAGTACGCAAATTACCTAAAAGAATTTTAAATTATACTTGTATATTGACTAAGACAACATTAATCAACTCAAAACTATGTCTCTTAAAAACATTAAAGAAAATTAAAAACCAGAAATCAGGATTCAGTTCAACCAAAAAAAAAAAAATTGTCTCCTAAAATCATGTTTCCTTCAAATAATAGCTGTCCGCATGCCTTATTTACAATACACTGTGGGGCCCACAAATCATTCTTTGTTATTGGTAAGTTACACATGCATCCAGCAGGTCTTGAACCCACAACCTCAAATTCCACCTTGCTCTTACAAGGTATAAAGGTGTCTCATTTGAGCTAGAAATCATGCCAAGTCTATTACAAGAGGAGTTGCCATTTATACTAGGAAGAGTAAGATGCTCTATATACTTGTACAGAATCACAACGTAAGACTTCTCCAATGCTAGAAATTCATTTATTGAGCCACTCCCTGGCCTTGCATTGGAGAAGAATGACCAATGAGATTCTGTACAAAGTACATAGACCCATAGAGCATCTAGCTCTTCATAGTTAAAGCAATCAACTGATTAGATGCAGACCTCCGAATTAATACCTTAAAATAGATGCATCTTACATGAGAAACATGAAAGGAAAGTCAAGCAGTTAATTATAGTGTTAGGGTAACTGAGGTTATTGTCATCCTTTGCATGATGGCCTGTTTTCCTAATGGTCATTGTGTCCAGAATATTAATTCAAACCAGATTTGAACTATTCAGCTTTCACAATTTACATATTATAAAGTTTTAATCTCTACAGCAAGGACAAATAATTACACCCAAAAAAAAAAAAGCATTTTATTTTGATATAGTTCATAAAAGACTCACAACCCATAACTTAACCCAATAAAGTAAGAGGTAATTATTTTAGTTTGTTTATTCAGAATCATTAGATACAGACATAACTGCAAAGCATTTTCCACACAATACCTGTTAAAAGCTAGCAAGGCTTCAAATGGAGTAATAACCGGAGATAAGTATTCTTTGCTCTCCAGAAGAGCAGTTTGGGCACAGGAGACAAAAATGAAAACATCACACTGCCACAAATGGATATTTTGTTAACAAAACTATCATATTCCAACTTCCATAACAGACAAGCAGGCAGAAATCAACTTGCACATATCAAAGTTCACCTCAGGAAAGTTGGCAAGTTTAGCAGGGTTTGGCTTTCCCATAACAAGAGTATAGGCCTTTTTCCCTGCAGCTGTGATCAGCTCTTTCATCTGATGAATCATATGTAGGTAACCAGCTGCATCAACAGTTGCAGGATGAATAATTACAGTGGTAGATATGCATGAATCTCAACATTATTGAATTTTCACCATACTATGACAAATTATGTTATAACAATATAAGAAAAATAACACAACAAAAAGAATTTTATTTTTTATGTCCTAAACTACCAGACCAATAAGATTGTCATGCTTAAACTGAAAATGGAATATTGACGGATCTTACCAAATTTTTTAATTTCAAGTTCTCTGGATTAATTAAGAGCCAGTTCACCAAAGAAGGAGTTAAGGGTTCAAATATAGCAAACAACCATGTACACACACACAATGACATGAAATCACCCCAGAACAGAAATCAATGTCAATCTGACAACCCCATCAATATAACAGTATCAGAATTTATCAATTGATAAAAATTAAGAAATCATATAAATCAATAATGAAGAAATGAAAAGAAGTCTAACAACAACTTAGTTCATCAAAGATCAACTTTATTAGCCTTTAGGCATAAAATACATGACTTAAAAAAAGGGAAATACGTTTACAATTCATGAAACATGCTTAGAACGAAAAAAAAAAAAAAAATCTGAGTTAGCAAACTTTACACAACAAACACTCATACAAACCGATCTCACTCAATCCCACAAAGGAACTTACCTACACCAAGAGTTCCCACCAAAATGCCAATGATATTGGCATCCTTTGCTTTTTCCACCAGGTAATATCTGCATGCATCATTCAAACAAAAAAAAAAAAAAAAAAAAAAGTGCACAACATAAATTGAACAATAGGTACAAGTGAATCAATAAACTTTTAAGGAGAAAAGGAGATAAAAGTGATAAAAGGGAGGGGGGAGCGGTGCGTAACAATTGCATTGCATATCATACCGGCGCTTAAGAATTCTTTTCTGTTGAGATACATCCGTCACCAAACAATTCTCTGTTGCATCATATCTGACTAAAACAAACATCACCAAACATAAAGCAATGATTAATTATGAAAAATAGAAAACAATAAACACAACTGAAAATATGCTAACACATACTAGAAGCTACATGGAAAATGGAAAATCAACATATAAACACTCAAAGTATCTCCACAAGTGATTGTTTGATATTGCTATTAATTTCTCTAACTAACGAATTTTCAATTATAAGAAAAGCAATAACAATGATGGGAAATACTTAAGACATATGCTGGATGCAGAGAGTGGGAAAATTATGTGCAATTATACAGCTTGAATTCACAAGAAAACACTTGATGACCAGTAGTGGAAAGGAAACAGGTTAAGTTTCAAATACACGCAGATGAGCATTGTAACAGTACTTCAAGGGTATGTGCAAATGTTTGTGCATACCACATATGAGCAAGCTGCAAGCCACAATAAAATATGGATGAATGTGCATGTATACCACATATGTGCAGCACGTTACAAATAGTAAAAAGGAAAAACTTTATTTTAGCAACACTTATAGGCTCATAAAAAATTAATCACAATGCTAGTAAAAAGAACGACAAAAATATCTCCACCCTCAAAACTTTGTCAACCTTATGGGTGGAGCAACATGCTGGGATCTGAGGTATACAAACACTCAAATACATTGTGAATATCAGGAAATTATCATTAGGAACATAGAACACACATCACAACAAACACACACATAGTGAGGGACATAACAATTTATCTACCTATATCACAGCCATTAAATGTCATCACAACATTTGCAAATGCTGAATTGTCAGAACCAATCCAAAATAGCAAGTAGTCCTCCATTCTCTGTCCGTCAGGTATACTCCAGGTCAAGCCTCCAATACTATAGCTATTAGCTGGTCTTGTCCCACAAGTGCTATTATCAGCACAGTCACTAGCTGGTCCCACATGCCCATTGGAGTTGTTATGATCATCAGATGGATTCATAACAGAACACTTCACATCAGCAAAATGGATTTCTGATTTAGATTTGGATTGAGATAACCTTGATTCCTCTTCCAGTGCTTCTCTAATATGCTTTATCGAATGTGCATATTCCAGCCCATAAAGGACCTGCATTTGGGAAGTTAAACAAATAAAATTTAAAACAAATTTATGCAATAGGTCTTCCAGGAAAAAAGAAAAATCAAAAGAATAAGTTATTACATAATAGAGAAAAAAGTATGTGATGTAAGTAGAACACTCATTATTAAAGTACTGAAAAATTCAGAACAACCACCCTAAATGTTAATGACAAATAATGCAATATCTTATCAAAATCGTGGCTCCCTTAGCCTAATAATCCAGTTGACAGTATATTGCAAACAAACCACGTTTGTTGATCTCTATATTTTAAGAGGCACACAGTTAAATCATCAACATCTGCAGCATATCATTTCAATACTCACTGGTAAATACAAAGCACGTGTAAAATAATGCATCAAAGGTGCTAGCTAGCATGTGAGTGAATTATCCATTGTGTTGTAACAAAGACCTAGGATTGTTTTCCACATACTTATAAGAATTGACCATTTTCCCAAGTATGTCAATCCTTTAAAATGTCCATCATAAGTTCAAACAAAGAATGCATACCAGCAACGATGTTCATAAACACACCACCAAACCTTTACACTAATTAATCCCATACAGTAGCCACTATTCAGTTGACTTGAACCTTTCTTTCTATGCAAAAACAAATTGTTTCAACAAGAATACCATCAGACTGGCCTGCTCTTCCCAGTTTCAAATGCAGCTATATGTATCTGAAGTGTGCAAAATATTATGAACCATATGAAAGTAAATAGTGAGATAAACATTTACAGTTTTCTTTCACATTTTGATGAGTAAAAGAGGTCAACTCAGAAAGATAATAAAGCAAACATGAGGCACACATTGTCAACTCTGACATCCATTTATTGCAATGAAAAGGCAAACATTTCAAATTTATTTCTATACCACAACACGCTTGCCATTGGTCAAAGCATAATTTGAAAGACCTTCAACACAATTGGACACACTAATGGAAGCCTTTCCAAAAACAAAGAATGCTGGAAGTGTTGTTGTCCTGCAAACAGAAAAGAGGCCTTTAATAGCATAGCATGTGAAGTATTTTAACAGCAAAGAAAACTACATTGCTAAGCCAACTTTGCAGAATTCCTAAATTCAATGAAAAAATATTAAGAGAGAAAACCTAAGTTCAAATCCCTATACCATAATTAACATTGCCAATGAACATAAACAAATAAATCTAGATCATATCTTACTCCCTTAACACCATAGACCTTAAAGCCTAACCCTGCCGCAAAGGATTCAATGGCCTTCACTAGTCTCAAGCTCTTTGATTCATTACATCTAACTTTCATTGATTCAGGTCCCCAGCAATTTCTCAATATCAATATTACATCCTACCACTTTATTTCCTGGCTTTAATTCCTTCTCTTCCTGATTTAAACTCTTTGCAACTCAAACTATCAGTAAAAATTGTTTTTGATGTTTTAGATTTAGTACATGAATTTTTTTTTAAGTGATTTTTTGGCTGCAAGAGGAGGGAGAGGGGTTTGATACATGAAAATTGTTTGACAATTAAATGATGGTGCTGGATGCTGGCAGGCAGGAAATAATCCGGAACACATGTTTTAAGAAGACAAGAGTAGGCCAGAGGACACAAGGAAAAGATTATCAAGAATGGCAAGACATGAATCTCAATTTCACAGTTCTGAAATAGGTGGGCCTCAGTAGCAAGACTTTCTTCAATCCAATCATCATAAACTCCTTAATGCAAGTTTAAATTAAGGTGCCAAAAATGCCAATACTAAGGATAGCATGTTTCTGCAAGATTTTTACTCACAAGATTTTTCTCTAATAAGAAAAATGCAAAAATGCAATTAAATTTTGTTTCCCTGAACTAATTGAGACCCATGACCTCAACCTCCATCTTGCTCTTACAAGGGGAGGAGCAACTATTTAAGTTAGTACTCATTGACTACTTTTTGATTGTAGTTGAGATGCAAACATTCAAAATAAATAATCATACATTATCAGCAATTTCAGTGATGAATGTTTATTTTAGATTCCTGTTACTCAAGCTTTGCGTAAAAGATATGGAATATGCATGATTCTTTTCCCGTTTACATTAATATCTTACACACAGCCTCAGAAATTTGCAAATAGATTACCCAAATTTGTTAACAAGTACTCACGGGCTGAGACACGTATGTCCATAATGTACAACACACTCAGCATCGGCATGCAATGCTCCAACCTCATCTACGCAGCAACTACCAAATGTTGTGTCTGCCATCACAAATAATCTAACATCTTTGTTGTTGTCTCCACTGTTTTCAGTACTGCATTTTCTCAGCAACCGTAGTTGTTCACGCAGAGCTCTCACCACTCGCGTGGAATCCTTCAATAAATCATCTGGAAACTGAAATTCAAACAAAATGCAGTTGGATTTCGACTAATGAGCATTGAAAGTCAGCCCTAAACCTCTCTCTTTGGCCACTGATAGAAATTTAGGAATAGAATTTGAAAGTAATTTCCGAATGAAAAATTGAAGAAATTCACTGAAACTAGTAAATTAAACGCATTCAAAATTCACTCTTTCAGTTACAGCAATTTTTTTCTTTTCCTTTTCTTCAGTTTCTCAGCAAACAAACAGAGAATGAAGAAACAGAATTTCAATAATCTCTTTGAAATCAACTGAAGCAAGTAAACTAATCACATTTAAATTTCACTGACACAGTAACCCTTTATTCCTTTTCCTTCATTTTCTCAGGAAACAAACAGAGAATAAGGAAATAAAATTTCCAAAATTTCTCCAGAAACTTTGAAGAAAGCAACCGAAACTAGCAAACTAATCAAACTTAAATTCTCACTGACACACAGTAACTTTCTATTTTCCTTTCCTTCAGTTTCTCAGCAACCAATCAGAGAATAAAGACACCGAATTTCTGCAATCTCTCTAAAAGCTTCTGTTATTATTATTTTTTTTTTCCTTTTGTTCAGTAAATTGTTTCCAATTCCATTAACACAAAAGAAAATTATATTTTCCTTTCGGTTTTCTCGGAAACCAAACAGAGGATTAAAAAACGAGAGATAATTTCTAGGGTTTTAGGAAGTATCATTTTTTTTTTTTTTTTTGTGGGGTGGTTTGTTCAGCGTTACCTGTAAAGCGACTCTGGTGAAGTTGCGGGAGTAGATGAAATCGGCAGTGGGGGCAATTTCGTAATTAGATTCCAAGTCCATGGCCGAAGATCAAGTTGAGCTAGCTGCTGCCTCTGCTAGGAGAGAATTGTTTCTAATGTATACATGCAGAGGATGAACATGGCGCCAGGAGAGATTGATTCGCTTGGGCTTCCGGTTCTCGGCCCAAACTTTTGGGCCCTCTTTGTTTTTTTTTTTACAGGGTATTTGGTATAAAATAGAAGCCCAAAATTTAAATTAAAATACAACATAAAAGAGTGAGGAGGCTCAAACGCTCCGTCTGTTTCAATGTTTCCAATTTTACCATGTTTGTTTTACGGTAAAATATTTCACAGCCAAACAAATCAACTAAAAAAATTTATGTAAAGTATTTTACAGCTCAAATTTTGGGAAAATATTTTACATTTGTTAAATCCAGACTTATCACTCCCGCAATTACTTTCGCGATAAAACTCTTCCTCTCGGATATCTCTCCAAAAAAATCCAGCCACCCTCTCAAATTTCTCTCCAAAAAACCCAGCCACCTCCGGTCCCCTCTCCCGCCAATCTCCGGCTCCAAGATCCAAGGCACCACCGGCCAACTCCAATGATTTGGTTGTGTGAGATTTTTTTTTTTTTTTGATGATTTTGCCACTGGTTGTTTGATATAAGTTAGGGTTTATGATTTTCAGATCTGGGTTTTTTTTGGGGGGGTGGGGGGGGTTTATTTATGTGTGGTTGTAGAAAATTTTCACAAATTGTGGTTTTGGTGATTTGTCACTTACCTTCTACAAAAGTAGTAGGAGGAAACCTTTATGGAGGTGCTTGTACCAGGAATGGAATGCCTTTGCCAAGCAACAATTATATTGAGTTGAATTCTGCTGGTTCATGGTCTGTAGACTGTAGAGTTAGTATTGAATACTGTTATGGTGTTGGTAGTGAAGGTCAAAACTGGAATGGAATGATTGAAGTAGTTTGACTTAAGGGTGGGAGTCAAAACTCAAAGGGATTTTAACTTTTTCCTTCCGTCTTCTCTTATCTTTCCCAAGCAGTAGGAATAAGCATTGTTCCAGAGGCTACATGTATTAAAATTATGCCAAAGTGATGATTTTGCTAAGTTCATCATGCAGAATAGTAGCTGAACTCTGCCACTTCAGCCTCTAATCTGGGGAAATCGGGGTTTGGGTTTAATATAAAAGGGCTAGAGACAAGTACAGTTTGCTAGTGGGAATTGTCCGGAATAAAATTAAGAGTTTAATTGACTTATAATTTGTTCACAGATCTGATTTAATGTAATCTTTAGATTGATGGGAGAGAGAAAGATTAAAGTGGCAAGTCAGAGTAATAGAGAGGATGGTAAGGAAATCATATCATACCCTGAGCAGTCAATTCTTAATAATCTATCTACCACATACAGTCAGTTACCTTGGAGGTTCATTGGACCAAATGGTCTTATTGAATTGAACAAGGGCCAAAAGACTAGTTTTGGGGTACAGTTGTGCATAATTCTTCTCTAACCAGCCCATTGCTACAGCATCAATTGAGCTTAACCATTCATTTTTTATAAGTATAGAATTTTATCCAGCCAACTCCAATTTCTTATTGTTATACCACTCAAATAAAAAATGTGGCTGGAATTATGATGATGCAAGGATCCAACAGTTAATGGTCATTTTGTGGTCATTGTTTTGATTGTATGATGCAACCTATTGCTAGCCTGAATGTTACACATTTTTGCCTAAATCAATGAATATATATATATATATATATTCATTGAAAGGTTAATTAGTGATATGCTTAATATAATTGTGTGCTTGTCTCCTTGTTTTGATCAATTGCTTATTGCACAAAATTCTGTGCACTAGCTAATTACACATTTCCTCCACAGCTTTCTACAACAAAAGAAGTTTACAAGATGATTTACAAACTTCAGGTTTTTAACCATCGGTGATGTCTCAGTACAATTTATCATAGTATCCCTTAAACGATCATGATCAATGTTATTCATTATTTTGAACTTGTGTAAGTAGATTCAACCTTTTTAGCCATTGGTGATGACTCAGTACAATTTTAAATTTTTACCGGTTTTTTTATTTCCATTTTACGTTGTGCCAAACGCTAGAAAATATTTTACACAACATTTTCATATACACTGCCAAACACTGTAAAATGAAAATATTTTCTAGCAAATATTTTACTTGTAAAATATTTTACCTTTGCAAATATTTTACATTGAAACAAACGGAGCATAGGGACAAATTATAATAAGGTCAAAATAATAAAAACTAAATTCTTGAAGAATATACAAATTTCATTTTAATTAAATAAAATAAAGTGTTATAAAAATAAGTTTTTTCTTTTATAATTCAATAATTGAGAGATAGGAAGATTTGAAAATCTTTTAGATATCTCTATTAAAAAAATTAGGAGATGTCAATCAGTTGAATTACAAAACTTTAACATAAAAAGAAGCGTTAAAAGTCTCATGTTGTAATTTTTTTTTAAAGTAAAGTCTCATATTGTAGTTAACTCTTATTTAAAACAAACGGAGCGTAGGGATAAATTATAATAAGGTCAAAATAATAAAAACTAAATTCTTGAAAAATATACAAATCTCATTTTAATTAAACAAAATAAAGTATTATAAAAATAAGTTTTTTCTTTTATAATTCAATAATTGAGAGATAGGAAGATTTGAAAATATTTTAGATATCTCTCTTAAAAAAATTAGGAGATGTCAATCAGTTAAATTACAAAACTTTAACATAAAAAGAAGCGTAAAAAGTCTCATGTTATAATTTTTTTAAAAATAAAGTCTCATATTGTAGTTAACTCTTATTTAAAACGAAGTTTCATGTTATAGTTAACTCAGTTTCATGTTATAGTTAACTCTTACTTTATAAATAAAATGATATTTTAACCATAAATATTACATATTAAAAACGAACAAAGAAATTAACAGATTCTACAATTCTAATATTTTGGAATTTTGGAAGAAGAAGTTAAACCTATTCCTTTATAAATAACACACTCCTTCTTAAGAGGAAAATAAATAAATAAATAATACACATTCAAGTATTATAAATAATTGAAACGATATATTTTCTCCAAAATTAGTTTTAAAATAAATAAATTGTTAAATATCTCTCTATTTCGCATGGGCGGCTTGTAAGCCATCCACCCTAACTCTCTAGGGTAGGCAAGAGCTATTCATTGAGGGTGGAAGTTCAGTCATTCAATTAAGGCATTGTCACTTCGGTCTCTACCATTTTCTTCCATAAATAGGTACTTCAAGAGACATTGTAACATATAGATTGAAACGAAAAAAACACTGAAAGATAAATAACAAAGACATATATATATATATATTCAGTGTTATAAATAATATAACATGTTGAATAACCACTAAAAAGGAAATAATTCATATATAATCTTAACTTCAAATTTTTTTTTCTTGTCTTTATATTTCTTTTAGGGTAGATTTCATTCTTCTACTTGGACTAATACCAGGCAAGTCTAGGGCATTTCAAAACTAACCAATTTGATCCCTAAAAGAGAAAAGAAAACTAACTAATGGGCCTAATAGTGTTTATTGTTTATGGACTAAGTTGGGTTTAAAGACCAAATTTGTCAATTTTAAAATATTTAAAACTCCGTTGGCATTAACCCAAACCTCACAACAAGCTAATGAATTCCAATTAGCTCGATTGATAAAGTTTTTAATAATTAAATAAGAGATTTAGAATTTAATTTCCACCTACACCAAAAATCGATTAGTGTCTTGATATGATGATAAAAAACTATCATCAAAAGCGGATATCCTAAATTGAAACTCAGTTGGCATTAACCCAAACCTCACAACAATCTAATGAATTCCAATTAGCCCGACTGATAAAGTTTTTAATAGTTAAATAAGAGATTTAGAATTTAATTTCCACCTACACCAAAAATCGATTAGTGTCTTGATATTATGATAAAAAACTATCATCAAAAGCAGATATCCTAAATTGAAACTCTCCTCCTCAAAAAAAAAAAAAAGAGAAAAAAAGAAAAAGAAAAGAAGGAGCTAACGAAAGTTACCATTTATTTTATTTTATAACATAAATAAATAAATGATATGATTTATTGAGCATTTGAGCTTATATAAAAGAACTAGAGCTTTCTAGAAACCCCATATTAAAAGGAAAGCGAAAGCCCAAACCCAAACCCAATAGTAAAAAACAGGTCAGGCGATGCCGGCCTGTTCACCTACCTAATCCACCGTCTGTCTTTCCTCTCGTTGTCTCCTCTTCTTCTCCTTCTCCCTCTGCCCCTCACTGTCTTCGGCAAATCCAACGTCCCAGAACATACAGTCAGTTCTCGCTTCTCTCTCTCTCTCTCTCTCTCTCTCTCACGCATACTTTACATATATTTTTACATATCTGTGTGTGCGCCCTTATACATACAATGTCTAGGATATCATATGTAAGTTCACAAATTTCTGGGTTTTCAGTTTCAGTGTTCTTTTGGTTATTAGCTCAGTTTTGGGTCTTTTGGAAACCAATTCCCTGGTGAACCAAAAATATAACAGAACCCTGTATTTAGTTTAGCCAATATTATTGATCTATTTGTTCATCAAACTAGCTTATCACTCTTAATCTCGGTCTCTCAGTCGGGTTAGGTTGGGATTTTAGGGGGTGGGTTTCTCTTATTTTTTGATTTTACTGGGATGGTGTTACCGTGTAAGGGTTTTTTTTTTTTTTTTTTTTTTTTAAGTTTCTGGACTTTTTTGGGCAAAATGATGTAGTTATGGCAACAGTGGAGTGGATGGCAAATGACTGAAATGAAAGAAGACAAACTTAGAGGACTGAAATGAAAAATAGTGAAACTTAGAAAGTGAGTTTTGAACATATGTAGGATATCATATGTTAACACAAAAGGGGTAAAATTCCTTCTTGTTTTTTTTTTTTTTTCTTTGAATTAGTAATTTGCTAAGACATTAGGACCCTTTTGGTTATAAAAAGAAAAGTGTAATTTTTTTTTTCAATTGTACTTCTTGTTATGTTTAATACCAACTTTGTTTATTTATTTGAAAAGGAAAAATGGGGTTGTTAGGAACATGAATATGCATTGATTCCAGATTGCTTTTACCTTTTAAGTTTTAACTACTTATGTATTGAGTTCACACTTCAAAATGCAGTTTCTGGGATTTTTGTGTGACCCTAGATTTGCCGGGTTAGTGGCCAACCCTAACTAGTTTGTTGAGGGTCCATAGCCGAACCCTAAATTTTGTAACTAAGGCTTGATTGTTGTTGTTGTTGTTCTGGTTTTGGTGGATTAGGTATGTTCTTTATTTATGTTGTTAACAGATTAATCGGCTATGTGATATGCTATCCAATGGTAATTGGTTCTACTAAGTAACAAGAGTGTTGACTCATTCGAATTTGATCCTCTTTGTGCTTATGTCAACTTGATTATATTTATACCATATTGAATTGGACCTAAAATTGTTATTATTATTGTGCTGTGATCACATTGCCCTCTTCTGGGTTAATTTCTGTTCATTCTAGGACATTGCCAATTTGCCTTTGATGTCCAAAATGGCAGTTATCATTTTTTATTTATGTTGGTGGAGGAATTGTGTATGGAATGTGTTCTGGTTTTTTTTTTTTTTCATGACATTTGGAGCCTGGTGGTGTAGGTATTGAAGCTTAATGTGTAATTTACAAAGCATCTGAACGCTTTGAAGAAGTATGAGCACCACGCAGATTACTGCCTACCAGCCTAAAATATGTGTCAGACTTATACCACATTCATATCACCTCCCTTCTAATCCATGTATTTTACCCACCCTTCCTAAGCGTGTCCCTAGGACTTCCTTGAGCACAAATGTAAATGCATCACGTCACCAACAATGTGTGCCCGTCTCAAAGTACCAGCAAAGCATGCCTGTCTGCTTGTTTGGTGGTAAAGAGAAAACGGGAGGTGAAAATGGGGTAAGAGGTCTTGTTATATTTCAATTCATTGGTGCTAATTACTGGACTATGTTAAGGTTAAATTTCCAAGTGCTTAGAAAAATCTATCCAAGTTGCTGATAAAGACTTTGATGTGCACTCAAATGGCTTTAATCCATTTCTCTAAATCACCTGCGAATTCTCTTTAAAATGCTGTGCTAAAGTAATTAGTTATGTCATTATGGTGCATTTCGTGTTGTGTCAATCGGTTATTTTTGTTTTGGGCTGATCTTTTGTTCTCTTTGGGATATCATAAGGAAGTCCTGTTTAAAATAGGTCTCATGCATAAAGAAATTTATTTTATTATTATTAATATCCAGTGAATATCAGTCAGAACTTTCACTCCTGGTATACATTAAACCATATTTTATTACTTTTATTATTATTGGTGCAATAACTTCTGCTGTTTACACTTATCAAAAAAAAAAAACTTCTGCTGTTGTCGCTTGTCCAGACCTTATTTTTTAATATAAAAAATTCCTTATTTTATTTGTCCCCTTAACATTTCTTTGAGATGGCTTCTCCTCGCATTTAAGATGAAGCTTCAATTATTAATATATTATCTTTCTACTTATAAAAAATTAATTGATATTACTTACTGTATATTTCATTATATTGTTTTCATTGTTATATTATTTTTCCAAAGCAAAGTTCAAGAAAATATTTTGCTGCCAGAATTGGTGAAGGGCATTTGTCAGGGATGCTTTATCATGCTCCGGTATTGTTAGAGTCATTGGCCCTGTTATGCAATCAGAGTGAAGGAGGGAGGATGAGATGTTCACTGATATCTTCATTCGAGGATTGTATCTCATAATAATTTGATCCAGAAAACTGCATTCACTTGACTAAACTTCTCAAATGCCTGTAGGGTTCTCCATGGAATGCTTTTCAGAATATTTTGGGAAGGTTTAAGGGAAAGTCTGTGGAAGATGTGTTACGGCAGCAGATTGAGAAGAAAGAATTCTATGATGATGGTGGCAAAGGCAAAAAGCCTCCATCAGGTGGTGGGGGTGGTAATAGTGGGGATGGTTCTGGTGAGGATGAAGGCCTTGCTGGAATCGTTGATGAAACTGTGCAAGTGATTTTGGCAACTATGGGCTTTATTTTTATGGTATTAACCTCTCTCTCTCTCTCTCTCTCTCTCTCTCTCCACCCCCCCTCCCCCCCCAACCCCCCACCCCAAAAAAAAAAAAAAAATCCAATGTCAAAACTCAATAATATTGTTCACAGCTAGCATGATAACATTAGCTACAAAGTACTTATCAAAAAACAATTCTTGAAGAAAAATACTAGATAAACCTAAAGAATTACAACTTGTCAAAAATTAATAAAAATTAACTAGAAAGCATAACTAAATAGTATGAGTTACTATTTTGTGCTTGGTATGGTGCTTAAATGTTGGCCCAGAGTATGTGGAGGGTCAAATTTTAATGCAACCTATATTATTGCACGCATTGCTGCCTGAAAAATGAAGAGTATTACAATGTCCAAAATAAATCTGATTAATAACTAGATTAATCAGATTAATTATATTATTGTTGTTCTAGTGATGTTTTAATGTGTTATCGTTCCAAAAAAAAAAAAAAAAAAGTGATGTTTTAACGTGTTTTCAACTTTGAAGGGATCTAGTTTGTGCTAGTTGTATGCAAGTGCTATTGATTAACAATTTTAGCTCATTGGTTTCACTGCAGTATGTTTACATAATCAGTGGTGAGGAGATGGCTCGGCTAGCAAAGGACTACATCAAGTATTTATTTGGAGGAAGTCAGAGCGCTCGTTTAAAGCGTGCTATGTACAAGTGGGGAAGGTTCTACAAGAAGCTGACCGAGAAAAAGGTAGTTGATCCGTTTTGGTTGGAAAAGGCAATTATCAACACCCCAACTTGGTGGGATAGCCCGGAAAAGTACCGACGTCTCTATAAGTCTTACGTAGAATCAAATTCTGATAAGCAATAATGAGTTCAGTTGTATCATACTGCCTGGCCTACCTCCAGAATGTTGCATGTTCTGCAAATGTTGCAAGATGGTATCCAATTTTTTGGTAAATTTTTACGTAATCAGGGTTTTATGAATTAGACATGTTGAGAGCCTTTTTGGTATTTGTGGTCTGACTGTAAACATGCGAAAATTGTCTTTGATAATGAGGCACTGCAAGAAAGTGATAAAAAGTAGCAATAGCAAATATAGGCTTGTTTAGCCAAGAGAGGGATGGCATTGAAATGTTAATGCTAGCAAATCAAACGAGGATGAGTACAGAGGGAACTTTTAGACCATAGAAGGCCATGGCTCCGTTGATTTTTTTTTAAGAAAAAATTACTATATATATGTGAAAGTTTGGATTCAAATAATTCATATTCGACCCCTAAAATTGGAAATTAGCTACTTTAAAATAAAAAGTTGATTTAAAGAATCTGTAAAAAAAAAAAAAAAAGTGTCACTTGATCCATGTGTTTTGCATTACATTTCACTTGTATGATTTTTGGAGTTAAAGGTTAAAAGTTTGGGAGAGGAGAGTAGAGGTTAAGAGGGGAAATGAGATGAGAGTGGAAGAGAATTGTTAACCCCTCTACTTGTTTGGATGTATTAAAAATTAAGAGGGGAAAAAATATAAATAAATAAATATATATATATATATATATTTCTCCTTTTTGTTTGTTTGGATGTTAAAAAATTAAGTAGGGGGAGGGAGAGGGGAGCAGTGGCGGCGCCATGTTAAACTCAAGGGTTTTTTAGGAACATCCTAAATTGAAATAAAAAATAAAAAAATTTTATATAATAATTAAAATTTTTTTATTTGTTTACCCTTTAAAAAAAATTAGGAACACCCTCAAGCAAAATTAAGAACACCCTCAAATAATATTAAAAATATATATATTTGTTCTACTTTCAAGCAAAAAAAAAAGAAAAAGAAATTGTAATAAAGCAAACCCACGACAAAGCCCAACAATATTATAGGCACTTTAAAAGGCCAAAAAAAGAATTTATGGATCTAATCTATAAAAGAAAATTTAGCAAGCCCAAAAAATTTAGCACAACAACATAAATCACAAAATAGTAAAGCTATTGAAAATTTAACCCAATCAACCAAATTTTATCAAAAACAAATAGCTTGGCCTTTCAAAAATTAAAAACAAAACTAATCTGCCATTCCATCAAAGACTAAAAAAAAAAAACACAAACAAACAAATAAAACCCTAAGCCTAACCAAGAGACTCAGCGGTTGATGGTTGAAGTAAAGCAGTGAAGGGAGAGGCAGCAGCAGAGCCGCCAGCCCTGCCCCTAGCCCAAACTCACCAGATTTGGTATATATATCTCTCTCTCTCATGAGCAAGTAAGCAACGAGCACAAAAAAAAAAAAAAAAAAAAAAAAAAAAAAAAAAAAAACTCTTAAACTGTCTTATACAATAGAGAGAGAGAGAGAGAGTTCTTTCTCTTTTTAAGAGACTTAAACAATGACTTAAAGAAAATAGTAGAAGTGTCTAGTGGTGGATTGATATCCTCCCACATGTTGTGCTCTATGAGTTGAATTTTGTCTTCTTCTCTTTTTTTTTTTCTTTTTTTTTTTTTTTGTCTTTTTGTGCTTATATGAATAGCAGTTTTTTTTAATGGTAAATAGTTATGTTTGTCTGTTAGTGTCTTTTTTTAAAAGTAAAAATTGAGTTTGTTTGAAACTTTGAAATTAATTGGGAGTTGAGATATAATAAAATTAGTGAATTGTAGTGTTGTGTTGTGTACATCAATACATAGGGCAACAACAAATTTTTTTTTTCTTTTGTTTGGGCATTTATTTCTCTGTTCAATCCTTGTTGACGGTTTATTAAGAATTTATTTGGAAACAACTTATTTAGCTGAAATTGAAAACTTTTTATTGGGGGCATGAGGCTTGTCTATTGAGTGGGGTGGGAGATGAATGCCTAGATGGGCACATGGTGCCAGGTGAGATATTTGAATTAGGGGAAGTAAATGCACATGGAATGTGTGCTAATGCAACTAATAAACAATAATTTAATTAACCAATAATTAATTAAGGGAAACAACTAATAAACAATAATTAATAATTTAATTAATCAATATATTATAAAAGATAAAAAAAATTAAATTATGTTAGGCTAAACAACAATTAATAATTTTATAATTAATAAAACAACAATATAACAAATTATTAGATTGTGTAATTTATGTTTCTTAAGAAACACCTTGAGAAAAATTCCTAGAGCCGCCACTGGAGGGGAGAGGAGTAATTGTATAAATTGATAATTATAAATTTTATTTGCTAATTTTAAAGAAATAGATAGACATTGACATCTTAAGGGTAAAGTTGGTCTTTTAAATGTTTTTAATATAAGTGGAACTCTTCCAAAGAATCCAAACTCTTCCATTTTTTTTGCTTTTTTTTTTGGGGGGGGGGTGGGGGGGGGGGTGTTGTGGTTAGGAAGGATAAGATACCCCTTCCTCTTGATCTCCTCCAATTTGGGGGAATTAATAAAAAGGGGGGTTAGCAGGGTAAGATACACTCCTTCCCCTTGAAAAACATATGTTATAAGACTTTTGGTTCTGAGGATGTTATAAGATACACTTCTAGTATAAAATCAATCATTGATGATTTTTGCCATTTAAAATAATGCCGAGTTCCATATTGATAGATCATAATGGATTAAGTGAAAACTGTATTAAAGAAACTTTCATAAATGATTGATCTCATGCAGAACAAAAATCAAACCTAGTGTCGTTGATCACTAAAGCCAAAAACCCAAGACAAAAAAGCAAATTTGCCACTGCCATTATTATAGCAAACCCAAAAATCTAAAGTGAAGGTTTAAATAGTGACATCCTAGGCTTTCAAAAAAAAAAAAAATAGTGACATCCTAGGGTCACTGCATGTGGTCATGGGCTGGAATGTTTTAGCAATTGGGACAAATATCATACTAAGATGGTGCCACTGTGCCACATAGCACAATGGATTCTCTTAATTTACCTGTGCAATGGATTGAAATATGGATGACCGTACACATGGACTATGATTATGGACTTTTAATTCAATAATTGATTACTTTTAGCAATTATTGACATGCCCATTAATTAATTGGATTTCCAAATAAATTAATCATAGCAAATTAGAAGAAAAACTCAAAAAATATATATATATATATATATTGACATGATGAAGGGCTAACTTGACAAAAATTGACAAAATCGTGGAGCAACATACCAAGGCATAACTTCTTAAAGAGAAGTAGAGGAAACATATCCAGACATTCTTTTAAATTATATACCTTGCTGTAAACAAACAAACAACCATGTTGTATACCAATCATATTTTTACCTATCAATCTGATTTCTTTCACAATTCATTCTACCTTGCAAGCAACAGGGCTAAAAGCAAAATGTCAAAAAGCGTTTCTACATTAAACTCTCTCAAAAAATTTCAACCAGATCTTTGAAATCGAAAAATCCATCTCAAAATCTCGCTCTTTACCCCGTATATACAGAGGAAGAATGTACCATTTGAGATAGATCTCATCAACAGTATCTACCCAATCATAAGAATGTCATCAATTAAAAGGGAAGGAAGCATCCAAAACAAGGGCAATTAACAAAATCCCATATACTTCAATTCCTGCATTTTGTCAAAGTTGAAATATTTGTTCTTTTTTCATTTTTTTTTTTTTTTCCTTTTCAAAAAAAGAGGAGCCTACACAATAAAAAGGGACTTATTTACACCCTCTTGGGCTTCTTCACACCCCCTTCCTTCTTATCACCCTCTGCACCTTTTTTCTTATCCTTTCTCTCCCTCTTCTTTAAAGCTGTCATGCGGGCCTTAAGGATAGTTGCATAAGAAGCTTGGAAGCGCTGATGATCCTTTGCTCCAACCTTTTCCAATGAAAACCAATTAATATCATTAGCAAAAAGAAAGACATTTTCCACCAAAAAGAAAGAAAATAAATCGACATTAACCTCAACAAACATAAAGTTACATTACTCAAAAGGTTTCAGGATTGTTGGATCTTCAAAGAAAAGCTGTTTAGAACATTAATCTTTTTTTTTTTAATGTCTCTGAAAATAAATAAATAAATAAGTAAAACCTAGGCACTAGGCAGTCACATCTCAGTTTCCGAAGCAATTATACTTGCAAAGGAGAAAAAGAAGATGAGCACTCCCTTAAAAAGGGCATGGCAGCATTCTCAGATATCCGTACACTTCATTTACCTATAATATCTATATATATAACTACAACATTTCTTTTTGCTGGTGCATTCATTAGTGCAATCCAGAGTCATGGCTACATCAACAAGGCAATTATGGTACCTTGTAGGTCCTCAATTCCAAGCTGATTACATTTAGTCAAGCAAAGAGGCAAAATACCTTTTTTTGGATAGCCAAAAGACTTTTTGGGATGACATCTTCATGTTGTCAAAATATCTAACCCAGAAAGAAAATGGCATCAAGCCATATCTGCTACAATGGGATACCATTCCCACCTACATATTTAATACTATAGTTTAAATTTTAGGACATTGGATATTATGTGCCTAAGCTGCTTCGCAAATGTTGGCCAGAGTTAATTTTGGCAAGTCAATTGTTGATAGTCTAGCTAATGCTGAAGCTCAAACTTGGCATTGTGTTCCACTCTACATGTGGGCACACAATATGAGAATAACATTGGTACAAGTAAATCTTATCTTTCTTTTTTCCATTCTTAATAAGCTAGTTTTGGCCCGAAGGGGAAGGAGAAGGGGAACGGGAGACATATAAGAGACCTACACTTAATGAATTATGATCCATAATTGATTGTGCTACCGCTTTGGATGACGTCTGAATTGTAGCTAATTTTAATTTTAATCTAATCATGTACCTAATCAAAGCTTTTTTCAATTATAAACTAATGGATGGATCCCAATGGACTCTCAAAGCTTTAAGTAGAAAAACCATCTAGTCCAACAAAATATTTGGCCACAGCATGGGTTTAAGGTCCAATAAAGTCAGACTTAGTTGTAGACCACAGCTCCGTTTTCCCATATTGATGGATGATACAAAAAGGAAACGGAAAGGACAAATGGAGTGGTGGCACAATAACGAAAATCATATTAGTGAGCTTTATAGCCTCCTACATATTTAGTTATTTCATTCATTAGTTAAACCAAGCCATCTCAAGTCTCAACTATCCCTCACTTCCTAGTTGTGTTTTGTATGGTTCTCTTGTCTGAAGAACTATTGTCTTGCTTAAGTAGTGGGACTTCATATGGTGTGTAAAAAGAGGTGACCACAGTTCCTGTATCACATTCCTGTATCACATCCAAAGATTCATTGCCCAAGACTCATGTATGTTCCTCTCATCAATCAACCAATTAAAAGATCAAGAAGTATATGTTCTATCTAACTAATTCTTATGACTCTCCATCTAACATCTTGAACCATCTCCCAAAAATTTCTAATTTTCAGATTAAGGGAGAAAAATTACCACTGAAGTTGCCCTCAATTGATATGCACCACCATAATACTACTTTTTCCAGAAATACTAATGTTTCAAATAATAGAATCCACAAATAAAAAGGCCCTACCAATCCTAAGGCACCAACAATTTCAAATGCCAATGTAACAAACATATAAGATTGTATTATATCGAATGACATGAAACAATAAATGAGACATATTCGTCATTCAGATCTCAGGTCTAAACTTACACTCAATTCCAACAACAGAACTATGTGAATCCCTCGACCCAAAAAAAAATCCACAATACTCAAAGTCAAGCACCCAATTCAAAGCTTCTTAACTATATAACTTCAATAACAAAGCTAAAGAACGGAAGGGGATGCAATGAGTATAAGGGACCAAAAAAACCATACCGAGGTAGAAATCGTCTTTTTCCCATCAGTAGCACGGATAAGGCATCTGTACTCAATCGGTTCACCAGCAGTTGTCATTTTATTCCTCTTCACCTTAGACTTTAAAGATGCTAAAACATTGCAAGAATGAAAAGCACTGATCAGAATACTAAACATAACACCACAAAATCGTTTAAGAGAAAACAATGGAATGCAGATTATACATACATCGTTTAAGAGTAACCCAAACAGAACCCTTCTCGGTGCTGCGCTCAAACATGCTGGTGAGTTCATTAAGAAATGGGTCTGGCTGTAAAAGAACCTGAAAATTCCAGGGCAAAAAAAGTCAAACAAACTTAGTTTCAGAATAGAGCCTGGTAAAAAAATTAGGGAATCAAATCATATACACAAACAATCACAAATAGCGGCACACATACAACAAAGAAATTATATCTTCAACACATAACACATAGAATTTTTTTATAGACACAATAGCATTCGAAACCTAAGGAAATCACTCCACAATGATTTCTCCTTATTATCAGGCCAAGACACCAATAGGGTTTTTCTTTTCTTTTTTCAATAAGCGGAATTCGAACCCACATCCTTTATTTGATGAAATTAAACTACACCGGTAGAAACCACTTGTAATACATAGAACAATTTTATTTACAATGAATCATAAATCCATAACAACATCTATTTTCCAACTTGGTCAATGTGGAATTCAAAAACCACGCAATATATATACAAATCTGAAAAGCAATGTATGTATATACACCAATGCATACATACATACACTTTGTGCATTATATAAATTGAACCACAAAAGCTTAAAAGCACTACTCAGATTTGATTTTCAGCAACGAAACCTATACATACACTGATACACATAGAATATATCTATACACAAAACCAAACAACAGGATCGCCCAAAAATCTTTGAATAAAGAAATTCAACTTCGAAAACAAGAAGCTCCGTACACTGCAATTCAATATATATATACACAAATTAAGAGAGAGAAAGTGAGAAAAAAGAGAATTTACCATGATGAAGGCTGTGAATGAGATCTAATCGCCGATGTAGAAACCCTAACAGTCTCTCTCTCTCGCTCTTTCTTTCTTTGTTTCTTTCTCTCTTTTTGGACTTATAAGAGTAGCGTACAAGTTTTCTGCGATTCTTTAAAAACTGAATCCCTCACACTTATATATATAACGCTCAAGTGGTGTGCTTAATACGTACGTAATTACGAATAATTGGACCAGAAGTCTTTTGGGTCTTCCACCACTTTGTTACTCTCTAACAATATTTAAATATTTTTGTCAAAAAAATTTTTAAAATAATATTTAAAATTAATCATAACAAAAAAATAAGAAGGGTTGATAAAGTAATATGAAGAAACCCAAAATCTTTCTCAAAAAAAAAAAAAAAACCCAAAAAAATATTTAATTGATGTCTTTAGTAAAAAGCAAACGAGTGAACTATTTATATATATATATATATATATATATATATAAATCTTAGTATATCTATATAAATTAAATCAAAGAGTATGATTGAGTTTTGCGGATTTAATAGTGTTTGAATTGTTTAAGTTCTAAAAATATATATATATATATGTTAATCAACATTTTTTAATGATATAAAATATGTTATGGTTTGATGTGTTATGAGTTTTGATTTATAAGATGACATTTGGCACCGGTCAATAATTTCAATTTTTTTTTATTGGGATAGTTAAAAATTTTGGTATTTATAATAATTGATGAATAGAATAAGGGCACATCATCTCGGTTTAGAAATGAGATCAAGTTTGATGGCATGGTAAGTCAACCTAGTTTTGTGGGCCTTGTGGCAACCTAGCCATGGCGCGAAAAGGCCGCCTAAACAACTAACCAAGTCAACTCTATTTGTTCCATCCAAAAAAAAAAGTCAACTCTATCTTTATATGGAAGTGCATTCATGCCCATCTACCCTAATTGAAGTTATGATATCAATTATAATATAGGATAACCTCCAAATTAGAGATGCAAATTACATAAGATAACTTAGCTGATATCTCTAAGAGGTTGGTTTCTTAAACCGCATAAACCCTAAAAAGTATATCTCCTAGCTATCCTCTAAAAGGCTAGAGTACTAACTCAGGTGTATCGAAAATTTTCCTATCAATCAAATCCTAGTGAATCTGTCATTTGTGTTGTCTTCTTCTCCTTTTTTCTAGGTCGAGTTAGAAATTTTTTTTATAGAGCCGAGTTAGACCATTAATTAGACTGAATAGTCAATAATTTAAATTATTGAGGGTTGATAATTATGATGTTTTTGGATATACTTGTCATTTAAATTTGTATATTATCATAGAAAAACCTTATTTTTGATAACTTCATAGAAAGACCTTATATATAAAAATATAGATTTCAATTGTTTAATGCGCTGGTGAAGAAAGCAAAGCTAATTCAAGTCAAAGAGCGAAAAATAAAATAAAATAAAATAAAAGGAAGACCTACAATAGCATTAGTATTAATAAAAAAAAATTGAATTAAGGATAAAGTGGAGGAAAATAATTCTCTTGAATATCTATAGTCAACCCCAAAATTTTAGGATTAAGGCTTGATCATTGTTATTACCAATTTTAATTGCTTAAATTTTATACATATTATTTTAGTAATAAAATAATTAATTATTTGAATATTATAGATAATATTTGTATTTGTGAAAATTAAATATTTTTATTCTAAAAATAAATATATGTAAGTAGTTTTTATTTATTTATTATTCAGTAAGTAGTTTTAAGAAAGTAGAGTGAAAAGTTGGATTTAAACAATTAGTAATCTATATGCGATAAGTGACATTTTATATCTAAAAGATTGGAGTTAAACTTCTCACTTAAAAAAAAAAATTGTAATTCTCAGTAATTTTTGTCAGACAAATAATCAAAATTTTATAAATTTTTATGAGTTTAACAATTCTTATCACACATTCCTATGTAGTGAACATACTCGTGAAAAAGTAGAAACTTTTCCTACGTTTGGATGTCTCCTCCCCTCTCCTCTCCCTCTCCCTCCGTTCCAAACATACCAATTATTGTGCTTTAGATCTAACACAGTTTCACTTTTCTGGCATGAAGAACAATTTCAATTTTCTGAAAATCCATTATTCTGTATATTCATGAATATTTTGTCTTACTTCCCAAAGTGGTATCATTGCAACAAAAACTAATAGGTTACATGTAAATTAAGACTGCATGTCATTGCATGATCACGCATGTTGGAAGCACATAGACTATTTCTGCCAGTGATATTTATTTTACATTCTTTCCACTTTTCCAAACTTTCTGATGAATTAACATCAAATGGGGCATATAGGCAGCAAGTCATACATGTGGAGAAAATTAAAGGAATAAGTAGATGTGCTCAAAAATTGCAAAACCTAGTGGGCTTTTCCATTAAAAGATTTCATCTAATAGTTGCAACTAGAGTTTCGTGTATGTCCATCTCTCTATGTTTTATTGCTTTCCCTCTCTTTTTTTGTTTGTATATTTTTATTATTATTATTTTTTCTTGCATTGAATAGATTCTTAGTGTATCTGTTAAGCATAATTTAAATATATGCTAATGTAACTCATATATATATGTGTGCTAATGTAACTCATCACATGTAAGAATCCATAAAGCACAACAACAAAGCATTGGTTCCAAAACTACAGGGTCAAACAGTTACTGATCCTCACATGTGAAAAAAACTAATTGGGTTTGTTCACATTCGTTCTTCTCCGTCCTTCGCACACTATACTATATATAATACGACAGATTTAGTAACCTTTTGCATTATTCAGAGAATGTAGAGGAACTTACAAAAACAGTCATATCAGCAGTGCTTTGCTTAGGATCTTCCCCATCATGTCCATCCTGCCAAAAAAAAAAAAAAAACCCTACATGAATGAAACAGAATCATCTCCTTCACAAAAGCTTAGATAAAAACATACATGACCCAAAACAAAAATTCAACCCATCACCAATTTCTTCAAGCACTTGCATAGAGATTAATCCAAAACCAATAATAAATAAATAAACAATTCCAAGATTTCAAAGCATGTCCCCTAACATATATAATGGAAAAATTGCACATATACAACTACATTACACACACGAATTAACCCCTAAATTCTGCATTTTTGTGTAGTAGTGAAAATTGTTTGTTCGTGGAGAATAGATCTAAATGCTTTTGTGAAATCACATTTTGGTACAAAATAATAGTGTTGAAATTCTTGAAACCCTAACTATACCTAAATACACCAGAAAAATTAACATACAGAAATGATAGAGAGTGAAATCAAGGACGGCATACCATTTTTTCTTTTTTTTCGTTCGGAGGTGAAGCCGTGTGGGTGCGTGGTCCGTACAGCAGCTACAATGGTTCGCGTTGTGGGAGTGGGAGTGGGAGTGGGAGAATGAAACAAAAATGGTTCGGGTTAAAATGTGTGCGTGCGTGCGCTCATCTCAAATTGGCCCCCTTCTTTTGCTACAATTACATCAAATGCCATTCTTTCAGAATAGTTTTGTTTTTTTTTTTTGAATTAAATTAGAGCATTTGCATCAAACATTTGCAAAATAGAAAAAAAATGCTTCACTTTTACACATTTAATTCAACTAAAGTTAAAAATGTGTAAATTTGTAAAGTTGCTACAGTTATTGTGTAAATTTATATCGATATTATTCATTTTGCATATAATTTTTTATTTTTTTTTACGTATCTCGAGATTAAAAGAAGAGAGTAAATGATGGTTATTATTTGTGAAGAAAAAAAAACATTTTAAAAAATTATGAAAATTTGATATTTTAATGTTATGTAGTGTAAAATAAAAAATCTAATGTACGATATTTTGAACAGTGAATATATAAAATAGAAAAATTAAGTTTTTATGCTGAAATAGATGAAATTTTTTGCACGAACTGATGTGAATACTTTTACACATACCTCCTGTAGAATAACACTCGTTTTGAGTTTTGAGAAAATTAAAAAATTAGATTTTTCCGATAATAATACAAGCATAATATTCTAAATTTTGAAGAAAAAAAAAATCTGTTAACCAAACCCTAATCAGGGTTTGGTGACAAACAAATAATATTTCACCTAAAAATATTTCTAATCATGGTTAGGTCTGATTGAGGGAATCTTATCAAAATTTGGGATAAGTTTGATTTTGTAAAATTAACCCTTTATGTGGCTTAGGATTAATTTTATTTTAGACTAAAATAAAAATTATACCCCTAAAATTTGGAGTAATTTTGATTTTTCCCTTTAAAATTTCAAAATTTTGATATGTTCCCTTAACATCAGATATCAACTAAATTTGCTCCATTCTATGCATGAATATTACATTAGACAGTAAAATTACTAACTTGTTATACAAAATCCTCCCAACTCTCGATCCAACCTCAACTTCCCATGCTAATAGGTACTCTAATTTCACACCCAAAAAAAAAAAAGAAAAAGAAAAAAGATTACTACGACAAATAGGTGTCAGGATATGAATTAAAAGCAGACAAGTCAAAACATCAATTTGTCAACTACCAATCTTGAAGGAGCTTCTTACATCACATTGTTCTTAAGGACCAATGGCCAAATCAATGACATGAACAACTTACTAGTTACTAGTAATTCCTCAAGGTATTGGTTAACAATTTAGTTAAAGAAAGTTTTTATGGAAAAAAATAATAATAATAATAAAAAAAAATGTTTTGACATCTTTTTTCATTCCCCATAAAATAGATTGTTAATCAATGCTTTAAAGACACTTATTAGTATTTCCCTAAATAATTACAACTATACAACGAAAATGTGTACATCACAAAGCTTCCCTTCTTGTTAAGCATTAGACCTCAATTCAAAACACAACTTTAGAAGCTCCTCGTATTAAAATCCTTGGAACTTTCATTGATCTCTTTTCCTTTTATTTTTTTGAAGGGCTTCTTTGAACATCAATAAGCTTAACTAATATGAGTACATAGTAAATACTAAACTCCATGGTCATTTTTGTCTTTTTAGCCTTAGCACTTTTTCATTACTTAACCAAATTTGAAGCCATATAGGCATATATATTTATATGAGGTAATCCACTCAGATAATTGAAACTTTGAAAGCAATGCTAGGAGCGCCATGGTGTTCAAATTTCAAATCTTTCGGCCTTAAAAATAAAAAGTAATGAATGAAACGGGAACAGTAAAGGGGACTGGGCCTATTAAAGAATAAAAAATAAATAAAGGGGACTGGGGAGAGATGACTATAAGGCAAAGTGGACCCTGAAGAGAGTCAAAATGCCCATTGTTTATCGGTAAGAATAATAATACATAAACCCAGCCCATATGAAAGCCTCAACTTTAGCCCCAAAGAGAGAGAATTAAAAGCAAAAACCTTCATCATAAATACTACTAAAAAATTCATATATATGCTAATGTAACTCATATATATATGTGTGCTAATTCCTTTTCTTTTCTGTGTCTATGCTGTTTATGTCTGAAAATGTCAATGTTGTAAGGGTTGGATATAGGTTATTTTAGCAGGGGAAAAAGAGGCTGTTTCTTTGGCTATCCAGACGGCAGAGAGGTTCCGGGCTGATCTCCTTAGACGAGGTGTTCTTTTAGTCCCTGTAATCTGGGGTCAAGGTACGGCACCACAAGTTGAGAAGAAAGGTTTTGGTGTCCCTCGAAAGGCAGCCGATGCTCTTCCTTCTACTGGGGTAAGATGCAAAGGCTCATATATAAAATTTCTGGCTGCAAGCATCCTTAAAATCCTTTATTCCTTAGTTCTCATATCATCTGTCATATGTATAGTTATGTTTATTTAATGTCTTACAAAAATAAATGTAAAGTGTAGGTTAGATAATGGGCTGTAGAACCATGCATATTTCAAGCTTGCTTTCACATATTAAATTTTTGTTCTGTTCTTGACATTATATCTAATGGCACTATGGTAGGAAGATTTCGAGAAACGGGCTCAGTCTATAACTACAAGATCAAAATTGAAAGCTGAAATTCGATTTAATGCTGAGATTGTCTCGCCTGCAGAATGGGAAAGGTCACCTGCCACTCTATCTTGTCTGCATGCTTGTTTTGCCATCATTTAATGTTCCAAATGACAACAATTCTGTGCATTGCTTCATATAAGAGAAAAGAATGCTTCTCGATAATTTGTATGTTTATATTTAAGAAGTTTTTCTTTTTTAGCTTTTCCTAGGAGGCCAGTGGACCTTCTTAAAATGTTGTATTGCATCTACCATTGATCATATAAGCTAAAAATAAGCATAACTTATGCATTTTTTTTTTCCCATCTAATGATTTTAATATATATATAGACTGATGAATTTTTCAAAACTAGTCTAGGTGGATAAGGGATCAGCAGAAGTCTGAAGGAGTTACTCCCGGTGAGGACGTCTACATTATACTGAGCCTAGATGGTCGGGTCCGAAGATCAGGGAAGGTAAGTACTTTGGGAGGAAAAATTTTGTTGCTTATCCCTGGATGGAACTTGACCCGATTTTAAGTGCCATCCGTTTTTGGCTATAAATAAATTTTCACAAATAAACTGCCCAAGACTAATTATTCTAGACGCTTCTTTACAATAATTATGATGGAGAAAATTCCAATTAAGATACCCATAAGTGAGGCTTATTTAGGTCGTGTTATAAATGCCTTAGCGAAACCTATTGATGGTCGAGGTGAAATTTACTTCATTTTCTATTAGCACGCTCAGTGGGTATCAACATGGAAATTGGGACTTAGTAAGTGTTGGAATAGCTAAAAACTTGTATGTTTTGGTCGCTGAGAGCCTGAGAGGCAGTAAAACATTGAAATTTTGAAATTCAACAAAACATCGTAAGCTAGGTTTTGAATTCCTTTTTTTTTTTTTCTTTTGTGGCGGGGGGTGGTGGCCGGGGTGGTACCCAGCTTTTAGCATTTGATTTTCTCAAACTGATGATTAAGTTCATGTTGCATGCACCTCTAATATCGATAAGTGGGACAGGCATTCCAGACTAATATGCCTTAGAAATTTTTTGAAATATAAGTATTCTTTGAAGATTTTCAAAGACCAGTATAAATTTAAGGATACCTTTTTCTCAGAGTCTGATGTTCTCAGTTCTGAATTGTCTTTTCAGGGCATGCCTGACTGGCAACAAATATTGCAGGAGCTGCCACCATTGGAGGCAATACTAAGCAAGCTAGAAAGATAGGAAGAGTTTCTTGCATCATCCGAGTCTTACATAACAGAATTTTGAGCCAAGACACATGCCATTTTTTACTCTACATTGTTATTATAATTTCCATCCCATCCTTGATGATACCACATGAGACCATTTCTATTGTATAATTTTCTACACCCAGGACCCTATAGTTGGTCCTTTGACACTGCTCAAAAATCTTTTACATTCTTTCATTTGTCCTAAACATTAATGTATTATAACTTTTCATAGCAATTTTTGAAAAAGGAGAAGTAGATATTGGTATTTGGAAGTGATATGTGGTCCATCTCTAGGGTTGATAAAAAAAAATTGCATACTTGAGTTATGGATCTTGTTGGTTCCATATATTTATTTTCCTTTAACATCATCATGTACCACACCGTCACGCTGTTCCTCTTCCCCATGTTTGGATTCTCAAAGAATTTCTTATTTTGGGATTGAATATTTTTGTTTTAAAATAATTTACTCCACAATATATTGATTAAAAAATATGATCTCCAAGTGTTGGTTTTCGAGCAAAGCTTGCTGCTTGTAACCTCTAGGTTCTTGGGGTGTGAATAATATGGATTAATCTCGTCAAACAGTCCTCCCCTGGAGACAAAATTATATTTTGTCACAAGCATACTAAGTTAGTTATATAACAAGCCGATGAATTGAATATCGTGTAATTCAATTTTATACTTCTTTGTTAGTGTTGGTTTCACCAACCTTCTGCATAGTATTCATTAACTTCTGCTGATTTTGTTACAAAAGATACTTTCTTCTTGACTTGAATATAAACTTATTCACCAAGAGTCTTGCAAATTGTAAAGTGCTGACAAGTTGCTGAGGTGGGCAATAAGTTTGGAACCAAATTCAACAATCACGGCACAGCTGAGAAAGAAAGAAAAAAAAAAAAAAAAAAAAAAAAAGGCCGAAACGCGCAACAATGTAAACGTAAATGTGAATAATCCATATCTAAACCAACAAAGACGCAACTTTAAGCCCATGCTTCTAAATATATTGTCACATGCCTACCGCTTCAATTTGCTCACCATTGACTAGTGTTATAAGACAAAATAATTCATAACTTATAAATCGTAATTGGTACATCATTTTTATGTAGTTCATCATTGATACCACTTTTATTATATATCATAATTTATTACTCAAAAAAAAAATTATTATAAAATTTTCTATATCACTAGGATTATTGTTCATAAAAACTTAAAACAAACTTTTTTTTAATATCAAACTTGCACTCTCTTTCAATTTTATTTCATTTGCATGAATCAAATTTATGAACCATTTGTGTAGGCTTCAATTATTTGTTTAATAGCATTATAGAAAGACTTGAGAAATGGCATGATGCTTCCAGAAGCCGGTGCTGCATTCAAGGTTTTCAGATTCAACGTGTGATTGTGTGAACACGTTTTGACATATATATATATATATATATATATATATATATATATATATATTACTGTGCTTTAGCTTTAAGTGACTCTAAGTTTTTATAAAAACTTAAGGTTTTTATAGTACTATTTGCAGCAGATTTTGAGTTATTGACTATTGAGCTTGAAACCAATTCAATTTAAGAGTATTCTATGAAGGGTCTGACTCGGTTTGGCGGTATTTATCTGATTAAAAAAAAAAAAAACTCGGTTTGATGGTAAGGATTGCGTAATCAATAAAAATTGCACCTATTTTTTTAATTAATGCGAAAACCTTAAATGCATTGAATTAAAGCTAATCAATCTATTACATGTAATAGTCAATATCATTTTCTTGGTAGGTTTTGAAGAGGCCTGGCATTCAAAGATCCAGCTTTCTTTACATCAATCTTAACAAGTTTGAACTCTTAGAAGAATCATATAAAAATTGATTATGAGCTTTGTAGAAGAAATAAACACCCATGTCACCTTCATTTTTTTTCCTTCAATTCTTTTTATTATTATTATATGTTGGTTAGTTATTATTAATTGGGTCATGTTAAATGATGCCCTTTGGACAATTATTAATAAACTATAATAGGAAAGTTTTGACACCGTTTTCATAAGAAATATAAAAAGCTATCAACAACATTTATTATTTTATCATTCTCCCAATAAAATGTTTTTAAAAATAGCTAATAAACCAATGTCTTATGGCTATTGGTTAACATTTTCCTTATTTTTAATATTAGAGTATTATTTAAAAATTTAAAAAAAAAAAAAAAAAAAGCCACCTAGGACAGCCATGCAGCTGAGGGTGGTTGAATGGTTCATAGCATACTTGCTAATCCTTGAGTAGTCAACTAATGCCTCTAGAGTCTTCTTATAAATTAAGCCACTATCATCCACTTAATTACAGAACTACCATTTCATTATTGTTAATTAAGTAAACTTATGTGAGTGGGTGATATGAGAATCAAAAGGGGACCTGAAAATTTCTTGAACTCTCAATTGATTCATTTATTTTGTAATTAAATAGACATATTCCATCTTACATTAAACCAGGAAATAATTATTTTGTACAATTGTGCTATCTTTCATTTAATATTGTATCATAATGGTTGATAATAATGCATTATAATTTTTCTTGCCAATATTGGCTAATTCTATTTAGACAATCATGCAATATTTTCAGAATAAAATTATGATTGAAAATAGCTATTTCTTTATTTATACTTGTCTATTTCCTTGATAAATTTTCAAGAAGGTTCTTAATGACACTTGCACGAAAACCTAAGAATGATATTTATACCAAAAAAAAAAACCAAAGAAAAAAAATTATTATATACAAATATTATTCAATTCCAAATTATATAACTTATTAATAGAGAAACATTGGGACGGAACCCTAGATATATAACCACCACAAGGGTGAAATGTTCAATACATCAAAAGTTCATTGACCTCAAAAGTATATAATTAGAATTAAATAGGAACAATAAAGAAATTAATTGTTTCATTTTTTGTATTCTAATTATTTTTTTTTTAGAAATATTTTAATCACTTTGTATTCGACCAATTGTAATATGTCATGTATTTAAGTAAAGTATAAAATAAAACACTCAAAATGGGACAAATAATTTTTATTCTTAAGAATCTAGAGTAAAAACATAAACATCATTATTAATCACTAATTAATTACACAAGCATGGCATTTTCGTAAATGTCCACAAATGCAATGTCATTCTTTGAGAACCAACTCTACTTAACAACAAATTGCCACCCGCTCTTGTCCCAAGTATCATGCTTATATAGGAGTGTTAACAAATCACAATAGAGAAAGATAGTCAGAATAGCCAAAAGAGAATAAAAACAAGAGCAACATCTAGCTACAACAACAGCAATGGCTAACTCAACCTCTTTTATCATGGCCTTCTACATGTTACTGATCACAACCCTGATTATGATCTCCTCCACCAACGCAAGCTTGGACCACAGCTTGAGCTGGGTGCCAAGGAAAAACTCAAACCACTGCCAAGGTTCCATTGCTGAGTGCATGGCTGACGGCAATGAATTTGACATGGACTCTGAGATCAACAGGCGCATCTTGGCAACCACTCAGTACATAAGCTATGGAGCACTGCAAAGGAACACTGTGCCATGCTCTCTAAGAGGTGGCTCCTACTACAACTGCAAGGCTGGTGCTGAGGCTAACCCCTATAACCGTGGTTGCAGTGCCATCACTCGATGCCGTAGTTGAAGCTTTTGTTTGTTTGTTTGTTTTTGTTCTTTAATTTTCTGCAGGTTTGGTTTCTACTTATTTTTAATATAAGGTTGTAATAAAATGGAGGATTTAGTTAGAAGGGTTCTAGTTCCTCTCTGTTATTGTAGGGTGTCATATTCATGTCTCATAAGTTTTACTTCTTAACAGAACTATATAGAAGGATGATTATATATTACTGTTACTTTTATGTTCTTTCACTCTTTTCATTTAATAGTTTCATATATACTTTGATTAACTTAATTTTTTAAAAAAAATTGTTGTAATTTGTTTGAAAATTTTTAACTTTGCCCTGTTCTTTCAAAATCAGCTCTCAAGTTCCATTTGACTGCCAAGAATGACGGAGAATCAAATAAACACAGGAAATCTTTCAGGAATCAACTGGTTTAAGATCCCAAGCCTTAATTTCGTTGCCTACGACTTTCAGATAATAGGCTAATCCAAACTCTATGTATGTACAAGGAGTAAGCAGGTGATACATCTTTTTACTAGATATTTTGATGATGGTCATGGATCCATGAGTTTTCCGAAGCAAGAAACTTGAGCTGAACAGCAAAATTTGCAGTATGGTGAAAATTTTGGTTATAAAGGTTCAAGATTTCTTATAAATTTGCCACCAGAAAATAAGGAGAATTCAACGGGTTCAGGAATATCATAACTGTTTGCGTTTGCGTGTGCGTGCGTTTTTGTTTACTTTTTACAATTTGACTTCATTTAAATACGAAAAAGAGAAACATGCATTATTTAATATAAAATATTAGATGTGCCTTAAGTCATGCTCTTAGAAATTAATTCAGTTGCTGTCAGAGAGGAGTTGCTTTCTACAATAGAAGAGGGTTTGTTACTGGGTGCTTTGGTGGTCAAAGAAGCAAGGCTTGGATTGAACTGCCCTGGTTGGCACATGTGTTTTCAAATAAGACATCCAAGGTTCAAATTGCCCTGCTATCAAATTATCATAGAGAGATAGAGAGAGAGAGTTTGGATTGAACCAGTTTCAGCATCCAAGGGAAAGCAAACCAATCAGCAAACAATATAGCTAAGTATGCTCGGAATATTAAGAAATTTGTAGCTTGTATAGAGGACCTTCCTGAATTCCGACCGGAACAACTGAAAAATAATGTAGCTCAAGTGTTTTAATGGGAATGGAAGTTATCTGATTTTCGAAAAAAAAAAAAAAATGTTGAACACTTCAGCTTACAAAAATCCTAAATTTTATGATTCCCTACGGCCAGTTCCTAAATGTGTGCCTTTCACCATCAAACACAACTATTGTCAAAAGCTGAGCAGACACTTGAGATGGAATTTGAGACGGGTATATTTGAAACATGAAAACTTATAAAGCCAAGTTGAGTAATGTTGAGGAACAGGGCCACTTGCACTGCATGATCGATAAAAATATAATAATAATTGAAACAGATATTCATATTCATAACTTCCCCATTTATGTCAAACGACCAACACATTTCAATGGGGGAGAAAATAACTACTCCCAGCACTGTATTTCTGAAAGAAAAACAGCATTTAACTACAAAAACATATAAGGCACTAAATAATATTCCATAACAGCAGTGTTTTCGTTCTCCAGACTAATCGCAGACAAAGAAAGTGGGCATCAAACCAAACTCATCACTCCATGTAAAACATGCACAGCATCAACACTATGCAGAACCTTCCTCTTTCTTCACATCATCTAACTGTGGCTTGGTTGGGGGAACTGGAGATGGAGAGCTCTCCACGCCCATCTCTGCTCGTAGATCGTTGATGCTTTGCTCCAATTCATTTATGCGGCCTCCCATCTCATCAAGTGAGCAGCAGTTAAGGAGACATAAGACCTCATCTTTTACCAGTTTTGCAGAAAAGAAAATAAGTACAATAACATGGTACACAAAAAAAATTTCCAAATATATTTAAATCTGTTGCTTTAGCAAACTGGTAGACAAAACCAGGAACAAAAAGAGACAGGTTCCAACTTATTCCCCCAGTCAAGCTTCCTGCTTGGGTGGCAGGTTGGGTCCTTTTTTTTTTTTACAAAATAAATATCCATGCATGTGTGGTCCAATAGCATCATCTGCATGAGAGTGACGGTTTACTTACACTAATCCCTAGTTCCCTACTGATTCCCTACTGATTATTCTTCCCATATGACCTGTTCATATATCAAATATCCAGAATATGAATGGCCAGAAATCAGGGGCAGAACTAAGTTCAAGCTTTGGAGACCATCAAACTCCCCCCCGCCCCCCTTTTTTTTCCCATTCTGGTTTATTGGTAAGGTAACACACATCTAATAGATATTGAACCTATGACGTTTGTGCTCATTTTTGAAATGCTTTCCCACATTCAGTGAACCTACTTCTCATATGGCAACCCAAGCTTAAATCACACACAATCCCCTCCCTACCCCCCACCCCTTCCTTTTCTTTTAGCTTTTTCACCCAATGCTAAATTCCCAGCTCTGACCCTGAGCCAATAATTAATTGTTCAAAGTAGAAATGATAGGCTACTTTCCTTTACATAAGATTCCTATATGAGAACCAATAACCATTAAATTTAGTCTCACAGCAGATTTAAATACATTAGGGAACTTAGTTTATTTGTAGTGTTCCTAGCCTAGAGAAGTTATACACCATCAAGTTAACAAATACAGCTTATCAACAACAAAAAAATAGTTAACAAATACAGTCAAGGATATTCTTTGTAACAATCGAGTCGGACATTTGTTGGAACCTTGTTTGCTGCAAACAAAATTTTGTTAGTTACAGCAAGACATTAGCTGAACATAAGCTCTATATTGTAACTTACCATCTGCTGCAGAAGATTTTGCACCTGAAAAGTTAATTAAAAAAGCATATCAATAACACCTTAACAAGAAAAATACAAAAAACAATGACAACAGTGAATTAAGAAATTCCTCATCCGTGCACAAGCTACACCAATATTTATCTAATTATCATTGACATGCAAATGAATCACCATAGATTTAAGAAGCAAACACTCAAAATCATCAGTAATAACTAAGAACTTCATAGGTTCAACCTCAAAGAATATGCACGGCCAAACAATTTTATACAATTCAAATAGCTCAGACATCCGACTTCATCAGTCACACAACTAATAAGCAAAAAAAAATTCATTTTGATCCATTCTTAAGGCCTGATAGAGTCCTTGGGCATCAAAAAGCATGTAAGTATTAAAATGACAGCATTTATTTTTGGGCAAATTACGAATTAACTCCCATTTGGAAACCATCACTAAACCTTCTAGTAGTTTGGAGAAAAATGAAATTGTCATACTTTCCATCCTAATTGATGGACTCTTGCAAATGATCAACAGAAGCCTAAAATCTAGTATTAAACACCATTTACAGCCAAAAAGACATGCAGCCAATTTTGCAAACACTCAAAAAATAAAAAAATAAAAAAATTAACACCAATTTCTACTACTACTACTTACCCACATGCAAACACTTCACATCCAAGATACTTAAATCCGTGTTTTCATCTCACACACGCACATCACATGTAAGAATCCATAAATCACAACAACAAAGCATTGGTTCCAAAACTACAGGGTCAAACAGTTATTGATCCTCACATGTGAAAAAAACTAATTGGGTTTGTTCACGTTCGTTCTTCTCCGTCCTTCTATTCTATCTAAAATTTGATAAGCACACTATACTATATATAATACGACAGATTTAGTAACCTTTTGCATTATTCAGAGAATGTAGAGGAACTTACAAAAACAGTCATATCAGCAGTGCTTTGCTTAGGATCTTCCCCATCATGTCCATCCTGCCAAAAAAAAAAAAAAAAAAACCCTACATGAATGAAACAGAATCATCTCCTTCACAAAAGCTTGGATAAAAACATACATGACTCAAAACAAAAATTCAACCCATCACCAATTTCTTCAAGCACTTGCATAGAGATTAATCCAAAACCAATAATAAATAAACAATTCCAAGATTTCAAAGCATGTCCCCTAACATATATAATGGAAAAAATTGCACATATACAACTACATTACACACACGAATTAACGCTAAATTCTGCATTTTTGTGTAGTAGTGAAAATTGTTTGTTCGTGGAGAATAGATCTAAATGCTATTGTGAAATCACATTTTGGTACAAAATAATAGTGTTGAAATTCTTGAAACCCTAACTATACCTAAATACACCAGAAAAATTAACATAGAGAAATGATAGAGAGTGAAATCAAGAAGGGCATACCATTTTTTCTTTTTTTCGTTCGGAGGTGAAGCCGTGTGGGTGCGTGGTCCGTACAGCAGCTACAAGGGTTCGCGTTGTGGGAGTGGGAGTGGGAGTGGGAGTGCGAGAGAAGAATGAAAGAAAAATGGTTCGGGTTAAAATGTGTGCGTGCGTGCGCTCCTCTCAAATTGGCCCCCTTCTTTTGCTACAATTACATCAAATGCCATTCTTTCAGAATAGTTTTGTTTTTTTTTTTGAATTAAATTAGAGCATTTGCATCAAACATTTGCAAATTAGAAAAAAATACTTCACTTTTACACATTTAATTCAACTGAAGTTAAAAATGTGTAAATTTGTAAAGTTGCTACAGTTATTGTGTAAATTTATATCGATATTATTCATTTTGCATATAATTTTTTATTATTTTGTTACGTATCTCGAGATTAAAAGAAGAGAGTAAATGATGGTTATTATTTGTGAAGAAAAAAAAAACATTTTAAAAAATTATGAAAATTTGATATTTTAATGTTATGTAGTGTAATATAAAAAATCTAATGTACGATATTTTGAACAGTGAATATATAAAATAGAAAAATTAAGTTTTTATGCTGAAATAGATGAAATTTTTTGCACGAACTGATGTGAATACTTTTACACATACCTCCTGTAGAATAACACTCGTTTTGAGTTTTGAGAAAATTAAAAAATTAGATTTTTCCGATAATAATACAAGCATAATATTCTAAATTTTGAAGAAAAAAAAAATCTGTTAACCAAACCCTAATCAGGGTTTGGTGACAAACAAATAATATTTCACCTAAAAATATTTCTAATCATGGTTAGGTCTGATTGAGGGAATCTTATCAAAATTTGGGATAAGTTTGATTTTGTAAAATTAACCCTTTATGTGGCTTAGGATTAATTTTATTTTAGACTAAAATAAAAATTATACCCCTAAAATTTGGAGTAATTTTGATTTTTCCCTTTAAAATTTCAAAATTTTGATATGTTCCCTTAACATCAGATATCAACTAAATTTGCTCCATTCTATGCATGAATATTACATTAGACAGTAAAATTACTAACTTGTTATACAAAATCCTCCCAACTCTCGATCCAACCTCAACTTCCCATGCTAATAGGTACTCTAATTTCACACCCAAAAAAAAAAAGAAAAAGAAAAAAGATTACTACGACAAATAGGTGTCAGGATATGAATTAAAAGCAGACAAGTCAAAACATCAATTTGTCAACTACCAATCTTGAAGGAGCTTCTTACATCACATTGTTCTTAAGGACCAATGGCCAAATCAATGACATGAACAACTTACTAGTTACTAGTAATTCCTCAAGGTATTGGTTAACAATTCAGTTAAAGAAAGTTTTTATGGAAAAAAAAATAATAATAATAATAATAAAAAATGTTTTGACAGCTTTTTTCATTCCCCATAAAATAGATTGTTAATCAATGCTTTAAAGACACTTATTAGTATTTCCCTAAATAATTACAACTATACAACGAAAATGTGTACATCACAAAGCTTCCCTTCTTGTTAAGCATTAGACCTCAATTCAAAACACAACTTTAGAAGCTCCTCGTATTAAAATCCTTGGAACTTTCATTGATCTCTTTTCCTTTTATTTTTTTGAAGGGCTTCTTTGAACATCAATAAGCTTAACTAATATAAGTACATAGTAAATACTAAACTCCATGGTCATTTTTGTCTTTTTAGCCTTAGCACTTTTTCATTACTTAACCAAATTTGAAGCCATATAGGCATATATATTTATATGAGGTAATCCACTCAGATAATTGAAACTTTGAAAGCAATGCTATGAGCGCCATGGTGTTCAAATTTCAAATCTTTAGGCCTTCAAAATAAAAAGTAATGAATGATACGGGAACAGTAAAGGGGACTGGGCCTATTAAAGAATAAAAATAAATAAAGGGGACAGGGGAGAGATGACTATAAGGCAAAGTGGACCCTGAAGAGAGTCAAAATGCCCATTGTTTATCGGTAAGAATAATAATACATAAACCCAGCCCATGTGAAAGCCTCGACTTTAGCCCCAAAGAGAAAGAATTAAAAGCAAAAACCTTCATCATAAATACTAAAAAATTCAACCAAAACAAAAACAAAAAACAACCAACTCAGATTAATAATGTCACTCCAAGCTAAGTACTTCATAATTCATAATGTAACAAATAACTAGAAATAGATCAATAATAATCCCAATCTAGTCTTCTATATACCAAGCATCCTAAGACTTTCCATCCAAGAGAGTATAACTTGAAAATAAAAGGACTCTTAACCATTCCAAAATCATTTTTAACTAGTTTACCATACGGGACCTGTGCTTTATAGGTTTTTTTTCTAACTTGTAGACTCCACCAAGGTTCGGTCCTTAAGCAAATCTAAATCCAACTATGTAAACTTGCTATACACACCCCTAAGTGAGCAAATAATATAATCTAAGTCAAGAAACACAAGGATGGGATTCAGAGTAAAATGTAGGGAAAGTGAAGCATAAACAATTTCATAAAAAATTGTTGAAATATATAAAATAAAATAGCAAGCTTTCTTGCAACCTAAAAAATGGTATTTAGCATTCATAGTATAGATGGCTGATTGAACATTCTTCAATCTTAGAACAAGAAACCAGTTACGGCCAGAAAAGAAAACTCAACCTGCTGTTTTACAGTCATGGAAAAATTGTGTAAGAGTTTAAAGACAATCAAAATTCAGCTAAGGGGGGTATAAATCTACTTTTCCTTTCGTTTCTCTTTGTGTGCTTTATGGTCCACATAAGGATATTCAGATGGGGCAGACCATAGACCCCATAGTATAACAAGATGGAGACAGAGAAGCAGTGCAGATGAATAAGCATTTGAAGGATAGATATTCCAGCAAATTTCAACCCCTATAAACAAAAATATACTGCACAACGCAAAGATGGACAATAAGTGAATATGATTGAAGAAATAATCAATAAATAACTATAGCAGTAAGGCATGGATAATGTGAGCAACCTACCGTAGCAATGTGGGAAAGGGTGTTCGCCACAATAGGTAAGGTAAACTATAGAAATACCTGCAGCAGACACATAAAATGGGAGTCGAGACTTTTTCACTTCTAATAAAATGATATGTTTCGACTATCAATAGTTAATTTTATGAACACTATATTTTATAACCATAATTGTAAACCATGATATCAGTATGCACTAATTATATGGGCTTTTACTCAGACTTATCCTAGCAGTTTCAACACAAAAGTGAAAGTGTATAGAATTATAGATTACTTCCTCCATTAAATGAAAGGCTCAACGAACCTCAGTAAAATCTAAAAAAGAAGGCAGACAGCTACTGCTTCAAGTAGCAAGAGAGGCAGCTCAGCAAGGAAGAAATTAAATTGTGAAGGTTGGCTTCATTGTCAGTATACAAAAGGTTAAAAGGCACTAGTGATTCTGAACCAGCCTAGATTTCCAATTCTTCGGGAAATTGGACAAGATAGATGACAGCACCTTTTAACTATTTTCTTTTTCACAGAGAGAGCAACCTCCTCTTAGGGCCTCACATCCTAAAAACATACTTTCATTGATAAAAGTGTTAGTCTATAAATGAAAAACCTCATCTTAATGCAAGGATAGATGTGGAATGCAAGGTTCCTGTTTTCAGTGCAACTGACTTGAAGCAAGTGTTCTATGCTATAATTCTGATCCTTGAGCACTTTAAAACTGGAGGTCGAATTTTCTCCAAATAGGGCAGGATGATGCAAGTATAGGTCCTAGTAGTTTTCTCAAAAAGAAAACTATTTTAATTTAGTCTTATTTTATTTTACAAGCCGAGGTCCTATTAGTTTATTAGGTTATTAATATTATGATTTCTATAAGAAAAGTTGTTTTTGTAATAAGGCAATTAGGGTTTCCTACACCAATTAGAATTAGGGCTTAGTGTTCCTCGAGCAAATTTAATGAAGAAGTGTTTCAGGAACAAAAATGGTTACTTGAGCAAATTTAATGAAGAATTGAGAATAAAATTAAAGAAATATTTTTTTCTTCTTTTTTGGAGTATGAGTGTTAAGAATCATCCCCCCCAATGCATTGTAATCCCATTTGAAATGTTTGAAGGAGAATGATTGCTTGCTTCAGAGTGATTGGTCGCATCCCCTTTATAGATTGAAGGGGCACTATTTGTATATGTTATGCTTCATTATCAAGCTTTTTGTCTTTTGATCCTAATGCTTTATCTAGACTGCTTATTGTTTATACGAATTGCAATGAAAGCCCTTGCTGAGTCCCTGCTCTAAATAAATATTGAAGAAGGAATTGGCCACCTTTCAGTTTAAACGAGTTTAGTTTGTACACAAGTTCCTTCCATAATCTAAAAAAAGATATACAATATCCGAATGAGAAATCAAAATTTACATAATGTTCAGTTCATTTCTTGAAGCTGAATGACTACGTCAAAGCTGAATTTTTGACCTGCCTCAAATGTGGCTTCAAGATCTTCGAAGCTCTGCTCAACTCTCAAGTCTTTGCTGACTTTTAAACCTTCCTGCAATAATTTAAAAGCACAGAACTAAATTTAGGCTCCGTGGGATTGTACATGACACAAAATCTCGATAGCCAAAAGAATGGGGTAATCGTGTTGTTGGATGATGCATGACTAGGAATAGAGATTAGGCATCAATGTAAGTGAAGTACATGAACAATGATTTAAATGATGGAAGAAACATTACACTTCATCATGGCTGTGTTCTTTTGTAACAATCAGTTAATGCACTGATGTAACAATTATACATGGCATATACAAGAAAGCTTGGTTAAGCAGTTAGTCAACAATTGTCAAGAGTGTTTAGTTACAAAGTAGATAACCTAAGCCACCTGACTTTGCACCTATGAAGTATGAACAACAAAGTCTAAGAATTTGTTAAGAGGTCTTTGATTGAAAGTAAACACTATTTAGTTTAGAACTGAGTTTTCTTCCGATAGCAATCTTGAAGAGTTGTTAGCAATCTTCCGATACAAATTTACAATAATGCTATTATTATCCTTAACATTGACCACCCACTCATTGATCATTTCATCCCTCATAATGTTTAATGGGAAGACAAGTCCTCTATGTTCAAACCATGCACAAGCTATTAAGGATAACATTCCAGGCACTAAATCAAACTACAATACACAATGTTCTAGTTTCCATTACAAAATGCAACTTTTGAATTTTTATAACAATTCTGGAACTTTTGATATTGGAAAAGATAAACTTGGTTTAAAACTTATGATGGTTCCAATGTTGAAATCATATCTTTTTTTTTTTTTTTTTTTTGGTTCAATAGTTTGAAACCTTGAATTTTTACGATTTGGTCTTTTTGGTATGGTTGTATAAATCACCCCCTCTGGCACTCCTTTAATAATATTACTTACTTATCCAAAAAAAAAAAATTGAAACCATGATTTCAATTTCCTACCATCAAATGCAGGCATTTGAAAGCATTCACCTACTATTATCGAGCACATTAATGAAGCTAACATATTGAAGTAAATAGAGAGCATTGTCTAGATAAAGGAGACAAAAGAAAATTAAGTAAAATATCATGTAATTTAAATAAATATAAAAATAAAATAAAATATCATACCTACCTTTTCTACATATTCAGCTATGGTAGAGTTAATCACCTCCTTGATTACTTGCTCGTAAACTTTAGAAGGTCCAAGGACCTCTAACAGAATGTCTTTTGGTATCTGCTAGACACAAAAAAGGTATAATGCAACCCCACCACAGTCAACAAAATTCTGCATCCATTATGCTTGTGTCTGTTTGTGTGCTATGTATATCAATCCACGTAAACATATATAATTGTGTTAGTACAGATCTCTCTCTTACACACACTGAGACACAGACACATGCATGCATTTCTATCTGTGTTCATGGGAGTGTCCCATTGTGCATGCATCTCTATTGGATGGTGTAGATGGATGCAACCACATGGATAAGATAAAAGTCATCATAACAGATTCAAAGGAGCCATAAATAAACAAGAGAGCTTCCAACCCACACGGCCATGGTTGCATTTGAAGAATAATAACTTTCAAACACAAATCATACTGTGGGGAGAGAGATAGAGGAAGGAGAAGAAGAGTATAAGTTATAAAATCAAAATGGAAAAAACTCTAATGGTTTCATTTAAAGAAGAACCACTTCTAAACACTGGAAAAAAAGACAGTACAATAGAAGGGGAAAAAGAGAGAGAGAGAGAGAATTAGTCCCATTACCCAAGCAGTTGATATTGGTTGAGTAAAGGAATTACCCTCAATCTCACTCTCAGTTCACCTAATTGTAAAAATTAAAGGTGTTTCTAGTAGCTTGGTAAGCATATGAATTAATGTTTAGATAATGAGCCATACTATATTAGGAAAGAAATTTTTTTTTTCTATTTCTGGTCAGGAGGGAGAGATAATCTCAAAAGATTTCATCGATAGGTAACAGACAAACACATATATAGATTTTCAACAAACAAAATTTGATATGCCACACACACACACATATAGATTTTCAACTAACAAAACTTGATATGCCAGATATTTTCCCCAACCAACCCTTTTCCAAGCCTTTATCTGTAAGATGCATCAGGCATGCATCATGTGTTGCTGGTTGTGGTTGGGGTTGATGATGTGTGTCAAGAATGCCACAGTGAGACATCCTTCACTTACACTTGAAAACCATTTCCCAATTGGATTACTAATCACAATAAGTTAAACAAGTTGATTGCAGGTTGCAGCAGAATCAAAGTACACAGAAACTTACATTTGGTGTTTTTCCTGAGTTGTCAAATTGTTTGTCCAAGACAAAATAGCCAAGGGAAGAAATCATGAAAAGAAAATGTTAGAGTTATATTCGTAGGAGGAAACCAAAAAAAGAAATGTGGTAGATGAAATATATATATATATATATATATTTACAAAATCATTTCCTAACTTATATTGTTTAGACAATTTATATTAGCAGTCAAATTAACGGTGTTCAAGCATTAAAAAAAGGATGAACTAAATATCTCTGTTCATGTTGCTTTTATTTTTCAATCCAAGTTTACGGCAAAGAACTCTGGAAAGAGTGCGATTCCAGAGAGTGCGATAATCAACCGAAGAGCACAAGAGAGACTACTGCTAGAAAATGTCAATGAACAATGGAGATGAGGCAATTGCCTTGCTATGCTTGTGAGCCTGTCTCTATTTAACGTTCTAGCCCTTTTGTCAATGTTTTTATTTTTGGAAGTTACTAGTACTAATGATGATTTGAAGACATTTTTTTTCCTAAACTAGACTTGTATCCATTCTCAAACTTATATGTTTTACCATATTTGATAATAACTCCCAGTATTCAGTTATCATTTTTAAAGCTCTGTTACATACAGTCCATAATTTCTAAGCTTCAACTCTCAATAAATTATTATAATGTGTATAGATTACATCAACCATGTCACTTAAAGAACACAGATGGTCAACAAAAGTCATGGTCGAAGCAACAAACAGTACCAATATTGGAGGACACAATGGTCTGATATTTTTAATTGCCTATTAGAGGAGTAATTTCTCAAACTGCATGCACCTAAGAACACAGAAGTGGTACCAAGAAGTGCATGGTTAGAGCATGTGGAGGCCCCTCCATAAAAACCACAAGTACATGGAGTGCTGCTCTAAACTAGTCAACCACAACAAAGGATAGTTAAATAGTCATTAAATGATTGGAAGCCACTTCTATTGACCACTGTAACTCTTCATAGATGACCATATGCAGTTAGAAAACAAAATCAAAAACAAAAAACAAAAGAAATAAGTGTATGTTTGGTAACTGTTTTTTTTCCTCATTTTCTGTCTCCAAAAATAATTTTCTATTTTTGAGACTAAAAAACTTGTTTGGCAATCCAAAATGAACAGAAAACAAAAACTGTTCTCAAAACTCAAATTGTGAAGGAAACTGAAAACATACAAAAGGCTGTTTTCAGTTTCTAATTTTCAAAAGTCAATGAAAACATGCATTTAACTTAATGAATGTGTCTCATTTAATTAGTTAGTATTAGAGTTCAAATCCTAGTAACAACATATTTTAGTATTTTCTATTTTTTTCTTCAAAAAACTTTTTTTTTTTTTAATTTCAATTAACTAAACATGTTTTTGATTTCAAAAATACAAGAAAATTGTTTTTTCTTTATATTCCCCAAAACAAGTTTTTGAAAATAGAAAACAAAAACTGTTACCAAACATAACCTAAGCTTCTCCATCATAAAATATACATCAAATTGAAAATCTTACCTCCTTTTACCCTTCGAAAGCCGGGTATTGGCTGTGCTGCAGCAACCATTTTGTCAAAAACATTGTCAAAAATTGCCTGAGTTTTGGCACCAAAAATCTCAACACTTATCTGGTGGCAAAAATTACAAATATAATTTGTGGTCAAAACCTCAACACTTATCTGGTAGTAAAATTTACAAATACCATTTATTGTCAAAATTCAATAATTGCAAAATGCAAAGACTATTTATGAACATATGCATTACAAATTTGTCAATCCACCAACAAAAAAAATAAACAGAACAAAGGTGATCTCTATAACAATATGGGAATAGATGTCTTCATATCATCATTAATACTACTAACTACCAAAAATAAAAACCATTTTAGCATACCTTTAGTTCTCTACCCTTACTAGTACTCGTGGCAGCAACAGAAAAATCATCAAACTGAGAAGAAGAAACTCCAACATCTTTGACACCTAAAAAGTAGCACAAACCATTATCGTGCAGAATAGTTAATAATATCATTAGGAAGAAGCTCAACGGTACATTTTGGAGGAGAATAAATTGGATCTGCACCTGATATTACAGCACAAACAGCAGGATGATATTTATGAATTCTCCTGTAAAGTGAAAGGGAAACATGAAGATCAAATAAGGAATACATGCGGAATTTTTCAGTACTAAAAATGACTGGAATTGATACATTAAACAACACAGTTTTTGCAAGACCTCATACAATATATATATATATATATGCCCCGAATAATTTAAACTAGTCTATAGTACTTATGAAGCACTTAAAAATAAGTCCATTTTAAACAGAAACATTGAAGAACTCCAATCAATGACCTCAATCTCAATTGTTATGGTGATGCACTGATGCCTCCCTATTATATGCTACCAACTTCTTCATCCAAAATATAATCTAAGCCACAATGGATTGACATTTTTCCATGGTACATCCAATCTCCTCTTAAGTCCCCCCCCCCCAAAAAAAAGAACAGAAAAGTGAATTACACTAAATTCCCTCAGGATTTATCAAAATGACCTTCCCCCCTTGAGGTTTTTAAAAATGCAACAAATAAGTCTATGCCCTCTAACATTACTACCCTAATTAGAATATTCCTTTTTTTTTTTTTAAGAAGAGTCTCACTCATTTGTACAAACCTCAATCATTTATAAAATCTCAAGGGAGAGGAGTGTCACTTTGTTCATAGTTTGTGTTTGGGTAGGCTTTATTTATTTTTAAAGGCATATTCTGTTAAAAGTCAGACATAGACTTATCTATTGCATTAATGGTATGTTTGGATGGCAGGATTTGGGCACATAGATTTGCAGTTTGATGATTAAAATCCAAATACCTTGTTTGGAATTTGAAATAACTTCTAAACCCATAGAATTTTAAAAATCCAAATGACATACTTAAATATTTATGGATTTGGAATTAAGGCATTTCAAACCCGTCACTTTAAAATTCAAGTATCCAAACGCAAGCTTAAAGAAACCTCAAAAACCTCAAGGTTGGAGTTTCAGTATCATTTCATTAATCCTCAAAAAAGTTTGCTGTAATTTAACTATAAAAAAAAATTATGACAAATGAGTTTGCATATAATACATTTTTTAACAACCAAAATACATAAATTGCTTTATCATACCCCAAAAAAAACCTGCATTATTTTGGGGTGTGCCAAAACATTATTCACTTTGAAATATCAATAAGCATAACTTAATGATTTTAAACTAAAGAAGACAAAGTTGAAAACTTTTATACCTTTTCATTTGATGCGGAGCGTCATATCTGAAATGAGGTGAAAAACGCAAGCTTCCAGGAGTAAAGCCGTTTAATACTGCTTGCTTGTGTTTGTGTTTGTGACTTACTGTTATCTGTACCCAAAACTCCAATTTGTGAAGTAAGTAATAAATTATATACCATTAGAATGTAATGAAAAGTTAGAGGAGAGAGAGAGGAACCTTTGGATTTAAAGCTGAGAAGAGAGAATTAACAGCTATTTCCATTATTATCTTCAATTCTTCTCTCTATCTCTCCCTTGGGTTTTTGGCTCTCCAAGCAATGCTCAGTCTGCTCTCAGGAAAAGAGACCGTGGTGGAAACGACGACGTTGTGGCGTTTCTTTGTAACAAAACAGTATCATGTTTGAATCTTCCGAATAAGATTTTATTTTATTTTCTCAATTTAATTTAACAATGTAATAACTAATAACCACTAGTAACTACTGCATCAATTTTCTAAAACTAAACAAAAAAACTATCACATCATTAATTTTTTTTTTTTTTTGAGGGACAAACATCATTTAATAATTAAAGTAATCCTTTGGGATCAATTTTTAGTAATATGATATTAGATATATAATTTATACTCTAATCCATAAAAATGTATTTGCACAAAATCCTTATACGTTTTCTTTAGATTTATTACCTGGACAAAAAGTATAAATATATAAAATAAAATATCTACACAATTCCTTAATTGGTGACTTGGTGCACTTTAAACCCCTCAATTAACTTCAATCATGTAATTGTATTTACTAATAAATCACATAGTTGAATTAGTTTTTCTTGAAAAATATAACATCGCTTTTGTATATTTTTTTAATTAAATTAAGTGATTGTATTTCATTCTCAAAAAAAAAAATAAAAAAATAAAAAAGTGGTTGTATTCAATTGTAAACCTAAGATACACTTAAATAATTTTATCTAAGTTTTGTCCATAAAATATTGAACAAGGTATTGTATTTTAGTCTTTTTTGATTCCTCTCAAGTATGCGTTGCCTTGAACATGCCACCCGCTCTAGATTATAAATAGAGATCAAAACCCCATGTAAGGAGTACAAACAAAGTCACTCTATCTATTCTATTCCTAGTAGTTGATAATGGCAACAAGCTTTTCACCAAAAATTCTTACCAATATCTTCTTGGTATTGGTCGTAACCGCGGCCATGTATGCAGCCAAAGCTACGGACCATAAAGAAACCAAGCTATCCTTTTACCTTCATGACATCGCAGCCTTCGGCGACCCCAAAGCCACGACGATCCCAGTTGCAGGCATTGCTGGAAAGGCTTGGACATTCACCCAATTTGGCACCGTCTATGTCGTCGACGACAATATCACCAAAACCCCAGATCCAAAGTCACCCAAAGTTGCGCAATTTCAAGGCCTGTACGTGACAGCCTCGTTTGATGGGTTGCGTGCATTTGCTACGGCATCAATAGTGTTCACAAATGAAGAGTACAACAAAAGCACCATACAAATACAAGGTACTAATCAGGATCCTGATACAGAGGTTGCAGTGGTGGGCGGGACTGGGAAATTCCGATTTGCTAGGGGCTATGCAACTTCTAAGATATATTTTTTGGACACTGCTACCCAACACTCGGTTGTCCAGTTGAATGTCACGGTGCAAACTAGTTGAAAATATTGATGGGGTCACAGATATAAGATATGGACCAGTTGCTGTTAAATAAGAATTGACATGATAATAAGGGCTTGTGTCCAATGGCTAGTTTCATTGAATACGTTGAGATGTGGACACGTGTCCAGTTTTAAACACGTGTCTGTATCCTAGCGTATCTAGTGAAACTGACCACTGGACAAAAGCCTCTTATTGTGCTATACTCCTATTTGTGTTTATGGTTTAAAAGCAATAATATGGATGTCCTGTGTTATTGAAATAAAGTAGTGGAAGTCAACTTTGATTTTTTTTTTTTTTTTTTTTTTTTTTTTTGCACTCATAAAGCATTTCTATTATCATTTTTCTCAAAAAAGAAAGAACAAAAAAAAAGTATTTCTATCATCCCATGCCTGAAATTATTCACTCTTCCAAAGAATCCTATCACTACTGCCTAGTAATCCTTCTCTCTAATCGCAAATTGCCATCTATTGTAAGATGCTAGTCATGCAATGTAAAGAAAATCTAAAACCTTCATGTTTGTAAGTTTGAAATCTTCATGTTTGTGAGTTTGAATGGATATGCCAAGATATTGAAATTTTCATTCAAAGGATTAAAAATTTTAGTTTATGAAAATTCAACTGTTGATGTAAATGATGTGGTACTGAAAATTATTTTAAATTAGTCGTAACCCCGTGTGATGCATGTGAATATCTAATTATTTTGTAATGAAATATAATATATAATTTATTTTCTAAAATATTCATAAAATTATATAATTATGACTAATCATCTGTAACAAAGCGTTTTTCTCATAAGAGAATTTTATTTTAGATGTATTAAACTATTAATCAATAAATTTTCTTTATATAACCTGTAAGGACTAGGACATTGATAAGTTTGAGGAGGAGCAAGTAATTGTTAAACATTCCCAATTAAAGTCTCAAAGATGGGGAACAAGTGGGAGGCAATCCGAGGAGGAAATCCTCCTCGGATATGATGAAAATAGTTCACAATATGTACTCCATCTGTCAGCCTAATCCTCCAGAAAGCTCCAATAAAAGAGACATATTTCATGAACATACGAGAATGAAGGAAACCCAAAAATATCCAAGGGAAAGCTGCCACCACCGCATTAAATGCACTGCAACTACTTTTCTGACCACATTTATGTGGAGAAGACCTCTGAACAGTACTACCTTAGCTACCACAACTTACAGAAAACCAGAGAGGGTGTCTGATGGGACAGGTACTCAAGTAAAGGTTCGGATGATCAACAGGTGGAGGGTGAAGATGATCCAAAGGAGGATATATAAGGTGAAAGACTCTTCATGGAGAAGAGATCGAAAAAAGGAAAACAGAACACTGTAGTAATCAAAATTGTCTCTGTATTTAACTGTGATCAATATACATGATTATAGCCTCCTCGGACCAAAAGTCTGTTAATGTCAATACATCTCGTTTGTGCCTAATTGTCATTTAATTCCATATTAGCCGTTGTTCAATTCATTAAGGCCTAGTTCTTGGACCCACTCTCTACAAATTTATTGTATTGAGCTCATTGGACTGAGATCCCCTATACTTTGGGTTTGGGCCACAAATCAGGACCACACATTACCGTTTACCAAACTAATAAAGGGTTTGGTAAACAAAGGGCAAGAATCTTTTTTTTCCCCTAAAATAAACAATGTTATACTACTTTATTAATATTTTTTAAGTAATGACTTTTGTGTTCTCTATAAATAAAAAATTATATATATATATATATTTTGCTTTCTTTTAATATTAAAATTTTTATCTACTCATATTATGAGCCAATTTGCTAGTGATAGAATATAGTGTGTATTAAAATATTTTTGCCACCGTTCAAAATTTCAACTTGTAGCCTTCTATTTTAATGTCATCCTTAATCCCAAATCACACACTCTCTCTCTCTCTTAAAGTATACAAAGTACGACCATGATCTCTCTTCTTGAATACAATACTTATCTCAATACATTCATAAAATATACCTAATCAAAACAAATCCATATGAAGATGCTTTTCAAACAAACAAAGTGTCATATCAATCATCACTTAACAATGATTAATTTGACTAATTAGAAAAACAGTTTGTTGTTGATAATCTATTAAGATTATTTTTTCTATAAAAACTGCAAATTTTTTCACCCAAATAGATTATCAAATAAACAACTATTAGCAAAATCTCATTATTAAGTTTCTATAATAATAATAATAGTAATAATAATAATAATAATACAATTACAAAAGCAAAAATATGTCACTCATTCAATTATTTTTGTTTGACTAAACTTAGCTTTTATCTAAATAAGTGACACTATAGAATACTTCTAATAAAACTATTAGGAGTACTTTCTCTACAAAAACTACAATTTTGCCTACCCAAAGGATAAAAAATAAATGAACGAAACTTCATAAAGTCTCATAGTTTAACATCTAAATGGATCACTAAAAAAAAAATCAAATTCTAACTTGCAAAACAACTAATTATTAAATTAAATCAATTCAAACCAATAGGATAAAGAAAAACAATGTGATCAGGAATTGGAATAACAAAATTCCTAATAAATATGCATAAAAGTTGATACAAATTTGCCAAAAAGATTAAAAAAAAAATGTGATGTGACAATTAAATCAACAATAACAAAAATAACCATTAACGGAAAAAAAAAAGTAGTTGAAACAATAAAAAAAATTCACTAAAAAAGAAACAAAATTGGAGAGAGAGAGAGAGAGAGTATTGACCTTTTTACCATGAACAACTTGGAAGGAATATGGGAGAGTGGTGGAAAAGAAGTAAAAAGAAATTTATAAGATAATTAAGATGGAAGAGTTAGGATAAAAGTATATGAAATATTGAAAAAAGCGAAACGGTAGAATTTAGAAAGTAATAAAGGAGAAATTTAAAAATATATATAGGAATTCAAATAAAAAATTTAAGAAGATAGAGATTGGAGGAGATGAAGAATTGAACTAAAAAGACAATGGTTGAAGAAGATGAAAAGTTGAACGAAGTAAAAATTATAAAAATTAAAAAATAAGAAAGGATGCTAATGACGTGGCACAAAAAGAGCTTTGTGTGTGTGTGTGTATTGATATTGTTTGTGGTTCTAGATTATTCATTGAGTTTATTGTTTATGTATAAAGATCTAAATTAATGTAGGTCAATATGTAAATGCAAAATTATACATAAAGTTAAAATCGTCAAAGTTGAATGTGTAAAGTCAGTGTGTGTGTATATATATTTATTTATTTATTGTCAACAAAATTTAGGAATAAAAAATAAATAACAAAAAGAATGATTATGTAACCAATGACATGGCAGATGAGGTAACACATTACAAGTATAGTAACAATAAATACTAGGTTTTAGCTTTTTGATATACATATATAGACTTATGACAACCACAATATATAGATTCATTTGTAGAGAGGATCCTAAGACCTTTTTGTTTACCTTTAATAAGTCTTAACCATTTCACATCAACAAAATTATTAACCATTAAAAAAATTTAGAAGAACCTTTAAGCATGCGTATCATATAAGGTGTTTTCCATTATTTTTTCAATCACCAAAAGTCAGACCGTGGAACATGAATTCCGGGTTTGAATTTCTTTGATTCTACCTGCCATAGGATTTATTTCTTAAAAAAAAAAAAAAAGCATTTTTAATTCTAAAGTCTAAACCCAAATTTTTAGTTACATGCCAAATTGTATTAAATTTTAGGATCCAAATTCCAAACCTATACCATTTATATTTGAAAAACACAAACTCGCTTGTTTATTTAACAATGAATAGAGTCGAAAGGGTTGAGTCAAGTTGTGTTCACTGAAACTTGAACATTTGAAATATTAGTTACATAAATTCAGGTATTGAGAATCATTTTTATACTATATTAAATAATATTTTAAGAGAAAAAATGAGACACAGTTACTTTTGTATTTTTTTTTATAGGTGACAGTTATTTTTGTTATATTTAGTATGTTTTTGTAAATAAAATTAATATTGAGGCATTTTAAAATTTTAAATACATAATCGAAACGATTTCAAGTACATAACTTGTAAGATCAAACCTTTCCCAAACTTACATTGTTCTTTCTCAAAAAATAAAAAAATAAAAAAAAATAAAAAAAAAATCTTGGGTTTAAAGATTTGAACCTAAACCCTCACTATTATGAATGGGTTGAGATTAAAAAAAAAAAATCCTACTAAATATCCATTGTCATCCATGTCCACTATGATTAATTATTCTGTATAAAGTTGCATGCAAGATTTCTCTCTCAAAATTATTAGGTCTAACTCCATGGGAAACATGAGCTCTCTTGCTGTTCTTTGAGTAGTGCCCTCTTCTTATTTTTAAGAGAGCATATTTCATTCTAGAGATAAAACATGCGATGCCTTATTAGAATTTGATTGACAGCAAACATATGTTCTCATAATGTATCCATCATTTGCAAATACAAATTTTTTGTATCACTTTTTTATATTTCACTTTATATTTCATCAATTACAACGTGTTATATGTTTTTTTTTTTTCATTTTAAACTTTGACTATTTTTTAAGGAAAGTTAAATAAATACATGACAAATTTTGATCGATGAAACATAAAGTAGAACACAAAAAGTGGTACAGAGAATTTATATTCATCACTTGCTACCATTGGTGCCTCATATTTTCCATATGACCTATTTCTCACTTAATTCTTTCAAGTCTTTGTTGCGCGCAATGGTTAATTGCTATACAAGTTTTTGGTATTTTCTTAAAACTGAGAACTAAATTTGGTGGCAATCCCGTAAATATATCGAAAATTTGTAGAGGCCACACTATATGTTGTCTCCTTCAGACTAATCAAAATTTGTTTTCAAAATGGGAGCCAAACACAATTTTTGGTTTTCTCTTCTTGAAAACTAGTTTTAAAAAACTAGTTTTAAAAAATAAGAGCCAAACACAAATCAGGTGAAAAATGTGTTTTGAAAACTGGTTTCCAATATAATTTTTAGAAAAAAAAATTTCTAAAAGTTTGGAGAACAAAAAATACAAAAATTGGAAGACCAAACAGGCTCGAATCTCCTTAAATCCTAAAGTCAAACGACAAGTCGCATACCAAACGGTATGTCGTTGAGTCCCAGGATAAAAAAACGGATAAGAGCCTGTTTGTAAGAACGAGAATCGTCAAGGAAAGAAGCAGCAGTAGCAGCATGGCTTCAATCACGACGATGATGATGACAACAATTCCCTCAGAATTCCAACAACAACCTCGAACCTCCACAGTAAGAGACCTCAACTTATAAATTATCACAAACCAAACACCAACTTAAGAAGTAGATATTCATGAACTGCATATATACATGGTTAGTTATGTCCATGCATGTGTAAGAATGGAACTGCACATGTTAAAGAGAGCTTCGAGAAAGTAGTACTAAGATTGATGACCTCAAGAGAAAACAATTGAACGAAGAATTACAACGTTGACGTTTTGATTTTTATTTTTATTTTTTATGAGTTCATGGCCTAGTGGGTAACAAAGAAAATGAATGGTTTTTTTAAAGGTTTCCTTATATTCCCATGCTTCAAATGAAACTAAAATTCTTAGATTAGAAATTTAGTGACCCCTTTGGTTGCTGAGGAGGTATCTCGTGGATTGGATATATGTATAGGTTGTGAGGTCCACACACCTTGAGAGGTTGGAAGCATATATTTGATGCATGATATAATTATTATTGGTTTTTGTGAAGCTGGTTGATAAGATCACTAGTAGGATAAATTCATGTTGTGGCAAGCAGTTGTCGTATGCTGAGAGGTTGCAATGTCTTTATAGTATCCAGGTATATTGGGCTAGCTTGTTTATTCTTCCCAATGAGGGTAATTGAGTTAGTGGAGCGGAAATTAGAGTATAATTTATGAAATGACTTGGGTATGGCATAAAAGGAGGGGTGGAATTCTTTTGGATTGCGGATTGGAATAAGTTAGATTGCTGTGTTGAGGTTTATTTGGGACCTTTTTGGGGCTCAAACTGACCTCCTTAAAGGGAGATATTTTGGGGAGGTGTCCGTACCAGCTGATTGTTACTGGAATTGGAGAAAAAATACTTTAGTTGAGAGGTGTGGCAGGGGCCTCTGTTGAAGCACATTGTGGGTAGTGGCAAGCGTATCTTTGTTTGGCATGACTCTTGCCATGAGCATGGACCTTTACTTCAAAACTATGGCAATAGAGGAATGTAAATGATGCTACTAGTTTTCCACTGACAGATTATCTAAATTCCTTGTTGATGGTAATTGAATGTGGCCTCCTGCAAGATCTAATGACTTTGTGCAAATTCAGAGCAAAGTCTGTGAAATGCGGCTTGGTGGTGTGGATGCTGTGATTTGGCTCCCTGCTGCAAAAATTTTTTATAACTGCACGGATAACTGGAGAGCTATAAGAGCTGTCAAAGCCTTCAAAGTTGTTGGTAGCACATGATATGTTTTGCTAAAAATACTCCAATCATGCATTTATGCCTTGGATAACTTTTCACAAAAAGCTTACAACTACGGATAGGCTTGCTTCTTGGGGATATGAAGGTTACTTGCTTTGCTCCTTTTGTAAGAGTAGAATCAAAATCTCATAATTATCTTTATTTTGAGTGCTCTTTCTCTATGGTAGGCAGATTGGAGGATGGAATGAGGAGGCAGGCTGGGCTTTGAAGAAATTATATGAAAAAGATTTCAAATGACCATAAGACTGAATGTATTTGTGCTTCAAAGGGAGCTTATTCACAAGATTCCAGCTTGAGCGAAGAATAAAAACATTAGCACCAAAAGAGGAATTAGCAGACCAGGATAGGCAACTAAAGAAAGAGCAAACTACCTAAGATTGTTGGTTCAAGGAAATTCAGGAATGATATAAGCTATAGGCTGTTGTGGCAAAAAAATGTTAGGAACTCAATCCTAAACAAATCTCTTTTTTGTTTGTGGAGGCTTCTGTCTGTGTCTCAGCCCTTGACACTTAGTAATTTATCTGTGTTGTGGGCATAGTATGGTTGTAGGTGTTGTTTTGTATGTAACAGTTGTGTTGCATGCTGTATTGTATGCTCTTTTGCTGTTGGTTTGACCCTTTGTGCAGCCATTTTCTGCTTGGTGCTTGTACTTTGGTTTGTTTTTCAATGGAATCTACTTAATTTTTCAAAAAAAAAAAAAAAAAAAAAAAAAAAAGAGACTCAGGCTAGGAGTCATTAATTGCAAGTGATTACCTAGTTATTCTTGTGGCAAGAGTGCAACATAAATCATGTTCCACATCAGTCCTGTATAGAGAGCATCTAAAAAAATTAGGAAGCTTAAGTTTTTATTTTTATTTTTTAAAAGATAATTCAGTTTAGTTCTCTTCTACAGCAATCTTGTCATGTAACAATTGGCTGCAGTCACGTTCTTACATGTCCAAAGTCCACATGCACCAATTTCTGTGATATGCAGCACTATCTGTGTAGAAGGTAAATCACTTATTTCTGTACAATGTTTTAGCAGTTATTTTATGCTTATATAGAGAATCTACTGTAGCTTATTGCATAATGTAAGAGGCGTAATTAAGATAAGATGATTGTTTCACTGGCTCCAATGGATTTTGCTTTCTTATTGTGATCACAAAATTTAATTTCTAATGTGCAAATTGATACGGGAACATACAATGTGAGACAGGCATATAATGGGAACCAAGGATTCAGCTTAAATTATACACCAAAAGTTGGACCTTTTTCTTTTAGTTTAGAATAATTTCTTTTTTAAGTGTCTAATCATATCAAGATATTACATGAGAGATCCCATGTTGGACTACACTCTAGGAAGCGTTGATTTTGAATCAATTTGCATTTCAATTGTAGTCCTTAGTTAGTGCCTAGTTTACATATATATTTCTAATTAATTAAACTTTTGGACGGCAATAAGTCTATTGAAAAGGTTGACAAAATTTACAGTAAGACAATATGAACATGCTGAATGAACTGATTACACATCAATTGTTATAAGCTGCTGAATATCCTTAGATTCCTTGTGTGTGTGTGTTTGTGTCAAGTATTTATTAGGCTACTTCGTTATGTTGCTTAATCTGAACCTTAACTTCTCCTGCTTAGTACAGGATTTAGTTCTCTGAAGTTAAGTCTATTTGTGCGCCAATATTTTTGATGTTCTACATCTAAATTTTTTAAGCCGTTTAATGTCACCATACAATTATGGGTTTAACTTAATTAGCTACTGTTTCTGAGATTTATAAATTGTAGTTATAGGAACACTCATGTTATATATTTTTGTTGTTTTCAGTTTATTATTCCCTAGTAGTCCCCAAAGAAGAGGTCTAACACGTTTGACCAAGCCAATATCTGCTTCTAGTTCAGGTGAAGTAACTTTAAAGTACACTTATAAATTCATGCAATTTTTTTCTTCTTTCCCTCTTCATTTTGTCTTTCTTCCACCTCATTGGTAGTAATGCAGTTTAATCTCTTACCTTTACATTTGTTTTTTGTAAGTAATTAAGTAATATGTTGTTCTGGCAATGTAGGTCTTGAGGCATCTATTACAGATCAGAAGGGCAAAACAATAAAGTTGAAGAGTGCTATGATAGTTATTGAGTCTCAAGATGAAAATAAGATGCAAGTGAGCCTGCAAGATTAAATTTGTATTACTCATTTGTTTTGTTGATAGATAATCTCATATAAAAGATTTTTTGGCTTTTGTACAAGGTGATATGATTTTTCTGTGAATTAAATCTTATGCTTCTTTCCTGCTTTATTTTCTCTTTAATTATGCGTGAATGTGAATTAATAAAATAATTACCAAATATGAACTGATCTTCTACTTGGTGATCTTCTACTTGGTTTGGCTAAGCATGTTTGACTTGTTACTTTCTCCATTCTGGATATAGTTTTAAAATTTGGTATGTCAATTAATGAAGATGGTTGAAGACAGAACTAGTTTTGTCTATGCTAATTAGAAATTCCAATACTATATTTATCAAGTTGGCCATATAATTCATCTTTGGAAGATGCGTCTGAATGGATCTTTATTAAAAACTATTGTCCTGTGGACAACATATGGTTTCTTAAACCTTTTGTAAAATAGATGGCCAGATTTGGTTGTGTTTCTTGGATTGCCCCTACTTAGGTGTCTTGGAAACTTATATTGCAATGCTCTCATGACATTAAATTGGTAGATACAAGTGGACTTGACTGGGGATGAGACGGAAAAAGTATTTGATCAGGTTCTAACAAATTTGGCTCGCACAGCCCCACCTGTTCCAGGATTTCGCAGGCAAAAAGGAGGTAAAATTCTGATATCCCTTGCCAATGTTGTTCAAGTTATAACCATGCTTTGTGTTTATTCTCTTTAGAAATAATTAGATATGGTCATCGCAAGAAGTTTCTCAAGATAGGGGCTTATTTTATCTGACGGGCATAGGTGGATACAAAACAGATTATGGTTATTTTATTGATAAGACCTCTAAAATTCTCAGATGCTTTGTAATTCCACGAAAGCAATAATATACATAATTGTGTATGTAAATATGTGACAAAAATTATAATGCTTATTATTATTCTATTCCTTCTAGAATACATTTACTTTGTTGTAATAACTTTTTCCTAACCTTGCATAGCCTGGCTTTACTTCAATTATTGAGGTTTAAGATCAGCCAGTATAAAATATATTCATTTTACTGTGTTTAGTTGTTCTTGTATAATATCTAATTGAAAACATAAGGATTGTTAAAAAAAACAATTCAGTTCATATATGCTTTAGCCTTTTAACTGCATTTCTAATGGCTCAAACTGGTAGCTTGCCTTGTGATAAATTACATGATACCTTTTGGGCTTTTAACTACATTTTTAATGGCTCATACTGGTGGTTTTAGCCTTGTGATTAATTACATGATATTTAATGATTGAAATAACATGGAGAAGGGCTTGATCACTTTGACAAGCTTATGATCATAAACTTGAACTTTAGTCCAACGTAGTTAATTTTGAACAGTTATATGTGTGAAGGGCATAGTTTATAATGATAGTACTATGACATCCTTTTGTTTATGATATCATATTGTTGCAGCTTATTAGTTTTTCTGTTCATGAATTCTAACGAGATTTTGTTTTGCTTGTGCACTGGCGCTACTCAAGGAAAAACATCACAGGCAAGTGGCCTCTGATCTTAGGCTTTCTAAAAATATATATATATAAAACAATTGTTATTGCCTGAATTTTGGTATCAATGTTTAATCTGTAATTTTTTAGCCTCTTTCTAGTTATGTGCTTGAGATCTTCATAGTTCCAACTTTGATGTTGATTATTTGGAAAAGAGATCAATACTTAAACATCCTAGTCTCAAACTGTTGTTTCACTATTCTTCTTGTGTGATTCAACTTTCATAGAAGGTATTTATGGCATACCAATGGAATTATTCTTCATACCAGCAAGTTCTGCTTCCTACACCCTCTTTATAGAGCCTTTGCTCTCTTTTGAATGTCTGCAACTGCAAGTATCCTACATGTACAAAAGGAACTAATATTAGGAGTTATGTGTCTCTGGGTGGGACTTGCCTGTTCACCATAACTTACAAGTGCTTCACAACCTCAGGTATTCCACAAGAAAACATCCTTTCGCACTTGAGAAGTAAAAATAAAATAGAGATTAAATTACTTCTCTGATAGCAAATCTTGTAATTTCACATCACTTGGTTTAAAATTGACAAACCAAGTTATAACACAAAAATTTTAAACTCGACAATGGTATTGGTCATATGTAAATATTATATGAACATATATAAGTGAAACTATTTTAAACTGTTTCTGTCAGCTCCAAATACCAGGTTTATGTTTGAATTGTTGGTATGTAAGTTATGATTATCTGATAAATATCTGAGGTAAATTAAGTATGCAGTGCCTTTGCACTTGTCTCCTTTTACCAAACCTATGTCACTCATATGGAAGAAATTGTGATTTGATAAAATAGCTGATGCTCTCATCCTGTAGTTTTCTTGTGAAGGATTTATGCACTTTTAGAAATATTTTCTTTGGTTACATACAACATAGTAGTTTCACAAATGGCAAACTTATAATTTTCCTCAGGTCCCAAAAAGCTTTCTCTTACAAATGCTTGGTGAAGAGCGTGTCACTAAGTTTGTTATACAAGAAATAGTTAACTCAACCATGGATGATTATGTGAAGAATGTAAGCAATTTTCGACACTTATTAGTTATCGCCATTTATTTCTCAAGTTATGGTAATTATTTTGTTTCTCAACTCCATGACAGGAAAATTTGAATGTGAAGGACAACAAAATTAACACAATCCAGAAGGCAGAAGAGCTAATGTCATCGTTTATACCTGGCAAAGAATTCAGATTTAATGCTGTTCTTGAACTTGAAGGTTCAGAAATCAAGACATCGAGTTGAATCTCATGATGACGTTCTTCTTTATGAAACATTCATTTCTTTTTTTTCTTTCTGAGTCTTCTTTACTCATTCAATGTTGAAATTGATGTGTTCAGTTACAAATAAAAATAGTTTGTTATATAAAATTTATAAAAATAATCATATAAATTCCTCTATTATAAAATATTAAAGAACAACTATAAATAATTAATATATGCATTTACTTTATCGGCTAATTCAATGAACTAATACTTTAATATAAATACAACCTCTATTGAGGTGGAAGTCTAAATAATAATAATAGTAATAAATCTCTGTTGTGATATATATACACACACACACACATATATATATAAAGTATAATACCTATATTATTAAAACTTGAATTTTAAGGTAAACTTTTGAATATTTTTCTGTTTTATTTAGGGTCATATCTCAAATTTCTAATGTCCATTTTGTTTGAATTTTTGGCCAAAAACTAAAGAGTTTAGTCCAAATAAAATAAAATTTCATACTTTTTAATCCAAAAATTAAGAGGAAAAGAAGAAGAAGAATTTTTAGGCCAAAATTGAAAATACATCCTATAAAAAAAAAATAATCTAAAGCCCAATTAGTCTAAAATTGGCTAGTCCAAAATAAACCGAAATACTATACTAATATGACTCAACCAGAGCGTAACAATAATAAATACTATGATTAATATTGATTTGTGTCTATTTATTATGACAGTAAACAATTACCACAGTGACTCCATCTCTTCATATAAAAATGTTATTTCCCTACCAGTGATCAAGGGTTTTGATGTTAGGGTTGTGGCCAAACATAAACAAATAAAATAACATTAAGGAGAAACAAAATTTTGCTCTTCTGTCCGTCCACTTAAAAAAAAGGGAAAATTTTGATTTAAATAAAGAACTTAAGAGTTCTGTTAAAACTCTCACTGCATTATAAATTTCTCATAGCCAATCATTCAACCATATACTCGTCATACATGGGAAGACACGAATACCATCGTGCACATCCATACAATACAATATTCGACATCCAGGTCTGTTTTTGTTTTGCTTCAGTCATGCAGATCTTGGCTATGGCGATGGTTACACAATGCACAATGGGACCTGTCATATCTTTCATATATGTGACATTTTAAGACAACTTTGCCCAACTGATTTTCTTTTCTTTTCTTTTTTTGAAGAATTTCTTTGCTCCTTTGGGATATAAGAGGCATACATTAAACAGTTCCTTTTTTATGACATCACATCAATAGACATCTAAACCGCAATGAGAAACTCCACAACCGTGAGTCTGCCTAGACCATTTTCCTTCATTTGCCTGCTATTTCTTACAAATTTCACAGCTTCTGAAACCTCAGAGCGGTAAGGACAAGAAACATCATTAGAGGTTAGACTTCTGTAAAGATGAGAAACATTCGGCCTTTTGCCAGGGAAAATTTTACTCTGCAATCCGTCCTATCAACAAACAATCAAAGCAAAGGAACAGGCTAAACATGACAAAGACAAACCACACCATCAAGAGTAACAAAAGAATTGCTAGTAGAGTGCTTTGCATTGATTTTCTTTTGGAATAGTTATAAAAGAATTGCTAGTAGAGTGCATTGCATTGATTTTCTTTTGGAAGAGTTATAAAAGAAAATAGAAAGTTTCTATATATAGAGACTTGATGTTCCTTCAAAGATTTGAGGCTTCCAAAATAAGACAATGACAAAATTAAGAACCAGCAGATTTGGACCATCTTCCTATATTTTTCAATTTTAAAATCAGCCAGTCTCGCCAAGTTAACTGTACAAAGAAGTTTGCCATGCCTCATTTGCTGGAAAATCCAGTGCCAACAGGTCTGTGATGCCCAATTGCAGAACCAACTTAACGTTGAGTTTCAAGCTTCTTCCACAAGTAAAACGCCCTTCTAATGATAGGATCAGCTGAAAATCCTTCTGCATAAGCACTGATGGCATTTAAGAGGCTCGTGAATTTCTCCCCGTTATCCTGTACCCATTTTCAATTAGTTACTAAAGAAGCATATGAAGTACTATCATTAAAGGCTTCATCAATATGCAAAAGTATCCATGTGCAAGGTAGATGTGTTAAAATGTATTTTAATGGGTAAATGCAATTAGAATATAAATATATTCATTCTTTTGATTCACCACACCATAATGCATTTTCAACAAGAATAAACCCACTTAATAGGAAAAGAAAACAAAGAAATAAGCCCAGTTGTAACAGCATTACATATATGTTTGTGCTCCATCTCTTTTCTTTTCTTTTTTTTTTGAGAAACATTCAAGAGAATAAAATATAAATATATTAAACATAGAACTATGATTGCACTAGTAGTATGGTACATATCAAAATGTCTAAAGAGGGCAAGGTGCCACCAAGAAAGGTGTGTCGAAGATCACAATGAACCCACTTAATAGGAAATGAAAATGAAGAAATAAGCCTTGTAGTTACAGCATTACATATATGTTTGTTCTCCATCTCGAAACATTCAAGAGAAAAAATATAAATAAATTAAACAAAAAAATTTAAAAAAAACCAGGGGGAGCCTTGGCCCCCCTGTAGTTCCATCCCTAATTAGAGTGTGGGGATAATAATTCACACAGTATATCCAAAGAGATCAATGAATTCATCCAAAGGAGTAAATTTGAAAAGACATTAACACAACATGGTAACAAGAGTTACATGAATGGAAATCCCTGAAACCCAATGCTGCTGACTTTATTATTTTCTCAAGAATTCATTTCATAACAATCATACATGGAAATCCAGGAACTCAACTATTCAAGAAGACTAGCTTTTAAAGGCCAATGCTTCATGACAACTGAAGCAAATATACCACTAAGAAACTAAAACTAATCATGGTCCTGTGTAATGCATGACTCAAGCACTTATTCTTGCAACCAATTTTAAATAGCCAAGTCAATAGTTTGACTTAAAGACTTTTTTCCAGTAAGTTTTGGGCCAAGGGAAGGGGGAAGGGGAGATTCCCCTTGGGGCCAAAACTTACTTTTCCAAAAAAAAAAAGACAAATACTCTGGAAATAATAGCCTTGAATAAATAAAGATTAGTCTAACAGTAACCGCACACACCTCTGGTTTCTTAAATGCGAGATCTCCAGTAGTAAATGGTACCATATAGAATGGGAGATCAGAACGTAGCAGAGCCTGCCATAACATAAAGCTTTCACATGTCAAAACATATTCCACTGAATACATATTCAAGCACATTATTGCTTGTCAATTAAAATGAAGATGATTAGTTACTTCCTGTTAGAAAAGTAGGGCTGAATCACTCAAATTTTCTCAAATGTTTGGAACATATATTAGACCCAATATAGTTTTTACAGTCTTCTATTCTAAACATTTCCTACAAGATATGCAATGCAAAATGACTTATGAAAAAAGAAAAAAAGATATGCAATGCAAAATGGATGAAAATGAAAAGGACCAGCTAACGCATACAGGCTGTGACACGCTATTGATTGTTAAAGCACTACAAGGTACAGACTTCACCTTCCTGGACCTGGGACTTAAAAATAGTTTTCTTTTTTCTTTTTTTTTGGGGGGGGGTGTGGGGCAGTTAGTATTCATGTATAGAGATAAAATGGACAACAAATTGGGGGGCAGAACAATTGAATTTGACCCTAAAGCCCATGGTGCGCAACTAACTTCTTTTTCGTTTTTCTTTTATGGCAAGAGTTTGGTTATATTTTGATTGATGTTCATTTTAATTAATTTCATGGGAAACTTAAATAACTAAATATGGTTATATTTGTAAAAAAAAATCAACCATCTCCACTTCCCTTACACATGCAACACCCATCCACCAGGATGACATTTTTTTTTTAATCAGATTATCTACTGTTAAGATTTTCACCAAAGCTGATGTTCAAACTAAGAAAACAACCTTTCTAACTCCAAGAAAACTGTATATCATTGTAACTTCTTAATAAGACCACATCAAATTTACATGCACGTTTTAGTTTCCAATGTAATCTACCATTCCCACAGCCCCTCGGCATATTCTAGGCTGAAAAGGGAGAACACTACTTCCTAACTCCCAATCTTGAAATGCATGGATAAAAGTAGGATTCCATAAACGAGATCTCCCATTTTCAGATCAATCCATAAAAAGAATATACACATTTTTTTATCTGTAGCTATTAAGAACATTGTGTTTCCACATCACACGTAATGCCAAAATTGCACACTTCTACCATCTCTAATCAGACCCAGTAGTCCAACCTGCCTTAGTACTTCACCACAAACAACATCCACGAGGTCTCAGGGTCTCCTTACTAAATCAAACGTCCAATGTCCATAAGCTTCCCAATATTTCACCCCAATAACATGTTTTCATAAATGATTTTCTTCATCCCCATACTGCCATAACCATTTGCCAAGAAAGCTTGATCGAATCTTGATAACTTTCTCACCCCAACCCTCCGTTAAGCAATGGAGAGCACAACATATTCCAATCCACTGAATAAATTAGGCCTGTCAGTCTAATAATTTAAGCTTTTTGGTTTGGATGCTTTAGCATTGTATCAGACTTGGTTTGTTTGTTCCTTCTAGGACTCCACGTGCCAGGCTCATTTGTTTCCATACCAGTTGAAAAGTTTCTTGTTTCTTTATGTTGAGGGTTGGAAAGGTGTCGTTTTCTAAATTTGATAATTAAGATATTGAGTTCCTTATGCTCTCAAAAATCATCATTTTTGGTACAGATAAAATCACAAGAATGAGCTCCCATGCAAAATATATATATATAAAGAAAAGTTACCAGTGCAAACAATATCAAAAGGTTAGAAAAATTACCAAGTTCTTGCTCAAGACAGCCTGATCAGCATTTGCAATCAAGGCCTACCAAGGGTAAAAACATGTATGGGATTATGGGAATAAAAGTGCTAATTAACCAGAGACTGTAATTATGCAAGAATACAAGGTGCAGAATACAGTTCAAAGGAAAATGCATGTATGTATGTATGAATGAACAAGAGAACATTTATATAGCCAGAACATTTGCTTTTATTATTATATATGGGTCATGTTCAACTAGAAAGGAAATCAAGGCATGTATTCATTCCAAGAACCTTATAAATAAAATTACCATTGCTTTTCCTAACAAAGACTTATAGTCAAGACGCTCACTAAAACAGTTTTTGTATTTTTTTTTTACCTGGATGGACAGGAATAAAAGTACCAAACTCTTTGCAGCATTGTTTTATGTTTATCTGAAAATTTCTTCTCACTAATCACATTTTCTATTACGAACTGAAACAATATTGTTAGAATTATGGTAAAGTGATTAAATTCACATGTCCTAACAGCTTAAGAATTTAGGAAAATTGATAATTTAACATTGTATCATAACAGGAGATCCTGAATTTGATCTCTGTCTTTACTCTACCTCCCAATTAAAATGTTAAAAATCCCACATGTTGGGCCCCACTTATTAAGGGGAAGTTAAGGCTCAAATGTGAGGGGGAGTGTTAGAATAATGGTTAAATGATTAAATTCACCATTTCTTAATAGCTTAAACTTTTGAGAAAATCAATAATTTAACAAACACATTCACAGATCTTTGGAGGAATTTTTTTCTTTTACTATCCTTCACCTATCATCAACTTCTCTATTTGGTTTAGCAAACATTATTCCTTTTTTGGAATCAAGCTCCCACTAATAGAACCAAAACAACAAAATTAAAAGTGGATAACTATCTTCTTTGTAAATTTTGAATACATACAAAATGGGTTCTAGAACTTGCCCAATGTACTATAACATACTTGATCTAGTTCACAGTGCATAGAAAATTCAAATAAGATAATGTTTTCCAATTTTTCTGGATGCCCTGGTTATGAATTTTTAAGAGATCAATGTTGATTTTAATACACAAACCATGGTAAAGATCAATATATATTTATGCCCAGATCACTCATGCGATAGTCATTCCCTGAATAGTTCTACCTTTCTTATACGCTCCTCTTCAACTTCATCCACACATTGCAACAAATTCTCTAATGTGCCTGCCCAAAGAAGTGAGGATATCTTACCAATCAGCAATTAAGAAAGTTCAAGCACCAGAAAGAAAGTAATTGAAAATGAACAAATTAGAACATCATGAAAGACTACAGAACTTGGACTATTATGCTTAATGAGTAATTGGACAGTTGAATATAATTTTAGAGGATGACTCCCAAAATTATTGTGTTGCTTGGAATCAATAGCCAATCATTTACCATAGAAAATTAAATAACATTTGACAAAATGTAAGAAAGGTTGATGCCATTGGTATTTAAACAATTTATTGGAAGGAAAAGTTTCTGAGCATTGACATACACCTTCATGCATTTTATTTTTATTTTGAATATTTTTTGACAATATAAAGCAAACCAACTGATAGTTTCTGAATTTCTTATAAATTTACTGAAACAATTTTTTGGCATTTTGGGAGTATACCACATCTGCTCCTGTATTTATTCTTTTCTTTTTTTCTTTTTTTTTGGGTACCAGTATGATTTAAATAGAAGAAGCTTGATAGACATCACAATTTTAAATTATATGAAGATTTTAAATTGAGAACCAACTGATAGTTTCTGAATTTCTTATAAATTTACTGAAACAATTTTTTGGCATTTTGGGAGAATACCACAATCTGCTCCTGTATTTATTCTCTTTTTTTTTTTTTTTGGTACCAGTGTGATTTAAATAGAAGAAGCTTGAGAGACATCAAAATTTTTAATTATATGAAGATTTTAATTTGAGATAGTGAAATGACAAAATAATTAGATAAAAAAAAACTTACGATTGGAAGTTAGAAAGGTTAAAGTAAAGTGATGGGTATAAAAAACTTGTAAAACAGTTGGCCAATGAGTTCTTGCTCAAATGCCACTTCCTTCTTCCACAAGAATAAGTAAATTTGAGGTCATGCATTCAAAAGTCAAAACTCACTCAGTGTTAAACAGAGTAGTTATCAAACAATACAAAGTTTTTTTGCTTTTTTCTTTTTTTTTAGGGGTGGGGGGGGGGTTGGGTGGAAGAAAAAGGGACAGAAGGTCAGGAGATGATGTGTGCACCAAACAGGCAGAGGCATAGTAGGCAATGATGGTAAACAATTGGCTTAAGTCAAAGCATGCCAAACAGGACTTTTTTTTTAATAAACAAGTTTCAAAGTCAAAAGGTAGATAATAGCTGCTTTGCCTTGAGTGGCCCTAATAGTTTCTCCCTTCCAATTATCTAACTTCTCAGTAGTTCCTGCCATGACATTATCCCAAATTGATGTCATCTTTCAAATGTAAATTTTGAAATTATAGAAATGTTTACATATTCACTGAGAATTTATATTGCTTTGCTTTAGAGTAAGTGATGAAGAAGAAACATGCTGGCACTGGCAGATTAGATCACCCTGATTCATCTTGTCAGATAGACTATTATTAATTGGGCCAACAAGGCTTTAAAAAATATATATAAAAAGCTACATATAAAAGAGAAATAAACAAATAAAATAGTTTGCAAGTACGCTAGGTCTGCAACAACTTTTACAAATGTCAAAACATAATATTACACCTATTTTTCACTGCATAAGGATATGCAGAATATACTCTGGTTTCGCATTTTCTAAAGAGAATATGAGAATGAGATATTAACGTACCATATTTAGTGATCAGTTGCACTCCATGAACATTTCCAATTCCACCAACTCCTGCATTTATAAAATATAGATGTATGAGGCACCAATAATTCACACTAATTTAAATATCGAGAATATTTTATAGAAGTTACAAAAATGGCTTCTTTCTCAAGAATTGTAAAAATTCAATGAAAAAAGTTGCAAATCACAGTCCAGATTTATGATTGATATTCCGAAGAACCACTATCCAGATTACAGATAACAGTCCTTCACAGAATATTTTTATAGAAGGAAATTTTGTTCAAAGACAAATTTTAATTACAATGGCCAATCCTTGGCTATTTATACACTAAGGACTTGGTCATGCTGACCTCATGTTAACAACAACTCCTTAAAAACAATAGCCAGCATATGTGTAAAAAAAATTAATCACATGTTTTAAAAGCATAAGAAACTATAGCCACATGTTTTGGCTAGGTCTTCATGCATTCTGGCAAGTGGAATACTCAACCATGTCATTTCCATTTCCATATGACATACTCAGCCATATCATTATCATAGCTATGTAGCATACTCGGCCATGTTAACATTTCCCTGTGCAATTGCCATGTTAAAATGCCCTACATCAGGATCCCCCCTCTAAAAGAAAAAATTTTCCTCAAGTTTTGCATCAATCTACCATGGCTGCATCAGCATCTAACACATCCCAGCTGCATCCAATACGCATTGACATGTGATAATAGATATGTTTCTTTCCGACAACTAGGCACGTAAAAATTATAAAAAGAAACTACTAAAATGTTTCAGATCAGAGGATTCTGAAATTAATTTTACAAAGAGAATAAAAACAATGACCTGGAATGTTATCGGACTTATCACCAACAAGTGAAATCACATCAACAAATTGAGAAGGATTCAAGGTTCCATATTTTTCAGCAAAATCTTCAATTCCAAATGAAACCATCCTGAGAAAGCAAACGATAAGCCCAAAACTATATGAATCAAAGAATAAAAGTAAAAGAATACTGTTGTGTTAGGCAGCAGACAACACTAAAAAAGATTAAGAATAAAACAATAAATTTAAAAAAAAAAAGGACAAGTACAAACATTTACCAACCAAAATGGGAAGATTCCTAAAGATATTATACTAAGATTAACAGAGGGAAGCTTCTGTGTACATGAGGTGGTTCCTCACTTTTAATAAAATTTTATCACTAATTAAAAAATATTTATTGAGGATGGCACTACAAAAAGGTTGAAATAAAAATGTGACACTTACTCAAAGCCACGTGGAGCAATCCGTAGAAGTCGTAATGAAGGACTTAGGATCTGAAAAAAGTCCTTGTCTGGGGAAACAACTCGTACCTGTCAAAAAGACATCACAATCAAGAGTGACTAACAAAATTTATATATATTTCTTCTAACTTGTACCATTTGTTGTTTATTACTTCAAAATGCTACATTGCCCACCATAACCTTCTGATTAAAGTATATTCCTCACCTTTGCAAGAACACTTTTGACTAATAGAATGCAATGTTGCATGGTCAAAATGTCATTCTAATTTAAATTCTCACCACTGTAATCAAAATAACAACTTACACAACACATGGCTCCACAAAATGAAAAATGTCAAAAACATAGGAAAAAAAGGCCAAAATGCATTTTAGTCCCTCTGACTTTGGGCTTACTGTCATTTTGGTCCCTCAGGGACTAAGTTTGAATTTTTTTTTTTTTTTCTAAGTTCTAAAACAAATTGACATTTTTTAGGGGTGATGAATTGTTTGTAGTTATCAGAACCTGATGGGAGGCCAATTGGACGTCAATTTGAATGTTTAGAGGGTTATTGTAAGTCTCAAAACTTTTTTTATACCTATCAAGAAGAATTGAGCAACACCATTCAACCACAGGACTCAATGTATTGAAAGTTTTGAAACTTAAAAGGACCAATAGTAAATTTTTTCTAACAAAAGAAATTTCTATAAATAAGTAATTTCTATATTATATAAATATATAACCCTCGTCTCACGGTCCAATATCCCAATTCTCCATTGATCCACTTTTTAACCCTACCTAACGTAATCTTCTCAATCATATCTCTTAATGATCATATCCTTTCTCACTATTTTGCTGTGTCATTTTTGGCTTCCCATTAAAAATTTTCACTCCAACTTGAAACAAATCATTTTTTTCTTCACCCATGAACTGGTAGGTCTTCATTGCACATGACTAGACCAGCCTAAGCAACTCCCATCATCATCTCAACCACAATTGATGTTACCTGCGCCTTTCACTAGAAATCTTCCTCCCTTAATCTATTTTTATTGTATTTCCATCTTAATATACTTATCTCAACTAGTCATTTGATAGATATGTTATCTCCTAATTACCTAACATCCCATACAATAAAGCATAGCTGGTCTTCTAGGATAAAATGCAGTCCAAGAACTCATGTAGAGTTTCTTTCCTCTATCACCATTATCATTATCATTATCAGAGGGGTTAGACAGCAAACAAAGTCTTAAAGTCCACAAATAAACTTGAGCTCAAATCTAACAAATCGCCAAAACACTAATTGGAAGATACCTAAAACCAACGAGGGAAAAAAAAAAAATATATATATATATATATATCTCTCTTTTGCATGGGAAACCGATGTTTTAAAAACCGGGCCAGACCAGCCGGTCTGACCGGTTCAACCGGGAATCGGGAGCCAGTCTGGTCCGGTAAAAACCCCTAAAACCGGTGACAACGGGTCAAAAACCGGGTTGAACCGGACATTTTGAAAAAACGGTTCGGCTCCCGGTTCGGTTTTTAAAACCATGTGGAAAACTCATTCAAAGAACTGAATTTCAAATTTCAAGGTATAATAAATAAATAAAGAATTTATATGCTTAATGCTAGTCATTGACCTGTATGAATAAGGAATAAAACAAGAGTACATATTTTGCATGGAAAATTCATCCACAGAACTGACTATCACTTTTTTTGTTGGGATGTTACACATGCACCAAGTAGGTTTTGAACCTGCGATCTCACCCTCCATCCACCCACTCTTGTGAGAGGAGTTAGTGCAATTTGAGCTAAAGCTCATTGGCTTTCAAATTTCAAATTATCCTAAAATTGAGAAAAATTTTAATGCTGAATGCTATGGGTAGACCTGCACTTATGTTACACTATAATAGCAATTGACCATTAACTAAAACTAAAAATGACCCTAATTGAACATAATAATGCATTTAGCTAGAACTATTGAAAAGCAGACACTCATAACTGGCTACTTAACAATGACATAGCTATTCAAGCCTCTTCAACATGTCTATTTTCCCTCATCTTTTTGAAAAGTAATTTCACTCATTTTTTTTGTCAATAAATTATTGAAAACTGCTTAATGAGCTTTGGCTCAATGAAACTTCCTCTCCCACAAAAATGAGCAGTTTGAGATTGTTGGATCATGGCCCGTTGAATGCGTGTATAAATTACGGACAAAAAAACCATTATTGCACAGCCACGATTATTGATTGTAAACATTACTCATATGTCACGAGCCATTTGTTTCAGTCATCAACACCGCTTTAGAGTTCTTAAAAGTTAACCAATGGTCATCCTTACAGCAAGAGGAGCCTTTTACTCACAGAGCTGTATTTTTTGCTTCCAAAACAGTCTGAAGTATCCAATCTAACACATAGGATACTAACATGTGACAACCATGGAGACAAAACAATCCCTACTGGAAGAATATTGGTTATGTTTTAAGGACATTTTTCCATTTTTCTCAAATATGGATTCAGAACATCACCTTGTACCCAGCATCAACACTCCGTGCTGCCAATGTTCCAATCACATCATCAGCTTCTACACCCGGTACCTGCCTTTGAGTATACTCATGATCAACAACCAAATTTGACTAGGGTCTAGTAGCCATATAAATTTGCAATAAAAAGCTATTACCTCAATCACCTTTACTGACATTGCCTTGATGGATGCTTTCAAGTACTGAAGTCCCTGAACAATAGTGTCAGGTGTAGGAGGGCGGTTGCTCTTGTATGCAGGATATAAAGTATGACGAAAATTCAGGCCTTCAAACAAAGAAGAAACAAAAGTGAATATAATAAAGCATATGAAATAAGGCACGTCAGTTCTAACTTCCAAGGGTAGCAACCTACATGATTTATTGCCTTGACAATACAATGTGATAAAAGATATGTCTATAATTATACAAATGTAAAAATAAATATCCTTACATTAAGAAATAATTAAGTCAACTGAAGGAGCAAGAAAGAGAAAGGAGAGAAAAAACTACATACAAACAGATAAACAAGGGTCAGGCTGTTAAGATACCATCAATTAACAAAATATAAGACTGATGCAGGGAAAGTGATGGACTGTGATACGATTTAGAATTAGATGGAAAGTGAGTTGCTTAGAACACATTGATAGGTGGTTAGGCACCTCTGCAAAGAACACAAAGTTCTGAAATAAAAGCTCTCAAGGCTTATTTTCATTCACATATACAAACTGATTAACAAAGTGCTTACATTCTGGTACTTATCCTAGTTTTTTTGGCATTGGCAACCTCTAGATGATTGACGAATGTCTAAAACCTATTGGCCAATGCTTAAACAATCATCTAACTAAGTAATTAGTTTCTAGAAGATTAGGATGCAGCTGCTTGAAATGCCCTGCATCAAAGACCCTCAAAAGAGCAGTATGGGAAAAATGTCTTTTGAAGCCAAAGCCAACCCCAAGTGGTTGGGACACAGGGCCCCATTAGGTTCAACAGAAAAATGCAATTTGAACATTGACTTTAATATCACTAACTCCTTATATTGTTCAGGATATGTCTTGAAATTCTATACAATAGCACCCACAGATTTCAAGTATCAGCACTAGTCATAATTATTAGGTACCACAAACACAAAGGAAATTAGCAATAGCACTAACTAGAAAGCCAAGCCACATGGACATGGGGCATGCATGTGCCACTTGTCTAAGAATCATTTTTTTTTTTTTTGGGTAAGTAATAAGCTTTATTGATATAAAAAAGGACAGCCTAGTACACAGGGAGTGTACAGGGGTCAACAATCAAAAATAAAAATTACAAGAATCAAGAAAAATGAAAAGAGAAGAGAATGATTGGTTTTGCAAAACAGACAGCCAATCCAATAAAGTTCTAAAGAAAAAATGCTTAAGGTCGGGTATGGATCTCTCAATATCTTCAAAACATATGCTATTTCTTTCCTTCCAAAGACACCACATTAAGTAATGGGGAATGATTCTCCATATATTCCCATTTCGATGATGACCAAACCAGCCAAGCCAAGAAGCTAGAAGCCCCGACAACTGATTGTGGCATTACCCAACTTACTCCAAATAAACCAAAAACCATAGACCACAAATCCCTAGCAACTGGACAATGAAGAAAAAGATGGTCAACCGATTCACCATTACACTTGCACATATAACACCAATCCAATATCCAAATCTTCCTTTTTCTCAAATTGTCGATTGTCAAGCATTTTCCCAATTAGAGACGCTTTATATTGTAACTTTAGAAATGTTTAAGATGCCAAAAGAACTGATTATAGGCTAACTAAAATAATATTAAAAAATTGTATGTTGTAGATTTTTAAATAATGCTAAAGCATAAAAGGATATACGATACATATTATTTTCATCCTATCAAGATCATCGCCAACCATCCTTTCTCACAAATTATGAGAAATATTAACCATTCCAGCTAGTTGTTCCCACACCAACCCTTGGGCAACAACAAAATTGGAAAAAAGGCACCTTTTACCTATCTTTTTATTGTCATCCTTTCCATATCTGGGGGTATGGTAGCTGTAACCCTACCAGTGTCTATGACATTTGTCAACATGGAGAGTCGAGGTAACAATCCACGTAAAGATAAAGAAAAGTGGCATGTACACAAGTAAAACAACTTATGGCAAGAGGTGAAAAGCCCAGTTGGCTGGATCTGAAAATGGCTGATTTGGTAATTTAGTTAAATTAATGATTAGATCATTATTAAAAAAAAGGGTACTAAAAGGACAAACACACTCAGGCTCAACCTCATTTAGGTAAGCAATAATGACTCCGAAAGAGTTTTGAAATATAAGAGATCCATAAAATCTAGCCAACGAGTTATAGCTAAACTAGCACTTTCTTCTCCCATAATAATGGATAGAGGCTAAGGTCGTGGGTTCAAGATCTAAACGGTACGTATGTGACTTACTAATAAGTAAATAAGAGAGAGAGAGAGAGAGAGAGAGAGAGATCCATAAAATCTACTTTGAAAGAAACATTCTTCAAAGAATGTTGTCTCATGAGAGGAAGACTGAAGAGAATTGGCAGCCTATAATGATTTCAAAAATATATAACCTAAATCAAATGCATTCAGTGAAAATGACAAGGGGCAAGACATGAGGCCATGCCTTCAACATGCACACATGGAATTCAATAAAATGTAATAAACAAGGTTTATCATGCATATCAGGTTCAAAGTCATTTGCTAATAATTTTTATACTAGGGAGTCATTTGTACCATCCTGCAATTCTAGTATTACTAGTTGCAAACAACCTCTCTTGTCATTGGATGCACCAGTAATTCAAGAAAGCTAATAGACACACAATATACATACCATGTCAAAACAACAACAAAGCCTTAGTCCCAAAAATTTGGGTCAACTATGGATTAGGTCGGCCACATGTATTTTTCACCGCTGTTCTATCCTATACAAAATCATTCTCTCTATCACCTCTTCAATTAAGGTGCTATTTTTTACAATTTCTAGGGGATTTGGAAGGGGATTTGGAAAGTCAAGGTGCCTAGGAGGGTGGCTTTCTTCTTGTGGACCGCAGCACATGGCCGGATCCTTACCTTGGATAATCTTCGAGGCCTCCATTTGGCAAATAGGTGCTGTATGTGCTGCTGTTCGGCGGAATCTGTGGACCACCTTCTCATTCACTGTCCGGTAGCTTATGCTTTATGGGTGCAAATGTTGCAAGCTTTTGGGATTCAATGGGTCATGCCGGGTTCTGTGGTGAGTTTGGTGTCTTGTTGGAGTAATTGGTTGGGAAATCATGCTTCGGACATATGGAATATGGTTCCTGGTTGTTTGATGTGGGTTGTTTGGTTGGAAAGAAACCGGCGCTCTTTTGAGGCTCTGGAGAGAACGCTAGATCAGTTACAAGCGCTCAGCCGAAATACTCTTTTTGAATGGGCTAAGTGCTGGGGTTATTCAAACTGTTCTTCTGCTTTGGAATTCTTTTCTACCCTTAGTTGTGCCACTTAAGTTGCTTTTCTTATTCTGTTTTCAGTTGTTTTTGTTTGCTGTTTTTTGTGTTCACCATCATGAACACCTGTAATGGCTGTTTGCGTTTTTCTTGTTGAATAAAAGTCCTATTACTTATCAAAAAAAAAAAAGGTCTTCCTATATCTCCTTTTGTTCCCTATAACTTGAATCAAATAACTATTTCACCAGTGCATCAAGCACTTTCCTTTGCACATGACCAAACCATCTCAAATTACTCTTCTTCACCATATATTACCATATATGTTCAAGAAAAGGAATAAAAAGACCTCCGCTATGTTGGAGGTTGTCTATTCACAAGGGTTTTGAGGTTCGAACTTATTATAGAGCTTTAGCTTGTAAGGGTGATGAAATGTTCCCATGGAAAAGCATCTGGAAGCCAATAGCACTAACAAAAGTAGCATTCTTCCTTTGGGCAGCTTCAATGGGGAAAATTCTAACAGTAGAAAACTTGAGTAAGCATCATATTATTCTCATGAGTTGGTGTTGTGTGTCAAGAAGATAGGGAAACAGTGGATCATTTATTATTGCACTGGCCTATTGCCAAGGAGTTATGGGAAAAGGTTTATGCACTATAAATTTGGGGTTTAGTGGGTGATGCCTGGGAGTGCTGTTGATCTACTAGCGAGTTGGCAAGGCCATTTTGGGCAGCATCACAATAGGGAGATTAGGAAGGCCATTCCTCATTGATTGATGTGGTGTATTTGGAGGGAGCAAAATGCAAGACATTTTGATGGGTGTGAGATGTCAATTTTAGATCTGAAGTCACAGTTTCTGAGGACTTTGTTCTAGTGGTTATCAGCCTCAGGGAAGTTTTCTTTTCAAACTAGATGGAACTAATTGATTATTGTTCTTTTAAATCATAGTTGTATGTAAATCTAGTATACCACCCGTGTACTTGATGGTTATTTCTTTTTAATAAGATTATTACTTCATATAAAAAAAATAAAAAAACCTCTTTCAATATTGACTAACATTGTGAGCACCCGACTCAACATATGACTTATTTTCGACGGGGAACTTCCATTAGCTTCCTTTCAATTTTGACTAGCATTGTGAGCACCTGACTCAACATATGACTTATTTTCGACGGGGAACTTTCATTAGCTTTCTTTCAATTTTGACTAACATTGTGAGCACCTGACTCAACATATGACTTATTTTCCATGATGAACTGCCATTAGCTCTCTCTCTGAACATTAAATCTCTCATTTATTGTGTAGAATTAGCCCACATGGCAAGATACAGCTTCACTAGTAAGCAATTAGGAAAACATAAGTTATATGTCTGGTCACATGCTCATAACATTAGTCAAAATCAAAATAGGGCCAACAGAAGGTTCACTTTAAAATGCACAAGCTTAAGATTAAATTTCCAAAATCAAAAGTTCTAGAACTAATGCTTCACTGAGTTTGAAGTACAAAAATTTAGTTCACCCTGTATTTTAATACTATATTCTTTAATCATTTGCGTAAGGGTCACCCATAATCACCCACATCTACCTCTGTAATTCTGGTCTTTTCTCTCTTTTTTCTAAGAGAGATTGTGTGATCTCCTAGTCTCTTACAAATTAACTTATATTATCAACACTATCATGTAAAAGAAAATTTTATTTGGAAAACAAAAAAAAAAAAAAAAAAAAAAAGAAAAATACATACCTTTTGCTCTAACACTTTCTTTGGATGAATTACAAGTATGACCAAATGGAAATCCTGAAAAGAAAAGGTTTGCTCTATCAAAAATTTTGATTGAAGGAACATCTTCACAAACAAAAGTTTCCGAAAACCCATATAAATTAGTCACTGTTTGGGGTAAACGGTTTGTAAGACTAAAAATCCTATTCAACATATTAACACAAGATACTACCTAGAAATTAACTAGTACTAATATCTTACATGTTAACATGAGATACTACCTACTTTCAACATGTTAACATGAGAGTACAGCTAATATCTTACATCCCAAAACGAGAGCTATGAGACTATTTTCAGCTTTGCACATACAAATTTGGCAATAAATGTTCATTTCCATCCCCATTCAAGAGGTTAAACTTACAACAATAACAACCAAACTTTAGTCCCAAATTTTTTGGCCGGCTATGGATCCTTATTAGATTAGTCAGAGACAGCCATATGCATGAAGAGATTAAACATATAATCGTCTATTTTTTCCAATAAGTTTAATTGTATACTCAGTCTTCGTCATTTTAAGAAAGTGCCTTGACTGAGAACAAGGTTGAACACCAATATGTTTCTGCAAGAACAATGTGAACTAAGATTGAATTAATAAGCACACGCACATGCATACACATGCGCATAACAGGGACAGGGAGAGAGAAAGGGATAATCATACATAAAAGTTGACCAATATGATCATTCACTCAAGCCTCACATCAAGGAGTACAATGGTGACATGTTGATAGAGATTAGCCACCTAAAGTTTTTTTTAACAAGTAAAAATAATTTTATTCAAAAGAGGAGACTTGTCAAATGTACAAAATGTGCACTTGAACCACTCCTAAAGAATTTCAAAGTCAGATTCAAAAGATCTATGAAATCAAAATAACACAATGAAGTGATGCTACCTAAAGTAGCCATCCACTCGTAGTCTCGTAAAAAGATCTAAGCAAAAGTTGTTTGATAATATGATTTGGGTATTCAACACCATAAGAAATTCTTCTATTCCTCTCTCACCAAATTGTCCACAAAACACACATACGAGTTGCTTTCCAAACCTTTAACTCAAAATGGCAAGGTTATCCATTTGGCCAACACTACAGCAACTAGAGCACAATCTAATGGAAACACAAACAACCATTTATCTATTGCCACTTAACAATGGAGGAGAAGATGCTAGATTGACTCTCCGCTATTCTTACACATACAACACCAGTCAATAATCATGAATTTCTTTTCCAAAGATTATCTATTGTCAAGATGATTTCACCCCGTGCCGCAGTCCATATACATTGTGAGGCACCTTGGCACCCCATATAAATATCCCCAAAGGGAAGAACTCTCCTTCATACCCTTTCAAAAACTCATAATAGCCAAAAAGTTTGAATACAACAATCTAAAAACCTTGGCCACAAACTATGGTTCCCAATCATGGAAGGGGTGAATAAATTCGTGATCCCAACTCCATGCATTTTGATCATATACAATACCCAAATTGGATGCACTGAGGCTTCTTTATCCACTGCTAAACTGAACAAATCTGGGAAATGATCTTTAGGAGAAAATTCCACGTCTAAAAATTAAAGGAGAAATAAGAAGGGAAATATTTATCAATCTTAAGTAAGATCTAGTGGGATGATTATAATGTGCATCTTATACAGAAGCTTAATCGACTTTTGCTTGCTACAAGTCTAATTTTTATTTATTTGTGGATCCAGTTAGCAAGGGTTTCTGGTCTTTCATATGTATTCTCTTTAGCAATAATGCATTCTCCAAATTAGTCTATTTAAGTCGAGAATTAGTTTCTTAGGTCATCGGGAAGCCTAATTGAGTTTAAGAACAGTATTATTACTACTATTAGTATTTATTGGAGTTTGCTATCAGTTTATAGTTTCTCTTAAACCTAGAAAGCATGGTTTCTTTTTTGGAGTGATTCCTAAGAACCCACTGGCATGATGCTAATAATTATTATCTTATTTTCTATTTGATCTCCAGCGAGTACAATCACATTTGATTAGTCTTAATTTGTGAAAATTGATTTCAATTCATCCCAAATGGTAAGAAACATAACCCCAAATTTTTCTCTTGACATGGTCTCAGCTAAAATTGAGGCTAGCATGCAACCTAAGGTTTCTTAGATAAAAGAGAAACCTATGAAAAAGATACCTGTCCAATCTTAGACAGAGAGCAAGGAGGATATGAAGCTCTTCTGGGTAAACATGGTCCAAGGTTGTTCATGATTGTTTTTTGATACACCTAGGATCAGACTCTATATGAACCCAACACTATGCACCCCAGTATATATGAAATGAGATGAATACAAATATTAAATAAGCATCCCACACCCAAAAGCTTGCCACATAGGTGTCCAAATCCCTAATGGTTGAGTGGCTTCCACTCTTATTTCAGAGTATATTGGTAAAGATTGCGTACTTGGAGGAACTCTATAATGCATTCCCCAGTCTAGTCACATTTCCCATCACAGTACTTAAGACAAAAGAAGAAATCACCGGAGAAAACTTTTATTTTAAAAGTAAAATCACAGGAGACAACTGGAAAAAATGTTTGCAACAATGACTAGAAGAATCGCAGGAGATGGAATTTTTTTTTTTTTATAAGCAATAATGCTTTACTAAAAAAGCAACTAAACTGCTCCCCAGGTACACAGGCAACGTACTAAAGGAGGCAACAAAGTTTCAACTAAAAGTGAATAAATCTAGAAACTCCTCTAAGGTAGAATATGGAACATAACAAGCTATCCAATTTTTTTCTCCCTTGTTGAGAATCCTACAGGCACTACACCAGTTGGGTAGCTTCATTTCTCTGTCTAACCACAACCATCCCAAAGGTTGATGCCAAACCCAGAACCAAGGGCAGATATAATTTGTCAAGATGGATGGAAAAGATTGAGGTAACCCAAGAACATCTGGAGTCACATCACTATCAAATTATTTATACATTGCAGATGAACTCCAGAACAAAAATTAGCAAGTTTAAAAGGCTTAATTCATGCAGAAAGAGATCCTGCATGGCATGCATAACAGCTAACATAGTTATAAAATATAGAGAATAGAAGAATACATTATAAGCATAAGGTAACAAAAAATAGGAGAATGTGCATATTTTTAAGGGAATAAATCCAAAAGAAAAATGCGGCCGAATATCTCACCATCATGGTCAAATACCACCTGTAAAGGAAAAGAAAAATGATTAGCCAACTTTTATAATTAAAAGAGAAAAAAGATATTAAAAGGAAGTCCAAAAGAATAAGGAAAACCCATTAAGATAATATAAGCAAAATCTGACAGAAGGTGAAAACGATAAAAAGATATCTTTTTTTTCATAGGTAAAAAAAAAAAAAAAAAAAAAAAAAAAAAATACACTATATGCAAAACAGGAATCCTTTAACAAAACAAACATTCTAATAAAGCAACTCTTTGGGAGATAAACAACTACATGTTTATACAACCATGCATCAACTTGTGAGCACGCAAACACGCACGCACATAATAGAAAGAAATCATACCGCCACATGGGAAGGAATAAATTCCAAGACATCAATTATCTGCAAGAACAAGAACAATGAGAAATGTCTTAGACCTACTATTCAATAAAAATTGAAAAGATAATAGGGTTCATCAACAAGACAAATGAAAATGCTGCCATTGTAATTCCTGGGCTCCATAATCCTTCAACTAAACATACTTGGTACAATACTTGGAAAAAAAAAAAAAAAAGAGTCTCCCAACATCTACATATCTCCATTTACCATACCTTCTTTTGTGACTAATAGAATAAAAAGGTTACAGCCTAATTGCTTATAGAGAGGGCAGCGTGATGAGTTAAATTCCATCTTGTGGATTGGAATTTTATGTGGTCTCCAACCTCTCACTGTATTCAGATCGTTTAACCAGAGGACTAACAGTACGGCTTAACTCAAACCATGGTCCACGTTGCCTTTTACCAAAACTACGGGAAAACCTTTAAGAAGCCAAGACATCCCTACGAGAAGAAGTGTCTGGATGCGGAGTTGAAGCTGGTGGGAGAGTATGGGCTGAGGTGTAAGAGAGAGCTGTGGAGAGTACAGTATGCTCTGAGTCGAATTCGTAACAATGCTAGAATGCTTTTGACCCTGGATGAGAAGAACCAACGCCGTATTTTTGAGGGTGAAGCCCTTCTGAGGAGGATGAACAGGTATGGGTTACTAGACGAGAGCCAGAACAAGCTCAATTATGTGTTGGCACTCATTGTCGAGAACTTTCTGGAGCAACGTTTACAGACCCTGGTGTTCAAGTCTGGTATGGCCAAGTCCATTCACCACGCTAGAGTGCTTATCAGGCAGAAGCATATAAGGGTCGGGAGACAGGTGGTCAATATTCCCTTTTTTATGGTTAGGGTGGACTCACAGAAGCACATTGATTTTTCATTGAATAGTCCTTTCGGTGGTGGACGCCCTGGGAGAGTGAAGCACAGGCACCAAAAGGCAGCTGCTAAGAAGGCTGCTGGTGGAGATGGAGGAGACGAAGATGAGGAAGAGTAAGCTGAACTTTTGATATAAGACAATAATGATCATCATTTCTTTTTCAAACTACGACTGGCCTTTTTGAGAAGGCTATGTCAGTTAAGTTTTGTTTTGCTATTTTCTTCATTATTTTTGAGAATATGTTGGTTTTGCATATTATTTGATATTAGGTACGTGAGAATTTTCTTGGGTTCAAAAAATATTTTATGTGCTCTCCAATAAGAAATGGAGGCTTCGGGGTAAGAAAATTGGGCATCTTCAACCAAGCCCTGTTGGGCAAATGGATTGTAAAGGTAGGTCATTGACTCAAAGCATGGAGAGGATTGATGATGTAAATTGGTGTTGCATGCGTAGGCGTGGTGGTGAGTCTGTGGACAGATTTGTTTTTGCACTGTGATACTGCATATGCTCTGCAGACTTATACTGTCTTTTGTACTAGGAGTCCAGTGGGTCTTGCCAAGAAGTGTTGGTGATCTTTTGTTTAGTTGGAGGAGTTGGTTTGGCAAGAACGCTTCTTTTGTTTGGAATGTAGCCATTCTAGGACATCATAGAGGAAGAGGAGTCATTGCACTTTGATGATGAGGAAAACTTGGCGATTCAATTGATAACGTGTTTCAATACATCATTATATAAGCAGTCTTCTGCTTTAAGTTCTAGAGCTACTCTCTTTTTTCTTTTTCTTTTTGTAGATTCAACTAATTCTCTCTCATTTCATTTGTAATTCTTTAGGATACCTTATGTATACACCCTGTGTACATGAGGTAAATCCTCATTTTCAATAAAAGTTTATTACTTATCAAATATATATATATATATATATATATATATATATATATATATATGTATATATATAAACACATACATATTCAGGCTCAGAAGAAGATATTCAGGGTAACATAGCGCATATTGGATACTCAAATTTCTAATAGGAAAGAGAAAAGAACAAAATTACATAAGTTTGCCAATAAATCTCATATTAAGAGAAAATATAACTCTAACAAGGATCTGAGAGAAAAGGAGTTACACCAGGTCAATGCTTTAATAAAGTCATTTCAAGCACAGTAGAAGAAACAAACTGAAAGAAAATCTATAAACCCAGTATAAACATTACTTACAAGAGATAAAGCTGAAAATATAGTTAAGACCCAATCTCCATTTCCATCAGCATGTGATAGATGGCCATGGTGCAATTTTGCTACTCTCGATCAAAAGAAAACGAAATAATGGTAAGTAGAATTATATTATAGTAAAAAAAAAAAAGGAAGAAAACACAATTTCATTATACTATGCAAACATTAGTTGCACCCAGAAGCTAAAAGTTGCTGTTACATAGGAAGCTTTTTTTCTTTTTTCTTTTTAAATTGCTAAGTTACACATACACGCACCCAATGGGTCCTAAACCCATGACCTCACCCAAAAGGAAATCTCTAAGACTTCAGAAAACAGGACAAGTCAAATGGTGTAGTTCATCCCTTTTGTACAAATGAATGGAAAAACTAGTCCAGCTTCAGGCTGGGACAACACTTCATGACTTCAGCTCTACCAAATTGGAACAAGATGAATTTCACTACTGTCTTATGAAGAAAATTGGCCTATGCAATCAAAGGTTAAAAACTTATTCAACTTCTAAATAACTTAGTTTCCACCAAAGTAAAGGAATAATAATAGCTCAAACCTTTCTATTTTCTGATGAAATAAGTGCTAGGAACACTGAGCAATTCCCCCCCTTTTTTTAATTAATGGATTTAGGAAGCAACTCCAGATAAAAATAAGTGAAAGATTACTAATGGCTATTACTGTAAATTTCAAATGGTCCATTGGCTATTTCACATGATATTTGAGACAATTATAGTGACTGGACAACCAGTCCAAACAGAATAGTTCTCTTTAAAGCCCCAAATATTCTAACAACTTTATCCTGACGGCAGATAACAACATCATCATTTATGAACCATAATGCAGTCAATTACCTAATTGTGGTCTTCTTCGTGGTTTTCATGTGGGGCCAGTTAACTCTATCGGGGTACGCATTTCACACTTGCTGTTTGCAGATGATACCATTTTTTTATTTTTATGCTTCTAGAGATCAGTTGTTGTCCATTAGGCTGGCTTTGACTTGCTTTCAAGCGTTTACTAGTTTGAAAGTAAATGTGGGGAAGAGTGAGATTGTTCCAGTTGGGAAGTTGGAAATATAGGCGCTTTGGCTACCATCTTTCGATGTAGGGTGAGTAGTCTACCTATGAAATACTTGGGAATTGGGTACTCCATATAAAACAACATCTATTTGGAATCCTATTTTGGAGAGGATAGAGAAGAAACTCTCAAGTTGGAAGCGTCTTTATTTATCAAAGGGTGGTGGACTTACTCTATTGAAGAGTACTCTTTCAAGTCTTCCTACGTACTACCTATCCTTATTTACCATCCCTGTAGCTGAGGCTGATAGGTTGGAGCATATTCAGAGAAACTTTTTACGGGATCTTCAGAGGAGCGTTTCAAATATCCTTTGGTGGCCTGGGAGGTGTGTTTGCCATTAGAAATGGGTGGTTTGGGGATCAGGATGTTAGTGCATTTTAATCAATCCCTATTAGGGAAATGTTATGGAGGTTTGGACAAGAAGGCGCCCATCTCTAGTGGAGGGTTGTTGCAACTAAATATGGGGAGGGTCAAGGGGGGTGGAATACTAAAGTATGTAGAAGGGCCCAGGGGTGTGGTCTATGGTGTGGTATTCACGATGAATGGGAGAGTTTCTCCAAACAGTGGCCCTAGTGGTGGATGATGGCTCTCATATTCTTTTTTGGCATGATAAGTGAGTTGGGGATAACTCACTTAAAATGCTCCATCCTCAATTGTACGCACGTTCAAATGACAAGGAAGCTTGCATTTCGGATGTTCTATGCTATCAGGAGGGTGGAAATGATAAAATTTGGAATTTGAGATTTTATAGGGATTTTCATGAAAGGGAATTAGAGGCTGCCTTCTCTTTCCTTGTGTTCATTCACTCTCAGATTCCTAGGGGTGTTGGGTGTGATATTTTCTATAGACGCCTCAATGGGAATGGCAAGTTTGATATTCAGTCCTATTACGGTCCTATTACAATAAGATTCAGGGTGCATCTATCTCCAATTTTCCTTGGAAGGATGTTTGTAAAGTTAAAATTCCTTAGGGTGGCATTTTTTTTGGGGATAGCAGTTGATGGGCAAATCCTTACCTTGGATAATCTTACGCTAGCTTACGGGGTGCTCTTTGGCGAATCGGTGTTGTATGTGCTATTGTAATGAGGAATTTGTGGATCATCTCCTCCTCCATTGTCCTATAGCTCACTCGCTTTGAGTGCATATGCTTTAGTTTTTCGAGATCCAATGGGTCATGCTAGGCTCTATGGAAAGCTTGGTGTTTTGTTGGAGCTATTGGTTGGGAAAATTTAATTCAGACATTTGGAAGTTGGTTTCTAGCTGTTTGATGTGAATTGTTTGGACGGAAAGAAATCAATGCTCTTTTGAGCATATTGAGAAATCACTGGTTCAGTTACAAGCTCTATGCCAGAAGACTCTGTCTGATTGGTCTAGGTGTTGGGGCTACTCAAATTGTTCTTCTATCATTGAGTTTCTTTCTTCTCTTAGTATTGCACCTTAAGTTTTTTTTTCCTTGTTGTTTGTTGCTTTTTCTTGTGTTCACCTTCATGAACACCTTGTATTTGCTTTCTTCATTTTTTCATCTTGATTAATATTATTCTTATTTCCTATCAAAAAAAAAAAAAAAATACACCCCCATTTCATATGCACTGTAAAACATATACTACAAATTAGCTTAGCTACATAACCATAAACCCATAGCCTGAAACTCAAGCACTCTTTTCAATATTTTGGATGAAGTAATCCAAGTTCCTTATTTTTATATAGGTAAGAATAATTTTATTAAAAAAAAGACTACTTCAAAAACAATGACCATGAAGAGACCTAAAGATTTACAAAGAAAAATTATGTACAAAAAGACCTCTAAAAACACCGCAATGGAATCACAATTCATAAAGCCCCCATGTATGAAACCAATCAAATAAGGAGTTAGAAAAAGCTGCTAGCAACTGACTCCCCATACACTCCACATTTTCAAATATGCGCAGGTTACGTTCCTTCCAAACAGTCCACATTAAGCACAAAGTAACCATGTTTCAAATAATCCTAGTTCATGCAGTAAAATAAAATTACTAAATATAAGAACCCATCATCCCGCACAAGTATACTAAATCTAGTCCAAAACATAAGAAGCAAGACAAAAAGTTCCAACTTTGTCCTAAGCCAATGAGATCTAGCTCAAATAATGCCTCCTCCTCTTGTAAGAGCAAGGTGGAGAGTAAGGTCATCAGTTCAAGACGCACTGAATGTGTGTAATTACCAAATAAAAAAAATAAAAGGTTCAGACTTTGTCCTCTATAAAAATCATTTGATATAAGCCAAGAGGAAAATATCATAACATACCTAAAAGCTTGTAGTAAGCCCGGTAGATGATTGATGTGCCATCAATGAGCATTACTCTACCATCTGAAGGACTAGTATTCAGTGCCCTTTCTTCACACTTGGCTAAATTAAGCTGTTCATCTTGACGCAGTATATCAGAAGGAATGATTACATTATTAAGAGAAGTTGCATTTGCAACACCAGTTAAAGACGACTTTGCATTATTGGATAAATTACAACAGCCCTGAAAACACAAGAATTTGGTACCAAAATAAGATGAATGAATGACAAACACAACATTTAAAATCACTTGTCTGTGCTCTAAAAATGAAAATTTCCCTAATATTTGTAATGTCATATCCATTGTTGAAACTGCCAATCCTAAGGAAGAAAGCTTGTTATATTTCAGAGAATCTAATAAGTAATAATCAGTAGATAATAGATACATATAATTAAGTATACCTTTCTCAATAGCTTGTAGGAAGGAAGAATCACATGTGATCTCTTTAGATTGCATAAATAATTTCCAATGTTCAGCGTCCTTAACGAATTTCTCCCTAAGCATGTAAAGCTGCTCCAGAAGGAATGAATGTGGACAAGCGAAGATTGATAGGATGCCATGAATTCATAGCAGCAAACCTTACATTGTAATGTTTGCAATGCCCTGAAATTCCAATGATTTTGACCATATCAGAATTACATGCATAATAAAATGACCAAAAGCAATGGAATAATACAAGATGGAAAAAAAAAAAAAAAAAAAATCCTACTAAAATAACAATTTTTAAAAATTAATTATTTCCTATCAGATATTCAGTTACCTACAGTACTATACTTTCCAAGAACCAAAACAATAATAATATGAGGTGTTAAAAAACATTTTCTTTTCTTTTCCTGTGGGCTCTAGGCAACCAAACATAGTGCAAAAAAATGAAATAAAACCAAAAAACTCCACCAATGAAAAAAAAAAAAAAAAAAAAACAGTTATTTTCCAAGTCAAATCAAAGTCTCGTTTTCGTGAATATTAAAAAACAAAATAGCGTAATTAAGCCAACCCTACATGTCGAAAAATTGGCTCTATATGTTCATAACTAAGCAATTTCTTACACAAGTTCCAACATTCACTGAACTACCTAACATATAAAAGCTGGTACATTTCTTAAACAATCCTCTTTAGTGGTTTAACTGAAACCTGCTGTTTGGTTGCCGAGAAACTGAGGGAAAATTAGAATTCTAATATTTTTCAGTTGTGTGCTGGCGAAAATCCTTACTAAAAAGTAAGCCAGAAGTTCGTAACAGCCACTGAGTGAGCGAAATTCTTAGGGTTTGTTTTCTGGAGTCAAAAAACAGTAGAAACCCCTAATGTTGTTTTCTATGTTATTTTCTCGGTAACCAAACGGAGAACAAGTGAAAAATCAAATTTTGTGAGAGAGAGAGTTTACTTTCTCTAACCTGATTTCGGCAAAGCTAGGAGTGTGTATGAAGTACAATCGCCCGCGAAAACAAACTTTATGAGTTGGCGATTAGACTTCAGCGATAAAATGTGGGAATTAGGATAAGCTGCTCTGCGGTGTTTGATCTTCCATGAATATTTTCTCATGCCACTATGATGGTGACACGTGGGTTTACCGCTGGCCCCCACAAATATTTTTTTATTTATTTTTTTTAGGTTCATAATTGGGAGCAAGGTTTTTTAAATTTTGAACATTTTCGTCACAATTCACAAGTCCTTAGATGGTTACTTATGCCTTTGTAAAATAATATTGCTAATTTTATTTAATATTTCTAACTTTTATAAATCATTATATTTGATTTAATTATTGGATTAATTAATTATGAAGTCAAATCATTCAAACTTATTTTTTTATAATTTGATAATTATAACCGATAAGGAATTTTCTTATTTGGTAACAAATGATATTAAGTTAGTAGTATCAAAATTCAATAAACGAGATATTTGTTGCAAAAATTACTACCCACTAACAAATGAAAGAAATGTGTTATTGAGTAGTTATTTTTATACATATACCTCTCGTTATTGAATTTTGATACAAATAACATAATATTATTTGATATAAAATATTTTTTCTCCTAGAATGAATGTCTCAATTAAAAATCTTAGGATATACCAACCAATTAAACTATAAAACTCTTGGGTCACATTATTCAACTTTAAAACAAAACATTAATCTAGCCTAAAAAATTTGAACACCTCTTAATTTTTCATATATATATATATATATATATATATATATATATATATATATATATGTATGCATGTGTGTGTGTAAAGAATTCTTCTAAAAAATATATTGTAAATCCATAATGAATTTTGAACATCCATCATAACATTCATTTTGTAAATACAACTGTAGGGACACGATTCTATTGAGGCCCAATAAGGATGTTGGGCCCGTACATGAAGGATCCCTCACAATATGATTTGTAGAGAGTGAGATTGGAAAGCTAGCCGTTGGGCGCGGGGCGATATTCCGGTCTTGATTTTAGAGGAATTCATATAGAAAAGGGAGTTGAGTTTGAACATTCAAGCATTATAGTGTCGCATCCCATAGGGTTGGACTCCTTGGACTTGATCCGAGGAGCATTAAGGTCCTACTCCGTTTCCCCAATGGTGGCTTTCTTTCTGATCAGCATGAGTCGTTCCGGTGTTTCCCCCATGGAGTCTCTTCCTCAGGTGGGATGGAGAGAGCCCCTTTCCTTGGCTCACTTACTTTTTCTTTTATACTAGCCTGCGTTCGCTGTCCTTCGTCCACGTGTAGGGTCAACCTTTACAAGACTGATATTTGTCCCATCAGTCTAATCCCAGCATTGTTGGGGATGGTTGATAAAGCTGAAGAATACGGCTCTGGTAGGTGCAGAGCCTTAGCTGGGAAGGCTAGTAAGGATAACTTTCCCAAGATATTTTAGATCTTCTTTCGAGTTTTAGTCCTATACCGGTTTTACCCTTTCTTTTCTTTGGTGGGATTTTGGATTTGCCGAGGACTGAACTGTCCTCGGCTGTATCCTAAAACTGTTTGGTGCTCTCTACTATCGGGCTTGGTCCATAGCTCTCCTCGGCTTGGGCCTTCAGACTCTCCACGAGCAAATGGGCCTGGCCCATAAATTATTGGGCCCCACAACAACATAAATTATTATAAAACTTGGTATTATGAAAAATTATTGAAAATATATTGTTGTATGTGGGGCCCAATAATTTATGGGCCAGGCCCATTTGCTCGTGGAGAGTCTGAAGGCCCAAGCCGAGGAGAGCTATGGACCAAGCCCGATAGTAGAGAGCACCAAACAGTTTTGGGATACAGCCGAGGACAGTTCAGTCCTCGGCAAATCCAAAATCCCACCAAAGAAAAGAAAGGGTAAAACCGGTATAGGACTAAAACTCGAAAGAAGATCTAAAATATCTTGGGAAAGTTATCCTTACTAGCCTTCCCAGCTAAGGCTCTGCACCTACCAGAGCCGTATTCTTCAGCTTTATCAACCATCCCCAACAATGCTGGGATTAGACTGATGGGACAAATATCAGTCTTGTAAAGGTTGACCCTACACGTGGACGAAGGACAGCGAACGCAGGCTAGTATAAAAGAAAAAGTAAGTGAGCCAAGGAAAGGGGCTCTCTCCATCCCACCTGAGGAAGAGACTCCATGGGGGAAACACCGGAACGACTCATGCTGATCAGAAAGAAAGCCACCATTGGGGAAACGGAGTAGGACCTTAATGCTCCTCGGATCAAGTCCGAGGAGTCCAACCCCATGGGATGCGACACTATAATGCTTGAATGTTCAAACTCAACTCCCTTTTCTATATGAATTCCTCTAAAATCAAGACCAGAATATCGCCCCGCGCCCAACGGCTAGCTTTTCAATCCCACTCTCTACAAATCATATTGTGAGGGATCCTTCATGTACGGGCCCAACATCCTTATTGGGCCTCAATAGAATCGTGTCCCTACAATTGGCGCCGTCTGTGGGAAAGCTTGCGCGTTGGCGCAGGTGGCGTTGGAGTCAACTCTCTAGCAAGCAGAAATTCCTGGGGTTTCCTCCGTCTCCGGCGACATACAGTTGCTGCTCCAGCATAAACTTCTACTAGGGGCTACACCTTGCGGTGCCAAGGGCGTGGGCATCTCTAGGGGCTTCCGGCCTCAAGTCAACTTTCCCCGCCCTGGTATAGGGGCTTATGGTCGAAAAATAAACCAAATAAAAAAAATCCTACAAGTTTTGGACAGAACCAAGGCCTTGTATGGTCCTCGGACTCAAGCCTATGGGGAAACCAAGTACAAAAGGGAAATCCTACAAGTTTTGGACAGAACCAAGGCCTTGTATGGTCCTCGGACTCAAGCCTATGGGGAAACCAAGTACAAAAGGGAAATCCTACAAGTTTTAGACAGAACCAAGGCCTTGTATGGTCCTCGGACTCAAGCCTATGGGGAAACCAAGTACAAAAGGGAAATCCTACGAGTTTTGGACAGAACCAAGGCTTTGTATGGTCCTCGGACTCAAGCCTATGGGGAAACCAAGTACAAAAGGGAAATCCTACGAGTTTTGGACAGAACCAAGGCCTTGTATGGTCCTCGGACTCAAGCCTATGGGGAAACCAAGTACAAAAGGGAAATCCTACGAGTTTTGGACAGAACCAAGGCCTTGTATGGTCCTCGGACTCAAGCCTATGGGGAAACCAAGTACAAAAGGGAAATCCTACGAGTTTTGGACAGAACCAAGGCCTTGTATGGTCCTCGGACTCAAGCCTATGGGGAAACCAAGTACAAAAGGGAAATCCTACGAGTTTTGGACAGAACCAAGGCCTTGTATGGTCCTCGGACTCAAGCCTATGGGGAAACCAAGTACAAAAGGGAAATCCTACGAGTTTTGGACAGAACCAAGGCCTTGTATGGTCCTCGGACTCAAGCCTATGGGGAAACCAAGTACAAAAGAAAAATCCTACAAGTTTTGGACAGAACCAAGGCCTTGTATGGTCCTCGGATTCAAGCCTATGGGGAAACCAAGTACACACAAGAAAAATTACAAGTTTTGGACAGAACCAAGGCCTTGTATGGTCCTCGGACTCAAGCCTATGGGGAAACCAAGTACACAAGAAAAATTACAAGTTTTGGACAGAACCAAGGCCTTGTATGGTCCTCGGACTCAAGCCTATGGGGAAACCAACTACCTAGAAGAGCCAACAGGGGGTTTGGGCACGGCCTGGACGTTACCTGGACCATAGAATCTATCCGAGGAGAATTCCCCGTTGATAATCAGGCTAACCCCTAAACTACATGGGTTCCCCGATCTATTCTCAGATCCTCAGCACCTAGAGGATTGATGCCGTATAAGACAATGTGTTGCCAAAAACACACAGTCGAAGTCCCTCACTGCTCGGCTACACTCTCGGGCGAATTATTTAGAGCTCATCGTTCTCGGACGATCGCCTTACATGCATTCTGAAGCACTCGGCCATTATCCCGGTTAGTTTTATGAGTTTTAATTCGCTGGGAGTTATCATTATTATGCTTGTTAATGTCGGTAAATTAGAATTAGTAGGTTTTTGTTTCAAGGTTTCCTGCTCTGAATATCAACAAAGGAAAGCACACATGTAGCATCCCATGCACAAAATAATTGTTACAGAAAGGAAAAATATTTAAAAAGAAGTAAATTCATTTTTTATTAAGACAAAGAAACAGTACAGCGTACATTGAAAGAGCATAAATAAGCTTATGCTAAAGCTAACTAGATGAGTGAAAAGAAAAATACAAGAAAATGAAGGTAAAGCCGAAGAAGAAGCACAGATGAGAGGTTGGCTACTACTTCAAGACCTTGTTCTTCCTCAATGCTTTTGCATGCCCATAACTCAGGCAGCAAAAGAACCCAGCTGGGGGCCTGTACCGCTGAAGGAAAGGTGCAGGGAGCCGGAAGTTGAGGAGCCTTCACCAAAAATTTGCCTGCAACAAGGCAGAAGCGCTGATGGCGGAGAATCTTTCTTCTGACACACCAAAATTCTGGCGTGAACAGAACCTGCTTCGGATTTTGACTAAAAGAGGGAGAAACACCCTTTCCCCTCTGTCAAACTGGAATATTCTCTTGAATTTATGCCTCCTTTGCCCGTACCTTACTATCTGGAGTCTCAGGAGGACACGGCGCCTTTGTGGCGGAGAGAGTTCCTTTGCCCCAACCCTCACCTCAAACATGATGTACTAGGAGAGGAGACTGAAGGATTTGTGCGAAGGTAAAGCAACTTTCTCTCCTATTTATTTAAAAGATAAGGTGGTGACATTTAATTCACGCAGCGTCCCAAGGAACGCTACAGACAAAATGTCTCCGGCTCGATTTCCAATGCCGTTTGCAACCCTGAGATTAAAGGAGCCTCGTGAAGGCGCACCTCGAACACTGGGACGCCAAAAAGTACCGCGTGACCTAAGACTACGGAAATACCCCCTAATTTATGGGCCCAGTAAATTCGTGGCCCAGGCCCGTTCAGCATAGGGGCCCAGGGACAGAACCAAGGCCTTGCATGGTCCTCGGACTCAAGCCTATGGGGAAACCAAGTACAAAAAAGGAAAACTACAAGTTTTGGACAGAACCAAGGCCTTGCATGGTCCTCGGACTCAAGCCTATGGGGAAACCAAGTAAAAAAAAAAAAGGGGAAAATTACAAGTTTTGGACAGAACCAAGGCCTTGCATGGTCCTCGGACTCAAGCCTATGGGGAAACCAAGTACAAAAAAGGAAAACTACAAGTTTTATACAGAACCAAGACCTTGCATGGTCCTCGGACTCAAGCCTATGGGGAAACCAAGTAAAAAAAAAAAAAAGAGGAAAGTTACAAGTTTTATAACTGCTCGGACGGGAAAAGTCCCCGGCCCAAATACTGTAAAATGTTAAGGCCAACAAAAGTGTTGGGATGATGGTGGGGCACTCCACTATTCGGTAGCATAAGGGGGCTGTTCATTTTTGCGGGTGATATGTCTTCGAATGATTATTTCCTACACCGAATAGAGCATCCAGTTCTAATCTCGGCATTGTTTTAGGGAAGTATCGTTATTCACAGGTACACACTGCTATGTCAAACAATGCTGTTAAAGTTGACATCTTTTTATTAGCAAGTATTTTGGCCTTAGTTGTCATCGATTCAAATGCTATATTATTGTGCCGAACAGCGTTTGCAAATTTGTAAAAACATAGAAACTGAACATGCGAAGTAAAATAACAACAATTTTTATTAATATGAAAAATTATTACAACGTACAAAGTGGGGCTCAAACAAGCCTATACAAAAGGTGAGCTGCCGAAGCAACACTAACATTCACAGTACAGATAAGTAAACAGCCAAGTGTCTTTTAAACTCGTCTTCAAAGTCTCTCCAATCTCTGCCTTAGTATTGCTCATATCGAAAGAAGAACCTTCTTTGGAAAAAGATGAAGGAGAAAGAAGAAGAATTTGAAGGAGAAGGAAGAAGAAGATGGAGGAGATGAATGAAGAAGATGGAGGACATGAGTAAGAGAAGGAGGAGAAGAAGAGGGGAAGAGATGAAAAGAAAGAGAGAGGAGCAAAAGAGGGAGAAGGACAGCATCAGGACGGAGCTGGTGCTGGGAAGACTAAGAGAGGAAGGCGGAGGAGGGCACCAGTGAACAAAGAGAGGAAGAAGCAGAGGCACTTGGCCCCTGCCTCAGTCCTGACTCCTAACACACTGGTGCCATGTTAGGTATGCTCGTAAGGAGCCGGGTGGTGCTGATAGTGGGTGTTCTCGACTCAGTCACGACGAAAGTTTGACGTGACGAGCCCCTGCTTCGAATTTTAGCTGAAAGGGAGGTGGGGCAAATCTTAAGTCTCCGCCATCCTTGCCCTGACCGAGCCATTTCGAGCTTTATTAGAACATGATGTTTTGAGGAGGGGTATGGTTCCTTCATCACTCGTTATGGTAAACGTATTCTGATATGGGGAATAACAATCGGGTTAAGTGAACGCTAAGGGAAGTTGAGGGTTTCAGATCTCAGAAAGATGGAAGGGTGTCTGCACGAAAGTGATGGCTTCCTACTTGCCTTCTTATAGGAAGGGCAAAACGGAAGGTGTTAAATTCATTCAGGTTTCCAAAAGAATCTGAAGAATAAAGATGTGTCCGTTCCACTTCCCCACCTCATCAGATGGGCCGCCGGACGTAAATGAGCCTCGTAAAGGGAAATCATTGAAGGCGCGTCTTGGACAGCCAAACGGCAGGAGCGGGTCACGAGCAAATTAAAGTGAATACCTTGTAAACCGGTGAGTTTCCTGGACAGGTGGAAAACCGCCCACATTAATGCAGGGCTAAATTAAATAAGCCATACTAAAGGCCCGGGTTTACCAAAACCCTCCCTTCCAACCAAGAGGTCGGATAGCAGGGTTTTGAGGGGTTATTGTGGGGCCCAATAATTTATGGGCCAGGCCCATTTGATCGTGGAGAGTCTGAAGGCCCAAGCCGAGGAGAGCTATGGACCAAGCCCGATAGTAGAGAGCACCAAACAGTTTTGGGATACAGCCGAGGACAGTTCAGTCCTCGGCAAATCCAAAATCCCACCAAAGAAAAGAAAGGGTAAAACCGGTATAGGACTAAAACTCGAAAGAAGATCTAAAATATCTTGGGAAAGTTATCCTTACTAGCCTTCCCAACTAAGGCTCTGCACCTACCAGAGCCGTATTCTTCAGCTTTATCAATCATCCCCAACAATGCTGGGATTAGACTGATGGGACAAATATCAGTCTTGTAAAGGTTGACCCTACACGTGGACGAAGGACAGCGAACGTAGGCTAGTATAAAAGAAAAAGTAAGTGAGCCAAGGAAAGGGGCTCTCTCCATCCCACCTGAGGAAGAGACTCCATGGGGGAAACACCGGAACGACTCATGCTGATCAGAAAGAAAGCCACCATTGGGGAAACGGAGTAGGACCTTAATGCTCCTCGGATCAAGTCCGAGGAGTCCAACCCCATGGGATGCGACACTATAATGCTTGAATGTTCAAACTCAACTCCCTTTTCTATATGAATTCCTCTAAAATCAAGACCGGAATATCGCCCCGCGCCCAACGGCTAGCTTTTCAATCCCACTCTCTACAAATCATATTGTGAGGGATCCTTCATGTACGGGCCCAACATCCTTATTGGGCCTCAATAGAATCGTGTCCCTACATTGTATAATACAAAGTAATTTAATTTAAATAAATTATCTTTTTTATTTAAAATGTAGCAACGAGTGCTTGATTCAAGCACTTGATATTGTTTTTTTGTTTCCAATTTTCTACCTTTTCAATTGCATAGTGCTTGTTGGATCATGCATAATGTATGTGTCTAAAACTTCTTCTTCTTATTTTTTGAAAAAAAAAATGTATTTGTCTGGACCAAATTTTCACATGGCATTTATACACATATATTTGAGGCTTCCAAGGCTACAAATAATTAACTTAATTGCTGCTATTTTAATGTTGTCTTAAAAGCCTCAATTTAATATAACAAATGGGCTTTCTCATTGGCACTTTCTCATTTCACACGATTTGGTGGAGGGTGAGGTTAGAGGGGAACTAGGGAAGGGAAGTTGGTGTGTATGTTATAGCTTGTTTGGATGGAGGGGGAGTAGAGGGGAGTAGAGTAGAAGAAGAGAGTATGCCAAATTACCTTATTTGGATGTTTTTTAAGGGAGGAGGAAGAGGGACTTCGAGGGGTTTGGAGGAGTTCGAACTACTTCTAACCCCTCATTTTTAATTCTCCCAAATTGGAGAGATTTGAAAGGAGAGTAGAGTATATAAATACTTGATTAAATGAATTACCAAATTTACCCTTGTCATATTAATAAAATTACAAACTATAAAAAAGCTAATTATTCCCCTCCCCCTTACTTAAATTTAAAAACATCCAAATAAGGTGAAGGATAACCATTCCCCTCTACTCTCCTCCCCACTACTCTCCTCTCTCTCCAAACTCCCAAACATAACATTAGTGATTTTGGAGGTAGACTTGCAGTAGATATTGTCACAAGGTTTTCAGAACTGGAGCAAACCGAGAGGTCGGACAGTGAAAATCGGGAACCGGGATGAAAACCGATTTTTTAAGCATAAAGAACCGGATTTTTTGTTAATTCCGTGAACCCCTAAAACCGGGGTTGGACCGCACGAACCGGTGAGAACCGTGCGGTCCAACCCCTTAGCAAATTTTTTTTTTTTTAAACAACTTAACACAATTTTATTCTTCTTAATTAAATTATCCATCTCTTACAAAGAATAAAAAAAAATTATAATTAAAATCTTTCAAAGATATTCAACTTTACTTCAAAAATTAATCATAAATTTTAATGTTTTCATGGTTATTATTTTATTTTATTAACTTTCTTATTTAATTATTAAATATATGCTTGAAAATCATTAAATTTCCCTAACATATATAGATATATTGTAAATTTTGCTAGTTTTATAAATTTAATATCTATATTTAGGCTTTAATTAATTATGACGTCATCACGGTTCGATCCCGGTTCGACCTCGATTCGACCTCAAAAACCTTGAACATCTTTCTTTTACGGTTCAATAAACGGTCCGAGTCTAAAAACCTTGGATACTGATAGGATTGTAAATGAGTTGAGTGGCGTATAACACTTCTTGTGTTCCTTCTACAGAGGTACCAATTGGCAGTGTAGCAAAAAAAGTCTCATTTGCCAATCCAATTCATCAAGTATTCCCCAACTTCAATTTACTGTAGTAATTTCACTATAAGAGTTTTCAAGCCAAAGCAATACCATAGAAGAAGACAGTAATATGTGTTGCATCAAAGCCATAGGCTCTTAGATTGAGTAATTTTATTTTGCTATTTTCTGCTTTTGATAGTGCCTTTTTTTTATAAATTATTTATTATTTTTACTCCGATGTTGGTGCTTAAAAGCACCAAATTCGTTAAATAAATTACACAATTTCCCCGGAATGTGTAGTTACAGCTGAAAGTCTGCCGCTAATCAGTTCATTAAAAATCATTAAAATATTTAGAGTGTTTCAAGCACTGGACAAATGAAACTGAAAGAGAAGAAAACCTTCCCATAAAACAAAAGAAGGCACAAAATACATGGTTGTGTTTGGTTGAAAGGGGAGAGATGAGAAATGGTGGAATTACTCATCTACTGTAGTCCGTTTGAAAATAGTTTATTTAGCTGAAACTGAAAATTTTTTGCTAAATGATGTGCGTTGATAATAGCTTAATTTTATATATTTATATCATTATTAGAAAGCATTATCATACTTATTTTGAGTTAATTCATGCATTTTACATTTAATTTTGGAATTATGCTGAATAACCAATTTTGTGCTTAATTGAATTTTATTGCGTAAATTTGTCTTTTGTAGGAAAATGGAATTAAATAAGTTAATTTGTGCAAAGAAGAAAACTAGTGGACTTTACTTTTACAAGGGCAATGATGAAGTTAAAAAAGGCCAACCCAATTAAATTTAAGTCTAATTGGAGTAAGGAATCAAAGGAAATATGCACCGAATCCAAGTCCAATTCGGATTAAGATTCCATCCTGCACATCAGTTAGTATTTTTAATATAACTTTTGGCTCAAATGTCCAATCACGATGATTCAAGTTGGGCTGGAAAGTTAACTTAACGGGCTACAACTTTGTAGTTTACCAAAAGTCCAAATTTTGATAATTAAATGGGTCAAAATCGTTGGTTAAGTGATATTCGGACTTTTGGCCCATTTAATATCTGAGATTTTCTCCAAACGGAAATTCAACTTGTAATAGGATTCCTTGACCTATTTAAAAGCTTTTTAGGGCAAAATTTAGAGGAGGCTAGTGCTAGGGCTGAGATGCAAAACAGAAAATTGGAGCAAGAGGCAGTGCCTCATGTGGCTTCTCTATAGCTTTTCTCCATGATAGCATTGTGACTATTTTTTTCTCTATTTTATTTGTCTAGTTTAATGTTTAATATTTTATTTTTATGTTTTATTTCAATTACCATGAGTAGCTAAATTTATAATTAGGGTTGAGGATGAAACCCTATTAAAGTTTATCAGTAATATTTAGGTGATTTGATTTTTCCCACAATATTTGTTCTTTAATAATTTAAATTGTTATTACTTCATATCAATTAACTAAGATGGGATTTTAAATATGAGCTCAATCATGTTTTTCTCATGATTTAGGATTTGTCTTAATTAACTGAATGCTTGGTTTATTATTTCTTGATTTTAAAGTTGGATATCTCTTGTGATTTGTTTGACTACGGATACAATTGATGATTTGATTTTATACATAGGAAGCGAAGAAGAGCATACTTTAGATATTTAAATATAATTTTTAATGATAATATTTTCCATGGTAGCAAGATTGATTTCTAGATTATCATGTAGTGGTTGGGAAAAATTAATGATCGTAAATATATGCTAATATGAATTAACAAGGCAGATTCCAAAACCTTAATTCCTTTCTCTAGATTGTTTACATCTCTTTACTGCTTTATATTATATCTTTGCTTAGTTTAATTATTTGCTTAGTATATTTAATTTCAAAAAACAAATTTTTATTAAACTAGATTAGGATTAATTTGGTTAAGATTTGATTAATTTTCCTATGTTCATTTAAGTCCCTATGGATTCGACCTCATTCTTGTCAAACTATACGTCGGTACGGTTCGTACACTTGCGAATACTTAAAAATTTCACAACACTAAAAGTATTATAGATAAAGTTAAAAAGTAGCTGAAATAGTACAGTAAGACTCATGAATAATACTAAAAAGTGTAATGGAACCCATAAATAGTAGCAAAAATAAGCTAAATAGTAAAAAAGCCTGGCTTTTTAAGCCAATGTCAAAAACAACCTTGGTTCTCCTCCAAACATTTGTAGGTTGATATATATATGGGTTAAGTTCAAGTTACAATTTGTGTAACTTTAAACAATGTTAATCTCTTGATCGCAAACTCTTTGGATTAAGCACGGTGACAGAAACACAAGTTCTTCCATGCTATGGCAAGTCAGCGGCAAAGGAACAATAAGATAAATGGGCTTGAAGATGCTAATGGGGTGTGGCAGGAAAGTGATAAGGCTATTCAGGACATTATTAGCAACTACTTCTCCTTTATCCATCGATCAGATCAGCCTTCTCACTTTTCTCTAGTTATTGATGCGGTGGAAACAAAAGTTACTGCTGAGATGAATGATAGTTTACTACAAGCCTTTCAACCTAAAGAGATTCAAGCAGCATTGCAGCAAATGCATCCAATTAAATCTCCTAGTCCGGATGGTATGCCACCAATCTTTTTTCAAAAGTACTAGAATATTGTGGGTCAAAATGTCTCTGATTGTATTCTAAACATTCTAAGTACTGGGATGATGCCTTTAGAAATGAACACGAAACTCACATTTGCCTAATTCCAAAAACTAAAAACCCACAAAAAATTACTGAATACCACCCCATTAGTTTGTGCAATGTGACATATAGGATCCTAGCCAAAGTCCTTGCAAACCGCCTAAAAAAGGTTCTGCCCAATGTCATCAATGAGTCTCAAAGTGCATCTGTACCCGGTAGACTCATCACCGACAATGTATTAGTAGCCCAAGGTATCCTTGATTTGCTTTGGCTGGTAATGGATGCTAAACCAGTACAGGACTTGGAAGCTTTCGCGACAACGACATGGTTCTTATGGAACAACAGAAACTTTGTCAGACATGGGGGTTAATGCAAGTCGGCCTTCAAAATTCTCGAGGACTCCAAGCAATATCTAGAGGAGTTTCGCGGGGTCTCTGAGCTTCCCCTCCCTAGGCAGCCTCATCCCCTTAAATCTTGGAGCCCCCCTCAGATTGGTTGGTACAAGGTAAACATTGACAGAGCAGTCTTCAAGGACATTGGCCATTGTGGTATTGGTGTGGTTGTGCGAAATGACAAAGGCTTAATAATGGGAGCTTTTTGCAAGAACTTTCCTTATCCCCTTGGTGCTTTAGAGGTGGAAGCAAAGGCCCCGGAAGTTGGTGTTATTTTTGCGTAGGAATTGGGGCTCAAAGAGATCATTTTGGAAGGCGATTCTCAGGTTGTAATGCAGGCTATATCTGGCCCAAGTCTTGCCCTAATCTCAATTCAGCAGCTGATTGTGGGAGTCAAATTGGGCCTGGCAAGATTCATTTTGTCGAAAGTTATTTTCACCCATAGGGAATGTAACAATGCTGCTCACCTTTAGCTAGACATGCAAGGCAAATCTCAGATTGTACCATTTTGGTGGAGGATACTCCCCCTATGATTGCTTCTCAAATCCTTAGTGATGTATCTGGTTTGGGTTTTAGCCCTGTTTAATGAAATGTTAAACCTTTCCCTTCAAAAAAAAAAAAAAAACTTTAAATAATATTACACCACCTAATAACTTGTTATAAAATTCATATTCTGAAAATGACAGAGTTTATTTATAAAATTGGTTGTATCCTAAAATAAATATTACTACACATTTTAAAAATCTAACTGTTGAATTGTATATTTTTTATGCTTTTCACACACATATCAAATTTGTTTCAAATAGATATTATTTACTATATCATCTATGAGCTTATATTTTATGCATAATTTTAAACCACAAAAACTTGCAATTTAAACAATTTATTGATGACATAACTATTAATCTTTAATTTTTTAGAAATTTTGCAAGTATGAAAGATAAAAGAAGAAGATGTAATCTAACGGTGGATTTGTCAAAATTTATCTCCAATAAAAAGATATTGAGTAAGGTTGTAACTTTAGGCTACAATCAATTTTATAGCTAAACTTTGTCATTTTGAAAATCCCATCATTGAATTTCATGATCTATATGTTCTTAACATTCATATCAATTTTTATAAAATTTACCATTCTATCCATAAATTCATCTTTTATATATATAAGATTTTTCATCACTTTACTTTTCCACCACTTTAACCAAACAATATAAGGGAAAACTAAAATCTTTTTTTTTTTTTATCATTTCCTCAATTTCTATTTTCTCACTTTTACATCCCCCAACCAAATGGACCATAAATGATGTTTCAAACCTTGATCACATTCTTGACTCACTCCTCACTACCAAGCTCATAACCACCAAAGAAGAAACTGAATAAGAAGATAAGTTAAGGAGATTTTGGAAACAAAGATCCATGTCAATCAGGTAAGTTCTCTTCTTCCATCATCCTCTCTTCATCTTGGATCGAAGTAGAAAACCGATTCCAAATATTAAAGTTTTCTACTTTTATTTGTTGGTGTATCAACCCATTTGGTCCAACCAATTTTCCCCCTTCCATTTACCTTGATTTAATCCAATTCTTCCTTTCTTTCTTTCTTTTTGGTGAAAAGGGAGAATTTATTTAATATTTAAAAGTAAAGTACATTAAATATGTCCAATAGACACCTGTAGTTGATGTATGTTTACAAAAGGAACCATAGTGGCTTGAAATAAATTTTCTAGTTGCAAAATCAGTAATAGAACTTGTAGGGGCAAAACAGTCAGCCTATCCCAACTTGAATGAGACTGGGCTAGGATGGATGCCCAATACAATTAATTTGTAAAGGTGGGCGGTCAAGGTCAACACTTTGATCTCTTGTAGCCACAGGTTGGTAATTAAAAAAAGTAAATTAGCTAGAATGACAATATAAGTTAGGAGTTATGTCAGGAAAAGAGAAATTCTTATTTAAATCCTTCCTTGGGCAGGCCGAGGAGCAACTGTTCTTTGGAATACATTTCTTAGTTTTACAATACTCAAATCCTCTCTTAATTTCCCTATTTCTCTCTCCAAACTTATTCTGATCCCCTCGCAAGGAGGACCTTCCTTCCTGTATATAGTTGCTTGGATTGCATCCCAGCCTTCCACTTGGAGGATTGTTGATCTTTCTTTAGATACTTGTCTCATCACTACAATGCTAGTAGCGGTAGAGTAGGCTGCAGGTTATGAGGTTACTGTTTAGGAGTCATTCTGCCATCAATGCGACAGGGTGAGTTGGTATAGTACATTGAATGTGGAGGTGATTGATACTTTATCTGGAAGTTTCCTCATGTTCTTACTTGTATGTCACTATGATCCTCCTTGGCCTTCACCCTCATGGCCTTTGTGGCTTATCTCCCATCTCCCAAGAAGTAACCGTTCCTCAGGCTCCTTGGGTTAGTTGTCCTCCTTAGTTTCCTTGACCTAATTGCCTTGACTGGGTTGGGCCCGATCTGATGGATAATTAGGCCTAGTTACACCTTGGGTGGATCCCACTTGACGATTTTTTATCTTCGAGCTTCCTCATTCCATAGGACCAAATTTTGAGAAATATATAATTTAAGGTAAAATACTATTTTGATCCCATAAATTTACCAAAAGTTTTGTTTTTTATTCCTAAGCTTTAAGAAGTTCGTTTTCCATTTGTAAACTATTGAGAAATTTGTTTTTTGTTCCTAAACTATTGAAAATATTTTATTAATATCCTTAAACTTCAAAAAAAAAAATTCATCCATATTTTATCTCTTAAAAAACTCTTTACAAAATTTAAGGATGAAATTTTTGTTTGTTAAATTTATGGATAATTTTTTTTTTTAATAAAATTTAAAGACTAGAATTGTATTTTATTCTATACTCAAAGGATAGTAATTGGTGTTGATGATGATGAGGATAATGTGTCTTATTTTAATTATTTGGCACCATGTCATTGGACCGGCTGTTATATTGTAGGGATTGTATATGACCTATTAACCTAATTGCAAGTGATATGCTTTTGTTGTATATTTAGGTATATACAATGATATGTTGTGCGGAGGGCAAAAATGGACAACTAATAAACCAAGTGGATGTTGATGTGTTATTTTTGCACACACAATATATTTTTAGAGGTAGAATGCAAGGTCAACCTTTTGAGTACCCAACTACAATACAACTAATGGTAATCAGATCAATTTGTAGTATGAAGTGAGCATACTAAAAAAAAAGGGCCCTTTATTAGCTAAGTGTTCATCCTTGGGTTTAGTCCAAGGAAGGGGTTTACAGTTGATCAATTTATCTCTTGTTCTCTCTCTCTCTCTCTTGTTTTTCTTTTTCTCTTCTTCACCTCCCCTGATCCAGATGTTTCTTTGCTTTATATAGTTAGTCAAAATGCATCTAGACTCTACACTTGGAGAGTTAGGATCACACTCCCTTGATACTTGTCCTATCAAGGCCTTACTAGTAGGTCTTACACTAAAGTTTTAGTTGTGTGGGCACTGTTTATGGTCACTTCCCCATTAATGCAGCCAAGCAAGTGGTTGCAATGCATTTAATGCGGAGGGGATGGCTTCTATGTCCTTCCTTCTTCTTCTCTTTTTGGTTCAGTGCCAAGTCACTCTTCTCCCTCTTCAGGTTGCACTATGCTTCCTTTACCATGGATTCTCGTCCTTCCGAGATTAGGTGGGAGTCCCTGGAGCCTTTATTAAATGTAATAGTTTAATTTCTCTATAAGTTATGTAAGTTCTTTTTAAGGATACTTCACGAAGTTTACCTCCTTGGAAATGCCCTTGCTCATTTAATTAACTACTTTGGATCCTCGTCCCCCCCACATGTTGTAATAATGATATAATGTTGGTGAGTATTCATTTGTAAAATGAATAAAGTGGAAATTCGAGTTCTGGAATTTTCTTTGTGAAAATTCAAGTTCTAGGATTTTCGATCGGTCAAGACTTCTATTCAATCGATCGTTATGATGATGAAAAGTTTTTGCCTGTTTCGATTGGTGTTCGATTCCTCTTGATTGATTGAGGTACGTGAAAACTGAATTTCTGTAGAATTTTTTGACAACTGTTCTAAACATTTGAAAATGGTTTTAAGTCTCGTGAACTGTTTTATGAAACATTGTGGTTCTCCATTGGTGCATTTTGAAGGGTTATAACCCTATGGGTATAAATAGTAGTTCATGTTCACTTGATAACTAATTCTTGTTCTCTCTCCCTCGAATAGTTTCTAAGAAATACAAGAAATCTTGTGGGTATTCTCAAAAATTGCTATTTGTAGAACCTAATAAACTTGGTTGTATCATGGGGACAAATTTGTAGAAACTCTTTAGCAACTTGCGTACGAGGACAAATATTGTTTAAGGATAAGATTCAATTGTGCGTCCAAGTCAATCATAATTTCTATATACTTCTTGTGTACATTTTGTTCTTTCTCTATTAGTCCTTGATTTGGTGAAATCTCCAACTGCTTCCATCGACTTGGGTTGAACCTGAATTTAAACCTAGCCAAACCGACCAATTGGCTAGGTCTTTAAACACATTTTTTTATTGGACAAAACTTATGTATAATACTTTTGGTGTTGTCTCTTAAGTTATCTTTTTAAGATTCAGACATGTGACTATTTAAGTAAAAAATAAACTTCCATCTTATGAGAAAAAATTCATATACGCTCTGTTTGTTTCGCTGGAAAACCTTCTGTAAAGATAGTTTTCCACATTTTCCAGTGTTTGGTAGCACAAAAAAAACCTGGTCAATGGAAAACTATCTTTGGTCAACGGAAAACTCTAATAAAAATAAGGCCTATTTTTTATAGGTTGTTTTCCAAAAAAAATTTTTGGAAAACAATCTCTCTCTCACACGTTACATCTCCTATAAATATTATCTTCGTCTATAGCTGTGGGAAACATAATTTTTTGGCGCCTTCTCTCTCTCATGGTAAGTTTTCTCGCTTTTTCTCTCTTCCCTTCGCTTTTTCTCTCCTCATACCCTCACTGTCACTAACTCTGGTCTCTCCTCTTCCCATAGATCTCTCTCTTTAATTGTCTCTCTTCTCTCTTTTCTCCATGTTTCTCTTCCCCTCTGTAACACAATTCTCATATTAGATTTTTTTTTTCCTTCACCGATCGGTCAATAGCTCCTACTTGCAAAGGAGAACAAATTTACAGCGGTAATTATTTAATTCATCTCTACCAAAATCCCAATTCTTTACTTTGAATTTCAAGCTCGATTTTCTTTTTTCTCTAAGAAATATTCGGTTTGATAGATTCCAGGCAGAAGTTACTTCCTTTTCGTACATAAAGTGCAAAAAAAAAAAAAAAAAAAAATAAATAAAAAAAGAAGAAGAAGAAAGAATGAATGAAGTAAAAGATGAAAATTTTAAACATAGTACTTATACTGCTCTAAATTGCTTCTACATGGGACAATCTTTACTGTGGACTAATAATATTGTTATATGATGAATGATAATTGTTTAGGAGAATTGCATTTGTTGGCAAATACTTTTTTTGTTGGCAGATACTATGCAGTGATGATATATTATGTAGTACATTATGTAAATACATAATTTAGAGTAATATTGAAGACTTGTGGTTAACTATAGTAGACAAATGGTTGATATGTGTGTGTGTGTGTACATATGTTACTGTCTATTTATACAAGCAAAATGAGTGGTAGAGATCATGAAAATTTGACAACTAATTAATTTTGATTGTATCTATTGTCAAAATTTTAGTATGAAAACCAAATTTACTCTTGGTTTTTTTTTATTTATAATGATTACGTTAGTTAGTTTTCATAATATACATGTTTTAAATTATACAATAAATATTTTAGAAAAAATTGCATACCAAACATCAGAAAACATTCTCAAGCTCATTTTCAAGGTTGTTACCAAACATTGGAAAATAAGACAGTTTTCTAGAAAATGTTCTTTGGAAAATAAATAATTTTCTAGAAAACGTTAATGCTGAAACAAACAGAGCGATAGTAGAATCTTAAAAAGAGAACCTAAAGAATAGCAACAAACTACGGTATCTAAGTCTTAGGGTCCGTTTGGTAAGAGATTTTTAATAACGTTGTTTATATTTTTTGAAAATACGTGCTGATAAAAAAGTGTATGAAAATATGTATAATGTTGCGTAATCAATAGTTGTTTTTTTATTTTTTGGTTCCCCTGTGTTAAGCCCATCCCCACCCCCCCCCCCCCCCCGCTCGCTCGCTCTCTCTCTCTCTCTCTCTCTCTCTCTCTCTCTCTGTATTCATTTGTTTTCCACCCTCCGCGCCCCTCACCTTCACATTGTTGCCGCCGCCCAATCTCTCCTTCATTCGGCAAATCACCACCACCCACAGCCACCGCTCTACGCATTACCAACCCTCCTTTCGTCTTTTGCTTCCGACGAACTCTATTACTTCTAACCATAGAACTCTCTCTCACTCTCTCTCTGCGCCACCTTTCACTTCAGGTAATACTTTTCTTCTATTCATATTACCTTTTTTTTTAATAAACCCTCTAAGCTATGTAAATAAATAGAACTAGGAATTTATGATATAGGGGTTTTGCTAATTTTATTTGATTCATTTTACTTCTTTGAATCTTTACATCAATGGGTAAGAGAGGAAAGGTCATAAACCTTAAGAGCTTTTCACGCAACCGTGGTGTTGCCTCCGATGACATGGACGATGAAATTGATGCCTGTAAGCAAGCTCATTCGCTGTTTCTTCATTTTTTTTCCAATTCTTTGTGTAATTATTAAAAAAAGACTTGAACCTGGAGATGGAATTTGAGAATCTGTATTCATTGTTTTTGTATTGTGGATTCGATGATTCACTTATTTTTTGTGTTGGTACTATTCTTAATTGAGAAAGAGAAAGAAAAAAGTTGATGGGTTTTGAATCATTTGTGCAGTTACTATTTTTTATTTTTTTGGCCTAAACACTCTGTGAAGCTTAGTTCACAAGAAATATTATTCTCTGAAGTTTATGTTTTTTAAGGACTAAAAGCGATCACTCTATGTTTTCAAGGACTAAAATTAATCACTTTATGTTTTTTAGGGACTAAAATCTATTTCTTTAAGTTTGTTACGGACTAAATTGATCACTTTTAGCTTTTTAGGGACTAAAAGTGATTACTTTCAGTTTGATGGGGACTAAAAGCTATCACTTTAAGTTTTTTGGGGACTAAACCAATCACTTTAAGTTTTTTAGGGACTAAATGTGACCACTTTAAACTTCGAGGACTGAAATTGCTCAAGGGTTAAAGTTTAGAGACAAACAATGTATTTTGGCCTATATTTTTTCAATGTGACAGAGCATTTTAGTACACTGAGTTTGATGCTCTTTTTTTTTTAAGCTCTCTGGTCTATTGTTTTTCTGTTGCTTACCGTTTCAATGTAATGGAGTCAGTGACAAACTTATTTTGTATTTGTACCATTGTTTTTGTTTTTGGGAAAATTTGATGGGTTTTCTAATGTTTATTTGTGTTTGCAGTTCATAAGCAGAGGGATATTATTATGCGAATGGTGATATTGTCTTTGATCGCAAGGTTTTTTTCCCCCTTTTATTTCAAGTTGTAATAGTTGCTTTGAAATTTTAAAATTGATTCTTCTAGTTGAGAGTAGTATAGGATTTACTTTAGTTTTTTTTTTTTTTGCCCAATTAAATGTTGTGACTTCTATAAAAAAAACACTTTAGTCGAATAAAAATCCTCGTCATGTGTGAATTAGGATTAAGGTTACATTTTGATTATTTTTGTGAAAGCATATAACTGTTTTAAACATTAATGTGGCGTTTGGTACGGGGTAATGTTTTAGGATTCCCAGGAATGTTTAAAGATTCTCATGTTTGGTTGCAAATCATGCCAGGGAATCAGATGCCAAGGGAATATGGATTCCCTCTTTAAACCCCTCTTAGTAGGAATATGGATTCTCTTTAAAATAGGTGGGTATCCAGATTCCCATGCTTAAAGGAATTGTATTTTTTTATAAATTGACAATTTTAACCATTTTTCTTTATCATTTAAGCAATTAAAATAAAATATAAAACAAATCATCAATATCTTTTCCCGCCAAAATAGCATAAACAGGATAGACAACTCTGTTGATATATTCTTTAACAAAGTTCTATTTAGGTTTTACGTGTGGGAAAGAAAAAAAGTTTGAAGCGGACCCTCCATTATTGCCAAGTGTTCACTTTTGCTGTTGTGTGTTTTGCTCAACAAATTATTAATACTTTATATTTTGTTTTTCATCATTTATTTAGAGGAAGATTTTTTTTTAAAGGACTTGGTAGTTCACATTCAAATCTAAGAAAAGAACGGGAAAAATAAATAATTTATTTAAGATTCCTTGGAATAAACCAAATATTATCATCTCACATTTCCAGGAATCTCAAGAGATTCCTAATGAAACCAAACATAAGAATAGCTACATTCCTTGGCATCCAGATTGCAAGGAATCACATTCCTAGGAATCTGAATGCCAGGAGTAATGTGGATTCCCCGTACTAAACGCCACATAAAAGGATCTTGGAAAAGATTGCTAAAAAGAATTTTGAACTTTAAGAGAACCTTCTATATGTTAAAACTATACAATTCTCTTCTATATAAATTTTACCTATCAAAAAAACAAAAAAAAAAAACTATATAGATCTCTTCTGCATAACTGAAATAAACATATTAAGGCAGAATTCTTATTTTGTAAGTTTGTTTGATTGAGCAAAAGCATGTGGCAAGCAGTGGCATTTTTGTTTGTATCTTAATTCTTTCCCATTTGGTAATCCTAATGTTGCTTACAGGATATCAATGATGACGAGGATATGAAACTGGAGATATTGCAAAAAGTAAGGAAATTGGTTTGCAATTTCTTGCATTGCATTTAATCAGTTTTGTTCTTTGAAAGTATATCTCAAGTTGTTTGTTTTGTTTTTTGACCAAAAACAACTGCATAACTACATCTACATTAAGTGAGATGCTCTAATTGAGAAAATGTGAAGTTGAATAAGAGGAAATTCTTGCTTAACAACCCCCCCCCCCCAAAAAAAAAAAGAATCACACCTACATTTGAAAAGATTTTGTTAGCTAAATAAAATACCATTATTCTGTACCAGAGCCTGTAATATTGATGCAGACGCATATTATGAATATTAATCAAAAGTTTGATAGCTTCAAATTGCAAAACACAGTTTGTTTTGGTGCTTATGGCGGGAGTGGAATGCTAGATGCTTTGAGGATTGTGAACGGTCTTTTCTTGACATTAAGTCTCTCTTTTTCCGTACTCTCCTTGATTGGAATAGTTTTGCCATTTTATTCTTGTTTTTCTCTCCCTGATCATATTGATCGTTGTAAGCTGGGTTCTTGATTTGGGTACTGTAGTACACTTCCAATGTACTTGGTTAGTTTTTTTAATAAAATTCTTTACGTTACTTATCAAAAAAAAAATTGCAAAACACAAAGTAGTAATAAAACAATGAGCTTCGTAGTAAATCAATGTTATTGCAAACCAACCCAACTCTCTATGTCATTGTGTTTCATGCATATTAACTTTTATTTTTTGGGACAAGTAAATGAACTCATTAAGAAAAAGTAATCCTACATCCTACGCATGCATATTCTGCAATTTTAATCCTGCACCAGGGTTACATATCTCCGACGTGTAATTTAGGGTGTTTTCAAGTTGGCTAGTTTGGAATTATTATGGGGCACTTGCAAGTAAGTTTTGGTACGTACTAGGTTCATCACTTGGTATTCTCTTGGCTGAAATGAGAGCACGGACTCTGATGAGAATCTCTTTTTTTTTTTTTTTTTGTTGGGGGGGGGTGGGGGCGCTGAAGGTGGGGATGGGTTCTAAATCGTTCTCTACATATTTTCTTACTTAAAAAACTCACAATTGTTATTCCCTTTGATTCTTACAGCAATTGTTGTAATGTTTCGTATGATTAATTATGCATATTGTCTGCAGTGGCTAGGACACAGAAATATTTACGGGAAAAATTTGGTGGAGTCAAGGATGCTATGCATGAAGATGAGGAAGAACAAGAGCCTCTATGGGGTGGAAAAAAGAAGGGATATTATGATGCTGATAATGCTGATTACGAGGTGATGATTTGAATAGTATTTGCTATTTTTCCAATCATGCTCCACACTCCTTCTCACCTTTTTCCCCTTTGTATTTAATATATTTTTTTCAGTGGCAATCGCTTTCTGCCTTTTTGACAACTATCTTATTCACAAACTAATTTCTTAAGGCAATCATATGTATATAATTGAGGTTATCTTTGTAGTTGCTCTAACCTTTTTGTTTCTGATGAAGGCACGATCAAGTGATGATGAGTGACTTTTGAGGGAGGAGGAAGCGGTTTTGAAATTACGGATGCAAAAAGCAAAATCTTATACAAATGAAGACTTTGGCCTTGAGGTTAATGAAGATTGGAGTGATCCGAGTGATAGGGAATTAACTATAGAGGTGAGGGTTCAATAGTCTCTCCTTGTTAATGAAAAAGGAAGTACAAAGATAAGTATGTTAATCCTTTGGTCTTTATTTTCAAGCTTGGGTTATCCTCTTTTGTGTTTTTTTGATAAGTAAATTTTATTGATAGAAAGCTAATACCCAAGTATACAAGAAATATACAATCAATCTCACAGATTACAAATATCAACAAAATTAGATAATGAACATAAAGAAGGAGAACCCACAACTAACATCCACTCAAACAACATTTTAAAGAAAAACAGCTTAATATCAGGCAAATATCTTTCACTGTCCTCAAAACACTGAGCATTCTGCTCCTGCGGAGACCCATGCTCTCTTTCTAAAGATGCATGGGTCTCCGACTTGGTTTTATATAACTCTGAAGGAAATAGGAGCTGGAATTTATTTTTCCGTCATGGTCCTCAGGATTGGGAGGCAGACATTGTCTATTCCTTTTTTGAGCTTATCTATTCCTCTATGCCGAGGGGTGAAGTGGAGGATCACTGGGTTTGGAGATTGACCACGTCTGGGGTTTTTGATGTGCGCTCTTTTTACAAGCTGTTATCTAGTCCTAACACTGACGAATTTCCTTGGAAGGGCATTTGGTGTGCAAAGGTGCCTAAACGGGTATCTTTCTTCCTATGGACAGCAGCTAATGATGGGATTCTCACCATTGACAATCTTGTCAATAGAAGTCAGTTTCTGGTAAATAGGTGTTGTTTATGCTGCTGTGATGGGGAATCAGTGGATCACCTCCTGCTTCATTGTAAGTTTTCTCATGCCTTATGGAGCGAAGCTTTTGCAGTGTTTGGGATCCAATGGGTAATGCCAAGGTCAGTCAGCTCTTTTTTCTTTATGTGGAGAAACTGGTTTGGAAGGCATCGTTCAACCATTTGGAATATGGTCCCGGCATGTTTAATGTGGTTAGTTTGGCAGGAACGCAATAATCGCACTTTTGAAGACAAGGAGAGAACATTAGATCATCTAAAATCTCTCCTTTCTGGTACTCTGTTTTTTTGGGCTCGCATTTGGGGGTGTACGAATTGTATTTTTTTATCTGAGTTTTTAGCCTCTTGTTCCTTTAGTTCTTGATTATTTTTGTATCTGTTTCTTGTTCAGAGTGTTCACTATCGTGAGCATGATGTTCTTTTTTTTTTTTTCTCAATATAAAATCTTATTACCTATCAAAAAAAAGAGGAATGCCTCTCCAAATAACAATATCCTGATGTCTATGAAAATAACCTTTCTAAGAGGCTATCAAATCAACAACTGACTTTGGTATCACCCAAGAAAGCTCCAAGCAACTTGAATACCATACACCACAATTCAGAAGCTATTGGTCAATGAAGCAATAAGTGATCCACAGATTGTTCACTCCCTTTGCACGTATAACACCAATATGTTACCAGTATACATTTCTTATCCATATTTTATTGTTTTTTACTCACTCCCCCACCCCGGCCTCACCCTCTACACCCCCCTCCTCCACCCCACCCTCTCCCTCTCCCTCAACCATCACCTCCTTTCTTTCCTTTTTTGCCACCCTCACTTTTTCCTTCTCCCTCCCCCTTATGCTTTCCTCCACAGTTTGGGTTTTTCCCATATCCTTTTCCCACTCCCCCACCACCACTGCCTTTGCCCTCCCCCTCCCCTTCCCCTACTCCTCAGGGTTCTAACCAAGTTTTGCCTAAACAACCTTCTCTTTTACCTGCACCTATAACCATACCTAGTCTTCCCTCCATAGGAACCCCTCATATCATCCCTCCTAAACCTCTATCCTCTGTCCTTGGGTGCAGCAAGAGATCGTTCCATATTGATGCTAAACTTTTTTCTTTTTCTTTTGATGGGGGGCGGTCTGACTCATATGCTTTACATGAGTCTCGTAGGAATGTTAAGAGCTCTATTTGGGTTGGACGTAAGGGCTTGGAGTGGTTACTTACTTGTCTCGAAGATATACGAGATTGGGTGCCTGGTCATGGTTTTCTTTGTAAGAGATTTAGGGAAAATGGGAAGTTGTTAGAGTTCTGTGGAAGATCTAACAAGGCTGGCCTGTTTGTTGTTGTTACAGTATATTTTGGAGGGTCTAGGAGAGGTTGTATAATGATACCAGCAAGCTCTAATAGAGCTGGCTGGTCTTTGTTTCAAAAAGAGCTTAGGAATTTTTGCTCTGGTGCTAATCCGGTATCTCTGGCCAAAGTTTCTTTAAATAATGGTGGTGGAGGTGGTAAGCTTGCTGGTGGTGGCCGGAGTGGGAAGAGTATGTCTGTTTATGGTAATAAGCAGAAGATTAGGAATTTTGAAAAATATGGAGCTAAATGGGGGCAAAACGTGATTCATGGAGTTTCTTTTGAAAATTGTTCAGCTTTAAATGGCAATGGTTCAGCTTTTTCTGGCAGACCCACGCGGGCTTTCAAGTTTAAGTTGACTCCTGCTTTTTTGGCTTTGAGGGTGTGCAAGCCTGAGGGAGGGAGGCGTATAGTGTCTTGTCTGAGTGTTGAGGAGATTAGCTGGCCCAAGGATTTAAGTGTTGGGCCAGAAGTCACTAAACAACCAGGTGGGCTGGATGAAGCCCAACCCATGGTGCATGTGACTTCACTTAAGGAGGGCAGTTTGGTCAAGCCAGGTTATTTAAAACTCAAGTCTGATGCTCAGTCAACGTTGGTCTTAGACGAGAGCAAGAGAGGACTTTCGACTGGAGATTCCGAGTTGCTGGAGAGCGCAGCGGGGCCGGTGGAACTCAGCGCCTCTGCCCTCAACGTCGACTTGGTCCAAGGTGTCTCGATGGTCTCACCGTCAGTCTGTTTGAAGGGAGCTTATCCCGGTGAAGTGGTAAGTGCGACGGTGGCCCAACCTGTGGCAGATTCTACAGGTAAGGATAATGGGCTTTTAGCCCATGTTCATGAGTCGGAGTTTGATGGGTGCATGCCGATGGAAGCTTCCGGTGCACCGGGGGCTGAACCAGGCATGGAGAGTGGGCTTAGCCTCTCCGTGTTGGATCCCGACTCCGGCAAGGTGGGTTCTTCAAACATTTTGGATCAGTGGGTGCAACATAATCATTTTTCCCCTTTGTCTGAGCTGGGTAATGAGATGGGGACTGAGTTTGGGGAAGGGGAAGATCGAATTGAGGTTTTTAGTGACTACCATGAAGTGGCGGTACAGCCGAGGCCAGTGGCTTCTGGTGGTTTGAGTCATTTTGATTCTGGGCTTCTTTTGGAGTGTAATCCTTTGACTAGGTGGGACCCCAATACTCTTGGTGAGGTGGTGATGGTTCAGGATGATGCAGGAGGGGCTCAGGTGGCAGAAACTGAACCAAATTCAAGTTGGGTTTCCCAGCTGATGATAGATTTTTGTAATATGGTGGGTTTTCCTATTGTGAAACATGAAGCTCATTGTTTGGCTTTGTTTCGCCTTCTCGAACAGGAATGTCTTAAGGTGATCGATGTTGGGGCGCCTAAGCAACCTACAAACTTAGGGTCACGGGGTCTTAGGGAGCTTAAGGGGCTTATTTCTAATGTTAATTACGATGGTGTCTCTTCTAGGAGTAGGAGCAGAGCTCCTTCGAATGCTGTGGGGGTTGTTGGTAGTTTTAAATGAATTTACGCCTACTTTCTTGGAACGTTAGGGGGCTTAACAATCCCCGGAAGAGACAGGTTTGTAAGAATCTTCTAAAAGAGTGGAAATGTGATATTGTTTGTTTCCAAGAAACGAAAGTAGCTTCTATCGACACTGCTTTTGTACGAAGTTTATGGGGAAGTCCTTTCATTGATTGGGTTGCTTTGGATGCTGTTCAGACTTCAGGAGGAGTCTTGCTGGTTTGGGATAAGAGGGTTTTTGAAAAGATGGATGTTATTGTTGGACAGTTTTCTGTCAGTGTCTTATTGAGAGGGGTGATGGATGACTTTGTTTGGGCCTGTACAGGGGTTTATGGCCCCAATGATGATGGTCATCGGTCTTGTTTGTGGGAGGAGTTATTACGGGTGCGGGCTAGGTGGCCAATGGCTTGGTGTTTAGTAGGGGATTTTAATATTATCAGGTACCCAAGTGAAAGACTTGGCTGTGAGTCATTCAGTCCTGCTATGTTTGCCTTCTCGGATTTTATAGAGAGTAATTCTTTAGTTGATCTTCCGTTAGAGGGGGCTTCCTTTACATGGTTTAGAGATTCTGGTATCCCCTCTATGTCAAGAATTGACAGGGCTTTGGTTTCTCTAGATTGGGAGGAACATTTTGGGAATATATCCCAACGGGTGCTTCCTCGTGTGATTTCAGATCATTGTCCGCTTTTGTTGGAAGCTGGTGTAGTTCGTCGAGGCCGAAGTGCCTTTAAATTTGAAAACATGTGGCTGCAAGCTGAGGGTTTTGTTGATAGAGTTCAGCAATGGTGGATTAGTTACAGTTTTTCGGGCTCTCCAAGTTTTATTTTGGCACAAAAGTTGAAGGCTTTGAAAGCAGATTTAAAAAAGTGGAACAAGGAGGTGTTTGGTGATTTGGCTTTTAGAAAGAAGTATTTGCTTACTGAACTCATGGGTTTAGATGCTAGAGAGGAGTCGGTGGGTCTATCGAATGAGGATCAGATTCGTCGCATTCAGCTCAAAGGGGACATAGAACATTTGGCTTCTCTTGAGGAAATTTCCTGGAGGCAAAAGTCTCGTGCTTTGTTTGTGAAGGAGGGAGATAATAATACTCGTTTCTTTCATAGATTAGCTAATTCCCATAGAAACGCTAATCTGATTAAGAGGTTAGAGGTGGAGGGTGTTCTTTATGAGGATGAGGCAGATGTGCGCTCTCAGTTAGTTCTCTTCTACCAGGGGTTGTATGAGGAAACTGAGGTGAGGCGTCCTACTATGGATGGGTTAGATTTTGCATGCATTGGAGAGGAAGAGCGGTTGTCCTTAGAGAAGGAGTTCTCGAAGGAGGAAGTCATCCAGGTTTTAAGGGGGATGGAGGGTGATAAAGCCCCTGGTCCTGATGGTTTCACCATGGCTTTTTTCCACAAATGTTGGAGTGTTGTGGAAAAGGATGTCATGGATTTCTTTGATTACTTTCATCAGCACTCTGTGTTTGAACGGTCTCTGAATGCTTCGTTTCTCACTTTAATTCCCAAGAAGTGTAATGCTGTTAACATTAAGGACTTTCGCCCCATTAGTTTGGTGGGTAGTGTGTACAAGCTGCTATCCAAGGTGTTGGCCAATAGGTTGAGGGCGGTTTTGGATAATCTTATCTCTGAGTCTCAAAATTCATTTGTTGGGGGTAGGCAGATTCTAGATTCAGTGCTTATTGCTAATGAATGTCTGGATAGCAGGTTGAAGAGCAGATTACCGGGTGTGATTTGCAAGCTTGATATTGAAAAAGCTTATGACCATGTGAACTGGGAGGCCTTGTTTTATTTGTTGGGCCGGATGGGTTTTGGGTTGAAATGGCAGAGGAGTGTAATCTTATTCGGGGTTTTCATGTGGGCTCTGTGAACTCCGTTGGTGTGTGTATCTCCCATCTGTTATTTGCTGATGACACTATCTTGTTTTGTGATGCCTCTAGGGAACAACTACTGTCCATAAGGTTGGTATTGTCTTGTTTTCAGTCCTTTACGGGTTTGAAGGTCAATATTGGGAAAAGTGAGATTGTCCCTGTTGGGGAGGTGAATAATCTAGATGCATTGGCTAATATTATTCAATGTAGAGTGGGCAGTTTGCCTATGAAATATTTGGGGATGCCGTTGGGGACTTCTTTTAAGACAGCTTCGATTTGGAATCCTATTTTGGAAAAAACGGAGAGGAAGTTATCTGGGTGGAAGCGTATCTATTTATCTAAGGGTGGTAGGCTCATGTTACTTAAGAGTACTCTCTCAAGCCTCCCAACGTATTATTTATCTCTTTTTACTATTCCTAAATCTGTGGCTGCTAGATTGGAAAGTATTCAGAGGAATTTTCTTTGGGGGTCTTCTGAGGGGAGTTTCAAATATCCTTTGGTGGCTTGGGAAAAGGTGTGTTTACCTGTTGAGTTGGGTGGTTTGGGGATCAGAAGTGTGGTGTCTTTTAATCAAGCTTTATTAGGAAAATGGTTGTGGAGATATGGTCATGAAGTTTCACATCTTTGGCGGCGTCTTATCTCCTCAAAATATGGTGAGGGTCAAGGGGGGTGGTGTACTAAAGTATGCAAGAGGACTCATGGGTGTGGATTATGGAGAAGCATTTATGGAGGGTGGGAGAGCTTCTCTAAGCATCTATCTTTTGTAGTGGGTGAAGGCACTCGTATCCGCTTTTGGCATGATAGGTGGATTGGAGATAATACTCTTAAAGATCTCTATCCTGAGCTTTATGTGTTTTCAGCGGTAAAGGATGCTTGTATCTCTGAGGTTTTGTGGATTCCAGAAGGAGGAACTGTTAGAGTTTGGGATTTAAGGTTTTATAGAGCTTTTGAAGATTGGGAGCTAGCTGCATCTTATTCTCTATTCCATCTTATCCAAACTCGTATTCCTCAAGGTGATAGGAGTGATACTCTTGGTTGGCGGCTAAAAGGAGATGGTAAGTTTGACATCCGGTCTTATTACCATGCAATTCGGGGTGCTTCGAATTCTTTGTTTCCATGGAAGGGTGTTTGGAAACCAAAGATTCCTAGGCGAGTGGCGTTCTTTTTGTGGACAGCTGCTCATGGTCGGATCCTCACTTTGGATAATCTAATGCTTAAGGGTCGCCCGTTGGCTACTTGGTGTTGTATGTGTTCTTGTGATGGGGAGTCAGTAGACCATCTTCTTCTTCATTGTCCTGTTACTCATTCCCTTTGGACTTTTATGCTTCAGGCTTTTGGGATTCATTGGGTTATGCCAGGTTCAGTGGCGGGTTTGTTATCTTGTTGGCATCAATGTCTTGGGAAACATAATTCGGACATTTGGAATTTGGTTCCAGGGTGCTTGATGTGGATTGTGTGGTTGGAACGAAATCGTCGTTCCTTTGAGGACATTGAGAAGACATTGGATGAGTTAAAGGTTTTATGCCAAAGGAGTCTTTTGGAGTGGTCTCGTTGTTGGGGTTTTACTGATTGTTCTTCTATCATTGAATTTATGCTTTCCCTTAGCTTAGTTTCCTGATTTCTCTTTTTGTTGTGTTGTTTGTTCTATATTTTCTTGTTGTTCATCATCATGAACAACTTGTACTTTTCCTTTTTTTCTCATTAATAATAGTTTTCTGATTACCTATCAAAAAAAAAAAAGAAATGGACATATGGACTGTTAATTCTTTTGAATGACACATAGCCCAATAATGTTGCTTGTACAGGAAATGTCAGCCAAAAGAAAAAGCAGGAAAAAATCTCCTGGGATAAAAGAAGCCTTAGATGACACAGGGGCAGCTTATGAGGAGGTTAAGAAAGATTTGAGTGCTCTATCAGAAGAGGAACAAATGGATGTTTTATATAGGTAAGGTTTTTCAATTTTTATTTGTATAGTTCTTATATTTCTGCACTTTTTTGTGTGTTATATTTTTGAGCTGACTCTTTTTGATCAAGGTTGAAATGCAATACTCAGAAAAGAATGATGAGGAGAAAGGTTTTGTAGCTTCATAAGTAATAGCCATTCCAGAGCTCAAAAAGGTGGTGGTGGTCTTAGAAATTTAATAAGTTTATGATTAGAGATGAAATCTAGTGTGTGGTGCTTTTACATGGAAATTTGTCTTGCTGAGCTATTCTAGCTCTCTTAGAGAAAAACCAAAGGTTGATTAAGAATTTGTAGAAATCTGATGAAGGGAACTAATAACAAAATACACAATAGATTCATTGTGTCTTTCAACATGATGGAGTAACCAGATTGGCCTATCCATTCTTCTTACTTCAAATTAACAATATATGACATGCTACAAGAATTTTTGCTGATGGGTCTGCAGTATTATTTTGCTTCCTTCAACTACGGAGGTTCCCCTTTTCTTATGCTGTCCTAGCTCCAAATTGTGTGGAAAAATTATGCTTGCAATTATATTATCTATAGAAAAAACTCGGTTCAACTATATGAAGAAATTGAATCTATTTTTGAGGGGTGGGGAAGGGGAGGGGTTTTCTAAGAATGGAAATAAGGGTGTATAGGGGATTTATTAGTGGGCCTTGTACTTGCAATGAAGTTTTTAAAAGTTGATTTGAAATACCGTTGGATTATAGCAATTGTTGCTTGATGTCAAGCAGGCAACCATTATTCACTATACATAGGGAAGCTGAAGGTGTTGAGATAGTTGGGTTGACAATTTTTTTAGATTAATGGATTTTTGTAGCTTGGATTAGTGGAAATACATGGAAAGATAAGATCCAAAATGAGGACATCCCCTTTAAAGATAGGAGTGGCCCATATTGATGAAAAGATGAGGGAGATTTGGGAATGCACATGTGAGTGAAGTTCCACATTGAATAAAAATGTCAAGAGGGAGTGATTAATATAACATAGTTGGGCCCAAACTCACAGGTGTAAGTCTTTCAGGATAAGTAGTGCCCTTATATGTTATATTAACTACTTGGTGGCTTTGGCTTTGGTTCTGTGAAATCATCTGGTGCTGCAAAATCTAAAGATGTTTAGTATTTGTGGTGGTTGTTAAGAGCTCGTCCACCCACATCCTCTTCTGTTAGACTGTTTCTATTGAGCTCCTCATCTTGCCCCTACTCCATGTTGTTTGCAATTTTGAGCCTTGTTAACTGTTAATTGGATATATTTATAATGTGGTTATTTTGTTATGAAGGCATTGAATTTCTTATATAGGTTGTTGACGTAGGACAAGGGGGAACAAACAAAATCTGATTTAGAACTGTTGGGGGCAGATCTGGTAATACTTCTGTTTTGAGGGTTTAGGGTTAGGTTTGGTGGGAAATAGGCTAGAAAATAAGAGGTATAATAGGGTTAGCTCTGAATTTTTCCTTTTTGAGGGCCTTATATAATGTTTTGTTCTATGTTTATCTGTGGTATTTGCAGGGGGCTGGTAATAAGTTTCTCTTTGATATGTGATGCTCCTGGAAATTTTTTTAGCTTTCAAAAGATTTTAAAATGTTTGAATGTTAAGATGCTTGTAGATCTGACTCATTATGTTGTCCCAACTGGGTTCATATATTTGTGGTTCCTATTCTTCACCTTGTACATCCTGACAGTCCTCACACCAATTTTCATTTACGCCCAGTTTCTCCTCCCCTCCTCTCTCTCTCTCTCTCTCTCTCTTGCACACACACATAAAAGGTCATAACATGTATAAATTCTATTGATTGGTTTCTTAGCATTCAGCATTGTAAATGCTTTCATGTTGTAAGAAGGTTAAAAAGGAGGAAAACATAATGGAAGGACGAGTGCGTTATTTGAAGGTGAAGCAGCTTCTTTTGCTCTTGTATTGCTAAGCTATAACTTTCTATCCCCTCAAGTCTGAAGGACAGCCCATTCATGATCATCCTGTGCTAGCTCGCGTTGTAGAGATCAAGAGCTTATTGGATAAGGTCTTCTCTTCTCCATCAAAATGCTAAATTATTGTTATTATTACTATAACAATTTAGTGTTGTGGTCCTAAAACAATCATTTGTTTTTATTAATCTGTTAAAAAGGTTGGTACATGTGGAATGTGTACCCAATGTGGCTTATGTTTCTCTATTGATGGTACAATAATTTTTTTATACATGTTTTGTATTTCTGTCTCTTTCAGGAATCAGGTTCCCCTCTCAAATTAGTTAAATTGGTGCACTGTGACTATTATTGTCTGTCTTACCATGTTTAGAATAATAGTCAATCCCTTGGAAATTACATTTATAACTTTTTCCTTGAGTGATCTATGTAATTCGTGCAACCTGGAGTATAAGAGCTGGATCACCTCTTTGCTGGGAGAGCTATCACTTGTTGGGCCAGAGAATGCCTTGAGAACCCAGCAGCCCACTTAAAATGGTTTAGCAAAAGGAGGGGTAACATGTCTTTTTTCTGGGGTTCACTTCATTCATTATAACTAAAAAGTGTAAGGCTGCAGTTTCTGATAGACTGGCACTCCGATAGGTCAACTTCTATCAGTGCTGCTAGAAAGATCCAAATTATAATGCACTATCTAAAACTAATTCATCTTTGATGAATTTGTAATAAGTGTCCAGGTATAATGGAATTTTAAAAATATGTTGCTAATCTTAGTCATTGTTAGGATTTATTGTAATGTTATATAGATGGCCGTTGCTTTTGAAACTTACATGTAGATATGTATCTAAAACTTTCATGCTTTAATTGCTAGGTTAATATGTGTGTGTGTTTGTGTTTGTATTTCCAGATGAGGACAATTGTTGAATGTTGGCCTACAAGTTGTCTCTTAAGTTTGCCTATCTATTGCTTTTGATGAAAACTGCATATAGTTTAAAAAAAAATGATGCCAACATAACTGCAATGGATGGTTGTACAAGTTAAAACTAAGTACTTTCATATCTGATATGGTATGCACCATATATTTTTGGTAAATTTCAAAAAGATGTGGATAGGATCTAAGCTTATCATTTAAAATTGGTCTGGTCTAGTTGGTTAATAATTGGGAAAAAATGAATTATTTGTCTATCAAATTGCTTTATATGTGACAATGGTTAACCTCTGTGATCATACGAGTACCTGTGTTCCACCCATATTTTTCCTCACATTTTGTGCACAAAGATGATTATAGCAGTTCCTGTCATTGAGGTATACTGTTTTGTTATTTCAGAGGTGGATTGGTTTCCCTGACAACTTGCTTCTTTTTAATGTTTGCTCCACTAACAGACAAAACAACTTGATGGGAATCTTCCATCTGAACTTGAGGAGTTCCTGAACAACAATCAAGGGGTTGAAATGGTAGTAAAGTTGGGTAGAGAGATTACTACATTATCAAGTGATTCTTTCACAAAAGATCAGGGGCCCTATCCTTCAGCTGAAACCCGAGAAACAACAGTTGTAGTTTTTTTCACTTATTTGCTTGTTTTTACTTCTTTAACTTAGTAATACATGCTTTGTTTTCAAGTGGTTCTCTTTTTAGTAGTTCATGTCTTAGTTTTCTTTTAATACTGCAGTCTCATGACACAGCTGAGTTGGAAAATGTGGAACCTTTGAAGGGTAATAAGAACAAAGCAGGAAAACGCAATGCCAGGTGAAATATTCTTGATGGAGATGTGATCACAAATTTGAGATTCTAAGTTTGATGCTTTTCATGTTTCTTTACTGATGTCAATCATTTTTGTTAAGCTAATTTTTTCTTTTTCTTTTTTAACTCAATTCAACACAACTAAGATAAATCGTAACTATTTTGAGTCTGCTACATGGTTTTTTTATGCTACTTCGCCTTATCTAGGCCATGTCCCTATTTACCTTTTCTTTTAACATAAATTTTTGTTGCTGCAATTTGGCTGATGTGCAACTGTTAAAATATGGCAGAGTGATCAAGTTGGTGTTCAAAGCATGGAAATGTTAAAAGTAAGAGCTGCCCTTGAAGAAAGATTGAAACAAGAGGGTATCCTTAGTTCTAGAGCTTTAAAGTCTGATAAAGCCCTAAACTATTGAAAATATCTTATTTATGTCCTCAAACTTTTTAAAAAGATATATTTTTTCATCCTTAAACTATTGAAAGAAGTTCTTTCTTCATCCGTATTTTTATCTCTTAAAAATCTCTTTAAAATTATAAATAAATATAAAAAAAAAAACTATTTACAAAATTGAAGGATGAAAAAAGAATTTCTTTTTAAAAAATTTAGGGATAAAAACAAGTTTTTAATAAAATTTAGAGACCAAAATAGTATTTTACTCTATAATCAAAAGATACTAATTCATGATGATTGTGTTTGGGGTTCGATAGATCTGCATGTGATGTGTATTATTTTAATTATTGCAGGATTGCATAAGACTTATCAATCTAATTGCAGGTGATATGCTTCGTCAGACTTGGGTCGAGCCTGAATCCGAACCCAGCCAAACCGACCAATTGGCCAGGTCTTTAAACACTTTTTTAGGTTTTTGGTTTTGGTTTTCCTGTATTAAGCCAGGCCACTCTCGTTCTCTGTATTCATTTGTTTTTCACTCGGTGCACCCCTCACCTTCACACTGTTGCTGCCGCCCAATCTCTCCTTCATTCAGCAAATCACCCCCACCAACAACACCCCCAGCCCATGCTCTACCCATTACCAGCCTCTGCTTTTGACCAACTCTATTATTTCAAACCATAAAACTCTCTCTCACTCTCTCCACCACCTTTCACTTCAGGTAATACTTTTCTTGTATTCATATTGCCTTATATTTAATAATCCCTTTAAGCTATGTAAATAAATAAAACTTTTAATTTATGATGTAGGGGTTTTGTTAATTTTATTTTATTAATTTTACTTCATTGAATCTTTGCAGCAATGGGTATGAGAGGAAAGATCATAAATCCTAAGAGTTTTTTCACGCAACCATGCTGTTGCCTTGGATGACATGGAAGATGAAATTGATGCCTGTAAGCAAGCTCATTTGCTTTTTTTTTCCAATTCTTTATGTAATTGTTAAACAAAGACTTGAACTTGGAGACGGAATTTGAGAATCTGTATTCATTGTTTTTGTGCCGCTGTTCACAATTTGGATGTTGTGGAAATCGATGCTTCACTTATTTTTTGTGTTTGTAGTATTCTTAGTTGAGAAAGAGAGGAAAAAGTTGATGGGTTTGAATAATTTGTGCAGTTAGTATTTTATTTATATTTTTGGCTTAAACACACTGAAGCTTAGTTCACTAGCAATTTTAGTCTTGTGATCGCATTTAGTCCCTGGCCAAACTAAAAATGATTCACCATCAATTCATAGGAACTAAAAGCGATTACTTTATGTTTTTTAAGGACTAAAAGTGATCACTTTTTATTTTCAAAGACTAAAATTGATCACTTTTAGCTTTTTAGGGATTAAAAGCCATTACTTTCAGTTTGTTGGGGACTAATGTGATCACTTTAAACTTCAAGGGTTAAAGTTTAGAGACAAACAATATATTTTGGCCTATATTTTTCAAATGTGAATTGAGTGCATTTTAGAACACCAAACTTGAATTTTTTTTTAAGCTCTCTGTTTTATTGTTTCTCTGTTGCTGACTGTTTCAATGTTATGGAGTTAGTGACAAACTTATTTTGTATTCGTGCTATTGTTTTAGTTTTTGGGAAACATTGATGGGTTTTCTAATGTTTATTTGTGTTTGCAGTTCACAAGCAGAGTGATATTATTCCGCTAGAAGCGAATGGTAATATTGTGGAGTCAGATGATGAGATACCTGTCTTTGTTCTCAAGGTTTTTTTCTCCCCCTTTTATATCAAGTGGTAATAGTTGCTTTGAAATTTTAAATAGATTCTTCTAGTTGAGAGTAATGTAGGATTTACTTTAATTTTTTTTTTCCCAATTAAATGTTGTTACTTATATATTTAAAAAAAAAAAAAAAAACTTTAGTTGAATAAAAATCCTTGTCATGTGCGCATTTGGGTTAAGTTTACATTTTGTTTAGTTTTGTGAAAGCATATAAATGTTTTAAGAATTGTGAAAGCATGTTCTCTTCTGTATAAGCATGTAGCAAGCAGTGGCATTTTTGTTTGCATCTTTATTCTTTCCCACTCGGTAGTCCTAATGTTGCTTACAGGGTATTAATGATGACGAGGATGAAGATGATGAATTGCAAAAAGAAAGGAAATTGGTTTGCAATTTCGTACATTGCATTTAATCAGTTTTGTTCTTTGAAAGTAAAATCTCAAGACTGTTTGTTTTGATTTTTGTGTTCTTTTTTTTTACCAAAAACAACTGCATAACTACATCTACATAAAGAGAGATGCTCTAATTGAAAAAATGTGAAGTTGAATTAGAGGAAATTCTTGCTTAACACCCCTCCTCCAAAATAAAAGAAAAAAAGAATTACAACTACATTTGTAATACGTAAATTTTTTTTCCCAACTATTTGGTCCTAAATTTTATCTTTTCGAAAAGAAAACTACCAGCCTCATCCGAAAACAAATAAACGTGCAATCCCATCAAATTGGAGATTTTTTTTTTAAACAAGACTTACCTGTTGTTTCTTCTCTCTCTTAAAAAAAAAAAAAAAAAAAAAAAAAAAACTCATCATCCACCAAACTGTAAAAACCACTCCACTCCTACAAAATACTGAAATAGAAACCTCCCAAAACACAGTAAGTATAACATACCCCGTCTTTTCCCTCACCTTAGGTTAAAAAAAAAAAAAAAAAAACCTTCCTTAGATTTTAACGTTGAATCAGAGTTTGGAGAAAAACATTGTCTTTTAAGTAAATTTACATGGTTATCGTAGCAAATATACAAATTCATATAATTATAAATAGACTAATGTGAGTTATTTTTAGGTAAAATTGTGTAAATTATAAGCACTTTTCTATTATATAAAAACTGATATGAGTACTTGGTAAATAATCTCTCTTTTGCAAGGAACAACACAAGAAAAAATTGATGTGAGTACTCTTAGTAAATAATCTCTCTTCTGCAAGGAACAACACGAAAAAATTGAATAGGCAGATCAGGCAGGTGCATGAGATCAAGAAACCTGTTGGTCCTTATGTTGGAGAAGCATCTGGAGTGTTAGATTCAAGAACTAGTTACTGTTTCTTTGTTTCAGTTTTTCGACTTTGACAATTGCATAGTGCTTGTTGGACTTGGATCATGTATCATGTTTGTTTCTCCGATCCAAATTTTGATATGACATATATATATGTATATATATATATATATCAAACTAATAAATCTATTGCCGTAGAATTTAATAATCCTGCACCATCTCCGAACGGAGTTGATAAGGAGCTTGGTAGAGGGGAGAGCGATGGAGAGCACTACACAACTCTGAAATTCGTTAAATATTGACATTCAAATCCAACAGCAAATGGCACTATAAATAAGAAATTGAAAAAAAAAGAAAAGAAAAAAAAGATGCAATTACCGCAACGTTTATTTTCGTTGCTGAAAAGCGAAAACAATAAAAAAAGTTACTGTTTATTAACCTAAATATACCAAGAGGCGCTGGATTAAAAAAAAAAAAAAAAAAAAACGCAAACGCAAACGAAAACTAAAACGCAAACGCAAACGCAAATGCAGGAATTATAATTCTTATCCAAACACTCACATAGTTTCCAGAAATTAGGCTGAAATCTTCGTTAAAACAAAGATTCTTCAGCCTCATCGGAATTTGTTTTTTTCTACATTAACGAGAGGAGGGGAATTGAAACTATTGCTAGTGATGACAACATGAAAGCCACAGCAGTAATCCTGCAAAATCTTTCAACTCTTGACTTCTCTTGGATTATCAAGGCAATGAAGGCACCCATAAAAGTGAACAGGGTGGAGACTAGAAACTTACGGTAGTATGTCGGTCGGTCTCTGAAGAAGACTGGAACTCGATTTCCGTCCACGTTTACTTGCGGAAGAACAATTAAAATTGTAGCTGTAGTGCTGGAGATGTAAAGGATTAATATCATGAGCCATAAGGTAATGGATTTTGGAAGCCCAACTTTTTTCGAACAGGTAAGAAGGCTTTCTTGAACTGAGCTCATCGCTTTTCTTTTGCTCGGAGGGGCTAGGAACAGAAGTGCTGATCGTTTGTGACAACGGCTATATTTTTACTAAAGATGATAATTCCAGGAAATTTCGTTGCTTTGAAGATGTTGAAAGTAAAGTTAAAGCTGAACAACGTGATCTGTGCATTACTGTATGGCCACAACACCCCCAACCCATCAAATCAAACAATATGAAGACAGTGTAAGTGCGACAAGTCATCTGTTCATTACTTCGCAACGAAGAAAAGAAAAGAAAAGATTAATATAAAATAATAATAAAAAATAGTTAGGTGTGTTTGGTAGGAATGTTTGAGAAATGTTGTTGGGGGGTGTTTTTGATATATGGTGATAGAAAAAAGTGTGTTTGAAATGTCCTATCAAACGGACTATAATATGCAAAATTGACATGTAGGAATTTTAAAATTTCATTTTAATTTTTTAATTTTACTTTACTTCATTTTAGTTCTTTAATTTTAAAATTATTTAATTAAAATTTTTAAAAATTTTAATTAATAATTAAAAATTATTTTACAAATTTTCTTTTTAAAAAAATTTGAATAAAAGCTGACAAAAAGACTTTAATTAAATAAATCTAAAAGTTAAACTACTGAAATAAACAAAAATAAAACTAGAGTAACGAAATAAAATTTGAAAAAAAAAAGTCATCCAGCCCATCCTGCCACACCATTTATCACCGACACACCAATCCATCAAACAAAAGAATATATATATTTTTTAGGAAAAAATCAAACCAGACAAATGATGACGCGTATATGCTGTATGTAACTAAAGCTAAACAAGTGGTCCATTAATTAGCAATGAAGAAAAGACTTTTAAAAAAATAAAGATAATGCAAAATAGTCATAAGTCCACGGAGCCATCCCATCACCGACACACCAACCCATCATACAAAACAAAAAAATACATATACATATATATATATATATATATATATTTTTTTTTTGAGAAAAATAAACAAGTTGCCGTTGTTTTTGACTTTTCAATCCGTTTACGGTTTACTTTTCATCAATCCGCACTGTTCACAGCAAAATGACTGGCGGAGTGCCATTAGGGGTCCATGCACCATTTACAAAACTCACAAACCTCATTTTTCAGCAATTTTTTCATTAAAAATAGGTTTTATAATATTATTTGCATATTTAAAAATTATTTTACTACAGTATTTTCAATTTTTAGCAAAATAAATTATATCCAAATGACTCTTAATGTTATAATGCTATTAGCTCACAAAAGAACATAAAATAGCTATAAAAATGTACTTGGGGGTAATATTTCATCAAGAAACTCGAAGTTCATTGGTAAAAAAAATGTATTCACAATATGAATAATGCTTACATTGGATCAAGGCTTTCCTGTTAACTTATCTATGCATCCTCTTTTTGTGCATTCCACTGACAGACGCCTGCTTAACAGGTCCAAAGACATCTGAATGGATCAATTCTAGCAACTCGTTTGCTCTAAACTTTGACTCTAGATACAGCAGTTGATGTGCCTTCCCGTATTGGCACCCAACACAAACTGTGTCTTCTCGGCACTCCAATTGGGGTAGACCCTTAAGCATAGACTTGCTTATTATCACCCTCAATTTATGGTAGTTGACGGATTGAGATCTTAGGCAATACCTAGGGTATTGTGCGGTATGCAATTCTATTAATCTGACTGTCGATTTAATCTAACGCTTATAAATTTGACACCTCATATAAGACACCTTGGCGATCCGCGTGATTCACTTTTACCTTTCCCTTCTCTATTCTTTTGCCTTTCAATTTGTCCAAATTTCAGAAAGAAACACAGTCTCTCTCTCTCTCTCTCTCTCTCTCTCTTATGGTCTTACCCTTGATCTTTCTCTGGCACACCCATGGCCGACTCTCCATCACTGCTGCTAGCCATCGAGTCCCACATCACCACCAACGGCGGTGCTTTCCGATGTCACCCTCTCCTCTCTTAAGATTCTCTCATCTCACTCTCTAGCACTTTCTCTCTCTATTTTCTTGTTCTCTAAAGCCTAGTCGTGACGGAGCTTCTCATTGCACCCACACCACCGTTGTTGGTGGTGCTATCATCGCTAGCCCCCTTTCTTTCTCTCTATTATCTTTTCTCTTATATATATATATATATATATTTTTTTTTTTCTCTCTATTTTTTTTTTTTGGCTTTTTAAAGATGACCGAATTTGGGTCTCATTTTGTTTCAATTTTGTTAGTTTGATGGCTGAGTTTTCTTGTTGAGTCCAAGTCTTGGCAAACATAGTTGTTTTACTTAAACCGGTCGGGGAATGTGAGCCGAAATTGGTGATTGACTTTGTTCAGATAAGAAGGCTTTCTTGAAGCCATGGTTTAGAAAAAACTGAGGTCATCGCTTTTCTTTTGCTCGGAGGGGTTAGGACTTAGTAACAGAAGTGCGGATCATTTGTGACAATGGCTATATTTTTACTAAGAGCATCTCTAACAGAGCATGCATAGCTAAAATATAGAGAGTGAAACTGGAAAAAAGAGGAAAACTGTGCTCCAACAGCCTCTCTAAAACTGGTTTTTTTTTTTTTGTTTGGCTCATGAATAGTAGCTCATCAAGTTTGATGAGCTACTGTTCATTCTTCAAATCCTTTTTTTCTATTATAATAATTATGTGTTAAATAAAAAAAAATTGGAAGATGTGTAGTTGTTAAAAAAAGAATAAATAATAAATAAAGAAATAATATTTAAATGAGATAGAGAACGAGATAGAGAGTCTGTTGGAAAGTGTATTTAAAAAAGTGGGTAGATAAAGGTAAAAGTCACTATTCATTCTCCAAACAGTAGAAAAATTTGCTGATTCTGCTGGAGATGCTCTAAGTAGGGGTGTCCATGGGTCGGGTTTATGCCCAACCCGGAACCGACCCGCCGCCGACCGCCAACAACCTCGAGTTGAGTCGGATTAGGCTTCGATGGACAACGGTCGGGTCAATCAAAGTCGGAGTGAGTTTCAACCTCCAGATCTTCGCCGAATCTTCACCGGAAATCGCCAAATCTTCGCCGGATTTGTTGATTTTTCTTCGAATCTATGCAACAACCACGGGATCGGAGCAAGAAAGACCACCTCAAGCCTAGATTTGAACGAGAACTTCCATCTCATCGTCAAATCTTCGCTGTATCTTCACTGGATCTTCGCCAGATCTGTTGATTTTTCTTCGGATCTGTGTGACAACCACGAGATTGAAGCAAAAAACACCACCTCAAGCCTAGATTTGAGTGAAAGCTTCCATCTCATCGCCGATTCTAATCAAAAACTACTAAATCTTCTCCGAATCTGAGTGGATCTAGGTAGATCCGGTCTTTTTTCACGGTTTCGTTGGTCAGATCAGGTTCATCGGGTTTTGGAGAAGAAAACCCGCCATCCGACCTACCTAAATCGATTTTTCGTGGCGAAGACCCGCCGTCGATGTCGGGTTGGTCCGTTTTTGGGTCGGACCTGGCGGATTGGGCAGGTGGGTTGCTTTTTGGTTTCTGGTGGACAGCCCTAGCTCTAAGATGGCTATATTCCAAGAAATTTCGTTGCTTTGAAGATGTTGAAAGTAAAGTTAAAGCTGAACAACGTGATCCATGCATTACAGTATGGCCACCCCACCACCAACCCATCAAATCAAACAATATGATGACAGTGTAAGTGCGACAAGTCATCGGTCCATTACTTCGCAACGAAGAAAAGAAAAGAGAAGATTAATAAAAAAAAAAATAAAAACAGTTAATACGCAAAACTGACCCATAAGATTTTTAAAATTTCATTTCAATTTTTTAATTTTGTTCTAGTTCATTTCAGCTCTTTTAATTTTCAAATTTATTTAATTAAAATTTTTTATTATTAAATTTTTTAAAAAATTTTAAAATTAAAAATTTCAATTAATAATTGAAAAATATTTTACAAATTTTCTTTTTAAAGAAATTTGAACAAAAGTTAACTAAAAGATTTTAATTGAATAAATTTAAAAGTTAAACTACTGAAATAAACGAAAATAAAGGTTATGTAGTGAAATAAAATTCGAGAAAAAGTCATCAGCCCACCCCAGCTCCTTATCATCGACATACCAACCCATCAAACAAAAGAAAATATATATATATATATATATATATATATATATATATATATATATTAGGAAAAAATCAAACCACACAAATGATGACGCGGAATCCACCCACAGAAACCCAGCCTTAACCTAACTGCAACTCACTCAAATCCATTACTTTTTTTTTTTGTTTTTGTTTTTGAGAACCACTCAAATCCATTACTTAGTAACAAAGAGAAGCAAGAGAGAGAGAGAGTCATCTCTTTATGGGTCCACCCCACCACTAACAGTGAATTACTCTTTAAATCCATTACTTAGTAAAGAGAAGCAAGAGAGAAAAAGAGTCATCTCTTCATGGGTCTACCCCACCACTGACAGTAAATTACTCTTAGTGGCTCTCATGCTCTTGCCTTCCTCGAAGGTGATCCGATGTCCGAATTCCTTAGTGGCTCTCATGCTCTTGCCTTCCTCGAAGGTGATCCGTTGTCCAAATTCCTTAGTGGCTTTCATGCTCTGTTGGCCAAACCCCATAGTGGCTTCCACGAAGGTGATCCGCTGGCGAAAGTCCTGTTGGCCATACCCCATGGGCGCTTCTACGCAATACGATCAAATCAAGGTGAGAGCTCGGGTTCGGGAGGTAGAGCCGGGGAAGAAAGAAACGGTGGAGGAGGGGATGGAAATCAAGGAATAGGAGGCGGTGTAGGAGGAGGTGGGCAAAGAGAGGGTATTGGAAATGAAGGGAGAGGCAGCCGTGGACGTAGTCATGGAGGGGGTAACGGAGACGACGATGACAATGACGGCGGAGGCCAGTTTGGTTACATATTTGATGAAGGGAGACCAAGGGGCCCGAGACCGGACAGAATGGCAGAGATGCTACTTTCACTCAATGTCCAAGTAATTGCTGCTCTCGAGTCCCTCGATGTCACCATGCTATCTGCTAGAGCCAGGATCTTACGAGTTGTTTCGTTGGGTTTTAACTCAGGGGCTCTCGTTTGTTTCTCGGCTTCTATCCGGCAACGCGGTACGAACCCCAGGCTTGCCTGCATTTTGAGGTGGATAGGATTTGTTGCAACTTTTCTGGGGTTCATTTCAATGATAGCTATGGCTTTATTGGCTTCATTCATTCCATGAACAACTGTCGATCTCTGTGAACTACTCTCTGTGAACTAAGGCTCTAGTCATTGTGGTTGCAGAGAGAGAGAGCCCTCTATCCCGTGAATGGAAGGGGGAGAGAGAGAGAGAGAGAGAGAGAGAGAGAGAGAACCCTCTAGAAGGGGGGAGTGAGAAAGAGAGCCCTCTATCCAATGGAAGGGGGAGTGAGAGAGAGAGAGAGAACCCTCTAGAAGGGGGGAGAGAGAGAGAGAGCCCTCTATCCAACGGAAGGGGGAGTAAAAAATTGTAGAGTGAAAAAGAGAATAGAATAGAATAAAAATAAGTTAATCAGTTACTTTCTCTTCATTTTAGATTTTCTCTTAATTTCAGAAGTCATAGACGTTTATAATTTTTTTTTTTTAAAATTTAAATTTGGCATGTTTTATTTTATTTTATTTTTCTGAACAATTTAAATTCAGCATGTTATGTTATGTTGAGCTTACTTCACTAAAACAAGATGCAGCAGATTTTCGAATGCTATTATAGGTGTCTTTGAAGTAGCGGTTTTTAAGTGACTGCTACAATATACCCTTCCTTTTTTTTTTTTTAGCGGTTTTCCAATCACCACTATAACAATCACTGCTATAAAGTAATACTGCTGCTATACATTGTGAGCACCTGACTCAACATATGACTTATTTTCGTCGGGTACTTCCATTAGCTTTCTTTCAATTTTGACTAACATTATGAGCACCTGACTCTAACGTATGACTTACTTTCCATGGTGAACTGCCATTAGTTCTCTCTCTCTCTGAACATTAGATCTCTCATTTATAGTGTAGAATTAGCCCACATGGCAAAATACAGCTTCACCAGTAAGCAATTAGGAAAACATAAGTTATATATCTGGTCACATGCTCATAACATTAGTCAAAATCAAAATAGGGCCAACAGAAGGTTCACTTTAAAATGCACAAGCTTAAGATTAAATTTCCAAAATAAAAAGTTCTAGAACTAATGCTTCACTGAGTTTGAGGTACGAAAATTTAGTTCACCCTATATTTTAATACTGTATTCTCTAATCATTTGCATAAGGGTCATCCATAATCACCCGCATCTACCTCTGAAATTCTGGTCTTTTTTCTCTTTTTTTTAGGAGAGATTGTGATCTCCTAAGGTCTGTTTGGATAGAACTTATTTTGTTGAAACTGAAAACACTGTAGTAAAATAATTTTTAAATGTGTGAACAGTACCGTGGGATCCATTTTTAATGAAAAAGTTACTGAAAAGTGTAATTTGTGTGTCCGTAAACAGTGCACATATACACTGTTCACTGTGCAAAGTCAATATTTGCGATTACTGTTCAATGAACAGTGCATAAACAGTAACCGCATTACTCCAAAACGCGTGAAAAAAGAAAAAAAAGAATGAAAATGCAGCAAGACAGATACAGACGCAGCTCAGTGGAAATTAACTTATATTATCAACTCTATCATGTAAAAGAAAATTTAATTTGGAAAACAATAAAAAAAAAGAAAAAAACAGAAAAATACTTACCTTTTGCTTTAACACTTTCTTTGGGTGAATTACAAGAATGACCAAATGGAAATCCTGAAAAGAAAAGGTTTGTTCTATCAAAAATTTTGATTGAAGGAACATCTTCACAAACAAAAGTTTCCGAAAACCCATATAAATTAGTCACTGTTTGGGTTAAAAGGTTTGCAAGACTAAAAATCCTATTTCAACATATTAACAAAAGATACTACCTAGAAATTAACTAGTAATATCTTACATGTTAACATGAGACACTACCTACTTTCAACATGTTAACATGAGAGTACAGCTAATATCTTACATCCCAAAATGAGAGCTATGAGACTATTTTCAGCTTTGCACATACAAATTTGGCAATAAATGTTCACTTCCATCCCCATTCAAGAGGTTAGACATACAACAATAACAACCAAACTTTAGTCCCAAATTTTTTTGGTTGGCAATGGATCCTTATTAGATTAGTCAGTCAGCCATATGCATAAAGAGATTAAACACATACTCGTCTATTTTTTCCAATAAGTTTAATTATATGCTCTGTCCTCGTCATTTTAAGAAAGTGCCTTGACTGAGAACAAGCTTGAACACCAATATGTTTCTGCAAGAACAATGTGAACTAAGATTTAATTAATAAGCACAAGCACAAGCACATGCATACACATGCGCATAACAGGGACAGGGAGAGAGACAGGGATAATCATACATAAAAGTTGACCAATATGGTCATTCACTCAAGCCTCACATCAAGGAGTACGATGGTGACATGTTGATAGAAATTAGCCACCTAAAGGTTTTTTTTTTTTTTTTAAATAAGTAAAAATACTTTTATTCAAAAGAGGAGTCTTGTCAAATGTACAAAATGTGCACTTGAACCACTCCTAAAGAATTTCAAAGTTGGATTCAAAAGATCTAAGAAATCAAAATAACACAATGAAGTGATGCTACCCAAAGTAGCCATCCACTCGTAGTCTCGTGCAAAGATCTAAGCAAAAGTTGTTTGACAATATGATTTGAGTATTCAACACCATAAGAAATTCTTCTATTCCTCTCTTGCCAAATTGTCCACAAAACACACATACGAGTTGCTTTCCAAACCTTTAACTCAAAATGGCAAGGTTATCCATTTGGCCAACACTACAGCAACTAGAGCACAATCTAATGGAAACACAAACAACCATTTATCTATTGCCACTTAACAATGGAGGAGAAGATGCTAGATCAACTCTCCACTATTCTTACACATACAACACCAGTCAATAATCATGAATTTCTTTTCCAAAGATTATCTATTGTCAAGATGATTTCACCCAGTGTTGCAGTCCATATACATTGTGAGGCACCTTGGCACCCCATATAAATCCCCAAAGGGAAGAACTCTCCTTCATACCCTTTCAAAAACTCATAGTGGCCAAAAGGTTTGAATACAACAATCTAAAAAACTTAGCCATAGACTATGGTTCCCAATCATGGAAGGGGTGAATAAATTTGCAATCCCAGCTCCATCCATTTCGATCATATACAATACCCAAATTGGATGGCACTGAGGCTTCTTTATCCACTGCTAAACTGAACAAATCTTGGAAATGATCTTTAGGAGAAAATTCCCACATCTAAAGTTTAAAGGAGAAATAAGAAGGGAAATATTTATCAATCTTAAGTAAGATCTAGTGGGATGATTATAATGTGCATCTTATACATAAGCTTAATCAACTTTTGCTTGCTACATGTCTAATTTTTATTTATTTGTGGGTCCAGTTAGCAAGGGTTTCTGGTCTTTCATATGTATTCTCTTTAGCAATAATGCATTCTCCAAATTAGTCTATTTAAGTCGAGAATTTGTTTCTTAGGTCATTGGGAAGCCTAATTGAGTTTAAGAACAGTATTATTACTACTATTAGTATTTATTGGAGTTTGCTATCAGTTTGTAGTTTCTCTTAAACCTAGAAAGCATGATGGTTTCTTCTTTGGAGTGATTCCTAAGAACCTACTGGCATGATGCTAATAATTATTATCTTATTTTCTTTTTGATCTCCAGCAAGTACAATCAGATTTGATTAGAGCCTTAATTTGCAAAAATTGATTTCAAATCATCCCAAATGGTAACAAAGACAACCCCAAAATTTTCTCTTGACATGGTCTCAGCTAATATTGAGGCTAGCATGCAACCTAAGGTTTCTTAGATAAAAGAAACCTATGAAAAGAATACCTGTCCAACCTTAGACAAAGAGCAAGGAGGATATGAAGCTCTTCTGGGTAGACATGGTCCAAGGTTGTTCATGATTGGTTTTTTGATACACCTATGACCAGACTTTATATGAACCCAACACTATGCACCCAAGTATGTATGAAATGAGATGAATAAAAATATTAAATAAGCATCCCACACCCTGAAGCTTGCCACATAGGTGTCCAAATCCCTAATGGTTGAGTGGTTTCCACTCTGATTCAGAGTATATTGGTAAAGATTGCGTACTTGGAGGAACTCTAATGCATTCCCCAGTCTAGTCACATTTACTATCTCAGTACTTAAAACAGAAGAGGAAATCACCAGAGAAAACTTTTATTTTAAAAGTAAAATCACAGGAGACAACTGGAAAAAATGTTTGCAACAATGACTAGAAGAATCACAAGAGATGGAAATTTTTTTTTTATAAATAATAATGCTTTACTAAAAAAGCAACTAAAGTGCTCCCCAGGTACACAGGCAGTGCACTAAAGGAGGCAACAAAGTTTCAACTAAAAGTGAATAAATCTAGGAACTCCTCTAAGGTAGAATATGGAATATAAAAAGCTATCCAATTTTTTTCTCCCTGTTGAGAATCCTACAGGCACTACACCAGTTGCGTAGCTTCATTTCTCTGTCTAACCACAAACATCCCAAAGGTTGATGCCAAACCCAGAACCAAAGGCAGATATAATTTGTCAAGATGGATGGAAAAGATTGAGGTAGCCCAAGAACATCTGGAGTCACATCACTATCAAATTATGTATACATTGCAGATGAACTCCAGAACAAAAATTAGCAAGTTTAAAAGGCTTAATTTATGCAGAAAGAGATCCTGCATGGCATAACAGCCAACATAGTTATAAAATATAGAGAATAGAAGAATACATTATAAGCATAAAGTAACAAAAAATAAGAGACTGCATATTTTTAAGGGAATAAATCCAAAAGAAAAATGTGGCCAAATATCTCACCATCATGGTCAAATACCACCTGCATAGGAAAAGAAAAATGATGAGCCAACTTTTATAATTAAAAAAGAAAAAAAGATATTAAAAGGAAGTCCAAAAGAATAAGGAAAACCCATTAAGATAATATAAGCAAAGTCTGAAAGAAGGTGAAAACGATAAAGAGATATCTTTTTTTTTTTTTAACATATCTCCATTTACCATACCTTCTTTTGTGACTAATAGAATAAAAGGGTTACAGCCTAATTTCTTTTAGAGAGGGCAGCGTGATGAGTTAATTCCATCTTGTGGAATGGAATTTTATGTGCTCTCCAATAAGAAATGGAGGCTTCGGGGTAAGAAAATTGGGCACCTTCAACCAAGCCCTGTCGGCCAAATGGATTGTGGAGGTAGGTCATTGAAGAGGATTGATGAAGTAAATTGGTGTTGCATGTAGGCGTGGTGGTGAGTCTGTGGACATAATTGTTTTTGCACTGTGATACAGCATATGCTCTGCAGACTTATATTTTCTTTCGTATTAGGAGTCCAGTGGGTCTTGCCAAGTAGTGTTGGTGATCTTTTGTTTAGTTGGAGGAGTTGGTTTGGCAAGAACGCTTCTTTTGTTTGGAATGTAGCCATTCTAGGACATCATAAAGGAAGAGGAGTCATTGCACTTTGATGATGAGGAAAACTTGGGGATTCAATTGATAACGTGTTTCACTACATCATTATATAAGCAGTCTTCCGCTTTAAGTTCTAGAGCTACTCTCTTTTTTCTTTTCTTTTTGTAGATTAAACTAATTCTCTCTCATTTCATTTGTAATTCTTTAGGATACCTTATGTATACATGCTGTGTACATGAGGTAAATCCTCATTTTCAATAAAAGTTTATTACTTATCAAATATATATATATATATATATATAAATAAACACATACATATTCAGGCTCAGCAGAAGATATTCAGGGTAACACAGCGCATATTGGATACTCAAATTTCTAATAGGAAAGAGAAAAGAACAAAATTACGTGTTTGCCACTAGATTTCATATTAAGAGCAAATATAACTCTAACAAGGATCTGAAGGAAAAGGAGTTACACCAGGTCAATGCTTTAATAAAGTCATTTCAAGCACAGTATAAGAAACAAACTGAAAGAAAATCTATAAACCCAGTATAAACATTACTTACAAGAGATAAAGCTGAAAAAATAGTTAAAACCCAATCTCCATTTCTATCAGCATGTGATAGATGGCCATGGTGCAATTTTGCTACTCTCGATCAAAAGAAAATGAGATAATGGTAAGTAGAATTATATTATAGTCAACAATAAAAAGGAAGAAAACACATTTTCATTGTACTATGCTAACATTAGTTGCACCCTGAAGCTAAAAGTTGCTGTTACATAGGAAGCTTTTTAAATTTTTTTTTTTTTTTTTATTATTAATTTTAATTTGCTAAGTTACACATTCACGCACCCAATGGGTCCTGAACCCATGACCTCACCCAAAAGGAAATCTCTAAGACTTTAGAAAACAGGAAAAGTCAAATGGTGAAGTTTCTCCCTTTTGTACAAATGAATGGAAAAACTAGTCCAGCTTCAGGCTGGGACAACACTTCAGCTCTCCCAAATTGGAACAAGATGAATTTCACTACTGTCTTATGAAGGTTCAAAATTGGCCTATGCAATCAAAGGTTAAAAACTTATTCAACTTCTAAATAACTTAGTTTCCACCAAAGTAAAGGAAAAATAATAGCTCAAACCTTTCTATTTTCTGATGAAATAACTCAAATAAGTGCTAGGAACACTGAGCAATTTCCCCCTTTTTTTTTTTATTAATGGATTTAGGAAGCAACTTCAGATAAAAATAAGTGAAGATTACCAATGGCCATTACTGTAAATTTCGAATGGTCCATTGGCTATTTCACATGATATTTGAGACAATTATGGTGACTGGACAACCAGTCCAAACAGAATATTTCTCTTTAAAGCCCCAACTATTCTAATAACTTTATCCTGACAGCAGATAACACCATCATCATTTATGAACCATATATGCAGTCAATTACCTAATTGTGGTCTTGTTTGTGGTTTTCATGTGGGGCCAGTTAACTCTATTGGGGTACACATTTCACACTTGGTGTTTGCAGATGATACCATCTTGTTTTGTGATGCTTCTACAGATCAGTTGTTGTCCATTAGGCTGGCTTTGACTTGCTTTCAAGCGTTTACTGGTTTGAAAGTAAATGTGGGGAAGAGTGAGTTTGTTCCGATTGGGAGGTTGGAAATATAGGTGCTTTGGCTACCATACTTCGATGTAGGGTGGGTTGTTTGCCTAAGAAATACTTGGGAACGCCGTTGGGTACTCCATATAAAATAGCATCTGTTTGGAATCCTATTTTGGACAGGATGGAGAAGAAACTCTCAGGTTGGAAGCGTCTTTATTTATCGAAGGGTGGTAGAAGAGTACTCTTTCAAGTCTTCCTACATACTACCTATCCATATTTACCATCCCTATAGTTGTGGCTGATAAGTTGGAGTGTATTCAAAGAAACTTTTTATAGGGGCCTTCAGAGGAGTATTTCAAATATCCTTTGGTGGCCTGGGAGAAGGTGTGTTCGCCGTTAGAGATGGGTGGTTTGGGGATTAGTAAGTTAGTGCATTTCAATCAAGCCCTGCTAGAGAAATGGTTATAGAGGTTTGGACAAGAAGGCACCCATCTTTGGCGGAGGGTTGTTGCAACTAAATATGGAGAGGGTCAAGGGGGGTAGAATACTAAAGTATGTAGAAGGGCCCACAAGTGTGGTATTCACGGTGGATGGGAGAGTTTCTCCAAACATGTGGCCCTAGTGGTAGGTGATGGCTCTCGTATTCTTTTTTGGCATGATAAGTGAGTTGGGGATAACTCACTTAAAATGCTCTATCCTTATTTGTATGCGTGTTCAAATGACAAAGAAGCTTGCATTTCTGATGTTCTATGCTATCAGGAGGGTGAAAATGATAGAATTTGGAATTTGATTTATAGGGATTTTCATGAAAGGGAATTAAAGGCTATCTTCTCTTTCCTTGAGTTCATTCAATCTCGGATTCCTAGGGGTGTTGGGTGGGATATTTCCTATTGGCGCCTCAATGGGAATGGCAAGTTTGATATTCAATCCTATTACAATAAGATTCAGGGTGCATCTATCTCCAATTTTCCTTGGAAGGATGTTTGGAAAGTTAAGATTCCTAAGAGGGTAGCACTTTTTGTCTGGAAAACAGTTCATGGGTGGATCCTTACCTTGGATAAACTTATGCTTTGGGGGGCTCTTTGGCGAATCAATGTTGTATGTGCTATTGTGATGAGGAATTTGTGGATCATCTCCTCCTCCATTATCCTGTAGCTCACTCACTGTGGGTGCATATGCTTCAGTTTTTCAGGATCCAAAAGGTCATGCCAGGCTTCATGGAAAGCTTGGTGTTTTGTTGGAGCCATTGGCTAGGAAAATTTAATTCAGACATTTGGAAGTTGGTCCCTGGCTGTTTGATGTGGATTGTTTGGACAGAAAGAAATCAACGCTCTTTTGAGGATACTGAGAAATCACGAGTTCAGTTACAAGCACTATGCCAGAAGACTCTATGTGATTGGTCTAGGTGTTGGAGCTCCTCAAATTGTTCTTCTATCATTGAGTTTCTTTCTTGTCTTAGTATTGCATCTTAAGTTTTTTTTCCTTCTTGTTTTTTGCTTTTTCTTGTGTTGACTATCATGAACACCTTGTATTTGCTTTCTTCATTTTTTTCATCTTGAATAATATACTTCTTATTACCTATTAAAAAAAAAAAAAAATACACCCCCATTTCATATGCACTGTAAAACATAAACTATAAATTAGCTTAGCTACATAACCATAAACCCATAGCCTGAAACTCAAGCACTCTTTTCAATATTTTGGATGAAGTTGTCCAAGTTCCTTATTTATTTATTTTTGATAGGTAATAAGACTTTTATTGAAAAAAAATTGAACATCATGTTCACGATGGTGAACACTCTGAACAAGAAGAAAATACAATATAATCAAGAACTAAAGGAAATAGAGACTAAAAATTCAGATAAAGAAATACAATTCATACACCCCTAAATACAAGCCTAATGAAACAAAGTATCAAAGAGGAGAGATTTTAGATGATCTAATGTTCTCTCCTTGTCTTCAAAGTGCGGATATTGCGTTCCTGCCACACTAACCACATTAAACATGCTAGGACCATACTCCAAATGGTTGAAAGATGCTTTCCAAACTAGTTTCTCCACATAAAGAAAAAAGAGCTAACTGACCTCAGCATTACCCATTGGATCCCAAACATTGCAAAAGCTTCGCACCATAAGACGTGAGAAAACTTATAGTGAAGAAGAATGTGATCTACTGATTCCCCATCACAGCAGTATAAACAACACCTATTAACTAGAGACCGACCTCCCTTGACAAGATTATCAATGGTGAGTATCTCATCATTAGTTGTTGTCCATAAGAAGAAAGACACCCGTTTAGGCACCTTTGCACACCAAATGCACACCCAAGGAAACTCATTGGTGTTAGGACCAGATAATCTATATATATCTAAAAGCTGAAGCGTAGCATTTATTGTTGCTACACTCCAGTTAAGCCACATCATCGTCCACCTCATTATCATTTTCTTTCCAATTCTCTTATAATTGTTTTTAACATTTACTTTTTATTTTATTTTAATATTTACACTTTTTCCACACTTTCTCCACCCTTACCTTTTCATCTCCCCACTACCTTCTACATAAATATTATTCTTTTTCTTTTCATCTCCCCACTACCTTCTACATAAATATTCTTCTTCTTCTTTTCATCTCCCCACTACCCTCTACATAAATATTTTCTTCTTCTTTCTCTTCATCTTCCTTTATTTTGTCTCTTCTTATTCACATTCTCTTACTATAAATTTGTAACTATCTATTCCATTCTATGCATGATTTTCTCTCACAAAAAAAGGTTCTCTCTCTCTCTCAAATTTTTTGATCAATTTTTTATACATTTTTTCTATTTATGCCAAATTACTAATCTTTGGGAATCCTTTCTTTTCTCTCTCTCTCTCTTTTTTTTTTTTTTTTTTTTTTTTTTTTTTTTTTCTCTTCACTAGAATCATTATGCTCATTTTCTCACTTAATTTAATTGGGCAGTTTGCCAGAATTCAAAAAAAGGTTCTCTCTCTTTCTCTCTCAATTTTTCGATGAACTTTTTATACATTCTTCTATTTATGCCAAATTACTAATCTTTGGGATTTTTTTTTTCCTATGCTGGAATCATTATTCTCATTTTCTCCTTAATTTGATTGGGTAGTTTGCCGGAATTCAAGTATAACCAGACAATAAGGAATTTTATGGCATTGGAGAATGCCTGAATATATACCAGCCAAAAGTTGAAAGTCAACAAATTAGTGGAGCTATGATTAAGCTTTAAACGGGATTGATGGTATTGCCAATGTTCTTTAATGAGCATCCTTATTTCTATTTCTCTATATATGTTTCCTAGAATTAGTATTAGTCTCATTTTTATTTTCTCTATTATATTCTAGGTAGACCAAGAGTTCTTTAAAACTCCACATTGGTTAATGCCATTTAGATTTGTTTTTTAAATTGTTTTTTACTCTTTAATTGTTAAATGTTATCCTATTTTTGTTCTTTCTTATAACTCTAATTAATATTGATTTTTTTTTTTTTTTTTTTTTTTTGGTTAGTTAAGGTTGATGTTGGAAAGAAGAAATTGAAAACAATTGAATTCTGTATAAACCTGTACCTTAAGGGGACAGGAGCCTTTGTTTATTTGATTAGAGACAATATATTAAAGGGGCATATCCTTTGGTCATTGCATTGCATTTCTTAGAGGTTAAAAGATAAAGCTTGTCATTATAGGAAAACATTTGGGGTGGATATCATTTTAATATATATTTTTTTTTGTGTATTTCATTAATATTTTTTAAGGTGAACCATATTCTTCTAACTTTGTTGTAGTGTGTTACATTTGCTTAATATACAACTCATCTCTTATGGAATAAGGAAATTATCATAATAATAAAAAATCATCACAAAATTACAAGGTTAACTTAACCAAAATTAAAATAAAACTAAAGAAATAAAAAATAAATTTTATAATAATTTATTAGTCAAAAAATTGGTAGGCATATTCAAATTCCTATTTCCAAAAACAACTAAGTATTAATCCAAACCAAAATTCAATGAAAATTGTAAAAGGGAAAGAAAAGACTTTCTAATGGGAAATTAAAAAAACACAATACTAAAACACATATTAAAAAAAAACCATCAATCTTAATTAGAGTTATAAGAAAGAATGAAAATCTTTTATGTGCAATTGTTCTCTTTATTGGTATTTATTGTTATGTATATTTTATTTTTACTTTTTTTTCTTCTCATCTTATGTTATTCAACATCGAAATTCAGTCACATCTATATATATATATATATAATAATAATTAAACATGGAATATTTTATTTAAATTTAAATCAATAAAATTATCCTTAAAAAATTGTACACTTTTTTTTTTTTCATTTACACTTTGTCCAAGCTTTTTCCTTACTTTATCTTTTCATCTCCCCACTATCTTCTACCTTAATATCACTATTCGTCTCCCTACATTTTCCATATCATTAAGTTATTTATATTTTAATTTCTCTCCTTTTTTTATTTAAAAAAATTAAAATTTTAAAATTTTACTTAAATTCAATAAATAAAAGTGTCCTTATAAAGTGGAGTAACACTAGGGACACATCATTCTCAAACCCAATACATCAAAGAAAAAATATAATACAAAACAAAAGCCAACTGGGAAGCACAAAATTAAAAAATAATAATAATAATAATAATAATGAGGATATCAAACCAAATATAATACAAAGAAACTAATAGTTATGGATATTACTAACTTAAGGGTAGCAAAATTAAATGAAAAAAAAAAAAAAAAACTACAATGCATATTTAATGCAATAAAATAATCATCAAGTTTTGGAAAACAATAGGTTGCAATAAAATAATCATCAAGTTTTGGAAAACAATAGGTTGCCTATGGAGAGAGAGAGAGAGAGAGAGAGAGAGAGAGAGAGAGAGAGAGAGAGAGAGAGAGAGAGAGATGGTAAAGAAAAAAAAAATCAAATGTCAATTAGTAACTATTAATTGGAAAACAAAGGGGCTGTAAGGAGAAGTAAAAAAAAAGAAAAAGAAAAAAAAAGACCAATATGAAGAACATTAAAAACTTTACAGTGCAATAAAATCAACTGTTACATTCACTTAAAAAATTGAATCAATAATCAATAATTAAACACAATCATATCAATATATTTAAACTTAAAACTAATCAAACTCTAATTCATAACTAAAAGGAGATGTTCTCATGTAATAATAGAAATTACATAAGAAATGAAATTATGATAATAGTAAAAAACGTTATAAATGAAATTATGAAAAAAGTGATAAAATTAATTAGCTACTATCATTATGAAGTAGTAGTCTATGATTTTGCACATCTAGAGAAGTGGAATATATAGAGTTTACTTAAGGTATATGTAAATATTGACATTAAAAAAAAGATATGTAAAGGTTAAAAAAATGTATATTCTATAAATAAATAAAAAGGTATATGTAAGGTTTTTATTAACTTAGAAGAAAATGAAAAATCAATTATTAATAACGGCAACAACAACAACAACAATAATAATATAGAGGTAATTACATTCCCATTTTTTGAGATTTGAAGAAATGACACTCTACCCCAAACTTGAAAGGAAAAAATATTTTCACCCTTTACATTTGTTTGACCAAAATTTGTTAAATTAATATTAAAATATTGTGTACTAACTTGCATGTGCTTAAGGTAGGTTCCAAAATTAACCTTTATTTTAAAATTAAATTCTCTTATTTTAAAATTTTAAATTAAAGTGTATTTCAAAATATTAAGTAATGACTTTTGCTTTTTTTTTTTTTTTCCTTTTCTTTTCCCAATGAGTTATGGAGAGATTTGTCATTTCAAATGTTTTGTTATTTTATAAATTTGTATTTTAATTCTAAAGTTATGGGTAATATCTTTACTAACCATGGTTAAACATTTATAAACAGATTCTTAAATAAAGTTAAAATATTTTGTTATTAATATAAACAGAATGGGAGAGTGTTAGTACTTATTACCCCAAATATATTTAATAAGATCACCTTAAAAGAAATTATCTCGTGCAAAGCGCGGGTCTGTGACTAGTAGCTTATAAAAAGAGCACACATTAAATACCCCAGATGTAGTCAATCTCCAAACCAGGTGATCATCCCCCTCACCCCTTGTCATTGAGGAATAAATAAGCTCGAAAAAGGAATAAATAGTGTCTACCTCCCAATCTTGAGGACCTTGATGGAAAAGTAAATTTCAACTCTTACTACCTCCTTTAGAAGTAGATAATACCAAGTAAAAACCCATGCTTCTTTAGATAGAGGGCAAGTAAACATAGCAGGAAAGAGTTCCTTCAAAGGAATAGGCCCACACCATGGATCGTGCCAAAAACTTACACAGCAACCCTTCCCCACATTACACAGAATCTGACTAAAGAACTTCTCCGGTCCTTCCTTAATACTCCTCCACATCCCACACCCATGAGAACCTTTTACCGCTCTAGTGCACCAGCCTCCTCTCCCCTCACCATATTTAGCTACTATAACCTAACACTATAATCTGTTTCTTTCTTTCCCAAAACACCATAACCACTTCCCAAGTAAGGCCTTGTTAAACAACCCAATCCTCTAGATACCTAAACCACCACTATTGACTGGCAAACAGACCTTATCCCAGGCAACTAAAGGATATTTAAAAACATCCTCTAATGCCCCCAAAGGAAATTCCTTTGAATCCTTTCTATTCTAGCTACCACAGCCTGAGGGATAGTAAACAAAGACAACAAGTAGGTGTGAAGGCTTGAGAGAGTACTTTTTGACAAAGTAAGTCTGCCACCTTTCGACAAATAAAGTCTTTTCCAACCAAATAGTCTTTTCTCCATCTTTTCTATAATAGGATTCCATATTAATGCATCCTTATAATGGGCCCCAAGAGGCATGCCCAGATATCTCATAGGCAGTGTACCCACCTTGCAACATAGGGTATGGGCCAAAGCATTCAAATTCCCAACATCACTAATAGGAGTAATCTCACTCTTGCCTACATTAACTTTCAAGCCCGTAATAGCTTCAAAGTAGATCAGCACCATCTAGATGTATAATAATTGCTCCCTAGAAGCATCACAAAACAAAATATTATTGTCAGCAAAAAGAAGATGAGAGATATGGACACCCCCTTGTTTATGGGACCCCGCTTCAAAACCACAAGGAAAACCACCATTTTCCGTTCTCTTCAACAGTCTACTCAACACTTCCATAACCAAAAGGAATAATAGAGGAGACAAAAGATCCCCTTAGCGAATACCTTGAGAACTACCTAAAAAACCAGCAGGAGATCCATTGACCAAAACTGAGAATTTAATTGTAGAGATAAATGCCTTAATCCATCTACTCCACCTCGCCCCAAATCCCATCCTTTCCATAAGGTAAAATAAGGCATTCCAGTTCACATGATCATAAGCCTTCTCAATGTCCAACTTAACTATAACACCTGGAGTGCCACTCTTCAACCTGCTATCTAAGCATTTATTAGCAATTAGAACCGGATCTAGAATTTGTCTTCCTCCCACAAAAGAATTCTGAGAATTGCATATCAGTTTATCCAAAATGCCTCAGAGTCAATGACCCAACACCTTAGCCAAAAGCTTGTAAAGGCTGCCCACAAGACTAATAGGACGAAAGTCTTTAATATTGACTACATTAGACTTCTTGGGGATCAAACATAGAAAAGTGGCATTAAGAGATTTCTCAAAAACATACTGGCTATGAAAATCCTTGAAGAACGCCATGACATCCCCTTCTAAAACATTCCAGCACTTCTAAAAGAAAGCCATAATAAACCCATCTGGCTTAGGGGCCTTATCACCTTCTGCCTCCTTAAGAGCCTCAATAATCTCCTCTCCAAACTCCCTCTCCAACATAGACCTCTTAGTTTTGTCTAGACAAGCGAACTCTAACCCGTTAATAGTAGGCCTCCAAGCTTCCAGTTTTTCATATAATTTCTTATAAAAATCCACCACCTGATCTGTAACATTTGACTCATCCTCATAATGAATGCCATCCACCTCCACTTCCCTAATTTGATTGGTTTGCCTATGGGAATTGGCAATTCTATGAAAGAACCGCGTGTTGTTATCACCTTCTTTAATAAAAAGAGCCTTGGACTTCTGCCTCCAAGAAATCTATTTCAAAGAAGCTAAAGAATCTATATCAGATTTAACCACCAACCTTCTAGTCTTGTCCTCTTGAGTCAACACCTGCATCTCTTCTCTCATGTTAATGTCTAAAAGCTCAATTAGCAAACTCTTTTTTCTAAAAGCTACATCTCCAAAAACATGCTCATTCCATTGCTTCAGATCCCCTTTAAGGGCCTTCGACTTACAAGCTAGAACATAACTAGGAGGCCCCACGAAGTGATAACCATTCCATCAAAGCCAAACCTTATCCACAAAACCCTTCACCTTTAGCTACATATTTTCAAATTTGAAAGGACTTTTCCCCCTTGACATGCCACCCGCCTCCACTAGTAGAGGACAATGATCTGACACCACCCTAGGAAAGGTCCTTTGAGTCACATCTAAGAAATGCTCCTCCCAATCAGCTGACATCAAAACTCTATCAATTTTGGACATTGAAGGAAAATCATAATCTCGAAACCAAGTATATTCACCTCCCACCAAAGGCAAATCCACCAGCAAATGTTTTGCGATAAAATCTGAAAATTTAAACATAGCTGGACAAAGAGAATTACAGCCAAGTCCCTCAGCTGGGTATTTGATCACATTGAAATCACCAAACAAACACCAAGCCCCAGCCCACCATGATCTCACAGAGTCCAGTTCTGCCCACATTGCATCCCTAAGACTTTCGTCAATTGGTCCGTACACCCCTGAACAGATCCATTCAAGACTTTCGTCGATTGGTCCGTACACCCCTGAACAGATCCATTCAAAGCCATCTGATACTCCCTTTAATAAAACTAAAACTGAAAAACTTCCAACCATAGAATCAACTTTCTCAAAAACCCTTCTATCCCACGTCAAAATTACACCCCCAGCTGTATGCAAGGCATCTATGGCCCCCCGTCTACAAAAGTGCTACCCCAAAGATTTTTTACAATGGTAGAGCTGGTACTGTCTAGTTTAGATTCTTGAAGACATACAACATCACATTTCCACTCCCTTAAAAGATTCTTCACAGCATCTCTCTTATGAGAATTATTCAATCCCCTCACATTCCAACACAAAAGTTTCAATTCATTGACCAATAGATGAACCCAAAATCAGAGGATGTCAAATTCCCTCTTGTACTTCTACTAGAATGCCCATCGTAATTAACAGAAAAAAAAAAAAACAAATTCCTTAATTCCCTGATACATTTTGGGTAGAGTTGCTTCCCCGACGAGTTGTAGCAACAATCGCTTGCTGCTCCCAAACCCTCTCAAGTTTCTGGAAAAAATCAATACACTGTCTCTCGCAACAAGCAATGGGGAATCCCACAAAAGTACCAAACCCTTTGATCATCGTTCTCACCCCATTCTGAAGGCTCCAATTCCTCCTCCATAGAAGACCCATTTGAATCATCTTCCAAAGTGACGGGATCACATGCCGTTTGGGTCCCAAAAAGCCCAAGGTGTAATGTCCACAGAATTAAAAGCTTCCTCACCCTTATCCGAAGACAAAGAGTCATCCCAAACCAGTCTAGGAATCTCAGAATCAGTCAAACCACAACCCACCTCAGTTCCAGGAAAAGACAAGTTTGAACCCACCAAAAATTGGCGCTGAACCATATCTGGACACCCAGAATCTTCAGCGATCGTCGAACAAACACCAATAGGTGGATCGGCGGCCAAAAACCCAGCTCCTAGGTCAGCGGTTTGCTCTGCGGCAGTAGGGGAGTGGACCGGTTCACCGTTGGTGCTCAAACCCACCCCCACAATTGTACCATGAACACCTAGTTCTGCATCAAGGGAATCGGCCACCGAAACATGGTAATCGGGCTTCGTGGCGGCGGTGTAAGGGCAGCCCAGTCCCTCGCCGGAGCTTGGGATCTCTCCTTCCTCTTCCTCGTTTGTCCTCAACCCTTGCCCAGTCTCCCACACAGTAAATCACATGTTATCATCCTCGTTGCCGACACGTGACTGTCGTGGAAGGACAATCATGGGCTGGCTAGACCCTTTCTCACAGGTTGCTGTGTGTTGGGCTTGAACTTGAGAAAGCCCACTTACAATGGGCTGTGTTTTACCCCAAGAAACAGCCCGCTTACCCTCACCCCCCATATCAGCCGATATTTTTAAATTAAAATAGGTCTGGGTCCATTTCAGGTGATTTGCACGTACAAGTCTGCCAGCTGATGACACACTAACGCTAGCTGACTTTTTGGTAAAATCAAATCCCCCCCCAACGTCTTAGGCTGATTAATCTGATCAGTTATATTTGGAAACTGCTTCACAAAACATAAATCACTCCCTTTATTTTCGTGGCCTTTTAATTTTTTCCAAACTTGAGACTTTTGCATGTCAACTGCTTTTTCAAACTCACCATCTCCGGCCACCACCTTTTTCTCTAGCCCAGAGGTGGTCTTTCCCAAAAAATGGTCACGTAATCTCGTTCCAAACAAAGCCCAACCACCTATCTTGGTCCCCTCTGGAACCCGTAGGCAACCCGTCTTGCACCATTGTGGTACTCAGAGATTTCCACAAATAAGCCACCCTTGTTTGATCTACTCGTAATCTCCAAAAGTTTAGAATTCTCACGTTTGAAAAAGTGTTTTCGAAAATTCCAATGATAAAGATCTGCCAAACAAGCAATAATCCAATCGAAACCCAAACGACCCACCCTAATTGAGCCGTGGAACTTACCCCGACGTTCATGAATAGCATAAGAATCTATTCTACCACCATAGAAAGCTAAAGAAAAAGCCTTTGTGATTTAGGCTTGGGCTGTGAGGATAGAGGTTTGGGTGGCTGTGTGGGGTAGGTTTAGGCTGAAGGGTTGAGGGGGGTGTGAAAGGTGTTGAGGATAGGAAATTTTAGGTATAGGTATTGCAGGGAGTGGTGGTTGAGGTACCTGACCGAATGTCGGCCAAAAGAATTGTGATGGTGTAAAAGGTAAAAAAGGGCCAAAAGGTAGAGGAGGGTGATATGGATGGTAAGGATGGAAAGTTGGTGGTGGTGGTGGTGGTGGTAGTGGTTGTGTATATGGAGAGTGAAGTTGGACAGGTTGTGGTGGAGGGAGTTGTGTATGTGGTGGTGGTGATGGTGGCGGTAGTGAGGTAGGGCGAGGAGGCAGAGAAGTCATCCTAAGAATTTATATCCAAGTTCCTTATTTTTTATATAGGTAAGAATAATTTTATAAAAAAAAGACTACTTCAAAAACAGTAAGTATGAAGAAGCCTGAAGATTTACAAAGAAAAATTATGTACAAAAAGACCTCTAAAGACACCGCAATGGAATCACAATTCATAAAGCCCCCATGTATGAAACCAATCAAATAAGGAGTTAGAAAAAGCTGCTAGCAACTTACTCCCCATACACTCCACATTTTCAAATATGCACCGGTTACATTCCTTCCAAACAGTCCACTTTAAGCACAAAGTAACCATGCTTCAAATAATCCTAGTTCATGCGGTAAAATAAAATTACTAAATATAAGAACCCATCATCCCGCACAAGTATGCTAAATCTAGTCCAAAAGACATAAGAAGCAAGACAAAAGTTTCAACTTTGTCCTAAGCCAATGAGATCTAGCGCAAATAACACCTCCTCCCCTTGTAAGAGCAAGGTGGAGAGCAACGTCATCGGTTCAAGACGCACTGAATGTGTGTAATTACTAATAATAAAAAATAAAAGGTTCAGACTTTGTCCTATATAAAAATCATTTGATATATAAGCCAAGAGAAAAATTTCATAACATACCTAAAAGCTTGTGGTAAGCCCGGTAGATGATTGATGTGCTATCAATGAGCATTACTCTACCATCTGAAGGATTAGTATTCAGTGCCCTTTCTTCACACTTGGCTAAATTAAGCTGTGCATCTTTACGCAGATATCAGAAGGAATGATTACATTATTAAGAGAAGTTGCATTTGCAACACCAGTTAAAGACGACTTTGCATTATTGGATAAATTACAATAGCCCTGAAAACACAAGAATTGGGTACCAAAATAAGATGAATGAATGGCAAACACAACATTTAAAATCACTTGTCTGTTCTCTAAAAATGAAAATTTCCCTAAAATTTGTAATGTCATATCCATTGTTGAAACTGCCAATCCTAAGGAAGAAAGCTTGTTATATTTCAGAGAATCTAATAAGTAATAATCATTAGATAATAGATACATATAATTAAGTATACTTTCTCGATAGCTTGGAGGAAGGAAGAATCACATATGATCTCTTTAGATTGCATAAATAATTTCCAATGGTCGGCGTCCTTAACGAATTTCTCCCTAAGCATGTAAAGCCTGGGATGCATGGACGCCGAAACCGCCGATTCAAGCTGAAGTTCAAAAAAAAAAAAAAGGAAGGTGCGAAACGCACCATCTCGCGTCTCACTCTCTCCTATTCATTCTCGTCTCATGTCTCAGCTCAGCTCCTCTTACTCTCGTTTCTCTGTGCGCCTCCAGCTCCACGCCTCCATCGTTTGATAACTGATAAGTTTTGATTTTAACAAAATTTAGTTCTGTTGAATTTTTTTTCCATTTAGCGTTAATTTTCTAAGAATATCATTAGTTGCCAAGTTGCAAAACAAACTGGAAAATTAGCATCTCGAGTTTTTAAAACTCGAGATCAATTAGAACTCGAGTTTTTGAAACTCGAGACCTAAGCAGAGACCCAACCGGTGGCATCCGATGTGGAAAAAAAATTCCACGTAGAACTCGAGTTTTATAAACTTGAATTCCACCATTTTTTTTTTCAGATTAGCCTTCGTCTTTGATGCAGCGTAAGCGTGTAGAAGCAGAATCTAAAACACACAAATACTACAACTCTTCCACTATACCTAAGTTCTACAAGAACACTAGGCTAATAGGCAAAATAATAGAGAAAACCTCTCTAACAAGTTTTTATTAATCAACACATAACATCAATAATCAACCCCTCTATAAAGAGTATTTATAGGAATAGAATTTCTCCTACTCCTTTTAGGAAAAGACATAATAAACCTACATCTACTTGAGAAAGGAAAAACAATTTAACTTGGAAAAGAAAAACAATTAAAATCCTAATTCAACTAGGAAAAAGAAAACAATATAAAATATTAAAATATTTTATTCTTTCTTAACTAATCTGCATCATTCTCTCGGGGTTGGGGAAAACTCGTCCTCGAGTTTTGTGGCAATCTTCCACGATCAATTGGAACCCCGAATAATCCTTTCCATCCTATTCTTCTGTGCAAGACAAGACGAATCAGTATGCTACTTATCAATCTTTTCTCACTCATAATAAATCTTGATGTACGGATTTTTATTCTTGACTTCTTTTGCCACGGTGGGATATATGAAGCAAGTACTAAAAAAGAATCCATGCACGCATCCAAAAACTTCATATTTCCTCCTCGACACAGATTACTTAAAATCATTCGTTCACGCCTCTTGTTGACCTCTATCAATTCTTGTTCAATAAAATCCTTCCAAAAGGGATCAATAACCTTTTGTTTCTGAATGTCGAAAGTCTTATCAACGATGTGAGTTATGGGCTCATCTCGTATGTATATGAATTTATTTTTATCAAGCTCAATCTTTTCTCCTTGACTAAAATCTTCAGGATAGTCATCATAAATTGGTGGAGAATCCCAATTTACTACACAGACTCTTTCAATGTATTCATTCTCCTTTTTGATATTGTAGTCCTCCTCCTCGACATCAAAATACTTCTCCTCCTCCACATAACGTGGATTTGGATGGCAGTTTTGAGGTTGACTTCCAACGGCTAAGGCGGTGAGCTGCTTTGAAAGCGCATCAAACCACTCCTCTATTCGTTGAAAGAACGCCTCTAATTGCGCATCGCGTGCAACCTCATCGCATTCATACACGTCATCTATGGCAATAGGTCTTCCCCCACATGCTCCTCTTTCTGCCATGGTAGGAACCTAGCCTTGCTCTGATACCAACTGATGCAGCGTGAGCGTGTAGAAGCAGAATCTATAACACACAAATACTACAACTCTTTCACTATACCTAAGTTCTACAAGAACACTAGGCTAATAGGCAAAATAATAGAGAAAACCTCTCTAACAAGTTTTTATTAATCAGCACATAACATCAATAATCAACCCCTCTATAAAGAGTATTTATAGGAATAGAATTTCTCCTACTCCTTTTAGGAAAAGACATAATAAACCTACATCTACTTGAGAAAGGAAAGTCAATTTAACTTGGAAAAGAAAAACAATTAAAATCCTAATTCAACTAGGAAAAAGAAAACAACATAAAATATTAAAATATTTTATTCTTTCTTAACTAATCTGCATCAGTCTTCTTCTTTCAATGTATCTTAAACCCTCAAACATAAACGGAGGTAACCCATGTCTCCAAGAACACACCCACCAACTCTTCCATTAGTACATCGCCGAGACCCAAGAACATTGCTGACGAAATCATCGACGTCTGAAAGCACGAGAGCATTAGCCACGATTCGAGCCGCTGCTCGGTCCGGTCGTCGACGTTGCTGCCGCAAGTGACGCAGAGTGACTTCGTCTCTGTTCGTCGTCAGATCGTTCCTTTGTTCTTCATCGTCAAATCGTTCTTCCTGTTCTTCTTCAGGTTTGTTGTTCTCTAGGTTCGTTAATGAATTTTTTTTTTTTTTTTCTCTGGGTTCTTCTTTCTTCGGTCGAGTTCTTCCTTCTTTTTCTTAGTATATAATTTTTGAAATCGAGTGTAAAAAACTCGAGATTCATTTTTTTAATCTCGACTGTTAGAAATTTGAGTATGTGGCATAACTGTGTCCAACTCAACAAACTCAGCAAGTAGAAAGCAAGTTTTTGAAGCTCGAGATTGATATGGAACTCAAGTTTTAGAAACTCGAGATGCTAGTTTCCATTAATCTTTCAAACCCGTATTAACTTACTATATTCTAACCCTTCACAATGTTAGTTTGCAAATATCCCCCACCAACTCTTCCATTAGAACATCGTCGAGACCCAAGCGGAGACCCAAGAACATCGTTGACGAAATCACCGATGTTTGAAAGCACGAGAGCGTTAGCCACGATTTGAGCCGCTCTTTGGTCCGGTCGTCGACGTTGCTGCCACAAGCGACGCAGGGTGACTTCGTCTCTGTTCGTCGTCAGATCGTTCCTCTGCTCTTCATCATCAGATCATTCTTCCTGTTCTTCTTCAAGTTTGTTGTTTTTGGGTTTGTTGATGAATTCGTTTTTTTTTTTTTTTTTCCTAGGTTCTTCCTTTTTTTTTTTTTTTTTTTTTCCTGGGTATATACTATTTGAAATTGAGTGTAAAAAACTCGAGATTCATTTTTTTAATCTCGACTGTTAGAAACTCGAGATCTATGTGGGATAACTGTGTCCAACTCAGCAAGTAGAAAGCGAGTCTTTGAGGCTCGAGATTGATATGGAAATCGAGTTTTAGAAACTTGAGATGCTAGTTTCCATTAATCTTTCAAACTCGTATTAACTTACTATATTCTAACCCTTCACAATGTTAGTCTACAAATATCCCCCACCAATTCTTCCATTAGAACATCGCCAAGACCCAAGCGGAGACCCAAGAACATCGCCGACGAAATCACCGACGTCTGAAAGCACGAGAGCATCAGCCACGATTTGAGCCACTCCTCGGTTCGGTATTCGACGTTGCTGCCGCAAGCAACACAGAGTGACTTCGTCTCTATTTGTAGTCAGATTGTTCCTTTGTTCTTCATCGTCAGATCATTCTTCCTGTTCTTCTTCAGGTCTGTTGTTCTCTGGGTTTGTTGATGAATTCGTTTTTTTTTTTTTTCCTGGGTTCTTCTTTCTTCGGTTGGGTTCTTCCTTCTTTTTCTGGGTATATACTATTTGAAATCGAGTGTAAAAAACTCAAGATTCATTTTTTTAATCTTGATTGTTAGAAACTTGAGATCTATGTGGCATAACTGTGTCTAACTCAGTAAACTCAGCAAGTAGAAAGCGAGTCTTTGAGGCTCGAGATTGATATGGAACTCGAGTTTTAGAAACTCGAGATGCTAGTTTCCATTAATCTTTCAAACCCGTATTAACTTACTATATTCTAACCTTTCACAATGCTAGTCTGCAAATATCCCCCACTAACTCTTCCATTAGAACATCGCTGAGACCCAAGCGGAGACCCAAGAACATCGCCGATGAAATCACCGACGTCTGAAAGCACGAGAGCATCAGCCATGATTTGAGCCGCTCCTCGGTTTGGTCACTGACTTTGCTGTCGCAAGCAACACAGAGTGACTTCGTCTCTGTTCGTCGTCAGATCGTTCCTCTGTTCTTCATCGTCAGATCGTTCTTCCTGTTCTTCTTCAGGTCTATTGTTCTCTGGGTTTGTTGATGAATTCGTTTTTTTTTTTTTTTTTTCTCTGGGTTCTTCTTTCTTTAGTTGGTTGCTTCCTTCTTTTTCTGGGTATATATTGTTTGAAATCGAGTGTAAAAAACTTGAGATGCTAGTTTCCATTAATATTTCAAACTCGTATTAACTTACTATATTCTAACCTTTCACAATGTTAGTCTGCAAATATCCCCTAGTTCTGTTTCTTAATGCCTTTGTTCTGTTTCTTAAAATGCATTATTTTGTTTTTTTGTGCCTGACCATTGACCAAACACGTGAGCCACATCTTCCCTCTTTTTTTTTTTTTTTTTTTTTTTTTTTTTTTAATTATTATTATTATTTTTGGGCTGCACATCTTTTTTTATTTATTTATTTATAGAAAACCTCATTTATTTTACTATCTTTGTCAATAATTCAAGTGTCAAAAACTTTTATGGACTTATTACTATCTATTTATTTATTTATTATTATTATAATATTATGAGTTTTCTATTATTATTATTACATAAAAAAAGCATGCTTAGCAATATATAAAATATATAAATAAAAATATTTTTAATGATTTTTTAATCGTTGCATCCAGCCGCACCCGCATCCTATTTTTTAAAAAATTGCTGAGTCCCGCACCCACACCCGTACCTGCATCTGAATATGAAAACGCACCCGTGTTTCATAGCTGCTCCAGAAGGAATGAATGTGGACAAGCGAAGATTGATAGGATGCCATGAATTCATGGCAGCAAACCTTAGAGCAATTACATCAGATGGTGGAAAGTTTTGCAAAATAGAAAAAGGTAGCCCTTTTACACATTTTGGCAAAAAAAAACCCACATTAGTGGGTGTAAAATTGTGCATTTATGTACGATTATTGTAGCACTCGTATAAATATTTTATTAATTTTTTCTCTCTATTTGTCTCTGTTACTCTCACCTCACTCTCTCTCTCGCCTCACTCTCCGTGATCAACATCACACCACTGCCGCACTAAAGAACTCGCCTGATTAACACACCACTGCCGCCGATCAACATCACACCACACGTCGCCTGATCAAATCGTCGCCGATCACTTTCTGTTTTTCTTATTTGACCAAGATCAAACCATTGCCACCGATCAACTCGTTGATTAAGATCAAACGATTGCCGTCAATCAACATCAAACCACTGCCGCACAAAGCCTGATCAAATTGCCGCCGGTCAACTCACTGATTTCTCGTTGTTTGATCAGTGGGTTTCGAGTTAGGTGGGTGATGATTTGACTTTTGGATTGAGCGGGTTTCGGCCTAAATGGGTTTCTGATCTTGGGTTGGTTTGATCTTGAATGGTTTTCTAATCTTGGGTTGGTTTGATCTTGAATGGTTTTCTGATCTTAGGTTGGTTTGATCTTGAGTGGTTCGCTGATCGGGTAGTGATGATGATGGTGGTTGGGTTTGAGAGGGAGAGAGAGGCAGTGAAGAAAATAAGTGAAAGAAAATAATAAAAAATGGTAAAAAAATGAATATTTTATTTGAATAAAGATTTCTCGTTGTTTGATCAGTGGGTTTCGGGTTAGGTGGGTGATGATTTGACTTTCGGATTGAGTGGGTTACAGCCTAAATGGGTTTCTGATCTTGGGTTGGTTTGATCTTGAATGGTTTTCTGATCTTGGGTTGGTTTGATCTTGAGTGGTTCGCTGATCAGGAAGTGATGATGATGGTGGTTGGGTTTGAGAGAGAGAGAGAGGCAGTGAAGAAAATAAGTGAAAGAAAATAATAAAAAATGGTAAAAAAATAAATATTTTATTTGAATAAAGATGTATAATAGACAAACTAATGTGAGTATTTTTTAAAAATAGAAGTGTAAAATAGAAAAAATAGGTTTTAGACGTGTAAAATGGAAAAATTTTTCCACTAACTGATGTAATTGCTCTTACATTGTAATGTTTGCAATGCCCTGAAATTCCAATGATTTTGACCATATCAGAATTACATGCATAATAAAATGACCAAAAGCAATGGAATAATACAAGATTAAAAAAAATAAAAAATAAAAAAAACCCTACTAAAATAACAATTTTTAAAAATTAATTATTTCCTATAAGATATTCAGTTACCTAAAGTACTATACTTTCTCAAGAACCAAAACAATAATAATATGAGGTCTTAAAAAACATTTTCTTTTCTTTTCCTGTGGGTTCTAGGCAACCAAACATAGCGCAAAAATGAAAATTAAACCAAAAAACTCCACCAATGAAAAAAACAATTTTTTTCCAAGTCAAATCAAAGTCTCGTTTTCGTGAATATTTAAAAAAAAAAAACAAAAATAACATAATTAACCCAACCCTACATGTCGAAAATTGGCTCTATATGTTCATAACTAAGCAATTTCTTACAAAAGTTCCAACATTCACCGAACTACCTAACATATAAAATCTGGTACATTTCTTAAACAGACCTCTTTAGTGGTTTAACTGAAACCTACAGTTTGGTTGCCGAGAAACTGAGGGAAAATTAGAACTTTAATATTTTTCAATTGTGTGCTGGCGAAAATCCCTACCAAAAAGTAAGCCAGAAGTTCGTAACAGCCACTGAGTGAGTGAAATTCTTAGGGTTTGTTTTCTGGAGTCAAAAAACAGCAGAAAACCCTAATGTTGTTTTCTATGTTATTTTCTCGGAAACCAGACGGAGAAAAAGTGAAAAATCAAATTTTGAGAGAGAGAGAGTCTATTTTCTCTAACCTGATTTCGGCAAAGCTTTGAATGTGTGAAGTATGAACTACAATCGCCCGCGGAAAAAAAAAAAAATTTTGAGTTTGGGATTGGACTTCAGAGATAAAAAAGTGGGAATTAGGATAAGCTGCTCTGCGTTGATCTTCCATGAATGTTTTCTCATGCCACTATGATCATAACACGTGGGTCTACCTGCTAGCCCCCACAAAATTTTTTTTTTTTCATTTTTTTCTTTTATACATTCAATTGGGAGTGGGCTATTTGAAATTTTGAATGTCTCAATCACAAGTCTCAGATTTTGGCCGATTCCTTGTGCCTTTTGTAAAATGATATTGCTAATTTTTATAAATCAACCTATTTGATTTAATTCTTGGACTAATTAATTATGAGGTCACATCATTTAAAAAAAAAATATACAAATTCAAACCCTACTAGGCTACTACCATCCTATGGATTCTCAAAAATTAAAAAAAAAACTATACTGCTATAAGAGACATTCGAAAACAAACAAGACCTTATTTAGATTTTTAAATTGAAAGCAATAAAAAAAAAAAATTCACTATAAATAACAAAAGACTAATTAAAGGCCTGAAAAAAGGAATTTTCCTTAAAAACAATCTAGGTCATAGTTGTAAGGCAATGATTTTTGATCCTCACAACAATTAATTACTTTTCAAGTTACTGAATTTCATCTAATTTCATTGTTGGCTTCAATAACATATTGATTTTCAACGGTCTTTCTATTCAAGGAAAGTTTGTGACATAAAATGAAGTACAAGTCAGCAAATGCTTAAATATGCAAATTACAAACATAACACAAGAATGTGAAATCAACCAAAAACTTACTAGTAGCTTGTCTCTGCCATTTATTAGCTATATATAAGGTATCCTCTTCCCCCCCAAAAAAAAAAAGGGTATCCTCTTACTTTGATACCAATCCAAAGTAAGAGGATCAAAACGTATTTTAACTAAAGTAAAAAAATAAAAAAAATAAAAAAAATGTAGAATTTTATTTGTCTCCCACATACGGAATGATGCATTTAAGAATAATCGCAATTAGTTATATATGAAACATTTAATCTAGTTTCGAAATCAATATTTGTTTTTAAATCTTTGCCAATAATGAAAAAACCTTGTAAGGATATCATTAGGTGAGGTACATACTTGGTTTAATCTATTCATATACTTAATTTTACTTCTTAACAAAACTTTTTTTTTTTTTTAAAATTTACCACAGAAATTGTTAAATTAGGATCTATTTGAATACTGTTTATTGCTGAAAATTAAAAACACTGTAGTAAAATAATTTTTAAATATGTGAATAATATTGTGAGACCTAGTTTTAAAGTTGTTTTTCTGAAAAAGTATTTGCGGGTCCTGTGAACAGTGCATGAGACCCAACAAAAAATGTTGGACACTGGACACGCTATCCAAACAATCAATTAATCATGTCATAATCATAGACATAGCAAAACGGGTCCGACTTTGCTGACTTGACTTGAAAAATACTTGATTTGGACTTGAATTTTTTGACCTGAAGCAAAATGGGTTTGGCTTATGACCAAACCAGATTTTTTTGTGGGTCAACTTGACCTGACTAACCTGTGACCAGACCTTCTTTCTTTTTATTTATTTTTATTTTTTTATTTTTAAATTACCCTAAAAAATATTTAGACTACGCCTTAAGTGCTAGGTGCATAAAGCACAAAGCATGGCTGATTGGCAACCTATTGCCTAACCAGTAGCCAATAAGAGTCACATGACAAGTTGACAACCCATTTATTAAAAAAAAAAAAGTTAAAATGAAAAGAAAACTGAAAACAAGTAAACAAAGCAAGACATTTGATTTGACTATACACTAATCTAACACGACTAAGTTACTAACACAATAACACTACTTGTCTACTTACACAAAGTGACAAAACAAGTTGGAGCTACTAAACTAAAAAATTAAAAAAAGAGTCCAAACAAGCAAACCTAACACCTAATCTTTAGATCACGCCTAAGCCTCCACTGCACCACAATTTTTTTATTTTTTATTTTTGGTGGGAATGATACTATTAGCGGTGTAAACTTAAAATATATACTTTTTGGTACTCCTTAAGATGTATCTCTTTTTGAAGTTGTAAATTTGTAATTACAAGCATTTTGGCAATGAGTTATTAACATTGAAGACTTTTTCATCACGAATTCATGACTATAGAGAATTTTAGTCAAACCCAAAAATTGTCAGAATTTGAAGGATATTAACAAGTGGCATTACGTGCAATCCACTTTTTTGATTGATTTTATTTATTATCTCTAAAAAGGTTGCCATTGATTTGTTTTTGTAATAAAGAAAACAAATTCATTTGAAAAATACGGGTCAACTTGACCTAACCCAACTTGAAACTTGATTAACTGACCTGAACACGATCCAACCCCCATTTGCTATGTCTACATAAACGTAGTGTTTAAGACATCGACAAGTATGAGGTGAAGTCTTTTGGGCTCTATTCTTGCTAATCTCATACGAGACACCAACGACTTGTTAAACCACTAGTCGTTCCTCATGTAGGGCACCTTTGAGCAAAAGCCACCAAACTCTTTGCATGACACTTTTTAGTTTCTTTGAATGACACTTAAATTTTTAAGAAAAAGGACTTTTGTTCACTAGAGAGACTAATCAAAATGTCAAAAGTGACTTGGTATAAGACTCACACATATATAGAAAAATTTGTCAAAATATTAACGAGTGAGTGGTGTGGTTTGTTAAATGTTGACGTCTCATAAGAGATACTATAATATTATTGGACCTAAACTCATTAATTTAAGTTTCTGGGTTAAGTGACATCTTTTTGTGTATGTTTGGCTGGGAAAATTTTAGGGATGTAAAATAGAGATAAGAAAATAAAGGAGATTTTGGATGGGAGGAGAAAGGGAGGGGATTTTGCTAGGGTCGGGTTGTTTATTCCCCGAACTTAACTCACCAAAATCCAGCCCCACAACTTGGGGAGAAAATGGAAAGAGGGGTGAAAATGGGTAATTACCCATAAAAAACTAACTATATAGTTAGTAGGGCCGGTTTAGAAAGTATTTGGATTTTTAGCAACTCGAGCCTCAAAGGCTCGATTTTGGGCTCTAAATCGAGCCTCTAAGGCTCGGTTTCTACGACTTGATATCGCCAAATTCCACGTGGGGTCTCCGCGTGGAACTCGAGTTTTTAAATCTCGAGTTCTACGTGGACACGCCACGTGGAATTTGGCCAAGTAGATCTCGAGGCTCAGAGACTCGGTTTACCAAGTGAAACCGAGTCTCAGAAACTCGATTTCAAATAAGGCATTTTCAAAAATAACGCCTCACTCACCTCACATAAATCACTCTCCACTGTCACTCACCTTCACCCTCTCTCTCACACAGAGCAGACGCGCACTCTCACGCTCTCACTCACTGTCTCACCCTCTCACACACTGATCCGTCACTCACTTTCTCCACTCACGCTCTCACTCACCTGCTTCTCCATCTCATTGTTCTCTCAGTCAGTCTCACTCTCAGTCTCAGTCAGCCTTCGCTAAAAGCTTTGATCAAGCCACAGCAAGCTTTGATCAAGCCACAGCAAGCTTTGATCAAGCCACAGTAAGCTTTGAGTCTACGCGGTCTCTCAAAACTAAAGAAAAAGGTGAGTTGCTTTGTACCCACCGCTGACTGTTTGGTTGCCGAGAAACATGCATGAAAAATTAAAAGTTTGGTTTCACGAAGTTGTTTTCTATTTTGGTTTTTGTATTGAATTTGTAATAAAACTGTTAAACCTGCTAAAAAAGGGGGAAACTTTATTGTGTTTTGAGATTGAATTAGTTTGTGGGTTTGATTTTTTTGTTTTTGTTTTGTTTTGTTTTGTGCTTTGTTCTGTTCGTGGGTTGAACTATTGATATGAGGGAAATTTCATACTCAAATCTTGAACTATGCATTGTTTTGCAGTGATGATGTTAGGGTTTGTTAACTGGGTCTTTGTTAAATTAAATTGTTGATGTTAGGGTTTGTTAAAGTTGATGATAGGGTTTGTTAAAGTTGATGATTTAGTGTTTAATTTGATCCATGTTACTGAAAGTTTGATGACTTTCTTCTTGGTAAATTTGATAATGTCTTAAACCCCTTTTTATTTTTCTAATTTTGTGAATTTTGCATCTGTGCTCCTTTAAATTTTATTTACATTTAAATATTTCAATTGGGTTGTCATTTTAAATTTTTTTCGCATTTAGTAATTTTAAATTTTCCATATGAAGCGTATGCTTAGTGTAATTGTAATTGGATAATGATCAAAATATACTTATAATAGATTGATTGAAACATTTAGGAGATATTGGAATGGGCTTAGCTGCTTCTCTTAGGATTATTCCTGTTCCTTCTTTTTTAAAACAGAGTAGCCCTGTGGCTAATAGCTTCTGTTGAATTTTTTAGAGATTACATGTCTTACTTTTGACGGATGTGATGTAGCACCAATTGGTGTAGATTGAAAAGTTTATGATGAAAGTTTTTTTTTTTTTGGGTTGAATTGACCTCTCAAAACACATTAAAGGGTCCAATATTCTTTATTGATCCAATTATAGATTCCTCTAGTACACTCTGACATCACCCTGATGCTTTTCTATGACACCAGCATAAACCCCTCGCCTGCCTGAAACAGAAACACAGAATAGTTTTGAGGTATTGTGCATAACAGATGTCTTCAGCCATTCAAAATAGTAAGTTAGGAACGTTTTCAAACAATTAAGAAAACTAGCATCTCGAGTTTTTGAAACTCGAGATTCAACTTAAAAACCGAGTATTATAGAATCGCTTTGCACTTGTTCTGAACTGCTGAGGTGGCAAAAATTGCCACGTAGATCTCGAGTCTTTAAGACTCGAGATTTGCCTGCCACAAACCGAGTCTATAAGACTCGAGATTGGATTACAGGAATGAGAAACTTTCAACAGTTCTCGAGTCTTATAGACTCGAGTTTTGTCTGGCACAAACCGAGTCTATAAGACTCGAGATTTACTTAACCAAACATTGTTCTGAATAAATTTTGAACAGTTCTCGAGTCTTATAGACTCGAGTTTTGGCTGGCACAAACCGAGTCTATAAGACTCGAGACTTACTTAACCAAACATTGTTCTGAATAAATTTTGAACAGAACTCGAGTCTTATAGACTCGAGTTCTGGTGGACCTATTTTTTACTACCCGTTCTGTCCACACTCAAAAACAGATAGCAGTATAATTACTAACATATTCCTGGGATGACATTATTCAGTCCACACTCAGCCTCACTAAACTCTCACCCAAAAACAGAGCATCCTCAACTCTCACCCATACACTCAGCCTCACTAACTCTCACACCTCTCACTCTCACTCACCACATTGCCTCTCTCACTGCTCTTCCCTCTCAACAATTTCATATTTCAGGTATGGGTTTTTTGATTTGATTGTTATTGTAGTTGGGTATTAGTTGTGTATGGGTTTTGCCACTAAGAGAACTTTCCAATGACTTTATGGGTTTTCCAATGACTCCATGTTTTTTCCTAATATAAGATGTTCTTCTTGTAGTATCTTTTTGTTCTTGATTTCAATGACTCCAATGACTCCAATGCCTATCTTTTTGTATTAGTTGAGCTATATATTATTTGTTATATTTTCTTTGATTTATTACTAATTCATGTGATTAATCTTAACCATCTTGATAAAAATATGTTTTTGCATTAGCCATTTTGGTGAAATAAAAAAAATTCTGTTCTCATTGACTTTATTCTTTTTGAGGTGTTTCCCTGCATTAATTATTCTTGATCAAATCTGCCAATTTAAAAGAGAATCAATCTTTCTTGAATTAGATTCACCAAATTCTTGTAGGTTAGAAAATTTTATGAAAGATTCATAGCAATGTACGTTTCCCTTGTTATCTGAGATGTGGAGTGTTGCTTGATTGTGGAGTCACCACTTTATCTTGAAGGAGCTAGTGGATTGTTTGAATTTATTGTTAAAAGACAAAGAAAATGGGCACATGGTTATAGTAATTGTTGAAGTTACAAAACTTCTTCTTGAAATAATGCGTACAAAAGACTAGCAGGACATGAGTATGCAGATATCTCAGGGGATTTAGGTATGGATGCTAGGATGTAAGTCTTGCTTTGGAGTTGACTGTGTTGTTTGCCATGCCTGGAAATTGTGAACATCTCAGAATATAGTAAAAAAAGAACTTGGAGAGGATTATTTGTGTAGTGACTAATTCTAACTTTAAGGGCTGCCTAATATTTCCTTCATTTTGCTTTCTGACATGGTGCTAGAGACATTAATGTAATTTTAACTGCTTGAGTTGCCCCTTTTTAGTTTAGTAAATGGTAAACGTAGCACTAGAACATGACAGTTCCTTTATTTAGGAATTGTCTGCCTCTATACAAGATGCAAACTTAAGAACCATTGATTTTGTTATAGGTAAATCATGTGGATGTTTACATTTTTTTTTTCCAGTGAAACCTTTAAGGTCCCTAACACTTTTTATAGTGGTGTAGCAGATTGAGTTTAGATGTGTATAGGTTAATATAGATGTGTATAGGTTAGTACAGGTTAATATAGGTTAGATGTGTATAGATGTGTATAGGTTAGTATAGGTTAGTACAGGTTAATATAGATGTGTATGTGTGAACAAAATATTATGGACTTTAATCTTGTAACGACTTTTCATGGAATCATTATGAAAGTGGTCTGTACATAATAGCAGAGGTTCTCTTATTCATTTTCGAAGGGGCTTTTGTTGAGAACAATCACAATGTTGAAGCAGATTTAATTTGTAATGAGTGTGTATCGTGTGTTCATTAGGCTAAAAGGTCCACTCTGATGTGGTTATTAAAGGTAGTCTTGGAATCTAATAAAATGGTTGACTGGGATTTCAGTTGATACTAATGTCTTAAGCATGAAATATGTTGGAAATACTGAAAAGGTCTCGATTCTTTTTTGTTTGGGGGGGGGGGGGGTTTGTATGTGTTACCAAAAAATGTGGCTGTGTTTGTGTTACAAAATTATATGATATATCTTTTTCTAATTATTTAGTCCCCCATTATCTTTTGCAATTTTGTATGTGTTAAAAAAAATTGCGTTTGCAATTATCTTTTGCTTTACATGTGTTTGCCTCTCATACCATGCTGCTGTAATTAGCCTCTTGTATAATTTGTATATGTCCAATTGTTAAATATAGTCGTACTACAGCCAAAATTGTAGGAAAAAATGTTCAGTTTGTATGTATGATGAAAAGCAACTTATAAAAGTTTCTCGGCCGCATCTTTTTATTAGAAAGTTAAAGAACTACTTCAAGTTTCTTTTAGATCAGGGAACTTGAAAATGTTTGTTAACTAACATAGTAACTTGACTGTAACGGGTTCACAATGCCTGAAATTGATATAATCATATACCACGGTGGTCCGTTGAAGAATGCCAATGCAAACAAGGGATTGCCATTTGAAGGGCCGGGTATAAAGACCTATTATACCCAAATTGATCGTAGGTTGAAGACCCTTGACGAATTGAAGATGATGGTTATGGAAGAGTTGTGTGAGAACCCTACTGTGTACAACATACACATTACTTATCGCATGCCAAATGAAATCCTGAAGCACCGGATTAATTACAAGTACATGGCGATAGAAGCAGACAAACATGTGAAGATCATGTTTGACAAGTTGGAGAGAATACCTGAAGTAACTAACATTGAGTTGTACATACAGTTGGAGCCACGTGCAGAAGTTGGTATTGAGGAAATCCAACAAACACAAACAAGTTTACAAGTTACAGTTCCAGATGCTCAATATGAGTATTTTACACATGTAGAGCATGATGATGTTCATGCCAATGAAGATGTTCATGCCGATGATGATGATGATGAGGATGAGAATGATGATGATTATGATGATGAGGACGAGGATGAGGATGATGATGATGACTATGTTGATGAAAATATTGCCATTAACGGTGATGATTTTGGCGATAGAGATGAGATTGAAGACAGGATTGAACAAGGGGACTTTAGGGACTTTGAGAGGGACATTGATGACGATGAGACATTGGACAGTAGTCAACCTGATGCATACAATGTTCTTAGTGTCCAAAACATTACAGACACAATCCCTGTGTACTCACCACCTGCCTTGTCATTTTCTGAAAATACTTGGGAAAATTTGGTTGATCCTTCACATATTGAGACACCATTTGTGTCTAGTTGGAGAGAGGGGATGAATTTGTGCAAAGGCTTGACTTTTGCCAATAAAATGGAGGTGCAACGCGTATTAACAAAGTGTGCCCTCAAGGAAAACAAACATTTTATGATCAGTAGGTCAACCATGACAAAACTTTGTGCGAAATGCGTGGATGAGTCATGCATGTGGTATGTCTGCGTAGTCATGAAGCCCAAGTTCCACAATCTATGGATGGTCACCGTGTACAAGGGTCCTCACACGTGTATACGGACTAGGGTGCGAAATGATGGTAGAATGATGAGTTGTAAATTTATTGCAGATGACATCCTTAAGAAGTTATGTGAGGATCACACTACCCCAATTAAGCATCTCAGATCTATGATAGAGTCAAAATATGAGGGACAAAAGCCTTCTTACTACAAGGTATGGGATGCGAAACAAAAGGCGATTGGGAAGATGTTTGGGAATTGGGAAGAGTCTTATCAAAGGTTGCAAAAGTTGCTAATGGCATATATTGATCAGGATCCGACTACCCAGGTGTTCTATCGTACCACATCCACCGGTGAAGATGACACAGTATTTTTGAATTATGTGTTTTGGTCTTTCGGTCCAAGCATTGATGGATTCAAATATTGCAAGCTGGTTATCAGTATTGATGGGACCCATCTGTATGGTAAATATCAGGGAAAGTTGTTGGTTGCAATGGCAACCGACGCTAACAATAAGGTATTCCCTCTTGCCTTTGCTATTGTGGATTCTGAGTCAGGGTCTAGTTGGAGGTGGTTTTTACAATGCCTCAGAGATGCGATTGGCTGCGTGATACCTAACGAAGACATTTGCATAATTTCTGACCGACATCTCGGTATCAAAAACGCCATTGCAAACTGGCCTAGAAGGGATGATGGAAGAGCACTGGTATTTCATAGATATTGCCTTCGACATGTTGCTAGCAACTTTAACACACATTTTCAGAACTCGACTCTAAAGTCAGCGGCGTTGAAAGCCGGATATGCTAGTCAGGCAGTGAAATTTGATACCATAATGGAGACCATTAGTAGGCGGAAATTGAGGTCATTAGAAATAAGAAGAAGTTGACGGGGAAGGATGGCAAGGAAAAGAATCAAGATTATCTTCCATACACATACCTAATGGGCGAGTCTGTGGATATGTGGACCCAGTCACATGATGGTGGGAGACGTTTTGGGGCAATGACAACCAATATATCAGAGTGCTTCAATGGTGTATTGAAAGGTGCACGGGGCCTTCCTATTGCCGCGTTGGTTGAGTTCACTTGGAACAAACTTGTTCAATATTTCCATGACCGTCGCAAAGAATACCTTTTTAAGTTCTCAAAGGGTAAGAAATGGAGTAAATATGCCTTCTCCAAGTGGGAGGAGAATAAGAGTAAATCTGAGAAACATTATCTCAAGCCATTTAGCAATGAAGAGCTGATATTTCAAATAGTTACCCAACTCAACACGTGTAGTGCAGGTGGGGGAAACCACAGTTATGAAGTTCGGTTACAGGAAAGAACATGCAGTTGTGGGAAATGGCAAAACATAGGGATCCCGTGTTCACATGCAATTAGAGTATGCGACTATTTACATATTGATTCGGCCACATATATTCACCCGTGTTATGGTTTGAACAATGCCATTAACACTTATGAGCATGCATTTGTGGTTCCTAAGTCGCAGTCATTGTGGAGGGATCCCATAGGGCCAAAGTGGTTGCCTAATCCAGCATTGTTGCGGGCCAAAGGTCGACCAGTGAAGTCGAGAATAAGGAACGAGATGGATGGAGTGAGGAATAAGGATCGAGAACCGGGATGGCGGAGGGAGGATGCAGATTTGATAGAGAGTCAGCCCAAGCAGACATGTGGACTGTGTCATGCTTCCGGGCATAACCGCAGAAAATGTCCGCAGTCCTGTGGCGCTTCCACAAGCGGTCATGTTCCACAGTAGGTAGGTAGATGGCAAATACTTATGCATCCGTTAAATATTTGTTGTTCATTCCATGTTGATCTAATGTTTACTATCTTCTCTCCTAACGTGATTACTCTACGTTTCTCAGGCATGCTTCCAAGGACGATGTTTTGGTTGTGCGGACCGCCGATCTTAGGAAAAGTGACTACGTTGTATTGCCTCTATGTGAACTTTTTGGTTTTTGTTGAATGTACTTGTAAATCTCTATTTAATGTATGTGTATGAAGATTGTGATTTGAGTAGTATGGCTAGAACTGCAAATTAAGCGTGGTTGGACATGTTTAGAATGTTGATATTGAGAATGCCTTTTCCTGCGATGTAACTGCATTTTGCATTGTAAAACCATGTTTATATAGAGAGCGTAAAAGTTTCTATAGTTTTGTGCGTACAATAAACGCGTTTTGATGTAATGTACGTGTATTTACATTCTCAGCTTCTTTGCCTCTGAATGAGTGTTTATGGACTATATTCGCAGTTTGTCTATCTCTGTTTATCAGCAGCTGCATGCACACGTTTCAGTTTCTGGTGTGTCTGCATGACCAGGAAAAAAGAAAACAAAAATTCCACAGTGAATGATTCCTGGAATGAGCAGAGGAAAACAGAGCAAAACAAAAAAAAAAAAAATTTTCCATGGAAGTCGAGTCTATGAAAATCGAGTTCTACTGGAAAAAACAGAGCAAAACAGAGCAACAGTCCTGGACCTCTCTGAGTAAATAGAGAAAAACCAAGAAAAAATTTGTCCACTGGAACTCAAGTCTATGAAACTCGAGTTCCACTGGGAAAAAAAGCCCAAAACAGAGCAACCCTCTTCGACCTCTCTGAGTAAACAGAGCAAAGACAAGAAAAAAAATTTTCCATGGAACTCGAGTCTATGAAACTCGAGTTCTACTGGAAAAAACACACCAAAACAGAGTAGCAGTCCTGGACCTCTCTGAGTAAACAGAGCAAAACCAAGAAAAAAATTGTCCATTGGAACTCGAGTCTATGAAACTCGAGTTCCACTGGGCAAAAAACCCCAAAACAGAGCAACCCTCTTCGACCTCTCTGAGTAAACAGAGCAAAACCAAGAAAAAAAAATTTCCAATTGAACTCGAGTCTATGAAACTCGAGTTCCACTGGTAAAAAAACCCCAAAACAGAGGAACCCTTCGTACCTCTCTGAGTAAGCAGAGCAAAACGAAAAAAAAAAAATTTTCCACTGGAACTCGAGTCTTTAAGACTCGAGTTCCTATGGGAAATTTTTTTTCCCCCAAATCCTCTGTTTTTATAGGCTTTCGACCTAAACAGAGTATTAGGGGGAAAAAAATTTCCTAGCTGGAACTTGAGTCTTAAAGACTCGAGTTCTAGTGGAAATTTTTTTTTCACTTCTTTAAGGTTTGTTTACCTTAGTTTTGACATGTTTAGGCTTAAATTTAATATATACTATTACATTTTTTTACATGCTTTGATTGTTAGATTGAGGATTAGGGTTTGTGGGTGTGATGAACAGTATGAACATGCATAATCACATGAACATGCATCAATGCATAGGTGCCACACAATGCAGTGAGGTAAGTAAAGGTAAGTCATGCATATAAATATGAACATACATCTTTTGACATGATGACTTGTTTCTCTATATATAATGAATGCTTGGATGCAATGCTTTGGATGTAAATGTGCTCGATTGATGTCATGCCTCTAATGATATGATGTTGCTGCGTCTGTGTTAATAATAATATGATGACGGTTGTCGAGCTGGAGAGGAGCAAATGTCAATTTGATTCAAGGCTAGATTAAGCAAAAGATGTAATTGCTAAGCTGCGATGGTAGAGAATAGTTGAACTGTAACTAATTGTTGTGACCCTCTTTTTTGGGTTAGCTACCAAATTTAACGGATGGCTTGTGGATTACTAATATTCTTAATAAATATTTGGATTTTAAGTTGTTGAGTGAAAAAAAAGTTAGTCTCTCCTATTCGAGAAACAAAGTAAACGAATCACGTAAAATGAAATAAATTACAACCATAAATGGTCCATGACTTTAATACTCAGAGAAACATAAGGGAATTTCTTTATTTAGCAAGGGCCACCACTCACTATATAAAGGAGCTCGAAACTGGACATTGTATACAGAAAGTATAACACAAATTTTCGTAAAGAAACCACTTTTGCGTAGGAGAATGTTGAGGAAAAATGAAAAACACTTAACCAAAAAGTGGGATGGGGATGGGCATTTGGGTCTTCATCTCAAACTTTTTTTTTTCCATTATATTAATTCCTGAATAATGATACATTCTAAAGATTCTATTGACAAAAAACCAACCACATCTGTTGGCTTTGCTTCATGCCATCGAGGTAGTAATCTGTGTTGTTTCATTCAACATCATTCTTCTTGACTAATAAAGATTCTATAGCCCAAAACATTAAAAATAATGACACCTTCAGCATGGTAACAAGGCTGGTATCAAATATTCAAAAATACAATCTTTTGAACCAGATACTTTTGTTTTATAATTGCCTCAATTTCCTTAAATTGAACAAAAAGAGGACACTCTGCGGTTGCGGAGATCTACAACACCTACTAAAGTTAATCATGTTTGTTGCTTGAGCTTCAATATGCTGGCCTACTCCAAGAGACAAAATGAGGGAGACTCTTAACATTCTCCTGTTAAATGTGAAGGAACCTTTTCTTTGTAGGCAAAAGCACTCATGACCTTGGACAGCCTGTCATGTTGCCTGAAAAATAAAAATTAATCATTAGCGGGCTGCAACATACAGTTCTGTGTAAAAGAATGAAAATATTGAAATAGTTCAAAATTGAATAAGAACAATTGATGCTGATATTATTTTTCTGGCAATAAAATGGTCTCAAAGTCACCATTAGCCTTTACATTTTCAGGATATAGCCCTTCTATCGTAGGATTCTAGAACTTCATTGCACAATCTTAACCAATAAATACTACTCTCAACGCTATAGAAAGAATGGAAAAACTCCTATTAGGCTTGACTATATCAGTTGTAAGGTTTACGAGGTACAGTGGGCTTTGCCTTAATATATATATATATATATATATTTTTTTTTTTTTTTTAAGTAAAAGAATATTTCATGAATAAGAGACTAGTTCACATGGTTGAACACAAAGTCTAAAGAGATAAAACAGAAGCCTTAAAATAAAATCTAGGCATATGAATTGAGCTAGAATTATAAATAGAAATTGAACTATACACTGATTGTAACAAAATGCATATACCACACAGTGTACTGGACAAATTAACATTAGGGTATCTTGTAATTTGAACATTTTCAATCAGATTAATTCAAATAAATTACATCAGAATTACACATGCACCTATCAGAATTACACATGCACCTAGCACTTGCAAGGTTAGGAGACGCCAGTTGAGCTAAAGCACATTGGTGACCAATTCAAATAAATTTAACATAAACTTGCACAGATTTACAATTACAGGCAGTGTATTAAACCTGACCCTTACCACTCAACATTGTCTCGGTGAGTTCCATCAAGTCATTGTAGTCAGCATAAGCCATATAGAACTCACAGGTGGTGAACTCAGGATTATGTGTCAAATCGATGCCCTCATTTCTGAACTGCTTTCCAATCTCATAAACACGGTCCAATCCACCAACAACAAGCTGCTTCAGATAGAGCTCAGGCGCAATGCGCATGAATAGCTTCATGTTCAGGTCATTGTGATGGGTCACAAACGGACGGGCAGCTGCTCCACCAGTAATCGTATTCATCATTGGTGTTTCAACCTGACAGTGAAAAGAACATTGAAGGTAATGAAAAGAAAGTAAAGTGAAGTGCCATATGTAGAAACCACCTGAATGAATTGAATAAATAAAAAATCAAGACAAACAACTAACCTCCAAGAAATCAAGATTGTCAAGAAAGTGCCGAATATATTTAATGATCCGAGTTCTTGTCTCAAAAATTTGTCGAACCTCCATATTCAACATCAAATCTAAATAGCGTTGTCGATAACGAGTTTCCTAGCATTAAAGACAATAAAATAAAACACCAGAAAAGGAAAAGAAGAGGAGAAGTGAAAACACAGTCCAAACTGAAAGAAAATAAAATCAATGGACCGATCTCACTTTTATTTGCATCAGGAAAAAATAATCCAATTCATCAGGTTCAAATCACCCCCCACAACATCAATAGCAACCAATAAGACGTAGATTAAAGGAATCATTTAATTAAAAAGAAGGATCAAAGTGTTCCCAATTCAAAAGATGAACCTAACATTTATATGGATCACAAGGGCAGACTTATGACTACAATCTCCAAAATTTCTTGTGGACAATGAAAGAAACTAGAAAAATATTCCTCAGCAATACAGGTCACGTAAGTCTCCTAGCTACTTGAATTCAAAATAATGCAACACCACAACTACGTAGAAAAGGATAATTTCGAATAAAAGAAAAAAAATCAAAATCAAAACCAAAAAAGCACTAAGTGGAATAATTCAAATCATAACCAGCTTTTAGAAATTGTGTAATGAGAGCTTTGTTACAAAACGTCAGCGCCTTTAAGCCTGCTAGTTCCGTTAGGCTTTCTCCAAAGGCCAACCGATAGTATGAGCCCCAGGATATAAGCTTCAAATTACTTTCAAAGAAATGGTTTGAAAGATTCAGTTTATTAAGCCTAAAGAAACCTTGTTCAAAGAATCACATTTACCCAAAAAATTAATTCATTTACCATTCAGGTTCAAGCGAAAGGGAACAGAAACTATTTCCGCCTGACAATTAAACTGATGTATTTCTCTGAATGGGTCCTTACAATATAAAGAAATAAATTATATAAAATAAAAACAACCAAAGATTACGACACAAGTATTCCGAACATATTATCACAAGCCCAAAAATGAAGGTTTGCAATTCATTTTCACTGAACTTCAGGATATTAATCAGTACCAGATCATATGTACTTAAATTTTTATTTTGGGTGTGCTAAAGAATATAGTTTAAAACAGTGCAATAGGAATTCGGTTGAATTTTAGGATATTAATCAATACCTGGTCTTTCAAAATATATGTTTCAGGATTCCTGGCACGTCCTGGGACCCAAGCTTCCTCTTTCTGCAACAATAAGAAAGTAATGAAGTCAGGATGAGATTGTAACCAGCATTAAATCATTCAGGGAGAAACCATGTTCACCTTCAAATTGGCATTGTGAGACACAGAACCAGCCTCAGGCTTTTGCCTTGCTATCATATGGAGACAAGGGGTTAAGACTATAAACGATCTTGGAAAAATACTTAGCTCCCCCCTTTGAGTTTTCCCTGAATTGAAAGAAAATGTGTTAAATTACCGATTCTTCTAGAAACTAACGCGATTACAAAATGAAGTGAACTTAATTTGAACATAATGCTAAACACTCCCTCTCACGCATGGGCCTAGCCTTCCCCTTAATAAGTGGGGCCCAACATGTGTGATTTTTCACATTTTAAATGGGAGGTAGAGTGAATTTAAATTACAAATTCTCCCAAAAGTTTAAGCTGGTAGAAAATGGTGAATTTAATCATTTGACCATAATTCTAACAAAATGTAAGTCAACCAGGAAGTTTATAATTTAAAGAAACAATGATTCAAAAACCTACATATCAACTTTGAAATTCAAAAAAAAAAAAGAAAAAATAGAAATTATGCCTCTAGCTCAAATGACACCTCCTTCCCTTGTAAGAGCAAGGGTGGGAGTGAATTTGTGAGTTCAAGACCCACTAAATCTGCATGTAATTAGGAGAAGAAAAAAAAATGTAAATCTATATCACAAGAGTGGACCCATTTCTAGAAAATTTCAACAATCATGCGGCATATTGATAAAAAAGAAAAAAACCAATTATGCAGCATAGAAAACTAAAACAGTTCACCATAGGGAAAAATACCAAAATGAAGCACCTATTTAAGGGAATTTTCAAGTAGTATCTTTTAAATTTGTATTTTGAAGTTCTACCTACACTCTCCATAATTTTTTCCTTATGCCACAAAATTTTTAATTCATTATCAAACATCAAATGTGTGTGAGAGAGAGAGAGAGAGAGAGAGAGAGAGAAACCAAATTAAGTAATTAAATTGATGGTGATTTCTTCTGTAAACTCAACAATGTCGACACAATAAGGAGCAGCTATATATATATATATATATATATAAAATTCAAAAGGTGTTAGTAACTACCCAATTGTAGTAACATCACAAACCTGGAAACCCCTTGACACCAACAATATCACCATGCTTCACAGTTGAATGGAACCTAGAAAATTCTTCCTCGTTCAAATCCGACTTGCTGCATCATGGAAATGAAGAATCTCTCAATCATTAAATTTGGTATCCGTGCAGCAAAACTTAAAGGTGGTGCAATTTAGGGGGGACACCCAGCCTGGGGGTGGGGTGGGGGGGTGATTGTCCATGAAACTAATTCATATCTGAACCAAAATTTCCCAAACAGTACCGAGTGGAAAGTCTCATTCATACATATTCATCATCTTGTGTCCATTCAAAGAAGAGTCCAAAAGCAAAAACAAAGGCTCTTCTACTAATATGGAAAGATGCCAATGAGCTGCATCTCAAATTGCACCTCCGCTTATAAGGGTAAGGTGGAGGAAGAAGTCATAGGTTGAAGGCCCACATGGTTGCATGAATAACTTAAAAAAAAAAATTAAAACTAATAGAAAGATAATTTGTGCCAATGACATTGCATACCTAAAGAAATAACAATACTAAAATCATAAGGAAAAATCAAATATGAATAAGGGAAAAGAAAAGATGCAGTGATAAGATACCTAGCATCAACCATAACTTGGACTTAGTAGTACCACCATGTAAATCATAAAAGAATAGCTTTGAAGAAGATGAATGTTTGCTCACGCATGGTTTTTCAAGGATTTGGTGAAAAGCTATAAACAATTACACAATGTTTACCAAATCTGATTTGTATTCATTACTCAGCATTACATTATTTATATTAAAAAATTTAAAAGAATGAGCAACGTACCAAACCCAAATTGCTGCTCAAGGCGTATGCCAATGAAGACCAGGCTCAGCATGTTTGCAACCAGATGAATAACACCAGCATGCAACCAAATGCAAGCCACAAGTCTCCATCCTTGATGCTTCTGAACAACTTTAGTCCACTCAAGCGCTCCCAACCTCTCCAATCTTCAAGAATTACCACAAATGCTTTTAATTGAATCATTTACTTCACAAATGACAGAAAAAGACACCCAAATAATTGAAATGCTTGTACTTTGATCAGACATTGTATCTACTGTATAAACCAAAATTCATTCGTGGATCTCCTTTCAAGACTGAAACTTTCCATCTCATCACCCACAAGAATATGATTTGCCACTTGAAAATACAGAAAAACCCAGTGATCAATCATCAAAAAGGTTTCTTACCAAAAAAATTATGTTGATCAGAAATTCTATTCAATATAAACCAAAACTTCCTGCAAGCCCACAAAAGGACTCGTTTTACTATTTATAAAATCTTTGCCATGGACAACCAAGCTGGACTTTTAGATAGTGTTGTCCTGGATAAGAACTTCAAATTAAATCCAAGTGAACCCAATTCCATCTTAAATCACACACCCAGATCCCATGGCATGCCAGATCAATAACAACCAAAGCATACTACTGAATCGAATATGTTAATAAAAGAACCATTGCACAAGATCTAACAAATTTTACCAATGCAACAGCTAATCACACTCCACAATCCAGAATTAATTTAACAAATTTCCAAGGAAATTTTGTGAGGCAGGAACTAAGAAATGGCATAGTTAAATTTGATTCCACAACAGAGTGAAGGAGATGCATTGCAGTAAAGTCACCAAACTCCCAGAACTACAATTCCACGCAGGTAAAGGGCAGCTATAAATCACTCATTCATCACAAGCCAATCCAAATTCTGGAAATTTATTGGAAAACAGCAAATACAGCAACCATTTGCAATAGATGAGAATTTGGATAGCAATCTAATTACCAAAAATAAATCATGTTTCACCAATCCAACAAAGTTCCACACTTTCAGCCCCAAAAGTCGAACCAGTCAAAAACCTTTAAAAAAAGCACTCCAAAGTCCAAGTAATCGAAATCATGCCACTCAATAACACTTTTCAGCTAAAAAAATTCTGAAGGAGCAAACATCTATTAAAACTTAAAAGCTGCCTCAAAGAACAGACTCAGTTCTCAAGATCCACCCATATTTCACCTCAAAGAATTTTATCAGTCAAAAATAAAATAGTAAAAATTAACCTACAACAATACTATTTTCATTAATCTGTGAAATCTATCATCAGTTAAAGGTATAAGCAGGAGACACCATTTCATAGAACTGTAACCTCAAAACAATAATACAATCAAACCCCCCCTATTTGATCACAGTCCCAAATTCGAACCAAAATAGCAAATTCTAAATTTAAAAAGAAAAAGAAAGGAAACAAGAACCAGAAATTGAGAGGTCGGTGACAAAAGAAATTCAAACAATCACACACACATACACACACCAATTATAACAGTTACCCAAAAAACAGAAAAAAAATAACAATAATAATAATAAAACCCAAGATATGGGGTGTCTTTAGAATTAGAAACAAGTTGCTCACGTTGAAGAAGAAGGACCAAACAAAGGATTGAGCTTGAGAGGCTCAAAGGAGAACCGACCAAGAAACCTTGCCACACAGTTTCCAGGATTGTGCTTGGGACAGGAACTCCAATACTCCTATTTATATTAAGCCAAAATCCTAGGAAAAATCGAAATAAGTTACTAAGCTAACATCATTATTTTGTGACAAATTCAGCAATAGTTAAATGCCACATCTAATAGAATAAGTGCATATTCTAATCCTATCACAAGGTTTAAATTTTTTTCTTTCCTAAAAATTGAATCTCATTTAAATATATGAGACAGGAACTCCAATACTCCTATTTTATATTTTTTCTCAAAACAAAAATGGAGCCCGTACATCAAAGATCAAATAAAGAATAAGCTCAGTCCATACCTTCCACCACTAACTCACTGATAATTTATATTTATATAAGTAAGAGTTTAAATTAATTACCATGCAAGACAATGAAAGGAACAGAGTGAGCAGTGAGAGTGAGTGTGCAGATGATGAAAATGAGAACAGTTGACAGTGGTAGAGAAACTGACTTGGTTGTCAAGTTCATCGGTATGGTTGTCAAGTTCTCGAGTTGAAACTGACTTGGTTGTGAAGTTCATCGGTAATAGCAGTGTCCGGAAGAGAACAGAGATTCCTTGTGTGGTATTGGTTGAGGAAACGAAGACTCTGAATGTGAAGATTGTTACGCCTCTGCAACAAGGCTGCCTTAAACCTCTGCATCATTTAGCTCACCCACTCTTTGAAATTCTGCTCCAACACAACACAACCCAAGCTCTCTACTCTCTAGTGATAAATTGATAATAAACAATTCTGAGAAAAAAAATTAAAAAACTATGAGAAGAATAATAGAAGAAGAAGAAGAAAAATGCTAAAATATTATGACTTTAGCACTTACTCAAGGTTCGCCAATTTTGCGTTTTTTAACCCTTGTGTAATGTTTGGGCGGGGGAGGAGGCTGCGGGGCATCATCCTTAGGCTCATCATCATGCTGCAAATTCCATTAGAAGTTCCGCAATCAAGATTCTAATTAATGTTATCATTAGAATAAAGTGAACTACAAAATATGTGCATTTGAATTCTAATTAATGTTATCATACCATAGAGCTACCTCGGTGTCCTATTTTGTGTCCACCTGTCCCACAAGTGGGTGCTCTTCTAGTGCGCTGTGGTCTACCTCGTGGAGGTGAGGGTTGATGAGGGGGATGCTCGTTTGGTACATCAGTATATGGCTGTACAGTGTCAATCCCAACCGGAGGTCCCAGAGGGTCAGATGAGGATGCGTTAGGTGGGTAATGATGCTCTAAGTAGAGGCCAGGAGTGGGTGCAGTAGAGCTGGTAGGTGGGTAAGAGGGTGTCTCGGGGAGTATAGGAGGGGTCACATTGTCATCAAGACTGAGATCAAAATCAGGTTGCGAAGGTGGGCTGGGTGAAGGGACCTCGGGCTGAGGAGATGCATCTGGGATGTGTGGAGGGACCTCAGGCTGAGGAGATGAGTGCGGGATGGGTGCAGGCATCTCAGGAGTAGTTACAACCCGAGGGGTTGTTGCACGCCGACCACGGCCCTTAGCTGCACTTGTGCTTGGGCTTGCTGTAGCAGGCATACCACGGCCTCTGGTTGCACTTGTGCTTGGGCTTGCTGTAGCAGGCCGACCACGGCCCCTAGCTGCGCTTGTGCTTGGGCTTGCTGTAGCAGGCCGACCACGGCCCCTAGCTGCGCTTGTGCTTGGGCTTGCAATAGCACGTTGAGCACGGGTTCGTGTACTTACGGGTGCTGCGCTTGTGCTTGGGATTTCAGTAGCTGTTGGTTCAGTCTCATGCCCATTGTCTGCCTCCTCATTTGCTGCAGGATCACGACCAAGGCCAGCCACATTATTTAGGACACGCCGAACATGGTTGTGAGCTTCGCTGCCTTCAGGAAGCATCTCCAACAGCGCTAAATGGCTTTGAATCTGAAACGGAGAAAGAACCAGTACAATTATAAGCTGAGACAGTTATGTATAAATTAATGAATGGATAATATAGTACTTACTAATCTACTCAAATACTCAACTAGAAACTAACAGTTTTATTAGAATACTATATGTAACAGAAAGTTACTAATCAGATATGTTTTTATAATTCATAGAAACTGATTCTACGTTCATACATGTACTCAAGTAAAACGAAATAGGCAATAAAATCTAATTAGAACACATTACCATTATATCTAATTTAGCGCTGTTGCGGTCAACATACTTTCGAGTGACCGGACGGTACCAGACGTAATAGGCATGATCGCGGGACATCTCACCAATCTGAGGAGGTGCATGACAAAGTTGTTGTCGTCTCATTTCCCATGAAATGATATACGGTCCATGCTCCTCCCTCCAATTCTTTTCCACCTTCCCACGTAAGTCAATTTTATGGAGTCTATCTTCGTAGAAAACATCGTCTGGCTGCTGCTGCTCCAACCCAAACTGTCGAAGGACACGGTCTGGGTAGTGTCTCTCTACTATGCAAAAACACACAAGCGGCACCCTGACTGTCTACGTATCCCTCCCTGCAACGCAGAACTCAGGAAGGTGGCCAAAGTCTGCCTCATATGGCTGCCACACAATCTACAATAGAAACAAAAAACAATTGTCATAGCATCTTAAAAGGTGAAACAAGGGAGAATACATAGATAAAGGGAAAAACAAAAATTTTAACAAAAGATATGTTAAAGGATGAAGCAATCATATTCTTAAGGGAAATTATTATAACCAAACCGAATTTTTGAATATTATTACCTGGTCTGGCTGCATTGTCACTAATTGCTCGCGATAGCGGATCGAGGCCGTGCCACATGGCCTACTCTTCGGGCTTGGCACCCGCACCCACCTACAATTACGAGCAAATAACATAAGAACGATAATACAATTTAGTTATTAAGAAGAGTACATTGCATAACACACTAAATATTAGGAAAACACTTACTTAAATGCAAGTGGAGCATATGGCCATGGGCCATAATCACATCCAGGTGGGGGCTCTATCCTCGGGCACAAGAATGGCAACCTTGCCCATGCCCAATACTGGACCAAGGTGCACGCCCCACCAATCTGCGATGCGCCTTTCTCACTTGCCCGACACAAGTCCCTGTACAACCAGGCCAAGCAACCACTACCCCAACTATACTGCCGCAGATCACGAAGGTTGCGCATGAACTCCAAGAACATCAGATGCACCCTATCTCCTGACTTGTCCATGAAAAGTTTATCCCCTACTAGCACTAAAATATAGCACCGGGCATACTGGTGTATCTGAATCTCTGTTGCGTCCTGAGGCAGTGGTGCTGCAATGGCCTCAACAAGTCGGCTGATGAGAATTCTTTGGCCCACCAAAGTTTTATTGTCATTCGGCGGAGTAAATCCAAGCAACTCCCCACACACTTGCCTCTAAGTCCCATCCTCCACAGCAGTCGGTCCAACCAAGACCTCACCATCTATAGGAAGTCCGAAAATCACCTCCACATCTTGTAGGGTGATTGTCATCTCACCATGTGGAAGATGAAACATATGAGTCTCCGGCCGCCATCGCTTAACTAGGGCCGATATTAGGCAATGATCGATCTCTTTGGAAGGGGCTCTAAACAATCCTTCCAACCTTAACAATTTGATAATGTCAATCACCCGATTATCTTCCATATGAACGTTTGCCATCTCCTTAGTGCGACCACGGCACACAAGTGGGCCCGGGTCCTACAAATTGAATAAAAATTTTAGCGGTTGTTAGAACTAGAAATACAACTTTGAAAGAACTTGCTAACTAAAGGTCAAAGTCAACGTAAAAATTAAAGCGGTTGTTAGAACTAGAAATTTCACCTCGCCATTCCAAATGGCCTCTGATCGATGATATGGTTGTCGCGTCAACACTGAACGCTGAAGCGGACCGGGGTGCAAGATCTCTAGCTCCTGATCGATCTGAGGCTCCATACTGCAAAAAGTATAGACAATTAAAAAGGTTATGAAAACCCCAATTTCTCTGTGCCAATGTTTGATAAGAGTTCATATATTTTCATTCCGTCACCTTCAAAATTATATATATATATATATATATATATATATATATATATATATATATAGAAGATTCAAAGGGTTGACAGTTAAACATTACAAGTGCATACAACCTAGATAAGAACATAATTTTTTTTTTTTTCTAAATAACAATAAATATTAAAAAATTTAGGTAGTTGTCACGTTTCAAAACAATGTTGAAAACTAGCATCTCGAGTGTTCCTCCACTCGAGTTCCAAGATAAAAGTCGAGTTTTTAAGTCTCGATTTATAAGAGGATGGGTTTAAAGTGAGAAAAAATTGACGTAAAAATCGAGCTTCCATATTACCCAATATTACCCATATTCCAAACAAAAAGAGCTTCCATGTTTACCAAACCAATTCCTCCATCCAAAAAGTAAATCCCCAACTCTCTTTATTAATCAAAGTATTTCTACAGTATCATATCCCAAGTTTTCAAAATTTAATGTATTGCCACGTCCATATTGTATCATATGTATATTTTGAATCTGCATCAGTGCTTCCTAGTCTGAAAGTAAAAGGCATATTCATGAATATGCACAATAACTATATCCCTTATACTTAAACAAGTATGCATGCATGTTTATATATGTACACATACTACTGTACATATACAGATGTATTTTGACATAGAAGCCACATAACCTCCTTGTCATATAATAATATATGACATATCCATTGCACAAGTGCAATATGACCCCATCAGCATTTCTTGGAATTAATATAGATTTGTCAATAATGTCTTCATTACACTATATATACCACCAAAGTAATACATTTTTTCTTTTTTTTGCAAATGAATTTAACATGCAACTGCCAATGAATGACCGGCTTCAATAAGCTTTAGTCAACCCACAGAATTAGTATGATAGATGTCATGCATTCATGCAAATCAACAGTCACATGCAAAATAAGTCTTGAGCAACAAACACCAACTACTTCAGAAAGAAGAATCTTACTAGTAGGTTTTGTGGCTTGATGTCACGATGACAAATACCAATACAATTATGTATGTAGGCAAACGTTCTGCAGATCTGCACCCAGAAAACAACAACAATGAGAAATAGAACTCTAGCATTAAATAGCAGATCAGGGATTTTTTTTATATCAGTAAGTAACACATGCCCACACGAGTTTTCAACCCACAACCCCATCCTCCACCCCATTCTTACATGGAGAGAAAATGCCATGACTTGGAGCTCATTAGTATTAGTTTTTCCAACAAAAAGATTAATGTAGATTTGAGTTTTTTTCTTAAAAACATAAAGCAAGAGGACATGCATGATATGTTTCCTCTGCACATGGCTACAATAATGCAATAGCTTCTGCAGGAACATATAATGGGAACATAGTATGGCTTTCACGTTTTACAAAACATCAGCATGCTTTGAGCATAGAAATCACAAAATTTGAAAAGGCAAATGTGGAATTATTTTTGAAATGCAAAAATCATATAAATTTGTAATATGTAAACACCATTCTTTTTCACAAGTATTTTCGGAAAGTAAGGAGACCCAAAAAAACCCCCAAGGCATAGCTAGCCTAATACATTGGAAGAAACTACGCACTCTTTTTCACAAGTATTTTAAGGGGTCCTTTTGAAACACTAGGAAAATTAGAATAAATAAAAATTGGAGAAAAAGGAGAGACTTATTTATAGACAATACAACTTGGAGATAAGTTTTGGAGCTAAGTTTTGTCAACTTGAAAAAAATTTATCCATGAATAACCCTAGAATAAATACATTTGCAGCATTCATTTAGTAGTTAATATATTAAAAAGAATATACTAACTTAAGAAGCTTTTAACAGGGCAGTTTTTTTATTAAAAAAATGTATAAGTAAGATATTCTATACGGCCAAACAAAAAATAAGAAAAGGGAACCACAATTTTATAAGCCCACATAATTGAACACAGTGATATTAAGGCTGCCGATAAAATGCAACTGACAACAATAATTTTTCCTGTTGAGGAACCAGCACCCAGATTTCATCCTCAAATCAATCAACAACACTTTCCTTATTAACAGAAACTTCGGATTTTAACCTAGGTGAGAAATAATAGGAAGAAAAGTAATGCAAAATGAAATTGAGAAACGAAAAACCCTAGGTAACATTATGAAATTCCAAAATCTAAAATTGGAGAAACAGAGAGAGAGGGTACCAGCAACCCAAATCATGCAACAAGTAACAAAACAATAAAAACTAAAGCACTAACAAGGGAAATTATCAACCACAAACACTTGGGCTAAACCCAGATGGAATAATTATTTAAAAAGCTCAAATTTTTATAAGAAAAACATACCTTCAAACTTGAAAAAATTTGAACTTCCGTTAGAAGGGACAAGAGGGATTTTCAAGGTATGGGTGAGGGGATCGTCTGAAGCCGATTGTGAGGAAAGAGGAGAGCGTTTGAGGGTGAGGGTGAGGGTGATTTTTGTTGCACGCCTGCGGGTTGAGGATGACTGATTTCGCCGTTTGAGTGTGAGTGTTTGAACTTTGAGAGAGTGTTTGAGAGACAGAGAAAGAGTGTTTGACCTGAGAGAGACCGTATGAGTAGGCGTTTGAAATTTAGTGTATATTTTTCATATCTCGAGTCTTATAAACTCGATTTCCACTTTGTCCACCTGGAAAATTTGTCCACGTCAGTGAATTGAGAAACTAGGCAAAACGAGTTTTAAAAGGTCGAGTTTTAATTGGATCTCGAGTTTTAAAAACTCGAGATGCTATTATCACAAATTCTTTCAAAACCGGCCAACTAACTATATTGTTAGATATCCTTTGTTATTTGGCAACGAAAATTGAATAGTTTTTGACTCTGGTTCTAAAAAGCATCAAGTATAGAATTAAAGTGGCTACTCTTACGTAGATGTAGGTAGGGTTTCATGCTCAAACCCATCTTACGAAATAAAAGTCTTTCCTCATCAGTTATAGTTTCTAAATCAGTTGGGATATCTGCTGGTTCCAGATACTCCTGCACTTTTGCTAAAGCATTCTCAACCCTTTTGAGCCTTCCTTTTGCCTAGGACCATTTGAAGTTAGATATAAATCAGAGCTTGGATATGATTTTGCATTTTATGTGTCCAGATACCAGAGCAGAAGGTTTTTGTGTCCTAAAATTTTGCATCAGAAATTTGATTTTGTCTCTTAGTAACTTACAATAGATAGTTTGTTCTGAAGGTATTTGACTAACAAAGCATGTCTAGTGAAAGCTGAATCCATAATCATTTTCTGAACATCTTCACTACTTGGTTGGTTTCCCCATCGAGATGTTGCTGCGATGGTTTCAGCAAGGGTTCCAGCAACCAATGGACCTTTAGAAGCTTTGGCCTTTGACACAATTGAGGCTGAGGCCATTTCTCGTGCTTACTCTTCCACATTTTCTTGGAGATCTGTCAGTTTCTTCCTCTCTTTTAATGCCTTTGTAACAACTGGAGGCAAGTAGTCATTACCCCTGTAAAAGACAATATAATGCTTGTTTCTAGAAACTAATGTGCCCCCTGTTAATTTCTGCATGCATAAAAATGCAACTGTCAAGAAGGAATTGCTATCCACAATTGAGTATCCACGATCTGATATGCTACTGGGCAGAAGGGATTAGATCAGCTTCTAGAACAAGGAAGACAGGCCAAAAATCTCCAAAAGCTTGGAAGAAGCAAGAAACAGAATAGTATCCTGTCCTTATAGATAATACAAAAGAAGACATGGCTGGTCCAGATATAAAAAACACATTCATGAATGTTAAGAGCCTAATTTATTTTAATTAGTATTGGATAAAAAATGATAGAGATATGTTTTATTGATTCAATTAAATTACTTTGAATTAGGATTAGTTAGATTAGTTTAGATTAGGATGAATGATGAGTCTTATTGATTTATTATAGGAAGTTAGTTTTAACTTTTACTTGCACAATTCTTTTATTGTTTGCTTCAAGCGAACCAAGGCTTCCTAATTTGATAAGATGGACCACTTCGAGAGAGTCCAAACCTTCAAGTTTGATAAAACCATGACTGCTCTTTATTCATAAAGGGTCATGAAGGGTGGATAAGTAAGGTCACAAAACAATGAAAAAGTTTCAATCTCTGTACTATATGTCATTCACCTAGGAAAACTAAATGCTTGTCATTGCAAAATATATAAGAGGCTTGAATCCAAAATGATGATATGTATGGTTAAATTCTAACGAATTAAATTATTGGTTTCTTAATCCCATTGGTTTCTTAACTCTGATATGAGTTTTCTCCTATTTTAACTTCTCCGTAGGATTTGATTGGAATTTTGAGAATTAGTGATTTAATTGCTTAGGGGATAAAGTTTTCTTTCAATCCAAGATGGAGGAATCTCCTCACTCATTAGGGGTGGTTTATAATGACATCTATATGTATTAAATCACATGATTAATTAAATCATTTAATCAAGTTACATGACTATTAAGTTGGTCATGTAACTAAAATTTCCCCCAAACCAATTTAGAGAAAGGGAAAAAAATCCCTTTCTTAGGTAGTTAGCATAAAGTTACACTTTTCATAATAGGAAAAAGCTGCTAATTATCACACTATTTAATAACCTTTAATTGGATTAATATTTTGAAAATTCCACAATTGTATTATATATTTTATTTGTTCTTACTATGGACACCTATTTTTGTATTAATAGGATTTTTTTTATTGTCTAATCCATGAACTTATGTTTTATACTTTTAAATGAGATAATAATTAATTTCTAATAATTTTGATATTTAAAACACATAAAAAAAAAGTAATTAAGAAATTTACTTATTATGTGGTTGTCATGACATCAATCACAATTATTATGATGTCATTTTTTTTTTTTGGAGAAGAATTATCATGTCAATTTGTAAGCATTTTGTAATAAAATTGATATAAAAAAAATTGTTTCTTTCATTCAAAAATTAATTTATTTAGTTGTTGATATGAAATCAATCATATTTATTAATACATTAGTTTCTTTTTTCTTTTTCTTTTTTTATGTTCTTAAATTACCCTTTAATCTCATGTTTGATAGTAAGTTTATCAAAGCCCTTCATTGTATTGTGGTATTTGTAACTAAGCATTATTCTGTGTGTGATCTTCTTCTAAAAAATAAAAATAAATACAAAAACTGCATGTGTTCAAAACTGTAACCTTAAAAATAAAATCCTAAGTCTAAAAAGCTTTGTGTTCATATTGGCCTCTTTTGGTTCAGTCTTTCATCTTTTACTGAATTCTCATTGTACAAACTGGCTTTAGTTACTCTAACTCATACCTATATATTTAAGCATATTGTGTGTTCAATTCTGAAACTAACTGCTTATCATTCTTCTTCGGTATGGCTGCTGCAAATGCTGGACGGATTGACTATACACAGCCTGGACCCATTGACAACTCGGTGTTGTCACAGCAGGCGAAGCATTGGTCCGAAGCTATTTGGAATGGGCGGGTAAAACACAACACTAAATATTTACTTGTGCACATGCATTTAATCCATACAATGTACACGTATTTGTTGTCATATATTAATCCATGGTTTTGTTATGTGCAGGATCTAGGGTCCATTACCTGCCGTAGCCGTAGTTCAGAGTTCTCCAAGCAACCTCCAATGGTGGACGACCGAGTGAGGAACATCATCAACACAGTTGGTTTGGAAGGACTCCTCTGGGTCCCGGGTAGAGAGATTGACAATGGCCTGATAACGGCCTTAGTGGAGCGATGGCGGCCCGAGACTCACACCTTTCACATGCCACATGGTGAGGTCACCATCACATTGCAGGATGTGGAGGTTCTTCTTGGGCTTCCTGTTGATGGTGACGCTATAACAGGGAGCACACAAAAAACTTGGGTGGATGTGTGCTGGGACTTCCTTGGCTTTCGACCTGTAAATCAAGACAACCATAAGCAACTTGATGGGCAGAGGATTCTCATCAACCGGCTTTTGGAGGAAGTTGCTAACCCATTGCCGCCTGATGCTGAAGAGGATCAGCTGCATAAGTACGCACGATGCTACATCCTAGCGCTATTGGGGGACACAATATTCATGGACAAATCCGGCGATAGGGTGCATCTAATATGGGTGCAGCAGTTGGAAGACCTTCACAACCTACGAAGGTATAGTTGGGGAAGTGCTTGCCTTGCATGGTTGTATCGAGAGCTATGCAGGGCAAGCGAGGACACCAGTCAGATTGGTGGGTGCTTATTGTTGCTCCAGTACTGGGCATGGGCCAGGTTCCCCTATTTGTGCCCGACAGTTGAGCGTGGCCCGCCAGTGGGTGCTTATGATCCTCCAGTACGTGGTCCACTATCCCTGAAGTAAGTCTCTGCCTCATACTGCTATAACATACTGTTATGTGATCATTACCAACCCCACAATCATGTAACTTGATTTTATTTATTGATTTTAAAGGCTTCTAGCAATTTTTTATGTCAACATAACAAAATTTTAAACCGAGGTTCAATGTATATGATTATGTTAATCTACTATAATTTTGTGACTCTCAATATAGCTGGTTTGTGCTTTGTCTTTTAAAAGGGCTGTTTCTTATTCTAGTGATATTATTAATTAGTTTAATATCTTTAAGATTATCTCAGTACTTATATGTGATTACATTATCTTAGTTTTAACATTATCTTAGTTTTACATTATAGTTTTTACATTATATGTGATTACATTATAGTTTTAAGATTATCTCAGTACTTATTGATCCCTTCTTCTTGATTGTAGGTGGTTGTGGGTCCCAAACAAGAAAAATAGGCCTGCCCACATCTTCAGGGACAGGTATCGCGAGCAACTAGCTTCCATGTTGCCAGACCAGGTATGAAAATGCCTTATTTTACGCTTTTACGAACGTCCATATAGGTTTCGTGAACTTTGAAATATAAACATTGTTCCCTAATGTGTTGTGTACTTCTTTTTTGGCTATTGTAGGTGGTGTGGCAGCCATATGAAGCTCATTTTGACGACCTCCCGCCGTGGTGTGTTGCAGGGAGGGCCGTATGGACGGCAACGGTGCCGCTTGTATGTTTCCACCTAGTAGAGAGACATACACCGGATCGTGTTGTTCGTCAATTTGGGATGATCCAAGAAATTCCCCGCGATGTTGACACTGACAGAGTGCTTCATGGCATTGATTTGAGGGGGAAGATCGGTGTTAATTGGATGCAGAAACATGCTGTGCATATCCTTGAGTGGGGTAATCGCTTTTATCGGCGTTGTGAAGCAGTGCTTGGTGATATGCCTCCACAGCACGAGTACCACGACTGGTTCAAAAGGGTGACTCGGAGGTTCATCGATAGGCTTGGTGCTGTAGTGACTCTGCTGGTAACTTCTCAATGTCTTCTACATCTTACCGTATTTCTTACCATGAAACCACTGTTTAGAGAGCATGATGTTTGTTACTACATTTTTTGCTTAGCACTTCATCTCCCTTTAATTTGCAATTATTAGTAGCAGAACCAATTCAGAACCAACATTTATTTTATTATCGATTGGCATTGTTGATTTCGTATTGCATTACTAATATGTGTGGTTTTTCCATGTGCAGATTGAAGGATACGTCCGTTTGCTGAGGCGTCACCCAGTGGGCACGGAGGACCACAACGACATTACTGAGGTGCTGACGGTAGTGCAGGCGATGACACGTGTCCAACCTCCTATCCCTGAGGCCCCGATTGAGGAGGCAGCTATGCCTGCCAGCCCAAGCACGAGCACAGCTCCGGCCGGATGTCAATCTCGTCTGCCTGTTGCTACCCCTCAGCTTGTCCCTACCCCCGATCCCTCTCCATCCACCCCACATGCATCCGCCAGCCCCACCATCCCTTCATCCACCCCACATCCATCCCCTACCGCCACCATCCCTTCACCCAACCCACATCCAGCCCCTACGCCCGCCATCCCTTCACCCACCCCACATCCATCTCCTTGCCCCACCATCCCTCCACCCACCCCACTTCCTTGTCCTGGGTCTAACGTTCGTCCACCCACCCCACAGTCATTTCTTCAGCTGTCACCCATTCCATCCTTTGACCTGGGTATTAATCTAACCCCACCTGACATGCAGCAGGAGCCACCCTCCCATAGTTCCTTTATTACCCCTTCTTCAGCCATTGACTCACCCCATGTTCAGGCTGAGCAGACGGTTGGGTTACCTACAGTGGCTGAAGGTCGGCCTAAACGCAAATCAAAGGCACCTCCGTGTGGGACAGGGGGGCTCAAACATGGACACAATGTTGGGCCCGAGGCATCTGACGAAGGACATGCAAGACCTCCTCCTCATTATACGAGACGACGTAAGATTCAAAAAAGGTATCTGAAAGCTTAATGTGAAACAACACACTTTATTCCATTATTATTTCTCTTTTCACATTTCAATAAAATTATTTTTGTTTTCAATATGGTTTGAACGTACATTATTGGAACTAGGTGAATGTCTCAAATAAGGACATTAGCTGGAGGTAGATATTCCAACAAGGATATGGTTCTTAAATGTGACAAAGGAGGTAACCCAACATGTGTTGGTTGATTATGAGATTTCATTTGTTTGTTCCCGGTGTATTTCAAGAGCAATTTTTTTCCATTATAGTTATGTTTTGGATTTATTATGATCATTTGTATTATTATTATTTTTTTTTGGTTTTTTGGGTGGGTTTGGATTCATACTATACAGTACAATACTTTTCGTGCTTTTGTTTCTGTGATCCTTGATTTGATTAAACGGTGCTCTTTGATTGGCTCTAGGACGCACGCTTTGTTTTTTGTTTTTTAATTATTGGGTTGGTGCGCTTGATGTGAATAAAGGAGCTCTTGGAGCTTTCACAGAGCTGGGTTTGAGCTGGTGGATTGGAATTCTGTGAAGCTTAAGTTCACACTAAAGTTGACTTTGAAGGCTTCAATAGCAGTTTAAAGGGTATGTTTTTCCTTTAGCTATAATGCTGGGTATTCAATCTCCTATGGCTTATTTTTTACCTGGGTTTTTTGAGTTTTCACTATGAAGTTATTTTATTTTATTTTTTATTTATTATTTTTGGTGTTCTTGTTGTTTAAGTTCAGTGTTTTGGTTTTTGTTTGAAGCTTATGGAAGCTCTAAATTGAATCTTGAGTCAAAATTTTGATGTGGGTATCTTGAAATGTCAAAGTTAACGTTAGTTGTTGTGAAAATGAGCTTTGGTTAGATTATGGATATCTTGAGGTTTTTCTATGTCATAGCAGATTCCAAGTATAAATTTGTTTGATGGGTCTTCTTCAGTGGAAGGAGCAAGTTGGGTTTATATGTCAAGTTGGATGGAGTCTTTTAGCTGTAGGAAACTTGTGTAATGTTTGAAGGCTCAAGACTTAGTTGCGTTTGCAGTTAAATTCTGGAATTGGGATCGGCTGTAGGTGTTCCAAGTTCAAGTTCTCAGTGTGTTGTTTGCGTTCGGGACATGATGGACCAATGGTTGAGACCCACAGCATTGGTAAGTGGAAGTGTACATTTTTTGTTTAGTTACTTTTGTTGTGAGAGAGCAATTGCAGTGTGTGAGTTTGCTGTTTGTATGCAGAAAATGAGGAGAAGAGTGAAGTTGGTGATTTGCCCACATTTGATGAATACACAATAGATCAACTTAAAAATGCTACATCTGGGTTTGCGGTGGAGAATATAGTTTCTGAGCATGGTGAAAAGGCTCCAAATGTAGTCTACAAAGGGAAGCTTGAAAGTCAAATGCGTATTGCTGTCAAACGATTCAATAGATCAGCTTGGCCTGATGCCCGGCAATTTTTGGTACATAAATATGTCCTGATTGGAGGAGAAATTATTTGAAATGAGCTGCTAGTATGATCAAAGAACTAATTAATGAGTGCACTATAGTGGATTTATATTGAATTAGGACAAATTTTTCGTTTGACACTAAACAGAACTAGGATAATGCTGGTCAATCAAATAAAGCTGCCAATAAATCATTATGTGTTGTGCTAAATCTCAAAAAAAAAAAGGTGTGTTTTTGAAAATTTTAAGAGTGGACAATGGGTTAATGTTACAATGCTTGATGACTTTGACTTGAATATACATAAAAAAAAATAAGTTGTCAATGGCAATTGTGTTTCCTTTACACGTCAATGTTCTTCTAACAATTTAAATGATTTCTTCTCAACTAATCTAGAAGAATTCTTTATATTTTCACTTATCAGGGAATATATATGTATCACTCTTATTGTTTTGAATGCATATTGCTCAGTATTTTTCTGTATAGAGCTGCATAATTGATCTTATAATGTGCTGTTTTATCCTGCTAGTGCAGCCCTCCCTATGTTCAAAATTCTCTCGTGGGTGGTCATGGCTCTCTATTAAGGTTTGCATTCATCAACTTTTTGTTTATCATTTGTTTGCAAATTCAATTACAATTGCTTTACCTGGTTTTATGATTCATAAAATCTGTACTCACTTTCTCTTGGAAATCGTGACTGTCTTGAAGCACTTGTTATTTAACTTGAGGAGTAAAGGTGTTACCTCTTTTTCAATGAATGTACTTTGAATTTATTGGGCATTTTGTCTTTACAACTCAAAAGGGTAAAGTTGTTTTGGCTTGGGCATATTGCCATCAAAACTTAGTTGCATTGATACTTGAAAGTTGAAACTAAGCCAAGCTACGATCATCAGCTTAGAAACCAGTTTAATCCAACCACGCAGATAAATTTAGGACAGACCTAAGATAGCAAAAGGACTAGCTATAAATTTGTCTGGTCCTTACCCAAGTTTCCTATTACAGCTTGAGGTGGTAAATTACAGTATAAAGAAGATTATGTTAAATTTGTTATCCTCAATAATTTATAATAATTTATCTTTCTTTTTATATGTGTTTTTGCATTTGTGACCTCAATTGCATAAGCTTGAACAAGCTCTTACCTTTCCAGATGTAGTTAGAGATTGTCCACATAGTATGTCGGATTTTTTTTAGTCTCGTGACCCTGTATGAATTTTTTATCCATCTTTCATATGTATGCCTGTATGCATATCTTGAAGGCGTTCAGTATAGAACCAAAACAATGTTACTTACAAAAAAAAATGTTGTAGGGAAAACCCAAAATTTTATTCAGGGGCTATTTGGCTTTGTCTTGTTGGACTCACTCAGCTGTCACTCCTAGATATATATATTTAAATTTCTTATTTACTGACAATGAAATTAATTAGGCCTGCATCTTTATTTATGCTCACTGGAGTTCAAAATAATTCTTTAAAACTAAAGGTTAGTGTTTGAAATGTATTGGTAAATAGCTCTTTATACCAAGGATGTCTTCTGATACCATTACAATTTTTTCAGCTGTGGGTTGGTGGTATCAAGCACTTCTCTTCCGCAGGTATATGTCTTCTCCATTCAGTTACAAATCTCTGTTTGTCTTTGACAGAATATTGCTTTAGTGATTAAAATCAGCAATTCTTATTAGCTTAAACTTTTGGGACAAGTGGTAGCTTATCATGGTAATTAAATTGTAAAATATGAGGCATTAGGTTTGAGAGGGGGGATAAAAGGGGGGGGGGGGGGGGGGGGGGGAAGGGGGAGAGACATTTGATAAAAGATTTAGTGCTTTGTTAATTAGTCCCTTGCCTGAGCACATATTTAGAAAGCAGTGCACTTTTGAAGATTTGGAAGGCATAGGGAGGCAACTTTTACTATTTCATTATACGAGTGGTTGCGTGCAAGGGGCTTAGAAATAGTGATTCCCTTGCATCATTCATAGAGTAATTACCTTTTTGTAGATAATTCTTTTTATTGTAATTCTTTAGAATTCTTTGTCTTTTATGCCTGTAGTAGTTTCTTTTCAATAAAATTATTCTTACCTTATATATAACCAAAAGAACACCTTTATGCTAATATTAAAAATAACAAGGGCAATAAGAAAGGAATTGTTTAGTAAAGAAAGGAATTGTTTAGTAATTGTTTAGTACTTGTATAATACCTGTATAACAAGGGCAATAAGAACACCTGTATAATACTTGAATGCATGTTGCACATCAGCTATTAAAGAAAGGAATTATTTAGTAACCACTTTTCACATTAGATGTTTCATTTGGCATTGGCAATAAGAATGTTTTCTTTCTAGATTGGTCATTTGTTCCCTTCCTGTTTACTTGTAAATAGTTTGCTTCATATCTGTTTCCTGGATCTTCAGTTCTTTTGTATTCTATGTTGATCAGAACTACATAAAGGTGCAAATTCTGATCCATCCTAAAATGCTTACCACATCTGTTCTTGGATGGGTAATGGGTTAAATTCTGCAGGTTTCTGGCTAAGATACTGGTACTTGATGGTTGAAAAGATGTGCCTGTTGGACAACCTATTGCAATAACGGTAAGTCATGATAATCCTTTATGAAAGATTGCCATTTCTTTTTCATGAAAATCCTACTGCAGTAAATTTTATTTACTTTGTAAAGATATTAAATTTTTTTGGGAAAGTTAATATCATTTTAATGTGACACTGCTGTTTTAATAGTTTCTGTATTAACCATTCAAGTATTTAATTATTGTAAAAACTAAATTAGGCACGTGCCGATGAGCAATAGCTCAACTGGCACTTCCTTTCTTTATAATGGGTTGGAGGGTGAGGTCTTGAATCTATTGGGTGTGTGTGTAGTTTACCAGTCAAAGAAGAAAAAAACTAACATTTGTGCATTTACTAGGTTGAGGATCAAGATGATATCCAAAATGTCCCTGCTACTGTGGCAGGTGGATCTGAGATTAAAGAGGAAACAACAAATCAGAATGTGAAAAATGAGAACAAAGTACAAGAGAAAAGTTCAATTAAGACAAGTGCATCTGCGCTTCCTCCTCATATTCTTGTTGAAATGCCTGCATTATCCCCAACTCTGGTAAGAAACATTGGATGTTAGTTTCTGCTCAGATTATAATGCTAAATTTTCTTTCTTCTGGGCGAAGCTTAAGTAGGCTTTTATATGTATGCACAGAATGAGGGAAACATTGCGAAGTGGCTAAAGAAAGAAGGAGACAAGGTTTGTTGTGTTTAATATATTCTAAATCTTCTGTTGAACTACTTCTTGTTTGTCATTTAGGGGATACAGAATAATTGCATTAAAATGCCTCTTGATTGTTACTCAAACTAACAGATCCATGTGGGTGATGTTATATGTGAGATAGAGACAGACAAAGCTACCCTTGAATTCGAATGTCTTGAAGAGGGGTAATGTTCTTTCCTTATGTTAGGATTATTGTGTTGCAGTTTGGTTGATGTTAAATATTTGTGTCTTAACATGGTATTTGGTTACTTGTAGAACAGATCACCATTCATTTTGCATTTCTGATCAGTATGAGGAAGGGACTGATATTGTTGTTAAAAACTGATTCATTGTGTCCAAATTGTGACTTTAATAAAGTTGAAATGCAATATAAACATGGTCATGTAGGCATACGTGTGAATGCGTTTCACAGAATAAAAGGGCTTTGTTGGGTGTCTTTGTTAAGTAGTCCTAGTTGTTTTTAACTGGTAGTTGTAAAGTTTAAAGAATAGGAAAAGGCTAGGGAACCAAAGCCTTTATGTATGTTATTTTATCACCCTCTCTCTTTTCCTTAAAATAGCTTGCTTTGGTTCCATCTTTGAGTTTAGAACTTTTGAATTTAATGCTAATGCCAGTTTTTTTGGGATGTTTCTTCTTATTGGTACGGAGGCATTTGAATTGTTAATAATGATGCCCTTTATTTGTTACTTTTAACATGTTTGCTTACATTTTTAAATGGAAAGTTGGGTTTAGGTACTTGGCTAACATACTAGCACCTGAAGGTTCAAAGGATGTGGCTGTGGGTCAACCTATTGCAATAACAGTAAGTGTGATAATGCTTGTACAAATGTATAGCATACTTTTGACCTTAGCAACTTTCAGCCAATGCTATTATAGTTGAGCAGTAGGGCACCTGTAAGCTTGCTAATGGTTCCAGCCTGCACCTGTAAAGGGTTGACATTGTTCTAGTCTAAATTTTAATATGTTTTATTGCCCCCCAAAAAGAAATGTAGAGGTTGTTATTAATTGCCAGTTAAATTGATTTATAGCTATATTTTCTTTCTGCACTGTTACTTTATGGAAATGTCATCCTTTAAACTAGCCACTTATACTTTATGAAAACACCATTGCCTATTGTTTTGCAAGGTTGAGGATCCAGCTGATATTGAGACAGTAAACAATAGTGTTAGCAGTGGTTCTGAAATCAAAGAGGCAAAGCCAACGCATCGTGATGATGGAAATGAAGCTAAAGCTCAGAAAACAAGTGTTGCGAGGATCAGTCCATCTACAAAGTTGCTAATTACAGAATATGGATTGGATTTATCATCATTAAAGGCATCAGGCTCTCATAGTACGCTGCTCAAGGGGGATGTTTTAGCTGCAATTTATCATCATATATTTGTTTTAATCATGTTATTTGTTTGGTTAATCCTTACAAATTTACTGACAGGACTTTACTGTGATTGTGGTTGAAAGGGACCTTTGTTGCTTGGCTGTGTTTAGTTTTCTACAAATTATCGTGCTATTCTCCACTGAGATTGCAGCTTGTAAGTCTGATGTTCTTCTAATTTCGAAATGGCATCAGTTATTTTGTTATGGTTTTTTAGTTGCACTGCATTTGTTACACACTCAGCTAGTTGGTTTTTAACCTACAACCTTGGCCTCCATCCCATTATGATCTTAGCTAGGGAAGTAATTATGTATATATCTCACAGACTACTGTATGACTCTTTCTAGGTGGGGATTCAATCACATGCAGTGGATATTAGTGCAGCTACTTGAACGTGGACCTCAGAGGTAGGGTCCAAGGAAATTGATGAAAAGGTTGATGAGGTTCTCAAGTAGGATATTTTGGATTGTTGGACGGCAGAAAATCACTATCGATGGTCTAAATCTGAATGTTTGACCACATTTGGATTTAGACCATCGGTAATGATTTTGTGGAGTCCAACAGTCCAAAATCTCCAACTTGAGAACCTCATCAGCCTTTTCATCAGTTTCCTTGGACCCTACCTCTGAGGTCCACGTTCAAGTAGCTTGAAGATGTTGGAGCTAATCTGAATGAAGGTTTTGAAACCTTTATTGAATAAAAAGGTATGCTTGTTTCCCAAATATTGCAACCTTGAATTAGCATAACGAGATTTTTATCAGAAAAACACACTCAATTTATATTTATATAGCCGTAGCTTCAAAATTTTTGTAGGCTTTTTATGTGGGTGGCTGATAAATGTACCTTGATTTTAACTGAAGGAGATTCAGCTAAGGCTCTTGCAGTAAGTTGTTGTGTCACTGTGCAGAGTATTTTAGCATTAAAGTTAGCTCTATTGGGTTTCACTTTGTATGATTTTTGAGTTTATTCATTGTATTACAGTTGTCATGAAGCGTCATACGCTGCTTGAGTCACTTTGATTTCCCAATGTAATTTTTTTCTTGGGATAATATTTCCCAATGTAATTATATTACTTGTAAATTTATCACACCCTTTTTTTTACATAGAGTAGAAAAATTCCTATATCAGAAAGTTAAGTGCTTTATGGCGAGTCTGCAACTTCTATTCAGTTATCAGGATGTCATTTAATCAATGTTTTGGCTCAAATGTCATGGCATTGTAATGGGTGGATATGGTTGTCATGGGATGCTAAACACTAACTTATTTTTCATTTCTTTTTTTATTATTCTCTTCCTTTAGGAATTAGGATGGGTGGCTAGTCATTAAGATTGATGGATTTATTTAAAGTTGATTGCATAACACACAAATATTGCATCTAATCAATTGCAGTAATTTTATTTTATGTTTCTAGATATATATTTTTTAGTTTCTTGAGTTTTGGTTAGGATTTGGTCAATGACATTATCTAAAAAATTGACAGTGAGAATGCTTAGGGAAGAATTACAGCTACTCCAGGAGCCTGGATCATATGTTGGTGAAGTTGTCAAAGTAATGGGGAAGAATAAGGTTTTAGTTAAGGTAAGTAACATTCCTATATGAATGCACTCAATTGTAAATTTGCAGCTGTGCCTTAACTATTTCTTTTTTTGAAAAGTAATGATATTTTAGCAAGGGAATAGACTATTACATGCACAAGGAGTTCCTTAGGAGTGCCTTTTTGTTAATAAGAGATGGCTTGATAACAGTTTGAATACATTTTTATCTAATGTTTCATCTTGTTTCCCAGGTTCATCCTGAAGGGAAATATGTTGTTGACATTGATAAAAATATCGATATCACCAAGATAACTCCATCAACAAGAGTTGCTCTTCGTAATGACAGTTATGTGCTTTGTTTAATCTTGCCAAGCAAAGTTGATCCATTGGTCAACCTCATGAAAGTTGAAAAGGTTCCAGATTCCACATATGACATGATTGGCGGTCTTGACCAGCAAATTAAAGAGATAAAGGAGGTTTGCCTTGTGTACCCTTTTACTTTCTGCATTTAAACTCCAATGCTTATTGTGTCTCCATATTACTTCCTTGATTAGGGAGGCATATTAGGTTGTAAATCATACACTCTTTTAAACTAAGCATTTTGGATATCAACTTCTCTTTTTCTTTGGCAGGGAACATGCTCCATCAATCATATTTATGGATGAAATAGACAGTATTGGATCTGCTCGAATGGAATCTGGTAGTGGCAATGGTGATAGTGAAGTGCAGCGGACTATGCTGGAGCTTCTCAACCAGCTGGATGGATTTGAAGCATCAAATAAAATAAAGGTATCGTGTGTGTTTTCATTATGCAGATTGGGTTGTTTAGTTTTTGGTACTTTTCTTTATTGTGACCTCAACTATTTAAACAGATTCATCTCTTATTGTAAGTATTTGGCAAGCACGTCAAAATAGGCTTCATTCTTGTACTCAGGGAAGGTTATCACCGCATTAACCACAGGTTGTTTGATCTTACATATCAGGAAAAGAAAAAAAACAAAAAAAAAAACGAAGAAAAAACAGGTTGTTTGATGTAATGCTCCCAGGTTATAGCTGCAGCGGCAGCTATTGACTTGTTTTGAACTTGTTTGATTTTATTTAGTGTTTTCCCCTTTAAAGATTGCCAGTATTTTATTCAATTTAAACAATCTCAACTCTTTTGGATGGATTTGGACAGAATGATAAGTATAGTCTTGTTAATTCCATAACGAGCTATTGCACTGGGCTATTAAAGTCTTCAGAAGTGAAAGATTGTGTGTTTTCTCTGTGCATAATCATATTGTCACACATTTTTTCCTTTTTTTTTTTTTTTTTTTTTTTTTTTTTTTTTTTTTTCTGCAGACTGTGTGCACAGAAGCTGGGATGTTTGCTCTGAGGGAGAGGAGGGTTCATGTAACACAAGAAGATTTTGAGATGGTAGTGGCAAAGGTAATGAAGAAGGAGACCGAGAAAAACATGTCATTGTGGAAGCTATGGAAGTAGTGTGTCTCCATGTTAATGTTTTGTTTCACTCCACCACCCTTTGAGCCATTGATCTGTGGCTTTGTTCTTCACACACAGCCAACAGTTCTGTTCTTTGTATGGATATAAAAAACAGGGCGGGGGTGCCTACACTTTGTTGAAGTTTTTTAAATACCACTGGCATCTCTGTTTATTTTGTTAAATATTCTTTTGTGATACATTTGTATGTAATATGTGTTTTACTTCAAGTATCTGACAAGAATGTCCCTAGACAATGACTGTCAATCTATTGGTTAGACGACCAGAATGATAATTAAAAATTTGTGCTTAGTGGACAAGCACATGTGGCTTAGTTTTCTGGGCATGTGTAGCTGTAGCATGGGACATAGCACTCAGGGATCAATCATACCATGTAGTGGTTGTAAATGAGCTAATTAGAGTTAGAACTTCAATTATATTCAAAATAAAATTAAAAGAACAAGTTTGAACTTTTAATATTCCACTCAATTTTCTTGTTTATAGTTTGTGCATTACAATGTGATATGAAATTATACTAAATGTGTGCTTTTTGTGTATTGTTGGATTGTGAAGACATGAGATGTTGATTTTATTTTATTTTATTTTTTATTTTTTATTTTTGGATTTACAGGGTTGGGTTACTTAGATGTTGGCAGTTGAAAACAAAAAAACCAGATTGTATAATTTTATTTTGTTTATTTTCAGTTATATTTTTGGATTTACAAGGTATTTACTCCTCGATGTTGGCGGTTTAGTAGAAAACAACCAGAGTACAAGGAAGAGCATTTTTTTTTGTTTATTTTTCTTGTAGAATCAAATTTCCGTCTTTAGTACGTATCGAATTAGAAAAAATAAAAATAATGAATTTATAATTTTATATATATAAGAAAAGAGATATTTAATATATTTTGATTTAATGTGCTAATACTGCTATATATATATATATATATATTTGTGTGTGATATAAGAGTAATAAAAGAAAAAAAGAACCTGTATTATTATTCTTCTTCTTTAAACAACGTACATTTTTTTTTCTTTCTTTTTTTCTTTTTTTTTGGAGAAGGATGTTTTATTCATTTAGATAAATATGGTACATTTAAAAAAAATATTGGGGACGAATAGTTTAAATTTATCTGTACTTGAAATTACCTGAAATTAGTTCTCAAATTGGGGTAATAAAAAAAAATTAAAAAAAAAAAATCCCAGTAGAACTCGAGTATTTTATACTCGGTTACCACAAATAGAAATCGAGTATAAGATACTCGAGTTCTACTGGGAATTTTTTTTTTTTTTTTTGCCGCAGGTGAATCCTGCAGCATGGGACCAGAATTAGTTTAAATTTATCTGTACTTGAAATTACGTGAAATTAGTTCTCAAATTGGGGTAATAAAAAAAAAAAAAAAAGAAATCCCAGTAGAACTCGAGTATTTTATACTCGGTTTCCATAAATAGAAATCGAGTCTTAGAGACTCGATTTCTATTTATGGAAATCGAGTATAAGATACTCGAGTTCTACTGAGATGTTTTTTTTTTTTTTTTTGCCACAGGTATTCAGCATGGGACCAGAATTAGTTTTCCCCTGCAGCAGATTTTCCAGGGTCCAGAACACATCAAACAACTACATACAAGCATATGATAGGCAAAGGGAGCATACATTAAAGTTCTACAACCAGATTAAAACAGTAACTATTCAATAAAATTATAGTTGCCCTCTTACCACACAATGGCAGTTCAATACTAGAAGGGCCTTGTGGTTGAACTTGCCAAAGTAATATCATTGTTCGTATTATAGGAAAAAGCTGCATCACGCAACTAATGTAACGAGTACAATGGATAGCAAATAGTTCAATTATCCGTAATTTACAACAATAAACAAAATAACAACTAAGTTAATACAACATAGTCTACATATTTGCCTAGTGGAAGCTCCATACTGATATAACATATTATACATAGTCACCTAACACTTGTCCATACTGATACAACATACTCTACATAATCACCTAGCATTTGTCCATACAGAAGATAACGACAAGTCCCACGTACAATGTCACTTACGAAAATCAAGTCTCTGCTTGCCTGACAAACATTAAATACGGTTATTAGTTTCCAAATGCAAAGAACAAAAACCAAATGACATTATGAGTATATTATATAAAAACAGTGACGGCACTTGCCTAGTTCATAGCACTACCACTTGTCGAAGCCCTACGGGAATTGGGACAACATTTGCGGTTATGCCCCTCTTGATGACACACTCTACATCGTTGCCTCGGTTGAATCTCCCTCAAGTCCGGATCTTCCCTCCGGCTTCCCCGTTCTCGCCATACCCCATCCATTTCATTCCTTATTCTTGACATCGTAGGACGACCTTTGGCCCGCAACAATTGTGGGTCAGGCACCCACCGTGGTCCGCGAACGTCTATCCATAATGACTTTGACTTTGGCACCACAAAATTATGTGAATATGTGAGAATGGCGTTGTTCAGACTGTAACATGGGTCAATATAGCTGGGCGCATCGAGATGCAGACCTTTAAGAACTTTAATTGCATGTGAACAAGGGATCTTCAAGTTTTGCCACTTTCCGCAACCACAGGTTCTATCAAATATGCGCACATCATGACTGTGATTTCCCCCTCCAGCTCTATGGTCGTTATACGGGGTAACCACTTGATATATACCCTCTGCATGATTATAATTCCTCAGAGTGTGTCCTGCAATTTTCTGCTCATTTTTGTTATAGATCTCCATTGCATAATCACTCCACACCTTACCTCGAGAGAGATCAGAAGTAATTTGTTTATGTCGATCGTGGAAATATGCAACAAGTTTAAAAAAAGTGAACTCAACCATTGCAGCAATGGGCAAACCGCGGGCACCTTTAAGTACCCCATTAAAGCACTCAGAGATATTGGTTGTCATTGCCCTGTAACGTCTTCCACCATCATGTGACTGGGTCCATTTGTCCAGATCCTCACTCATTAGATATGTGTATGGCATATAACGTGTAATCCGGAGATCAGTAGGGTCTACACCCCTCGGTAAATTAATCTCGGCCTCCTTAATGGTTTGCATTATGGACACAAATTTAGCATCATGAGTCGCATATCCAGCTTTCAAGGCCAATGCCTTTAGAGTCGGGTTATCAAAGTGTGTGTTGAAGTTGCTAGCAACATGTCGAAGGCAATATCGATGATATACCCGTTCTCTTCCGTCTTGCCCTCTAGGCCACTCTCGAATGGCGCATTTGATACCTTTATGTCGGTCAGAAATAATGCAAATGTCCTTGTTAGGTATAACACGCTCTATCGAAGTCCTGAGACACTCTAAAAACCACCCCCAACTAGGCCCTGACTCCTTGTCCACAACAGCAAAGGCGATAGGCAAAACCTTTTGTTTAGCATTGGTTGCCATTGCAATCATCAATACCCCTTTGTATTTACCATATAAATGAGTTCCATCAATACTGATCACTGGCCTGCAATACTGGAATGCAGCAATGCATGGAGCGAATGCCCAATATACATAGCGCAGTAACGTAGTACCTTCTAATGGCTTAGGTATGGTGTGATAGTTGTACTGGGTACCCGAATCCTGATCCAAGTATGCCAACAACAACTTTCGCAACCTTTGGTAAGACTCCTCCCAATCCCCAAAAATCTTAGCAATTGCCTTTTGTTTTGCGTCCCATACTTTATAGTAAGAAAGCTCATAATCATACTTAGTACGTATGATCTCCCAAAGCTCATCAATAGTAGCAGTGTGCTTTTTTCGCAATCTTCCCACAATTTCTGATGCAACAAAATTAGAATCCATCATTTTACCGTCTCTTCGCAGCCCAAAGGGTATACAACTGTGTAGACCTACATAAGACGTGACCATCCACAGACCATTGAATTTAGGCTTCATGTATGCCCCAACGTACCACTTGCAGTTGTCGTCAACGCATGCGGCGCACAATTGAGTTGTGGTCGACCTTTGGATGAAGAAATTTCTATTATCCTTTGCTGCGTATATTATCAATGCACGCTTCACCGCAGCTTTATTTGCAAAAGTCAACCCTTTACAAAAATGCATCCCATCTTCCCAAGTACAAAGAAATGGTATCTGAAGACGTGAAGGATCAACCATATCTTCCCAAGTATTTGCGTAGAATGAGTCCGCAGGAGGTCTATAGCCAGTGGTCGTATCTGTATCATGCTGGACACTAATATCATCATCATCTGCATCACCTTCATCATGGTACTCCATATTTTCCTCTTCAAAATTATGAACGACTTCATGCTCATCCACATCGTTCTCAAAGTCACCTTGCTTAATCCTCTCTTCATACTGATCCATATCATCATTATTTTCACCATCATTCGCAGCATGATCTTCGTCTTCGTCTTCCTCCTCTAAATGTGTCTCTTGAGAGTAGAGGGTTTCACCAGTATTTGCAACATAATCTTGAGATGGGAGTGTATAACCTCCCATTGCATACCCTTCCATTGTAGTGCATCCATCATCTAGGGCTGTAAATTGTAAAGCCGTAGTTGTTTATTGCACCACCTCAGTAGTGTTGTCTACACCCGCCTCCAAACTTACATACAACTCAGCAGCATTTACTTGGGGCATTTTCTGGATCCTATTAAACATCATCTTTACATGTTTATCTTCTTTGATCGCCATATACCCGTAATTTATCCGTTCATGAAGGACTTTTTGTGGGTCTCAGTAGTGTTGTCTACACCCGCCTCCAAACTTACATACAACTCAGCAGCATTTACTTGGGGCATTTTCTGGATCCTATTAAACATCATCTTTACATGTTTATCTTCTTTGATCGCCATATACCCGTAATTTATCCGTTCATGAAGGACTTTTTGTGGGTAACGATAAATAATCTTGATGTCATACCAAGCAGGGTTCAATTTCAATTCGTCCATTATTTTCCTCTTCAAATCAGTCAACGTCTTCAACTTACGACGTAACATCATGTAGTAGCATTCGATACCCTCCCCTCTAAATGGGAATCCGTCAATCCCTTCAGGATTGTAAAGGGGTCCACCGAAGTATACATTTATGTCAATATTCTTCAAAGATTGTGAACCTATTAGAAAGCCAAGTAAATTTATGTTAGTGACATATTTGATCTCTTTCATTTAACATCAATTACAAAACCTTTTCTATCTACTCAAAGTACAAGAATCACAACTTCTAAAAGTGTAACAATTGCATATACTCACCCCACATCACATACAAACACACTCAATCATTATAATTTCGTACTCAAACAAATAAAAAAACTAAAGACAAAACTCACCCCCATTACAAAATTGAAACTCAGCTCTAACAAAAATATAAATAAAAATATCAAACCAAATAACAAAAGTCATGAGGATGTGCAAATGAATGAGTGCAATTATGTAACAACATCATTCAAGTAATTTTAAATTAATGGCATACCCTATTACACTACTATTAATGAAATAACATAGAGCAGGGTTCATCAGACAAACAAAACAAAAAAAAAAAAACACTAATGTGAATATAATCATGATCAATCAAATTAGACATATCATCTAATTTCAAAATCAAGGCATTAATATACAATCAAATATACCAGATGTGATATACAAACTCAAATTTCATCCAAATTATGGAGAAAGGAAGCAGATAACTTCAAAATCTAAAGCAATAATGATAAAGCCTAATTATGCAGCACAAGATTTGGTAACTAAGGTAAAACACTAAATCTTGAAAGGAAAAACAACTTTAGGGATTTAACTTCTAAAGGTTTAAGGCTTAAGGTGTTGTCAAGAATTCTAATAACTTGTTTTTTTGGATCACAGCACATAGATGAGTTTTTTTTTTTATTTTTTTTCCCAAGTTTTTTATTTTATTTTTTGTTTCTAAATTAAGTAAGAGAAAGGCTTCAAGATCTTCATTTTGTGACTGCCCTCTCTGACCAAAAAGTTGTTGTTATTGTGCCTTGTATACGTTTTTTACATTTTCTACAAATGAGAATTCACAACCTAAAAATTTGCATAGGAACAAGAACATTTTACTCAAGTGAAAATATTGAAGATAATATAGTTGTGCCAATTTCAAACGGTCGCATTTCACTTATTTAAAATCACCATTGAATTAAATTATATTCGTTTTGAAGTCCTATATGCCTACTTTTCAATGAAATAATTTTCACTGCAAAATTCATTATATATAGATGGAGAAAAAGCTATGAACAAAAAATCATCAACTTGTCATATTTTGATAGACTCAGCATCTTTTAACAGCTTTCGAACTATATGCCTAAGTTTTTAAATTTTTAAACATTTGTCCACAATGGGCGAAGTAGCCAGCCGCCAGGTTCACTTAATATATAACCCAAAGTTATCTCTCTTACTGTTTTATACGCAATTATTCATGCCAAATTCTATAAATTGGATTCACATATCCATTATTGGGTAGAAGAATTTGTGTGCAAGATTGAATAAGAGAGAAAAAGAAGAAAATCTCCCTCCATATTTGGGACCTATGCATGTCTACTCCATATTTCTATGTGGATGGATTATTAGTGGATTCCTGTATCTTTCTCTAATATATATATATATATATATATATATATATTTATATAAATATATTTATATTTAGCCTATTTATACAACTATATAATTAAATATTTAAATATTTATATAAATATATTTATATAAATATATTTATATTTAGCCTATTTATACAACTATATAATTAAATATTTAAATATTTATATAAATATATTTATATAAGTATTTATATATATAGTTGTATAAATATATAAATATAAATATAAATATATTTATATAAATATTTAATTATTTAATTATATAGTTGTATAAATATATAAATAAAAATATGTATATATAAATATTTAATTATATAGTTGTATAAATATAAATATAAATATATATACATATTTTTTTATAAGGAAACAAATATATTTGCCTAATACAAACAAATATTTTATTAGGAAATGGCATGACAAATTCAATGCAAGCAACACTTTTTAAAGCAGCTATATACACTAAACAACTAATTAGAGAGTGAGGAGACCCTTACTTGACATAATGATGTGCAAATGTACTGCTGAGATTGTATGAGAGTGAGAGGAGCAATGTTTTGCTGCTAAATATGTATGAGAGTTTGAGTTTCTGTGAGAGTTGTTGAGAGAGGTTCTGTGATTGAAGTTGCTGAAGTTGTGAGAGTTGTTGAGGTTTTGTGATTCAAGTTGTTGAAGGTGTGAGAATTGTGTTTAGTCAAAATATTCTCTGCATCTGAGAGTAGTGTGAGAGTTTTTTATTGTTCGTCTAATATTCATTGAGTACGTTCAGACAAAACTGGTTCAAAATGGTCTGAGAGAAGTTTTTGGTGCTTGTGCTAGTCTAATATATTCTCTGAATATGTCTCAAAACAGACAAAGCATTTGACATGTCCTTCAGCAACGTACTCAATTAATAGACTAGCACAAGCACAAGCAACAAAGACTGTTGACATGACCAAACAAGCAACGTACTCAGTTAATATATATATTAGACTAGCACAAGCACAAGCAACAAAGACTGGTTGACATGACCAGACAACCAGACATGACCAGAGAAGCAGAGCATAGGGCTTTGAAACTCGAGTCTCTAAGACTCGGTTTCACTTTTAGTAAACCGAGTCTCAGAGACTCGAGTTTAAAGAATAGTGGCGTCCCGCCTAGACAAGTATATAAGTCTTTAAAACTCGAGCCTCTACGACTCGGTTTCACTTTTCCTAAACCGAGTCTCAGAGACTCGAATTTAAAGCGTGTCGACGTGGCATCTACGTGGAACTCGAGTCTCAGAAACTCGAGTTCCACGTAGACGCCGCTTGGATTTTTGCCACATCAAACTACCTAAACCGAGCCTTAGAGGCTCGATTTAGAGGCCCAAAATCGAGCCTTTGAGGCTCGAGTTGCTAAAAATCCAAATACTTTCTAAACCGGCCCTACTAACTATATAGTTAGTTTTTTATGGGTAATTACCCATTTTCGCCTGGAAAGAGGGGAGGGGTTTGAAGAGAAATTACTCATCTACCCCTTTGTACTCTCTTGCTATTTTGTGCATTAATCTTCCTTCTTCTTTTATTTTTATTTTTTAATAAGGTTAAACCGTTTATTTATTTTTAACCGTAGCCTTTTTCCCTTATAATATACATTTATATATATTATAAGGGAACTGTGACCAAGTGACCCTAAGGCATTAAGAAAATAAATACACATTCTTCCACAGAATATTTCAAGATCATGAACACAACAGATTTTACGAATTATGAAAAAAAGAAAAGAGGCTTCAATAGGAACTGTCGCCAGAATTTGTGATTTGCTGGGTTGTCCACATTCTCTCAACAGAAATTCATAAATTTCTTATTCTTGTTTGATCCTGCCACGGCCTTCTCTTGGTCCTGATTAAGGAAGCTGAACAACTGGTAGCCTGATAGTGCCAAAAAGGGATAAGTCAACCTTAATGCTTGTAAATTCTTGTATTACAAATCCTCGTCACTAATCACAGTGAAACGAGCTTGAAGACGCGAATATAATGAGCTATCTTGCCATTCTAATTCTTCCCACCAATCTTTCTCCGCCTTAATCTCTTTTATGGTTCGAATTAAATTGGAGTCGATGCCAAGCTTCTTCAACATAGGGCAATCATAGAAGCTAATGTTTTCTAATGGGGGCCATGCACCTTTCATGATGTTAACCAAGTTGGGTAGAGAGTGAAGCTTTAATCTTTTCAAGCTAGGGAGTGTACCACTATCAGAATCAACTATCTTCTTAATAGCTGAACAATCTTCAACTATCAATTCCTCTAAGTTAGAGAAACACTGGACCATGGAGCTTGCAAAAGCAAATTCCAAATTGGGGCATGTATAGACTGTCAATACTCTTAGCTTAGCGAAGCTTCCCTGTGGTATCATTTCTTTACAAATCTTCCTCAAGTCTGGCAGAGAATTAAGGGTTAGGTGCTCCAGAATCGGAAACACAGCATCAGAAAGTTCCGCGCCAGCAATAATTTCTTGAATCTCAGGACATTCCCTCACTACACACAATCTCAGTCCATTGAAATTACCAGGTCCAAACTCTGAAAGGCTGAGAACATTGATATGATGATCTAGACAGAACGCAGAAGTGCGAGTTAATACTTCTAGCACCGCATTTGGTATCATCTCACCATTCACAAACCTCAAGCATTGACCCCATTGAACATAATCTAATTCCAGATTGTCCACATTTTCAGATGCAAAGCGTTTCACATCATGGCCAACTACAAATTTGAATTCAGTTAAACCCCCAATTTTCCATGTCGCGCTCGTTTGGAGGAGTTCAAGAAACTCTACTTTTGGGAAATAGCAACAAAAAGTAGTCAAATTTGTCAAGTTGCTCACCTCATCTATGACAGATTTCACGTTCTCATTCCACCTCATATCTCCTGGGTACACATCAATTCTTAGTGTTTCCAATTCACTGAGATTCCTTATTACAGCATGTGAAAGCAATTCAGGAGGCAGATTATCATATTCACTCCGGTTGACAGAGCCATAAAATGATACCTTAGCAAGTGCCTTAGAGAAGCCAGTTCAGAAATATCGTTTGATAATTTGTTAAGCTTAGTTCCTTGGAGATCAAGAACCACAAGTCGTCTCAAAGATCCAACCTCAGATGGTAGCTGAACCAGACGTTCACAATCTCTTAAAATAAGCACTTCAAGTATTGTAAGCTTACAAATTGACTTTGGCAAGAATTTGATCCTGGTTTTAGATAGGTTCAAAATTGTAAGAGAAGGCATTAAGTCAAAGAAGGAGGTAGGTATCACTCTTAGATTATGATTTCTTTGGAGGAACAATGCCAAAAGTCTGGGGAAATTTGGTCTCTCTGGTAGGCTGGTTAGCTCATTGTCCATAAAAAAAATCATCTTGGCTTCTTCCCATTCCTCTTTTAACGGCAGCTCAATCAGACCTGCACCAGCCCTCGATAAGAACCGATGATATTCAAGAATTGGTAGTCTATTTCCCATGTGTGATAGCTGAGTCATTTGTGAATTGCTTCCACACAGAAACTGACAACCTTCGACTTCCAATGATAAGATCCTTGATGCTAAATCCCGAATCAAATAGTGCATTTTGATGGAAAGTCCGACTTGCACGCTCTGCAAAAGAGAGGCTCCTACAAGAATATCTACTATATCACGTCCCCTCTTATAAGAATCTGGCCGATTTCCAGCAACTAAACCTTCTTGAATCCAACAATCTACCAATTCATCTATGCTGATCTCCTGATCTTCTGGAAATAAGGCACAATATAGGAAGCATCTCTTCACGTCAGGACCCTCCAATCTGTAATAACTGAATTTCAGTTTTTGGATTAGAGCTTCATAACCATAGATCCCATGTGCACTGCACTGTGAAAATTCCTTTGATCCATGCATCCAGGCTAAAGCGTCATTCTCCTTAGCCAGTGCCCTTCCTGTAACAATGATCAGCAATGGAAAACCATGGCACTTTTGAACTATAGCTCTAGCAAATTGTTGGATATTTGGAGATTCAATGATCCCACCCACTTGTTCCCGAAACAACTTCCAAGCTTCTTCTGGTAGGAGTCCCTCCATTTGAACCTCTTTATCAGCACCCATGATGTGACACACATTCTGGAATCTTGTTAAAAATATTATCATGCAACCTTTTTTTGAAGCAGGATCAGGAATACCGACTGCATTTAGATCAATCGGCTCCCAAACATCATCCAGAATCAACAAAAAACATTGGCTTCTTAGAACTTGAAGCAGTTTCCCTGCAATTTCAAAATCAGTTTTGAAGTCTTCTGATGACAATGGTAATTGTCGTAACACTTCATCTTGAACCTTTCTGGTGCTCCAATTTCTTGAGACAGTCACACAAATAACCACGTCAAACAAGACTTTTTTTTGGGGCTATTGATCAAGGCTTTCAGTACACTGTTCCTCCCAATCTCATCACTTCCATGAAAACCGATTGTTCGAGCTGTAACATCGTTCATGTATTCCAAGATCTCCAACGAAGTGCGCTCAATAGACCTGTTGGAATATGTGCTCACTTCAAGCAACAGTTGACTATTAGTCGGAGCAATCTCAATTTCATCCTTTAGTGAAGGAAGCACCGTCACTGACATTGGTTCTACCACAGCTTGTTTGCTTGTACCTGCAGGAGCCAGAAATTTTTAGATGACAAATGCAATATGAATTTCTAACTCTTGACCACAAAATATGTAATTTTCCTTTAATTTTTAAAGAAAAAAATTTGCGTCCATATTTCTAATTCTCCAAATACAAAATAAAAAAATGAGTTTGTTTATGCAAAAAAAAAAAAAGGCTTATATTAAAGGAAAATTTTACTTATCTATTTCTAGGATCTAGTAATATATATCTTGAATGTGCTTTGACTTAGTGAAATACATATACTATGAGTAATAAGCATGGGCGGAGCCATGTTGAAGGGTGGGGGGGGGGGGGGGGGCACGCCCCCCAAAATTTTGAAATTTTTTTAAATATATATATAATTATTTTAATGTTTTCAAAATTTAGTCTACAAAAATAAGAGTTGGCCCCCCCTAAGTATTTGAATTAGTCCAATGATACTTTAAAAAAAATAACTGGTCTAATAGTTATAGAGACAACTTTATTTTTCACAATTCTATTTTTTATTGTAAAATATGCTTTTATATCTGTTAAATATTTGAAAAAGTTTGGCACCAAACATGTTTGAATTTATCTTTTTCAACTTGTTATGTAGCGATTAACAAGTCATTGACTCATTAAAAAATTATTGTCACTAAAACTACACATGAAATGTCTCTTTAGTTGTCACATAATGGGTCAAAGCAAAATAGTTTTAAATATGTTTGGAGCCTAATTTGTTCCTCCAAGTTTTGGATCATTCTTGTTTTTGAAAATTACATTAGTTCAATTGAATAATCTTACTTACATTAGTATAAAATTTGATAATTTTTATAGAAAATGAAACTTTTTAAGAATTTCCCTATGAAAATTGTGAAAATGTATTTTATTAATTTTATGAAAGATAGCCATCAAACATAATTTTGATTGAAAATATTAAGCTCTTTTTTTGTTGGGTGTGTGTTTATATATAACTTATCAAATAAAAAAGTTTGTGTATATAATAAAAAAAAGCATGTGTATTTATATGTGTGTATAAGGTTGTCTTGATAAATATATTAGTGTTGCAACTTGGCCCTCCCAAACAAAAATTTCTGGCTCCGCCCCTGGTAATAAGCCAAAAAAAATAATAATAATGCATTAATTATTTATATAACTTATTTATTTTAAGAAAATATATATCAAAAACATTTTAATATAATAAGTTATGAAAGAAATAAGAGTAATAAAAGGAAAAAAAGATGTATTAGTCAATTATATAAATAAATGCAGTATATATATATATATATATATTTTTTTTTTTATATAAAAATTCTAGTAGAAGTGTAAGACCAATAGTTCAATGTTGTCTCTTATTTGTATTTTTATTTTATATAAAATATAGGAGTGATGGTGGAATTTTATAAAGCTAGGAAATAATAACACCCCCTCTTTGAGGGGAAGTGATCTCAGGTATTGGGATGCCTCTCTCACATAGAGATGGATCCCATACTCCATCCATGTGAGAGAGGTCACATATGCCCCATAGATGCTATGCTTTTTCCTCCCATAATGGTTCAATTGGATCCCAACATGCTTTGTCAATTGAAAATTCATCCCACCTTCTTCGGTAGGTTGAGAAGGTACAATCTCAATTTCTGTTTCAGGAATGGACATCTTCCCTTTTTTCTCCATAACATCTGTTCCATGTGCAGATAACAACTCTTGTTTTTCAAGAGAAATTGGCGTAGTCTCAGGTTCAGGTAGTTCAACTAATTTTGAACTCTTTGAAAGGAAGAGTTCCTCTGTAGCTCCTTTACTTGTACCTGATGATAAAAATGTTAGTGAAGTAGAGTGCTCAATTGGTTCCCCAACATGCATTGTAAATTTAGATTTCGTCGTACCTTCTTCAGTTTGAAAACCACCCTCATTCTCTGTTTCTGATCCAGAAATGGACATCCTTTTTTCTTCAGAAAGAATCTCCAACATAAAGTCGATGTATGGAAGCTCCACAAGTTTTTGGATGTGGGTCGGATCCAAAAAAGTAAGATCAGTCAAATGTTCCAGAAAATAAAATAAAAAAGTTTTGTTTATGCTAAATAAAAAAGGCTTATACTGTTCATTAAAAAAAGGCTTATATTGAAAAAAGTTACATATTTATTTCTAGGATCTAGGAATATATATCTTGAATATGATTTGATTTAGTGAATTGCATATGATATGAATAATAAGAAAAAAAAAATTATGCATTAATTATTTATATAAACTGTTTTATTTTTAGGAAATATATATTGAGAACATTTTAACATAATGAGTTATGAATGACATAAGATTTAAAAAAAAGGGAAAAGAAACATATTAGATGTAGGATTTTTTTAATAATAATTTTAGGGAAACAAATAGTTAACATTTATCTCTAAATTTTTATTGTATAAAAACTATAGGAGTGAGGGTGGAATTTGAAAAGGCTAGGGGGTAGTAATACTCCCTCTCCGAGGGAAAAGTATCCCATATGTTAGGAATATGTAATGCCCTCTCTCACTTAAAGATTGGATCCCACTCTTGACCCATGAGAGAGAGTATCACACATTTCCGATAGATACTATGTTTTTACTCCCCAAGGGCCTCAATTGGTTTTCCAACATGCTTTATCAATTGAAAATTCACCCGACCTTCTTTTGTAGGTTGAGAAGGCACAATCTCAATTTCTGTTTCAGGAACGGACATCTTCCATTTTTTCTCCATAACCTCTGTTCCTTGCGCAGATAACAACTCTGGTTTTTCAAGGGATGGCTTAGTCACAGGATCAGGTAGTTCAACTAATTTTGAGCTTTCCGAAAGAAGGGGTTCCACTGTAGCTCCTTTATTTGTGCCTGGTGTCGAGACTGCTAGTGGAGTAGGGTGCTCAATTGGCTCCTTAACATGCATTGTCAAATTTACCTGAAACTTCTCAAGGCATTGAAGGTTGTGCAGTGCATCTGGCAATGTACTCAGTTTGTGACAGTCACATATAGAGAGTGATCGGAGAGAAGGGCAGAAGGGCCATACATGCTCATGTGGCAAGATTGATTCCAAATCAGCACAATCCCGTATACTCAAATCCGTGAGACTCCTATTTTTTTGCAAAAAATGCTCTGGCAGACAAGCAAGTTCCGAAATTTCCGTAATCTGGAGGGACGTGAATGTGGTAAGCTCGCTAATAATCTTTTCAAATGCCAGGCCTCTGATTTTGTTAATGACTAATTTCTTAAGAGACGGAAAATGACATGGAGCACTTGTTAGCTTCTCGCATCCCCAAACTCTCAAATACTCAAGTCTAGGAAATATCATTCCTATTTTTGCTGTTGGTTCTGTCACGCCATTCCATTTTACTAGATTATGCATGCTCTCCAAAATTTTTTTTTCCAAAGCTGGGAACAACACGGTGCTGCCACTGCCACCTCTACTATTACTTGAACCCTCACCATTATAACTGCTGTAAAATTCAGTTCCTATGCATCTCACGTTATCCATTTCCCTTATTTCAAGAACTTTGAGACTGGGTAAATGTCCAAGTGTCGGAATTTTTTCACACTTCTTACAGCAGCTTAAGCAAATCTCCAACAGATGATTGAAAAGTAACAAGCCACCCCTAATATTATCACTCCCCAATAGCCACAAAGGGAACTTCTCACCATTGAAATGATTAATCTTTAAGCTTTTCAAATTTGGGTGAAGCTGAAGGCCTTCCAGTACATCCTCATCATTGTTGTTGCCTTCCCTTACACGCCCCCTACTCCAATGGAATCCCAATTTGTGTAATTTTGGTTTTTCCGCTAAATTTGCAGTTTTCGCTTCTTCTTTATCTCTCACGTGCTCTAGATTGTAGATACTTAATTCTCCTCCGAGTTGCCTTAAGCATCCCAATTCTTCAATTCGACCACCAATGTCTTGACCAATGTCAAGGAAAGACAATGTTTGAAGGCAAGTCAACTGCCCCATATTAGGCGGCAATTTCATTATGTTCCAATTACTAATGTCAATGTCAATATGTCTCAATTTAATCAAGTTTCGTAGATCTTTTGTAAGCTCTTTGAGAAAACGACAATTCCGAATTACAAGAGTTTGCAAGTTGTAGAGCATGGTAACAGAATTGGGTATTAATTTGATGTAGGTGTTCTTGATGTGTGAAGAAGCCTTAAATGTCTCAACTTACCAATGGACTCGGGTAACTCTTTTATACATGACCCACATAACGATAGACCACGTACGCATTTAAACTTTAATTACTTGTCACCAAGATCAACATGATTCAAAAAAACTGTGCGTAATCTACCCATGCCATCTTTAGATAATGGGATTGCATGTGTTGTATGGCCACCGGATATAAGAGATAGACGTCGAATATGAGACTCATCAATGCCATCCCACAAATTTCCCTCCAAATGCAAGGTTTCCCCTTTCGAAATTGAGATTGCAAGATCGTGCACAAGATCATGCATCTTGCACCTTATAACATCACCACACAAATCCTTTTCTGGATCTTGAAATAATGAATTTGCCAGTAAGAAATCAAAATAATTGTTACCAATATCCTCCATTATTGAAAAACTTGTTTCAGATGTTTGAAGGAATCCTTCAGCCATCCAAAGTTGAACTAATAGTTTCTTTTCAATAACAAAATCCTTGGGAAAAATTGAACAATATGCAAAACATTGTTTTAGAAAAGGTGTTGGAAGATGGTCAAAGCTTAACTTTAATATTGGAAGGACCCCATTATTTTTATTTATTGAATCCCAAGTATTACTATCTTGAATTGAAAACCATTCACTTTTATTCTTTTTAAATTGCATCATTCCTCCTAAAACACTTGCAACCAATGGATTCCCTCCTAATCTTTTAGCAATCTCTCTTCCAATAGCCTCCAAATCCAGAGGAATTCTTTCATTAGCAAATGCCTTTTTTTTTAAATAGTAACCAACATTCATCTTCTGATAGTTTTTCCAATTTATGTCTGGGACTTGTCTCCATGATTTGTGCCACATTGTCACTACGAGTAGTTACAATAATGTTATTTCCATGATTTTGATTAATTCCCAACAAACTTCTCCTTAAACTATCCCATTTCTCAGAATTTTCAATCCACACATCATCAAGTATGAGAAGATATCTTTTTCCCTTCAATTTCTTTTGAAGGTGGTAAAGTATAGCATTTTTATTTTCTAACCCAATAGAACAATTGTTAAGAACCTCAAGAATCTCTCTTAAAATCCTTTCAATGTCAAAATCTTCAGATACACATACCCACATCCTCACATCAAAATGTTTCTTTACTAGTTCATGACTGTAAACTAGTTTTGCTGTAGTTGTCTTTCCAAGACCTGCCATTCCCACAGTAGGAATGACAGAGATATCTTGTTGATTTTTTGCACCAACAAATTGACAATTTCTAAGACATCATCTCCTCGCCCTACAACTTCTGAACCATCAATAAAAGAGTCTGTCACAACTTCTGAACCATCAATAAAAGAGTCTGTCTTCCAATCCAGACTGATCTTGGGGATTGGGTTCAAAGACTCTTTAAGACCAAGGAAAGCTACATCGTTCAAAATTTTATCAAACAATTTGTTGATTTTTTTTATTTTGTTTCCCATCTTTAAGGGGGGTACAATGGGATTGGAGAGTGAAAAGAAGCTGTGTACCTTCATTTTGTTTTGAATCTCTACCTTTTGTCGACGAATCTTATAGTGAAACTCATCTAGCACATCATCAGCTTCATAAGCTACATCTTTAAGCTTCAGTAGCCAAATGCTCATAACAATATCATTTTTTTGTCTTTTCTCAGCATCACGTAGCAAAGCTTGAATCTTGGTTGATGAGTCTAGAAGCGTATTTAGCTCATCCTTGAAAACCTGCACAGATTCGATAAGCTCAACAGCTAGTGACATCACATTGGCTATTACTCCCTCAACAACACTGAGAACATATTCAGCCATATTTTCCTGGTTGTTTATCACAAGAGAAAGTGTTATGAAGAGGTTTGCAAAGTATAGAGTATGTTTCTGTGAGAAATAAACGACTATATATCTAAAGTGGTGGGGGGCTAGATAAACATCTGTATTACAATAATTTCTTTCTTAACTTTTGCTATAGTGATTATTAATTTTTGCTCTTCAAATATTAATTTGTCTTCACAATATTTGTGTCAACTGGCTAATGCAGTATTTGATTAATATGCCTTCAAATAATGTCGTAAAATTGAAGTTCCATTTTAAATTTTGATGGCTTGACTTGTATTGACTTTTAAAATTAATGAAGCAACCACGGTAATTGCCATGTATTGACGAATATATTCTGTAGAAATGTTCATGTGAAAAGTAAAGTTTGGAGGGCCGTTCCATGTCTTTTCCTTTTCTCTCTCTTAGAAAGAGTAGGACCAACACTTGCATAATGGAGACGGGTTTTCTTAGTTTTATAGATTATCAAAACAAGCACGTCCCCCAACCACTTTGCGCAAAGATGGGTTCATTTTTTTTCCCCTAAAGTAGGAGGGCCACCACTCACCAAAAGACTCCATTATTAGAACAAGTAGGACAACCACTCAACCGAAAGAAGCTTGAATTTTGGATTGGACCTGTCCGTATATCTTGGGGATTTGGGTTCGGGTGCGGTGACATAGCCATTTTTGAAAAAGTAGATTGCGGGTGCCTCAATATACGTTATTAATAAATTATTAAATATATTTTTATTTATAAATTATTAAATATATTTTCATATAAGGATCAACATACAAATAGTTTGACAAATATATAATAACTAAATAAGGAATTAACTCAAGTCTCAACATTACAGTTTATATAAAAAATTAAAAAAAAAAATATGAGCAATAAAGCATGTGAGAGTATAATGGAGGGTGAGAATGAAAGAAAGATACCTTTGCCCTTCCACCAGTGAGCTTGGGTCAATGAGCTTGAGACTGAGATTGAGACCGAGAGATGGAGAGATTGAGACCGAGAGATGTAGAGATTGCGACTGAGAGATGAAGAGCGAGCTTGGTCAGTGAGCAAAAAGAGAGATGAAGGGAATTTGAGTGAGTGAGTGTGAGAGCCGTGGGTTAGAGAGAGAGAGAGAGAGAGGGGAGACGGAGAATGAGAGAACGAGAGAAACAGAGAGTTTGAGATAAGGCCTTACACTGTGTTTGGTTAGGGTGAATTTAGGGAGTATGGAAAACATAAGGAGGAAAATAGGGTGGAAAACAGTGTTTTCTATTGTTTGGCAAAAGAAGGAAAATGGGGAGGAAGGAAAAACCAAGAGAAAATTTTCTCTCTCGGGCCCACAAAATTCATCCTCCCAAATCGGGAGGAAAATGTTGGAGAGAAAAGTGCTCTCATAGCACTTTTACGAAAATACCCCATTTTGGAATCAAGTAAAAAAAAAAGAGAGAGAGAGCGCTAGAGAAAAAAAAAAAAAAAAAAGAGAGAATGAGAGCTGCACCTGGAACGTTCTTGAATGAGGAAGACAAAGAAAATAAAAGAAGGGGGATAGAGATAAGGACAACGTGTGTGGAGGAGAAAAAGAAGAAAAAAAGAAAAGAAAAGAAAAACATATGGATGAAATGAAGGCTGAGAAAGGAGAAATAATATAATGAATAAAAAATCCTAATTGAGAAATGTTATCACAATATTTTCACAATAAATTTTAAGAAACAGATTGTTATTAGTTAATATTGGTGAGTAAAAAAATAATTTCAGTGGTGGGTTCAAATTAGAACTAGTAACAACTTTTCACATAAATTTTGTTATGAAAGTATTGTGAAAAATGTTGTGGACGTAATACTTCTCATTAAAAAATATAATTGTTGGTAAATTTTATATTATTTAATGAGTACAAATAAATCTATTTCTTACCTATTATGTAACAAGGGTATAATAGTCAATTTATATAAACTACATTTTCTATCCTCCCACTTTTCTTTTCAACCAAACAAAAGAGTTTTCCACCCTCTCACTTATCCATCCCTCCAACCAAACACACACGAGGGAAAACTAAATATTTTCTATCCTCCCACTGATTTTCCATCCTTCCACTTTTCCACTCCTCCAATCAAATAGACCCTTAAGGTCTTTTTCTTTAAACTAGCTTCAAAACGGTGAGTTTTGCCGAATTTTTTCACTTTTTTTTAACACGTATTTTCGTCCATTTCGGCCTGTATTGGTCTGTTTCGGCCCGAATTGGAAAGGAAAAAAAAAAGAAAAGAAAGAAAGACTCGCCACGCCCATTTTTCAAAATTTTCTGTGATCATGGGAACTTTTTGGATGCCATGCCCATGAACATTGGTGCTAACATGTTACATGCCTGGCCTTTTTGGGATTTTGAGAGCATTTCGGTTCTACTTTAATATTTATCTGTTTTCAAATTCACAAAAATAGAGTACACATTGACTAATAAATATTTTTTTTGAAGAGCCCAGGTCTTTTAGAAAATCAAACCATGTTTCTTTTATTCCTAGTAAAGATACATATATTTTTTTTAATAGCAAAACAAGTCCATTTATTTTCTGCTTTGTTTCCCTACTTGTAATTTATACAAGTCCCCAATTTGGTTTCCAAATCTATATTGGTATCAATTTAGTCTTTTAGTTTAAATTAAACAATATTCAACGTTATAGTTTCACATGTTTTTCAGTTTGATCCTTTGTTAGATTGCGGAGGATTCATTTAACCAATGTGTTATAATCTTAAGTGAAGCGTCTTTGTTGAAGTGGATTGTGAACTTTCCTAATTGATTGTTTATGGTTTCCTGGTATTGAATTTTGCAGGCATGGATGAAATCTTTAACCTCAAAACAGAGAAATTTTGTGAGTTTTCAACAAGTCATAAAGGACTTCTGCAATTCATTGTTTTTCCTGTTTGGGAATCTAGGGTGTATGTTTTGCCCTTATCAAGTGGCCATTTGAAGTATTTTTTTTTACCAATATCAATGGTGATCCTATGTGTAAGTAATCAAATCCAATAAAAAAAATGTTTGTCCATGGAAGAGCTAGTTGTTTTCATGGAGCAGCTTCAATCACTCTAATTTGGGCTTCAATCCCTATCCCTTTTCTACAAGTAAAATTCATAATCATCAATAAAAAAAGAAGTGGTACATGGAAGACATGCACATAGTTCTTCTTGCATTATGCAGCCCACATCTCAATAGTATATGACAAAGTGCTTCTTGCACGAAACCCTCAAAGCTAGATGATAGCCATACGAATAACAGAAAATGAGGAGTGTACAAAATATGTAAAATTAATTCACTGAGTTCAAAAACAATATGGTGAATTTTACTTTTGGATGATTTTGGTGGTTCTTTTTAACCAAAAATAAATAAATTATAAGCAAAGAGGTTTCAATAGATGAGACTAAGAGACTTTGAATTTTGCACGTGATCCATAGATTATCCCTCTATGCGATCATCTTCATTTTTTATTTTTATAATTCAATACTCGGAGGTGGGAGCAGTGGCGGAACCAGAAAGTTTTCTTTAGGGGGGCCACGATTAACCTAAGCTATATATATATATATATATATATCCATTATAAATTGTATCCAAGTATATCATTATCATTTATATGTAAAATGCTTTGAAGAATTCTTTTTATATTTTATGTTTTTATTTCAATTTTTTTTATATGTATAAAAGAAAACTATGTCATTGTATATTATGTGCTCTATGATTTATAAGTTACCCAAATAATAAATGAAACACAGTTTTTTTTTTTAACAATTTGTTGACAGCCAAAGATTGTAATCAAATCAATTATAATTTATAGATATGTGATTAAAATGATTGAAAATTACATAGAATAAGGAACAAAAAAGCATTACACTTGAAAAGATATTATTACATTCTACACACCATAAAATTAAAAAACACTAATGCTATTTATAACCTAATATGTATATATATATATATATATATATATATATATATATATATATTGTCACTCTTGACATATATTATGAGAGGATTACTACTTAATTATTTGTTTATTATGCTTACACTAGAAAGTATTTAGACATTTAATAACAAATTGGGGGGCCAAGTTGTATTTTCTCAAGGAGCTACTTGTAAATTTAATTACATCATACAGTAAAATATATAATTTTCAAAATGTTTGGGGGGGCCTTGGTCCCCTCTAGTCCCTTTGATCCTCCGCTACTAGGTGAGAGGATTTGAACTCTGAACGTTTCTATTGAAAACACTAGGAAATATCAATTGAATACTACAAGGCTCTTGGCAATATACAATCATCTTTAACATCTACAATATTTTAACTTGCTTTTGATTCTTTAAAAAAAAAAATGCATCTAATTTGCATGTAGCAGTCAATATTGAAGAGGTGATTACTAATGGTAACTAAAGGTTAACCATCAATTGCCTTTAGGTCTTAAGGACAGTTCGAGGGTTAGCTGAGATCTACTCAGACACCTATGATTAAACATTCTTAAATCATTTTCCCCAAGCCTTGAATATAAAACCAAATAGAGAACAATAAATTTAAAAATAAAGAATAGGGCCTCCATCATCTCACAAAAATATTAGCAACAAGCTTAATATTGGCTAGCAATCATTATGCTTCTGTTGGTTTTGAGTAGAATTTGAGTAACAATATAAGTACAACGCAAAGAGTTAGATCATTCTATTGCAATTGCACATAATAGGTAAAAAAAAAAAAAAAATTATAAGAGGTTTGCTAACAAGTGTAGACTGTAGAGTATGTTTCTGCTACATAAACATATGGCAATTTTTCCCTTCTTTAATCTGATATGGTGATTATTGATTCCTAAGCACAGTGCGCGCGGCAGCCATAATATGGAGTAAACAAAAGTTTAATTAACTGAAGTTGAATTCAATTTTGATGGCTGGACTGGCATTGAATTCTTTAATTACAATAAGTCTGTAGCATTAAATTAACTATAAAAACTTGGTATTTTCGTAGAATTGTGCATCTGAAATGGGCTTATCCATATTTTTTCCTTGTTATTCTTCTTTCCATTTCTCGACTATTGGTACAAATAGGACCAACATTTTGTTTATTTATTCATTTCTCAACGGAAAGACTCATCATTCAGAAACTTCAGGGAATCTGTGGTGAAGTATGACTTTTAAATATGAGTTTTAAATTGGACGTGTTTAGATATGAAATTAATATGAGTTGCTATCCCTGTACCGAAGAATATCGTATATTCCGTTCCCAATCTGAAATTTGAAAATTTCTTTTTTCTACTTTGTAAATTGTGATATTCTCTTTGTATTATATTTTTAAGTTGTACTACACTCATATTTCTTATACAGCACTCCTATATTTATCTATTTAAAAGCAATCCATTATACAGAGTTTAACACATCAACATACAGAGAATTGATTCTCAATCTTAACAATAGTAATCAAATTTGCATGAAATTTCCAAAACATTAATCTCCAAATTTTCCTAATTAATCCCCACCCAGTCATACTTTTATATGTTTGGACCCCAAATATTTTTTCTGGTGTGCATACGTGAGGCATGTCAATAAACATTGATCAAGATCCGCTAGAAAACAACTTTGGATTCAATGAAGCTTTGAATTATAAGAAAGACCATGAGTTGTGTTAAGTTCCAAAATGTTCAATATACAAATTGCATATAATTGATCGTATTTTTTACAATCTATATATATATATATATATATATATATATATATATATATGTAAAACCGAAACCTCTAAAACTCTCACAATTTTCTACGTTATCATTTTAATTTATAAAAAAGTTTTAATTTTAAAATGGCTTTTAAGCACATTTTTTGTCTCATTTATAACATGCATATTTGAGCCAAAAATCAACATATCATCCACATAGGGGCTAATAATAACATGTAAATTATTCCAAGATTTAGAATAAATACATTTATCACATTCATTTGATTTATAACCGTTCTCAACCATGTAGGAATCAAACTTTTCATGCCACTGTTTAGGTTCTTGTTTTAAGCCATATAGGGATTTATTTAGCTTACATACCTTGCTATCTTGTCCAGACTCTACAAAGTCTTCGGGTTGATCCATATAAATCTCTTTCTCTAGGTCCCCATTTAGAAAAACAATTTTTACATCCATTTGAAGAATTTTCAAATAAAAAATTGTAGTAATAACAATTAACAATCTAATAGATGTAATTGTTGTTACTAGAGAAAAAGTAACAAAGAAATCAAAATCAACTTCTTGTTTAAAGCCTTTTGCAACAAGACCAACTTTAAACTTATCTATTGATCCATCCATTTCTAAGGACCCATTTACAACCTATGGTCTACAAACCAAGTGGAAGATCTACTAATTTCCAAGTTCTATTAGGAATTAGAGATTTCATCTCATTATTTACAGCCTTTTTCCAAAATATAGCATTAGGTGATGTTAAAACTTCTTTTAAATTTTGGGGATTTTACTCAATGTTAAAAACACAATAATCAGGACCAAAATCCTTTTCAACTCTAGCTCTTTTACTCCTTCTAGGTTCCATTTCAAAATTTTCTTGGTTGTGTAAATGAGAAGTAGAAGAATTAGGTTGTGACAAAATATTTTCTTCACCCTCCACTATTTTTCAATTCAAAAGGAATTTTTTTTAATGAAAAATTGCATCACTAGATTCAAAATTTTTTTTTTTCAAGATCAAAAAATCTATAGGCTGTACTATTAATCGCATAACCAAGAAAAACACAAGTTGTAGCTCTTATACCTGATTGAGGTATTTTAGGGTCAATAAGCCCTACATAAGCAAGACAACCCCATACTTTCAAATATCCCAAATTTGGCTTATATCATTTCCACATCTCAAAATGTGTGGTATGTGACTTTTTATGTGGCACCCTATTCAAAACATGACATGCTATTAAAATAGCTTCACTCCAAAAGTGTAAAGGTGTACTAGATTCAATCAACATGGCATTTGTTAATTCAATTATAGTTCTATTTTTTCTTTCAGCTACACCGTTAGAAGTAGGTGAATATGGTGTAGCAGTTTCATGTATATTTCCTAAAGACTGAACGAATGAGTTGAATGTACTTGATTCATACTCACGGCCTCTATCACTTCTTATTCTTTTTATTTTTCTACCCAATTGATTTTCAATTTCTTTTAAAAAATCTTGAAATTTTTCAAAAGCATCACTTTTATTTTTCAACAAATAAACGGTTGTATATTTTGAGAAATCATCAATAAAAGTGATAATATATCTATTTCCTCCCCGAGTTAAAATTCCATCAAATTCACATAATATAGGAGTGAATTAACTCAATCAATTCGGTATTTCTTACAACACTTTTATGAGGCCTTTTTGTAATCTTAGCTTGACTACAAGTTTCGCATTTTTTAAAATATTTTGACAATCTTGAAATTAATCCTAAACTACTCATGATTTCCACATATCTATTATTTATATGACACAAACGAGCATGCCAAAAATAATAGAAGAAAACATATAAACTGAACTGGTAGATGCTTTATTATTCTCAATATTTAACTTAAACATTCCATCACAAGCATAACCCTTGCCCACAAATAATCTCTTTTTAGTGATTACATAATTATCAAATTCCATAGTTTGCTTGAAGCTAGGCTTGTTAAGCAAAAAGCTTGACATCAAATTTTTCCTCATGGACGAAGTGTGAAGTACATCTTTCAATGTTATCACACATCTAGAAATGAATTTCAAATCGATCTCACCACTCCAAGAATCTTGGTTTTGCTAGAGTCACCAAGCATAATTGTTTTTTTTCTTCAAAGGGAGTGTATAACTTGAATCAATCTTTGTCATAGTAGACATGCCTATTAGCACCAGAATCTGCCCACCACCCTTTAACATATTGCACCATATTGATATTTGTAATTATAGCTACTATAGGCTCCTCAGTTACGTTAGCCTATGGAACAGATTCACGTTTCCGATATTTGCAAAATCAAGCAATATGCCCACTCTTGCCACAGACAAAACAAGATCTATTAAGTTGATCTTGTGAAAGGGGGTCTTTGGTTCTTATTGTTATTTTTATTCAGATTTCCCCTTCCTTGAGGTCTATTATCATTTTTGAAAACTCTCTTTTTAGGCTTCAATTGACCATTTCTAGGAAAATGATTTTCGGACATATTATTATTGGTTGAAATAAGGTTTACCTTTGTGGTGGAATTACCATTACTCTCTTGTGTCATGAGTGCATCTTGTCCTTTAGCCTCCCCCTCCACACAGATGATTGTGATCAAAGTATCCAAGGATGTCTCTTTTTGTATGTGCCGCAAAGTTTTTTGGAACTCCATCCAAGATTGTGGTAGTTTTTCAACTATGCAAGCTATCACCAGATTATCTCCAATCAATATGCCTTTGGATTTCAATTTTGCCACAATCATTTTGAAGTCTTGGGCTTGATCCATTATGATTTTCCATCCACCATTTGGTAACGGAAAAATCTATTAGCAACATACTTCTTTGCACCAACCTCCTCAGTATCATACTTGCTTTGTAAAGCTTTCCATATTTTCTTGACAAAATTATAAGTTGTACCATAATATTCATAAAAATGATCGACAAGATAATTCAAAAGATAAGAGCAACAACTGTATTAATCTATTTTCTCTTGATGGAGACAAAATTCTTTCTCACTCATCTTATCGGCAAAAACCTTTGAAGGATTCTTGTCAGTGAGGATGTAGGCGACTTCGAGAAAACTCAAATAGAAGAGGTCATTTCCTTTCCACCTCTTGAAGTGGGCTCCCTTAAAGCAAAAGGGCTTGTTTAGATCTCTAATAGTCGCATTTGGCTTCTCTTGTGTAGGCTCCATGTGATGAATCTCCTCAAAATTGTTGGTGCAAACACAATAATAATGGAAATAACACAAAGAGAAACTAAATAATGTGTTTGAATATTATTAATTTGAGATTAGAAAAATACACAACACTATTTGGACTGATGCCCGACACTTGCTCTTTTTAAGGAGATTCAAGCCCTTGGTTGGCTAAACTTTGTAACTGGTGCAGACCTTCTTTGACTTGTCTCTTCTTGGATCTCACGAATTTACTACTAATTTTCATTTTTGATACCTCCTCCTTGTGTACGTATCTAGCCCAATATCTGAATCAATACGTATTAGGCGACTTTGAGAAGACTCAAATAGAAGAGGACTTTTCCTTTCCACCTCTTGAAGTGGGCTCCCTTAAAGCAAAATGGCTTATTTAGATCTCTAATTGTCGCATTAGGCTTCTCTTGTGTAGGCTTTATGTGATGAATCTTCTCAAAATTGTTTGTGTAAACACAATAATAATGGAAATAACACAAAGAAAAACTAAATAATGCGTCTGAATATTATTAATTTGAGATTAGAAAAATACACAACACTATTTGGACTAAAGCCTGACACTTGTTCTCTTTAAGGAGATTCAAGCCTTTAATTGGCTAAACTTTGTAACTGGTGCAGACATTCTCTGACTTGTTTCTCCTTAGGTCTCACGAATTTACTACCTATTTTCATTTTTGACACCTCCTCCCTTTACCTCCTCTTTGTGCACGTATCTAATCCAATATCTGAATCAATATGTATTAGCTCATTAATCACCACAATTAAAAGGAATAAAATAATCTCTCTCCTTCTCAATGTGATATTAAACATTTTTATTAACTTCTCATCTTTTATATTAACTCCCCATCTTTACATTTATGTTGTAATAAAAATCAATTTTAATTATATAATATTAAAATGCTTCAAAATTATCTGTTACTTATTCATGACCCAACACTCGCAATTTGCCAGACAATTGTGGTAAAAGTATTGTTATATGTGGTCCTAAAATTTTTGATAATGTAATCGTACACGAGAGAGAGAGAGAGAGAGAGAGAGAGAGAATATCATAGGCCGTTCATTGAAAAACAGTGCAACGTGCGTCGGACCTGCAGGTTTTGTTTTTTTGGTAGACTTGCTTGTTGACTCTATAATGCGTGGAACTTTCTTCCTTTCAAACAGCTAGACTCACTAGCATCACGCACTATAGAGCTGTACCACAGTGCTTCAAAGGAGGAGAACCAGAAAGCCCAGCAGACTCACAGGTAATCTTAAATTTGCTATTATTCACATGCCATGCATACATCAACAAAAGTCACTACCGTTTATACTTGTGTTCTCAGGACACGAATATCTTGCATTATTTACTTTTACTTTACAGGAAAGTTCAACATTTGGCTTGGAGCTTAATTTTGGAGGATTGTTACACACTAGTGTTGTAGCAAGATGTTTCATTTTTTTTGCTTTTAGATAATCAGTAAAGCTATTTTACTTCAAGATTTTGTCATTTTGAGATGGCTTCATGAAATTAGTCCATCATATATAATAACTTTGGTTCGAAACTTCTTCTCTGGAAAAAGAACTTCTTAATGGTTGATCTCAAATCATTTTTTTTTTTTTGGTTTGTCTGGCTACAGTCAAGGTTGATTACAACCAAAATTTCAGTGACAATAGTTGTCGATGATGCTAGCGGATTTAAGATTTTATTTACAAATTTTGTTCTTCAAACTAATGTTTGCTATCAATTTGGTCAACTTTGTTCCTGATGTTCGTATTTGTTGCCACTTTTCTGTCCAAATCTATCAATCTTTCTGGACTAAATGTTAGATGACAAGAGTTGAATGTTTCAGAGAAATATTTCAGGAGATAAGATTGCTTACCGGAGGGGATAGGAGCGGCACCCGTGGCCTAAAGTTGGGCCAAGGTCCAGAGATCTCATTTTTGGGCCTAGGCTTGTAGCCTTACATGTACTGCGACCAGTACGGTGCTGAGCTTTGGGGCCAAGCACCGTCACCACCTTAACCCGACAGAGTTGAGGTGGACTGACCGTCTCTCCTTGGGTTTGGCTAAAGTGACGATTGTTCTTCCTGTCAAAAATTCCCATAAGAGAAGTCAACATGTTCTGGATATCTGGTCACCGGTAATTAAATCAGGGCTTAAAATTAAACCGCCCAACCCAGTCGACCGAACCAATAAAGTGCGGTCAGTTACTATCAGTTCGACAAAATGGGCAGTCAAGTGAGCGAAAGTTTTTCTATTTTAAGGAAAAAAAAAAAAAAACATAAACAAAAAACTTTGGCACAATATTGAGGAAATTTGCAATTTAACTAGATTCTTGAAACATTTTAGTTAGTAATTAAGAATGCTTTTGAAACTGTTTTGTAAATTAGCATCTCGAGTCTCAAGAACTCAAATTTGGTGACAAAACTCAAGCTTTTAAGACTCGAGTTCCAGTGTTGGCGTAGAACAATTTTTCCATGTAAAACTCGAGTCGGAGAGACTCGAGTTCCATAAAAGTAGATTTGAAGAAGAAGAAGAAGAAGAATAAGAGAAGAAGATCCAGATTTAAAGAAGATCAAAAGAAGAAGAAGAATAAGAGAAGAAGATCCAGATTTAAAGAAGATCAAAAGAAGAAGAAGAAGATTTGGAGAATAAACCCGAATCTAAAGAAGAAGATCTAGAGAAGATGAAGAAGATTTGGAGACGAAGAATGCAAGAGATGGAGAACTCTGGAGAAGAAGAAGAACCTGAACTTGAAGAAGATGGAGAGCGCAGGAACTTGAGCCTTAAAGACTTGGTTCCACGAGGATTTTTTATTCCACATCAACTTATCACCACTTGCAACTCGATTCTTAGAGACTCAAGTTCTACATTGAACTCGAGTTTTAGAGTCTCAAAATGCTAGTTTGCTAAATATTTTTGCAAACTTGACAACTAACTAAAATGTTCCAAAAAAAGAAGAAGCTAAATGTAAAAAAAATCCCACAATATTTCCCTAACAATTTTATGACAAAAAGTTGGTTGTAAGGAAAGTAAAAAAATATGTGACAAGTTATAATTTGTGGAGAATAAAATAGAACAAAAAAAGTGAGAAAATAATTTGCATTCCTCATCGAACTCACCATTAGGGCTGTCCACCCACTCCTGCTCCCCCCCCCCCCCCCCCCAAGAATTGACTGCAATCGAACCGACTTCTCTGGTGGTCGACCACCTGACCTCAGAAATAGACGCCAACAAGTTGGTTGGCGGTTTAATTGCCTAAAAGTAGAGGGTGTTCAATTTCGATTTGCCCATCGGTCAAAGTATTCAAGAACCACGCAACCCAACATGCTTGGATCGAGTGAGAGGTTTACCCCTATTCTAAGCTCAATTGACCCGTGCTCACCCCTAAAGCAACCTATACTTAGTTGGCAAATCAAGGAAGGCTATATGAGTTACAACCTTTGCATTGCAACTCCTTAGGGAACGACAATACTAAGGGGGTGTTTGGATTTCTTGTTTCGATAACTCATAACTCTGTTTTCATCACTCATAACTCAAAAATGGTGGGATCCATAGTTGAGAAATCCGTTTGGTTTTTGTTTTTAGTTGTTTCCAGCACTCAATTCTCTGATTTTTGAGTGATGAGTTATGAAAACTGAAAATACATTTTAGGTGTTTTCAGATTCCATAACTCTGTTTTTAATGACATTTCTGTAATTAAAACTACATAGTGGGTTCTATGGTCAAAGTCAGCCACAATTTTTGACCTTTTTTTTTTTTTTTTTTTTTTTCACTGGGTTTGGTGTCTTGATCTTTTTTTTTTTTTTTTTTTTTTCTTTTTCCTTTCACACTAGGTGGCTTCTTCTTCTTCCTTTTTTTCTTTTCCCTTTCATGCTGCGTGCCTGTGTCTTGGTCTTCTTCATTAAGGTTTTTTTTTTTTTTTTTTCATTGGGTTCGATGAGTTTGGGTTTCTGGTTTTTTTTTTTCTTCTTCTTTCACTGGGTTCAGGTTTCTGAGTTTTTTTTTTCTTCATCTTCTTTCACTGGGTTTAGGTTTCTAGGTTTTTTTTTTTCACTGGTATTCGCTTTCTGGGTTTTTTTTTTTCTTCTTCTTTCATTGGGTTCGAGTTTTTGGGGTTTTTTTCTTCTTCTTCTTCTTCTTCTTCTTCTTTCGTTGGGTTCGGTGAGTTTGGTGTTTTTTTTTTTTTTTTTTTTTCACTAGATTTAGTGAGTTTGGGTACTGGGGGTTGAAGGAAAAGAAAAAGAGAAAGAAAAAAAGTAAAAGCTGCACCAAGTTATAGGTATGGGGCCCACAAATAGTTGAAAAATTTGAGTGATGGTGTCAAACAGACTTCTGTAGGGATCGGAGTTGGGGTATTTTAAGTGATGAGTGATGAAAATTGAGTGAGGAGTGATGGAAAAAAAAAAAAAAGAATCCAAACAGGGCCTAACTTATCCCCTTATTCGGTTGACTGGATAGTTTACTAAAAGAAATTCTCCATTCCATGGCGAACACCTCACAAAACCACCCAATGAAATCTATAAATTACCACCCCGTTATCAAAGTAATCAAGGGAAAAAGATAGATCAAGAGAAGAAGTATAGTAAACGACAGTAGTATAGTGTTAAGTCTCTAAACTATGGGTCGTTTGTATTGTATTTAAGTAAGATTAAATCAACATGTGTTGTGCACGTGTGCATTGTGTAACCAACTCAGAATAAGCGGGAAAGTTAGTTAGTTTGTTAGCTTAATTTTCGCTTAGTCTGTTTTGATTAGTTTTGATCCCCTATTTGTATATATATGATGCAAAGAACTACAAGAAAGGTAAAGAGAGGCCAGTGTAATCATTGTGGTTTGCTGGTCCCACTGTGGACAAGTGCTACAAGATCTGACATAAAGTCCAGGCCAAGAAATGCCACGGCTAACCAAGTATCAAGCCTACATCTGAGATCAGATTCCACTTCTGGTTCAAATCAGAATCAATTTGCAAATTAGTTTCCTCAATTTCCATTCACACTAGAACATTGTCGAAAGCTTCTTGCTATGATTGGAGGTCATGATCCTCAATCAACTCCCATAGTTATGGCTGACAATGTTTCCTTTCCTTCACATCAGCCTACTCCTATGGCAAATAATCATTTTATGTCCCAAACCTCTTTTGATCTTAAAAATTTCATCTTTGCTGCTAAAGTTGTGAATAGAACAACTTTTGGATGTTAAACTAGGGTTTTAGACACAAGTGCAAGTGATTATATTGTATGTTCTGTGACTTTACAACATTCCGTTACCTCTATTACTCATTGTTTTGTTGAATTACCTAATGGAGAATCAACTCAATTCACACACATAGGCTCAGTTCATCTTTCTACCCATTTGACTCTAGAACATGTATTATGTGTTCCTTCTTTCTCCTTTAACTTGTTATATGTTAGCAAGCTTACTCAAAGACTACCATATTGCCGTCTATTATTGTACCAATTTTGTCTTCTTCATGACCTTACTTGTTGGAGGACGATTGGAGTGGGTGAAGTTGACAATGGTTTATACTTGCTGCAGAATTCCACCTCTAAGACATCAAGCTTTCCTTCTTCCCTCTCTGAATGTCTTTCCACTCACAAGCATATCAACTCTGTTCACTCTACTACTATTTCTTCCAACCCAAACATGTCCACTATTTGGCATTTTAGATTAGATCACCCTTCTTTCAATAAATTGTTACATTAAAAAGATGTATTGTCATCTTTTTTTGGTGTATGTACTGATGTTTGTACTGTTTGCCCTTTGGCAAAATAGAAAAAATTGTCTTTCCCTTTTAATAACAATCATTGTTCTATTCCTTTTGCTTTAATACATGTGGATGTTTGGGGTCCTTATTCTATATCTACACATGATGGATTTAAGTATTTCCTAACCATTGTTGATGATGCTACTAGGTCCACTTGGGCTTTTCTAATGAAAACCAAATCTGAAGTTAGACCCCTTATCATGTCATCTTAGAACATGATTCAAACTCAATTTGAAGTTGGAATCAAAGCAATCTGATTAGATAATGCCCCAAAAGTTTCCATGATTGATTTCTTTAGTGCTCATGGAATCATACATCAAAAGAGATGTGCTTATACTCCATAACAAAATTCAATAGTGGAGAGAAAGCATCAGGTTTTTTTAAATGTTGCCAGAGCACCAAAGATTCAATGCATCAGGTTTTTTTAAATGTTGCCAGAGCACCAAAGATTCAATGCATCAGGTTTTTTTAAATGTTGCCAAAGCACCAAAGATTCAATCACATATTCCTTTACCTTATTGGGGTGACTGCATTCTTACTCTAGTTCACCTCATCAATAGATTACCTTCACCTTTACTAAAACACAATACTCCTTATTGAATTGTTTTAATAAAACCCCCCTTGTTATTCTCAATTAAGGGTCTTTGGTTGTCTGTGTTTCATTTCCACAATTACTGTTCATAGAACAAAATTTTCCCCTAGAGCTAGTCCTTGCATCTTCCTAGGTTATCCTTTCTACATGAAAGGCTACAAAGTTCTGGATTTACACACTAGAAAAATTTTCATTTCTAGAAATGTCAATTTCCATGAATCAATTTTTCCATTTTCCCCTCATTTAAAAAAAAAAATTCGCCTCGTGCATCCATACCTTTACCCACCGATATTCCCATTTCCACAAATACTAATCCAGTTCTAGATGCTTACATTAGTCCTATTAATCACTCTAATCACCTATTTATGTAAAAGCTAGTGAATCTCTAATAGGTGCACCTCTAGCTGAGTCTATAGAACATATAGAGCCTATAGATTATCCTATAGTTAAACCTATACCTAAGCCACAAGCTGAACCTATAGCTGCACCTACTAGGAGATCTTCAAGACACATTCACAAACCTTCTTACCTTCAATCATATCACAGCAATCAAGTATCCATTGATTCACCTACCTTATCATTCTCCACTCTCAAGGTACACATTACCCCTTATCCTCTTTTCTATTATATGAACATCTTTCCAATATTCACAAACATTTTTGCAATATGATTTCTTCCACGATTGAACCTGAGAACTACCAACAAGTTGTTCAAGATCCTAAGTGGAGGGGGGCTATGACTATTGAGATTGCTGCCTTAGAAGCCAACAACACTTGGTCCCTCACTTCTCTTCCCCTTCATAAGAAACCTATTAGCTGTAAGTGGATTTACAAGATGAAATTCAAGTCAGATGGTTCTGTTGAGAGGTTTAAAGCTCGTTTGGTTGCTAAGGGCTTCACTTAGAAGGAAGGTCTTGTTTTTTGTTGCTGTGAAAGGATGGTGTCTTAGTCAATTGGATGTCAACAATGCCTTCTTACATGGTGATCTCAAAGAATAATTGTACATGTTGCTTCCACCCAGATTTCACAGCAAGGTGGAGTTAGTTTGCAAGCTCAACAAGTTACTTTATGACTTGAAACAAGTTTCAAGACAATGGGTTTCAAAATTTTCCACTAACTTGGTACATTTGGGTTTCAAGCAGTTCAAAGCTGACTACTTTCTATTTTCCAAGAAAACTTCCAATTCATTCATTGCTCTCCTAGTTTATGTAGTTGATATCCTCATAGCAAGTGACAATAAAGAGGTTGTTGAAGAACTAAAGGTTCTATTAGATTAGCAATTCAAACTAAAAGACCTTGGTAATTTGAAGCTTTTCTTGGGTCTTGAAGTGGCTAGATTAGTGGAGGGCATCAATTTCTATCATAAAAAGTGCACCTTAGAAGTCTTGACTCTTGAATGATGCAAGAATGCTTGGGTGTAAACCAGTAACGACACCAATGGAGCAGAACCTGAAGCTTAGTAAGTATGATGGTGAAGAACTAAAAGATCCAATCTCATATAAAAGGCTGATTGGGAGGCTTCTCTACTCAACTATCACTAGGCCAGACATCACTTTTTCTGTACATAGGTTAAGTCGATTCAAGGCACATCCTATAAAGCCCCATCTGCTTGCAACAAATAGAGTCTTGTAGTATCTTAAAGCCATTCTAGGACATGGACTAATCTTTTTAAGCAAGTCTAAGCTTCATATAAAAGCATTTGCAGATGTAGATTGGGCTTCATGCCCTGACACAAGAAGGTCTATTACTGGGTTCTATGTGTTCATTGGGGATTTTTTTAGTTTCATGGAAGTCCAAGAAAATTGTATCCTAATCTTCAGCAAAGTCTAAATACAGATTAATGCCTATTATAGTGTGTGAGATAGTGTGAATTCTTTTTTTTTTATTAGGGATATTTAGGTTGAACATTCACAAACAACTCTCTTATTTAGTGATGGTCAAGCTGCTCTTCACATAGGTGCCAATTTTGTGTTTCATGTGAGAACAAAACACATAGAAATTGATTGCCATGTTGTTAAAGATAAGGCATTGGAGGGAGTAATACGATTGTTGCATATAAGGACTCATTCACAGCTTGCAGACTTGTTAACCAAAGCATTGAGTGTTCATCAATTTCATATGCTGCTGTCCAATATGAATTTGGTTAATATTCATACCCCTTTTCATTTTTAAGGGGGAGTATCAAAGCAATCAAGGGAAGCAAATAGATCATGAAAAGAAGAAATATAGTAAACGACAATATTATAATTGATGATTTAATGCCAGAAAAGCCCATTTATTACAAAGAAAATTTCAAACTTTTTTAAACTTGGTCCAATTTTATTATTGGATCTTGCACATGTATTCACATGAAATTTTAAAATTTGATCCAATCATATTGTAAGGGTCATATTTTTATGTAATTGACATATTCTTCAACAAAACGCACTTTATGTGTCATTGAGTCTTAGTTTCTATTGTTGTCAAGAAGACCTTGAAATTGTAAACAAGTGATATGTTTGAAGACACAAGAATGCTCAAGAAAAAATTGCGTCTGTAGGTCTCATTACCTGTTGATCTATCGAAATTTAATGAACCTTTATACCCACCATGACACCTCTCGATCTATTGAGTTTCGGGAAAATTGAATTTAAAATTCTGTTTTTGGCCCATGGTGACTTGGCTTTCTAGGAATTTGGGCACTAGGGTTCCAGAGCATATAAAAGACATATTTTATAGCCGTCATAACAGAGAGTTAAATGCATAAAAAGAAATGTTGCGACATTTATGCACCTAGGATTTTATGCCAAGCTACTTCCAGTTCATCCAAGCATGGATTGAAGAACTCTACAAAGTTTTAACAATAAAAAAGGTTGATGTGGAGTTAGTCACGGATTGAGAGATTCGTGCAATTCAGAAATCTTCTACAAGATCAAGTCCAATTGGGGATTGGAGTTGAGATTGGTATAACTCAGTAGGTTCTACTATAGGTAGGTACTTTGGGATATGCCTATAGAGTAAGATTCCTTGTACTTGTAACCTTTTTTCTTGATTAGTGGATTCTTTGGGAGTGGTGATTTGAAATTCAACTTGTGGGATTACGCTTGCGAGGGTTTTCCCCATCGTGATCAAATTGCCGTGTCAAACTTATTTTCTACTTCACTCTAATTTAGTTTAGTGATTTGATCGTGTCTTAATATGATTTGCATGTAATTTGATTAATTAATCAACTTGGGTAAATCTATAACCCAACATTTAGTACTTACATGAATGGTTTTTTCTTATAATTCAGATTGGTCTTGAGTACTCACATGTACAGACGTGCATTTGTGTGTCATTTATTATCCTCCTAAACTCAAATTCTAGCTTCGCGGCAATTGGGGATAACAGACCACACAGCTAACAACCAAAACAAAGGTTAGTAAGAAGTCAACTCCAAGAGTTTTTAGTTTTCTTTCCCTTTTTCTTTTTCACATTGGATTAGTTTCTTGCTAGATAAATGTTAAGTGTGCAACCCAAGGACATTTAATACGAGGCTATATGATCTGCTCTATCTCATACATTAAAAAATTTGTTAAAATAATCATAGAAGTGCTACGTTTACAACATTTTTTCAAAATGTTATAAGTGATAAATTGTTACTAGTTCTAATTTAAACTCACAAATGAAATTACTTTTTTGGCCACTAGTAACAGCTAGTAACAATTTGTCATTTAGGATTTGTTATGAAAATGTTGTGGATATAACATTTCTCTGTAACCATATTATAAGACTAGTGCTTAAGACATCAATATGGATCAGACGAAAGTCTTGAGTGGTATTTTGACTTTTGAAATTTTTTTTTTTTTAAATCATAAAAAGACTTATTCTTGTGCGTGCGCGCGCGCGCGCACACACACACACACACAAAAAAAAAAAAAAAAAAAAAATCTCTTATAGAGAAATACAATATAACGAATATGCTAATCTTTTGATGGATTTTTTTGCATTAAAATATTATACAGAGCTCACTTGAATGCTATTTTTATCAAATTGGTCTCAAGTGCTCGCATGTGTGTGTCATTTATTTTCCTCCAAGACTCAAATCCTAGCTCTGCCACAATTGGGGATAACAGACCACACAAGTAACAACCAAGCCAAAGAAGGTTAGTAAGAAGTCTTTCTAATTTTCTTTCCCCATTTTTTCCACCTTGGATTAATTTCTTGCTAGATAAATGTTGAGTCTATAACCCAATGACATTTCATACGAGGCTATATGATCTGCTCCATCGCATACATTAAAAATTCTGTTGAAATAACCATATCATAAGACTAGTGTTTAAGACATCAATATGGATAAGGTGAAAGTCTTGTGTTCTACTCTTGCTAATCTCTCAAGAGATACTTAAAGACTTGTCAAATTATAAAGGAAAGAATTTTTTTTTAAAAGGAAAAAACACAATCTTTTTTTTTAATCTGAATAAGTGTAACATTGGTATTAATGAGAACGCAAAAGGACAGTGTGGGAGAAAGATGCCCCCTTCTCTATTAGTAGGATTTAGTATAGAACCTCGGATGATGGAAATGGAGCGTCTTCCTCTCGAATTACAAAAAACTTCCCAATTTGCTATCTCATGGGCAAGAAAAGAAGTAAAATATCTACGATAATAGCTGCTGTAGACCAGTTGGGAACCACAGTAGAACAGTTAATGGGTTCAATTACCTTTAGAGCATCCACTTCTAGAATAATAGCTGAAAAACCTTCTTCTTTTCCCATTTTAATGGCTAACAGAGTTGCATGTGCTTCAAGCCCACAAACAATCCCCCCTTCCATAATCTTAGTGCATGCTGCAATCAATTCTCTTGTGATCCCTATATATAGCAGCTAGGATAACTGAGAAACTTCTCATAGTTGAGTAATGCTAGGACCACAACTTTTGCCTCAAATTTTGTCACAACTTGCTCACATGGCAAGTCATGAGTGGTGGAGTTGTGGACCCACCACTTTTACATCACCACTCACAACTTGCCACGTGAGCAAGTTGTGGCAAAAGTTGTGGTCCTAACCTCACAGCTGCATCAAAGTTTATCTTTACTATACCCGTGGGGAGGCAGGTTCCACACTTCCTTGATGAGAGTTACGCTCTTTTGCCCCCGTATCATTTTGTGAATTGTAGAATGCTTTGATATTTCTTGCCACAATAATAGTATCAACTGTGTGTGGATCAAACAGAAACCTATTACTAGCCATAGCTTATCACAAAAATAAATGCACAACAAAGCAAGAAATTCTGTTCATCTTCTCTAGGAATCTTAACACTATTGTTTGTATTGAGAATTAAGCCAATCCCACTACTCATGGATTGTAATCCAAGCTCTTGGATATTGATTGGCCAATCATACAAATACCACACGATTTAAGCAACAGAAAATAAATTAAAAGATGCTCAGCAGTTTCCAAGTTCCTTGACATAGCAAACATGAAAATCCTCAATTCAAATCTGTTCTTGAGCACCTCCTGAGTTGGGATCACATTCCATGCAATTTTCCAAAGGAATATTTCAAAACTGTTCATGGATCTTGAGTTCCACAACTGATTCAAATCTGCTCTTCTAAGAGGACGTGCAGAGTTGAAACGGGAGATTTGGTCAGATCTAATTGCTATTTAGTTATGTATTACCCATTGGCGTTCCATGTCCAGAAGAATTTCTCCTATTTTGGCTCAAAAGGTATATGGATCTTCAGTAGTTGGGCTGCAGAATTTCTACCGAAGTATCAGCCACTTTAGCTCTATCCCAACAATTGGTGGAGGGGATCTTGGGCAAGGGCTTATAGTTTGGGAGGGTGGGGACCTACGGGTCCTCCAAAACATTACCACAATAACCCCTATTTACCCTGAAACAAGCCCTTTGTGTAGGAAGTCCCGACCTAAAAATATTACTTTCCATAGCCATGCAGATTGTTTTAAAGATTTTGCTCATAGAAAAGAGGAACCTCATTTAAGTAATTTGCATTCAGAGTTTTCACACATCGTCTGTCTTCATTTGTTAGAACTTTCCAACCCAGCTTGGAGATCAAAGCTTTGTTGAAATCTTTTATTCTTCTCAGCCCCAAACTTTCCACTTCTTTTGGTTGACAAATAGATTCTCATGATTTCAGGTATAATTTCTGTTTCTCATCCGATTTCCCCCACTAAAAAATACGCGAAGTTTTATCTATTTTTGAACAGAAGTAGCTACTGACCTTATTAGTCAAAACCTGGCAGCTTGAGATATAACTTTTAATTTCCATCACTGTACTCTTTTCTTTATATTTTCAACTACCTTATCTAAAGACTTGCTTCTTGACATCTTAGAGCACATAGGTAAGCCCACGTACTTGAATGGAGAAGTACACTCTCTAGATTTAAGATTCTGCCAAGCTTAATTTTTTTGTTCAGCTATTGACATTTTTGCTCAGCAGCAGGAAGATTTAGAACCATTAATGATTTTACCAGACCACTTCTGATATTTAGCCAAACATCTCAACACTTCTTCCGCATGTGGTACCTCAGCCTTTGCAAAAATCAGTATATCATCTGCGAATAGCAAGTGGATTACACTTGGGCTTGTATGTGACAACAGTGTAACCTTCTATCCTGCCTTGGTTCTTGGCCTGAAGCAAAAGTTTAGAGAAAAGTTCTGATCCAAAAATAAAAAGGAATGGGGATAGCAGATCCCCTTGCTGTACCCTTTTGAAGATTTGAAAAAATCCAACATAGAGCCATGACTAGGATTTAGAAGACGGCTAGATATACATTCTTCAATTAGCTGGATCCAGTCTTCACTAACCCAAGCAGCCAAGAATCTTTAGAAGAAAAGGCCACTTCATTTTATCCTAATTAATTTCAAGGCCATGTATCCATTCTTCCTAATTGCTTCCTGAACAATGATCGTGTTGTCTTGAATTAGCCTTCTAGGGCAAAGCTCTTGTCAAGGAGAGATTGTATTAGGAAGAAACTGCTTTGAGATTACCTTGTAACAAACGTTGCACAAGCTTATCGGACCAAAACTACTAACCAATGAAGCCTCCACAACCTTTGGGATATCAAAGCAATGAAAGTGCTGTTTGTTTCCTTGAGTAGCTTGGCATTCTTAAAAAAATAAAAAATAAAAACACAACTTCACACACATCAACTTTAATATTTTCCCAGAACTTCTTGTAGAATAGGGCTGACTTACCATCGGGAATTGGACATTTGTTAGAACCAAGAATGAAAATTGTAATTCTGATCTCCTTAACAATAGGGATGAAGCAAAATAGTTGGTTATCTTCATCGTTTATCACAGAGGTAGCAATTCCCTTGCTTCACTAGGAAAGGTGGGGTTTGTAGAAGAGAAGATCCTTGTAGAAACATGAGAAGCAAACCCCTATGTTCTCTCTACCAAATACCCATCCCCATTAAAGTTTTTTTAGAAAATCGATTGATTTCTTCCTCATTATTGTCATGAGATGGAAGAAACAATTATTAAGATCTATGGTCTTTAATCAATCTACTCCTGAATTTGCCTCCACAAAATCTCTCCTCTTCAACATTTCGTTATACTCCAAGCTTAATTTCCCTTTTTCCTCTTCTTTTGCTTCAGAAACCTGGCCCTTTTGTTAACTTTCCGGAGCATCCTTTAAAGATTTGAGATTATCCTGTACACTCCCAAATAATGAACAGTTCGACACTTTCATTTTGTTTTTGCCAATAGCCTGTAGAAATGGTTTTTGCCATTCTATATTTGTGACCGCCCTATTTAATGTTTCTTACCTTGTGACGTGATTAGTAAAATTGAATCGTAGTATTTTTGCCATTCCTGTTGAGCAACATCAACAACCACAACATTATTTAAATTTCATTAATAAAAAAATTTATTTTTTTCTATTATTCTTTTAACGCTTTCACATTTTTCACTTTAGCTTCCATAACACCTATGACTCTTTATCTCCACTATTTTCAACTTCCCATGTAAACTCCTTAATGCCTCAAACTTTCCATCTCCTCCTTTCTTACCTCTTCCTCTTCTCATTGAATCCAAACAATTCATACTTGTTCAATTGGCATTGCTCCTATAAAATCAAATAGATAAAATCGAATAGAAGATATATAAACCATTAAACGTTCTTTGTTTCTCTTACCCATAAGGGGAAAGGTTTTGGATTTAACTTATACCAATATAGAGCTTCTTTCAAAACAACAAGCCTATATACTTGAATGGGGATATCGCTTTGTTCCATAAAATCATATGGTAATTCAAATGTGTTTTATATAATGGAGTGTTATGTGTTTTTTTATTTTTATGTCCCTTTTACAATGAAATGTTGCCAATAAAGTGGTTTGCTCTCAGTTTCGATGTTGAAGGTAAACAAATATTTGCAGTTTTATATTTCCACGTGTTTGATAAAATGACTATAAGAAGGATTATAAATAATAATAATAATAATAATAATAATAATAATAATAAACAAAGATGGTGATGTTCATGTAGGAGAACAAATATTGAAGAATGCTATTATGTTAGTAAACTTCATTCATAAATGGGTTTTCAACACTCATAAAAAATTCCTAAGGTGTGTTTCATTGGATTTTATGGCAGTAATAAGGATAGTAAAAAAGAATATTAGGCAACAAAAATTTTGATTCAGTATCTTCTTATCCATTAACATGTGTGTGTGTTAAAAATACTTAGTATTCTCAAAAGAAAAAGTAGTAGGTTAATTCCACATTGGAAAATGAACGTGAGTTAAAGAGGTTTAAAACTTGTGCTGTGTATCCAAGAATTAGACCATTTTGAATATACACCACTGTAAGTTTCTTTAAAAACCTTCTCCCCTCTCCCCGTGTATGTGTGTTTATGTTAAATGTATCCAAGAGTTAGGTTATTTTGGATTACACCACTCTATATTTCTTTTAAAACCTTCTCTCCTCTTCCCGTGTGTGTGTGTGTTAAAAATACTTAGTATTCTAAAAAAAAAAACATCTAGTTCCATAAAAAAGTTACATTATCCCCAAAAATGAAAGCCCAAAATTTTCACCAATTAGCTCCAATGAAAAGAAAGCAAAAAACCAATATTTGATAAATTAAAAAAAAAAAAAAAATGTTCTAGCAGTTGTTGGATTTTTTTTCATTACCTCCTGAATTTTAGAAGTTGAAATAAAGAACAAAGATTTGCATAATGTCTACTTCATATTAGGATGCATTGCACCAAAAAATGACAAAATATATTACTTATACTACAAATAAGCTCCATTTTCATTATCACGTCATCTTTGCCAAAACATAATAAACTATCTAAAAATTGTAACTCTAATAATAATAATAATAATAATAAAATCAAAATCCTTTCTAGAATGGTTCACAGAATATAAAAGTTATTAAACACTATAATAACAACTCTTTCTTTGCCTATAGGTAATACAAATGTTTGACTATATAAGTATTTCTCTGTTGTTTTAATTAATTTAAATGACAATCAATTAGGCTCCTCTATTATATTAGAAAATAAAACGCATTTTAGGTTTTAATTATTTTTTATTAATTATTATCAATAAATCACAATAATCATTCAAATAATAATTACATTCTTACTCACCTCTATATATATATATGAACAAACCATAACATGGAGTGCACAAGTATGAGAGTAATATTCAACCACACAAAAATTTACATTAACGTTTGTCTTCTTTTTATTTTTCTACTTTTTATTTTTATTGTGGGGCTGGAGAATTTGTGGTCCCAGCCCACTTCACAGTAGGGCCCAAGACCCAAGCCGAGGAGAATAACTTCCGAGGACGCGTAGTGAAAGTCCAAAAAAGGCCTAAGAATACTGCCGAGGACGATCTTATGCTTGGCACCTCACAGAACACCTAAAGAAAAGGACGAATTCAGTACGGGGGCAGGACAAGTGAAAAAGCTGCCAATACTGTAATAAAGAACTCTGCGTTTGACAGGCCCATGCTCTTCACCATGCTATTCAACTTTTACGTCTACTCCCAACCACTCTAGGTATGGGCTGATAGGACAAGTCTCCATCCTAGAATGTGAAACTTACACGTGGACATTGAAAGAAAAGTAACTACTAGTATAAAAGGGAAGAAGAACCAAGGGGGAAGGGGATCCCCTAGAGGGAGAAGTCCTAAAAAAGGGAGAATGAGAAGAACACTAAACTCCTCGGACGGGATCCGAGGACAAAAACCCCATAGGTCGCACTGAAGAAAGGTTTTGTCAGTCACGCCAGGTCCACCCTCATATGAGCTTCCATAAAAACCACGACTAGACCACTGTCCAATGACCAAGGTTAAGCCTTTCAAGCCCACACTCTACAAATTATATTGTTCGGGCCCTTTACATACGAGCCCAATGTCATTCTTGGGTTGTGAATAATCGTGTCCCTACAATTGGCGCCGTATGTGGGAAGGCTTACGCGTTGGCACAGGTGGTGGCGGAGTCAAGCCTCTATCAAACAAGGGTCTGCGAAAGCTCCTCCATTTCCAGCAACACGCTGTTGTTGTCCCGACATAAATTTCCGCTAGGGGCTACACCTCGCAGTGTCGATGGCACGGGCAGCTTTAGGGGCTTCCAACATCAAGCTAACGCCCCCCACCTTGGTCGAGGGGCTAATCTTCGAAAATAAAAAAAAACGATACTTAAAAGAAAAAATACAAGTTTTGGACAGAACCAAGACCTTGTATGGTCCTCGGACTTAAGCCTATGGGGAAACCAACTACTTAAAAGAAAAATTACAAGTTTTGGACAGAACCAAGGCCTTGTATGGTCCTTGGACTCAAGCCTATGGGGAAACCAACTACTTAAAAGAAAAAATACAAGCTTTGGACAGAACCAAGGTCTTGTATGGTCCTCGGACTCAAGCCTATGGGGAAACCAACTACTTAAAAGAAAAACTACAAGTTTTGGACAGAACTAAGGCCTTGTATGGTCCTCGGACTCAAGCCTATGTGGAAACCAACTACTTAAAAGAAAAAATACAAGTTTTGGACAGAACCAAGGCCTTGTATGGTCCTCGGACTCAAGCCTATGGGGAAACCAACTACTTAAAAGAAAAACTACAAGTTTTGGACAGAACCGAGGCATTGTATGGTCTTCGGACTCAAGCCTATAGGGAAACCAACTACTTGAAAGAAAAACTACAAGTTTTGGACAGAACCAAGGCCTTGTATGGTCCTCGGACTCAAGCCTATGGGGAAACCAACTACTTGAAAGAAAAACTACAAGTTTTGGACAGAACCAAGGCCTTGTATGGTCCTCGGACTCAAGCCTATGGGGAAACCAACTACTTAAAAGAAAAAATACAAGTTTTGGATAGAACCAAGGCCTTGTATGGTCCTCGGACTCAAGCCTATGGGGAAACCAACTACTTAAAAGAAAAACTACGAGTTTTGGACAGAACCAAGGCCTTGTATGGTCCTCGGACTCAAGCCTATGTGGAAACCAACTACTTAGAAGAAAAAATATGAGTTTTGGACAGAACCAAGGCCTTGTATGGTCCTCGGACTCAAGCCTATGGGGAAACCAACTACTTAAAAGAAAAACTACGAGTTTTGGACAGAACCAAGGCCTTGTATGGTCCTCGGACTCAAGCCTATGTGGAAACCAACTACTTAGAAGAAAATATATGAGTTTTGGACAGAACCAAGGCCTTGTATGGTCCTCGGACTCAAGCCTATGGGGAAACCAACTACTTTGAAAGACAATACTGAGTTTTGGACACCACCCGGACGTTGTATGGCCTACGGGCTCTGTCCCATGGAGGGATTACCCATTGATAATTGGGTTAATCCCTAGACCAAATGGAAGTCCCGGTCTATCCTCGAATCCTCAATACCAAGGGAACTAATGCGAATGTGTTGGGGCCCGGTTCAACCGTACCTCAGTCCTCGGATCAGAGACCAGGTGTTATCAAAAATACGACCAAAGTTCCCCACTACTCGGCAACCCTCTCGGATGGTTTATTTTGGGTTTCTCATTCTCGGATGACTACCTCACGTGCATTATAGAGCACTCAGCTGTTGTCTCGGCTAGTCTCATAAGTTTAATCCCCTATTGGTTGGTATTATTATATTTGATAGTCTCAATAAGTTCAGATTAATAGCTTTTTGTTACAAGGTTTCCTGCCCTAAGCATTGTTAAAGAAAAATATACATGAAATACATCCATTCACGAAGTAATTACTGCAGAAAAGAAAAATATTTAGAAGGAAACAGAATTATCTTTTATTAAGACAAAGAAATGGTACAACGAACAACGTACAATGAAGGAGCTCAAGTAAGCCTATACTAAAGGCTAACCACAGAAACAAAAAGAAAAGATACCAAAAGAGAGAGGAAGAAGCAGAAGAAGAGGTGCAGAGAAGAGAGATGCAGCAGTTCCAAAATGTTGTCTAAGGAAATCATTTCTCAATACTTTTACATGCCCATAACTCAGGTAGCAAAAGAACTTGACGTGGGATTAACACCTTTGAAGAAAAGGTGCAGGGAGCGGGGTATTCGTAGATGGCCACACAGGAAGTTGATGAGCCTCCATATTAGCAGCGCTCGCGATAGAGCGGCTAGTGCTGATGACGGGAAATCTCACTGTTGTCGCACCAAAAATCTGACGCAACCAGTACCTGCTTTGGATTTTGACTGAAAGAGGCGGAGGAATCGCTCCCACCTTGTGAAAACGGAGAACTGTCTTGAGTTTCTGTCTCCCCTGCCCTGACCGCGCCATCTTGAGACTCGGAGAGACCCAGTGCCTCTAGAGCGGGTGTGGTTCCTTCATCCCCACTCGTGCCTCAAACATATTACTCTAAGGGTTGATTGCACTGGAGATGAAGACTGAGAGTACAGCTGAAGGATTGGGAATTTGAAGGGGCCGAAAGGTTTATACGTAAAGGGAGTAACCTCCTATCCTACTTATATAGAGGGCAAATTGGTGGCATTTAATTTATGCGGGTTTCCAAGAAATGCTACAGACAAGGCGGTTTTGGCTCAATTTCCAACACCGTCTGCCACCATAAGATTTGAATAGCCTCGTGAAGGGGACATATTAAAAACGCGCCTCGAGCACTGAAACGTCGAGGACGCTGCATGAGTAAATCTAGAGGGATGTCTCATAATCCGGCGCACCTCCCATGCAAATGGAGAAACACCGACACTAATCAAGTACAGAGCTGGGCAAGCCATGGTTTGGGCCCGACATCACCAAAACCCTCCTCCCCAACCAGGAGGTCGGGCAGCAGGATTTTGAGGGGCTATTGTGGGGCTAGAGAATTTGTGGTCCCAGCCCACTTCACAGTAGGGCCCAAGACCCAAGCTGAGGAGAATAACTTCCGAGGACGCGTAGTGAAAGTCCAAAAAAGGCCTAAGAATACTGCCGAGGACGATCTTATGCTTGGCACCTCACAGGACACCTAAAGAAAAGGACGAATTCAGTACGGGGGCAGGACAAGTGAAAAAGCTGCCAATACTGTAATAAAGAACTCTGCGTCTGACAGGCCCATGCTCTTCACCATGCTATTCAACTTTTACGTCTACTCCCAACCACTCTAGGTATGGGCTAATAGGACAAGTCTCCATCCTAGAAAGTGAAACTTACACGTGGACATTGAAAGGAAAGTAACTACTAGTATAAAAGGGAAGAATAACCAAGGGGGAAAGGGATCCCCCCGAGGGAGAAGTCCTAAAAAAGGGAGAATGAGAAGAAAACTAAGCTCCTTGGACGGGATCCGAGGACAAAAACCCCATAGGTCGCACTGAAGAAAGGTTTTGTCAGTCACGTCAAGTCCACCCTCATATGAGCTTCCATAAAAACCACGACTAGACCGCTGTCCAATGACCAAGGTCAAGCCTTTCAAGCCCACACTCTACAAATTATATTGTTCGGGCCCTTTACATACGAGCCCAATGTCATTCTTGGGTCGTGAATAATCGTGTCCCTACATTTATCATTATTCTTAATGTGTCAATTTGAATTCATTGTTTTTGTAAAAGCCATATTTACTCTACACTATGTTTAATTATAAAGTTTCTAGGGTGTGTCATATATTTGATGCCTGATTTAAATGATTTCTTGAAAAAATTTGTTTGAATAACTTGATAAATTTTGTTATATGTCTTTGGGTTTTTTTTTTTTTTTTTTTTTTAATTAATGGTAGTTTACTAACTTACAAGGTAAGAATTTTCTTTCGGAGATTCACAAAATGATCCTTAACAAATTATTATTATAATAAAAATTTTACTTTTAAATAATTAAGTTTAACCACAAAATGATCATTAATAATATTCTCACGCATCGCCTGGATCTGCGATTAGCATGACCTAATGGTCAATACTTAAACTTGAGTTAGTGTCAAGCAAAGAAAACCACTAAAGTCAACACCTAGGCTTGAGTAAGGGCCAAGCAATGTAGATCAAGTAAAATCCAAAATGCCACTTTTTTTCATTCATCATAATCTTCATTTCCTTGAAAAGAGTACAATAAAGGACTGCTAAATCTTAGTTCTAATTGTCATAAGAAGCCCTAATTGCCATATTACAAAAATAACATTGCTTCCAAATTTAAAATACTAATTGCCTAATGAACTACTATGACTTAAATCGTAAAAATAAAGCCAACTTGCAAACATAAATAATATTAAATAAAAATAAAAATCTCCTTGTGCATCCAGCATCACTATGCCTCTCGTTAGACCATTGATCGACACCCAGTGAAAGCCAAATCAATCAACCCAGTGTCATTCTTGAAGCCTCTTAAGCCCCTTGAGGAAGAAGAAGCCAACAATCTTCCACTTTTCTTTCACTTTGATTCATAATTGCATTGAAATCTCCTATGGACAACCATCACCTCACAAAAGAACTTGCAATGGCGTGAAGAGAAGCCTGAGAAGAAGCTTTACAAGTAGCCATTGGAGGACTATAAAAAGCAATGAGCATCCATGGTCGGTTGATAGGCTCTGAAAAACTAAAGCATTGATGACATTTTGTTTTGGAACAAGACCTCAAGGTCTATCCCATTCCCATCCTTCCAAAATAAGCATAGACCTCTAGCAAACCCTTTAGCTGGAAGGGTCATTTCAAAATTATACCCCAACCTTCTAACTAGAGACTTTATTTTTATACAATCCACTTTTATTTCCAGCAAAAAAAACTATGATCTTGCACTAATGCTTGCAGGCTACGAATTGCCGCAAGGTGAGTCAACCCACGACAATTCCAGTTAAGGATGACCATGGATAAGTAGGGGGCATGGATAGACCCACCTCCTCAACCTATGATAAAGAACCCTGAACTCCCCCTCACCCACAACATAATAGTGAAAACAAACCTTTTTATTTATTTATTTTTTTTATTTTATAGAAAATAGTGAAAACAAACCTTAGCATTAATGTTAACGTGTAATAGGCTCATGGGTTTTAGGCCCACTTTACTTGTCTTGCTTAGCACACATACTTGTATAGTACAGTTGCCTATTATATAAAGGCACTCTTGTATATGTTATTACTTGAGAAATATAATACAATCTTCCAATATTTTTAATATGGTATCAGAGTCACTAGTCTGACCTTTTTCTTAGCATTCTTATCTTTTGGTGTTACTCCATACTCACAACCACTTTCACCACCACAGCCATTTGTCGTCGAACCTTCGACGCCTCTCTATCATCATCTTTGGGTTCCTAACCTGCAACCACTACCATTAAGGAGTCCCACACTACAAAAACCACTGCCCATAGTGTTGCCTCCGTGAATCCTACTCCAATTACACTTTTCCAAGTACCACCTTGATCACCATCCGCCGATCTGCTCAATTGTGGAAACAATGCCACAATAGGAGTCTTCACACACCACCAACACTATTTGCATCAAACTCATGCATCACGCACCGCACGCGCCTGGTTCACAATTTGCTGACGTCATCTGCCACGACAGCACTATGCATCATCATGCCATGTTAGCCCTATGCATCATCTTGCCATGTTGGCAATACACATCTGCTTGCCACATTTGCTATCTGCCACATCAGCACTCACCGTTAACTTGGTTTGACTTACAAAGTTGACTTTGATTGTTTTAATACTACCAATTTAACTGTTGACGTTTGGGTTTGACTATTGACTTCGGTGTTGACTTTTGGCTGAATAGTCAAAAATTTCAAAATGGACTATCTTGCTCAGTTTTTCGTGTAGATTCCAATTTTGAATTCTATTTCGTCATTTGAAGCTCCTAAATCACTCAATTGGCCTATATTTGCAGTCTAAGTGCTCCTTACCTAGTTTTTTGTATAGATTTCATTTTTACAATCTATCTTGGCTTATTTTTCCTCAAAACGAAGAACAGGGATATTTCTTCTTCTCATTGCAACAATCATTGCCGCCAAACCAATAAAAGCTTTTGCAATTATTGCAAACATCTTGGCCATAGTATTCAGACTTGTTATCGTCGTCGACAATCCAACAAATGATTTTTCAATTTTTGCAAACATCTTGGTCATACTATTGAGACATGCTATCATTGCAACAAATCAACTGCTCCTATTGCGGCTATTACTAACAATGAGACTATCCAACCAATGGCTCCCATCTTAGCTAAGTTCAAGTCTTCTGGATCCACTATCACCATTTCCACAGTCGACTTGCAAAATATCATCGCTAATACCATTTGTATGGTTGGTAATGTATCTTTTTCTTCTTTTCTCTAAGTTTTGTCTGGTATGTCTCCTTCTTGGCTTATGGATTCTGCTTGTTGCAATCACATGACACCTCAAATGTCTTTATTTTCTCAACTTGAACCTGCACCACACCTTTTTAATATTCATACAAGTGATGGTTCCACAAATGCAAGGTCATAATATAGTTTCTATCTTGACCTCTAACCTCTCAGTTTCTTGGGTTTTTAATGTTCCTAAACTTTCTTACAATTTATTCTCTGTGGGAAAATTAGGTTATCTCATTACCTTTAATTATTTTGGGTGTACTATGTAGGATCCGAGGATGAGACAAGTTCTTGAGATTGGTCTTAGAGTTGGGCATATGTTTCCCGTGGACATCCTTCGTCTTCCATCTATTACTCATGTCTCTGTTGTTGTTATGGTTTCTTCTATAATTTCTCTCTCACTTTGGCATGCCCGACTCAGTCACGTATCTTTCTCTCGAGTAAAACACTTAGCTTCTAGAGGTTTGTTAGGTTCAGCATCCAAAAAAAAATTTTGATTGTGTTTCATGTCAATTAGGAAAACAACCAGTTTTGCCTTTTAATAATAGTGAATCAGTGTCTACTAATATCTTTGACCTAATTCATTCTGATGATTGGGGGACTTTGCCTGTCTCTAGTATTGGTGGATCTCAATATTTCGTTGTCTATGTTGATGACTATTCTCGTTATAGTTGGATATTTCATATGAAAAATCATTCTGAATTGTTACAAATATATTGAAACTTTGCAAAAATAGTTGAAATTCAACTTTCTAAATGCATCAAAATTGTTTGATCTAATAATGCTCTTGAATACATTTAATATGCTTTCCAAGCTATTTTACATTCTTATGGCACTATTCATCACCTAACCTGTCCAAGTACCTCTTAGCAAAATGGTAGAGTCAAACGAAAACTTTGTTATATTCTTAACACTATTTGTGCTCTCCTTCTCTCTACCAAAGTTCCTACTTTATTTTGGGGCGAACCTGCTCTTCATGTGGTTCATGCTATTAATTGCATTCCTAGCACTGTCATCCAAAATCAAACTCCATATGAGTGCCTTTTTGGGTCACCTACTTATTATCACCACCTTCGCTCATTCTGTTATGCATGTTACGTTCTTCTTTAACCTCATAAGCATAACAAACTTGAGCCTCGATTTAAGCTTTTTTGTTTTCTTGGTTACGACAAAACTCAAAATGGGTATCGGTGTTATGATCTTGTCTCTCATCATTTTCATATCTCTAGAGAAATGTTGTCTTTTAGGAACATCATTCCTTTCTTGAGCTCTCTCACTTTTGTTCCTCCCTGCCTACCTCCTCTGTCTTAGAACTCTTTCCAAACAAGTCACATATTCCTTCCCTAGTTGCTCTCGATCCTCCTCTAGACTTCTCTAACCAACCACTAGATATTTTTGATGCCTCTCCTAGATCACCTTTAAATGAACAAGTCGAAGATGAGCTACCTAACTTTATGTCTGGGTCCCCTGCTCCTACTTCTGCTCCACCTGAAGATCTTGCACAATCATCACTCAACTCGAGTAAGATCCATTCATGTACATTTACTTGATTATCATTGTTGTACTACCCTTGTTGCACTACATGAACCTCACACTTATCGTGAGGCTTCCACTAACTCTTTATGGCAAATTGCAATTAAATAGAGACTTGATGAATTATCCAAAAACCATACTTGGGATTTGGTGAATCACCCTCTTGGGAAGTTTGTGGTTGATTGTAAATGGATCTACAGAATCAAGACTTGCTTTGATAGGTCCATTGAGCATTATAAAGCTTGTCTCATTGCAAAAGGTTTTACACAAGAGTATGAAATTGATTACGAAGAGACCTTTACTCCAGTTGCTCGAATCTCATCTGTTCGTGTTCTCTTAGCTATTGCCGCTACCAATAAATGGGATCTTTTTTAGATGGATGTCAAAAATGATTTCTTTAATGGGAATTTAAGTGAAGAAGTTTATATGCAACCTCCTCCCGATCTCTCTATTGAATCAAATAAGGTTTGCACCTTCGGCATGCACTTTACGGCCTTAAACAAGCTCCACAAGCTTGGTTTAACAAGTTCAACTCTACCATCTTTCTCTTGGGTTACACTGCCAATTCTTATGATTTTGCCTTATTTCTTCGTCGCATCAACAAAGACACTATTTTACTTCTCCTGTATGTGGATGACATGATCATAACTGGTGATGACCTCAGTGGTATTCAAGAACTTAAAGATTTTCTCTGTCAGTAGTTTGAGATGAAAAATCTTGACAATCTCAGCTACTTTTTGGGTCTTGAAATCACTCATTCAATTGATGGACTTTATATTACTCAAGTCAAGTGTGCTTTTGAACTTTTGTCTCGAGCTAGACTCACTAATAGTAAAACTGTTGATACTCTAGTTGAACTTAATGCGTAGCTGACTCCCTTAGCTGGGAAACCACTGTCTAATCCCTCTCTTTATAGACGATTGGTTGACAACTTAGTTTATCTCACTGTCACTCATCCAAACATTTCTTATGTTGTTCACCAGGAGAGCCAGTTTCCATTTGCTCCATGATCAACTCACTATGTTGTTGTCCTGTGCATTGTTCAATACTTGAAGGACACTCTCTTTTATGGCCTTTACTACTTTGCTCAGTCTGTTGTTCTCTGCGCACTCTCTGATGCTGATTTGGCAAACATCCCACTGATCGAAGGTTAACCACTAGTTATTGTTTCCTTCTTGGTTCTTCTCTGATCTCTAGGTGAAGTAAGAAACAAATCGTTGTAGCCCACTCCAACACTAAAGCAAAATATCGTGCCCTTACTAATACCACATTTGAACTCTTCTAGATTTGATAGCTTTTCAAGGATTTAAATGTATCCACATCCTCTACTACTCCTCTTTATTGTGATATCCAAAGTGTCATTCATATTGCTTACAATGATGTTTTCCATGAACGGACTAAACACACGAGATTGATTGTCATTTTATTCGTTATCATCTTGTCCATGGTGTTCTCAAGCTGCTCTTAGTCTCCTTTTAAGATCAACTTGCAGATATCTTCACTAAGTCACATCCTAAGGGACATTTTCGTGCTTTGGTTGACAACCTTAAGTTGGTTTCACACCCACCTTGAGTTTGAGGGGGGTTGTTAACTTGTAATGGGCTTGTAGGTTTTAGGCTCATTTTACTTATCTTGCTTAGCACACATACTTATATAGCACACTTGCTTACTTTATAAAGGCACTTTGTATATGTTATTACTTTTTTTTTTTTTTAGAAACATATATGTTATTACTTGAGAAATACAATACAATCTTTTGATATTTCTAACTATTAATGTTTGGTTTATTTCATGCTCTCTCTTTGATGCTCAACTTCCTCAATTTTGCCCTATCTGCTTGCTTTTTGGCACCACTTTCAGCTATTGAGGTTTCATTATAGGGATTGGCGCCATCATCAATGGTGATAGATGGTGATAGGCTGATAGCTTCAATCTCTTTGATTCACCCATCTTGGCATCTTTTGACCTGAGTCATCACCGAAGCCATTTAAAAAAAAAAAGTTTAGGTGTCAAATTTACATAATCATCAAATTTGACATCCCCTGCATCTAGGATATGAAACTTTGACCTTTCTTGTATAGGAGAAATTATAAGATCCACATGGTGGACAAGTGATGTAGTCACCATTCCACTAAAAAACTTCCACCTATTTAAAATTGTTAGTTAGAAAATTTTTTTTAAACATAAATTAATTACTGACTCAGTAATTTTAAACAAGTAGAAGTTTTTTACTGAAGTGGTGGACAAGTGACGTGGTCTATCAGAAGACTATAATTTCTCCGATGTCAAATACATTGACTTTGACTCGGTCAAAGATAATTTAGGCCCAATGATGAAGCCTTGCGTGTGAAGTTGTGATGCCCACGAGTAATTTTGAGCTACACAATAAAAATTAGCCCAACTTAATTAGTAGGTCTGTACTAAGCCTGTCTTAATGGCCCAACATTTTGAGAGCCTACACGCAAAGGACCCCTTGAACCAAATGACTGTGGGCTCCAAAAGGTCGTTGAGACTGAAGCCTCCAGGCCATGCGCAAATGGGCATAACACCTGAACCAGAAAAGTCGAAATGGAACTTCCGTGTCCCACAAGCCTGGAGGTCACCAACTCCATAATCGACAGATCAAGACTATAGTGTCCGTTTGAATCCAATTTTTTTCTTACTAGCTTTTAGCTTTGGGTCCGGTTTTCAGAAAAACAATCTAAAAAAACTAAATAAACTGATGTGGTGCGCATTATGATTTATGAGACTATGACGAGGCTAAATTTGCAAACAGGATAGATAACACTCATTATCCCAATTTGTACAAATTTTCAACTCTCGGAAGTCATAATTTTAATAGCAAGTGGGGGCTTCATTTCACGAATTTTTTTTATTATTATTATAATGAGACCACTCTTATATTCCTTTTATAAAACTTATGCAGGATGTTGGAGCAAACAGGTGCACAAGCAATTGGGAATATCGTGCCAGTGGCAGCACAATATGGGCACGGAATGGTAAGTTATTTGAAGAGTAAATGTGATTATGTGAGAAATCTCAGCAAAAATTTTGACAAACTTAAAACGGAAGAAAAACGACTTTGTGATATAGAGAAAGATGTAATAAATGAGAAAGAGAGAAACCCAACAATGGAAATGACAAGTCAATGCTCCGGATGGCTTACTGAAGTGCAAAAGATGAAAGATAAAATTCAAGATCTGAGGAATAGATATGATCAGCGGCGGAGTCAGGAATTTTGAGTTGGGGGAACTATATATTCTGTCAAGATAAACTCAAATAGAAAATAGACACTCCCCTAAAAAATCCACATAATATATGTGTGTGTAAATATAAAATATATAAATTGTTTGCAAAACTTCATCCATGTTTTACAAATCAATATCATAATGTTATAATTGAAGTATCATATGAGTTTTTTTATTTTTTGATAAAATCTTGAGAATAGGAAACTTCAACCAAATTGCATATATTATCAATGTTGAATGATTTGAACGTATTAATTGGAATTGAAATTGAGCTAAAAATTAGGAGTTTCACACTTCCACTATTTACTCACAAAACTTACTACCTAATTATTTTATTCTATTACAATTACATATCAACTCTAAACTCTCTTTTTTTAGGAAAAATTACTAAATTATTTGATCAATGCTTTCTTTTGGGGCGGCCAACTCCTATTTTTTTTTCATATAACCTTTATATATTTATAAAATATACTTAAATTGTAAAAAAAATTAAAAAATTTGGAGGGGCCAAGGCCGCCCCCCCCCCTCCCAAGGATACATGTGGCTCCGCCACTGGATATGATAATACTAGCAGACGTTTATGCGGATTCTATCTATTTCGTTCTTTGTTAAAACTTGGCAAAGATATAGTTACAATGACGGATGAGGTAATACTTCTACGAGAAGAAGAGAAGAAAATTACTAAAATGGAACCAAGGCCATCCGTCTCAGTCATAAAGAAGCATCCAATGAAGATAAATGATATGCCATCTCTTGATGAACACGTAGAAAGACTAATATGTGTCAAAAAATGATAAATTGAAGACAATTGGCGTATTTGGACTACCAGGAATGGGAAAAACAACGGTAATGGAACACCTGAATGACAGAGTTGGTGAGCTATTTGAAATTGTCTTCTATGTTACTCTACTAGTACCAGAGATGGAGATCGTGGAAGGGATACAAAAGAAAATTGTAGAGCAGTTAATTCTACAAGTGCAAGGTCACCTTAGCAGTTCTATCATGGCAGACATAATATCCATAGCACTAGCTAACAAGAAGTATCTGTTACTTCTTGACCAAGTTTCCTCGAAAATTAATTTGAAAAAAGTTGGCATTCACGTCGACAACCATAATCATGGACGAGTGGTTTTTGCATGTAGAGACAGAAGTTTTTGTGAGTTTACGGATGAAGAAATCGAAATTAAGGGATTATCGGAGGTTGATGCCAAAAAATTGTTTCGAGAAATAGTGGGAGATATAATAGATCAACGTAAGTATAAGATAATTGGAAAGAAATTACTCGACTTCTGCAGCGGGGTGCCACATTTGATTAAGTTAATAGCAGTTAGGTTGAGAAATGTGGAAGATTATGGTACATGGAAATCTGTATTGAATAGAATGCGGACACCAAGCAAGAAAATATTGGAAGAAATTGAAGAGTTTTACAAAGCTGTTGAACTTATATATGACAGTCTATCTAAAGATCGGCAGCCTTGCCTATTGCATTGGGCAATTTTCCCTCCTGACTCTGAACTTTACCAGGAGTACCTGATTGAGTGCTGGATAGGAGAACGATTGATTGCTAAAAATGCTAAAAAGCTTAGACATGCCCGAGACGAAGGACATGAAATAGTGACTGAATTTGTAAGTAAATATTTGGTGGAAAGGTGCAGGAAAGCGGGGCACTTTAAGATGCCCCAATTTCTCCAACAAATATATCTTAAGCTCGCATACAACAGAGAAAATAATTCGAAATTTCTGGTAGCCAAAGGAGAAATAGAAGAACAGCAATGGGAAGATGTGAAAAGGGTCTCGTTGATCCGCCAGATGTCATTTACTCTACCTGATACGCCTGCTTGTAGTGAAATCTCAACATTGTTGCTCCAGAAAAATCCAAGCTTGACTAATATTCCAGATTTGTTCTTTAAATACATGCATGAACTTTGTGTTTTGGATTTGTATGATACAAGAATCACATCACTGCCACCATCTATTCCTAGTTTGATAAACCTAAGGGTATTATACCTCAACAATTGTGTTCAATTGGTGGAGCTACCTTCCCAGTTTGGAAAACTGAAGAGTCTTGAAATCCTTGATCTCCGAGGCACTGGAATTCTCAGCTTGCCTACAGTGCTTGCACAAATGGCTGGCTTGAAGTGCTTGAGAGTTTCATTTAAGGAGCAGAATTTTGGTTGTACCAACCACATCAATGGCCAACGAACAGAGATGATTCCTCCTAGAGTAATTGAAAACCTTTCTTCATTACAAGAGTTGAGCATCGATATTGACTTCAAAAACCAAATTTGGAACCAGATTGTGGATAGAGTTGCTACAGAAGTTGCTACCCTAAAGGAATTGACAAGTCTCTGTTTCTACTTTCCAACACTTGTTTGCTTCCAATCTTTCATTCAGAAATGCATGTTAAGAAGGCGGGGATGTAATTGCCTTAAATCATTTAGAATCCAAGTTGGAAATCACAAGGAAGAAAATTTTCTTCAATTTGAATTTTTTGGATACACAGACGAACGGCATTTAAGAATTTCTGGAGGAGAAGTGATTTCTGTTGAACTTTCAGAGCTATTCAATCTAGTTACTACTTTGGAATTATTTGGCCATGATAGTGAGAACTTATCAATATTTAGCGCTGAAGAGTTGAATTTGGTGGAAGCTTGTACAATTAAAGAATGCAATGAAATGGAAAGCATCATTGATGGTACCATAACAACTGGTATCGCATTCGAACTCTTGCTAAATCTACACCTAATCAACCTCCCAAAACTGGTGAGTATCTGCAAAGGCTCAATCGACCCCACAAGCCTCAATAGACTCAAGACCTTGACACTGAAAAGCTGTCCAAATCTAAAAAGCCTTTTCCCAGAAAAAATGATCCGGCCACTCTGTCGCTTGCAAGATTTGAAAGTTGAGGATTGTTCTGAGCTTAAAGAGTTAATTGAAGTTGGAAGGACAGTTCAAGCCTTCTCCAAATTGGAGAATATGGAACTCAGCAACCTCCCAAAACTGGTGGGTATCTGCAATGGCTCAATTGACTCAACAAGCCTCAATAGTCTCACGACTCTGACACTGAAAAGTTGTCCAAAGCTAAATTGCCTTTTCCCAGAATATATGATCCAGTCACTCTGTAACTTGCAAGATTTGAAAGTTGAGGATTGTTCCGAGCTTAAAGAGGTAATTGAAGTTGGAATCTTAGTTCAAACTGGAGCCTTTTCCAAATTGAAGAATATGGAACTCGTCAACCTACCAGAATTGTTCAGATTATGCGAGGATAACTCGTTCGAATGGCTGTCTTTTGAGATTATGAAGATCATGACGTGTCCCAAGCTAAAGGAATTACCATTCAGTAAGGAAAATGCACCGAGTTTGAGAATGATTGAATGCACTAGTCAGTGGTGGAGCGATCTGAATGACTCTATTAAGGATCGTCTAGAAGGCCTTCACAGCTTCGCTTGAACTCACAGGAATCTCTTAGTTTAAAAATTAGTTGGTTTGGTTAATTACTAATTGTTGATTTTAGATATGTGCACTGTTGGTGTTTTTATTTATTTATTTATTTTAATACCATAGTGACGTGGAATTTGAATTTGTATGTCTCCAATTGAAAATATCAAAATGTAAGTAACTTTTGAGTGGAATTTGTGGTGTACTTTTATCATGTGTGCCTGATTTTTTTTTTTTTTTTAAACTAAGTTGCAAACTACACTTCTAAAGTTTTGGGGTATTTAAATTTCACATCTTGAAATTTCAAAATTTAGATTTTACACCCCTAAAATTCTATTTTGTTTGTATTAGCAGGCCTTTGTCTATATTTTTTGTTAAGTGCCTCTTAAACTTGTTAAGTGTGTTTAGTTTGTCCAATGAAATGATGCCACATCATTTTTGTAACGTAAAAAAAATTAAAAATAACATGGTATTATTTTATTGGATGAATTAAATACGTGTGACAAGCTTATGTTTCACTTAACAGGAAATATAGACGGAGGGGCTACTAATGCAAACACAATAGAAATTCAAGGAGTGAAATTCAAATTCAAAAATTCAGGTGTAAAATCAAAACACCACATAACTTTAAGAGTATAATGTGCAATTTAGCTAAAAAAGAAAGAAAGAAAGGGTAATTGCCCCACTTGCCTCATCTTTATCATAACTTTTGAGTAGAGCTTATAATACGTCTTTGTGTTAAAATCACGTTTCCTCTACAATTGTGTGTGTCTCTTCTTAAAAGTTACCATGTATTTTTTTTTTTTGGTGGTGTGTCTTCCCTCTTCCTTGTATGTGTGTGTTTGTTTCTAAAAAAAAATTTAAAAAAAAAAACTTTTTATTTTATTTTAAGAAACTTACAAAACTCTCGGACTCTTAGCTGTGGATTTTTTTTTTCCCCTCTCTTGTTAATGTTGCTTTTTCTTATTTGAGTGTTTTGCATTGCAGCCCTTTTATTATTATTATTATTATTATTATTATTATTATTATATAATAAGGAATTAAGGTGATTCGGTTTTAGTGACTTACACCTACAAGGCTACAACTATCCTTAAATATGTGTTATACTCATTTTAGGGTGTATATAACAAACTAAATTGCCCCACCCTCCTTTATAACAAATATACCATGTTTTTTTTTTTTTTTTTGTACGTGCCTTTGTATTATAACTCTATTCCCTTTTCCATTGTATGTGCTTATGTATGTTTGTCAAATAAAAAACCAAACTTTGTGTTTAGCCTTGGACTAAACAGTAAACCCCGAGGTTATAGTAGTATATTTAGGACCATGTGTAGTTGTGTACAATTAGTCATCAGGACTAGAACATTTAGTAAAATTTGGACTAAGGTAACAAAATAGTCTTGGATCCTGAATCTATATTTCTAATAATATTTACTCTACAGTATACAATGTCATTAATTTTTGCATTATTACAAGTGGGTTTCAGTTAGCTCAACTGATAAAGTCTCTAATGGTTAAATAAGAAATTTGGAGTTCAATCTCAAACGCTACAGAATTACTTTATTTGCTGCGCTATTACTTTCAATGATATCACTTTAATACTTTTTATGCAAAAGAAAGTAAATTGTTAAGCATTATAAAAATACTTAATTGATAAATTAATTAGGAAATTAAAATTTTATGCCTAAAAAATTCATGGAACATGAAAAAAAAAATTATATCGAAATGTAAATTTTTAAGCATAATATAATTGCTTAATTAATATATTATAAAACTGATATATTGTTAGAGTGAATTCACTATTTGAATGGCTCACCATGTCAAAAATAAATAAATAAATAAACACAAAGAGTTTATAATTTGAAAACTTATCAAGTCTCTCTTGTAGTTTAATTAACTTATTTAAATTATCATACACTAGTTTTATCAATAAATAAAAAAGTTTTATAAAAAAACCAGTGAACTCATGTTAGTTTAGATGTACACATGCTAAGTGAAATTAGAAGACAAGGTTTATCTCCAAACTAGTTTGGAGAGAAAACCTTCAAACTCTTCCTATATCTTTTTATAGATGTAAATTTTAAAATTCTAACTCTTAGATTGAATATTCCTTATGTTCTTAACATACATGTTAAATTTCATTCAAATTAGATGTTATTTACTTTTCGATTAATAAACTTATTTTTATGCATAATTTTAGAAAAAAAAAAAAAAAAACAACCTTGAAATTTAAACATTTGATTGGTGACATAGCTATTGATCTTTATTCTCCTTAAAATTTTGCAAGGAGGATGTAATAAGAACATACAATCCAACAATTAAATTTCCAAAATTCACATCCAATAAAAAAATGTAAAAGAAGTTTGAAGGTTTATCTCCGAACTAGAGTTTAATACTTTATTTTGAAGGCACCAATTATATTTGAAGCGTTTAATTTAATTTATGACTGTGGTGGGCCTTTTGTGATTTTGGGCTGGACTGCCTCCTACTGTACTGAGGCCCAAGTGTGCTGGATAAGAGAGTTGGGACTGGTCCAATTGCAAAACACTTGATCCAGCTTGTGCACAAACTATGCCCCACTTGTCGAAACTTTGGTCACGTGCCCATGGCAGATGAAACTGTTACAGAAGAGTTATGGCAGACAGATGCAACAGAATAATAATAAAAGCAACACGCCTGCTGTTAGACTAAATGAAATTTTTACGAAAGAGCTACGACAGATAAATACAATAAAATAATGACAAAAGAAAAACGTTTACTGTCAGGCAAGGCAAATAAGAGATTCTTAATTAAAATAAGGAAAAGAACGGTACAACAACAGGAAACACATTATAGGTGAAATTGCAAAGACTAGAGAAGAAACAATAGCAATAAGTGATGAAATCAAAGAAGGAAAAAGATTAATCTGTTGTGTTCAGTTGTGTTATGGGGCTAAGGCCAAGAAGGGAACCACTTCCTTAACGTGGATAACCTCGCAGGAGGATCCCGTTGTAGAAATTATCCACTTTAAGGGAACGGGCCTAAATGGCTTGTGCCCAAACTAATTCTTTACCCTCAATAAAGGGTAGGCTTTTAGAGGGAGAGAGGGGATTAGCCTATTGGTACATGCCTGCCATTCTACACTTTCTATTTCTCTTCTTTCTCTTTTTTCTCCGTTTTGTTATCTTGATTATTTCCTCCCTCTTCTTTTCTCTCTTTCTTAGTGGTTACTTGTGTAGTGTTATGGTGAAGGTAGTGCTGTGATTCTCTCTTGGTGGTTGCTACCGTGATTATGATAATGTGCACAGCAAGGGCCCTTTATATACTATCTGCCGTGACTAGTTTTTACCATTTTACCTTTTAACTACCTTTGTTTGGATGTGGGTTCCTTCCTAACCACCCACTAGTTTGTCAGCTACCCAGCCACCACCACTTGCCTGTGCTGATCGTGCCACTCCCCATTACCAAACAAAGAAGATTGTTTTGTTTGCTTATTCATTGTGACATTCTTATCCACCACGGTGTGGGTATTCTCTCTTTCTATCCCTCATAGCATGCACGTAGTAGTTCCAACTCATCCTTCCCTCTTTTGGGTGGTATGTCATTCCAGCATTATATTTCCCCTAAAAGAGCTTGAGTGGGAACCCCAGAATAGGCTTTCCCTTCTCCCCATTGCTAGATCATAACCTCTCTTACCTCTGACCTATGACCCACCACTTTTGTATTGGCTGGGTACAGGTTGGTGGTGCCGGGGCCTGGTACGTGCTCCACTTACGTGTATGTTTAAAGCTTGTCTGCTATTCGTGCGTTTGCCATGGACTGGAGGCTCGTTTATGCATTTTGCCACCCATTTTCAACCTCTTATGGTGTGAACTATTTTATGACCTTCATTCTTTATGCTTGCTTCCCCTGAGGGTTGAGCCTTGCTTGATTGTGGGCTTTTCTCTCTTTTAGCCCACTGCTTGCTCCCTCTGTTGGCTTACAGTGTTCCTACCGTGCCATTCTATTATCCCTATTGTGGTACTATTTGACCCACACTTGTTGGGCCATCTTTTAGGCCTGTTGTATGCTCTTTTCTCAACTAGTTACAATGACCTAGTATTGTTATTAGGTTCATACTCATGCTACTTTGGGGCTTTTTGACTCATTACATTGCTTGTGGGCTCTTCTGGCCCATTTCTTCCTCCTCGAGCATCCTCGGCCCATTTCTAACTCTATATTCCCATGGGCTTTTACTAACTCTTATGGGCTTCCCCGGCCCAATTACCATATCCTTCATCCTTGGGGTTCATGGGCTTTCCATCAACCCCTTACTTTCTTACTTCATTACTTCGGGCCTGCTGTGGCATATTCTCACTTCATTTGGAAAAGGTTTCTCTCCAAATTAATTTGAAGAAAAATCTTTCAAATTTCTTTTATCTTTTTATTAGATATGAATTTTAAAAATATAATCGTTAGATTGCATATTCTTTATGTTTTTAACATACATGTTAAATTTCATTCAAATCAGATATTATTTTCTATTCGATCAATAAACTTATTTTAATCCATAATTTTAGACCAAAAAAAAAACTTAAAATTTAAAGATTTTTCAAAATTTATTTTTTATAATTTGATAGTTGATCGAGGGTAGGATATTTGAGTCTTGAATGTTTTTGTCAGAAACATCAAACATTAGAGGTATCAATTAGTATTGAGCTACAAAAGCTCTTGGCAAATGCACATATGAACCTAGGAAAAAGTATTCAATTTTTATTTTTTTAAAGTTAGTCACATTGGCGTTCAAGTTCAAGTGACAGTTTAGTGGTAATCGCATCCTTTATAATGCCTTGTATCTATGGTTTGAATCCTACTTGCACCCTTTTCTACTATCTTTCTAAAACAAAAACAACAAAAAGTAAGGCAGATGGCAAGAGCCCATATTACTATCAACTTCGTATCTCTTTCGTGCTAATGTTCATAAAAAAAAACAAAAAAGTTATAAGCATGAAGAGTCTAAATTTGGTAAGGATATGGTGTAAAACCCATGGTTTACACCATTTAATAAAAAATGATTACATTAGTTTTTTACTTAAAGCTTAATATATATATATATATATATATATATAGAGAGAGAGAGAGAGAGAGAGAGAGAGAGAGAGAGAGAGAGAGAGAGAGAGAGAGAGAGAGAGAGAGAGAGAGAGAGAGAGGGGAGATGGGTTTAGGTTATACCTAGTATAATTCTTTAGAGTTACACTCTTTCTATACCGTTAGATTTAAGTAGATCTAACGGTGAAAAATATGAACCCATTAATGTTGATTACCATATCATTTATTATCCCTTATTTTTTGAATTTCCATATTTGTCTCTATTCTCAAAATGTGCTTACATTCATCTCAACGAAAATACCTGAAACTTTTTATTTTCATATATCTGTCTCTATTTCCATTTTTTTTTTTTTTTGAATTTCCATATTGTGACCCTTAGGAATAGTTTAAAAAAGAATTTAGAATCTTAGATAAAGACTTTAGTACCAGTTAAAGACTTTAGTACCAGTTCACTACAAATCCACATTAAAAAATTTAGCGTCACCACATCCTCAAAAAGGAAAACACCACCTCTACTCCAAGTTCTACAAAGACTTGAAACCAATTCAAAGACTTCTTTTGCGATCTCAAAGTCCTGGACTTCAAAATTTATTTTGCGACTTATACAAACAAAACAAATTGTTGGTGCAATTGTCGAAACAAATCTTTATAATGCTCCAACATAATGATTTTTTGTATAATGGTATCATTCGTGCAAACTACAAATCTTTGTAATGATATCATTTGTGTAATTGTTGAAACAAACTATAATGCTCCAACACATATCTTTATAAATCAAACTATAAACTCAATTACGTCTTTTTGTGATGACTATATTGAGTAGGAGGATGAGAGAAGAGAGATAATGTGAAAATTTTTAGGAGTAAAAACAGATATGGAAATTCAAAAAATAAGGAATAATAAATGATATGATAATCAACATTAATGGATTTATATTTTTGATCGTTAGATCTACTTAAATCTAATAGTGAAGAAAATGTGTAACTCATGTAACTTGAATTCATCTCATATATATATATATATATATATGCATATCCTACCACACATATAATAGCATTTCAATAAACTCACAGTTAAGTTGGATTTTTAAATAGGTATTAGAATTGATTAAGTGTGATTGTGTCTATCCTTTAATATGTAATATGACGACGTGACGTTTTGAAATTGGAGGGTTAAAACTTAAGTTTTACGCCACATCCTTATCGAATTTAATCTCAAGCATGAAATAAATCTAAGGTCTAAATTATGCCAACTCAATAACTCTAGTTTAGTTTAATCACAGTTTAATTTAATTGAATTGAAAAAATTTAAATGTTAAATTATTCTACTTTGAAATAATTTTTTCTTGAGATACAACCATAAACAAGAGGGAATGAGGTTCTACTTTGCAATATGACCATTAAATGGAGAGGATGCGAATCCTGAATTCAGACCGTTTTGTTTCCAAGTGAAGGAAAGTAAAAACTAGACAGGGTCCATAAAAAAATTAAAAAAACAACTAGACAGGGTAATGGTTTTTTTTTTTTTTTTTAAAGGACAATTTTACATTTTTCTGAACATCGCTGGAAGCCTGCAGGAACCAAATCAATATGGAATCTTTTTGTGTTTAATAATTTGGCCCAGTTGGCTAAGTTAATAAATTAGGCTCTTTTAAAACAAAAAAATAACAATAATAAATTAGGCGTGGTAGCCTGGTGGGCATTTTCACTATATTTAGTAAACCTGAAGCATACCTTGTTGAAGTTTATAGGAATCCGGTGAAGGTTATATAGAACATTCTTGACCCGGCTTTTCCTCTGCGCTGGGTTAGATTCTTTTAATTTTTAATTTAATCTTAATTGAATGTGTGGGATATTTGAATCCAAGATTTCCTTAATAAGAGAACTAAATAATACTAAATTTCAAAGCTGATACCATGAATTTATTATTTACAAATAAAAAAAAAAAATTGGATAAACCGGCTAAATTCTAGATTTTTTGAACCAATTTGATGTTGATCTTCCTACGACCTTATGTTTAATAAATAATTAATCTCTTTTTGTAATGATGTTGGTGGTTTTAGTAGTTTTATTACTAAGGTAATATAATAAGGACAAAATTTAAGTACAAAATTGGTTGTAATTTAAGACTACAATCTTACTCAATAATTAAAAAAAAAAAAATTACTACATATTTTGAAAATCTAACTGTTGAATTGTATATTCTTTACGCACTTAATACACATGTCAAATTTTGTGTCAATCGGATATTATTTACTATATGATCTATAATTTTATATTTTATGCATAATTTTAAATTACAAAAAATTGCAATTTAAACAACTTATTAATGATATAGCTATTGGTATTTAATTTTTTAGAAATTTTGCAGATATGAAGGATATAAGAAGAAGATGTAATCCAATGATGGATTTGTCAAAATTCACATCCAATAATAAGATATTAAGTAAAGTTATAGTCTAAAACTCCAACTAATGTTGTAACTAAATTTTGTCTATAAAATAATCGCAAAACTTAGGTAGGGTTACTTAGTTGTTGAATATTAGGTTCTTTCATTAAATTTAAACACATGATTGCTTTGAAGAATTTAATATATTGCCTTAAATACCTAAATTTTGTCCATAACAAAAATGCTAAATTACAATTAGGTTTTAGTTCCCCCAAGTTTATGCTTGTAATAATTTGGTTCATAAACTTGAATTTGATTAATTTGGTCCCTGTTGTCTTAGTGACATGACTGATCTCTTTCAACGAGATGATTTGTAAAATTTGTCGTACTAGCCAATATCTTGTGTTGGGGGGATAAACATCTTGAGGAGCTTCCTTGAGTAATTAATATAACATATAGCACACACTTTAACCCAAAAGGCCTAAGCCTAATAGGTATGTGCTTAATTATGTTATATTAACCACTCATTCTTCTCATCTTTATTCAATGTGGGATTTCATTTACACATGTAACCCAATATCTTGCATGAAGCTCGTGTATGCCATTAATTCATTTTGAAAATTTTAATATGAAATTATTTTTATGGTTCATGGACAATACTCATTACATGTTATAATATTTAAAAAATTAATGTCAATTATATTATTACATATCATCGATTATACTTGAGAAATTAATTTTAATCATATATTATGTGTTATTAAAATGCATTAAAAATGTAAATTATTGGTCAAATATTATATAAATTGTTTCGTTATATTTTTCATTCTTGTAAAATATTAAAATGATCAAATATCAATAAATATTTTATTTGTAAAATATTTGATCAAACAGTAAATAACTTATGATTAATAAAAAATTTGACATGCATATTAAGTATAATGAAAACATGCATTCGGATGGTGTGATTTTGAATATATTAAACCAACGTGAGAATAGTTTTTTTTTTGATAGGAAGCTCAGTTACTTTATTCATCATTAACTAAAGATAGTACATCCTGCGTGCAAGCCCGTGTGATTGGACTAGGGCATTCCTCTAGCCAAGCCACGTAGTCTTCCACATGCACTGCATACTGAGCTAATAAGTGGGCAGGGATATTTCCTTGCCTTTTAATATGGGACACCTCCGCTACTCTAAAATGTGGCAGTTGGGATTTAATGCCATCCACAATATTCTGGATGGACGACTGAACCTCGGTGGACCCTTGGATCATGTTACATATATTCAACGAATCTCCCTCAAAAACAACTTCACGAAGTCCAACGTCCACGGCAAACTGTACCGCAGCTTCCATAGCTAGTGCCTCCGTTTCTAAAGCTCCCGTCTGGCCAGCTCTTCTTTTGCACAGCGCCGCGATCACCTTACTGTTGCTATCGCGAACCACCACCCCGATTCCGACGCTCTTGTGCTTGGCAAGCACGGCCCCATCCGTATTCACTTTGTACCTTCCCCGTTGAGGTGGCCTCCATTTTACCACTTCAGACCTGTGGGCCCCAGTCTTTATTTGTTTAACATTCACCTCCTGAAATTCATCCAGCAACCTGAGAGAGCTTCGTACTATGGCAGAGCCCGTCCTATCTTGTCCACCATTTCGTACTTCATTTCTATTCTTCCACATCCCCCAACAAACCATAACCACACGTTTAGGGAGGCCAGGTGAAGCTTCAGACCACTTTAGCAGGTGACTCATGACATCCATAAAATCCCATGTCGGCGATACTTGGAACGGGAATGCCAGCTTACTGTGGGACCAAACCTCTTTTGCCTTCTGACATGTCCAGAATAAGTGACCGGTTGACTCGATCTCTTTTTTGCAACCCTCACAGACCCCATCACGTGTAATCTTTCTTTTCCACAAATTTTCCTTCGTGGCGAGGATGTTTTTGCATGCTTTCCATGCAAAATGTTTTACCTTATTTGGGAGGTCCATACTCCAAACGCCCCTCCAAATCCTTTTAACTGAGGTCGGGTTTGAACATTCAGCTCTACCCTCTCCACCACGGTCTAGTTGGGCCAACTGATACGCACTCCGAACAGTGAACTTCCCAGACTTATTTTCAGACCATACCATTCGGTCCTGAGCACCACTGGCACTGAGAGGAATACTCAAAATTGCATCAGCATCCTGAGACAGGAAAGTCTGTCTAACAAGTGGCACATCCCATTCGTTACTGTCCCTCTTAAGAAGGTTTTTTACCCACTGCCCTTGTGGAAGCTGCTTCTCCGGGGTGATGATCTTGTACGTGCTTGGGCATGGGACCCATCTGTCCCTCCATATGTGTATCTTCTCTCCATTTCCCACCTGCCAGCGCATACCCCGTCTCACCAAAGATTGGGCAGCCATTATGCTACGCCATGCGTAGGACGGTTGGTTTCCCATATTCGCCTCCACAAAATCACAACCAGGAAAGTACTTTGCTTTATACACCTTGTAAAAGAGAGATGATGAATTGGTCTGCAACCTCCATCCTTGCTTTGCCAAGAGAGCTAGGTTGAAGCTTTGCAGGTCTCTGAAACCCATCCCTCCCTTTTCCTTCGGAAGACACATATTCTCCCAACTCATCCAAGCTAGCTTCCTCTCATCTTGCTTCTGGCCCCACCAGAAGTTCCTAACCATCCCAGTAAGTTCCTCGCATAAAGCAACGGGCAATCTGAAGCAACTCATGGTGTACGCCGGTACCGCCTGAGCGACCGCTTTTATCAATATTTCCTTCCCTGCATTGGACAGCAACTTCTCTTTCCATCCTGCCAACTTGTTGGCTACTCTTTCTTTCAGTTGGGCGAACGTGTTTCTTTTTGAGCGACCAACCAAAGACGGGAGTCCAAGGTATGATTCATGTGGCTTAATGATCTGGGCACCAAACCGAGCCTTTATTGCTTCCCTCGTATTTTGGTCTGTGTTACTGCTAAAGAAGATGGAGGTTTTGGTCCTGTTCAATTGCTGCCCCGAGGACTCCATATAGACTTGTAGCACCCTCAATATTTCACTGCATTCTCTAATGGTAGCCCTGCCAAAGATCAAGCTGTCGTCTGCGAAAAAAAGATGGGAGATTTTTGGGCCCCTAGCAGAAGCCGCCACCCCATGAATGGATCTGTTTTGAACTGCCTTATTAATCAGAGCTGAGAGACCTTCCGCGCAAAGGATGAACAGGTAAGGCGACAACGGGTCACCCTGTCGTAGACCCCTAGTAGGTTTGATAACTCCACGAGGAACCCCATTTATACGAACTGCATAAGTTACCATTGAGACACATTGCATGATAAGGCGAATCCACCTTTCATGGAAGCCTAGTTTGAGCATGATTTTCTGCAGGCACTCCCATTCCACCCGGTCATACGCTTTACTCATATCTAACTTCAAGGCCATCTCACCCCATTTTCCTCTCCTCTTCCTGTTGATGTGAGTCATAACTTCATGTGCTACCAAGATATTGTCTGTAATAAGCCTCCTAGCTACGAAGGCACTTTGGTTCTCCCCCACTATGTCCTTCAACACCGTTTTCATCCTATTAGCCACTGCCTTGGATGCGATCTTGTAAGCAACATTGCATAAGCTTATTGGTCTGTAATCTGTCACCCTCTCCGGACTTTTGTTCTTTGGGATTAGGACAATGTGAGTTTCATGGAACTTTGGTGGAGCTACACCGTTGTTCAGGAAATCTAAAGCAGTTTGTATAACAACAGATTTAACAGTTGGCCAAAAATGTTGGTAAAATAAAGGAGGCATACCGTCGGGGCCTGGGGCCTTTAATGGATGCATTTGCTTCAGAGCTTTCTCTATTTCAGTAGCTTTGAAAGCCTGTAATAGTGCCCCATTCATTCCAGCAGTCACTTTTGGTTGTACTGCATCTATCAATTCCGTACTAACCACCGGGTTTGAAGAGGTAAAGAGTTGTGCATAGTATTCGATGAACGTCTTCCCAATCTGCTCCTCCTCCTCCTGCCAAGTTCCAGTAGAGTCCATATTCTTCACTATTGCATTTCTTTGATGCCTATTAGATGCTTTAGTATGAAAATAAGACGTATTCCGGTCTCCAGATTTTAGCCAACAATTCCTGGACCTTTGGTTCCACATATCCTCTTCCTCCAGTAACAGTTTGTTCAATTCCATTTTTGTCTCATGCAACCTCTCCATGTCAGACCCATGTGCACTCGTACTGTCCAACACCTGAATTTTCTGTCTTAATGCTGTGATTTTCCTACCCACGTGGCCAAAGGTGGTTTTATTCCACTGGGTAAGAGACTCACGGCATTCCTCCATGCAGGTATTGAACGGATAGGGGTCGTTCTCGCTACTACCTCTCGCCCATGCGTCCTGAACAATATCCTCACACTGGTTCTCCCTTAGCCACATCGATTCAAATCTGAATAGTTTTGGTCTACGCCTGGCATGTTTCCCGTGTTGTCCATCTTTGAGGACAAGCATGCAGTGATCGGATGTTGAAACTGCCACATGAGATAGCCGAGAATGTGGGAAGCAGGTCGCCCAGTTGGTGGATACTAGAGCGCGGTCCAGCCTCTCACGAATCCACCCCCGTGACCCCCATCGTCTACTCCATGTAAAGTCAGACCCTACATAGCCTAGGTCCCTAAGGTTGCACCGATTTATTACCTCACCAAATCGTCTCATCTGACCAGCTGGTCTTTGGTTGCCCCCCGTTTTTTCACCTGCGTGCAAAATTTCATTAAAGTCACCCATTATGACCCAAGGAAGATCCATCCTCCCACTTAGTTGTTCTAGCAACGCCCACGACTCCTCCCTCTTACACGTCTCTGGGTGGCCATAAAAACCCGTGAACCTCCACCTTCTATGACCGTGATCTTCAATGACAATAGCATCAATATGCCGGGGCGAGTACGTTTGAATATCCACCCTCATCGAGCTCTTCCACAACAATGCCAATCCCCCAGCCCGTTTCACACTGGGCACCACCAACCCCTGGTGTCTTTCTAATTTCCGTTTAATGCGTGCCATCTCTGCCACTTCAAACTTAGTCTCAATAAGGAAGACTAAGGTGGGATCTTCCTCCATTACCATTTTTTGGAGGGTGTTAACTGTGCAGGGGTTCCCAAGCCCCCGACAGTTCCATGCAATGGCACTCATTGCTCCCGGCGGTGCTGCCATGCAGCCACCGCCGATCCTAGTTGTTGTGCCATGATTTGCCCAAGTACCTGTACCTCATTTTCCACCTTTTGCTTTTTGTTGTTCTCCGATAAGGGTGATAAGTCCATCATTGGTATACGCTCTTTACGTTTCTCCCCTGCCTCGAAAGCTTCCATCACTACTTCCGTAACATCAAGCTGTTGTCCGTCTCCCTTTAAACTCCCATCCATACGGTCTCTGTTTTCCTTTCCAAGTTTCTCTCGTATCAGGTTCAGCTTCTTATTATGGCCACCTTGATCTTTTTTCTGTCTGCATGTCTTCTCTCGACGTGGAGATGCCAGCCCAATTGTAAAAGGTTTGGCCTCCATTTGACTATTCCTGGGAAAGCCCAAAGATACCATGCCCACTTCCCGTGGGTTTTCTGTAAGTGCACCTGGGCCTAGGCCCATTTCCCTCCTAGTCCCAAGTTCTGATGCTTCCACCTTACTGACTTCATCACCTCCCCAAGCTAATGCGTTTAAATTGTGTTCCTGTGATTCCGCCTTTAAATCATTCCTTTCCTTTGATTTGGTAACCCCTTCCGTATTCTTCTCCCCAAAACCGATGGCCCTATCAATATCATTTAATTGTTCCTCAAAATCCGTTATCTGCATGATATTCGAGATATGCTCCGCACCAGCCGTACCCGCATTAGTCAAACCCTCCACGTGCCCTGTACATGCACCCACGTCACCCTTCCCGTTCGCTTTCCCCAGGTCGCCTGAAACCTTCTCCCTTACTACCGGCGGTCTGTCCACCATATCTTCATTCTCAGAATCTGCCCCCACCGGCTGTCCACCATCACCCTTTTTGCTAACCACCATGACCAGTTGCGGCCGTTGTAGCCTCTCCTGGGGAGCCCTCAACCACGGGCCGTACTGCTTCTCATTCGCCTTGAGAACTTCTTTACTTCTAATCCACAACATACAATCTCTTTCATCGTGATCCACCTTCCCACACCAATAGCAAAATATGGGTAGGCGTTCATACTTAAATTCAACCCACATTGCTGAAGGACCACCTATTCTGACCATTCGCCCCCTACAGAGAGGCTTTGTTATATCTAAAGATACTCGAATGCGAAGATAACCACCTAGGCTGAACCCTTCCCCATCCGCATCCACCTTCTCCACTACTCCTAGCGTGCTACCAAGGCGCAAACCTGTCTCCTTTGTTTGGCTCATGGTAGGAAGGCCATGTATCTGCACCCAAAACGACGCCCTATCAAAGCGAATCCGATTCGCAGCATCACCCACTTCTAGTTTGTGTAAGATCACCAGGTATTTGTCAAAGGACCAAGGGCTTTGCAGCAACACCCTATCCATATCTTCCCGAGTCTCGAACTTGAAAAGGACCTTGTTGTCCCCCATATCACTGACCTCGAAGTTTCTCTCCGTTTTCCACACCGCTTTTAGGGCCCGTGCTACTGACTCCAAATTCACCCGCCTTTTTGTACAGAACTTCCCAGCCACTACGTGTCCGCTTTCTTCCACCGGTGGCGAGAGGTCTACCTCATTGCCTTCTATTGTCGATAATCGTAATCCAGCACATCTTGTTGTAATATCATCCATTGACATCACTCTAGAATTTGATAACCAAAGACCAAGTTCTACCGCCCAAGCGGAGAGACGTTTTTTGCCTGACGGCAAAAACCTATTTTTCACCTCTAGGGTTCCAAAGGAGCCTAGAGAGAAAACGAAGGGTTAAAGACTTTTGTGTGCCATTATAACGTGAGAATTGTTTATATCAAGCAAAATATGAAGTTTTTAGGCAGTAAAACAACATTTACGGTATGATTACCTATTAGATGCCAACAATTTTGGTAAAAAATGCAGGCATATCGTTAGAGCTGGGAGATTTAGTGGGAAAGATTTGTTGTAGGGCTTAGGTAACCTCTTTAGTCTTGAAGTCCGGTATAAGCCGTCTGTTCATGTCATCTGTAATCCATCTTTCAACTGCGTTCGGGATATATATGGTCAAAGTTTTGAGCATTTGAACTCTATAATATGTCTGAGAAATATCCCACAACTATGTTCTCACTAATGCTCTGATTCCTGTGCCACCTCTCCTGTGAGTCTTTGAGTTTCATCTAGAGAAGAATCAAGCTCTCGGCGGGGCTGGCTCGCAGCCACTGTCGTTGAGTGATCATACATTGGGCCATGGGTCACAATGTCAATGGCCATTGAATCTTGCCACCGGTTCTTGTTTGGTTCCTCCAAATTCTGTGTCTCAGTCCACTCGAGATGATCATTTGTGGAATGGGCTTGGGTAATGGGATTGGTTGGTGGGCCGTGTATTTGAGTGAGAGGTGTGAGCTAGCTTTCTTCCAATTGGTTTTCGGGCTCCAGTTTGGTTGGCTGACTAGGCTTGTGGGTTGGGGTTGTTTGTTGGACTTATATAGGGTCTATTGGGTTGGCTAAGATCATGGGTTAGGTTTATTTGGTGGGCTTGGGGTTTATTTGGTTGGCTTTGGTGCATGGGTAGGAAAAGTTTGGTGGGCTTAGGATGGGTAAGAAGGGTATGGAGTGTGGACCGCAGGGCCAGCTCAAGACCTAGCCCACTTAAGCTCCTACTTGCCCCAAAATATTTTTAAGGGTTTTAAGGCCCCCATTAAATAAACAAAAGGATTGCACACAAAAAAAAAATCAAAATTTTATAATGTTAATTTTTTTTTTAAATGTGGGGTTTTTTTTTTTTTTTTCCCTCATCTTCAAAGAAGGTTTCAAAATATTGAACCAATAGAAATCTAACACAATTGGAACCCTAAATTGTTTCAAAAAAAAAAAAAAAAAACTACATTAAAATTATAAAGCAATAACAATAACTATATTGTAAGAAATATTTCTAACAATGCATTAAAACTAGTCACAACATTTAATTAAAGTCACAACTTCTAAACAATAAGTTGTTGAAAGAAAAGATATATTTTCAAGTGTAATGTAATACAAATATATTTTTTCAAGTGATACATAATGCATAATTGCATCTAAGTCTCTAACTATGGATCCTATCAACATGCCACAAATCATGCATATTCGTCACCAAATATGTTCCCAGCAAACTTATAATGACGAAATTATTCATCACCAAAATGCTATACTTTTAGCAATGAAAAATTTCAAGAGAAAATAATTTCCGCACCCCAATTTTTTAATTGGTGCCTCACTTTCACTAGAACTAATAATTTATTTTCATTGCCAAAAGTTTTTATTTATTTATTTTTTTTATAAATGGCAATAAAAATCTATATTTCGTCATTGTATATTACTTTTTGGTGACAAAATATTTCCTCACTAAATTTCGTCACCAAATATACATATTGTTGTAGTGAGACCCTGTAAACCACAAATTGCACTTTAAATGATTAGTCAATGTAATGAGCAGGTTTAATTATATAAAAAAGCATATTAATTATGGATTGAAAACGAAAAAAAGAAGAAGAGAGTAAGCAATACCTCTTTTTTTGAGGAAAGAGTAAACAATACCTTTTGATGGCCCTAATGAATGTCCAACCATGGCGCATAACATCTTTAATGTCTTTTTATAGTAGGTTATGAAGAAACCGGGTCCAATTATCTTCGCACTCTGCCTCAATGACACTTTCAAACCCCACTGCAGAAAAACAGCTATCCCTGAAATGGCACTTTCAAAAACAAGCATCCGAACAACACCGTCTTCAATGCATAATTACAAATGTATAGCCTATGGCTGAATGCCCATTTGAGGCCTTAAATAAAAAGAATCATTTTATTATCACAACAAAAATTTACAACATTTTCATGACAATTCATACTTGGGAGAAAAAAGAGATTATATTTAAACCTATCACCTCATCTCACCCCAAACCACAACAATCTATCTCAAAATGTTGTGAATTGTTTATGCTTTTAGACTTTCTGAAATAAAAATGTTTTTGAAAAGGTGTAATTCAAAAACAAATTTTAGAAAATAAAATACTAAAAACTATTATCAGGATTTGGGAAGATATTATTCATTATTGAATAACAGTTATACCCTCGTTTGATACCCCTTCAATCCACAATTATAAGAAAGAGCCGTGTTAGTTAGTTATGTACACACTATGTGGTTGTAGTTAATAAGCATTTAAGCATTTAAAACACGATTTGAACTGAAGTAATTACGGCAATATGTGTGCAACAATAATTAACCTTTAAGAAATGACGCCGAGTAGATGAACCAAAGGCTGTTATTTGTAACTGTTTGAAGACTTTTGGGTGCCTCACTAGTAATTCTAGTACCACAAATTATAAGTCATAATTTTTGTTACAACTATCGTATATGATAAACTGTGACTGACTGCTTGTGACTTTTACATCGACTCATCACTTTTTCTTCATCACTCACAATTAGATATACGTAGATAGTTATGACAAAAGTTGTAGCGCAGTCGTGATCCTAACTCTTTAGGAAGACTTGAAAGTGCTAGGCAGGTGCGTGGTGCTGGGACCTGCATCGCTGGTTGACTCCGTTTAATAAGTAAAGGTTTATCCCTTTCTAGTTTCTACCTTACAGAATTCAGACAGCTTTTTTCCAATCTAGAGCTAGCAGTACCAAAGAGCTTCGAAGACAGCTAAGCTAGACGCACAGGTATACTTAAAAGTTTGTTATCAATCAAATGCCATGTATACATACACACACTTATATATATATATGAAAAAGGATTGCATTTATATTTGTTGTGTTTTAAGGATAGGGATCGTTAAGCTTCATCTAGCATTATTTACTTCTTATACTTACGTTAGTAAGATTTGTGTCATTTAGAGCTTCGAGAGAGAAGTAGAGAACCAATTATAAACAGTTTTAGTTCAAGATTTTGTCATTTTGATATGGCTTCCTTAACACAAGTTTGGTTGAAACTTCTTCCGATCCCTACAAATGATCTCTTAATGGCCGATCTTCATTTTTCTTTCTTTCTTTGTTGGGGTTATTTAGTCACAGTCAAAGGTTGATTAAAACCAAAATGTCAGAGAAAGTTGTTGATGAAGTTAGTGGATTTAATTGTTTAATTACCCAGATAACAAAAAGAAATGATAAAGGAAATTTTCTGTTCCTCCAAAGTTTTTGTTTGCTGTCAAATTAATTGGTCTTAGACATTGAATTTAGTCAACTAGGCCTCTTAAATTCGTTGATCATCTTCTATTGAAATCAAAAGAGATTTGCGAAGAAATTGCCCACTACAAGGATGCTGTCTTCAATTCACTTGCATATCACCTAACATTTAAGGGCAGCAAAGTTAATGGTTTCAGTTCAGTTTTGTTTAAACTTAAAAGCATGTTTAGGCACATATAAAGTTCAAAGCTTAAAGTCATAAGGTCTAACCGTCTAAGCCTCTATGGGCTTCGCTTGGCTGAAGCGAAGCTCAATTGATGAAGGGCACCTATGCACTTTCCTTTGTGTTTTTTTTTTTTTTTTTGAAGAAACATTAAGTATGCCTAGTGGCTCTTTTTTTTTTTTTTTGCCAATATATTATAAAAATTGTAAAAATTAATTACTTTATCTTAAAGGAAATGACATGGGTCATTGATTTATTATACAAATGCTATTCTTAAAGCCTTGTATTACACAAACAAAAAATTTTGTTTACATATTAGAAAATATAACAAGGGATAATTTACTATTCTTATGCCTTATAGTATGCCCTTTTAGATATATGTTGATTAAATGAAAACTTTTTTTTTTTTAAAAGAAGAAAATGATAACTTTATTTTATTTTATTTTTTTATGAAGAAAATGATAACTTTATTTGATCATACATTCATGCCTATTACAACTCTGTATTTTTATATAAAAATTATGAGAGAATTATATACAAATGTTATGTTTAAAATTTTATGATTAGATTATTATCATATTGTCTGTTGATAATTATTTTCAAATTTACTATACAAATTTAAGAAAGTGAAATAACCTTAGTAAAATATGTACCACTAACCTTATACGATTGCACTTATTAATAGGCCAGTATATGCTACTTTGAGTTTATTGTTTTATTATTATTATTATTATGAATCTTTTAGTTAGAGGTTATTATATGTTATATTTGAAAAATGTGTGCTTTACTTCAATCATGTGCACGTTTGTGCTTTGCATGCCTGGGCTTTAAGAGGCACGTGTGCTTTAAGTGCATTTGATGCTTTTACTGACAATGAAAATAAAATCAAATTGACTGAATTCGAAATTTAAAGTCCAAATTGATTGCAACCCAAAGTAAGAGGATCAAAATGTAATTTTAGCTAAAGTAAATTAAAAAAAAAAAAAAAAGAGTAGAATTTATGACTCCCACATACACAAGGATGCATTAATTACAATTAGTTTTTTTTTTTTTTTTTGAGAGTTTCAACTTATGGCGTCCACTGCTGATGATAACTCTTTGTCATCAAATCAAGACATCAATCAGTTTTTGGTGTAGGAGGGAATTGAATCCCAAATCCCTTATTCAACCATCAACTAGTTATATATGAAACATTTAATCTAGTTTAATACTACTAATATTCGTTTTTGAAGCTTTGCCAATTTTTTAAAAGCCTTGTAAGAATAACAGTAGGTAAAGTATACAAATTGCTCATTCTTGATTGCACCATTTTAGAAAAAAAGAATAAGCTAATATGCTGATCTATTTATATACTTAGTTTTACTTCTTTTCGTAACTCTTTATCTATGATACAAATAATATTGTTAATATTTATTATATTTTTCAAATAAGTTAACAAATTTACTCAGTATGAAAATATATGGAAATTAAAAGCTTGTGTATTGGAACATCTAAAATTTTCAATGAAGTTTATACTTGAATTAATGATTAGTTTTGATTAAGGAATTTGGATTAGTCTCTAATGAGTTAGGAGTTTTAAATGGGATTAAAATCATTTTAAATAGATTGAAAGTAGTTTTAAAAGGCCACAAAATAGTTTAAAATAGGTTGGAAGTAGTTTCTAAACAGGCTTAAGTATTCTTTTTAAATATATTTTCTTTATTCTATGAGTAAGTAGTTTTGAATTGGAAGGACATATGATACAAAATTGAAGTGCATGTAAAATTTAACTGGAATGATTCCTGGAAAAAATATATATGTGTATAGTGCAGTTAAAATACCATTTAGATTTTAGATTCATTATTCAGCTTCCACTTTCATATGCTATATAGGTAAAGAGATAGTTTTGAATTTTTTTCCCCTACAAGAGTTTGTTATCAATGTTATTTAGAATCAATTAGATACCTAAAATTCCTTCAAAAAAATGTTACCTAAAACTAAAGAAGAGAAGAGAAGTTAACTCTAATAATGACAGTGATTTATTTGCTCTAAGATTGGGCTATTACTTAGTAGTCCATTTTATACAGATAAAACCCCTGTTTTATAGAAGCCAATGATTCTTCTCTCTTCTTCATTTTTTTTTTCCACCTTCCCCAAAACCTTTGAACTTTTGATCTTGGAGATAGTATACCACAAGACTAAAAATCAAGCCAAAGAAGGTTAGTAAGAAGTCCACATCTCTGAGGAATTTTTTGTTTTTGTTTTCACTTTAAACTTATTTCTTGCTGGGTAAATGTTGATTGTTGAGTCTAGAATCCAAGTGCATTTCAACAAGACAATATGATCTGCTTCATCTCATTCACCAAAAGAGTTGTTGAATTAATCATGTCATAAACGTAGTGTATAAGAAATTGATAGGTATGAGGTATAAAGTCTTGGGTTCTACTCTTGCTTATCTCATAAGAGGCAGCAAAGACTTCTTAAACCAGCTGCTTGACTTGTCATCTCCAGCGTGCCTATCTAAGCGACAGATAGTCTCGAGACAGCTGTGTGTAATTTCCTTTCTCTGCAAAAACTGCCTGTCATGATTCTTCCGGTCACTAGTTTATCACTGAGGCACTCAACCTGTAGTTGGAAGGAGCGTTGTTAAGTTGTTAGGTTTGTTAGCTTTTAGTTACTGCTCTGTTGTAACAGTTGGAGAATCCATTTCAGAGCAGTTATCATTCTCCCTATATAAATTTCACCCTTGTAAAGATTAGATTCATTGAAGTAATATAAGAAGACAATTTCACCCAATTGCTTCCTTTCTTTCTTGCGTACCTCATTAACTTCCCTCACCACTTTTCTTCAAACTTTTTCATCTTCTAATAAGACTTGTCAAATTAGATAGGAAAAAAAACTGCTTTATCCCTCTGTATGGAACAAATTATAGACTTACTAGAATGAGGTGCACCTTAGTTCATATCCAGTGGGCCTATTTAGGCCCTATGATCATGTCAGGGTTATATACCATCATTTTAGATGATTAGTACAGGGCTTTTTTTGGGGGGGGGGGGGGGGGGGGGGGGGGGGTGTTGCGTTTGTTATTTATCATTCCTTTTTTTTGGTGTACAAACACATGAACTTGTATAAGAAGAAAAAGCTTAGGCATAAAATAAGTAGATCCCCCTTTGATTACCACAATTCAAGCAAGTACATGGAACAAAAGGAAGGAAAAAAAATAGCAACCTTTATCATTAGTACAATCCCCAATCCAGCTTTCTGCAGTATGGCTTCAGTTTTATTAGAGATGACTATCATTATAAAATGAAACAATCAGTTGTTTTTAACAGTACTTGGTGCTTGATTACAAATTACAACTGGCATTAATTTGATTGAGCATGTGTTCACTTGATATATAACAAACAAAATAGAAAATACACATTATCCTCAATGGTGCCAAATTTTCAACTCCTGTGCTGCACCTTTACTAGCAGGTCGTGCTTGATTTCATTCATTAATTGTTTATCTTATTACAATAAAAAAGAACATAGTTCCCATGTAATTATCAATTTTCTTTTAAAACAATTTTTGCAGGATGTTGGGCACAGCAGCTGCACAAGCAATTGGGAATTTGGTGACACCAGCAGTACAAGCTGGGGATGGGATAATAGGATGTTTGGGGCGCAAATATGGTTATGTGAGAAATCTCAGTGAAAACATTGTCATTCTTGAACGAGAAGAAAGATATCTCCTTAGTAAGGAGGCAGATGTAACAACAATGCTGGACAGGAAAGAACAAATAATGGAGAGGGCCCGTGAATGCACAACCTGGCTTGATGAGGTTCAAGAAATGAAAGGCAAAATCCAAGAACTGAGAAACAGGTATCAGAATACAAGCAGATGCTTTTGTGGACTCTGTCCTTTTCCTTCTCTCCTAAAGCTTGGTAAAACTACAGTGACAAAGACTGCAGAGGTGATTGATCTAAAGAGTCGAGTAGAAAAAATAACTATAATGGTTGAAAGGGCACCAACGTCGCCAATCCCAATAAGGAAGCATCCTGAGAAGATAGGTAATGTGCCATCAGTTGATGAGCATGTAGAAATGCTAATAAAGTTGCTAAAAGATGACAAATTGAAGAGAATTGGGGTATGGGGACTACCAGGAGTGGGCAAAACAACGGTAATGGAAAAGCTAAACAACAAAGTCCATGAAATTCAGTTGTTTGACGATATCTTTTGGGTAACTCTCATGACAGTGATCAAATGGCAGACATAATATCTGAAATTCTGGTTAACAAGAAGTAGCTATTGCTTCTCGATGAGGTTTTCTCAGAAATTAATCTGAAAGAAGTTGGCATTCATGACGACCATGAACATGGAGCAGTGATATTTGCATATAGAGATAGAGATTTTTGTTGTTTAATGGACGATCATATTAAGATTGAAAGATTATCCAATGATGATGCAAAAAACTTGTTCCAAAAAATAGCGGGAAATATTATAGATCGACCAACCTACAAGAAAATTGCAGACAGATTACTGAAGGAGTGCGGTGGGATGCCGCAAGTGATCAAGTTAATAGCATATAGTTTGAGAAACGAGGATGATCCAGCTGTGTGGCGTCATCTATTGTCTGATATGCAATCACCAGGCATGGAACCCGTGCAAGAATTGCAAGAAGTTTACAAGGTATTTAAACTTATTTATGACAAGCTACCCGTGGATAAGAAGCCTTGCTTATTGTACTGGGCATTTTTTCCCCCAGACTATGAAGTTTACCAGGAGTACTTGATCGAGTGCTGGAAAGCTGAACAATTTATTGTTGAAGCTAGAAAGCTTGGAGATGCTCGTGACAAAGGACATGCTATAATAAGGGAATTTGAAAAGAAATCTTTGTTGGAAAGGGGTAGAAAAGCAGGACACTTTAAGATGCCTCTGTTTCCCCGATGCATGGCTCTTAAGATCATGTGCCAGGAAGAGAAGGATTCAAAGTTTTTGGTAGGTGATGGTGGAGAGATAGAAGAACAACCATTAGAGGAAGAATGGGAAGGTGTGCAAAGGGTCTCATTGACCAGTCAGAAATTATATAATCTACCTTGTAGGCCTGCATGTACTAAAATCTAAACATTACTACTAAAAAAAATCCAAGCTTGACAAAAATTCCAGAATCATTCTTTGAATACATGTGTGACCTTCGAGTTTTGGATTTGTATGATACAAGGATCAAATCATTGACATCATCTATTTCTAGCTTGATAAACCTAAGGGTGCTATATCTAAACAATTGTAGTGAATTGGTGGAGTTGCCTTCTGAACTAGAGAAACTAAAGAGTCTAGAAATCCTTGATCTTTGCTGCACAGGAATTCTCACCTTGCCTGAACAACTTGCCCAATTGACTGGTTTGAAATGTTTAAGAGTTTCATTTAAGCAGAATTTTGGTTGTCCCAACCACATCTGTAAGGTTGAATTTATTCAACCATCTAATTGGCTTTATTCCGTGCCAAATTTGCTTGTAATTCAGCATTTAGTAACCCTGTATTTAGGTGGGTTTGATGTAAGGGTAGTGAGTGAGATAGAGTGAAGATTGCTCAAGAGTGTGCAAGAAAACAGAGACTCGCGGCTGGGACTCGCGGGTGACTCGCGGCTGCAAGCCGCCAGACGCAGCACACGTGCCAAGCATGCTGGAAGGTGAACAGTCATGCAAGCTGGAGCACTACAGGACAACTGGCCATACGGTTATCTCGCGACTGGATCTCGCGACTTAGTCAAGCCGCGAGGTCAAGCCGCGAGCCACCCCTGTTTTGTAAAACCTGACGTTTCACATTCCTCTCCCACTCCAGTATAAATACCCCTTTTACCCATGATTGTGAGAGAGCTTTCAGAGAGAATTTTGAGAGAGAAACCCTAGAGCAAAACAAGATTGAACCATCTACAATCTTTACATTAGAGTCTCTTCAAATTCCTCATCTCTCTTCCTCTCCATTGCCAAATCCTTGAGAGGCCTTTTTACCAAAACCTTGTTCTCACCATATCCATTACTGTGAGAGGGTTGTTTGGTGTTCTGGGAAGCAGTTAGGAAGGAACCAATATTCATTGGTTGATGCTATGGTCTAGTAGCGGAATCCGGGAAGCTAGAAAAGAAATAGGTTCGGCGCAACCTCGTTGGAGCAAGAAGCTTGGAGGGCTTAGGTACATCGGGTAGATTAGGCTTAGAGGGTCTATTGCTGTTCATGTATCCCAACTACATTTTCTAGTGGATTATTGACCGCTTGGAGGGCGGCGGAGAGGTTTTACGCCGAGGGCTTCGGTTTCCTCTTCGATAACACATCGCGTGTTGTCCTTGTGTTTGCATCTTCCTTCCCTTTATCTTTGCCTTTTATTTTCTGCTGTGGATGTGATTTTAATTGGCTTAGATTGTTTACCAATTCTGTGTTATACTTTAGTTCATGTTCCGCACATTAATTGTTTGATTTAAAGCTTGAATTGGTAATTTGTTAATTGGGGGTCTAAACGTTCAAGGGTGTTTTTACACATATTTGAACTTTCAGTTGGTATCAGAGCGGGTACACTTTTATTGGTTTCAATACCATTGTGTGATCCTTGACTCCCTTTTGAGATGGATAGGTCTCAATCCCTAAATGCACCTCCATATTTTGATGGTAGTAATTATGTTTTTTGGAAGGTTCGCATGAGAGCATTTTTGTGCTCCATTGATGAATCTGTTTGGGATGCAGTTGAGAGTGGTTGGACCAGACCTGAGGCAGCCAAATCCACATGGGATAAGGCAGCACTCGCTGCATCTAATGCTAACAGTAAAGCTTTAAATGCTATTTTCTGTGGTGTGTCTCCTGATGAATTTCACAGGATCTCCCACATCACCGTTGCCAAAGAAGCATGGGAGATATTGGAAACTACCTACGAAGGCACGAAGAAAGTGAAAGACACCAAGTTGCAAATGCTGACCACTCGGTTTGAGGAGCTCAAAATGAGTGAGGATGAGTCCTTCGACTCTTTCTATGGGAAGCTGAATGAGGTGGTAGTCAGCAAGTTCAATTTAGGGGAGAAAACGGAGGATTCTAAAATCGTAAGGAAGATCCTTCGATCATTGCCGGAAAGTTTTCGTGCTAAAGTGACAGCGATTGAAGAGAGCAAGGACCTAGATGACATCAAAGTCCAAGAGCTGGTTGGTTCTCTTCAGACTTATGAGATGTCGCTGCCCAATCAACGGAAGAGTAAATCTCTTGCTCTTAAGACCATTAATGAGAAGGTAGAAGTCCATGACTCATCGGAAAACGATGTGGTTGACAAAGATGTTGCATACCTTGTCAAAAATTTCAGAAAGTTCTTGAAATTCAAAAATAATGGCAAATTTGATGATAAAAGAAAATTCCAAAGTTCTGGAAGGGAGAAAAGGGAATTCAAAAAGAAAGATGGAAAAGAATCCCAACCTACACAAGGTGTCACTTGTTTCGAATGTAACGGGCATGGACACTTTAAGAAGGAATGTCCGAATTATTTGAAATCGAAAGGTAAAGTGTATGCCACGACATTGAGTGACTCGGATTCGTCTGACTCAGAATCTGAAGAGAGCTGTGATGGAGAGGGGAACTATTCAGCTTTTATGACCATTGATCATGTTGAGTCTTCAGATGAGTTGAATCTGCTTGTACAAGACCTTGGAGAACATAGTGATGATGAATCACTAGGAATTGTCGAGGAATCAGATGTTGAAGAAGATGTAAGCACAGCCAATCTTCAAAAGAATTATAACTCACTCCTTGAAAAGTCGGGTGAGTAAACAAGGGTGGCCAAGGCAGCTGTGAGAAAGATGAAGAAGGCAGAGGAGGACTATAAAAGTCTTCTAATTCGATATAGGGAGGCCAAATGTGAGATAGAAACTTTGAATGGTGTGCTGTCAGAAGCTTACACAAAAGTGAGATTTCTTGAGCAAGAGGTTGTGCAAGCAAATGCTAAAATAGACAGGGTCACCAACAAGAAGCTAGATGATGTTATTTCATCTCAAAAGAGCTTTTCAGACAAATCTGGATTGGGATATACCGGATGAAGTAGCTCATCTGGAAATGTCACTAAAGAAGTGAAGTTTGTTAAGGCTAAAGATCCAGTTGATGTTGGTCCTACTGCTGAGAAGCCCAAGATAGAGGAGAAGAGAAATGTGGGGAACGAACGGTTGTTGAATTCCCGTAATCAATCTGTGAGCAGGTCAGAATCTCGAGCCAAATCTCGTCCACGACCACAAAGAGGTCCTAGATCAACTTATGTGTGTTATCATTGTGGACTTCAAGGACATACTCGACCAAATTGCCAAAAGCTGAGAGCAACGAATAGTGCAACACCTCAAAGGTCACGAGGACCTAGAATTGATAGAAGAAATTGGGCAGATAAACAATCTAGAGATCAAAATGGTGATCCCGGAATGATGAACGTGATGAAGATGATTGGTGCATTCACCAACTGCTTGGAAAGCTTCTCACGAAGGTTTGAAAGCCCTAACTCCCGTACCCATTCCTATAAGGAAATCACCCCAAATGCAAGTGACGTGTGGGTGAAGAAGGGTACTCATGCATAAGCATTACAACATGTCCATGCATTAATACTTCCTATGCTTTGCGACGATATTTGTTTGTTTGCTTATTGTTTTTGTTGCTGGTTGTTTGCTTGTCTACTTGTGCATTTTTTTGTTTTTGATCAATCTTTTTCTTCTTATGTGTCAAAAATCCAAAAATCACATAAAAATTAGAAAATCAAAAGTTTGATTGACATTGTTGAGCTTTTGTTTCAAAACATGTTTTGCCTTGTACCTTTGTGCTAATGGCTTTGTGCATTTTCGAGCATTGCTTGTTTCCTTGCACTCATATCTCTGTGGGAAAAATCTTGAAATCAATGTGATTGTTGTAAATAGATCTTCAAACTTGTCATGAATGATGAGTGAATGGTTATGTTGATCTTGAGACATGTATAGACTTGTGTCTATATATCTTCCCACTCTTTATTTTTGTTATTGCTAAAAAGAGCTCACTAAATGTAAATCTCCAAATGAAAAGAGATATTGAGCTGCAAAAGCCTGTCGCACATACTAGTATTCGACTAGGAAAAAGGGAAAGCGACCAAAAATTAAAGAGAAATGTTTATTCAAAAGGCCAAAGGCTTGTTCATTAAAGAGATTTATCAAATATCACTCTTACAATGAGAGGTGTTGTCTCAAAAGGATCAAAAAGATCAAATGTTATGATTGAAAGTGGAGTCAAATGTAAAGCTCCAAGTCATGTTATCAAGTTTTGTGGGAGGTCATATATACATATTTCTATAAGTGAGATAGATCACATGATCTAGTGCTAATTGTGTATGCCTTGGTTGAATTGATCATTGAAGCTTCACGTTAGACTAAGGACTATCTCATTGTTGATATCCACACACAACACACAAGTTTATGTTTAATGAATGCCATAATCATTTGTGTAATTGTATTTGATGAAATATGTTTTTCACATGCTCAATCTTTGTTGTTTCAAGCACAAAAAGATTTTTGAGTGTTTTAGGTGTTTTTGGAAAGTATTTTGTTCTTCAAAAATGAAATTTTCAAAAAAATTTTTTGCCCTGTTTTGGCGACTCTGTCGCGGGTATGTCAAGTCGCAAGCCTCAGTCGTGTGTTCGCGAGTCCATTTTGGCGACTTGTTCGCGAGTGAAAGGTCCAGTCGCGAGGTTATTCAGAGATTTTCGCGGCTCATCTCGCGACTCCCTCGTGGGTAGACCTTCCAGTCGCGAAAAACACTTAGAAAAATTTTTTCAAAATTTTTTCCTTTGAGGGTCTTGGCGGCTCAACCTGGCGAATTGCTGGCGACTCACCTCAGTCGCGAAAAACGCGTGTTTGGCAAAAATAGGGACAGTTTTAAAAGCGTTTTCCAGTTTTCCCTCGAACATTTGTGAACTGTTCATCTTCTCTCTAAAATATCTCCTTCCCAAACACTCCGTGCTCCCATTTCCAATCTCCATTGTTGCATATTTTCTGCTCAAATTCTTCATGTCACAGGTATGGGTTTTCAGTTTTGAACTCATTTCTACTTGATTTTGTGCTTTTCCCCTTAATTTTTTTTTGCATATGTTTATGATTTAGAAATGGGTTTGTGTTTCGGCTATTGCTCTTTGTTCATGCTTAGCTTGCTGATGATGTGCATGTTCTATTGTGTTAATCTGTTGGGAGCATCTGCTAGTTTCAAAATGCTGATTGTGTGTCATATCATTTTTCCATTATATGTCTCATTGACATATATCTGCCTTTAGGATAGTTTTTCCATGTTGTTCTTGTTTTTTTTGGGCTTGTTTATCCATGTGGTTGCTCTAAGTAGCTTATTGTTTAAGTGTTCAAGTTCATCTGTGTGGCTGTAATCTCTTTGTTAATTACATGGTACTGACTCGGTTTACACATATATTGTTCTATGCTGTTGTGGCCTCTTCTGATTGTTCACAGATGGCTCCCTCACCTTCGAAAAAGAAAACTCCTGCAAAGAAGGCTGACAAAAGATTGAAAATGGATTCTAAACTGTTTAGGTCAGTTCATCACTTTGAGAGATACAAGGATATCTTCTTGAAAGTAGGAATTATTCAAGAAAGATTTGTAGATTTGGAAGACTTAAGACAATCCTTTATCCCCAGCTGTTTTGAAGGAAGAGGATGGGAAAAGCTTCTGAGTGATTTCCCTGTAGTATGTGAACCCCTGATTAGGGAATTTTATTCAAATGCTGTGATAAAGGAGAATGAGTTAAACTGCTGGGTTAGAGGTAAAGAATTCATTTTGGATGCACATGTCATAGATGATGTGCTAGGGCTTGAAGGTTTAGAAGATCAGGAATTTATCAATTACAAGGATAGGAGTGTTTCTATTGAAACAGTTCAACAAAGGATAGGTGGGCAGAGAGAAGGGAAATGTTTGAATACCACTGCCTTTCCAGTGGACATGAGGTGCCTAACAATAATCATGATGTTTAACCTCTATCCCATAAAGAAGTTGACTACAATCAACTGTGCTAGAGCAATCTTTCTGATGGATCTCAAAGAAAAGAATTTCATTGACATAAGTTCCCACATATATGACACCATTGTGGATGAGACAAGAACAACCTCTAGGCCAAAATTGATCTTTCCCAGTTTGCTAATGAGGATTTTTAGAAGAAAGGGTGTTCCAATCCCTCAAGACATCAGTCCCATGTCCACACCCTCTGCAATTAACAAGCTTACCTGCAAATGGATAAGTGTTAGACTTCCAGGAGAAGAAGATGAAGGTGATGAAGGAGAGGGTGTCCCAATGGAGACTGAAGCAGAGGTAGCAGGGCATGCATCAACCTCAACACCCAGGAGGAGTGGCAAAAGGTCTAGAGCATCAACTTCTTCAGATACACCTCCAGATGCTTTCCAAATCATTCTGGAACGACTTGATGGGATCAGAGTAGTCCAGACTGAGCACTCTGAGAGAATGAGAGCCATACAGGACCAGATTGATGTTTTGTCTGCAAAACTTGACAGCTTCACCACCCAGCATGAACAGTGACCCTTTGGCCATTCCAGTCAAAAAGGGGGAGAAACAATGTTATGTTTCTTTCTGTTGTTAATGACATTGATGATGAGAAGCAGTAAAGCAGCTCTTAAGGGGGAGTAATGTGTTGAGGGGGAGTTGTCAAAGTTGTCAAAATCAGAGACTTTGTTTATATATGCTTATGTTTTGAGTATTTAGTGTTTTTATGGGTTTGTTACACTGTGTTTTTTTTGGTGTTTAGTTGTTTTCTAACTTTTAACCTATACTCTTGGTTTAAAGTTTAATATATTACTGTTGATGTTCTTCAGGATTATATTGTAGTCTGTACCCATGTGCTTTTGTAAGCTTTTAGGGTTTTTGTTTTATGCATAGTTTGTAGGCTTTATGGTATGTACCTTGCTTAATTGCAGCCTTTATGCTATGTTGAAATCAGTACTTTAATCTAAATGTCTTGCATTTTGATTTATGTACTGTCACTCTTGTGCCCTTGTAGGATTGTTCCTAGATGCATATACCTTGTGTACTATGCATTGGTTGAGTGTTGAACATACAAGTGTCTTGCCTTGTGCTTGTTAACTTGTATGTCCTTGTGTTCATTCCAAGTGTGAATGAGCACTGTGATCACTACCTTGTGGTGTTCACTTGGTTGATCAAGCCATGGTTTGTTTCTTAATTCCATCTTTGCTTGATCACATATTGCCTGTTTCATATGCATGTTATGATTTTCTGCTTACAATGATCATGGTGTATTGTTGTGTTTCAGGAGTATTATGTTCATATGATTCAAGTGCTTCACAGCTTCTAGAGTTAGGTGTGAGTGAGTTTTGTTCAACTGTTCCCAACTCATATGTTAAGTCTAGAGTTTGTTTTAGGGTTTTGTCACGGAATAGCCAAAGGGGGAGATTGTAAGGTTGAATTTATTCAACCATCTAATTGGCTTTATTCCGTGCCAAATTTGCTTGTAATTCAGCATTTAGTAACCCTGTATTTAGGTGGGTTTGATGTAAGGGTAGTGAGTGAGATAGAGTGAAGATTGCTCAAGAGTGTGCAAGAAAACAGAGACTCGCGGCTGGGACTCGCGGGTGACTCGCGGCTGCAAGCCGCCAGACGCAGCACACGTGCCAAGCATGCTGGAAGGTGAACAGTCATGCAAGCTGGAGCACTACAGGACAACTGGCCATACGGTTATCTCGCGACTGGATCTCGCGACTTAGTCAAGCCGCGAGGTCAAGCCGCGAGCCACCCCTGTTTTGTAAAACCTGACGTTTCACATTCCTCTCCCACTCCAGTATAAATACCTCTTTTACCCACGATTGCGAGAGAGCTTCCAGAGAGAATTTTGAGAGAGAAACCCTAGAGCAAAACAAGATTGAACCATCTACAATCTTTACATTAGAGTCTCTTCAAATTCCTCATCTCTCTTCCTCTCCATTGCCAAATCCTTGAGAGGCCTTTTTACCAAAACCTTGTTCTCACCATATCCATTACTGTGAGAGGGTTGTTTGGTGTTCTGGGAAGCAGTTAGGAAGGAACCAATATTCATTGGTTGATGCTATGGTCTAGTAGCGGAATCCGGGAAGCTAGAAAAGAAATAGGTTCGGCGCAACCTCGTTGGAGCAAGAAGCTTGGAGGGCTTAGGTACATCGGGTAGATTAGGCTTGGAGGGTCTATTGCTGTTCATGTATCCCAACTACATTTTCTAGTGGATTATTGACCGCTTGGAGGGCGGCGGAGAGGTTTTACGCCAAGGGCTTCGGTTTCCTCTTCGATAACATATCGCGTGTTGTCCTTGTGTTTGCATCTTCCTTCCCTTTATCTTTGCCTTTTATTTTCTACTGTGGATGTGATTTTAATTGGCTTAGATTGTTTACCAATTCTGTGTTATGCTTTAGTTCATGTTCCGCACATTAATTGTTTGATTTAAAGCTTGAATTGGTAATTTGTTAATTGGGGGTCTAAACGTTCAAGGTGTTTTTACACATATTTGAACTTTCAACATCAATGGCCAACAGGAAGAGATGATTCCTTCTAATGTAATTGCAAGTCTTTCTTCATTACAAGAGTTGAGTATTGATGTGAATATCAAAAACCAAATTTGGAACCAGATTGTAGATAGAGTTGCTGAGGAAGTTGCTAGCTTGGAGGCATTGACAAGTCTTTGTTTCTCCTTTCCAAGACTCAGTTGCTTTGAAACTTTCATTGAGAATTGCATATCTTGGAAAAGAAATAGCATGGGATGGGAAGGTAATGGCTTTAGATCATTCAGAATCCTAGTTGGCAATCACAAGGCAGACAATTTTCTTGGATTTGATTTTTTTGGATACACAGCTGAACGGCATTTAAGATTTTCTGTTGTAGAAGAAGTTATTCCTTTTGCACTTCTAAAGATACTCAATAAAGCTCTAAGTTTCGAACTTATTGGTCATCATCGTGCTAAGAACTTATCAGTATTTGGTACTGAATATTTGAAAGAGGTGGAAGCTTGTACAATTGAAGAATGCAATGAAATAGAAAGCATCATTGATGGTGGCATAGCCACTGGTGTCTCGTTTGAATTCTTGCAAAAGCTACACCTAATCAACTTCCCAAAACTGGTTAGTATCTGCAAAGGCTCAATTGACTCAACAAGCCTCACTAAACTCACAACTTTGACACTGAAAAGCTGTCCAAAGCTAAAATGCCTTTTCCCAGGAGATATGGTCCAGCTACTCTGTCACTTGCAGGATTTACAAGTTGAGGATTGTTCTGCAATTAAGGAGATCATTGAAGATGGAATCATAGTTCAATCTGAAGCCCTTCCCAGATTGAAGAACATGGAACTATGCAACCTACCAAGATTGTTTAGTGTATGCGAGGATGCCTCGTTTGAATGGCCCTCTTTGGAGATTATGAAGATCAAGACTTGTCCAGAGCTGAGGGATTTACCATTCGGTGTTGAAAATGCACCAAAATTGAAAGTGATTGAATGCACTATAAACTGGTGGAGCAAACTAAATGGACCTAGAGGCAGGGACCAAAAAGTGGAGATTTCTCTCTCTTTTCACTGTGTCTGTGAGCTAGAGGTTGTAGTTAGTTCTGCACTACTTGGCAAACGTGGTTTTACCTTGGACTTTGTGCATCACAAAAAGCATGTGCTATATGATTTTTGTATGTGACTTTGATAATATAGCAGGTTTTTTTTTTTTTTTTTTTTTTTTTTTTTTTTGCAAGCTTGTGGCATTGTATTCCTGACTTTGTGAGGAAGATTAAGCAAAGAATATTCTTACAAAAGCCTTTTAATCTTGTTGTTGGGATTAATATAATAATTAATACTAGTCGCAGACCCACGCGATATGTGAAAATAGATAATTTTATTTTAGTTATGATATAATATATAATTTGTTTTATAAATTTTGTGGAAAATAATTTCTAAAATAATTTTTCATTTATATATCTCAAAAAAATATCATTATTTTATTAATTGGATTTATTTGATTGATATTATTCATTTTTTAGGCGGTCCATATTTTGATAAATTATGCTATTGTGTGTTACATTTTTTTTCCCTATACAACTAAACTGTTTGAGTTTTAAAAATATTATTCAAAATTTTCATTCTCTTAAAAAGAGATTATTGTATTTATAATTTTTCTTACCGTAAGAGTAGCTTCGAACTATTGATCAAGTTTTGTTTACTAATATAGATACATGAGACAGGAACTACATATTTCTTAGACATTCCTAAGAGACTATACCATATTATAAATTTAATATTTAAAATAATATATAGGAAAAAAGTAGACTTTATGTCTAAAATTGAACACTTCACCTACCGAAATGAAAGAAAATAATTTGTATAAAAACATAAAGAGAACATGATTAAAATTATTATTTTTTGACTATATACACTTTTATTTATTAAGATTTAATTGCCTTTAATTGGATGTTTATATCACATTTTTGTTACTACGCTCTTGTTGAGCCAACTCATTCGTCACATCATTGGCCACATTATTATTCTTTTTATTATTTATTTTTTACTTTTAGTTTTTTGACAATATTAAATATATAAATATATTGGTTTTACAAATTCATCTTAGGCAGTTTTAACTTTACATATTCATTTACTTTAATTTCGATGTTATAACTAAATAATAAATCAATGAAAAGTTAAAATTAAAATATTGTCTATACATATTCATCTTGGGCGGTTTAATTTTAAAAGTTGATATACACATTCAAATACATATCCAACATTGTATTTTGGTATAACTTCAAAATCTCTCTTCCAAAATAACTAAGTGTGGGGACCGGCCCAGAATAACAGGTTGGCTGGGCCTTGGGCCCGTCCGAGGACCATTCTGTCTGAGGAGACGTCGCGGCCCAGAATCCTTGCTCAGGCCCACTGGAGCAAGGAGAACACGTCCGAGGAGTAATTCCTCCTCGGACGTTCCAAAGTCCAGGTCAAAGATGCGTCCCAGCTACTGTAGTCCTCACTCCAAGCACGTAAAAAGAAAGGAGACCCAAAATATCCCAGCAAAGGCTGTCACCACCACATTAAATGCACCACAGCTACTCTCCTGGCCGCATTAATGAAGAGAAGACCCCTGAACAGTGCTACCTTGGTCACTGCAACTCACAAAGAACTGGTAAGGGTGTCTGATGGGACAGGTGCTCAAGTAGGGGTTTGGATGATCAACAAGTGTAAGGCCCAAATGATAAAAGAGGGCCTATATAATATGTAAGAGTCCCTCAAGAGAAGGGACGGAGAAAAAGAAGAGGGCAGGAACAGAGGAGCAAAGGTTCATTGTACGAATGCATGCCCATGAATAAAATTCCACCCTTCACATCCACTTTCTTCATTCTTGTTTCTGTATCTCCTGAGCCCATGCAACAAACCGTTTAAGCCAACTGGAATCAAGTTCTTCAGCCCACACTCTACAAAAATTCATTGTGTGGGACCTTTTGGGCCAAGGCTGACCATCCAGGACCGAGTCAACTAAAATCGTGTCCCTACACTAAGTATTATGTCAAAAAAAAATCAAACAAAAGCTAAAAAAGGGAGAGAGAAGACTTGTGATGGAAAACTTAAAAAATCAAACACACTACCAAATCGTATTAACCCAAAATATTATTATATACAAAAATACAATGATTCATCAAAAAAGAATAAATAATATATATATATATATATATATATAGAGAGAGAGAGAGAGAGAGAGAGAATAAAATGAGAAAAAAAAGCATCAAAAAAAAATATATATATATATATATATAGTCATAAGTCAAACACCAAATTATTTAAGCCATGATATATAATAGAATAACATTATATTTTTGTAAATTATATTTATATGAAATAGAATAACATTTAACAATCTTAGAAAAGAAAAAAAAAAGAAAAAAAAAAGATAATAACTTAATAAGACAAAACCAAATTGCAACCCAAAATAAAATTCTAAAGAAGTCACAAATACATCAATCTAAAGTAGAGATACAAAAAATAAAAAAATTTACACAAAAATAAAGAGAGAGAGAGAGAGAGAGAGAGAGAGAGAGAGAGAGAGAGAGAGAAATAACATTTTTCATGTGAGAAAATATGTATAGAATGGGAGAGAAAATGTCATATTTATAGTAATAGAATGGGGATAAGAATAGTCAAAATAAAAAAAAGAGGAAGAGATAGATGAAGAGTGACATTAAGGTTGAGAGTAGTGGAGAGATGGAAACATAAAATGGAAGTTATGGTTGGAAGTAGTGGAGAAAAATGGGAAATAGGTAGATGATGTGGCCGCTGATGTGACTTAGCAGAGCGTAGCAATAATAAATATTTCGTTTCAACTTTTAGATATATATAGAATATAGATGAAACAGGTAGCTCTATAAAAGATGTTCAGTTGGAAAGATGCAAGTGACATAGAAATCTAAGAAAAATAAATAAAAACCAGGAATAATGCCTAGAATGTTGACAAGCTGCGTTAATTTGGTATGATTCGAAGCGGTTAAGGAAAGGGTGGGACAGTTTACTTGAGGAAGCTACAAAAACAAGAGACACATGGCATTGATGCAGACAACTTTGGAGCAATTGCTTCAGAGAAGTTACAAGAGCTTATCAGAACCATTTGAAGCGACACAAGAAAAGCATAATTGATGGTAACCTTTAAGCATAAGTAGATGCTCATTCTATGGAAGAAGACACCGCGACACACCAGAGAAGTTATTGAGGTCATTTGTGTTTCTCAATAGATCTCCTAGATCTTAAGAGTAGCGAAGAACTTTTTATGCTTGTAAATGTTCCCGTTGTACTTTGTAATTAAGTTTAATCAAGTTTGATTCTAGTATTTACTTGTAACAGTTGTGTTTGATTTGAATTATGCTTGCTTTTAGTTAGTATAATGTTAGTGAGATAACTTTTGTTTTTTTTTTTTGATGGGAAGATAACTTTTGTTTTGATCTGCTGTAGTTTACTCCGAATTAGTTTTGTCAAGAATAGTTCACTTGAATCAATAGCACTGAAAATATTGAATAATTTTCCAAACAATACAAATCTAAAGGTGTATGTAATGTCACACCATTTAAAAAATTAAATAACATGGCACTCATGTACACTCTCAAATCCCATCAATAAAAAATATTACCTATGAAATGAAGAGGATTTTGTGTATACGTTTTCTTGATGCACATATTCCTTTCATTTTTTTAAAATAAAATTTTCAATAGAAACTTTCTAATTTTCTATGTTTTCCCCAACCATTTGGCCCTGTTTGGTAACGGTGTTTAAACAACGAAAACTGTTGTTTAAACACTACAACATGTATTTCCATATTTTTTCACCTACACATATTTCCACAAAACCTAAATAACGTTACTAAAAATCTCTTATCAAATGGGCCCTATATTCTTTGCTTTATCTTTCCCATTGTTGTTACGTTGAATTGTTGACATGGACTTTCCATGCCACTTGTAATTTTTGGGTGCAAACAATATTATTTATTGTGTTACTTATATGATGGAATTTGCAGTTGAACAGTAAGTTTCAATTATGTTAGGTGTCAATAGAAAGAAAAAATTAAATCAGGAAATGTGAATTTTAAGTATAATATAATTACTTAATTAATATATTATAATTTTGAACACTTTAATTTTTCAAAATAATTTTAAGGATATTCACAATTTGGAAATCTATTGACTTCTTCAATCCTGCATATCCTTATTAATTGGCTTTAGGTAGATTATCAAGCAACCGAATCATACAAACAAAACTGGTGAAGTAAATGTTTAAAACCTGGTTTTAGAAACTGGAAGATCACTTTAAACATCATACATTAAAAATGTTTAATTAAACATTCTAATAAGAATCAAATTAAATGGTGAATGCATCAAACTGTAAAACCTAGTTTTGGAAATAGGGAAGGTCACTTTAAACGTCATTCTTTAAAAAAATTTAACTAAACACTTTAATTAGAGTCACATTAAATGGTGTATGCATCAAATGCAATTAATGCTTTTAAAATTAAAGTATTAAAAATATAAGAAGAAGAAGAAGAATAGATAAATACATTTACAGAAAGCTAATTTAAAGCATTGAGGGAAAAGCTTTCAAAATTTCTTTTCAAGTAAGGCCACATGCAAAAGCAAAAGCTCAAACATTGCGAGTGTGTGGGGTAGGCATACCATGATACCTTTCATTTTTCATTCAAGATAATCCCTGCACGAGTTATAGCCTCCGATAAAAAGTGTTCCACTTGTCTGGTGCTTCTTAGCTATTGACATCTTAGTGAAAAAATACATTGCATGTGTAACAAAGAATAGGAAGCAAAACATGCATTTTGGACCGGCAAACGGAAAATAAATAAATAAAAATAAAAATAAAATAAAATAAAGAAACCAGTATTTCAGCAACATTATTCTTTAACTAAACCCACCCATGACAGATTAGAACCCTACAATTATCCTGAAACAGATGATTTTTCCTGTTACTCCTTTGTCCACACACTCCAGTCACATAAGCAGCAGGATTGATTCAAAGGGGTTATTACAGAAAAGGAAGTTTTCCTTTTTATGTGATCCAGTTACTCTATTAGCATAAAACGCCCTGCATACCTAATCCTAATAGTACTGATTATTAAGCTACAACAATATGAAACGAAATTTCATTATCATCAAATTGCCAATTGTTTGATAAATTACAGTGTTTTATGCTGTTTAGAATTTGGCTTCAACGTGTGGAGAGCTCAGGTGATTACACAAGATAATTCCAAAAATCTCATCAGCATTAGTAGTTATAGACATTGACTAACCCCCTTCATTTCCCCGTCCTAGCTCTGGTTCCACTCAAATCATGCTGCAGAAAATAACAGACATTCAATTCAAACACTTCGGATGGCAGTATAGACAAAACAAACACATGCACTTCAAGAACTACATCAACCAAAAGAAAGCCAGATTTATAGAATGCTCAATCTATAAAGTATTTTCTCCACGGGTAAAATTTTAAAGGGAAAAAAGCTTCAATAGGAGATGGAGGAGATTTCAAAAACATGTTGAATATAGGGAACACACCTGTCACTGAAATATGGGATTTTGTGGGTTGTCCACCTTCTCTGTTGGACAGCACTAGTGCTAACAACTACAACAGAAGTTCAGGGACTCCTTATTATTGTTTGATCCTCATAGCCATGACCTCCTCTTGTCCCTTATTAACTTGGGAACTGAACAACTGATGGTGCAGAAAAGGGATAAATCAATCTAAATGATATTAAATTTTGTATTACAAATCGTCATCACAAATTGGGGTGAAATGAGCTTGAAGACGCAAGTGAAATGAAGTATCTTGCCACTCTAATTCTTTCCACCAATCATTCTACGCTTTGATCCCTTTTATGGTATGACTTGCAATGAAATCAATGCCAAGCTTCTTCAATATAGGGCAACCGTAGAAGCTAATGTTTTCTATCGGGGGCCATTTGCCTTTCATAATGTTAACCAATCTGGGTAGATAGTGAAGTTTTAATTTTTTCAAGCTAGGGAGTGTTCTACTGCCAGAATCAACTACCAGATCCTGATATATGATCTCTGCTGGACAATCTTCAACGATCAATTCCTCTAAGTTCGAGAAAAAATGGAGCATGGAGCTTGCAAAAACAAATTGTAACTTGGGGCATGTATGCACTGTCAATATTCTTAGCTTAGCAAAGCTTCCCGGTGGTATCATTCCTTCCAAAATTGTACTTAAGTTTGATAGATAATTAATACTTACAGGGCCGGCTCAACGAATTTGGGGGCCCTAGGCAAAAGTTTTAAATGGGGCCTTTTATTATATTTAATTATAAATTCATATATTTTTTTCAATTAAAATTTATTTTTCTTGCTTTTTGAGAGGCAAAATTATTAATTAAATTTTTGCATTCAATTAGTTCTTCTCTTTGTCTTTTTTTTTTTTTTAGTTTTTCATATTCAGATGGATATTTTCTAGTAGACATTTGTAATTAAAAAATATTTATGAATAAATGAAACACAATCCATAATAAAAAAAAAAAATTACAATTTAACTAGAATAATATAAATTTAATATATAAAACAATAGAACCTGGTTTATCAAATGCACAATTGCAACTTTACTTAATATGATCACTTTACACTTTAAACCTGCACAAAAAAATTAAAATTAATATTAATACAAAGTAAATTATTCTAAATTTATAATTTTGTTATCAATACTCTTTTTTTTTTTGTAGCATTAAACCTTTTTTTTTTAGCAAAATGTGTAGGACTCAACTTGATTGGGTCCACTAAGACCAACCCACTAGCAAAATGTGTAGGACTCAACTTGATCCACACTAAGACTAAGACCAGCCTAGAGCCCACTATCCCTCCATGGCTCCATCCCACTAAATCTAATTTCTTTAAAAAAAAAAAACAAAAAAACAAAAAAAACAAAACAAAACGTGTAAGACTAGAGAAGTCTAGAATCCATACTTTAAATCTTTAAGGGGTCCATTCGGACCATTCCATAGCCAGATAGCCTTCTAGAGAAATCTAAATTTAAAAGAACAAACAAAAAAGAGTAAAGAGTACAACTAAAGTAAAAACCCAGCAACTCCTCTTCAAAAAAAAAAAAAAAAAAAAAAAAACTCAAACACCCAGTAGTTGAAGAAGAGTAGAAGATGAAAGAGGCAAAGAAAGAGAAAACAAAAAAGAACCTGAAATGAAGATCTGTGAACACTCTATTGCCAACATCAATTGATGAGTAAGTCAACTAAAAAGAGTGTTTTTTTTTTAGAATCAAGATGGAGAGAGTCAAAGAGTGAGCGTGTTTTTTTTTTTTTTGCCTTTTCTTATTTGTTTCTTCTTTCTACGGTTCTGCCTTTAAGCTAAAGATTTCTGCCTTTTACAATCTTTTCTTTTGCAAGCAAAAGATTTGGGGATGGGAATAGTGTCACTTCAGTGTGAGAAACGGCTTTTTTTTTTTTTTTTTTTTTTCTTCAGATTGTGGGATTAGCCTTCATGTCAGTTCACGGGACTTTTTTTTTTTTGGCCTTCATGTTAATTCAGAGTGAGAAACGGGCTTTTTTTTTTTATTTTTTTTTATTTTTTTTATAGCTGAGAAAGTAATATTATATAATATATTATTATTATTATTTGGGGGCCTCTTACAAGTAGGGGCCTTAGGCGGTGGCCTAAATGGCCTATAGCTTCAGCCGGCCCTGAATACTTAGGTGCTCCAGAATTGGAAACACAGCTTCAGAAAGTTCCTTGATAGCGATAACTGTTTCAATCTTGGGACCACTACTCATAATCTCAGTCCGTCTAAATTACTGACTCCAAAATCTGATAGGCGATCTAAATAGAATGCAGTAGTACGAGTCAATACTTCAACAGCTGCATCTGGTATCACCTCACCGTTTACAAATCTCAAGCATTGATCCCATGGGACATTATCAAATGCAAGGTTGTCCGAAACCTTAGATACAAAGCGTTTCACGTCATGGCCAATTACAAATTTGAATTCTGTTAAACCTCCAATTTTCCATGATAGGCTTGTTCCAAGAAATAGTTCTAGAAACTCTACTTCTGGGAAATAGCAACAAAAAGTAGTCAAATTTGTCAATTTGCCCACCTCATCTATGACAGATTTCACATTCTTATTCCACCTCCTATCTCCTGGGTACACATCAATACTCAGTGTTTCCAATTCAAGTAGATTAGCTATCACTCCACGTGAAACCAATTCATGAGGCAGCTTAGCATATTCACTCCAGTTGACAGAGCCATAAAATGATACCTTCAGGTAAATCAGAGAAGACAGTTCAGAAATCTTGTTAGGTAATTTGCTTATCTCAGTTCCCTGGAGATCAAGCACTTCCAGCCGTCTCAGAGATCCAACCTCAGATGGAAGTAGCATCAGACGTTCACAATCACGTAGAATAAGTACTTCAAGGCTCATAAGCTTACAGAGTGACTTTGGCAAGGATTTGATCCTGGTTTTAGATAGGTTCAAAACTGTAAGAGAAGGCGTTAAATCAAAAAAGGATGTAGGCTCTTAAGATTACATACCAAGAAGAGAAGGATTTAAGACGTTTGGTAGGTGATGGTGAAGAGATAGAAGAACAACCGTCAGAGAAAGAACGGGAAGACGTGCGAAGGGTGTCATTGATCGGTCAGAAATTATGTAATCTACCTAATAAACCTGCGTGTAGTAATATCTCAACATTACTACTACAAAAAAAACCCAAGCTTGACAAAAATTCCAGAATCATTCTTTGAATACATGTGTGGCCTCCGAGTTCTGGATTTGTATGATACAAGGATCATGTCACTGCCATCATCTATTTCCAGCTTGATAAATCTAAGGGTTCAATATCTAAACAATTGTGGTGAATTAATGGAGTTGCCTCCTCAGCTAGAGAAACTAAGTAGTCTTGAAATCCTTGATCTACGCTGCACAGGAATTCTCACCTCGCCTGAAGAGCTTGCGCAATTGACTGGTCTGAAGTGTCTAAGAGTTTCATTTAAGCAGAATTTTATAATTTATGTTTCTCAAAAAAAAAAAAGTTTGTATTATCCCCCTATGAATGGTATCAAAAAAAAAAAAATTGATAGGAAAGAAATTATTTTTTATCGAATGACAGTTATACCCTCGTTTGATGGGTCACAAAATATGAAAAAATAAAAAATAAAAAACAAAAAAATTGGACTTGGAATGTTTGGTATACTAATAAGAGTGCGTCAGCCCAGTTTATTTTTTTATTTTTTATTTTTTGAGATAATTACAACTAATTTTGCAATTCAAACCCTTTCTTCCCTAGAATCTCAAGTACTTTATACATGAGGAGGTGCCAAGACTTCAGTTTTTTTCTTATAAAAAAAAACTTTTACCTTTGTTGACAATAAATTTTCAGTTTATTGTCATATATTTAACATTAATAATAAATTTTATTATACACTCACTATTGTACACTCATATATATATATATATATATATATATATATATATATTTTAAATCATGTTTTAACAGGATTTCACAATATTAATTAAAATTGTTTTTATTAAAAACACAATTTTAAAAGTCTCCTAATTTTTATTTATATCTTTTAATAAATAGTATAGAGTATTTGCTACCGCAAATATTCTGTTCCAAGGTAAGAAATGAGCAGAGTAGGTGGACTGTAGGCTGTCATCCGTGTTACTCAAATAATTAGAAGACTTTTGTGTAAAAGTGCGAGGTGATCTGCAGCGCTAGTTGACTCAGAGTGTAAAGGTTTATCCCTTTCTGTAACCAGGCTCTCAGACAGCTTTCAACCTTTGTAGTTTGTATTAAAAGCAGTACCAAAGAGCTTCAAGGAAGAAGAAAGAAAGCCGAGCTAGACGCACAGGTACTACTTGAAAAGTTTGTTATCAATCACTTGCCAATTGCCATGCATACATATTAACACAGATAGCATTTATATTTGTTGTGTTAATAATGAAATTTTTACCGGGAGTTGAATTTTGTAGGATTGTTACACACTAGTCATTTAGAGCTTCGAGATAACCAATATATTGTTTTAGTTCAAGATTTTATCATTTTGAGATGATTAATTCCAAAATTGCTTATGCAAGCACTGTAGTTGATCAAAACCAAAATTCCAGATAAAGTTGTCGATGATGTTAGTGGTTATAATTATTGAACAACCCAGATAATAAAAGAAACGGTAAAGTAAATCTTTGACTCCAACTGTATGTTTGTTTGATGGCTAACATAAAGTTTGAGGGGAAATTTTTTTTTTTACTTTACCATTTCATTTATATGTCTGTGTGTGTATGTTTGCTATCAATATGGTCTGTCGACAATGAATTTATACTCAATTGGCTCTTTGGTCCTTTCGTTCAAATTCGTTAATCTTCTTCTATTGAATGTCATATGACATGCATGCGATATTTTGAATCTTTGATGAAGGATCAAAATGTATTTTGACAAAAGCAAAAAAGTAGAATTACACAGAATCAAAATGCATGTACCCTTTATCTGCAATGACTCTTGGAACGAAATTAGAGGGTTATTAAAATCTAATTTGGTTTTGGATTTGTTATTGAGCTTTCACTTTAATATATTATATAGATAAATAGATGGATTTGAATTTTTTCCTCCTTCAAGTGGGTTGTTACAGCTTACCAATTTTGTTTAATTACCTAAAATTAAAAAGATAGAAAAGAGAAGTTAACTCTAATAATGACTGATTTATTTGTTCTATCATCTATGATTAAGCTACAAAAGTAGTTGCCGTCTCTATTACACATAAAACCCCTGTTTTAAAGAAGCCAATAATTCTTATGTTTTCCCTCCTTCCAAAACCTTTGAGCCTTTTATCTTGGAGATAGTATACCACTCAATAACCATACTCAAGCCAAAGGTCAGTAAGAAGTTAACACCTCTGAGGAGTCTTTCTTTCTTTTTCTTTTTTTTTTTTTTTTTTCACCTTAAACTTATTCTTGCTGGATAAATGTTGACTGTTCTAGACTCCCAAGTCCCAAGTGCATTTCAACTAGGCAATATCATCTGCTTCATCTCAAACACCAATAGAATTGTTGAATTAATGATGTCATAAACGTAGTGTTTATGACATAAAAGAGACACAAAAGACTTGTCAAATTAGAAAGGATTAGAAATTTAAAATTCAAACTGCTTTACTATGAAGTGCACCCTCTACAATCTGCGAGAGTACATTGTAGAGGGTATTTAAGACTGGGGGTCACTTATCATTCATATTTCATGTGTACAAACATGTGAACTTATCATTCATATTTCATGTGGTTCTTATGTGGCAGTTCTTAGGTCTGCCTTTAGTTCCCATAATTCACGTAAGTATATGGAACAAAAGGAAGGGAAAAAAATGATGCTTTACATCATTAGTACAATACCCCAATCCAACTTTCTGTGATATGGCATTAATTTTAGTAAAAATTACTATCATTATAAAGCGAGACAGTCACCTGTCTTTAACAGTATTTGGTGCTTGGCTACAGCCGGTGTTAAATTTTATTGAGATTTTGTAATATCACTTGATATAATAAACAAAAAGGAAAATACACACTATCTTCAACAACACCAAATTTTCATTTCTCCTATCTTTAGTAGCAGGTGGTGCTTGATTTCTTACATTGTTTATCTTACAGCACAACAGAAAAGAAAATATTTCACACATAATCCTCAATTTTCTTTTTAAACAATTTTTTCCAGGATGTGGGGGGCAGCAGCGACACAAGCACTTGGGAATATAGTGACACCGGCAGTACAAGTTGGGAATGGCATAGTAGGATGTTTGAGGAGTAAATATGATTATGTAAGAAATCTCAGTGAAAACATTGCCAAGCTTGAACGAGAAGAAAGATATCTCTCCAGTAAAGAGGCAGATATAATAACAATGTTGAACAGGAAAGACCAAGTGATGGAGAGGACACGTGAATGCACAACCTGGCTTGATGAGGTTCAGGAAATGAAAGACAAACTCCAACAACTAAGGAACAGGTACCAGAATATCAGCAGATGCTTTTGTGGAATTTGTCCAATTCATAATCTCCTAAAGCTTGGCAAAGCTATAGTGAAAAAGACACAGGAGATAATTGCTCTAAAGAGTCGAGCAGACCAAATAAATATAATGATTGAAAGGGAACCAATGCCACCGGTCCCAATAATAAGGAAGCATACTGAGAAGATAGATAATGTGCCATCACTAAATGAGCACGTTGAAAGACTACTAAAGCTGCTGAAAGACGATAATTTGAAGAGAGTTGGTGTATGGGGGCTACCAGGAGTGGGCAAAACAACGGTAATGGAAAACCTGAACAACAGAGTCCGAGATACTCAACTGTTTGACAATGTCTTTTGGGTAACTCTTTCAAAAGGGGGGAGTGTGAGAAAGATACAACTAATAATTTTAGAGCAGCTAAAACTTGAGGTGAAAGGGATTCATGACAGTAATCGAATAGCAGACATGATATCTGAAGTGTTGGTTAACAAGAGATATCTGTTGCTTCTTGATGAGGTTTTCGTAGAGATTAATCTGAAAGAAGTTGGCATTCATGATGACCATGAACATGGAGCAGTGGTATTTGCATATAGAGATAGAGATTTTTGTCGTTTAATGGATGATCATATTAAGATTGAAAGATTATCCAATGATGATGCAAAAAACTTGTTCCAAAAAATAGTGGGAGATATCATAGATCGACCAAGCTACAAGAAAATTGCAGACAGATTACTCAAGGAGTGCGGTGGGATGCCTCAAGTGATCAAGTTAATAGCAGATAGCTTGAGAAATGAGGATGATCCAGCTGTGTGGCGGCATCTATTATCTGATATGCAATCACCAGGCACGGAACCAGTGCAAGAAATGCAAGAACTTTACAAGGCATTTAAACTTATTTATGACAAGTTACCTGTGGATAAGAAGCCTTGCCTACTGTATTGGGCATTGTTCCCCCCAGACTATGAAGTTTACCAGGAGTACCTAATTGAGTGCTGGAAAGCTGAACAATTTATTGTTGAAGTTAGAAAGCTTGGAGATGCCCGTGACAAAGGACATGCTATAATAAGGGACTTTGAAAAGAAATCTTTGTTAGAAAGGGGTAGCAAAGCAGGACACTTTAAGATGCCCCTATTTCTCCGACGCATGGCTCTAAAGATTACATACCAGGAAGAGAAGGATTCAAAGTTCTTGTTAATTGATGGTGAAGAGATAGAAGAACAGCTGTCAGAGGAAGAATGGGAAGACGTGCAAAGGGTCTCATTGATTGGCCAAAAATTATGTAATCTACCCAATAGGCCTACTTGTAGTAAAATCTCAACATTACTACTACAAAAAAATCCAAGCTTGACTAAAATTCCGGAATCATTCTTTGAATGCATGTGTGGCCTTAAAGTTCTAGATTTGTATGATACAAGGATCATATCACTGCCATCATCTATTTCCAACTTGATAAACCTAAGGGTGATGTATTTGAACAATTGTGGCGAATTAGTGGAGCTGCCTCCTCAGGTAGAGAAACTAAAGAGTCTTGAAATCCTTGATCTACGCAGCACAGGAATTCTCACCTTACCTGAAGAGCTTGCACAATTGACTGGTTTGAAGTGTCTAAGAGTTTCATTTAAGCAGAATTTTGGTTGTCCCAACCACATCAATGGCCAACCAAAAGAGCTGATTCCTTCTAATGTAATTGCAAGTCTTTCTTCATTACAAGAGTTGAGTATTGATGTGGACTTCAAAAACCAAAGTTGGAACCAGATTGTAGATAGAGTTGCTGAGGAAGTTGCTAGTTTGAAGGCATTGACAAGTCTTTGTTTCTACTTTCCAAGACTCAGTTGCTTTGAAAATTTCATTGAGAACTGCATATCATGGAAAAGAAATAGCATGGGGTGGGAAGGTAATGGCTTTAGATCATTCAGAATCCTAGTTGGCAATCACAAGGCAGACACTTTTCTTGGATTTGATTTTTTTGGATACACAGCTGAAAGGCATTTAAGATTTTCTGCTGGAGAAGAAGATATTCCTTTTGCACTTTCAAAGATACTGAATAAAGCTCTAAGTTTCGAACTTATTGGTCATCATCGTGCTAAGAACTTATCAGTATTTGGTACTGAATATTTGAAAGAGGTGGAAGCTTGTACAATTGAAGAATGCAATGAAATAGAAAGCATCATTGATGGTACCATAGCAACTGGTGTCTTGTTCGAATTCTTGCAAAAGCTACACCTAATCAACCTCCCAAAACTGGTCAGTATCTGCAGAGGCTCAATTGACTCAATGAGCCTCACTAAACTCACGACTTTGACACTGAAAAAGTGTCCGAAGCTAAAATGCCTTTTACCAGGAGATATGATTCAGTTACTCTGTCACTTGCAAGATTTGCAAGTTGAGGAATGTTTCGAGATTAATAAGATCATTGAAGATGGAGGCATAGTTCAATCTGAATCCCTTCCCAGATTGAAGAACATGGAACTCTACAACCTACCAAAATTGTTAAGTGTATGTGAGGATAACTCCTTTGAATGGCCCTCTTTGGAGATTGTGAAAATCAAGACATGCTCGGAGCTAAAAGATTTACCATTCAGTGTAGAAAATGCACCTAGATTGAGAGTGATTGAATGCACAACAAACTGGTGGAACAAACTAAATGACTCTACAAAGGATCGCCTCAAAGACCTTCACAGCATTACCTGAGAAACCCTTAATGGACCTGGAGGCAGAGACCAAAAGTGGAAATCTCTCTTCTCTCTCGGATCAAGAGGTTTCTGTTCTGAACTACTTTGCAGTCATAGTTTTAACTTGGACTTTATCTTTCAGCTAGTATCATCAAAAGCATGACTTATCTTTAAGCTAGTATCACAAGAGTCATATATTATATGATTTTTGTATATAAATTGTTACTGCACTTTTTGGTTTTCAGTTGCAGCTTGTGGCATTGTATACTTGACTTGCTTTGTGAGGAAGATTTAACATGGAATATTCTTATGAAAGCCTAATGTTAGTTTGTGGTAGTTTGAATCAGTATTTTTCTTTTTCAATTTTGATTCTACTCCTTTTGGATTAGGTTGTTTTGTGCGGCTTGGTAACCTATCCTTGCCCAATCTAGACATGTACTGGGAATTTTTTTTTTTTTGGATTAGAATTTTCAATCCTTTTACCTCAGCACTTGAATTTTGGAGGCATTATGTATATACGTGTGTCTATATATATATATATATATATATATATATATATATATATATATTGTGTGTGCAAGTTATGGTGGTCCAGTGACCACCCTAATATAAACGTGGAGCTGCCTCTGGATTTATTGATAACAAAGTTTGGAAATATAAGTCCCGTTTTGTCCTTTTGAAGAGCAAAACTGAGAAAAACCCTAATTCTACCAGAAAATGCAAACCGACGTCACAAAACTCACTCAAAATGTGAATATTATTGTGCAAGGTTTGCTGCTAGAAAATGTAAATACCAATACCTTATTAACATGAGTGCGCTATAATGATTAATACAAAGATACTGGAAAATGCAAAAGGTAATGTATATAATATGTCAAAGTTAAGCATAATATTTATTGTTGCTATATTTCTGTTGAATCATATCAACGACCATGCCATCATTTTCTTTCAATCATTTATTCAAAAATATGTATATAAATATAATGTGTGCAATAATGCATTATGCTTTTACTCATTCTCAATAACTTATCAAACATGATATGATGACCATTGCTTTTCATTGTCATGACTTTACACATTCTTGAACCTAAATGTAACTTATAATAAATAAATGAAACACATTCTTGAACTTAAATGTAACTTATAATAAAAAATACATGAAATACAAATACCTTAGGTGGAGACACCACTTATCTATTTTTAGTTTATACTCACAAAAAAAAAAAAAAAAAAAAATCTCAATCATCATTGTATTCATATCCGTATGCTAATGTAGTATTCAAGGCTAGGTTGAAGGGTTCAGTTCCACAAGTAGAGAACCATATGTTATTTTCATCAAATTCATAAGATAGCGACAACAACGCTTTTAACAAAGGCTTTTTTTCATTCCCAAAAAAAAAACAAAGGCTTTTTTTTTTTTTTTTCCCTTTTTTGTATAAAATATTACATATAAGTGGTTTTCTTGATATGTTTTTTTTTTTTTTTTTGGTGGTATACCAATTTTTTCAGTTTCTCTACACAATACTAAATTCAAATTGAATTTAACTTTCAACAGGCACATAGAATCACAGATACATGCATAGTAATTTAGTTAAAAATATTAATGTGATAACAAATATGATTGATGTTAATTCAATAACAAACTACTTCCATCACACTGTAATACATTACTTATCACAGATTATAGTTTTATATCACTTTATTATTATAATAATTATTAATTTTTTATTATTTATATTTACTAATTATGGTTCGGGATTAAGTTCTTTTCAAATCCATTTTGGTCAACTTTAGTTCATTTCAATCAAATTCAATCCACTTTGATGTACTCACTTAAGAATGAGAAAAGACAATTTTGGGTTAAGAATACTATCAATTATTGAATTATATAATAATTTTTTATTATCAAGCTAATCTCCTTAAGAGAATGAGTAATTTGAATAATAAATTTGAAACTTAAAATTTTTAGTTAACCAAAAGAAATTAGGAAAATATTAGTTAGAACCACTTCAAAAAAGAATAATATCAATAAAAAAAACCAAAAATTATAAAATTATATATATTTTAAAAATAGAGAGAGAGAGAGAGAGAGAGAGAGAGAGAGAGAGAGATAAATTAGGGTTTGTAATGCATACTACAGGTTTGGTGTTCTAGAATTCTTTGTAGATCTTACTTTTTTTTAATATATAAATAAATTCTTATTCATAAAAAAATTACTTTTTGAAATTGTTTATTTTTTAGAGAGAACAAATTAATTACAATAAAATTTAGAAAATAAATTATACATTATACCATATCTCAAAATAATTATATATTTCCGTGCATCGTTTGGGTTGCGACTAGTAATGATAATAAATGATGTCAGCAAGTGCATACGAGGCTAAATCATTATTTTTTTGGGTAAATTACATTGTAAACCTTGGAGCTTTGGTTAAGTTTCATATAAACGTTAAACATTCAACACGTTTCATTTAAACTTCAAAATTTGTGATGGTTTACTAGTGTTTATGACAAAAGGTTTAATTGTCATTTAAACTGCACGTCACATGAGTTTCTGACAATATTTTTAGATGATCAAGATACTCTGATTCAATTGGTGGTGGCTGAAATTCAGCCCTGCCAAGAGCTATGAATATCCTATGTTGGAACTGTCGTGGGTTTGGGAACCCACAGACAGATCAAGAGCTTGGAGATTTGATTCGAGCACAAGATCCTTTAGTCGTGTTCTTAGCTGAACCATGGCTTGACAAAGCTAGGCTAGAGGAAATTAAGGTCCGGTATAAATTTGAAGGATTGATCGAAGTCTCAAGAGCAAGTAGAGGGGGCGGAGTGGCTATATTTTGGAAGGAGGGGTGTGATTTTTCCATTGATACATATTCCTCCAACCATATTGATGCCATAGTGAATAAGGGGAAAGAAGATGAGATGAGGTTTACGGGATTTTATGGTGAGCCAAACATAAACAATCGCCATGAATCTTAGGCAAAACTGAGAAGATTAAAAAGCAAGTTCACGATCCCATGGTTGTGTGTAGGAGATTTTAATAAAATTGCAAAAGCAGAGGAAAAATTGGGAGGAAAGTTGGAAGCTTTTAGAGATGTTCTTGACAAATGTGGCTTTAAAGATTTAGGTTTTATGGGAGGTAAATATACTTGGTGTAGGGGACTAAGGGGGGACAACACAATATGGGAGAGGCTAGATTGAGCCGTTGCCACCACGGATTGGATTGAACTCTTTACTGCAACCAAGGTTTTGCACCTAGAATGTGGATCCTCGAATCATAAACCTATAATCATTCTGCCAAAAGGTATTCAAAACAAATGTTGGAAACCTTGGTGTTTCAAACAAATGTGGTTGGAAGATGCAAGTTGCAATGAAGTTGTTGATTTAGCTCGGAGGCAAAATTTTCCAGGTAGCCCAATTGATCAAGTGGAAGGGAAAATACAAGAGTGCTAGGCAAAGCTTAACCAGTGGAGCCGGGTTTCTTTTGGGAACATTACTTGAACCTTGAAAGAAAAAAAGGAGTAACTTAAGCGAGTTAAGGAGATGGCAATTAGAGGTGGATCAATAGACACAGTCAACTAGTTTAAGTATGAGACAAATGGATTATTGATCAAGGAGGAAAAGATGTGGAAACAAGGATCAAGGGCTTTGTGGCTACAAGAAGGTGACCAAAACACAAAATTTTTTCACAACTATGAAGAATGATGCAAGTGTGGTGTGCTCCAATGAAGAAGAGATTTCAAACATTCTAATCACCTACTCTTAGAATCTATTCAACTCGGCATCCCAATCAAAATTGGATGAAGTCCTAGCAGCAGTCCCTACGATGATTATTGATGACCAAAATGCCTTGCTAACAGTTGAGTTTGTTAAGGCAGAGGTGGATTAAGCCTTGAAGCAAATGGAACCATTAAAAGCACTAGGACCTAATGGATTACCTCCCCTTTTTTTTTCCAAAAATTCTAGTCAACCATTGGAAAGGATGTCTCACATGCAGTCTTAAATTGCTTAAATTCAGGTTCTATCCCCTCCTCCATAAATCGTACTTTTATTACTCTCATCCACAAGTTAAAAGTCCATCTCTAAAGTTCTTGCTAACAGGCTCAAAAAAGTTTTGCCTAATCTTATCTCTGAGTCACAAAGTGCATTTCAATCAAACAAAGCTATTTTAGATAATATCTTGGTGGCTTTTGAATAGAAATAAAAGAAAGCAAACTTCATGACTCTAAAGCTAGATATGAGCAAGGCATATAATAGAGTGGAATGATGATTTTTGATTAAGATTATGAGGGAAGGGTTTTCGTGAAACCAGGTTTGACCCTCATCTTGGAATGCATCAGCACTGTTTCCTATTCAATCTTGGTAAATGGAGAGCCGAAAGGTGAAATTCTCCCTACTAGGGGAATTCGTCAAGGGGACCCACTCTCACCATATCTTTTCTTATTGTGCTTGGAAGGGTTGAATAGAATGATTCAAAGACAGAAAGGGAAAATCTAATTTGGGGTTACTCCCTAGGTAAGGTTAGACCACAGATTACTTACCTATTTTTTGCAAATGATAGCTTATTATTCTGCCGAGCAAGGATGGAAGATTTGCAAGCCATTCACGCATCTTAATGTTGTATGAGCAAGCATCTGGTCAACAAATAAATAGAGAGAAGATGACTCTATTCTTTAGCAAAGTTGTGGCCAAAGAGAAGAAAGGAGAAATTCTAAACTTCCTAGGTGTTTTGGAGATCAAAGAGTATGAAAAGTACCTTGGCTTGCCAACAGTCGTGGGGAGAAACAAAAAGGCGAACCTAAATTACATCAAGGAGAGGGTGTGGAAAAAATTGCGGGGCTAGAAAGAGAAGCTCCTATCTCAAGCAAGAAAAGAGGTATTGCTAAAGGCCGTGGTCCAAGCTATTCCAACATTTGCAATGAGTTGTTTCAAATTGTTGGTTGGTCTATGCAACGATATTGAAATACAAATAAGAAAATTTTGGTGGAGCGAGCATAGTGGTCAAAGAAAAATCCATTGGAAGAGTTGGGAAACATTATGTAAACTAAAACCAGAGGGAGGGATGGGCTTAAAGGATTTGGTTAGATTCAATGAGGCCATCTTGGTGAAGCAGGTGTGGAGGCTGTAAACAGAAAAAACATCATTGTTCTACAAAGTGTCCTATGCATGGCAAAGCATATTTTAAGCAAGGTGTGTCATAGAAAATGGGATGTTGTGGAGAATTGGAGATGGCGCACAAATTCAAGTCTTTTATGATAAGTGGATTCCCGGTTTTATTCCCAACAAAGGCAGTACCTCAAACTCTAGCACATACAAACAACTTAACTGTATCTTCCCTCATTGATCAGGTCACAAAGGAATGGAGTAGGCAATTGATTGGTCAATCAATTGCTCCTTTCATTGCTTAAAATATAAAGGCAATCCCATTATGCAGAACAATGCAGGAAGATTGTCTAGTATGGCCTTGAAATAGGGATGGAAACTACTTGGTCAAGACTGGATATCAGCTGTTGGGCGATCTGGAAACCAAGGAGGCAGCCTCGGGTTCAAGCAGAGCAGAGCAGAGAAGTTTTGGAATGGAATTTGGAGTCTACATATTCCAAATAAAATCAAAATTTTTTGTTGGTGAGCCTGCATTGATTCCCTTCCAACTTTGGTGAATCTGTATCGGTGAAAATTAATGTTCCCTTTATGCAACAACTGTGGGAAGGCAGATGAAACTACTCTTCATGCTCTCTGGGATTGCAAAAAAATTCATTGCAGCTGGGGTCTCGGTTCTAACAAGTTACATTGCTTGCATCATCGACTCGATTCTTTTTAGGACTTGATAACTCTGGTAAGGAAATATAAGGAAAATGTGGAGTTGTTCATGGTCTTGGCATGGGTCATTTGGTGCAAAAGAAATAAATGCCATTTCAACGAGCCAAGCCTACCTCTAGATAATCTCCTCGATGCAGCAAAAGTTTCTCTAGCAGAATTTGAATCAAATCTCGATATCAGACCCGAGAAACCAAAGACAGTGGTTCAACATTGGAAACCACCAATGCAAGACACCTATAAAGTGAACTATGATGGCGCGTGCTTTACGAAGACAGATGAAGCTAGAATAGGAGTTGTTGTGAGGAATGAACTGGGCCAGGTTATGGCTTCCTTAACTGAAAAAGCTCCTATGCCATTAAGTGTGGAAGTACTTAAAGCGAAGGAAGTAAGGAGGGCAATGATCATCACTACGGAGTGGGGTTTTCATCGGGCAATTTTTGAAGGTGATTCGGAGTTAGTTGTCAAGGCTTTATTTGGAGATAGTTCACACCATTCTTGTATTGGTCATATTGCTAAAGACTGTAAGTCTATAATGAGTTTTTTCCAAACCTGTTCTTTCTCTCACGTTAGGCGGCAAAGCAATGGGTTTGCTCATGCTTTAGCTAAGAGAGCTAAGAAGTCTTTTCCCCTATCTGTGTGGATGAAATCTGTTCCACCAGACATCTCTTACATAATTTATGTTGATGTAACACCCTAAGTGTTTTTTTTTTTTTTTTTTTTTTTTTTTTTTTTTTTTTTTTCAATAAAATCTAAACGGTATTTCTTTCTTAAAAAAAAAAGGTTGTTGTTAGGTTATAGATTGACCCTGGTTAATTAATTCAATTACCTAAGTTAATTTATTAACTTGGGTAATTAACTTGGGTAATTGAATTAATTAGGTTAAATTACATGCAAATCGTGGAGATACACACAAATCACCAATTAAACTGTAGAAAATAAATTGTCATGGTGATTTGTTGACTAATGGGGAAAATCTCTCACAAGACAAAAACCCCGTCAGCTGATTTTCAGGTTACCACTCCTAGGAATCACTAATTAAGAATCAAACGGTTACAGCACGTGGACTATACCAAAGTACCAACCTACCGTTGAATTTTCACTTTAATCCCTAATTGGACTTGATCTTGTAAAGACTTCTTACTTTGCACGTATCCCAGTATGTGTCTGACTTCCCAATAACTAATGTTTGTTGTTGGATGGAAAATTCTTCACTTTAAAGCAAGTTGAAGATTTGAAAGCATTTGGTTACAAAACCCTAAGGCATACAACAATGCAATAGCTTCACTAAGAATATATGAGTTCTCTAATTTAAGTATTTGTGTCTAGGAGTTTAGTGAATGAAACCCTAGCAATCCAAGTCATCATGGGCCAAAATTCTGAAATAGGAATTTTGAATTTGCATAGCTCAATAGATCAAGAGGTATCGAGCTTGTGTCGAGAATTTTTCATCAAGTCTTGATAGATGCTAGTGTAAGGTTTTCAGACTCGGACCATTCATTGAACTGTAAAAGGGAGAGGTTCAAGGTTTTTGAGGTCGAACCGGGGTCGAACCGAGATGACGTCATAATTAATTAAAGCCTAAATATAGATATTAAATTTATAAAACTAGTAAAATTGACAATATATCTATATATGTGAGGGAAATTTAATGATTTTCAAACATATATTTAATAATTAAATAAGAAAGTTAATAAAATAAAATAATAACCATGAAAACATTAAAATTTATGATCAATTATTGAAGTAAAATTGAATATCTTTGAAGGGTTTTAATTATAATTTTTTTATTATTCCTTGTAAGTGATGGATAATTTAATTAAGTATAATAAAATTGTGTTAAGTTGTTTTTATAATAATAAAAAAAAAAAGCTAAGGGGTTCACGGTTCTTGCCACCGGTTCGTGCGGTCCAACCCCGGTTTTAGGGTTTCATGGAATTAACAAAAAATCTGGTTCTTTATGCTTAAAAAATCAGTTTTCATCCTGGTTCTCGGTTTTCAAGGTCCAACCTCCCAGTCCAGCTCGAATCTGAAAACCTTGTGCTAGTATCGTGCTTGTGTCAAGACAAGTGTCAAGCTTCATTGTTTCAGCTTTTTTTCACTTGTTTCTTAGTTCAATATTCTTATCTTCAATGATATGTCTTGTTTTGACTTATCAACACACTTCTTGATATCCTAAACACATCTTAGATCTACCTAATTACAAGTAAAGTGTATTTTTGTCAAAGGATATGCCAATACATAATAATAGTTGTGATACAAGTTTAATCTCATTTTGATAGTAAAAGAATGTTATTCAATTCTACTTTTGGAAGTGGAAGACTGTTATTAGCTTTTAGAAAAGATTGAGCGAAATAAATGATAATGATAGAAAACAAGTGGAAAATGCATTGTCATATATTTTTTTTTCTTGAAATTTCCCTAAAACTCGCTTGAGGAATTTTTTTTGTTTGTTTGATGATTTAATATTTTTGTTTGAAATTGGGTCAAGCGAATTTCTGGTGAGATTATGAAGAATAACTCTTTTGATTATCAAGACTATTTTTTTTTTTTTTTTTTGACAGAGATTGTCAAGACCATTAATTGAGGAGAAGTGCTAAGTCCACAACATTTTCACATTACTTTTACTTAAAATTTGTTGTGAAAGTATTGTGAAAATGTTATGGATATAACATTTATATTTATTGATTAAGTATTTCTTGAAAGAAAGCCTCTAAAAAATTAAAATTTTTATGAACAATTTGAGATTTAAAATCTTAAAGAAAATTATAAATGAAACATTTAGAAAAACATTTTAAAGTTTAAAATGAAATATTCCTAAACTCTTAAGGTTTAAAATGAAATTTACCATTCCTTTTTATCTATGATTCTAAATTATCTATGTATATTATATATAAGAGGATTCATTTCTTTCAATTGGACTTTTATGTCATTCAAAAATACCCTTATTAATGAAAAGTAATTTCATATAGAAATAGGTTTGTCAAACTAGCCTTATTACATGCGTTTCGCACATGCGATAAGGCCTTTTTTAGTGGTCCTATTTTGTAGGAAAAAAAAAACTATGTTTTTATTTTTTTTTATATATATAATTTTTATTTTGAGAATCTAATCTGTAAGTAGGATAAAGCAATTTGAAAATCAACAGAAGAGTGACCCTATTTTTTAAGTAATATTTTAGTGGGAGTTAAAGTTGTATTTTTATCGGATTGTCCTTTAGCTTTATTTCTACTTAAACATAGGGGTATGAGGGTATTTTTGAACTAAAAAAAAAGAGGATCTCAAACCGGATAAGCCCCTTAAATAGTAGTACTAGCTTTATCACATGCGCTTTGTGTATGCGATGAGGCTTTTTTTTAGTGGTCCTATTTTGTAGCCAAAAAAAAAAAAGAAATCTGTGTTTTTATTATATACATATATATATAATTTATATTTTGAGAATCTAATTTATAAATAGATAAAGAAATTTGAAAATTTAAAAGAGAGTGACCCTATTTTTTAGGCAATATTTTAATGGGAGTTAGAGTTGTATTTTTACCAAATTGTCCTTTTGTTTAGTCTCTATTTAAACATAAGGATGTAGATTTTTGAATATAAAAAATGAGAATCTCAAACAGGGAAACCCCTTAAATAGTAGTATAGATAAATAAAAAATTAAAAATAAGGTCACTCTCCTGTTGATTTTCAACTTGCTTTATCCTAAATGCATAATATTAATGAGAAAATGTGTAAACCTCATCGTCGGCGTGAAAAGCATGTTATGATAACAAATTTCACTTTGAATTAAAAAAAAAATTCTAAAATTTAAGGTTTTTTTCCTTCACTTTAAAAAAAGAAATTATAGTTACTGCTTATCTATAAAATGTGGTGTTTGGTATAGGTAATGTTTTAAGATTCTCATATTTAGTTGCAAATCATACTAGAGAATCAAATGCTAGGAGAATCTAGATTCTTCCTTTAAACCCCTTTCAGTAAGAATGTGGATTCCTTTTAAAATAGGTGGGTATCCAGATTCCCAAACTTAAAGAAAATTGTATTTTTTATAAATAGACAATTTTAACTATTTTTCCTTATCAATTAAGCAATTAAGATAAAATATAAAATAAATCATTAATATTTTTTCTCTTGTTTTTATCTTTTCGCGCTAAAATAATATAAATAGGATAAGCAACTCTGTAGATATATTCTTTAACAAAGTTTTATTTAGGTTTCACATGTGGGGAAAAAAAAAGTTTGGAGGGGACCCTCCGTTATTGCCAGGTATTTACTTTTGTTGGTGTGTGTTGCTCAACAAATTATTAATAGTTTATATATTGTTTTTCATTATTTATTTAAAGGAAGATTTTTTTTTTAAAGGACTTGAAAGTTCACATTCAAATCTATGGATGAAATGAGAAAAATAAATAATTCATTTAAGATATTTGGAAATAAACCAAATATTATCATCTCATATTCCTAGGAATCTTAAGGGATTTCCAATGAAACCAAATATAGGAATGCCTATATTTCTAGACATTCAAATTGTAAGAAATCACATTCTAAGAAATTTAGATGTTACAAGTAATGTGGATTCTCCATTTCCCCACATCAAACTGCCACATAAAATTTATCCTTTTTATTTGTTTAAAAAATAAAAAATATATTTTAAATTATAATGTAAGTAAATTATTAACTTTACCAAAAAAGAAAAAAGAAGAAGAAGAAAGTCTACTGCACTAAATAGTAAATATATGAGTCAGCTACTACCCTAAAAAACTTTTTCCACAACTCGTTCAGGAGAACGGTCGGTAATTTTCAACAACTGGTTCACGGAAGAACAGTAGGTATGAGTCATGACTTCTTCAATAATTTTCATCCTTTGGATCCGAAGGTGTTACCTACCTGTATCAGTTCGATGCACGCTTCAGCATGTCTCTCTCCCTCCCCGAGAAATATACCATTACCGGTGCCAAAATTTATCTCTCTGTCCCCCGGAAACATACCATTACCGGTGCCAAAATTCAGCGGTGTCCTAGAGGATTCTGAGTTTGATTACAATAGTCACTACCCTCAATTTCTCAAATCTGTAAGTTCTCATTTTTTTTTTTTCTCACGTTCAGTCGTCTCTTTTTATCTTTTATTTCCTCCAATTGCTTCCCTAAATCGCTGTATTTCCTCTCGCCGTTACAAACAACTCGCTGTGCCTTTGGATACACTACTACGTAAGGGGAAGAGTCAACGTTTATTGTACTTTCGAAGTATTACCCCTTTGGATAGAGTTTTCTTTTTCTTTTTCTTTTTCTTTTTTTCTTTTTTTTTTTTTAGGAAATTGGATTGTGATATTTGAGAATGATAATTATTCAATACTAGGAAGCTCTCTCCACTCACATAGTAGTGAGTCCCATTAATTAAACTCGTGGTGGGACGCACCATTTATGTGAGTATATTGAATAATTTTCCTTTTAAGGATAAGGATTTGGATTTTAAGTTTTAGTTTAAATTTAAATGATGTGAACAGATTATTATATGGTAGAATTTGAACATATGGAGTCCACGTCATGATAATTGTTCTTATCATTAGACTCAAACACCAATCGGCTTAGTTAGAGTTTGAAGTTTGAACTCCAAATTCGACAACAAAAGACTCAACCAGTTGAGCTAATTGAAACCTATATAGAATAGCATTTTTTTTTTCTTTTCTATTGGTTTAATATATGGATGGGTTTGAGCTTTAGTCATAATGGATTTGAAATTACTAGGGCTAAGAAGTTGTTTCAAATCCATAATATCTTTTCATTTTAAAGAAAAATCTCTATGCTTGAAATCGTCATGTGCTGTTAAATTTATATCAACCAATTTATGCTGGCAATGGTTCTTCAAAGCCCTTAATTTTAAAATTTCAAATCCAAATAAACCTAAGTGTGTTTGAAATTTATAATATCATTTTAAAAAAATTTAAATGGATTTTAAATGATTAGGTCTAACCATCTAAGAAGCTATTTCAAATCCATAATATCTTTTTTTTTTTAATAGAAAAAATCTCCATGCTTCAAATCGTCATATGCGGTTAAATTTATCTCAACAAATTTATACTAGCAATTTTTCTTCAAATCCCTTGAATTTTAATTCTTAAATCGAAATGAAACCTAAATGTATTTTTGATGTGTATTTGCTTTGATGTTTCAAGATTGGCAAATCAAGTTCGCTGGTAATTCTTGATGGCTCTTATAACCAAGGAAGGCGCCTCTTTGTCATTTCCCCGCCAATGGATATATGATGTCTTCCTTAATTTTACTGGCGAGGGCACCCGCAAAGATTTTGTTGATCATCTGTATGCTGCTTTGGATCGGAAAGGAATAATCACCTGCAGTGATCATGAACTTGAGAGAGGAAAAACCAAATGGGAAGCAATTGAAGAATCAAGGATTTCAGTCGTCATTCTTTCAAAGCACTATGCTGATTCCCTTTGGTGTTTGTTTGAACTTGCAAAGATTGTGCAATGCCAGAAAGAGAAGGGGCAAACAATTCTTCCGGTTTTCTTTGATGTTGATCCATCTGAGGTACGGAACCAGACGGGGAGTTTTGGGGAAGCTTTCGAGCATCTAGTAAAATTTTTGGAGGAAAATATGGAGGAAGAAAATATGGAGGAGGAAAATATGGAGGAGGTGCAAAGATGGAGGGCTGCTTTAGCAGAAGTGGCCAATATTCCCGGATGGGCATTACAAGATATGTAAGGTTTTTTCTTCTTCTTTTTCAATTCCTTCCATTCTGGTATATTGGCCAAAAAACTAGTGTATGTCGAGGCTCTCTGGAGGCCGTGCTTTCATTTCCATTTCTACATAGATGCAACAGGTATATGGACTTTGGAGATGCCTGGCTCTAGGTCTGTATAGAGATCCTTGAAGAGATTAATGGAAACTGATTGTTTCAAGAACAGTTTTTATTATATCATTGAATTTTAATGACTACTCACACTAGGTGCTTGCTTTCATATTTCAAACACCTTATGTAGGAATGTGTTATTCTTTTTATTTCAGTACCAGTAAGAAAGTCCTAGGACACATTTGGACTTGGTCTTTTCACTTCTTTGTATGACAACACCTTTAGAAACTAAGACCTCTTTGACTTATCAAAAAAAAAAAAAACCTTTAGAAAACTCATTGCAGCTAAATTTGACTTTTTGTATTCCAGCATTTCTAGATATTTGTAGATAAAAAAAATTCCAGTAGAGGCGATGGTGTGGTAAACTGGCTTTAGCTGACCAGAAAAATTCTGTGCTGAAATCTTTTTCTGAATAGTTCAGTAAGTTAGAAGGTGTAGCTTTTCCTCTGAAGAGTGTGTACAATTAAAATTAGGAAATCCACAAAAGAATTCACATCTAGAGAGGAAGAATTGAGAAATTTTGAATATGAGGACTATAAGAAAAACTAAACTGATAGTCATATAAGAAATAACAAAAAATTAATTGGGTCTTTGAAAATGATTTAGAATATTTTCTGATAAGTAATAAAGATTTTATTAACTACCTATAAAAAATAAAAATAAAAATTTATTAACAGAAAAAAGTACTCTTTGTTCATGATGATGAACACAAAGTACCTAAAATCAAATACAAGCAAATAATTTATAGAGACTAAATAAAGTCTGAGAATAAAAAATCGAAGTACAATGCATAAACCTTCAAGCCTGAGACCAATCAAACAAAGTCCCGATAAACAAGAACTTCAACTGGTCAGTAGATTTAGCAACATCCTCAAAAGTGCAAATGTTTAGTTCCTTTCACACTAACCACATCTGACATTCTGGCACCAAATTCCAAACTTCGGAGGGATGTTTCCCCAACCAGTTAGCCAACCAAACAGAAGAGATGCTACCATCTCTGGCCCAGCATTGCTGATCTGACACTTTAAGAACTAAAACTTAATATGGTTTAGACACTATACTAAAATAATTATATGTTTATAGATAAGGAATTGTCTATTATCTAGTAGAAATCACTGTCTTTAAAATTGTTGATCGAGTGTTCTTGTGCGCTTCGCACCACTTCTTCGATTTCTTCTGCAAATTATACCAATTCCTTTTTCTTCTTCTTCTTCTTCTTTTTTTTTGTTATTGTAATTCCTTAGGAGAGTTTTTTGTTCACATCATGTGTACACTAGTCTTCCCCTATATTCTTAGGGGAAATTGCATTTTTCCCCTTAACTACAATGCAGTTACAGTGTCCCCATAAACTTCAAAACTGATCAATTTCCCCCCTAACTATTTGTAATAAGCACTTTGCTCTCTGCTGTGAGGGTTTCTCTCAAATTGAACAGAAAATTCAAATTTCTGTCATACACGTTTTTTGAGAAAATAAACTTTTTCATTAAATTTGACAGAAATCTTAACAAGAGGGAGTAAAGTTCTTATTACCAATAGTTAAGGTATATTGCTTAGTTTGTGAAGTTTTTTGGTGGGACATTGTTACACTATAGTTATAGTTAAGGGAGTGTAAGCAATCCATATTCTAAAAATATATACACACACACACACACACACATATCCTTACGAAAAATGCAACGACTGGCTCTCTTCTTCCCTTTGTTATGTATTCCAACCAAAATAAAGCAACAAATACATGTATTTTCCCCCCGCTCTCTTTCCCAACTTTTGGCTTGACTCAATTAATATAATCTATTTGAAAGGATCCTCTGGGGCTACTGCATGTATAATCCTTTAATTCCTCTTGTATATTTCTTTCTTCATTTCATGTAATCTTTATTACTTATAAAAAAAACTAAAATCCTGGCATAATTATTTATGGCTGGTTCAGACTCATCAAATGACTGTTGTTCATTCTCCTTGCAGGCATGAGTCAAAAGTTATCCAAGACATTGTTGGAGTGATATTGAAAAGAGTTAGTCCCCCATTCTCAGTTAAGGACCTAGTAGGGATAGATTCTCATGTGGAGAAAATAAATACATACTTAAGGATAGGGTTGAATGAAGTTCGTATGATAGGGATATGTGGGATGGGTGGTATCGGCAAGACAACCATTGCAAAAGTTGTTTATGAGAGGTTGTCTAATCAATTTGAAGGAGGTAGCTTTCTTTCTAATGTTAGAGTAGTTACTAAAAGAAGGGGTTTAATTTGTTTGCAAGAAAAACTTCTTTCTGACATCTTGATGGTTAGAGATATAAGAATCTTCAGTGTTCAGGAAGGAGTCAATCAGATCAGGAATAGGCTGCATACGAAAAGGATACTTCTCGTTCTTGATGATGTGGATCAATTAGAGCAGTTAGAAATATTGGCTGGGAAGGGTGATTGGTTTGGCCCAGGCAGTACAATTATCATTACAACAAGAGATGAATATTTGCTGAGTATACATGGAGTTGATGAAATATATAAGCCTAAGGAAATGAATAATGAAGAAGCGCTTCATCTTTTCAGTTTGAAATGTTTTAAAAATAAACAACCTCCTGAAGCTTATATGGAGGTGTCTAATCATTTTGTCAATTATGCTGCTGGCCTTCCTTTAGCTATTGATGTTTTGGGTTCTTTTCTGCTCAATAGAAGCATCACTGAATGGGAAAATGAATTAAAAATCGTTAAAGAACATTCTCTAAGACAAGTTCTTGACGTGCTTCAAATAAGTTTTGATGGGCTGGAGGAAATAGAGAGGGAAATATTCCTACATATCGCATGCTTTTTTAATGGGGGGGACAAAGATCGTGTGGTAGAAATACTAGACTGTCTTGGCTACTACACGGATTTTGTATTAAATATTCTCATTCGTAAATCTCTTTTGAGAGTTTTATCAGACAATCGATTATGGATGCATGATCTACTACAAGAAATGGGTTGGCAGATGGTTCGCCGAGAGTGTGCTATAGAGCCTGGAAAACGTAGTAGACTGTGGCTGCATGAAGAGATTGACAAGGTGCTGACAGAAAATACGGTAAGAGGTTAAGTAGAAACCTTAAACTTAAGCATGACCCTATTCTATTACTGAAGAAAATATACTTGTGAAAACTATTGTACTCTTTTGTTATGCAATTCACCAATCCCTTGTTTTTGATTATCAGGGAACAGAAGCTGTTCAAGGCATGGTCTTGGATTTGCCTACGCAAAAAGAGGCACACTGGAATCCGAAGGCCTTTTCAAAGATGTGTAATCTTAGATTGCTCAAAATTCAGAATGTGCAACTTCCTTATGGGCTCACACATTTTCCTAATGCTCTAAGATTTATTGAATGGAATGGGTATCCTTTAAAATCTTTGCCACAAAATTTCAAAGCAGACAAGCTTGTAGAACTTAACATGTGTCATGGAAAAATTAAACAACTTTGGGGGGGAGTAAAGGTAATGTTGTTACTCACCTTTGTATTAGTTAATTTTACTAAAAGTAATTCTATGGTTAAAGGAATCTAATCATTCTACAATCTCTCTCTCTCTTTTCTTTTTTAATTTCTTGAACAGTATTTGGACAAGTTAAAATTCATCAAGCTCAGTCATTCCCAAGATCTTAATAGGACCCCCAACTTCACAGGGGTTCCAAATCTTGTGAAAATAGATCTTGAAGGTTGTTCAAATCTAGTTGAGGTTCACCCATCCATTGGAGCACTCAAAAGGCTTAGTTTTTTGAATCTGAAAGATTGCAAATGCCTTAGAAGTCTTCCAAAAAAGATTGAAATGGAATCTCTTGAAATTCTTATCCTTTCTGGTTGTTCAAAAGTCAAGAAGATTTCTGAATTCTCAGAAAGCATGCAACAGCTTCGGGAGCTTTCTTTAAATGGGACAGCAATAAAAAAGCTACCTTCATCAATTAAACATTTGACTGGTCTTACTTTGTTGAATTTGAGAGATTGCAAAAATCTTGTGTGTCTTCCTAGTGTTGTTTATAGTTTGAAGTCTCTCAGAGAACTCGATCTTTCTGGATGCTCAAAGTTGGTTGAATCTCAAGTTCATGAGAATTTGCGCACTCATGAACCTGAAATTGAGCCAACTTCTTTTGAGAAGGAAAAGTTTTTATCTGCTCGTGGAAAAGAAGTCGTAGAGACATCTAATGAAAAAGGAAGGACGTTGTCCATTCTTGAAGCTGAAATTGAGACTGTACCTTCTCAAACTGAAGGTCAGAGAAAATCTAAATTGTATATGCATGTTGGAGAACCAGTCGATCCTCCTACTCCACAGTCTGTCTCAACATCAGGTACAAGTAAAAAAGCTGCAGTAGAACAATCTAAATTGTCTGTGCATGTTGGCGAACCAGTTGAGCCCTCTACTCCACAATCAGTCTCAACATCAGGTACACGTAAAAATGCCACAGAAGAACCGACGACAATACCTCCTTCTGGTAAGAGCAAGGGAAGTCAACCTATCGATGTAGTGGAAATTGAGCTTCCTTGTCAACCTGACAGTCAGCAGTTGCTAGAACTGAGAAGAGGTGCCAAGAGGTCTATTGAGCACACGGTGGGGATGATTTTGTCACACTTGTGTAATACTACATCCAAAAGAATTGGTGTTCATGGAAGTGGTGGGATTGGAAAGACCAGTGTACTGAAAGCTTTGATCAATCACCCCAAAACAAAATACTTGTTTGATGTGAATATTTGGGTGTCTGTCTCTAGAAATTGGAGCATGAGAAAGATTCAAAATGAAGTTTTACGACAATTGTCATTGTTGCCAGCAGACTTCAAAACGGATTCTGAAATTGCAGAGGAACTATTTCAATCTCTAAAGTGCCGACGGTTTTTGTTGCTTTTGGATGATGTTTGGGAGCAGATTGATCTACATGCAATCGGTATTCCTGATCTCACTTTAGAAAATGGTTGTAGGATGATAATTGCAACAAGATCCCTGGGCGTGTGTCACATTATGGCTACTGATGTGGATATTCAAGTTGAGGGACTTTTAGAGGAAGAAGCTTGGGAGTTGTTTAGGGAACAAGTGGGTGGGATTGTTGATTCTCCAAATATCAAGCCGCATGCTCTAGCTTTAGTTCAAAAGTGTCATGGTCTGCCATTGCTAATCATTGTTACTGGAAGGGCACTGACTAAGGAGATTGATGCTTTAGCCTGGATGCATGCAGTGAGGGAATTTTCACGGTGCAGTGCACGTGGGATGTATGGTTTTGAATCTCTAATCCAAAAATTGAAATTCAGTTATGACAGATTGGAGGGTCTCGAGTTGAAGAGTTGCTTCCTTTATTGTGCCTTATTTCCAGAAGATTGGGAGGTCAGCATATTGGATTTGGTAGAGTACTGGATCCATGAAGGTTTGATTAGTGGAAATTGGACAGATGCATATAAGAGGGCGCATGATATAGTTAATATTCTTGTAGGTGCCTCTCTTTTGCAGAGCTCAGAAGGTAGTCTCTCTATCAAAATGCATGATCTCATTAGGGATTTAGCATCAGGGATCTTGTCATTAGAGGCAGAAGGTTGTCAGTTTCTGCTTAGAAATTATTCAAGAATGACACAGCTATCAGACACAGAAAATAGTTCATTGCACAGATCACTTGAAAGTTTTGAAGGCAATAGACAGTTGATTCTTGAAAGTCATCAGTTCTTATCAAGGGCTGCTGCAGGTCTAACTAAGCCACCTTTAAATGAGGAATGGGAAGAAGCCAAGATGATATTTTTGATGGACAATGAGTTATCCAGACTACCTGAGAGACCAAATTGCCCAAAACTTTTGGCATTGTTCCTCCAAAGAAATCATCATCTAAGAATGATACCTTCACCGTTCTTTGATTTAATGCCTTTTCTTAAAGTTTTGAACCTATCCAAGACCAGGATCAAATCCCTGCCAAAGTCACTTTTTAAGCTTATAAAGCTTGAGGTACTTATTCTATGTGATTGTGAATGTCTCGTTCTGCTTCCATCTGATGTTGGCTCTCTAAGACAACTTGAGGTGCTTGATCTCCAAGGAACTGAGATTGACAAATTACCTGATGAGATTTCTGAGCTGGCTTCTTTGAGGCACTTAAAAGTATCGTTTTATGGATCTGTCAACTGGAGTGAATATGTTAAGCTTCCTCGTGAATTGGTTTCACAGGGAATAATATCTAGTCTCCATGAATTGGAAACACTGAGTCTTGATGTGTACCCAGGAGATAGAAGGTGGGATAAAGATGTGAAATCTGTCATAAATGAGGTGGGGAACTTGACAAAGTTGATTGCCTTTTCTTGCTATTTTCCAAAAGTAGAGTTTCTTGAACTCTTTCTTCAAACAGGCATACCATGGATTCGAGGATTAACCAAATTCAAATTTGTAGTCGGCCATGATGTGAAACGCTTTGTAGCTCAGGGTGTGGACAATCTGGAGTTTGATCATGTCCAATGGGGTCGATGCTTGAGATTTATAAATGGTGAGATGATACCAGATGCAGTTGTGGAAGTATTAACTCGTGCTACTGCTTTCTATCTAGATCATCACATCAATGTTTGCAGCCTATCAGAGTTTGGAGTCAGTAATTTCAATGGACTGAGATTTTGTGTACTGAGAGAATGTCCCAAGATTCAAACAGTTATTGGTAGCAAGGAACTTTCTGAAGCTGTATTTCCAAATCTGGAACACCTAAGTATTAATTATCTGTCAAACTTCAGAAAAATTTCGGAAGGAATGATACCACAGGGAAGCTTTGCTAAGCTAAGAATTTTGACACTGCATGCATGCCCCAATGTTCAATTTGTTTTTGCAAGCTCCATGCTCCAGTTTTTTTCTAAGTTAGAGGACTTGATAGTTGAAGATTGTCCAGCCATTGAGAAGATCATATTTCAGGATCCAGTTGTTGATTCTGGTAGTGATAAACTCCCTAGCTTGAAACGGTTAAAACTTCACTATCTACCCAGATTGGTTAACATAATGAAAGTTGTGTGGTCCCCACTAGAAGACATTAGCTTATATGATTGCCCTAGATTGAAGAACCTTGGCATCGACTCCGATACATGTCATACCTTAAAAAAGATTAAAGCAGAGAATGATTGGTGGGAAGATTTAGATTTGCAAGATACATTACGCTTGCGTCTTCAAGCTCATTTCACCCCTATTTGTGACAACGATTTATGATACGTATACAAGCATTAAAATGGATTTATCCTGTTTGGCACCATTGGTTGTTTTGATCACTTGGAGATCAGGAAAAGGAAGAGGCCACATCTAAAAGGATCCAACAGGAATAAGAATTATTAACTTCTGGTGTAGTTGATTGCACTAGTGATGTCAAACAGAGGTGTACAACCCAGCAATCACAATATTTCTGTGACAGGTTTGTGCTTTATATTTTAACTTGCTTTTGAAACTTCCATCTCATATTGAGTCATTTTATTTTCTTTTAAAATTTAACACTAGAGAAATGCTTCTAGATTCAGCTGTATTCATTATTTTAAAGGTCCTGGTTGGAACAGTTCTCAAAAAACCATTTTTTATTTTAAAAAAAAAGTACCAATAAAGTGTTTACCTAGATGTTTTCAGCAAACAGTTTCTAGAAAACTGTAATTCAAAAAAAATACCAAGGAAGCAGTTTTTAGGAAACACCAAAATGGTGTTTTTGACTGTTTTCAAGGAATTGTTACTGGAAACATGTAGAAAACATGGCTCATTAACTGCAAACATCTAAATAACTGAAAAATGCCTTTTAACTTCAAATTGCGTTGTCCTAATGACTCCATTTCAAACAAAGAGAGGCATTTAGCACTGCATCATCCCTTCAGCCAAAAAAATCTACAACGGTTAATATCTTACGGGAAAATCACAATTTGATGAAGCTAATGACCTCCTAACACTCTTTACAAAATGGTTGCACCTTTGTTGTTGTTTGGTTTTATTTTTTATTTTTTGGGTTCTTGTCTGCTCTTATTTCCTCCATCTACAACATCTTATTCTACATCTTCAGGCCATGGTGTTGTTCCTGGCCTGACAAATCTTCTTCTTTACGTCACCCTCTCTCCTTTTCTTTGAGCCATCAATATTGCTCTCCAGTATATATATATATATATATATATTTTTTTTTTTTTTTTTTTTTTCCTTCTGCATTTTTTTTTTGGTTGGATAATATCAAAGTTCATAAATTTTATTTATTTATTTCTTCTTTTCTTCTCAGAGCTGGAATGCAGGAAGTTTATCTAATTTTTCCCATCAATCTCACTGAAAATTGTTCAGATACGCAATTTGAAGGGCATCCAAATGAAAAAGTCAGCTTGCACTTACTGTCTTTGCTATTCACTGCAAGTAATTTCTCAATGTCTCCAATATGAATTATTTAAATGGATTTTTTAGTATTTCATCTATCATGCTCATGATTATTTTATTGTATATTTCCGTAACTGCTTTGGGAATATTCTTTTGCATTAGGGTTTTGCTTCATTTTATATACGTTTTGATAGATAATTAAAGTAATCTTATTAATGAAAAGAGAAAGGAAAAATACAAGTTGTTCATGATGATGAATGCAGGATAACATAAACAAACAACAAAGAAAAAGAAATCAAGAGGTTATTCTAAGAGAAAACATAAACTCAGAAAGAGAGGAACAATCCATAAAACCCCAGCACTGAGAACAATCAAAAAGACTACGTTGGCATAGAACTTTTAACTCTTCCAACTTTTTCTTATTGTCCTCGAAGGAGCAGCGGTTTCGTTCCAACCGTACAATCCACATCAAAGTATCAAACAACTTGGAATCAAATTCCAAATATCTGAAGTATGATGCCAGCAAAATAATAACTCTGCCACAAAGCCTGACATGACCCATTGAATACCAAAAACCTGAAGCATAGAAACCCATAAAGAGCATACAACAGGACAAAATTTTTATTTTTTTGATGGATATGTACAACAGGACAATGAAGAGGTAAGTGGTCCACAAATTCCCCATTACAACGGCACATATAACACCGATTTGCCAAAGAGTGACCCCTAAGCATGAGATTATCCAAATCAAGAATCCAACCATGAGCAGCTCTCCACAAAAAGAAAGCTGCTCGTTTAGGAACCTAGTTTTCCAAACACCCTTCCAAGGGAACAAAGAATTCTAAGCATCCTGGATCTCATGGTAGAAAGAGCGGGTGTCAAACTTACCATTTCCTTTGAGGCGCCAACAAAGAGTATCACTCCCTACCCCTTGGGAATACGAGTTTTGGAATAAGAGTATATATTTTATATATATATATATATATATATATATATATATATAGAGGTTAAACTCTTAGACTAAGAAGCACGGTCTTAGACCATATACAGTTTCAACCAAAATTCTGTTTTGTATTCCAATAGAGGTTTTGTCACAAGTGAGGAAGTTTCTGGATTTATTATCTACATATGGTTTATGAAGATTTTCCTTATTTTCTTTTATTTTTATTTTTTAAAATTTGTAACTGAATAATGATGACATTAAGTTCTGCACTTATGTATTTTGCTCCAAAAGGGTTGCTATTTTTTCTTTTTCATGTTTTATTATTTTTATTTTTTTTATTTCTGTTATGTTTTCTTTTAATTTCTTTGTCAAAGTCTGCCTAGCTATGTTTTTAGTGTTAAATACTTAATTTGGTTGTTGTTGTTGGTTTTTTTTATTTTTATTTATTTATTTATTTATTTATTTTTATTAGAACTTCACAGTCTAAGTAGATATGTTTTTAGAGACAAGTGTGGTAAATTGTTAGTAGTCCTAACTCCTAACATTATCTACCAATCAGGACTTCCTCATCGGAAAGATGAAAGCTTACATATATTGATCGGTTACCTAACATATTATTATCATAAAAGTACTTTAAATAAATAGCATGGAATTATTTTTCTTGATATATCATCTTAGAAATGCATTTTTATTCTGTTTATTTACATTATGCTACTTGTTGGCAAAAAATAATTATTGTTACACTTAAATGTTCATCATCAATACTGCTAAAACAGAGTTTTTAGTCACGTAGTAGTACTAATTTTTTTTGAATTCAGATAGCAACTAGATTCAGACCAAGAGCACATTCTTATATATATTTTGATTTATTTAAGCACTAATTGATTTATTGGACTTTAAGCTCAGTTTCTAGATTGAAAAAAGAGGTCCTCTAGAATTTTGTTTATAGTGAAAAAATGACAACTGGGTGCTTCACGTTGAAACAGTTTTAGTGCTTTAAAGTTTGATGAAATTGCCATACAACTGCTTTTTATGTCAATGCCAACGTGAGGGAATATACAATATGTTTGAAGTTTAAAGCACTTCATTTCTTCCCTGTATAAATTGAGTTTATAGTTTAAGGTGTTTGATAGTTGTATTGTGATTTCCATATTGTAGTTGCAGCCTTTGAAACTTCAAATTTCCCTTGCAATGCTCATGCATTACACCCTTATTTTTGGCTGGTATTTCCAGATTATGGGAGTTCAAGTGCTACTTGAAGTTATGGTGTTAGGATCAACTGCTAGCGGTTCAAGGCAAAAAGGTCCACTCGCTGTTTCAAATGCAACCTCCAGTGAAGGTGCCGATTCAAGTGCTGCTGGTGGAGGGTCTGAAATAGTTACTTTTGTGAAATTGTTTTGCTAGGCAGTTTCAGATCATCGTGTAATTAAAGTGGCATTGGAATATTTTGGGCAGTGGTAGTTGTGTACTTCTGTATTTGGAAGTGGTGATGGAAGGGTTCTTTTTTTTTTTCTTCTTCTTCCTTTTTTTTTTTTTTTGGGGGGGGGGGGAGAATAAAGTGGTAATGAATATGGCAGTGTTGAATGTGTTTATGACAAATTCGGAATTTTATGATGTGTGAGCAATGAGCAAGAGCGGGTTCATGTTTATGAAAACTAGGCTGTGTTTGGTTCGCGTAAAACTATTTCCGGAAAATATTCTATTTTCTGGAAATGCTATTTTCCGGAAAGGAAAACGTTTTCATGTGTTTGGCCGTCACAAAATTCATTTTACGGAAAATTAATTTTGATGTTTGGTTCATTTAAACGTTTTACCAGAAAATGCATCAAATCCGGCAAAACGCTCGTCCGACGATTAGAGAGAGAAGAGAGAAGAGAGAGCCCAGATCAGAGAGAGAGAGGGACGATCGCGCCTCGCCGCGCCGATGAGCGGCGCGATCGTCGATCGAGCGGTGCGATCGACGAGCGCGCTCGTCGGACGCGCACCGCTCGTCGATCAACGAGCGGCGCGATCGTCCGACGAGAGACGAGCGCGCTCGTCGATCGTCGATCGCGTCGCTCGATCGACGATCGCGATCGTGCACCGCGCCGCTTGTCGGCGCGGTGCGATCGTCGGACGAGCGGCGCGATCGACGATCGCGCCGCTCGTCGGCGCAGCGAGGCGCGATCGTCCCTCTCTCTCTCTCTGATCTGGGCTCTCTCTTCTCTCTCTCTCTCTCTCTCTCTCTCTCTCTCTCTCTTTTTCCGGAAGTGAATTGAAGTGAAAATGAGGGGAGAAATTCATTTCCGAGTCAAAGGTGAAATTTGTGGTCAACCGGAAATCATTTTCCGGAAAATAATGTTTTCCGTGACAGCCAAATGCATGGATTTTCCAGAAATTGATTTCTGAAATTGGTTTTCACCCGATTCAAACGCAGCCCTAGTCTCAATCTCTCATTATGCATGGAAATATATAATTATTTTAAGATGTTGTGTAATGTATAATTTATTTTCCAAATTTTATTATAAATAATTTGTTCACCTTCAAAATTAAATAATTTCTGAAAGAAATTTTTTTTAATGAATTAGAATTTATTAAAAAAGAGAAGCAAGATCTACAATGAAGTTCATAACACCAAACCAGCCGCATACGCTACAAATTCCAGTTTCTATTTCTCTTTTTTTTACAAATATATATTTTTATCATTTTTGGTGTTTTTGATTGACATTATTATTTTTTTGATATGGCCACATTCTTCAAACTATTATTATTATTATTATTATTATATTTTCGTAATTTCTTTTGGTATAACTAAAATTTTTAGGCGAAAATCATATTTTTGTCTCTATATTTTCACGCAATTCTCACTTTGGTATATATTTTTTATTTTCATTGCTTTTAGTCCTTAAAAAAAAAAAACGATATTGTTTTTGTCCTTGCCATCATCCCACGAATGGAAATAGTCTACGTAACAAACGGAGTGCATCGTTAACACACTAAATGCTAACATCAGCATTAAAATAATAATATAATATTTTATTTAGCATTTTAAAAATGCCACGTCATCTTTTAAAAACAAAAAATTAATTTATTAATTTTAACTAAATAAAAAAATTAAAAACAGAATTAAAAAGCAAAAATCACATGAATTGAAATCTAAGTGTATTTTGAACAAAAACGAACAAAAACACAAACCCAGAAATTAAAATCCAAAAATTAAAAACAACCCAGATCTAAGAATAATAAGAACACATTTTCCTTTATTTGACATTTTCTCCTTTTCTTTTTCTTAGAGCACTATCATCAGGTCTCTCAAATGTGTCAAATGCCAAATATTTGGCACATTTGACACACCAAACACAAAAACAGGCCCTCATCAGGTATGCTAAATGTGCTAAAATTATAGAACATGCTACAGTACGCTCTCATTTTTGAGAGCGTACGGATGAAAATGCTATTTCTGTATATTATTTTTTTATTCATCGTTCTCTCTCCTCTCTCATCATTTTGCGTTTGTCTCTTCTCTCTCCGTCACTCTCTATCTCTTCTCTCTCAGTCCTCCCTGCTCAAGATCTCTCTCATCTTTGCTCAAGATCTCTTGCCGCCTCACCTCGCCGTCAACCTCCACAGCTCTCACCGCCGACCTCCACAACCCTTGCCCCCGACCTTTAGATCTCTTAATCGGGTCATGGGTGTGATATTTGGGATGGGTTTCGATGTGTGGGTTTTGGGTCATTGATTGATCGGTTGGGTTGGGATTTTGGGCCGGTGGTTGTGGCGGTGGTTGGTTGAGTTTTGGGCCGGCAATGTTTGTGGCAGTAGTGGGCGGCGGTGTTATGGCTGTAGTGGGTTTTGATGTATGGGTTTTGGGTCATTTATTGATCGGTTGGGTTGGGATTTTGGGCCGGTGGTGGAGTCGTGGTTGTGGCGATGGTTGGTTGAGCTTTGGGCCGGCGATGTTTGTGGCTGTAGTGGGCGGCGGTGTTGTGGCTGTAGTGGGTTTTGATGTGTGGGTTTTGGGTCATTGATTGATCGGTTGGGTTGGGATTTTGGGCCGGTGGTGGTGTCGTGGTTGTGGCGGTGGTTGGTTGAGTTTTGGGCCGGCAATGTTTGTGGCTGTAGTGGGCGGCGGTGTTTGTGGCTGTAGTGGTCCGGCAGTGTTTGTTGAAGATTTTGAGTTTCTTTTTCTTTTCTTTTTTGTTGAGGTTTTTTGATTTGGAATTTGTTGGAGATCCAGTGATTTTGATTTGGGCTGGAATTTGTTGTAGTTTGTGGAGGTTGATTTGCCGTTGGTGGTGATTTGCCGTTGCCGTTGGTGGTTTGTGGAGGTTGATTGTGATTGTAGTTTAATCTGTTGGAATTTGTTTAATATTATTTAATGTGTAGGAAATATTATTTTAATGTATAGAATTAAAGTATAGAACATCTGATAAATGGTATGTTGTAAAATGATGTTCTAAAATGATAAAGTGGGTTTTTGGTGTGTCAAAATGACATTTTTTTTGAAAGAGCTGATGAGAATGCTCTTAGAAAACAAACACAAAACACAAACTCAAAAAATTAAAATAAAACCAACATAATACTCCCACAGTCTCTCTCTCTCTCTCTCTCGTGTAAATTCTTTATATTCTCTCACTCTCAAACTCATCAAAGGCTCTACGATTCATCACCCACCAGTCCTTCTCCGCCGTCCGATCAGACGACCTTGACTCCGTCAAGCAGCTCTTGGATAAGCTGTCCGGAGATGACCCATCAGATGCTTCCACCATCTCCGATCTAATGGCTCTTGGATGCCTTTCAAATCGCCGCTAAGCATGGCCACTTGGGTATGTTAAGCTCTGATATGGATGTCTTTCAGATCAGGTCGGAACTTCACGACCCGCGGTAGGTGTCCCCGTCGGATCCGATTTCATACATATCTAATTGGGTTTGTGCTCGTGTGTTCTGGGTTTGATTTTCTTGTGTTCTTGTGTTTGATTTTCTGGGTTTGTGCTTGAAATTTCTGGGTTTGTGTTAATTTTCTGGGTTTGTATTCTTTGGGTTTTGAAAATTTTGGGTGCTCAGAGTTTAGCTAGAGGGATGGAGAGTAGGAAGAACAATGTTGTTTCAGTTGCAAAGTTTGTTGTTCAGAAGTGTGTTTGTTCAAAATACCGATTTGGTTTTTATTTTTCTGCTCAATCTAGGTTTTTTCTCTCATCTCACATTCGATTTTTTTAAAATCTTTTTTTTTAACCAATCTATGGTATTTCTGGGTTTTGGCTAATCGTGTGTGTTTGTGTTTGATATTGCAAGTTGTCTCTTATGTGTGTTTGAATCTGTGTGTTTTAGAATTTAGCTAACGTTTTTTTTTTTTTTCTTCTTTTCTTACTTTTGTGTTCTTCAATCAGATTAACAAACAATTGATTAAGATTAAACGATTCTAAAGTCCACTAGATGTTTTTGGGTATTGAATTTTCTAGGATTTTGTTCTTGTCTGTTCCTTCTCAAAATAAAGCTAATCTCAATTTATATGATTTTTCGTTTTTATTTATGTTTTTTCCTTTTTTTTTTTTTTTTTTTTCATTTAGTTAAAATTCATAAATTAATTTTTTGTTTTTAAAAGATGACGTGGCATTTTTAAAATGCTAATAAAATATTATATTATTATTTTAATGCTGACATCAGCATTTAGTGTGCTAGCAATGCACTCTGTTTGTCACATAGACTATTTCCGTTCGTAAGATGACGGTAGGGACAAAAATGAGATCACCTTTTTTATTTTAGGGATTAAAAGTGGTGAAAATAAAAGATAGGAATCAAAGTGAGAATCGTGTTAAAATATAGGGACGAAAATGTGATTTTCGTCAAATTTTTAAGTTTCAAATTTATTATTCAATTTTCTCATTCTCGAGGTTTTTTTTTTTTTTTTTTTTTTTTTCTTTGCTAAACGAAAAATGGGGGCCTTTATAGTTATATTATGTCACTTGGGTTAGTATAGACTATATGAGGGACGGATCCATAAGGACCACCGAGATACTCGTCAAGACTCGAACTTGTGTTCCCCTTAAATCCCTCACACAACAGCCCACCAACAAGAGCCCGCTAGCAGTGAAAATCGAACCTAGGCTGGTTAGGCAGAGCGAACGAACCTTACCAGCTGAGCCAAGCCCTTGTTGGCTCATTCTGGAGGTTGTCATAATAATACAATTTTATCACATAGTTACTATTGATAACATTCTCAACTCAAGATTGGCGTTTTTCATATTTAAATAAGTATGTTAATGTGGACCGAAATGGATCGAGCGAATCAAAGTGGATCAAATTGAACTTGAATGGACCAAAGTGGACCAAATAGACCAAACTGGACTATTCTACTAAATTGAACTTGAACGCATTAAATTCCATCCGTTTTGGTTCATTCTACTAAATTCACTTAATATGGTTCGTGCCCTTCAAGGTTTGTCACCTCCATCAGTTTTGGTGATGTCTATCATTTATGGGATTCAAAGCTCTTGTAATGATGTTAGGAAAGTGTTGTTTTCTCATGTATGTAGACAAGGAAATAGACTTGCCCATATCTTGGCAAAACATGCTATTAGTATTGTTGACTTTAAGGTTTGGATGGAAGAGAATCCTTGTTTTTTGGAACAAGCTCTCCATCATGATGTAACGTTTTCTTTTGTTTAATACAAGTTTTCAAGTTATCTATAAAAAAAAAAAGAAGCTATTTTCTTAGATTGCTTCACTCTTTTTTAATGAGAAACTTTTTATGGACAAAATTTGGTTATAAATTAGTTTGGAAAAATTACAACTTACCCACCTAAGATTTGGCCGAAATTTAAGTTGCCTACCTATGGTTTGAAATTTGACACTTTATTCACTTGAGGTTTGACTGAAATTTAAATTGCCTACCTATGGTTTGAAATCCTATGATAAAAGGATTCCGTTGGATCCTTTTTGATCTTATTTGATCTTGTATTTTTATGTTTTTTTTTTTTTTTTTTTTTTTTTGTGTTTTTAGAGAAGATAGACATAAAAGTGGAGCAAAATTACATATTTAGCCATATTTTTAATAGAGGTATGTTACGGAACTCTAACTGAGCTAACTTCAGGTGGATAAAGTGTCAAATTTTAAATCACAAGTAGGCAATTTAAATTTCTATTCAATTAGTTTAATTCAATAGCTACAAGCCTACAACTCTACTCAATATGGACAAAATTTAGCTTCAAAATTGGTTGTAACCTAAGAGTACAACCTTACTCAATATCATTAACATTGCTACATATTTTGAAAATCGAACTGTTGGACTATGTGTTTTTTACGCTCTTAATATACATGTTAAATTTTGTGTTAATAGGAAATTATTTACTATATGATTTATAAGATTATATTTTATACATAATTTTAAACTACAAAAACTTGCAATTTAAATAATTTATTGATGACATAGTTATTAATCTTTAATTTTCTAATAGTTTTGCAAGCATGAATGATATAAGAAGAAAATATAATCCAATGGTAGATTTGTCAAAATTCACCTATGACTTTTGAGAAATCCACCATTGGAATAAAAATTACCATATCCTGCCAATTTTACTCTACTCTTCCTTCCTGTCCTCTATCCAAACTGGTCATTAAGAGGTTGTCTAATTGGCATAGTGGTAAGTTTAGCCCTGCCCATTAATAAAGGGGAAGGGAACCACTTGGACTAACAAGTCCGGACATTTAAGAGGGTCATTATTCAAAGTAAAATAAATCTAAGGTCTAAATTGTGCTCATTAACTCTAGTTTAAAGCTACAATCGATTTTGTAGCTAAACTTTGTCATTTTTTTTTTTTTTTTTTTTTTATTGAATGTGAGTTTTGACAAATCTACCATTAGATTAAAAATTGTCATTTCCTGCCAATTTTACTTTACTCTTCCTCCCTCTCCTCCATCCAAACTAGTCATTAAGAGATTGCCTAATTGGCATAGTGGTAGGTCTGGCCCTGCCCATTAGTACATGGGAAGGGAATCACTTGGACTAACAAGTCTGGCCATTTAAGAGGGTCATTATTCAAAGTAAAATAAATCTAAGGTCTAAATTGTACTCATTAACTCTAGTTTAAAGCTACAATCGATTTTGTAGCTAAACTTTGTCATTTTTTTTTTTTTGAATGTGAGTTTTGACAAATCCACAATTGGATTAAAAATTGCCATTTCCTGCCAATTTTACCCTACTCTTCCTCCCTCTCCTCCATCCAAACTAGTCATTAAGAGATTGCCTAATTAGCATAGTGGTAGATCCGGCCCTACCCATTAGTACATGGGAAGGGAACCACTTGGACTAACAAGTCCAGCCATTTAAGAGGGTCATTATTCAAAGTAAAATAAATCTAAGGTCTAAATTGTGCTTATTAACTCTAGTTTAGGGACAAAATTGGCTTCTACCCTTTTCAGGCAAAATAAGTAGCATTCTACCCCCTTTCCTAAACTAATTAGGGAAATGCAGCTCTTTTGAAACTCAACTTTCTCAAAATCGAGTTAAGCCTTATAGTGATATTTTTAAGGACCTATAGTGATGTTTTGTAACTCGAGCTCCATGAACTCAAGTTATAGGTAAAAAACTTGCATAGAACTCGAGTTCATGGAGTTCGAGTTACAAAACGCCACTATAGGTCCTTAAAACATCACTATAGGCTCCTTAAAACGCCATTATAGGGCTTCATAATTTTTTTTTTTTAACTCGATTTTGAGAAAGTCGAATTTCAAAAGAGGGGTATTTCCCTAGTTAGTTTGGAAAAGATGGTAGAATGCTACTTATTTTGCCCGAAAAGGGCAAAGGCCAAATTTGTCCCTCCCTAGTTTAGTTTAACACAGTTTTAATTTAATTGAATTAACAAAATCTAAATCTTAAATTATTCTACTTTGAAATAATTTTTCCTTGAGAAACAAACACACACAACTACACAAGAGGGAGTGAGGTTCTACTTTGCAATATGACCATTAAATGGAGTGGATGCGAATCCTGAATTCAAACCGTTTTGTTTTCAAGTAAAAGAAACTAATAACTAGACAGGGTAATTAATTTTTTCAATTTTATGTGTCCTTTTTTTAAGGGCAATTTTACATTTGTCTGAACATTCTGGAAGCCTGGAACCAAATCAACATGGCCCAGCTGCGAAGTTGTTAATAAATTAGGCGTGGTAGCCTGGTAGTCATTTTCAACATATTAGTACAGCTGAAGCATACCTTGTTGAAGTTTGAAGGGATCCGGTGAAGGTTACATGTATAGAACATTCTTGACCCAGCTTTTCGAGAAATTATTAAGTTCATCGGGAGAAATGTTGAGGTCCTTCCAACTAATAAAATGATTTCGCCTTTACAAATGTGTGAGTTAGCTTCCTAATTAGCGCACACACACACAAAAAAAAAAAAAAAAAAAAAAAAAAAAAAAAAAAAAAAAAAAAAAAACATCACCTGTTGATGTCACATTTTTGTGAATGACAGCATTTTATTGGTTAGGAGGACCAGGAAGGGCCAACTTAGCAGTCCTCCAATGGACCTAATAATTTCTGAAGCTATTCGTATGCACTGGGTTAGATTCTTTTAATTTTTAATTTATCTTTTTATCATAATTGAATGTGTGGAAAAACCCAGTGCTGGTCGTATGCACTGGGTTTTTCCATTTCTAACATTCAAACATCTAAGACTCAAGCTTTCATCCACTCCAGAGCATTACCAAAGAGATCTCAAAGTTTAAAGAAGAAGAAGAAGAAAACCGAGCTAGAAGCACAGGTATGCCTAAAAGTTTGTTATCAATCACATACGATGAGTACATATAATCAATCATGGCATTTATATTTGTTGTGTTTCGACATGGGGAGAACATTATCTTTCATTATTTACATTTTCTAAACAAGATCTTAAATTTATAGCAGGTAATAGTGTTACGGTAAAGATCTGTGTCGTTTCGAGCTTCCATCGTCAATAATAAACTGTTTTATTTCAAAATTTTGTCATTTTGAGCTAGATTGCTTCCTGAAATTAAGTCCACCCTACACAAGTTTGGTTGAAACTTCTTCCCCGTGAAAAGAAATTATCAATGATGTTGGGGTTTTATCCAGTCACAATCATGGATTGATTAAGACCAAAGTTCAGAGAAAGTTACCAATGATGTTGGAGTCTTATTACTTTTATCTAATAATACTTTTTGAAAACACAACTTATTTGCAAAACTAGTTCTCAAAACTAATTATAACTTATCAATCATGATATAAACTTATTGACTACCATGACTTTACACATTCTTGACCCTAAATGTAACTTGTAATAGAAAATATATGTAATACAAATACCTTAAGTGGAGACACCATTTACATATTTTTAGTTCATACTCGTCCAAAAAAGTCTCATTCCAATACTATATTCATATTCATATTCATATGCTAATATAGTATTCTTGTCCAGATTGAAGGATCTGGTCCTCTCCTACTTAGAAAATCATATATTATTTTCATCAATTTCAAAAGATAAAGATAATTAAACTCTTAACAAATGGCTTTTTTTTGGCCTTTCTATTTCTTTCTGTATAAAATATTACATATAAGTGGTTTTCCTGATATGTTTTTTTTTGTGGTGTATCAACTTTCTCTACATGGTGCCGAATTCAACTTGAATAAAACCTTTAACAAGTACATAGAATCATAGATGCATGCATAATAATTTTGTTAAAAATATTAATGTGATAACAAATTTGATTGATGTTACTTTAACAACAAACCACTTCCATCATATCAAAATGCACTAATCACATATTATGGTTTTATATCACTTTATTATTATAATAATTATTAATATTTTGAGTTATATTTGCTACTTATGGTTCAACATTTGGTCCATTTTGATCCAATTTGGTCCACTTGGGTTCAATTCAGTCTATTTGGTCCACTTGTTCTATTTCGTTCCACTTCAGTGCATTTTGGTCCACCTTGGTCCAATTTGGATAACTTCAGTCTTTAGTGTACTCACTCAAGAATGGGAAAAGACAAGTTTGAGTTGAGAGTACTAATAATTATTTGACAAGTTTGAGTTGAGAGGACTAATAATTATTTGACTAATATCAATTGTAATTATATAATAAGTTTTGATTATTATTAATACACATTTTCGCAACACAATTTTTACAAGCCTGACTTTTTTTGTTGGCCTAATTCGTGTATTTTATTCTTTTAAACATGGCCCAAGCCCATGCGACTTATTGGGGGAAATTGAGGAAGTATAGTTTGGAGAGTATGGGTCGGTTTCTTTTAAACCTTTTGCATGAGCCTAGCCTATGCGTGCTACCAAGTAGGCAAATGATACTGGTAGCACCTCAAGCTCATGGAGGAGGTCTTGTACCTAAAATTTCCACCCTAAAAGAGTTTTTATGCTCTGGCTGATTGTGGCCCAAAGACTTTGCCCGAACCCATTTTTCCCTTTAAAAATAGTTGGTTCTCATTGGCCAACTCCAACTGCTAGCCTTCACTTAGGTGGGTCTCCCAAGAGTCTGAAACAACTAAAAATGAGGAGCCAATAGGAGTTTAGTCAAATATTTCCCAAATTATGCATAAAGCAAGTTAAATCTTTTACCCAACTCAAGCAAATTTGAACCAAACATCAATTTAGCACTTGGGAGGTCCATAGCCTCATCTTTAGCCTAAAAACCAGTCATTAAGGACACCCAAAGGCTGCTATAAAAATCCCCCTTCAGTTCATAACATAAAAAACCACGTTTTCTCCCACAAAGCTGAGACTTTAGAACAAAATCCCATTCAGTTGGAAATATGGGTATAGGGGAACCGTCCCTCTCTTCCTCACAACCCCTCTCAATTTCCTCTTCTCGCTGATTGTGGGTTAAAGTTTTGGACTTATGTGTTTTTTTTGCATTTTCTTGTATTTCAGTTATGACATTTTGGTTTCTCTCTCATTAAAGCACCATTAGTCCTTTGTTCATTATACATTTGAAATTTTGGGCTTGATTCTCCACAAATAAACATTTCGAAAGAACCCAAGGGGAGATTTGGGCTAATCTTGCATTTTTGTCCCTTGTTGCAAAACTTCCCCGACAATTATCATGATAATAATATCAAAAAGAGAATGAGAATTTGAATAATAATTTTGAAAACTAAAAATTTTAATTGTACTAAAAGAAATTAGGAAAATATAATGTATAATAATAATAACTAAAAGAATATGAACCATTAAAAAAAAGAATAATACCAACCAAAAACTGGAAAATGATAAAATCATATATTTGTAAAAATAGAGATATAGAATTTTAGGAAGAACATATTATCTATAATAAAATTTTGACAATAAATTATACATTATACCATATCTCAAAATAGTTATATATTTTCACGCATCGCGTGAACAAAAAAAAATGATAAAATTATATATTTGTAAAAATAGAGATATAGAAATTACTTTTAGAATTTGTTTAATTTTTAGGAAGAATAAATAATTTACAATAAAATTTAGAAAATAAATTATATATTAGATTTTTCAAAATAATTATATATTCTCATGCATCATGTGAGTCTTCAACCAGTTCTTTTAAAATCAAGCCATTTGATATGTAGTGATGGAGTTTAGTTACACTATAAATTAGAAAATTAGCATGTAAACCCACGTCATACATAGACAACATAAACACAAAAGAAAATAAATCAAGCTTAGAAATGAACAATAACCATAAGCATGAAATTACTTATAAATATTTCTTAGTGCATAATAAATCCCATCGCAAAAGCATACCCATTTTAATATAGTTGCATGTTCACAGCATATCCATCAAAGTGCAGGGGCATATTCATCATGATTATCATGGAACTGGTTAATTACATGCTAGATCCATGCATGGCCATGTTATCTAAAAATTTTACATACTAAACTGAGCTTACCTTGAAGAATAAAAATGGGTATGGCAAGAAAAGTTACATGCTAAGTGATATCCATACTAATATGCATGATTATATTGACTTAATCATGAAGATTAAAACAAGCTAGAATAGATAACAGCAAAAAATGATTCTAGAACCACTAAGCCTATAATAAATCACTTATTGATCATCCAAACATAACAAGATAACCACAAAGCATGATAATAATTGAAGTAACTAGAGCATAATGACTAACAAGAGAGATTTGTGAGAAATTAATTAAGGAAAAATAGAAACCAAAGACAGATTAAAATTTTGGAATTTATCTGGAGAGATTTGGGTAGTAGTATTCAGACTTTTTTTTTTTTTTTTGGGTTTTATGGCTTGAAAATCTAGTGGGAGGGGATTAGTATTTATAGAGATCAAAATTTGAACAGGCTCATGAATACCATGAGCCTGTTGCAGTAGGTGCATGGAATGTACAAGTTATGGAATCTGGCCCATGCGTGCATACAAGCCAACTGCCTCAAGCGCATGCTATGCATGAGTCTTTAGAAATACTGAATGAATAGTATTGTATTTCTTAGGTAATAAAATATACATGAGTGCCTTTATATAGGAAGTAGAGTGTGTAGTACAAATATGTGTGTTATACAAGTAAATAAGGTGGGCCTAAGGCCTATAGCCTATTACACATTAACAACCCCTCTCAAACTCAAGGTGGATGTGAGACCAACTTGAGGTTGTCAACCAAAACACAAAGGCGTCCTTTAGGACGTGACTTGGTGAAGATATTTGCAAGTTGATCTTTAGAGGAGATCGAAAACAGCTTGAGAGCACCATGAACAAGATGATAACGGATAAAATGACAATCGACCTCGATGTGTACAGTCCATTCATGGAAGACATCATTGTGAGTAATATGAATGGCACTCTAATTGTCACAATAAAGAGGAGTAGCAAAGGATGTAGACATACCCAAATCCTTAAGAAGCCATCGAAGCCAAAGGAGCTCAGATGTGATATCAGCAAGGGCACAATATTCTGCTTTAGTACTGGAGCGGGCCATAACGGTTTGTTTCTTACTTCTCCAAGAAATCAGAGAAGAACCAAGAAGAAAACAATAACCAATGGTCGACCTTTGATCAGTGGGATCTCTTGCCCAATCATTATCAGAGAATGCACAGAGAATAAGAGGAGACTGGGCAGAGTAGAAAAGGTTATGAAAGAGAGTGCCCTTTAGGTATTGAAGAATGTGCAGGACAGCACCATAGTTAGTCAATCGTGGAGTAGACAGATACTAGCTCACCTGGTGAACAACATATGAAATGTCTGGACGAGTGACAGTGAGATAAACTAAGCCGCCAACTAATCGTCTGTAAAGAGAGAGACTAGACAATGGTTTCCCTCTTGAGGGAGTCAGATGTGCATTAAGTTCAACTGGAGTGCCAGCAATCCTGCTATCAATGAGTTCAGCTTGAGATAAAGGTTTAGAAGCATACTTGGCTTGAGTAATATAAAGTCCATATGTGTAATGAGTGATTTCAAGACCCAAGAAGTAGCTGAGATGTCCAAGATCTTTTATCTCAAACTGCTAACTGAGAAAATCTTAGAGTTCTTGAATGCCACTGAGGTCATCACTAGTTATGATCATATCATCCACATATAGGAGAAGCAAAATAGTGCCTTTGTCAATATGATGAAGAAATATGGAAAAATCATAATGATTGGCAATGTAACCCAAGCAAGAGATGGAAGAGCTGAACTTGGTAAACCAAGCTCGTGGAGCTTGTTTAAGGCCATAAAGTGCACGTCAAAGGTGACAAACCTTGTTTTGTTCAATAGAGAGATTATGAGGAGGTTGCATATAAACTTCTTCACTTAAATTCCCATTAAGGAAGGCATTTTTTACATCCATCTAAAAAATTTCCCATTTACTAGCAGCAGCAACAGTTAAAGGGGCACGAACAAATGAGATTCGAGCAACCGGAGCAAAGGTCTCTTCATAATCAATCTCATACTCCTATGTAAAACCTTTTGCAATAAGACGAGCTTTATAACGCTCAATGAACCCATCAGAGTGAGTCTTGATCTTGTAGATCCATCTACAACCAACCACAGATTTCCTAGAGGGAGAGTCACCAAATCCGAAGTATGGTTTTTAGATAATGCATCAAGTTCCTCTTTCATTGCAATTTGCAATAAAGGGTCAATGGAGTAAAGAAGTAGAATGTCTTGTGCAAGATCTTCAGGTGGAGTAGGAGTAGGGGACCCAAGCTCAAGGTTGGGTAGCTCATCTTCAACCTATTCATCTTCCACCTATTCATTAGAAGGTGATCTAAGGGAGTCATAAAAAATATTTAGTGGTTAGACAGAGAAGTCTATAGGAGGATTAGGGAGCAATTATAGAAGGAATATGTGGCTCATTTGGAAAAAGATCTAAGATGGAGGAGATAGATAGGGAGGCACGTAAGTGAGAGAGCTCGACAAATGAGCAATGTTCCCAACACCAAAAGATAACATTGCGGGAGATACGAAGATGATAAGAGACAAGATTATAACACAAATACCCCTTTTGAGTTTCGCCATAGCTAAGAAACCAACAAAACCTAGATCGAGACTCAAGTTTGTTATGCTCATACAGCTAAAGAAGAACAAAACAGGCAAAATCGAAGGAGCGAAGGTGGTGATAGTCTGGAAGTGACTCGAAAAGGTGCTCATATGAAGTTTGATTTTGGCTGACAGGACTAAGAATGCGATTAATATCATGAACAAAATGAAGAGCAGCTTTGCCCCAAAAAGGAGCAGGAACTTTGGCAGAGAGAAGAAGAGCGTAAACAATGTCAATAATATAACGAAGTTTTTGATCAACTCTACCATTTTGCTGAGAGATACCTAGACAAATTAGTCGATGAATAGTTCCATAAGAATGCAAAATAGCTTGGAAAGCATATTGAGTGTATTCAAGAGTATTATCAGATTGAAAAATTTTGATGCGTTTGGAAAACTGAGTTTCAACCATTTTTGCAAAATTACAATATACTTGCAATAATTCAAATTGATGTTTCATATGAAAAATTCAGCTATAGTGAGAATAATTATTAACAAAGACAACAAAATATCGGGATCCACCAATACTAGAGACAAAGGAAGGCCCCCAGACATCAGAATGAATTAGGTCAAAGATATTAGTGGACGTTGATTCACTAGTATTGAAAGGCAAAACTGCTTGTTTTCCTAACTGACATGAAACACAGTCAAAATTTTTTGTGGACATTGAACCTAATAAACCTCTAGAAGTCAAGTGTTGTACCCGAGAGGAAGATGCGTGACCAAGTTGGGCATGCTCAACTATAAAGGAAGGAATAGAAGAAACTGCAACAGTAACAAAAACAGGAGCAACAGGTGGAAGGTGAAAGTTGTCCATGGGAGACATACACCCAACTTTGGGACCAGTCCCAAGCTCCTATCCTCTCCTCGGATCCTACATAGTATACCCAGAATAATCAAAGGTAATGCGATAACCTAACTCAACTAATTGTCCTGTAGAAAATAAATTGTAAGAAAAGTTAGAAACATTAAAGACCCCAAGAACTGAGAGGTTGGAGATCGAGATAGAACCTATATTATGACCGAACATTGTGGAACCATTTGATGTGCGAATATTAAGAGGGTATGGTGTAGGTTCAAGTTGAGAAAATAAGGATAAGTGAGGTGTCATGTGATTGCAACAAGCAGAATCCATAAGCTAAGAGGAAGGAGACATACCTCGGGAGCCATTGGTTGGATACTCTCAATGTTAGCAATAGTAGCAGTAGATATGGAAACAACTGATTTGTTGCAATGATAGCAAGTCTCAATAGTATGGCCAAGACGTTTGCAAAAACATTTGATGGATTGTTAGTGACGATTGTTGCAATAAGAGAACCTGTCATTATTCTTCATTTAGAAGCAAAATATGCAAAAATGGACTATAAAAATGAAATTTACGTGAAGAACTAGGTAAGGAGCACCTGGATTGCAAAAAGTCAACTATGGCAAAAAAGTCAACAGTCAACCTTGCAAAAAAGTCAGCAGTCAACGTTGAAAAGAGTTAACTGCTAAAAGTCAAAGTCAACATGGAGATGATGCAAGCTAATGATGTTAGCAAGTGACGTGGCAGAGATGACTTCAGTAGATGACGCAAGCTGATGGCTCAACTAGGGCTGACGTGGTAGAATGATGTCAGCAATGACGTCAATAGGTGCAATTCTGTCATGTGAAAGCATGTGTTGATGCGTGAAGGTGCGTGAATGCTTGAGGCGGAGCGTGTGGAGATACAGCCAAGATTTGCAGTGGCGCGTGAATAGTCTGATGAGGACGATTCTTTTATAGAAGAGCTCAAAGAGATTCATTTCTGATGGTGCAAGAAGTGGCCTGATCAGAGAAGCGGAAGCGGCAGTGGCAGCAAGGCAGTGAACTTTGGTGTATTGTAGTCGCAACGGAGGCAATGGTGATTCTGACAATGACAGCTGCAGTAGATGACACCTAAGAAGACAAGACTACTTAAGAGCGACACACTAAAGGATTAGAGTAGTGGCTTTGATACCATGTTAGAAATAGTGAATGAATGGTATTGTATTTCTCAAGTAATAAAAATATACATGAGTGCCTTTATATAGGAGGTAGAGTATGTAGTACAAGTATGTATGTTATACAAGTAAACAAGGTGGGCCTAAGGCTTATAGCCTATTACACGTTAACAGCATATAATTCCAATTTTATGCCTTCATTTCACTTTGATTTTTTTTGGGGGGGGTGGGGGTTGGTAAAGGACTATATTCATAAACTAAACAGCAACAACAGGAGTTTGAGGACAGATCCTCTCATAATAAAAACCCAAGTTATCATAATAAACTTTGTGCACTTGACTTAATTAAAGGACTTTTGGAATTCAGTTTTCTGCTTTTCTCCGTACCATTGGAAAGCTAATGCAGCTTACTTTATAAAGCTACTGGATTTGTGCAAAATGGCGTTACGGTTTAAAAGTTATTCAACCAGGAACAAGGGTAGTTCAAATGGGAAATTTGCTGAAGTTGATTTTTTGTTCTTCTTGCGCAAGCAATATCTAGCCATCCAAAGATGATCTTAAGGTGTCGTTTGTTCCACAGTGTAGATAATTACTTCTAGTTTATTTAATTATCAACTTTTTGGATCACCCATACATTGATTGTGTCAATTTTGTGCGCAAAATTTTCCACTTGTGTGAACTTTTTAGCCTTCTGACATCGATTTGACTCAAACGAAATGTTGTTGAAAAACTTGACTTAAATTTTCTAAAGATATTAGCTCTGTTTTTGTTTTGTTTTGTTTTTGCTTAAAAGGAATTAGTAATAAAGGAGACTAAGAAATAGAGCCCAGGATTAACCTGGGGAAACAGGCATCAGAAGTGTCCAAAGATTAAAAAGGAAGAACACAGTAAGTGGGAAGGGAGTAATACAAAAGGGGATCCACTTAGCAACAACCCATCCTAGCAAGAGAGTCCCAAGCCATAAGAATACCATCCATCCCTTCAAGGCCCATAATTCCACATTTAGAGAAGAGGTCCTCCCAATAAATCTGAAAAAACCTTTCAGCCACTCTCCATTAGAGTTACGAATCAGCCCACCCCCTCCAGCTAGACTGGAACAAAGAATAGAAGCGTTGAAATAAACCTTGAACCAGTTGATGGGGGGTTTGACTCATTTAACAAAAATCTCAAATTTGGGCTCATAGACAGCCTTAGGAGAGATGATGTAATCGAATTACACCGCTTTCATGATACATTCTATGTGGAGGTAGTGGTTTGGTTGTAAATTTTGGAAAGCAACTATGTTCTGGTTGATCCAAAGAGACCAAATTCCTAGAAGAAAAATTATTTTCCAGGGAATGTTGAGGAGGAGAGAGGCCTCTGAAGCCAGTCCATTATAAGCATGGAGAAGGGAGGAGTGAGGTTGGAAGGGATGCCGAGGTTGCTCCAAAAAGCTTTATAGAATCTGCAGTCCCTTAAGAGATGGATTATAGTCTCGAAACCATCATTGCAAGTGTGGCCATTTCTGTCAAGGTTAATACCCCTAACAGAGATGCTGTTATAAATTTTATAAAAAATTAAAGATAACTGTTATTGAAAAGTGAGACAAAAACCTGCCTTTCTTTCTTACATTGTTTATCTTATAGCACGATAGAAAAGAAAATGATTCACAAATAATCCTCATTTTTCTTTTTGAACAATTTTTGTAGGATGTGGTGGACAGCAATTGGGACTATGGTGACACCAGCAATACGAGTTGGGAAGGACATAATTGGATGTTTGAGGAGCAAATATGGTCATGTAAGAAATCTCAGTGAAAACATTGCGAAGCTGGAACAAGAAGAAAGATATCTCTTTAGTAAAGAGACAGATGTAATAACAATGTTGGACAGAAAAGACCAAATAATGGAGAGGACACGTGAATGCACAACCTGGCTGGATGAGGTTCACGAAATGAAAGGCAAACTCCAAGAATTGAGGAACAATTACCAGAATATCAGTAGATGCTTTTGTGGACTCTGTCCATTTCATTCTCTCCTAAAGCCTGGCAAAACTGTAGTGACAAAGACTGAGGAGGTAATTGCTTTAAAGAGTCGAGTAGAGCAAATAACTATAATTATTGAAAGGGCACCAATGTCAGTGGTTCCAATAATAAGGAAGCATCCAGAGAAGATAGATAATGTGCCATCACTTAATGAGCATGTCAAAACACTACTAAAGTTGCTCAACGATGATAATTTGAAGAGAATTGGCATATGGGGACTACCAGGAGTGGGCAAGACAACAGTAATGGAAAACCTGAACAACAAAGTCCGTGAAACTCAACTGTTTGACAATGTCTTTTGGGTAACTCTTTCAAAAGGGGAGAGTGTGAGAAAGATACAACTAGTTCTTTTAGAGCAGTTAAAACTTGAGGTGAAAGGGATCCATGACAGAGACTGATCAAATAGCAGACATGATATCCGAAGCCTTGGTTAACAAGAGGTATCTGCTGCTTCTTGATGAGGTTTTCTTAGAGATTAATCTGAAAGAAGTTGGCATTCACGATGACCATGAACATGGAGCAGTAGTATTTGCATACAGAGATAGAGATTTTTGTCGTTTAATAGATGATCATATTAAGATTGAAAGATTATCCAATGATGATGCCAGAAACTTGTTTCGAAAAATAGTAGGAGATATCATTGATCGACCAAGCTACAAAAAAATTGCAGACAGATTACTCAAGGAGTGCGGTGGGATGCCACAAGTGATCAAGTTGATAGCAGATAGCTTGAGAAATGAGGATGACCCATCTGTGTGGCGGCAACTGTTATCTGACATGCAGTCACCAGGCACGGAACCAGTGCAAGAAATGCAAGAACTCTACAAGGCATTTAAACTTATTTATGACAAATTACCTGTGGATAAGAAGCCTTGCCTATTGTATTGGGCATTTTTTCCCCCAGACTATGAAGTTTACCAGGAGTACCTAATTGAGTGCTGGAAAGCTGAACAATTTATTGATGAAGCTAGGAAGCTTGGAAAGGCTCGTGACAAAGGACATGCTATAATAAGGGAATTTGAAAAGAAATCTATGTTGGAAAGGGGTAGTAAAGCAGGACACTTTAAGATGCCTCTGTTTCTCCGACGCATGGCCCTTAAGATTACATATCTAGAAGAGAAGGATTTAAAATTTTTGGTAGGTGATGGTGAAGAGATAGAAGAACAATTATTCGAGGAAGAATGGGAAGACGTGCGAAGGGTCTCATTGATCGGTCAGAAATTATGTAATCTACCTAATAAACCTGCGTGCAGTAATATCTCAACATTACTACTACAAAAAAACCCAAGCTTGACAAAAATTCCAGAATCATTCTTTGAATACATGTGTGGCCTCCGAGTTCTGGATTTGTATGATACAAGGATCATGTCACTGCCATCATCTATTTCCAGATTGATAAATCTAAGGGTTCTATATCTAAACAATTGTGGTGAATTAATGGAGTTGCCTCCTCAGCTAGAGAAACTAAAGAGTCTTGAAATCCTTGATCTACGCTGCACAGGAATTCTCACCTTGCCTGAAGAGCTTGCGCAATTGACTGGTCTGAAGTGTCTGAGAGTTTCATTTAAACAGAATTTTGGTTGTCCCAATCACATCAATGGCAAACCAAAAGATCTGATTCCTTCTAATGTAATTGCATGTCTTTCTTCATTACAAGAGTTGAGCATTGATGTGGACTTCAAAAACCAAAGTTGGAACCAGATTGTAGATAGGGTAGCTGAGGAAGTTGCTAGTTTGAAGGCATTGACAAGTCTTTGTTTCTACTTTCCTAAACTCAGCTGCTTTGAAACTTTCATTGAGAACAGCAAATCGTGGAAAAGAAATAGCATGGGGTGGGAAGATAATGGCTTTAGATCATTCAGAATCCTAGTTGGCAATCACAAGGTAGACACTTTTCGTGGATTTGATTTTTTTGGATACACAGCTGAAAGGCATTTAAGATTTTCTGCTGGAGAAGAAGATATTCCATTTGCACTTTCAAAGATACTCAATAAAGCTCTTAGTTTTGAACTCATTGGTCATCATTGTGCTAAGAACTTATCAGTATTTGGCACTAAATACTTGAAAGAGGTGGAAGCTTGTACAATTGAAGAATGCAATGAAATAGTTGATGGTACCATAGCAACTGGTGTCTTGTTTGAATTCTTGCAAAAGCTACATCTAATCAACCTCCCAAACCTGGTGAGTATTTGCAGAGGCTCAATTGACTCAACAAGCCTCACTAAACTCACAACTCTGACACTGAAAAGCTGTCCAAAGCTAAACTGCCTTTTCCCAGGAGATATGATTCAGTTACTGTGCCACTTGCAAGATTTGCAAGTTGAGGATTGTTTTGAGATTAAAAAGATCATTGAAGAGGGAAGCATAGTTCAGTATGAATCCCTTCCCAGATTGAAGAATATTGAACTCCACAACCTACCAAGATTATTTAGTGTATGCGAGTATAATTTGTTTGAATGGCCCTCTTTGGAGATTATGAAGATCAAGACGTGTCTGGAGCTAAAGGATTTACCATTCAGTGTAGAAAATGCACCCAGATTGAGAGTGATTGAATGCACAAAAAACTGGTGGAATGAACTAAATGACAGTGCGAAGGATCGTCTCAGAGACCTTAACAGCTTCACTTGACAAAACCTTTTATGGAACTAGAGGCAGAGACTCAAATTGGAGACTTTCTCTCAGATCATGAGGCTTCTGTTCTGCACTACTTTGCAATCGTAGTTTTTATTTGGACCCTATCTTTCAACTAGTATCACCAAAAGCATGATTTTACCCTTCAGAAGGCATGCAATATATGATTTTTGTATATATATATTATTATTTCACTTTTTTGATTATTGCACTTTTTTGTTCAGTTGCAGCTTGCGACAGTGTATACTGATTTGCTTTGTGAGGAAGATTTAACATAGAATATTCTTATTCCTTATGTTAGTTTTTTTTTTTTTTTTTTTGGATTGGTTTGTTTTGTGTGGCTAGATAACCTATTTTTCGCCAACCTAAACATGTACTTGGAATCATTATTTTTTTTTTTCTTGGATCGTTTTCCTCTGCACTTGGATTTTGGAGGCATTATATAAATATGTAGTTTAGTTCTTTGGTTTCAGTACTAATATTTGTATTTGTATATGTGACAGAACTCTTTCAGTGCATTTGATGTTTAGGTTTTGTGCGAGTGTCTTTATATCATTATTGTAATCTTCCTAAATTTTTAGTGAAGTTTTCTCTTCATCACAACCCATGAACATAGGCCTAAGGTCGAATTATGTACATCCTTGGCGTTATGTGTCGTTGTCTCTCTCTCTCCTTTTTTTTTTTTTTTTTTTTTTTTTTTTTCATTTTGTAAATATTTAGATTTATATTTGCAAATTCTAGCTAGGGTCAAAACATGTGTCAATGAGGGTTGTAATTATTGCAAACTAGTTGCAAACCCACGTAATGTGAGAATATATAAATATTATGTAATGAGATGTAATATATAAAAAGTAATTACTTCAAGTATTATTTATTTTTAAAAAAGACTTCTGCAAGTATTTTACATCCTTTTATCTCTACAAAGTATAAATATATCATACTAGTATATTTTGTATGTTTGATTAATAGGTTTTTTAAGGTGAACTATATTTTTCTAACTTCTGTTGTAGTGTGTTATATTTGATATACAATTAAACTTTATAAATTTCAAATTTATTATTCAAGTTTCTTATCTCTTAAGGAATAATAAGATTATCATAATAAAATAATTTCATCACAAATTACAACGTTATCTTAACCAAAATTAAGATGAAACAAAAGGAATAAAAGATAGACTTTATAATAATTTATCACTCAAAAAGTTGGTAGGCACATTCAAATTCATAGCCATGTAAATTATGTTTTGACATAAACGCAAATTCCTATTTCCAAAAAAACTAAGGCTGTGTTTGGTTGCTGGAAAACGTTTTCCGGAAAATACATATTTTCCGGAAATGCTAATTTCCGGAAAAGGAAAATGTATTCGGGTGTTTGGCTGTCTCGGAAATCGTTTTACGGAAAATCAATTCCGGTGTTTGATTCGTCCAAATATTTTACGGAAATCGTTTTACGGAAAATTAATTCCGGTGTTTGGTTCGTCCAAATATTTTACGGAAAATACTTTATGGAAAATACTTTACGGAAAACGTTTTCCCATGTTTGGTTCGGAAAATACTTTACGGAAAATAGTTTGGATCATTTTACGGAAAATGATCTAGAATCTGACCCAAAAAATCGTCCATCCATGAATGAAGTTTTGGAGGAATTGGAGAAGATCAATGCTATTAAGGAAAAAGTAGCTGAGCCGAAGCATAATCCTAAGCCCAATAAACGCAAAGAAGATAGGCACCAACACCACCAAAACCATGGTGTTAATCGAGCTGGAGTTAGAGCTTAAAAATAACTAGTTTGAAGCTATATTTTGCTCTTATAGATAAAATTCAAGAACCTGCATTCCCTATACATATCTGTAACAATACAAAAATTATGGTCATTTGGTTCAACATCAAACATAATCATTCGAATATACCCATAATATTTATATAAAAACAGCCACATCAATCATTCACCATTGGCATTACACCTCAATGGCATACAAAAATGATACCTATTTGTGGTATCTGAACAGTACAAATACATAATTTGGGCAATTGTATCGTCCCAATAATACAAAAGAGTACATATATAATACATTGATAGGTCAATATTAATACTACAACAAAAGTTAATTCCTAAATCTACCATCACAGTCAACATGAAATAAGCAAATCAAATTTGTGAGAGAAAATAACCATCTAACCATAGCTTCCTCAACCTAGCATTCTTGGCTAAAAATCCACGTGCCGTCTTCTCATTCTCACAAAGATGGTCGAAGGCAGTAGCGAGCATATCTTCGCTATATCCATCCGCCATCATAGCCATTACCTCATTATACAAAGTTGTATAATCTACCGGGCCCTGATTAATTTCTTTCAGAGCGACAGCTATTTCCTTCAGCTGATCAGACAAATCAGTCAGCACACTATCATCAGCATTAGAAGCTGCACGCCCTCTTTTGCGGGACTTGGAAATTCCCGACCCAGTGGTGGATGATTCATTTGCGTTCTTCCCCTTTTCAACCACAAATTCCTCCACATTATCTGCAACAAACTCTGCACTATCCCCATTATCCCCATTATCTGGCTCATTTTCGATATCCACTCCGGACTTAGCAAAGCCACCTGTGGCTGTGTCCTTTCCCACCACAATCGCTAATTCATCGTAAAACTCAATTTTTTTGTTCAGATACTCGGCATGCTTCCGATGTGCCTGTAAGGGAGAAAAGAACGTATATAACAATGCAATAATAACTTCACTCATAAATTCAATATAAAAGACTATGCAATAACAATTAAAGCAAATACTCCATACTTTTTCCTACATTTTCTCAGTAATCAAACAAGTAATGCAAAAAAACTCTCAAATAAGGATGAAACAAGTAAATACATTATGTTACTATTATGCACACTTCACTGCTAAGAGAGCCCAATTAAAAAAAAAAAGAAAAAAAACACAAAAGCAAGCACAAATCTTTTGGTTAAAAACTTTGTTTTCTTTCATTCACTTCTTCCTAGCAACCAAATAGAAAGATCAAAGAAAACAGTGGGTCCTTAATTTCCTATTATTCCCAAGTCATAGCTGAAAAAAACCCATTAAAAAAATCACCTTAAAAAGAAAGTATCAATCTTTTCTTTACTTTCCCAACATTTTATTAGCAACCAAACCGAGAACCAGAGAAAATTGTAGCTCAGACACATATACACATATAGATAGATGAAAACGCATAGATATGTATAGATATAATACATAGGTAAGGTGACATGAAAGTTATGTTTGGAAAACCTTATAAAAGCAATGGAATTCTAAAAAGAATGACACTATAAATTTCATATAAAAGGCAAAAACATATATTATTATCTATATTAAGAAAATATAGTTGGAAGCCATACCATAACTTCTTCTTGGTATGTTTTAGCGTCACAAGTTATCATTTTCAGATTTTCGTCCCAACCGAATCCACTCTTCCTTCTAAGCTCTTGAATAGTTGCCCACATGGACCTTAGAGTCCGCATCCGGTTCTCCACAAATACAGGGTGGCACTCAACCCCGAAATGGGCCATTATCTCCTTCGCTACAAGAGCAAAGGAGCCGGCCCTAAAAGTATTAGAGGGCTTATTGCCCTTTCTAGCCTCCTCTGTAAGTATCTTTAGCATCATCTCATGCATAGGTGGCAGCCACCTAAATTGCTTGCTGCCGCTAACTTTTTCTTTGCCCTTTGACATTACTACATATGAAAATAGTATAGTGAGAGTAGCATTTAGTAATTACGCTCGGAACATGAATAACAAATCAAACACACATACAACCACACTTATGAATGTGCACAACAGAATGGAACATGCTAACTATGGAAATGACAATGTAATACCATCAAATAACAATGTAATGCTAAAAATACTTTTTCATTACATCACCAAAAGTCTATATTACATACATTGTCTTTACAAAAAAACAAAAAGAAAAAACACATTACAATCATAGAAATCTAAATAAAATACTACTCTCCACTCCTGATATAATCAGACCACATGGTTTGGCATATCTCATCTCTCTTAGCATTCCATGATCTACTATCTTCGACGGACTCCCGATGGGATTGTGTTTCTTGTTGGTGGTCACTAAGCTCTACTTGGTTCATTGCATCTTCCATAATATGGTCATTTGGTTCAACCCCCATAATGTGATTATGAACCACACAACACGCTAACACTACTTTCACTTGGGTTGGGAAAGACCAATATGGTTCTGCATCCAACACTCGAAAACGTTTTTTCACCACTCCAAACCCTCGCTCAATGGTAGTTCTCAATGAAGAGTGTCGGAGGTTGAACAATTCTTGCGCATTCTCAGGAGGACGATCACTAAACTCTTTCAAGTGATATCGTACACTCCGATACGGTGACAATATTCCATTTTTATTACCATACCCAGCATCACCAAGATAAAATTTACCTACATATATTAAAAAAAAAAAAACCAAATCACTACTATGTTTAGGAAAACACATAATATTTATTAAACTAACAAACCAAAAGGGTGAAGTAATCGTGTAATACCATTGGGAATTGAAAATCCCCCTGTCCTAGCAAATGCATCATTTAATACACGTGAATCATGTGCACTGCCTTCCCATCCAGCCAACACATAAGTGAACTTTAAGTCAAAACTAATGGCAGCTAACACATTTTGCGTGGTTCCATCTTTGCGACCACGAAATCTTCCTTGTATTTTAGGTGGCACAGATGCACGAACATGTGTACCATCTATTGCTCTAACACAATCCTAATTTTCGACAAACATAATGGTTTAAAATTACATAAATCTTCACAATTTACAAAAACACACAAGTCGCAATATTTACCTTAAAATATGGGTAAAACCTTCTGCTATTCCTTATCTCTGGAGGTGTATCTTCGCTACGCAGTCTTATTAGAGCTCTATATAATTTCAGGACCCCCCTAAGGACAACCTTGAAGTATCTATGAACAGTCTCAGTTGATCTATAGATCCGACTACCCATTACACGAAACCTCACATTATGACCAATAATGTGCAAGAAAATGAACACTTGCTCCGTAACAGACATGTGAACAGTCGGACGTACGTGCTCCCCCTCAGTGAGGGTGTGACATAAGTGGTGGAAAGCTATAGGCTTCATCCTAAGTTGATTCACACAATGTCTCTCACTTCCATGCAAAACACTATTTATGTATTCCTCTCTCTCGGCGGCATGGTTAACATAAGGCGCCCTAGGCAGTTCTCTACGTCTACGTCGTAATTTCTTTAACAATGCAACCCCCACAAGGAGGACAGATGCAACTGAGGCAAGAATTGCGGCTTTGGTTTTTTTCTTCATCTAACAAAATCACAAACATTGTAGTTTAAGAGGTATGTAAACAAGTATGCTATTGATTACACCATAAATAAAATCAGCCACAAACATATAACATCCAAACCATCACATTGCATTCTATTTACACTATAACAATACCATCACATTGATAACTGCACATTGATATAGCACAATACCATCACATTACATTCTATTTATAATCACCTATATACCCAAAGCACCTTCAATGAAGGTTTAAACACACACATATTGGTCTGCAAGAACATAATAACACCAAGCATGGGTGAAGCCCCAAAATTTCTACACATAACCCAACTAACCAAATTCTAATAAAAATCACAGCAAAAACCAATCATGCATAACCAATCAAGCCCCAAAATTCTAAAAAAAAAATTCAGACCACAAACCAATTGGGAATAACCTGCAATCAGAAAAGCCCCAAAATTGATATATGCATCACCCATAAATACACAGTTTCATAAACAATGGATAATTAAAAAAATTGATAAATAACCTGCAATCAGAAAAGCCCCAAAATTTCATATGCATAATCCACAAATACACAGTTTAATCGACAATGGATAATTGAAAAAATTAATAAATAACCTGCAATCAGAAAAGTCCCAAAATTTTGATATACATTACCCACAAATACACAGTTATAAACAATGTATAATACAAAAATTAATAAATAAAAACATGTAAATAATTATATAAATATTTATATAAATAAACAACTAAATAAATATATACATATATATATATATATATATTTCAGAGACCGGATCGGGAGGATGGGCTGGACCGGTGAGGTGAGTGGATCGGAGGTGAGTGAGTGTGTGGATCGAACGTGTGGGTCGGAGGTGAGGTGAGTGTGTGGCGGATCGGTGTGAGTTTGAGCTGTCACTCACCGTGGGTCTGCGGCGTTTGGCGCGGTGGTCGTCTGGCAGAGCTCGGCGTGACCGGTGTGAGGTAGATCGGTGTCGGTTCGTGGATCGTTGGCTCTTGCTCTTCTTGTGTTTGGTTGGCCGGATCGGAGCTCTGGGTGGCTGGATCGATCGGGGTTTGGTTGTTGGAAATCGTTCTTTCTCTCGCTCGTTGGCCGGATTGGAGCTCTGGGTGGCTGGATCGATCGGGGTTTGGTTGCTGGAAATCGTTCGTTCTCTCGCTCGTTGGCCGGATCGGAGCTCTGGGTGGCTGGATCGATCGGGGTTTGGTTGCTGGAAATCGTTCTTTCTCTCGCTCGTCGTTCTTTCTCTCGCTCGTTCTTTCTTCGATTGTTTTTTTTTTGTTCTTTCTCTCTCGCTCTCGTGTTGTGTTTTCTGTTTTTTCTCTCCCTCTCTCTGCGTTTTGCAAGACACGGAAATGAATTGAAGTGAAAATGAAGGCAGAAATTCATTTCCGTGGTCAAAGCTGAAAATTTCGGTCAACAGGAAATCAATTTTCGGAAAATAATGTTTTCCGTGACAGCCAAACGCAGAATTTTCTGGAAATTGATTTCCGAAATTGGTTTGAAGTCGATTCAAACACAGCCTAAGTACAAACTTTATGCCACAAACTCTTTTCGATTAGTCTAGGTGCTGGGGTTCTTCGAATTGTTCTTCTACCATTGAGTTTCTTTCTACTCTTAGAATTGTCCCTTAAGTTATTTTTTCTCTGATGTTTTTTGTTGTTTTTTCTTATGTTCACCATCATGAACACTATGTTTTTTTTTTTTTTTTTTTTTTTTTTTTTTTTTTTTTTTTCCTTCAAGATTAATATTACTGTTATTACCTATATAAACAAAAAAAGAAAAAAAAATTATTAACCCAAATCAAAATTCAAGCAAAGCTATATAAAAGGGAGAGAAAAGACTTTGAGACCTACTAATAAAATTGAAAACATCATGTACTAAGTACCAATTATTTTTATAAATGTAATGCACTTTGCTTTATCATACACTCAATGTGCTCAATGTGCTACTGCTTATCAACCACCTATCCCCTCTCTCTCTCTCTCTCTCTCTCTCTCTCTCTCTCAAGCATTTATATTGTTTTTTGACGTGGGAGAAATTGATCAAAAAGGTCGGAAAGCCCAAGAAAACTTGAAAAAACTGCGAGAAATAGAATTGAAGAAATTGTGAGTAATAAAGCATTATTTTGTTAGAAAGGGAGGGAGAAGAATTTGTAATGGGAAATTAGAAAAACACAATACCAAAACACACATTAAAAAAAAAAAAAAAAAAAAAAAAAAAAAAAAAAAAAAAAAAACCATAAAAAAAAGCCATCAACTCCAACAGAATTGTAAGAAAGAAAAAAAAAATCCAAAAGAAAGTAAAGAGAGAGAGAGTACTCACAAATTTTTTTTTTTGGGGGAAAAATATGGATTGAATGGGAGAAATGACATTGAATTTATACAAAATAAAATGGGAAGAAGAATAGTCAAAATATAAGAAAGAGAAAATGATGAAGAAAGTAGAGAATAGTGGGGAGATAAAGAGGTAAAGTAGAGACATCAATCGCAAACACCCAATTCATTATTTCAATTAAATTTAGGAAATCATTTGTAAGTATCAACCTAAAGAGAACGTGAATAAACAAAGAGAAATAGGCTAAAAACACATCCATTTATCAAAATTTAATTGTTTTTAGTTGGGCTTCAATATCCTTTAAAAAAAAAAAAAGCAGAAAATACTTTGAAATCTTCATTGATTTTTATTTTTATCACTATAGCTAATACCGCACATGTGCGGTATGAGCTATAGTAAAAAAAACCTACAAAGAAACCTACAAAGTATGAGTTCTAACACAAAATAATAATAAAAAATAGCTAATTTCATAAATAATCAATTAGAATATTTCATTTTCTTTTTCTTTTTCTTTAGTTCTAAAAAAAAATACATTTATGACTTGCTCAAACCAAAATCCCAAAGACTCAAACCGAATCATAACGTTCACAAAATCCCCAACGTTTGACTTCAACATCAAAACAGTAAGCTACCGTCATTGAATAAAAAATGCAGGCCCCTTCTTTGGTTATAGCCTACTCATATAGGTTAGGATCAAATGGTACTGCGATGTTGGAGTTATGTAGGTATCGTTGAAAGGTTAAAGGTAAATGACATTGTTTTTGGTTTGAGTGTATTTGAGATGCGATGACATGAAGGGATGTGGGCATGTATATATAGAGGAGTAGAAATGAAAAGGGTGAATGAAAATGTAAATAATTTTTTGTGTATGAGTGAGAGAAAAAGTCTTGAAACATTGAACCAAATAAAACAAATAGTAGTCTTAAAATATTGAATAAAAAATGTAACAAAAATTTGTCTTGAAACATTGAACTAAAGGAAATAAAGAGTCTCTATTTTTAAATTTGTTCTTATCTCTAATGTTGCTTAAGGGTATTTCAATTCTTTTCATAGAGTGCGCCACATGGCAGAACCTCATGCTCTCTTACATGAGGTCTCTGCTTTTTATATATACTAGTCATTGACTCGTGCGATGCACGGAAGAGTCAAACTAAAGTTGTAAATTTTCACTTATAAAAGTTACAACTTAAAAGAAAAAAGAAAAAAAAATACAAAGACCAATAGTGATAACTCCAACACCAATTATATTGTCTCAACCTTTAGATGAATAAAATGACTTTGTTAGAGAGTGAAGACAAATAAATGTACCGAATATTAAGTAAAAGTTGCTTTAGTCATCTGGCTTAAATAGTAGAACTATTAAAAAATAATTCCTTTGAACACTTTTAAGCCAATAAATAAAACAAACCCTCGTCACGCATACAAATGAGAGAAATTTGGAAATAATAGATTTTGAAATATCTAAATGTCAAAAAAGAATAAGAAGTACCAGTTTTTTTTTTTTTAATTCTTTTTTAGGGACAATAAGAAGTACCAGTTGAAAGGCAAAAGAGCGTTAATTGAGTAAAAATGAAAAATGGATCATATATATCATAAAAAAACAGAGAATGTAATTTATAATTCTTAAACCACCCTAATTCAAATAGTAAGGCAATGTGCTAACTTTGGCAATCATGCATTGGATTGTGATGCCCTCATTATCTATCTTCTCTTTTCCTTCCCCCATTGCTTATTTGTCTCAATCAATTCAAGTTTTAAAAATAAATAAATTAAGAAAAGCAATTTTGTATAATCTAAAAGTTACCGATTAACAATTCAACTTTGTTTTAAACTTTAACTTTACTAAAGCTGTTAGTAATCCAAATCCCGAAACCAACAATAATTAAATTTTTTATTTAATTTTTAATAAAGCGTAATACAAACTGAATTTGGAAATTATCACAAAAATTCAACCATAAAACTAAATGTATGAGTATTTAATTAGTTCCCAAAGTCCTTGGTTCCATTGTTTTGTTTGGGAAGTATCACAACGATAGAGATTAGATTATATCTCATACGTTCAGAATAGTGCATATACCTTAATTAGTGTTGTAAAAGGAATTTTCTGTAATCACACTCCAATGAGAATATTAATCTATAGAAAAAGAGAGGCAAAACTTCAGTCATGAAGGTATATTATTTCATTAGTTGCTGCACAAAACATGATAGTAAAAGAGAAAAACATAACTATCTTATGTCAAACTTCCTAGGCAGCTTTGACCGCTTGATTATTCATACCAAGATTGGAACAAAACCAGCTCTAAATATTATATAGAAATTAATTAATGTTAGTCACCATCCGTAAATTCAATAATACTGTAAAGAAGTTATGATTTACGTCCTACTTCGAAGAGGAGAGAAAAACTCACCATAAAATCCCCACTATGTATTATTTTGCTCAACCAATTTCCTTCTTTGTGGCTCTATTAGTGAGAAGCAAATTTCTTCAAGCATGTTCAGCCGTTTAGGGTTTCTTGCTGGAGAGAGAATAGAAGCCGTATGTTTAGCCATCAAAAGAGAAAGATCGAGTTTTGATTTTGGAGAGAAAGAGAGTTTTTATTTTTTATTTTTTAACATTGCTGATGTGGCAAGCTCTTAGAAAGTCAAAAAAATAAAAATAAAAAAATAAAAAATAAATAATCAAAGGCCTATATATAGATAAAGCAAAGGTCTTCAAAGTCAAATAGGAAAACAAAGATGGCTTGTGTAGGTTAGCCAGCGGATTGGGAATGGGAAAACAAAGATGACTTGCATAGGGAAGAATTCTAGGGTTTTATGTTTTATTAGTAGTATTTTTTTTCTAATAATAATTATTATGTGGTAAAAAATAATAATAATGATGTGGTAAGCTCTAGAAAAGTTAACAAAAAATCAAAAGTTTTGGTTTTATATATATATATATATATATATATATATAGACTAGTCGCAGACCCATATTATGCGTGAGAATATATAATTATTTTGTAATGTGGTATAACGTATAATTAATTCTCTAAAATTTATTGAAGATAATTTGTTCTCCTTAAAATTTGAATTATTTCTAAAAGTATTTTTTATCTCTCTATCTCTACAAATATATCATTCTATTATTTTGTGGGTTTTTTTTTTATTTTTTTTATTTTAAATTTGGGTGTGTTTAATTGATATTATTCTTCTTTTCTTTTTTTTTTAGAAGAGCTATTATTCTTTTTCAAGTTATCTAAGTCAAACTTTTGTTATAGTGTGTTTGTTTTCCTTTTTTATTTTTACAACTAAATATTTTTAAGTTTTAAATTAATTATTTAAATTTCTCATTCTCTTAAGGAGATTGTCGTGTTAATCAAATCTCATCACAAATTTACAATTGATATTAATCAAATAATTGATAGGCATATTCAATTATTACAGTAGTTCTCTTTGATTATTAAATGTTATCCTATTGTATTATAAAGAATAAAAAATAGTATATAAGAATATAATCTTATTATCTTACATAACATGATTTAGATAATTTGGTGTTTATTATTATATCTTTTATTCTTCTTCTCATCTTATTTTATTCAACATTTAAATTCACCCACATCCTCTATATCATTAAATTAAACATATAATATTTTACTTAAATTTAAGTAAACAAAATTGTCAAATCCTCACTTGCAAAATATCTAAGAATTAACTCAAACCAAAACTATAAGAGGGAGAGAGAGTATATATGATGAGAAACTCATAAAATATACCACCAAAATGCATCAACCCAAAGTATCTAAAGTGTGTGTGTGTGTGTGTGTGTGTGTGTGTGTGTGTGTGTGTGTGTGTGTGTGTGTGTAAGCAGAGACCTCATGCGGGAAAGCATGAGGTCCTACCCGAATTCAACAAAAACCAACTACAAATTGCATAATCCTTATCAATAGATAAATTGTCGGTGACTGTGATAAAAATAAAAAGTGTTAGAAGCCTGTTTATTTCTTTATTAAAAAAATAAAAAGAATAGAACTATGTACATTAACATACCTATTTTTTTCCTTAAAAAATAAAAAAATAAAAAATAAGACATACCTGTTGAGATGGAAAAGCCTTTTTTGTTTGAGCAAGAACAATTAGAAAAGATCTTTTGTTTTTATAAGTATAGTTTCATTTTCTTGTATCTATTTAATACTTTACCAACCTTGATTAAGGAAAATAGAAATTATCAGAAAGAATACATATCACGTGTAAATATTTATGTAAAATAAAAATAAAATTAGAAGAGACAAACTAACCAAAGTTGCAGTTAGATAACACATCCGCTATGTAAGTCTCATAGCTTTTGAGCTTAATTAATATGCTGTAAACATCAAATTCCAAATGAAGTTATAGAATAGTGGTATTAAATAGAATTTGGTGACAAATCAAATTCTTCCTGTGTGTGTGTTAAAATACTTAGTATTAAAAAAAAAAAAGAGTAGAATTTAGTGACAAGGGTTCGAAAAACATAAAAGCTTAAATTATTTGACATGAACGGAAAGAAAATGATGAGTAAATATCTTTTTGAGTGGCTTCCTCTAGCATGTAGTCACCTATTACTAAAATCCAAAAATGTTTGTTTCTCTTAGTATAAAGAGCAGGGACTTGAGGATGGAGATGAGAAGTAATTTTTTTTTTTTAATGGAAGAGATGAGAAGTAATTTTTTTTTTTTAATGGAAGAGATGGGAAGTAATTTGATAACATTATAATTGCTTAATGATAATGGGGAGATTTAAATTTGTTGGGTAGAAGTTTGGAGTTGTGTGTGTGACTAAAATGTGGGTGTGTGGCTAGTTTTTTTTTAATTAGTACGGTAGATGTGTTTTTACAAAGAAACGTGTGTTTGTTTTAATTTTAATTTTAATTTTTTTATAAATGGATAAAGCAATTTGAAAATTATGAAAGAGTAGTCCTATTTTGTAGGCAATGTTTTAGTGGAAGTTAAAGATGTATCTACTTATCAAAAAAAAAAAAAAAAACATGTATATATCTATTTAGTTTTTTTTTTTTTAATAACTATTTAGTTTTTTATTTTATTTTATTTTAATATATATTTAGTTTTGTTTTTGGATAGAGGTGAGGTGTTTAACTTATTTTTCTTTTAAAAAAAAATTAAAAAAAAAATAAACATATAGTTGCTTTGAAGAAGTGGGTTAGTGGAAGAGTATTCCTATTTGTAGGCAATGTTTTAGTGCATGTTAGACATGTATTCTTACTAGACTATCCTTTAGTTTTGTCTTTACTTAAACCTAGGAGTGTTAGGATATTTTGGAACAAAAAAAAATTCAGTCCAAACAGAAGAAGCCTCTTAAATAGTAGTATAGATGATTCAAATCGGTTAAGGAAAGGGTGGGACAGTTAACTTGAGGAAATTACAATAACAAGGGACACATGGCATTGATGCAGACAATTTTGGAGCAATTGCTTCAGAGAAGTTACAAGAGCTTATCAGAACCAATTGATAGCAAGATGAGTGTCATTGAGATTCAACAACGAAGCAACACGTGAAAAGCATATTTGATGGTAACCATTTAAGCATAAATAGAGGCTCATTCTGTGGAAGAAGACATCGTGACACACCAGAGAAGTTATTGAGGTCATTTGTGTTTCTCAGTAGATCTTCTAGTTCTTAGTAGTAGATTTCAAATTAGATTCTAATTATAGTCTAATTTTTTGCCATGTGTCCTATATATATAAAACCGAAGTCTCTGACTTTTGGTTGACCTCTCCACAATTTTCCACATCAGCGTTTTTTATTTATACTTTTTAATTTGATTTAATTAAAAAAAAAAAAAAAGACTTCTCTAAAAAAAAAAAAAAAAAACTTTAGGATTAAGAAAAAAAGAGAGAGACTCCTGTTAGGACAGATAAGGATCCTCTCCATTTCTATTTGAAATGGAGAGTGTCTAGTTAAGGGTTAGGATTTGCCTAAAAACAATCAAAGGCCTATAACATTCCACCTCATTTAAAAGCTTTAACCTAGCCAAATAGCAAATTCAAATTTTGTAACCTAAGTTAACTCTTGTCCAAAACCCAAAAAAGCCACCCCAGGTTCCCAGCAAGGCAGCAACCATATCTTCAGGTTCAAATCCTTTCAATTTCAACCCTGATTGCCCATCAGCCACCAGCAACCGAAGTGATCAAACACTGATTTTTCTAATTTCTTTCAGTATTGTATCAAACACTGATTTGGCTTACTCTAAATTTTCCTTTTGATTAGTCTTTTTCATTGATGGAATAATCACTACTTTTAATTCCATTTTTTGATGTCTCAAAATGTTAATAAAACAAAATTAGGCAAAACAAGAATAAAAAAAAGGTTTCGTAGAAGTTGACTATAGGTAAATGTGGGCGCAAGGGGGGGGGGGGGGGGGGGGTCGCCACCTAGTTTTTGCAATGGTTTAGGAATCATATATATAGCGTCCATTAGAGGAAGGACCTTTTGATAGAGATATGGGTTTGGAGTTTAGGTACACTCTTAGGAAGGTGTTCGGCACCCAAGATCGCCCAACTCTAAGGTTGGCCTCCCATCATTGTGTCTTATATCTTAACCTTGTTAAAAGCATATTCAATACTAGTATTCTAACTCATACACATACTAACATACATCTAAGCATACAACATGGCATCATTCATTCCAAACCCTAACCATACATCTAATCATGGCATCTCATCAAAAACCCTAGCATACATTTATCATGGCATCAAAGCATATTCAAGGTAGCAACACTAGTGGTGTCTCTAGAAATTTCTTTCAGGGTGGTCATTAAAAAAAATTTAATAATAATAAAATTTGAATATATTAACATCACAAAATAAAAACATACGCAAATACATAAATGTTAGGACATATGTGAATCATGTTAGGAACATATGTCAATATTTTTTGTAATTGGCTAATCCTTTGACAAAACGCACTTTACTTGTAATTGGGTAGATCTAGGATGTGTTTAATACTTCAAGGAACAAGGTTTCAAGTTCAAGTGTTAAAGCCATGCAAGTCTGTCCAAGAAACAAGTGAAGAAGTGCTGCATTTTAATTCTCAACAGCTAGTATCTATCGAGGTTTAAAAGCTGCTGAATCCCGATACTCGACAGCTAGCTCGATAGATAAGCTATCTATCGAGGTTTATGAAAAACAGATTTCCAGCTCTAATTTTCATCCAATCCGTGTGTATATGTTTGGGGTTTTTTTTCTCACAACCCTAAACATATATAATAATTATTTTAAGGGCCGTCAAAGGTTGCACAAGTGTAAAGCAAAATTGTGTTCGTGCAAATTGTGACTAGAGACAGAATTTGCCCTAGTTCATCTTTCTCTTGAAGAAGCCGCTGTGTTTGTACACCGTAGGATTTTGTGACCAAAGAGTTTCTTGATCTTCATCGTGTTGATGAACTGAAGAACTTTGCAGTCAACATCTTTTTCAAGTTGGTGAGTAAATGGCGTACTGGGATCCGCGCATCGAATTGGTTAGTCACGTACTGGGAGTCGTGCATTGAAAAGGAGAGATTGTCACTACAGAACAAGTCCAATTGGGTATTGGGGTAAGGGTTCAACTGTAGGTTGGTATAAGGTACTGGGATTCCTTTACTTGTAACCGCTTGTTTTGATAATAGTGGATTCTTGGGAGTGGTGACCTTAAAATCACCCGGTGGAGTTTTTGCTGTGTAGGTTTTTCCCATTCTAAAACAAATCACCATGTCAATTTAATTTCTGCTGCATTTAGTTTAATTGGTGAATTGTTTATGCTACCACGCGTATTGCATGCTAATTGAATTAATTAATTAACTTGGCTAATTAATTTGTTAATTCATCACAAGTGGTCAATACATTCTTGGCCTATCAAGTGGTATCAGAGCAGGCACACTCTGATTATGGTTAATTTTTACTGTGTGATCCATTGACCCCTGTTTGTCATGGATAGAGGACAGTCTCTTATTATACCTCCTTTATTTGATGACACTAACTATGCATACTGAAAAGTACGTACAAGAGCTTTCTTGCAGTCATTAGATGAAAAGGTATGGCAAGCTGTGGAGATAGGTTGGACTAAGCTAATGGAAGAGTCGGCCAATTGGGATGATGCTAATATCAAGGTGGCAAACTTCAACAGTAGGGCATTGAATGCTTTATTCACTGCAGTTACGAATGAGGAATTCAAGAAGATATCCTCTACTGAAACTGTTAAGGAAGCATGGACTATTCTCCAGACAACCTATGAAGGAACCAAGGCTGTCAAGAATTCAAAACTTCAGAGGCTTACTACGAGCTTTGATGAGTTCTATGCCAAGCTCAAGGACATAGTGAACTCAGCCTTTAATCTTGGGAAAATCATTCCTGAACCCAAGATTGTGAGAAAGGTGCTCAGATCTCTACCCGAGAGATTTCATACCAAGATCACCGCGATTGAGGAATCAAAGGATATTGACAAAATTCCTTTGATAGAGTTGGTTGGCAATCTGCAAACCTATGAGTTGGGTTTGACAAGGATCGGGAAATTAAACAAGAGCAAGAATATGACATTGAAGGCCAAGAGTAGTGACACTGATGAGTCTTTAGACGATGAAGATTCTAAGATGAAATCCTATATCATAAGGCAGTTCAAGAAGTTTATGAAGAATGTAAATGGAAAGGGCTTCGACAAGGACCGTAGGCAATCTAGTTCTTCGCAGTTCAAGAGCCAAGACAAAGGGAAGAAGGATACTAGGGATGGCGGTCAGTACACTGTTCCCTCAGGACCAAAATGCTTTGGGTGTCAAGGCTTCAAAAAAATGAAACAAGAGTACCCTACATATCTCAAGACCATTGGGAAAAGCAAGGCACTTGCTGCTACCTTGAGCGACACCAAGCCTGAAGATGATTCCGACAATGAGGATGATGGAATCCTAAATGCCTTCACTGCCACTGTAAAACCTACTGAAGGGATTGTTGAAGATGTGGATGAAGAAGAGGAATTGTGGAGTCTAAGTTTGAAAAGATGGATGAACAAGATGACATCCACACAGCCTATGCAAAGTTATACAAGGTCTCAAAAAAGTATGAGAACTTGTATAGGTTGGCCACCAAGAAGCTTAGTGAAGTGGAGCTTGAATGAGAAGAAATCTCCACAAAGTTTGATGAAACAAATCAGATCATTAAAGCACTGAGATTTGAGAATAATTTCTTGGCTGAGAAGACTAAGAAACTTGAGGCAGAGCTGTTCCAAGTCAGAGCTCAGTTGGAATGGACTTCAAGTGCAAAGCTTGATGAGATGCTTAATCTTCAGAAATCTGCTTCTGATCGAACCAGTTTAGGGTATGATTTCTCTTCTCTTAGTATTGCTTCTGCTAGTACTTCTGTTTTTGTTCCTCTTGCTAATAATAATGAAACTAAGAACAATGATATTAAAAATGAATTAGCTAGTGAGAACATAGACAAGGACAAATCTATCTTAGGAGAACCCCCTAAGTTTGATAAGAAAGAGATTACGAACCCTAGGAGTAAGAAGGGAAATACCCAAAAGCCCAAACAAAAAAAACAGCATTTCTATCACCACTTTAGAGCAGTTGGACATACTCGACCTAATTGTTATAAGTGGTTAGCCACTCAACAGAGCAACAACATGATTTCATCAGGAAACCAGAATCAGTTTCCATCCTCCTTTGCTCCTCTTGGAGATCTTCTCAAAGGCCTCATATTCCTTTTAAACTTGAATGGTTTCAATTCTTCCCCCTCACTGCCAGATCAAGGGTTTTCTAAACAGAAAGGTTCTTCCAAGGTGTGGAAGGAAAAAGGTTCCAAGTGATTCTATCATTTTTTTTCTCTCTCTCCTCTTCTTGTTTTTGTTTTTGCATTACTTGTGTGTTTTGCTTTCGTGTTTTGAGTCAGTCTAGTTTTATGCATTGCTTTGTCTAATATGTTTTTGTTTGTTTATTTTCAATTTTGATTTATTTTGTTTTTCATAAAAAAAATTTGAAAAATTAGAAAAATACAAAAACAGTGTATGTTTGTGTACATTGGTACTTGTGTACCTTGGATGGCCATTTAAACAAAGTTTTCTAAACTTTGTATCATTTGTAGCTTAGTTGAGCATCTCTATGCACAACTAAGCAAGTGAGCTTTGTGGCTCGTGTTTGTGATGAGTAAGATTAAGTAATCTCTTGTGCTTAACACTCATATCACTCTTTTTGACAGGAAGGACTAGAAAATCCTAATAGAAAGGCATAAATAACCATCTCACCACTGTTACCCGCCAATCATGAAATGACATTTGTATGCTTCGACATAGCAAAAGTGGAATGTCAAATGCTTAACATTATTGGATATTTCTTTTCTATCTCTTATATGTCCATGTATGGTTTGCTTAAAAGAAAAATATGCAAAGAACAACAAAAAGCAAAAAGAATTAAAATGCTTTATACATGATTGGAAGCGTGTATTCTATGAGATGTGGGAGTTATAGGATGTACCTCAAAGGTGATAGTCTCCATCAAACAGTTATGATTGTGTGTGAGTTAAAGTGATTTTCTCATATCTCAAATCGTCATAACATGAAAACACTTATGCAATCTTACGATGTTTTTCACACACAACATGCAATATTCTTTGCTACTTTTGATACATGTGCAGGTACAATGTAATTTGACCATCATAAGGAATACATGTGTTAATGTATGCTCACTAAACTACTTTAACTTGTTTTTGAAATATAAAATTTGTTAGACTTGTTTAGTGTGTGTGTGTGTGTTTTGGATCTATGCGCTTGACATTTTTCTTGTTGAGAGATGATTTTGAGAGCTTAAAATGTTGTTTGGATCTTTGGTTGTGTAGCATGCTTGATTGCATTCATGTCTGTGTTTTTCTCTTCTTGAAAAACTATTTTTAAGCAATCTCGACAGCTGTTGGACACCCCTCGACAGCTAGGCCATCTATCGAGACCCTTCAGCTGCTTTTTATTGCATTCTCGACAACTTCTCGATTGCTATTTCGATCCATCGAGAAACTTTTTGGATGCTCGATAACTACTCGATAGCTACCTCGATCCATCGAGATCCTTTAGCGGTGGACACCTCCTGACGGATTCTGGATAGCTCTTCGATAGATAAAACATGTGTTTTTAAAGCTCGACACCTCTCGACACCTCTCGATCCATCGAGCTGTGAAGATTTCTATATATAGGGTCCGCGCGACATTTCTCTCATTTCTCTTCGATCTCTCTCGATAGTTTGTGTCTTTTCTCTCTCCCAAACACTTCTCACTCAACCTCTTCACATTCTCCATTCATTCTTTGGTCTTTTCATTGCATTTTTCATAGGTATGATCTCTTTTCTAGCCTTTAATCATACATTTCATGCATTCTAACCTAGATTTTGGGATTTTTTGAAAACTTTTGAGGTTTTTCAAAATTGATGAAGTTTTGGTGAAATTTTTGGGTTGGGTTATGTTTATATGATCCTAAAAGTCATGCATTGCATCACTCTTGCATTATAACTATATTTTCACACATTATAGATGTGTAATATATATTTTGATCTGCTGTGTGCTGTTAGGTTTGGATTAGGCTGAGCCCATGATATTTTTTTGATTTGCATGTCACATGTTCATGCATACGTACCTTCATTTATTTATATTCCTATATATTGATGTGTTTGGTGCTTTTCTGCGTGTCTCTCTTTCTCCCTCTCTCTCTCCTTCTTTCGGTTATTTGCTTCATGGCACCTAAACGAAAATCTACTCCGTCCCAGAACCCTCTTCGTTCTGGGGAATCCTCTTCCTCTAACCTTACTCCTTCTGTTCGGCACTGTGATGATAAAGCCCGAAAGGACTTTTCGAAGAACTTCTTTAGACGAGGCATTCATTCGGAACGCCAAGCCATCCTATCGAATTTCTCTGATACTGACCTACCCACTGTTATCTACAGTCGGGGTTAGGAGTCACTGTGTGGCATCCCAATCACGTGCCCTTCCGTGATCATACATGAGTTTTACTCTAACATGCACGGATTTGATTACTCTATACCCCAGTTTGTCACTCACATTCAAGGTATACGCATTGTAGTTACTCTGTATCTTATATCCGAGGTACTACACGTTCCTAAGGTCGCGCATCCTGACCACCCTGGATGTGATCGTCTAAAGACTGTGTCCAAAGATGAACTCTTGTCTCTCTTCTATGAGACACCTTCTTTTTGGGGTGACCGTCAAAACACCCCTTGCTCGGGCTTTGTAAAAGGTCCAAGATTCCTTAACATAGTGATGACATTCATTCTTCATCCCTTGTCTCACTATAACACTATCACAGAGCCTCGTGCTCGGTTTTTGTTGTCCCTTTTAAAAGACATTTCCATTGACTTCCCTTCTCACTTTATCCTATCCCTTATAGATGTCTATAGGGATACAGCGACCCGTGATAAGCTCATTTTTCCTTCGGCTATCACGAGCATCATTCGCCATTTTTCTGTCCCCTGTCCCGTGTCTGATCACTTCTCCATTATGGGTGCCATTGACGCCGTAACTGTTAGACGAAGTGAGGCTCAGCTTCGCTCGAGGAGGACACAGATCGAGACGGCAACTCCTCCAGCTTCTTCAGCTCCTTCCACCTCCGCTCCTTCTTCCTTGACGAGTGGAGTGACACTTGAGGCCATCATGGCACAGCTTGTGCGCATGGATGCTCGCCTTGACACTCTCAGTGATGAGTTGTGTCAGGTGAACACCTGTGTTGGTCGTATTTCACGACGACAGGTTGTCATGGGTGGTTTCATTGTTGCGTCTTCTCCATCTCCATCGGCTTCCGAGGATGAGAGTGATGAAGGCTCCGGCAGTGCTGATGAGGATGATAGTGCTAGCTCGCCCAGTGATGATGAGATGTCTACTTGATGTACTTAGCCTTTGTCACTCGTGACAAAAAGGGGGAGTAGTTTTGATATGAGAGTAGTCATACACATAGGGGGAGGGTTAGTATAGGAGATTTTTGTGATAGAGGGAGTGTATATGAGGGATGTAGTGAGGATTTTTGTATCTTTTCTTTTCTTTCTATTTTAAATACATTATCTCTTGTACATTGGTCTTATGACCACTTAGTGATAGCAAACATTGTACTTATCTTTGATATATATATTTGATGATGTTGTTATCACATTTCACCTATCTCTCTATGTGTTGTTTCTTTTCTCTCTTTATACACATTTTTCTTATTTAATGTATGCAATCTATTATTTCTGTTTCACACTAAGATGCCATGATGAGTTTTATTTAAAGTGTTTCAGAAATACAGGTTGTCAAAGTCTTCTTGCCATAAACTCTCTTCTTGCAAAGTTTTTCAAGAGTTTGCGTTAGGATAGATTTTATTGTAATTTAACAAGTGAGTATAAGTTGAGTGATTTATGACTTCTCTCATATGTTCATTTGTTTGTTGTGGTTTTGTCACGGATTGCCAAAAGGGGAGATTGTTAGAACATATGTGAATCATGTTAGGAACATATATCAATATTTTATGTAATTGGCTAATCCTTTAACAAAATGTACTTTACTTATAATTGGGTAGATCTAGGATGTGTTTAATACTTCAAGGAACAAGATTTCAAGTTCAAGAGTTAAAGCCATGCAAGTTTGTCCAAGAAACAAGTGAAGAAGTGCTGGATTTTAAATCTCGACAGCTAGTATCTATTGAGGTTTAAAAAGCTGTTCTAGCCCGATGCTCGACAGCGTCTCAATAGATAAGCTATTTGTCGAGGTTTAGGAAAAATAGATTTTCAGCTCTGATTTTCATCCAATCCATGGGTATATGTTTGGGCTTTCTTTTCTTGCAACCCTAAACATATATAAGGATTATTTTAAGGGCCGTCAAAGGTTGCGCAAGTGTAGAGCAAAGATGTGTTCATGCAAATTGCGACCGGAGATAGAATTTGCCCTAGTTTATCTTTCTCTTGAAGAAGTTGTTGTGTTTGTACACCGTAGGGTTTTGTAACCAATGAGCTATGTGATTTTCATCGTGTGATGAACTGAAGAACTTTGCAGCTAACATCTTTCTCAAGTTGGTGAGTAAGTCGCGTACTGGGATTTGCGCATCAAATTGGTTAGTCAAATACTGTGAGCCGTGCATTTAAAGGAGAGATTGTCACTACAGAACAAGTCTAATTGAGTATTGGGATAAGGGTTCAACTGTAGGTTAGTATAAGGCACTAGAATTCCTTTACTTGTAACTACTACTATTTTGATAATAATGGATTCTCAGAAGTGGTGACCTTAAAATCACCCGGTGGGGTTTTTGCCGTGTAGGTTTTCCCCATTCATAAAAAAATCACCGTGTCAATTTATTTTCCGCTGCATTTAGTTATTTGGTGATTTGTTTGTGTTACCATGCGTATTGTATGAAATTGATTTAATTAATTCACTTGGCTAATTAATTTGTTAATTCATCACAAAGGGGTCAGTACATTCTTGGCCTATCAAGAACCACTTAGACTAACAAGTCCAGCCATTTATGGGTCATTATTCGGAATAAATTTAAGGTCTAAATTGTGCTCATTAACTCCAGTTTAGTTTATTTATTTATTTATTTATAAAACTCTAGTTTAGTTTAACCACAATTTTAATTTAATTGAATTAACAAAATCTAAATCTTAAATTATTCTACTTTGAAATAATTTTCATGATAAACAAACATACACAAGAGGGGATGAGGTTCTACTTTGTAATATGACTATTAATGGAGAGGATGCAAATCCTGAATTCAGACCGTTTTGTTTCCAAGTAAAGGAAACTAATAGGGATAATTACAGATTACCCACATGTGGTTTAGCCCGAATTTAACTTACCCACCCGTGGTTTCATTTTTGACACTTTACCCACCTAAGATTACTTCCATTTAGTCTCTGTTACCAACTTCTGTTAAAAAAGAGGGGTAAATAAGTCTTTTTACACCCATTTTATGTCTCTCTCCTCCCAAAAAAAAAAAAAAAAAAAAAAACCAAAGAAAAACAAGATTAAAATATGGTATTAGTTTCTCGCAATTCACAAACATGAAGAACATACACCCAGAAAACTAATACAAATCAAATTAAGCAATACCATCAAAGTACAATAGACTCAGATCTTTGTACGTACCTATAAAATAAAAAAATAAAAAATTCAGATTTCAATGGCAAATAAAAAACCCACAAAAAATCCAAGCACCACGGTGATTCCACCCTTCATTCCATCTTTTAAATTCCAATAACAATAGGCTTCAATCATCCGTGACCCAATCCAAGACTTCCACTATCATTGACTCATTTATATTTTAATTCATGCAGACAAACCATAAATGATGCAAATGACATCAAATTTTGTTCCTAACAACGTGGAAACTGGATGTAAGAAGACATGATCTTCAATGGTTGATCCGTTGAATGGGTTCATGGGTGTCGCTCACTTCATTTCTAAGAAAATGATATGCTTATCATGGATCTGGGTTTGAGTAAAGGAATGGAGCCACCACTAGCAACACCAATGATCCACCACACCCACGATGACACCACAACCAAGCCGCATCCACTGTAACAACCCAAAATCTTAGATCAACCACCACCAAAACCCAAATTGCAACCTACATGTCACGCTCCTCAAAATCCAGACCCAAATCAATCATGCTCCTCCTCCACAAATCAAAACCCAAATTAGAGGTGGGTTACGAAGCATAAACGGAATGAACCACGGATGGGTAAAGTGTCAAAAATGAAACCACAGGTGAGTAAGTTAAATTCAGGCTAAACCACAGGTAGGTAATCTGTAATTATCCCAAACTAATAACTAGACAGGGTAATAGTTTTTTTTTTCAATTTTATGTTCGTCTTTTTTTATTGTGGTTATTTTTTATTAAGGACAATTTTACATTTGTTTGAACATGGCTAGAAGCCTCGAACTGCATCAATATGGAATCTTTTTGTGTTTAATAATTTGGCCCAGCTGGCTAAGTTGTTAATAAATTAGGCGTGGTAGTCTGGTCGGCATTTTCACTATTAGTTAAGCACAAGTTGTTACCACTGCACACCCTTGGTACTATAGTCACTCCACAAGTATTAGTGCTTGTGGGATGTGGGGGTAAGGGTCAGGGTTCAAGTTTCCAAAAAGGGATTTTCACACACATATACACTTAAATTAGGTTAGAGTAGAATTTCTATCTTGTATAAAAAAAATTAAATAAAAAAAAAGAAAAAAAAAAAGCACAAGTTGTTAATATAAGACAACTAAATAATACTAAATTTCAAAGCTCTTTGTAAGTTGTAACTGTGTTAATTTGTTATCCACGTTGATACCATGAATTTATTATTTACAAAATAAATTTTGGATATACCAGTTAAATCGAAGATTTTTTGGACCAATTTGATGTTGATCTTCCTATGACCTTATGTTTAATAAATAACTAATCTCTTTTGATAATGATTTTCGATCAAATAGTTTCACACTTTCACTTTCCAGTCAAATTCTGTGTTATTGGTAGTAAGAAACATATCATGAATTTTATTTATCCAAATTGTCTCAATGTAATTTTTTATAGAAGCGTTTTTGGAGCAGTTATTTATTATTATTTTTGGGTTTAAATTTCAGTATATCACTATATCATACACCAGAAGCTCTTTTTTTGGGGCTAAAATATATAAGAAACAATATTTAAAGTGTTAGTTTGTAGCCCATACCTTGTTAGAAGAACAATTCTATCTGCAAACATAAATGCACGTGGTTCAAATACCTATCACCATAGTTCTTAAATCCGGACCGGACCGTACGGTCCGACCGGATTAACCGTGAACCGCAATACTTTGCGGTTCTTTTAGAACTAAGAACCTCTCTATGTGAAAAAAGCATGAAACCGTTCAACCCGCGGTTAGACCGTACGGTTCTAAGAACCGTAGCCGGTTTTCAAGGTTCGCACGGTTCCCTTAAAAAAAAAATTTAATGGCGTTGTTCCGGGATACATACCGTATTTATGCCGGAAAACAGATATCGCTCGGTGAAGAATTTGAATAAAAAAATCGAGAGAAATAAAAAAGAAAAACAGAGAGCCTCATCTTACATTATAAATAATTTTTGCCTGAATGAACTCATCCTGTCGCAGCATGTCGTTGGTCGCCTGAAGCAACCCACAATGGTCGCTCCTTTCTTCTTCTTCTGCATTTCACATCCTCTACTCTGCTTCTTCTTTTTCAGTTTTTTTTGCGTTGTAATGTCCGCCCCTTCAATGCTTTGTTGTTTGTTTTATGTGTAATTTTTTAGATTTGCGTGCCTTCACGTGACTATCTCAGCCTTTTGGTCATTCACTCATTCTGGTTGACTAAGACTACCTCTCCACTTTACATTAATATCTAGGTTTACTCTTTCTTTTTTCTTTTTTCTTTTGCATTTGTTTTATGATTACTCTTACTAAAATTTAAAAACAATTATTAATTTTTCATTTATATTAGTATTATTAAACTAATACGTGGGATTAAATAAATTGACATACTAGTGCAAATATGAACTTATTACAAAAGTTTTTTGTTTTCGTGTTTTTTTTTTTTTTTTTTAACTTATACTATTATTATCATTATTATTAGTATTATAGCAAGTTTTACTAATCAACATATAAAGAAATAAAAAAAATACTATATTTATATTTTCTTTGAATTTGATATTTCTTATTTGTTTATAAAAGCTATGGTATGAAAAATATATTTGAAATATATCTTTATTTTAATTTGATTATTTTTGTTAATTTTTTTATTTATATTAATTTAATATATTAATTTATAATTTAAATAATTATTAATTAATTATGACATCATCACGGTTCGACTCCGGTTCGACCTTAAAAACCTTGAACCTCTTAGTTTTACGGTTCATTGAACGGTCCGGGTCTGAAAACCTTGCCTATCACTAGACTTGGAAGCTGTATGATTTAATAAAGGCGTAAATGCACTTTTAATCCCTATATTTTGGATTTTTTTCTATTTTAGTCTCTACATTTTAATTTTACCATTTTTAGTCCCTAAATCAATTAACGCGTTCTATTTTGGTCCTTTCCGTTAGCCCACCAACGGAAATTGCTTAGATAGCAAACTAATGCTGACGTAGTCAATTAAAAAATAATAAAAAATTTTAATTAGTATTTAAAAAAAATGCCATGTCAGTTTCTAAAAAAAAATTATTAATCAATTTTAATGAAATTAAAAAAGAAAAAACAAAATTAAAAACAATAAAATACATAATTCATTTTGAACAGGAACATACAAGAACACAATCACAAATTTAAACATCAACACAAGAACATAAAGCACAAACCCAGAACCAAACACAAAAAACACAAACTCAAATTTAAACATTAACACAAGATCACAAACACAAAGAACACAATAACAAACATAAACCAATTAAAGAGAGTAATTTTTTTTTTCTTTTCATTATTTACGGAAGAACAGAATAACATGTTCTTCATGTTCTTCGGGAAAGAACATGAAGGTTGCCTAGAAAATTAAAATAATCAATATTTTCTTTTCTTTTATTACATTTTCTCAACAAATAAACATGCAAAAATTCATTCAAAATCCCTTTCCTCCACTGAATCCTCCAACAAATCAAACCCATAAACCCAGAAAAATAATAAAATCCACATGAAAAAAACAAACCCAGAAATTTCAAAACCAGCAAATTTTCTCAGAGAAAGAGAGAGAGAATGAGAGAAAATGAAGGGAATGGAACCCAGCCAACATTGACGGCGTCAAGGAGAACACCGTAGAGCTCCATGTCCTCCGGATCGTCTTCTTTGAGTGGCAACTCACCCCAGTTTTCGGTGAGACAAGGATGCAAGCTACCGAAACTGGAGCTTCGATCTAAAATCGGACCATTTCCTGACGAACCCACTTTAGTCTCGCCTAGTAGATGCCGGCGAATCAACTCAAGAAGAGCTATATCAAACTCTGCAGAGCTCTGTCCACACATTTTTGGATCCGATATTTTGAACTCTGAATCGGAAATTGCTAAAGTTCAAGGTTTTGGAGTGCTCAAAGAAACTAAGAGAGATAGAGAGAGTATAGCTAAAGTATAACACATGAAGGTTTCTTTCGCTTTTTCTCTTGAGCCAAACACTGCATAAAGAAAAAAAAATAAAAATTTGCTAGTTTTGAAATTTCTGGGGTTTTTTTTTTTTTTTTTTTTTTTTTCATGTGGATTTTATTATTTTTCTGGGTTTATGGGTTTGATTTGTTGGAGGATTTAGTGGGGGAAAGGGATTTTGAATGAATTTTTGCATGTTTATTTGCTGAGAAAATGTAATAAAAGAAAAGAAAATATTGATTATTTTAATTTTTTGGGCAACCTTCATGTTCTTTCCCGAAGAACATTCCCGAAGAACATGTTACTCTATTCTTCCGAAAATAATGAAAAGAAAAAAAAGAAAAAATTTTAATTACTCTTTTTAATTGGTTTATGTTTGTTATTGTGTTCTTTGTGTTTGTGATCTTGTATTAATGTTTAAATTTGAGTTTGTGTTTTTTGTGTTTGGTTCTGGGTTTGTGCTTTATGTTTTTGTGTTGATGTTTAAATTTGTGATTGTGTTCTTGTTCAAAATGAATTAGATCTAAATTGATGTATTTTATTGTTTTTAATTTTGTTTTTTCTTTTTTAATTTCGTTAAAATTGATTAATAATTTTTTTATTTAGAAGCTGGCATGGCATTTTTTTAAATGCTAATTAAAATTTTTTATTATTTTTTAATTGACCACGTGTTGGAGTAAGCCCGTGTGTGGCTTGAATTGCCACAAGCCCAACTTTGTTGACCGGATCCTATTTGTAATAGGAAACCCCTTTTCTGCCGACTTTAATATATATATATATATATATATATATATATATATATATTGTATTAAGTGTAGCTGTGAGAAATAATTCCTAATAACCTAGCAGCCGCATAAGAAGAAAGAATAGTGTTTTCTTGTCTTGTGGGTGAGAGAGAAATATTATAGCCGCAAGTTATACTCTGTATTTTTCCCTGATAATAGTGAAATCCTGCAACTCTGTGGACGTAGGCAAATTGCCGAACCACGTAAATATTGTCTTGTACGTGTGATTGTTTTCTTTGGCGTGTGTTATTTGTTTTGTTTCTCACAAGTTGGGATTTTCGGTGTAATTCCCAACACCACGTCAGCATCAGTTTGCCACCTAAGCAATTTCCGTTGGTGGGCTAACAGAAAGGACCAAAATGGAACGCGTTAATTGATTTAGGGACTAAAAGTGGTAAAATTAAAATGTAGGGACTAAAATGGAAAAAAGCCAAAATATAGGGACTAAAAGTGCATTTACACCTTTAATAAAACTCTTATTTAAAAAAACAAAACATAAAAGGCGAAAATCACATTTTCGGCCCTACATTTTCACGCGATTCCCACTTTGGTCCCTATCTTTTATTTTCACCGCTTTTAGTTCCTATTTAGAAAAATGCATTTTATTTTAGTTCTTTCCATTAGTGCTCTAACGGCAAAGTCCTACATAGCAGACGAAACTATTAAAATAATAATAATAAATTTTATTTTGGCATTAAAAAATGCCACATCAGCATTTAAATTAAAAAAAAAAAATTTATTAATTTTAACTAAATAAAAAAAATTAAAAACAAAATTAAAAACCAAAAATCATATGAATTGAGATCTAAGTGTGTCTTGAACAAGAATAATAAGAACACAAACCCAAAAATCAAAATCCAAAAATTAAAAATCTCAAAATCACCATTTTCTCAAAACCAACAAAATCATCAAATCCTAAAGACCCAAAGTACCAAATCAATCCAAAAATACGACACAATCAATCCAAACAAAAAAAAATCTCAAACTCAGAAAAATCCATCTCAAGCAAGTCGGCATTGGAGCTCATCGCCGATCCAACAACGAACTCCGAAGTTGTAAACTTCGAGCAATATTCCATGGCACTCTTAATCTTGAATGTGTCTAGCCTCTCTGGTCAACGATTATATGTACTTCTCTTTCTCTTCACTTTATCTAAGGAAGCCGTGAACTTGGGATATGGGTTTTGACCAGAATATGCCATTGTTAGCAAATTCCAATTCCGCGGTGGTTGGAGGCAAGTGTTGCTTCCACCAAGGTTCGGCGAATGGTAGAGAGTAGGGAGTGAAGAAGTGTGACACTAGTAGAATATTCCATTGTTGATTTTTCAAGCTCATTGAAATGTTCTCACATGGGGCCCAAGTGGATTAAGTTTTTTAGATATATATATATATACACACAGTTTCCTCGATCTATAACATTGATCTCTTCATTTTCTTTCCTATCGATTGCCACTGATCTACCTGCAGGTACTTGTACTACTCTCTCTATTTCATGAACTTCCTTTTGAACTTTTGAGACTGTGTTTTGTGGTGGGTTTTGTGGTGAGCAAAGCCAGAGGCTGGCCAATCCAACGCCGACGTGCTTGAGATGGGTTTTTCTGAGTTCTTGAGATGGGTTTTTCTGAGTTTGAGATTTTTTTGTTTGGATTGGTTGTGTTGTATTTTTGGATTGATTTGGTACTTTGGAGCTTTGGGATTTGATGATTTTGCTGGGTTTGAGAAAATGGTGATTTTGAGATTTTTAAATTTTGGATTTTAATTTCTGAGTTTGTGTTTTTAGATCTGGGTTTGTGTTTTTATTGTTCTTATTCAAGATACACTTAGATCTCAATTTATGTGATTTTTGGTTTTTAATTTTTTTATTTAGTTAAAATTAATAAATAAATTTTTTTAATTTAGATGCTGACGTGGCATTTTTTAATGCCGAAATAAAAAAATTTATTATTATTTTAATAGTTCCGTCTGCCACGTAGGACTTTACCGTTAGAGCACTAATGGAAAGGACTAAAATGAAAGACATTTTTCTAAATAGGGACTAAAAACAATGAAAATAAAAGATAGGGACCAAAATGTAAATTGTGTGAAAATATAGGGACGAAAATGTAGTTTTCGCCAACATAAAACAATCAGAGAGAGAGAGAGAGAGAGAGTTGTAGACCATGTGAACGTGTGAGATGCATGGACCTAGGTAATTGCATTGCTAGTTGTCTTTATTTTATTTTATTTATTGATAATTGCATTGCTAGGTGACTTCGTTTTCTATGTAATGGTTTTTCGATTTCTATCATTCAAACAGCTTAGGCTACGTTTGGATTCGACTGAAACGTTTGCGTCTGCCTTTTTTTTTTTTTTTTTTTTTTTTTTCACGCGTTTTAGGACTGTTGAACAGTAGCCGCAAAGTTTGACTTGTCAAACTATTTTCAGCCAATCAGTGCATACCGTGCACTGTTCACGAACCCACAAATTTCACTTTTCAACAACTTTTTCATTAAAAATGGGTCCCACGATACTATTCACACATTTAAAAATTATTTTGCTACAGTGTTTTTCAGTTTTCAGTTTCAGTTTTCAGTTTTCAGCTGTATCCAAACGGACCCTTAGACTCAAGTTTTCATCTAATTCAGTACCAAAGATCTCCATTGAAGAAGAAGAAAACCAAGCTTGACGCACAGCGACAGGTATGCCTAACAGTTTGTTATTAATCACATGCCATGCGTACACATACATATATATCAAGCATTTCTTAACGTCGTGTTTCAGCATGGGGTGAACATTAGCCTGCATTATTTACCTTTTCTAAACAAGAGCTTAAATTTTTAGCTGGTACTAGCGTTATATTAAAGATCTGTGTCATTTCAAGCTTCCATCATCAATGATAAACTGTTTTATTTCAAAAATTTTCATTTTGAGCTGGATGGCTTCCTGAAATTAATGTCCACCCTACGCAAGTTTGGTTGAAACTTTTCCCCCGTGAAAAGAAATGATCAATGATGTTGGGGTTTTATATAATCACAATCTAGGTTGATTAAAAATTTCAATTCATCAAAAAAAAAAAAAAAAAATTTCAAAGAAAGTTAACAATGATGTTGGTGGTTTCAGTAGTTTAATTACCAATGTAATAAAAGAATTGCAGAACTTAGGTAGAGTTAGTTGTTCACATTAGGTTCTTTAATTAAATTTAAATACATGATTGCATTGATGAATAAAATATAAAGCAATATTTTTTAAGATTTAATTAAAATTAATACAATTATGTATTTGAATTTAATTAAAGAATTTAATATATTGGACATAAATACCTAAATTTTACCCATAACCAAATGCTAAATTACAATTAGTTTTTTGCTCCCCAATTTTATGCTTGTAATAAATTTGGTTCATAAACTTGAATTTGATTAATTTGGGCCTTGATGCCTTGGTGACATTGACCAAGGCTCCGGCGACCGCCACTTGAACGGTGTCTCTCTAGTGGCCACACTATCGTTACTTGTCATTGAAATAGAGCTCCGGCCATTAGACTGCAGTCATTGGTCATTGGAATGGCGACTTCGGCCTCTAGATCACCAACATCAGCTACCCAACCCGCCAGACTGGTGACCTAGCTACCAGATGAGGGGAAGGGGAGCCGCTATGTCTTTTATAAAATGTTTTACCAAAATTTTAAAGGTAAAACATTTTATAACTTTTTATAAAAGATTTTATGATTAATGGAAAATATTTTACGAAATTGATCATATTTTACATATAAACAAACGCCATAAAATAGGAAAACATTTTTCGAAAATTAATTCACTTCGAAACAAACAAAAACATTTGTTGTGGGGCTTAGGTCACTCTTTAGTCCTGAAGTTCCGTTATAAGCCGTCTGTTCATGTCATTAGTAATCCATCTTTCAACTGCGATCAGGATATGGTCAAAGTTTTGGACATTTGAACTTCAGAATATGTCTGAGAAATATCCCACAACCATGTTCCTAATAATGCTCTAATTCGTATGCCACCTCTCCTGTGAGCCTTAGAGTCCCACTATTCTGTTCCTCATTCTCCTTTGGCTAGGTTCCTGAGTTGCCAGATCATAATGGGGTGCTTCATCAATTACTTTGGATATTTTCATTTTCTTTTTAGCTTATTTTGCTGTCTTGCGAAGTGCTTTAGCTTATTGGAGTTGGCTTTGTCCTTATAAGCTTCGTAGAAGTTTCCAGCTTTCATGATGTGGTGACTATTGTACTTTCATTACATCTTGCCACAACATAGCTAGTCCTCCTCTTCTCCCTTGGCTCAACTATATCCCTGTAAAAATGGTGCTGAAAGACCCAACCTACGCGTTTGACATTAGCTTATAAGTTCAACACTTCGTTTGGGAGTTCATAAAGGAAGGGAATGGAATTGGAATAATCATAAGAGAATGGAAAAGAATATAATGAAATGTATTTAAGCAAGAGAAATAAATGGAAAATAAATTAATGAAATGGAATTAAGTAATCTTATTGAATGTTTTAAAATAAAGAAATGAAAATGAATGAAATATAAGTAATATTGCTTGAGAGTAATATAGAGGGAAAAGAATGAAATCATTTTATGACAATATTATTATTAGACTCCTATTTTAAAATAAAAGACTGAATACATAGAGGTATTTTGGGAGTTTTAGTAGAAAAATTCATTAAATCTAATTTGATTCCCTCTCATTTGTCTCAATTTTAGGGGAAATGAAAATTTGAGATTTTAATGAAATAGAAATTAGAGAAAAATAAGTGTTCTCTCCTACCAATTCTATTCCCTCTCAGTTAAACTCTCAAACAAGAGAATGAATTTTCCATTCGATCCGTCTATTAAAATTTTCAAACAAGAGAAGAGAATAATATTTTTAAATTATTATTTTAATTCTTTTCCATTACATTCCGTTCCTTCCTCCCAAAAGCTTTTAGCTTTTTTTAGCTCTTATTTACAGTTTTTTAAAACCTTACTTTTTCTTGTTTTTTCTCACTTTTTCAATTTTTTTTAAGGTACAACTATACTTTAGCACACTTTCAGCAAAAAGTTTTCAGCAAAAAACTAGATAAGTAGTTTCCAAATGGACACTTACTCGATCCATCTCCCCTCAATCACCGGTTAGTGAAGAGGTCGAACTGTCTGAGGGCTCCTATGCCCCTGGCAATCCAGCTAATGTTTGTCATGGCTATCGGTGGGAATGGTTTGCAGCCTCAGTTGTTGAGAGATCATACATTGGACCATGGGTCACAATATCCATGGCCATTGAATCATGCTACTGGTTCTGGTTGGGTTCCTCCAAGTTCTCTCTGTCCGAAGCCCGAAAGGCTTCAATTTGGTTGGCTGATTAGGCATGTGGGTTGGGGTTGTTTGGTGGATGAGGGTATGGTCCTATGGAGTGAGGACCGCAGGGACAGCTTAAGATCTTGGCCACTTGTCCCAAAATATTTCTAAGGGTTTTAATGTCCCATTAAATAAACAAAAAGCTCCAATATTGGACTTCCAAAGTTATAGAATGATAATTGATTATATATATATATATGTGTGTGTGTGTGTGTTTAACATTTTTTCCTCACCTCCAAGAAAGTCCCAAAATATTAAATCAATATAAATCTAAAACAATTGAAACCCTAAAAGAGAAATTTATAAAGACTTAAATAGCAGTTTTGCATCTCAAAATACAACAATGATTTTTGAACTTAAACAATATAACAAGTTGCATAAATAATATTAATTATTAGGTCATGACCTCGCTTTGTTGCTTTGTGTTGATTTTGGGTTTGGGAGGTCCTATTTGCGAAGGATTTGTATCAAGGATAGAATGTCCATTTGAATTCTCCTCTCCTTAGATACACACACACACACCAAAAAAAAAATCATCCAGTGCCACAAATTAGGCCATAATTACCCATGTAGCATATTGTGAGTATTGGAAAAAAAAGTAGTTGGTACATGTGAAAGCGATAAGTTGCTTCATAGTTTGCCAAGTAAGATAGTTGTGATAAAAATTGTGATTTAGTTTGTAGTATTAGAATTACTCATTAAATACTGCGTTAGTCTGATTGCCTACGTAACTAACAGAATAATGATATAACATTTTTAACTAATGTGGTAATTTTTTATATTAAAAAATAAGCATCATCATTGACACATCACCCAAGCTAAAACGAGTCTCCCCAAATCTTGGTCAATTTCCATCTCAATAACATGGCGGCTTGGTCAATTTCCATCTCTGTTTTATCATTGCTACGTTTTTGTTGAGCTATATCAGCAACCACATCATTCATCTATTTTCAACCCTCTCTTTTATTTTTAACTATTTTTTTCTTATTAATTTCACAACTTATTTTTACACATCCTCCATCATTTTCCCTCCCTTTTATCTTTTCATATTCCCACTTCTATCTACCTTAATATCAGTCTTCTTCTATCCCTTAATCTTCCTTTTATTTTTGGCTCATCTTATTCCTATTCTCTTACAATAAATTTGCAATTCTTTCTCTCATTCTATGTATAATTTTTCCACACACAAATGTTCTCTCTGTCTCTCTCTCTCTCTCATATTTTTTGGTGGATTTTTTTATAATAATTTTTCTTGTATCTCTACTTTAAGTTGATGAATTTTTGTATTCTTTATAACTACTCTACTTTAAGTTGATATGATTTAGTTTTGTATTTTTAAGTTGTTATCTTTTTTACTTTTCTTTGATTTCATAAATGTTATCTTATTGAATTATAAAGATAGTATATACAAATATGGGCAAGACTTAAGTACAATACTTAGGTGCTGTTCCTTAGGTTCTTCTTTTAAGATTCTGTCATGTGTATTTTTTCTCATGAATAGAAGTGTATTTTTTATTTAAGTAGTCATATGGCTGAATCTTAAGAGGGGAACCTAAGGAACAGCACCTAAAGTATTGTACCTAAGTTTTGTCCTAAAAATATAATGTTATTCTATTATATAGCATATTATGTGAATAATTTGGTGTTTATTATTATACTTTTATTTTTACCCTTTTTCTTCTCATCTTATATCCTTCCTTACAACTCAACTTAGGTTGATCAATCATTGTGTTTTTTTGAAACTCTATTTTGGGTTAACATGTATTGGTGTTGTATTTTTGAGTTTTCCATCACAAGTAGTCACTTTCCCTCTATAGCTTTGGTTTGATTTTTGTTTGAGCTAATACTTATTTATTTTGGAAGTGATAATTGAATTTTATATCGAAATAAAATATTGATTATGCATTTCAGTGTGCCAATATTTGTCTAATATTAAGTGTAGTTTTGTTATTATTATTTTTTTATTATCATTATAATCTCCTTTAATAGGATGAGAAATTGGAATAATTTTTTTTATTAAGAGTTATTTGAATAATTTATTTGAAACTTAAAAGTATAACATAATTTTGAAGAAGGATAAAGTTTAGCTACAAAATTGGTTGTAGCCATACGCTACAACCTTACTCAATATTTTTTTATTAAAGGTAAATTTTGATAAATCCACCATTGGATTATATTTTCTTCTTATATACTACATGCTTGCAAAATTTCTAGAAAATTAAATATCAATAGCTATGTCATCAATAAATTGTTTAAATTACAAGTTTTTGTAGTTTAAAATTATGCATAAAATATAAGCTTATAGATCATTACAGTAAATAATATCTGATTAATACAAAATTTGACATGTGTATTAACAGTGTAAAGAACATGCAATTGAACGGTTAGATTTTCAAAATATGTATTAATGTTATTTTATTGCATGTTTTTTACGCTATTAATAAAATAAATAAACATTGATATTACTTGAGTATAATTTTGTAACGCATTAATTTTATTGAGAACCTATAATATATATATATATATATATATTTTTTTTTTTTTTTTTTTTTTTGCACAGTGTATTCTCAAAATTTTCAATCAGAGATTAATCACTGTTCGCGACGGGTGGGCCCATAGTGGGGTAAACTGCTGGCCTAGGGAATTTTTTCAAAGTGCAGGTAACCAGACTCGTACTAAGGAGCACATCCAGTCGAACCCGGTACAATCACACCTTGAGACCGAGTGCCCAACCAACTCGACCAACCCCCTGGATTGAGAACCTATAATATTACTTGATATAGGGTAAGCAAAATAGAAAGACATGTTATCCTCAAGGAACGAAACTTGAGACTCTCGTACCTTCTGTAGCAGGTACTTGATTTTTCATCGTTTTTCAATTTCATTTTATCATTTATCATATAAAACGATAGAAAATAAACAGTTCAGAATCTTCAGATTGCACCTCATTTTCCTTTATAAATTTTTGTAGGATGATAGAGGCAGTAGCTTTGGAAACGCGGCAACACCGACAATAAAATATGGGCTAGGATATTTGAAGCGCAAATATGGTTATGTGAGCAATCTCAAGGAAAATTTGGTCAAGCTTGAAAAGGAAGATAAATATCTTTGTGATAAAGAGGCAGATGTGACAAGAAGTCTGAAAATGGATGAGGAGAAAACGGAGAAGACAGCTGAATGCACGACTTGGCTTAATGATGTGCAAGAAATGAAAGCTAAACTTGAAGAATTGAGGAATAAAAATCAGAATACCTGCAAATGCTTTTGTGGACTCTGTCCATTTCATTCTTTGCTAAAGCTTGGCAAGACTGTTGTGAAGTACACTGAGGAGGTGATTGCTCTATATAATCGATTACCAATAAATATAATGGTTAAAAGAGAAAAAGCACTACCAATCCGAGTGATAATGAAGCATCCCGAGAAGATAGATGATGTGCCATCACTTAATGATCATGTAGAAAAGCTATTGAAGTGGCTCAAAGATGACAATTTCAAGAGAATTGGCATATGGGGACTGCCAGGAGTGGGAAAAACAACAATAATGGAAAATCTAAATAACAGAGTTGGTGAAACCCAACAATTTGATATTGTCCTTTTTGTAGATGTTTCAGAAGCGAAGAGCGTGAGAGAGGAGATACAAGAACGACTTTTGGAGCGGTTACAAGTTACAACTAGAAGCACAAAGGATCCGCCAAAGTGATCAAATAGCAGACATGATATCCAAACATCTAGTTAACAAGAGATATCTGCTGCTTCTTGATGGGGTTTTCTCAGAGATTAATCTGAAAGACATTAGCATTCATGATAACCATGGACATGGAAAGGTGGTATTTGCAACTAGATATAGAGATGTTTGCCAGTCAGCAGATGATGTTATCAAAATAACAAGACTATCCGAGAATGATGGCCAGAATTTGTTCAAGAAAAAAGTAGGGGATATCGTAGATCGACCAGAAATCAAGCCGATTGTGAAAAGTATACTCAGGGAGTGTGGTGGGATGCCACAAGTGATTAAGATAATAGCAAAAATGTTGAGAAATGTGGACAATCCAGCTTTGTGGCGAATTGTATTGCTCCAGTTGCGGTTTACAAGCATGGATCCCATGAGAGAAATGGAAGAAAAGCAAGGCACTTTAAGATGCCCGTCTTTCTTAGACACATGGCTGTTAAGATCAGGGACTAGGAAGAGGTCTCATACCCCTCAAGGTTTTGTTCTCCCCCAAAGCACACAGTAGTGGGGGAAAAGGCCTCTACACATTAAAGGGAGGTCATTCTTTATAAACACATTTCCATGTGCTTCCCTAGGCGATGTGGGATTCCATAGAATGCAAGACCCCCCTTTTTAGGTCACTACAATCCACCCCCTTTACGGGCACACACGTCCTCGCGTGTGGGGTCCACATTTCCAGCTAGGACATGGCTCTGATACCATCTGTAACGACCCCGCTCCAACTATGTAGATATTGTCCACTTTGGGGCCCATACCCATATTGTCTACTTTGGAGTCCATACCCCTCACGGTTTTGTTCTTTCCATTGAAGGAAGGTCACTCCTTATAAGCACGTCCCCATGTGCTTCCCTGGGCGATGTGGGATTCCATGGATTGCAAGACCCCCTTTTGGGTCACTACAATCCACCTCCCTTATAGGCACACGCGTCCTTGCGTGTGGGGCCCACATTTCCGACTAGGGCATGGCTCTGATACCATTTGTAACGACCCCACCCCACCTATGTAGATATTGTCCGCTTTGGGGTCTCATACCCCTCACGGTTTTGTTCTTCCCCAAAGCACACAGTAGTGGGGGAAAAGGCCTCTACACATTGAAGGGAGGTCATTCCTTATAAACACATTCCCATGTGCTTCCCTAGGCGATGTGGGATTCCATGGAATGCAAGACCCCCTTTTTGGGTCATTACAGATCCGTCAAAAGTTTACTCTACCTCAGAGACCTACATGTAGTAAAACCTTAACATTGCTACTCTAGAAAAACCCAAACTTGACCGAAATTCCAGAATCGTTCTTTGAATCCATGTGTAACCTTCGAATTTTGGATTTGTGTGATACACGAATCATGTCAATGCCAACGTCTATTTCTAACTTGACAAACCTAAGGCTGTTATATCTAAACAATTGTGGTCACATAGTGGAGCTGCCTCCTGAGCTAAAACAACTGAAGAGTCTTGAAATCCTTGATCTTCGCAACACTGGAATTCTCAGCTTGCCTATAGAGATTGGGCAATTGACTGGTTTGAAGTGTCTGAGAGTTTCTTTTAAGAAAAATTACAGTTGTTCCAATGGCATCAACGGCGTATGATTCCTTGTAATGTAATTGCAAGTCTTTCTTCATTAGAAGAGCTGAGCATTGATGTTGACTTTAAAAAGAAAATTTGGAACCAGATTGTAGATACAGTTGCTGAGGAAGTTGCGAAGTTGAAGAAATTGGCAAGTCTTTGTTTCCACTTTCCAGACCTAGCGTGCTTTGAAACTTTCATTAAAGCTAGGAACAAAACTTATATGGAGCAGGAAGATCATGGGCTTAGATCATTCAGAATTGTAGTTGGCAATCACAATATGGATAATTTTCTTGGATTTGATTTTTTTGGATACACAACTGAACGACATTTGAGATTTGCTACTGGAGGAGTCATTCCTAATGCATTTTCAAATGCACTCAAGCAAGGTTATACTTTGGAGCTAATAGGTCACCATAGTGCTAAAAACTCATCAGTATAAGGTGCAGCTAATTTGGAAGGGCTGAAAGCTTGTACAATTGAAGAATGCGATGAAATGGAAAGCATTGTTGGTGGTGAGTCTGGTGACATAGTAAATGGTGCCTTGCAAAAGCTACACCTCATCAACCTCCCAAAGCTGGTGTCTATCTGCGAGGGCTCAAACAAATCAAGAAGCCTCAATAAAATCACGACCCTGACACTGCAAGGTTGTCCAAGGCTAAAAAGACTTTTCCCACAAGCATTGGTCCAGATGCTTTGTAACTTGAAAGATTTGCAAGTCGAGGATTGTTTTGAGATAGAAGAGATAATTGAAGGTGGAAGCAACGTTGAACTCAGAGCCCTTCCCAAATTGAAGAACGTTGTACTCTACAGACTACCAAGATTGTTTCGTATATGTGAGGGTGCCTCATTTGAATGGCGCTCTTTGGAGACTATGAAGATCCAGACTTGTCCTGATCTAAAGCATTTACCATTCAATCCGCTTGAGAGTGATTGAATGCACAGAAAACTGGTGGAGCCAACTGGTTTGGCCAACTGATTCTGTTCAGGATCGTCTCAAAGGTCTCCACAGCTTCATATGAAGAAACCTTAACTGAAGCTAGAGGCAAAAACCAAATGGTGATCTCTTCTCCAACCCCCGGGCATGTGCAGTTTTTTTTTTTTTCCTCTTAAAATTGTTATTGTGATGGTTATGCCGGGGTTCGAGGCCTAGCATGTTCGGCCAATTCTTGGAGGAATTTTCTATGACCTTGAGTTTGTTTGACAAAAAAAATAATACTAAGATTGAATATATAATCTAGTTGGTATGGGATGGAGTCATTCAAAAGCTCCCCTCCCCCATTATTTTTTTTTTTTTTGGCAAATTACACTTTACTCACTTATGGTTCTTCTGAATAACATTTTGCCTACATATGGTTTAAAAATTGACACTTTATCCACCTGAGGTAAGCTCTGTCCATTTACCCACATTGGTTAAAAACAAAGGTAAATTTGTATTTTTGCTACCTTTTTATGTCCATTTCCTATCAAAACATAAAAAATAAAAATAAAAATCAAGAGAAAAGAAGATAAGCTGGGTTATTTGTAAAAATTAAAAACATTCAACCAAAACAATCATCCAACCAAAAATTAAGAAGATTCAACCAATCTTGATAATTCCATTTTCTTCTCATCATTAGCACAATAAAAATAATACAACCAAATGATATTTCTTTGTTTTGTGTGTGGAAATGCAAGAAGATTTAAGCACAGTTTGAAAGAGCATCTCGCCTGACAACACATCAGATAAGCGAGATTTAATTGTTTTTTTTTTCCAAGTATTTTTTTTCCTTCAAGTATTTTGTTAAAGCTATTTTTAGTTTGTTGTTTTCCTTGTAATTCCCTCGTATATGAGGAATGCATGAAATAATAAGGCTTGTTCAACCATCCTTTTTCTCAATAAAGTTTGATAAAATGTCAAAATTCAATGACGAAGAGGAAGGAAGTGAAATCTAGCGCGCAATAAGATCAAATCATAAATGAGAATGACAAAAGCTCGAATGACGAGTGAAAATCGTAAATGTGGTAAAAACTCAAAAGGGTTCAAATCACAAAATAAGGTAAAGACTCAAAATGACGAGTTAAAATCATAAATATGGTAAAAACTTGCAAGATGAGTTAAAATCACAAGCTAAAATCATAAATGTGATAAAAACTCACAAGATGAGTTAAAATCACAGCAAATGGTAAAGACTCCTAATGACAAGTTGAAAATCATAGACGTGGTAATGACTCTAACAATGAGCTAAAATCACAGAATATGGTGAAAACTCAAATGATGAGTTAAATTATTAAGCAGGGTAATAAAAGAGCAAGCACGAATCATGAGAACTTCAAAGTTCTAAACAAGATAAATGCATGGTTTCTAAAATAAAAGCCTCAAAACAGAAGGCACCCATTGTTTCTCAAGCAAAAGCCTCAAAACAAGAGGCACTCATTGTCTTTAAATTTAAAGCCTCAAAACAGGAGGCATCCATTGTCTTTAAAATGGAACCAAAAAAAGAAAAGAAAAAAGGATTACTTAAATTTTTGCTTCAAGGAGCACTAACGATCTCTTCAACACGATCCGCCTTTGTCTGAGCCTCATCATTAGCTCCTCTTGTAGCAACTCCTTCTCCTTTAACAACCTCAATAACTTCAGAAATGGTTTCACCCTCTTTCTCATTGGCCTCGTCAGCAAGGATCTTAGTGTCAATAGCTTCAAAGTCCAAGTTTGCGAAATAAGCTACATGGCTATGGTGCTTCATCATCCAATGACGAAGAAGCTCGAGGCCCTTGAAGTACTACTCAAACTACATGTCGGAGAAGCGATCAGACTCCAGGAACCTGGCAATCACCTTCTCACGCTCCTCGCCCGTTCTCAGGAGGGCAGCTTAAACTTCCTCGTCTTTCTGGATGACGAGCTTTTTCTCAACCTTTAGTGCTTCCTTTAGTTCTTTCACATTCTCCTTGGCCTTGGTCGACTGGTCCATAGCTTCAATCAGATCCTTCCTCAACCTTGAGCTTTTAGCCTTAACAGAATCAACCTTAAAGTTGGCCACTACTACCTTCTCCTCGCTGCTCAAGTAGTCTGTCGTTAAACGAAGAGACTCACGAAGAACCTAAAGAAATAAAAGGGTCAGTAATTTTTAACTTGTATAACTACTTGACGAGTGATGAAGAAACATTAAATGAAATACCTACACTAGTTTGTGAATGTGATGGCTGACCAACTCATGAGAAGGGATAGACGAGAGACCCTTAAGCTCGTCGTCAGTGACAACATTATGAGCTCGTCCAAAGGCAGTAGCAGGGTCATCCCAAGCACTCTTGCCAACCTTGGCCTTCCCTTTAAAGTGTGTGGTCAGAGGGCTGAAGGTCATCATCTTGAGGGAAGGTGTGGGAGAAGAAGGAGTACTAAAAAGTCACTTAAGGGCAGGAGTCTCGTCCTTCCCTTCATCCAGCTTACGTTTCTTTAATCCCGGGGTAATATGAGATAGGGGTTCATTCTTCAAGCCCTTAACACAGGCATACTTGTCTTTGCTGTACCTAGTGGCCATTTCTACAAAAAGAAGGTTAGTAGGGTGAAAATCTATAAGGTAAGACAGGAAAGAACAAAGGATTAAAAACCTACTCTTCTCTTCCTAGGAAATTTCCTTAAAAACTTATGTAGAAGGCTCGGGTCCAAGACAACACTTGTACAAACGACGAGGATCAACCAGCTCCTCGAAATCGTCAACTATGAGGGAAAACTCAAGGGCAGCCTTAATTTGTCCTTAGTAGTGTTCCTCCAACAAAGGACGATTAGCAACTGCAACCAAAAAAAAAAAAAAAAAAAGAAAGAGAGAGAGAGCAGTAAAACTTAAAGCAATCTGTTTAATGAATAGGAAAAGAGAGACGCACCAAGAGAAGGGATTTCCCATTTCCGTAGCAACTACAAGACCTCACCCCATAGGTCGTTAGACATGGTTTCCCATCCAGATCTAGAAATGAAGAAATATCATAACTTCCAGTCATGAAAGGAAGTAGGGAAGCTACAGACGATTCTAGACTCCCTATTCCAAGGCAAAAGTTCAAAATACCCATAATGGGTGGAAGGCTTTAAATAGTACAGATAAAGAAACTCATTCAAGGTAATCATGTCCCTATCATGGATAGACACCCAGATCGACATACAACCAATGATCGTCCTCCATGCGTTAGGGACGAGCTAACCAGGTGCAACATTCAGAACCAGAAGGAGTTGCATAATAAAGGGATGAACTGGGAAATGAAGGCCACATGAAAAAGTAGTTTCGTAAAAACTCACCTTGCCATGGGCAAAGGTGCATGCTTTCTCATTTGGATGAGATAATCTTATAGATACCCCCTCAGGGAATTGAAACCTTTTACAGATAGATTTCAAATGTCTCGACTCTAAAAGGCAAGACTCAGAAAGAGCATGAAAGGGGATTGAAGACGAAGGAACTTTAGAAGAAGAAGGGGATTTTGAAGACGATGGAGGTTTTGACACTACAATTTCAAAATCTTTATCAGAGGACTTATCACTTGTTGACAAACGAGTTTCTAACTCACTGGACCTAACGTCGCTGTCCCTATACTCCATGGCAATCATCTCTAGATGATGGGCAATTAAAGAACGAGGGAGCAAAGGGTAAAGGCCAATCAAAACAGGCCTGAAAGCCCCACAATCTCGAGGAACAAATAAACCTACGTGGGGACGGCGTCCACTAGAAGACTCAAGAAACACTCCTAACCTAGCAAAGAAGAACGAAACAGAGGGAGTTTCCTTCCTACTAGAATCAAAATCAACCATTAAGGGAGAAAAATGAGGCTTACCATACAGAAGGTGCAGGAACTCTCTTTTTAGTTTCAGACTCCAAGCTTGGTGTATAACAAAGAAGAAGAGGAATGTAAGAATGCTTTTTGATAAAAAAGGAAATGAATTCAATGCACGGGAAACTCAAGGAAAACATACACGTGCGGCCAACACAAACACAGAACGTAGCAATCAGCTAACGAAAATATCGCCCCACAATAAATATGATGGGACGAGGATCTCGGGGCACGTACAAAGTGATTCGCCCAAAATAGAATTTCCATATTCCTTAGCTCGTCTACACGATAGACGACAAAGGAATAAAGGGGGCAACTGACGAGTAGCATATAAATGGTCATCCATTACTTGCAAACCGTCACTAACAATGACGAGTAAAGGTATGGATAAGTGTACGTGCATTAACTCCATGTAGCAATCAATAACGGAACAATGAATAGCACAAAACCGTTACCTTCATCCAATAATGTAGAATTAAGAATCGGTTATGAATGGGAAACGTTGGAGTTAAATTGCCATCATTAAGCATTGATTTCCCAGCTACAGTATAACGGTTCATTGGGTATTAACTCAGCCTAAGGCTATATAAAGCCAGGAAAAATAGGTAAAACGACACGAACACACATTGCTATACAAATTAATGTTTTTCCAATAGAGAACAAGCTAACTTAAGCCTCAAAGGGTCCTTAGCAGGCCCCAAACCAGTACCCTTATCTATTAAGTGCTTTGTGTGACACAGGTTTTACAAGTCGTCCATTAACTGACGAGGCAAATTCTTGCTTCATCAATTTCTTCAATCATTTTCCCTATATGTATGTGGGTTTATTTGTAAGGGATGAGTGTGAGAGATCGGTGAATAATCAAGCTTTAAAAGATGAATCAGTGGACTTTGCGACTAGCTCACAAGTAGCTTGCGAGAAGCAACCCACAAAAAGGCCACGTGTGGAGCACATGACCGGAAGTTGAAGAGTCATGCTAGGCTGTCAACTTCGCAAGTGTTTCGTGAGAAAGGCCAACTCGCAAAGTACCCGTGAAACTTTCTGTTTGGCAAAAAGTTCATTTGCTTTACCAAACTCTTTACCTACACTATATATACCCTCATTACCCACGAATTGTAAAGAGTGTTTTTCAAAGAGAAAACCCTAGCAAATACACTTGAAAGTTAGAAATAATTATACCCACAATCATCTACACATTTCCTTATGATTTTCCTCAACTCCTGCCTCTCCATCTCTAGATCCTTGAGAGTTGTTAGCCCAAACACTTGCCACACCCATTTTGAGTGTCAAGTGAGATTTTGGTGCTATTGGGAAGTATTGGAAGGAGCCATTCATTGGCAGATACAATTGGGCTGAATTGCAGGATCCGGAAAGTTTGAGAAGACAAGACTATGAAATTCTGTTGGTAGTAGGAGCTTGGAGGGCTCAAGTACATGGGGTAGACTAGACTTAGAAGGTCTTTTGTTATTCGTGTATGTAAAGTTGTGATTTCCAACTATATTGTGCTGGCTTTAATTCTGTGCCAAATTTGATTGTAATTTTTCCTCAATCATTTTCCCTGTATGTATGTGAGTTTATTTGTAAGGGATGAATGTGAGAGATCGGTGAAGAATCAAGCTTCAAAAGTTGAATAAATGGATTTCGCTATTGGCTCGTGAGTAGCTCGAGAGAAGCAACCTGCGAAAAAGCCACGTGTGGAGCACATGACTGGAAGATGAAGAGTCATGTCAGGCTGTCAATTTCACGATTATCTCGCAAGAAGGGCCAATCTGCAAAGGACCCGCAAAAGTTTCTATTTGGCAAAAAGTTGTGTTTTGCTTTACCAAGTCTTTACCCACACTATATATACCCTCATTACTCACAAAGTGTAAAGAGTGTTTTTCAGAAAGAAAACCCTAGAAAATACACTTGAGAGTTAAAGATTGTTATACCCACAATCATTTACACATTTTTTTGTGGTTTTCCTCAACTCCTACCTCTCCATCTCTAGATCTTTGAGAGGTTGTCAGCCCAAACACTTACCACACCCATTTTGAGTGTAAAGTGAGATTTTGGTACTGCTGGGAAGTATTGGAAGGAGCCATTCATTGATGGATGCAATTATGCTGAATTGCGGGATCCGAAAAGCTAGAGAAGACAAAACTCTGAGAAGTCCATTGGTAGCAGGAGCTTGGAGGGCTTAAGTACATGGGGTAGACTAGGCTTGGAGGGTTTTTTGTTATTCGTGTACTCCAACTTTATTCTCTAGTGGATTGATTTCGACTTGGAGGGTCGCAGAGAGGTTTTTCACCTAGTTCTTCAGTTTCCTCTTCAATAACACGTCTTGGTGTTATCTTGTGTTTATATCTCTCTTCCCTACTCTTTAAGCTTTCATTTTATTGTTGATGATGGATGAATATAGCTTAGGGTAGAGTTATTGGTTCATTGTGCTTATTTACTCTTGTTCCGCACTTAGTCTAAGTTAGAGTAAAAGCAATCTAGTCGTACTTTTTATTTGAGGGTCTGAATAAGCTCTTGTGTTTTAGCACAACTCTAAGCTTTCAATGTACTCCAACTTTATTCTCTAGTGGATCAATTTCGACTTGGAGGGTCACGAAGAGGTTTTTTGCCAAGTTCTTTAGTTTCCTCTTCGATAACACATCTTGGTGTTATCTTGTGTTTGCATCTCTCTTCCCTACTCGTTAAGCTTGCATTATATTGTTGATGATGGATGAATATGGCTTAGGGTAGTGTTATCGATTCATTGCACACATTTACTCTTGTTCCGCACTTTGCTTAAGTTAGAGTAAAAGCAATCTAGCCGTAATTTTTAATTGGGGGTCTAAACAAGATCTTGTATTTTTGCACAAATCCGAGCTTTCACATTTCCAAATACATGCATTGCTTATAGAATTTTACTAACATGTTATGGTTGCATCTGCAAAAAAAAGATTTTCAAAATTAAAATTAATAAAATCATATCTGAGATCGACAATGTCTCAAGAAAGATGAAGTGGATTAACTATACTATCAATCAAAAATGAGATGTTAGAAGAACTTGAATACATAAATTTAATTAGTCAATTTGCATCTCAAAAGGTAAGATAAATAGATTTTAAATGAAATATATTATAATATAAAAATATTAAATAAATATTAAGTTAATTAATACATAAATATTAAAAAATACCACATTTTAGTTCTCGCTTAAGGCCCCAAAATGTCTAGGGCCGGCCCTAACATCAAGTAGAGACATCTAGGCTCAGAATTCAAAGTGGTGATGAATAGCTCTATGGTTATAAACTGTCTTTGCCAGAGTTTTCTTACCTATGCCCTTCCCACAATGCAAAGAGTAGAACAATTCTCACCGTGGTTGGTCAGTTGTGAGATCACTTCATGTGTGTCTTCTTCCAAGCCTACTACCAAGTTTGTCTCTTCCCTTAGCTCAATGCAACATACTTTATGCATATCTCAAGAAGCTCAAGAGCGTTATTGAGTCAACCAATTTCTTCAAAAAAATTTGAATTTTATAAAACCTAACTTTTAGAACTTTTTCTCTAGATTTTTTTAGGTTTTTTTTTTTTTTTTTTTTTTTTAAATGTTTTGAGAGGAGAGAGATATAAAAGAGTAGCAAAAATACAAGTCTATTCCTATTTTTAACAAAGGTGGGTAATAGGAAACAAATGGAGCCTACCTCAGGTGGGTAAAGTGCCAATTTTTAAATCAAAGGTAGGCAAAGTGTTTTTCTTTCAAATCACAGGTGAACAAAGTGTTATTTCCCATTTTTTAATTATTATAAAAAGAAACACTATATACAATTATAATCTAGGCCCTACAAAATCAAACTTGGGCCCTTAACAAAATCCTTTGCAAAATCTTTATAAGGTCCGTTTGATTAGAGGGGTGGAAAAGTCAGAGGATAGAAAATGGAGAAAGAATAAAAAAGTGGAATGATAGAAGAAATTTCGTTTTCTCTCATATGTATTTGGTTGAGAGGATGAAAAAGTAAAGAGATGAAAATTTTATCTGTTTGATTGAGAAGAAAAATGAGAGGATGAATGTGAGAGATCGTGCCCCCAACCCCCTTTTTTAGGATGTTGGGCCAAATCTACGTGAATGAGTGGAGTCGTGTTATTGCCTCTCAAAATGAAGGTTCGATTGATTATATTTTCCTCTTTAGATTAAGGGTTTTACAATAGAGTCGTCACTTATTTAATTATTGGAATAAATAAGAAAACCAAAATTAAAAAATTCCTTATTTTATTTATTTGAAATTGAATTTACATTGATCATAGGAAATTACATGACTTTGGTCCTAGATACAATCTAAGATAAAGTACGTGACTTTGTTTCCTAATTACAATCTAAAAATAAAAAATTACATGGATAAGCATTTGATCTACTAACCCTTGATCTAAGCTCGGAGGCTATGTTACAAGGTGGAAAGGTGTTAGAAACCCACCTTGCTCGGTGAAATCGGTCTTCTAGACTATAGTGGCCAACATTCATATCGCATCATCTAATATGTTATCAATCAATTTGCATGTTGAATTTAATATGTGTGCATGTGATAAACCCTAATTCAATTTATTAGGCATTGCATTTGGATTGAAAAATAAATTCTAGTAAATGTGTGTGGATTGTGATATCCTAGATTCAAGGATTTGAAAGAATTATGAAACAAACATATTTTTCATATTTTTGATGTGGATTTAAGATTAAAACTAGTGTTATGCATGAATATGTGATGAATAACCAAGAACATGTGAAGAACACATAAGAATATTTAAGAACATTCAAACATATTCAAGGGAATAATTACTATCATGCTTTAATCTTAAATTCTTATCATGACAATATAAAAAAAGAAGTTAGGGAAAGGGATTATACCTTCATGCAAGATCTATACGATGAAGGAGGAGACTCTTGGTTAAGGTCCTAAGGGTGGAGGGAAAGAAGAGCTAAGAGAGGGAAAGTGAGTCTCACTTAATACCTTGAGTCTTAGGAAGACCAAGATATGACAAGATTACTCAACTTCACTAAAACTCAAGAGAGGAGAAGAGAGGGTTTTTTTTTTTTTTTTTTTTGTGTTTTGGAATGAAGGAGATGAGGGGTTTATATAGTAATGGTGGAGGAAATATGAATGAGAGGCCATTTAACGAGGTTGACAAAGAATCAAGAACCTAGACCTCATTTTAGTCTTGGGGGAAATTTGGTGCATTAAATGTAGAGATTGGTGGAAGTGAGGAGCAAGCAAAATTTGGTTTTTCTGTAGCTACTGTAACAGTCTGTAGAGCCAACTTAAAAAAAAAATCATATTTTACTCAATTCTGATCGGAATTGTCTCATTCTTATGCTCAAATTGAAGCCTCGGATGTCTAGTTTCTGAGAAAATTAACCTCATTCACAGATTCAAAATATTCTGAGAGATATCAACGAAATGGTGAGCGGAGGTCATTTGTTAGAAAACAATTTCAGCACAATTAGCATTAATATGTCCCAAATTAGCTCCCAATTAACATTAATACGCTCTAATCACTCCCATTTCAGACTTAATTAATTCCAAATTTCCCCTAATTAAAAGATAATTTACCTTACCATAAAATGTAGTCATAACTAATCAAATTATGACACATCCAAATTATGACACATCATTAATCTCAAATTGATTATAATTATAACCAATTGGAGTCAATTGTTCATAATCAGATATAGATGGACTCAATTTGTGATAGTGCATCTTGACCATTAAAACTTGATTTGATAATAACTTTCAATTTGATGGTCCGATTAGGGCTTATGACCAGTCAATTTGACCGTTACGACATCAAGATCATTTTGGTGAAATGAGATTAAGGATTTAGTGACCAGAATTAAGATGCATATTTCCAAGGCAAAATTACCCTTTTACCTTCCCAGTGAGGTTAAATGCGAGTTGCAAAATGGGGTGTCAACAATGAAAAATGATGTTGATATGAATTTACTCATATGCTCCTACTACACAATATAATAATAATAAAAATTTGTAATCATTAAATAAAAAAATTATTTTTCATTTTATATATACACACACACACTAGATTCATCACACATGCTTTGTGCATGCGATAGGGCTCTTTTTTTTAGTTTAGTGTACATGAGATTAGGAATTAAGGAAATTTCAAAAAAAAAAATGAAATAAAAGAAACCGGTGAGTCTTGATAAAGTTTAAAAAAAAAAAAAAAAAAAAAAAAAAAAAAAAAAGGTTGGAACGTGGTCTTAAGGGAAATATCAAAATGGACTAAGAATTTTTTTTTTTTTTTTAATTTTAAATTTTAGATAAGTTTGTTTTGAAGACATGGCTTAGTAAGAGAGTGTCTTATTTTGTAGGAAATTTTTTTTGGAGTTGGAAATATATTTTTACTGGGTTGTCCTCAAGTTTTGTCCATATTAAACGTAGGGTCTAGGGGTATTTTTGAATCATATAAAAGTCTAGTCCAAAGAAGATAATCTTATATATATATATATGAGGTGAAAGCCACCTGTTAATTCAAAAAAAAAAAAAAAAAAAAAAAAAAAAAAAAGAAGAAAACCCACTATTTTATTTGAAAATACATTGACAGAAACACAAAAAAAAAGAACAAGAAGTTTCTGTTGAATTCAACAAAATAAAAAGAAAAAGAAAAAAGAAAAACACAATAATAGTAAAAACAAACAAACTGAAACAAATGACCAAGACAAAGATAAAAAACCAAAGGAAAAAAGAAGAAGAAGAAGAAGAGGAAGGACTTTTATTTGTACGGAAGTTCACAAGGACTTTTAGGTCCTAGCATTTAATCTAGTTTTTCCTTTAAGTGGGCTTAGGAAGAAAATACCTAGACCTCACCATTTGTTTTTCCTCCCAACCAAATACTCACTAGAAATACTTTCGTTTCACTTTTCTCTCTTTAATGTTTCATCCTCCCTAAAATCTCCCCAAACAAATATACTATTTGACTCCTTAAACCAAAAGCCCAAATAACAACTAAAAAGTAGCCTAACCAATCTAGAAAGAAAAATTAGCCCAATCAACAAAATTTACAAACAAAAATTAAACAAAATTAGCCCATTGTTAACCATTGAAAAAACTTAGAACAAATCCTTTATGATTTGTCAAATCATTCTACGACATGAGAGAGAGAGAGAGAGAGAGAGAGAGTCTGCTAGTTTGCCTCCTTTGTTCTAGATTGTGGACTAACTCCATAGGTGGCGATGCCACACACCACACGCCTCGACAGGGAAGTTACTATTTTTTCATAGCTGAGCTCTATCCATCTTCTCTGCATCATCGTATCATCACGTCAACGTCACTACTGAATCTGCCAATCTAGATATAGTATTTCGCATTTGATTCTCTCTTCTTGATTATCTAAACTAAATTGAATCGACTCTCTCTTCGTCTCTAAATTATATATTTGATTCTCCCTCTCTCTATAGGGAGAGTAGAGTTTTATTAGAATGAAAGTAAAGTTTAATTGAATGGTTAATATTGATATTTACGAGAGAGCAAAGACCAAAGTTTTGAATTTCGTTTAAGTGTCTATTCCAAATTGGTTAATAGGAAGATATATTTTGGCATCAGTGTATTGTTTCAGGTGACTATTCCAAAATTGAAATAGAACTCTTATTTAACTAAAACAATGAATATTTGAAATGTATATTTAAATGGAGAGATAAAAGTGAAATAGTGTTTGGGTTGCAATGAGTTTTTCACTTTATTTCTGTGTGGTTATTTTATCACAAAGCTCAAGTGGAATATATATATATATATAGAGATGGGTTCAAGTTACACGTTTTTTAAACCATTGGATTTAAATAGATCCAATGGTTAAAAAAATACCCTCATTATTACAAATATTTTTATTAGAATCTCATTAATTATCCTCATTTATTACATTCTAAACATATTTCTAAACCCAACAAAATTTGACATCTGACTCTCTCTCTCTCTCTCTACATTCTAAACCTACGTTTCTCTCTCTCTATCTCCTCCTCCATTGCTCCTCCACCATTGGATGCCTGAGCTTGAGCGCCAGGAAGAGGTTGCTTTGGCTGTCAAGGTCTTGAATTTTTGCTTCCATTGTACTTTCTATTTCACATTCTCGTTTGGGTTGCTTTTAGATTTTCAATTTTTGGGTTTATGATTGGTCACTCCCTCACTCACAATTGAAATAGTCATTGCTGGTCTTCTGGATGGGGAATTTACTTCGTATGATATGCAAACAAGTAATTTTTTGTGACTAAGTATATTAAGAAGAGCAGTAAATGGGGATGTCCTGGAAGTGTTTGATAAAATTCTTTAAAGAAAATATCTGCTCTTGGGAACTTCTAAAATGCTTTGATTTGATGATTGTTGAGAATTATTTTACTTTCCTGTAAAATGGAGGCTTCATATAAAAAAGCAATCTGAACTATGTCCACTGAAAGAGGTCCTTTTAGTGGTCATTTCTATTATTGTGACAAGGTCATAACTTTGTTATGGACCTGCTTCAGAGTAGAAATGGAATTTGATACCAACCTGAACCTGATTGACTTGGTGCCAGCCAAAAACCACCTACCTTATCAGGTTATCAAGATAATATATTGAAGATAATACATGAGCAGTTTAAAGATGTCTAGAAAATAAGCCAAGAAACAGATTCTGTAAAAGACTAAAAGTTGCTTCCTCCATTTCTTTTAATAATAGTAGAAAAGATACGCCCAAAGCTCTTAACATTTGGAGACAGCATTTTAGTACATAATTGTCTTACTTCCGTGATATCATTTATGATAAACAAATTCAATTGCTCCTTAAGATGATAAAATACTCGAAAATTTATATTGAAGAAAATATTTTCTGTTGCCTCTAAGATTGACCTCAGAATCTTAATTAACTGCTTCATGCTTCAGCCTTATGGTGGGCTCATGCTGGTTTATTACTCATGCAACTTTTTGTCCTCCTTTGAAGCATGAATGCATCACACTTATCAACTTGGTTAAGTAAATGGTGGTCTGAAATTGATGACAGATAAATCGGTACTTCTCATGTATTCAACATGTAGCACTGGTTTGATCATTAAATGAAGCCAGAGCTTTCCTGTTCCAATTATTGCCCACATGCCTATGTGTTAGCAATTTTCTATACTTCTATCTCATCTTGTAGTTTTATTACTAAGAGCTTAAGCCAGTGCAGTCTTGCATCGTGCTCTTAGTGGTCAGAGCTTGGATTATCAGACAGTTGGATTCATTTAGTATGCAGATTGGTTTCTTCTTTTCTGAGGACATGATCAAAATTCATTTAAAGATAAATTATTATCCTCTTTTTCTTTTTCCTTTTATTTTCTTCTTTAGAGGGACTTCATTTTGGTTTCAGGGCTTGCTAGTTATCCCTCATATTATTGAAGAGCATGGTCAAATCTGAACCAGTGAATGGTTGACCCTTATTTTATAGGAAAAAAGGAAAACTAGAGACGGACAGTTGATGCACCTAGATGAAGCATTGCTATATTTTAGAGCTCCTATATTTGGATTTCTGAGCTTCACACCCCTCCCCCACCAACCCAAAAAATAAAAAATAAATAAATAAAAAGGAAATCTTTTGAGTAATCTGTAATGTATTGCAAGGGACTTTTTGCCCACCCCCTTCCTGAATAAAATGCCACAAATTTCAAGCATCAAATCAAAAAGTGTTGTAACCCCACCTTTGAACGACTGTAGACTAGTTCAAAAGTGAATTAATGTGGAACTAGTCTTTACAAATAATCAGATCATTACACGTGTATATAAATCACAGCTAACAATTAATAACTAATCCTAAAACTACAGGTAGTATAGCTACTTTAAGTTACTGCATTGTCTGCTCTGTTTACTACACTTTTTACTGCAATGTTTGCACTGTCGTTTAGGCAGTCTTGGCTTGAACTCTTCCAATGCACTATTCTGGCATTCTGCCTCTCTGCCTGAGTCTTTGTCTTGATACACTCCAATACCAGGAGCAAAAAGCCTTTCCCCGTATGTACAAGACCTTGTGCAATTCGCACCTGTAAAAGAGGCAAAGGAACTCTATCATTTTCATAATACATATAATAAAAAAAACTCCATGAAATACTGTATAGAAAAGTATAAGGAATTCAATAGAAGCATCACATAGAATTGACTATTATTGTCATTGGAAGATTAGTTCCAAAATCATATATTTCTTTTATGCTAGAATGAGTTGAGTTCTCCTCAACCCATTCAGGAACTATGTACCCAAGATTGTAGTGTGGCCAGGGCTCTTCATTTTACATTGCTCCATTGCTGAATATGTATGGTTGAGCACTAACCAAAAGCTATGGTTGAATACACTCTTGAATCCAATTCTTATAAAGTATAAAATAAGCTAATTAGAGCCACAACATCACATATCCTGCCCAACCAATAGCTTAAAGGAAATATAAAAAATCAGTTTTATCTAAATTCTAATAGGTTCATACTTCCAACAACTTACTTGAGTATTATTAATTGGTAATCATCATTAAAATTGTGCATATAACCATAGTAAGGTTGGCATAGAAGTGATTTCACAAGCATTAAGAGAGGGAAAGAGCTCTAATGGAACGTTGATTGTATTGCTAATTTGTAATCTAAAAGGAAAAAAATAGGTTCAACTTATTTCTACATCTTTCCATTGTTATTTTTAAAAGAACACCATGGGTTTTCCAACCTGAGAAATTTGTTGGAATCTCAATCTTACAATCAAGAAATTTTCAGGCTTTCTCAAACACATGAATAGAGATTATAAAAAAATTTTGTTTCCTATCAATTCAAATCATAACTATTAATCTACACTTTCAATAATTCTGTTACAACTTGGACCTAAAAGCTTACACCACAAGTTCCTCAGGGGGCTCTGGAGACTTCATCATGTCTTCATATATGTTCATTGCATATGCAGGAGATCCTTGCCTCAAGAACCCCCTTATCATTTCCGTGTATGTTTGAGAATCAGGGAACAAATTCTCCTATCTCATGTCTTCCCACAACTGCATTGCGTCATCCATTTTTTGACACTTTGCTAATGCAATAATCTAGTCCTTATACAGATAAGCATCAGGCCTGTACCAATATTGCTTCTGTATCACTTTAAACACCTGAAAATTCATTGAGTTGCTTGTAAGCTCAAGTGTATGGTCATAGTAAAAGAAAACCACATCAAAATCTCAACATAAGAATATAAATAAATGGAATGAGGCATAATTTGATGTAATTTGACAGAGACCACTTTATCGAAATAGCCTATCCAAACTGTGCGTTCTAGATTATGAAGAAACATAACTTTAAACAATATAAAGCCCACAATAAAATTGCAGAAATGGAGGATGGCAGGCAAGAGCGAATAAAGAAAAGTAACTATAAAAGTCATTATTTCCATTGATATTGAAGGAGCGTACTAAACCCAAAATGTAAAAACAAACCATCTCTTTTTCAATTGCTAATAATTTTTCAATTTAGAATGATTTAAAAGAGGGGAAAAAAGACTTCTTTTATGATCTTTTATTTCTTTGCATGTTAACTAAGATCCTTGTTTGAGACAGAGAACTGACAGATGCAATTGACAATATCACAATAATAGAAATGACTACTAAAAGGACCTCCTTCAGTGGACATAGTTCGGATTGCTTTTTTCTATGAAGCCCCCATTTTATAGGAAAGTAAAATAATTCTCTACAATCATCAAATCAAAGCATATTAGAAGTTCCCAATAGCAGATATTTTCTTTAAAGAAATTTATCAAACACTTCTAGGACATCCCCATTTACTGCTCTTCTTAACATACTTAGTCACAAAAAATTACTTGTTTGCGTATCATACGAAGTAAATTCCCCATCCAGAAAACCAACAATGACTATTTCAATTGTGAGTGAGAGAGTGACCAATCGTAAACCCAAAAATTGAAAATCTAAAAGCAACCCAAATGAGAATGTGAAATAGAAAGTAAAATGGAAGCAAAAATTCAAGACCTTGACAACCAAAGCAACCTCTTCCTGGCGCTCAAGCTCAGACATCCAATGGTGGAGGATGGAGGAGGAGATAGAGAGAGAGAAACGTAGGTTTAGAAGGTAGAGAGAGAGAGAGAGAGAGAGAGTCAGATGTCAAATTTTGTTGGATCTAGAGATAGGTTTAGAATGTAATAAATGAGGGTAATTAATGAAATTCTAACAAAAATATTTGTAATAATAAGAATCTTTTTTTAACAGTTAGATTTACTTATATCTAATGGTTTGAAAAGGGTGTAACTCTAAAGAGTTACATTAGGTGTAACTTGAACCCATCTCATATATATATATATATATATATATATATATAAAAGATAGAAATTCTACTCTAACCTAATCTAAGTGTATGTGTGTAAAGCTCCTTCTTGGAGAATTGAACCCCGACCTTTTCCCCCCACACCCTACAAGCACTTATACTTATGGAATGTTATCGCACTAAGGGTGTGTGGTGGTGTGGAATATTTAAAGACCCACAAAAGTTGCCAACATTCATTTCAATTTTTACAAATTAGGACATGAATGTTAAAGTCTCTAACGTTTATTTAAACATTAAAATAAGATCTCTTATCCACCTCGCTGCTCCCAATCACAACTCATTATCCCTAAGAAATCTCAATTGTATGTTTGACCATGTCAATTCAATTATTAATAATATATAGTATGTATATATATTATCTTTGTTTGAAGATTATTGGATATGTAGTGTCATCACAATTAGGTTCACAACAAAACAGAAGATGATTTTTTATTGACTCTTTGATTTTATACATTAAAAGAGAAATCATCACAATATTTAGTATGAAATCAATCCTAAATGATTTATGAAATTATCGCAACATTTGATAGATAACTGCATTGTATCTTTTTATTTGCTAATAGTTTGTTTATACTAAATAGATGCTAATTTGAATTTCATGAATTTATTTGTTCATACTTCGCCCCCCACCCACCCAAAAATCCTGACTTTAACCCTAAGTTTGGTAATGAACTCAAACTCAACTCATATTAATAAATATAAACCAATGTCTTAAAATTTTAATACTCAATTAAGCTTAACTTATTAAAAACCTTATAATCTTTAAGTTCATTAAGTTAAAAAAGGAAAACAGGGTGATCTCTAAAACAATGTATAAGTTTTTTTTTTTTTTTTTTGATAATTTGATAGTTGTTAAGGGTCAAATTTTCATACCCACCACATGTCTTATTTTTATTTGATATTAACATCACCCATTCACAAACAAATGCTCAAATATCACCAATAAATTATTATCGGACCTCCATAAATATCGTTTACCCTATTATCAAGTTAACCTACAAGAACAGCTATCGGTACGGGAGGAAAAATGTCTCTCTGTCGCTAAGAAAGTTGGGTATTCCCTCTTCTCTTAGGCAGTAGAAGTTTCTTGTCCCTTCCGTACGAAGGAGATTTTTTTTTTTTTTTTTTTTTTTGTCTCTCTAGAGATAACAAGTTTATCTCTAGAGATTGTGGAGTTTTCTTGTGGGAGTGAGGGAAGCAGTTTTTGTCTCCTTTTGTATGCAGTTCCATTTCTTTTTTTCTTCCAACTTGTCGTAATGGAGGAACTCACAGATACTTGGCGATATATGTCTCTCTCAGAGAGGGAGGATTCTAGTTTTACCCTTCAAAGTGATCAGTGATCTCGGAAGTTTATCTTGAATCTGTGCTATTGGCGTGGCAAGCTGAGTCATGATGACAAGAACTGTGAAATAGGGACTCAACGCAAAGGCAACCTACGGATTTCAAAACAACAAGCTGGTCCATCATTTCAGGCTTCTCCCCACCGTTCAGCAAGTAAAGGTGTAATCATGATGCCTGGGATGTTTGAGAGGACCTCATCTCAACCTACATGGAGCGAAAAGGATGCTGTCGACAATAGTGAATCCGGCGATGCAGCTTCAACGAGGGGAGGCGGCAATGAAAAGGTGCAAAAACATGGTGCGATGGTGCAAGCAGACGTTACAACAATTATGGAAACCGAGTTTTGTGGGATTGATTCCTCATTAATGTTGACAGTGCGTTCAAAGCTGGCAATGGTTTCAAACTCTACAACTACTATGGGAAGTCCAAAATCCCAGCCATTCATTAACGTATCCAGCCCGTTTAATGCACCTCTTATTTCGGTTGTGGAAGTAAAGTGTGATACATTCATAGCAAAAATAAGTGATATTGAAGCAACAGTAACCACGCATGACAGCTCACCAATTTTTGCTCCTATTAACTCTAATTCCCAGCACTCCCAACGGCAAGTGGTTAATATGGTCAATATTCCAGACAAGGAAAAAATCTCAACAACAGCAATGAAAGGTAATGAGTTGGATCAATCCAATCAGCCTCCACATCGGGCCATCTAGAAACCACCTCCGTGGCCAATCCTGAAGGTGAACTCTATCGATGCTATTTTCCTAGAACAAAATTCTGTGGGTGTAGGAGTTGTAATCCGAGATATTAAGGGTCAGGCCGTAGCTCTCATGGACGAGAAAATCACTTTGTTCTCGATCACGGTTTGGAAAATACGGATACACTAGAATCGAGTCAGAATTAACCAACCTTGTTGCAGTCCAAATCAGCTCTCAAACATGGCCAAAGAATTCCTGATGGAATTCCAAGCAGTGCAGAAACCTTTTCTACCACAATCCACACCGATCCGAGTTCATTGGAGAGCTCCTATCTTGGTCATGGTAAAGGTCAATGGTGCACTATTCAGTAGGGAGCAAAAAGCAGGGATTGGAGTTGTTATGGCTAGATGTTTTAGAAAATTACACTTCTCTCATGTTAAGAGAGAGGGTAATATGGTTACTCATGTTTTAGCTCGTTTTGCTTTCAATGTTTCAGATTATAGTGTGTGGATGGAGGATGTTCCACCACAATTTCATTCTTGTGTTTTTAGCAAACTTTGATGGTTTTCATTAAATAAAAGGCACTACTTTGATTCTCAAAAAAAATAAATAAATAAAGTTAACCTACAACTATTTTCCATCCTGCCACTAGATTGGGTTGCAAATATAAAACATTATAAGAAACCCAATATTTTGCATTATCATTATTTAACATAGCCTATGGTTCAAACCCATAGCCAAATTATTTTATTGATAGGGTTCAACTCCCATGATCAAAGCCCATGATTCAAGCCCATGACAAATTATTCTATAAAAACCCAATTATTATTGGCAACATCAAAAGCCTAATTCTTATTGACAACATCAAAAGCCTAATTCTTATTGGCAACATCAAAAGTCCAATTCTTATTAGCAACATTAAAAGCTTAATTCTTATTGGCACTATCAAAAGCCCAAGATAACTACTTGGCACTATTTTATCAAATTTTAGTACTTGGCAAATACTATATATTTTAAATCCAATGATGAACAATTCTCGACAAATGGGATTACTTAAATTCCTAAATGCATAACCATAATCATTTTAAATCATATTACATGCCCATGAGATTTATCTCAAAAACCCATTGCTATTACCTATTTTCAAAATCCATGGGAAGTTTTGATTATTTATCTTAAACAAGTGAAATTTATATAAAAAACCCATGGTCATTATTTATCATATGTTTGTAATATCTATTTCCAAAACCATGGTAATTATTCATCCTACAAGCCCATCACTTAGTTCATAAAAAAGTCATGATTATTGGATCTTGTTTGGAATCTATAGATATTACCTATACTATTCTTGCAGGGTTTTGATATAGGAATGATATTTCTTTAATAGGACAGATATATTTCCAAGAATGGAACTAAAAATGGAGAAATAAAAGAGATTAGAGATGGGTATGCTTTAGAAAAGTGAGAGCTTACAGATCTGGGATATTGATGTAGTATTTACGGAGCTCAAACTCAGAATCCCTCTAGAAAAACCGAAAACCGTTGGATTTTGGCAGACTGATGCCTTTTGAGGAGAGAAATAGAGAGTCAACGGGCTGCTTCTTGAAACAAATTTAAAGACAACATGCAATGGAGGTAGCACTAGCACCTTGGAGCAAAAGGACGAAAATCTGGACGAGGTCTGAGTGGGTCCCTTCCACCGAACGTTCAAACTTCTTTTAAGTATCAAAGCAATTAAAAAAAGTAAACATTCGGTTAGGCGCTGGCGTAAAACCAGTGTTTTACACCAGCCAATAGGAGGCTGCCATGTCATCAATTAAAATATCATTTCTCTTTCTCTCTTACTGTCTCTCTTGTCTTCTCCGTTTTACAGGTCTCTCACTTTTTTTTTTCTTTCTCACTGGTTCTCTTCCTCTCTCCAGCCCTCTCACCCATACCTTTCTTCTCCGTCTAAAATTCAAATCCAATTAAAAGCTTCAATGCCATCAGCCCCTTCCCTTCTCCCTCTCAGCAAAGTCAGAGATCTCACTACACAAACCCAAACTCAGATTTACTAAACCCATATTCAGTGTTCACCACATCCCAACCACCTAACACCACAGATCCACCACAGAGCCACAGATCGACCGCAACTCCTCTAATCTGGATTTCCTCGTCTCAAGCCTAACCCGTAAGGATCTAGCCTCGCATTGTTGCCGCATTGCGTATGAACTTGTTCTAGATGTTGTAATCGGCGAGAGTACATTCTGATTGCTGAGAGTGAGAAGGATGGCCTTGAAGCTTTTAATCCCAGTAGCAGTAATAGTATGAAGCACAGCCAGTGGTGGACATCTTTCACTTGCTTGTGAAAACTGACTTATTCTGATTTCCTTCACTTCGATCTTCTCTTTCTCTTCTGGGTATATCTCTACCTCTCCAATTAACTCTTCCCCTTGATACAACACCGCTTTATACATTTCTTTTTTCCTTTTCTTCTTCTTTTTCTTTTTCTTTTTCTTTTCTTTTTGGGGACCTAAATCCGAAAATATAAAAAAGAAATTATATATATGTATATAATCAAAATCTCACTCTTTCAAATGGGTTGCTGAGATTGTTGTTGTTGTTGTTGTTCATCAATTTCTTTGTAAAACCCATGATGGTGATTTCGTCTCTGAGTCAGAGGGAATGCTTTAGATTTGATCCGATTCGCTGGGAATTTTATATAAAATAAAAACCAATACAGTACAATACAATAATCTCTGGCTTTGCTGAGAGGGAGAAGGGAAGGGGCTGATGGCCTTGAAGCTTTTAATTGGAATTGATTTTAGATGGAGAAGAAAGGTATGGGTGAGAGAGGAAGAGAACAAGTGAGAAAGAAAGAAAAAAAACAAAGAGAGACCTGTGAAACGGAGAAGACAAAAGAGACAGTAAGAGAGAAAGAGAAATGATATTTTAATTGATGACGTGGCAGCCTCCTATTGGCTGGTGTTTTACGCCAATGCCTGACCGAATGTTTACTCATTAAAGAATAATAAAGCACTTACTTCTTGTGTAGCTCTTAGCCAGTGTTTTACGCCAGCGCCTGACCGAATGTTTACTCATTAAAGAATAATAAAGCACTTACTTCTTGTGTAGCTCTTAGCTGGATCGTTGGTATCATATTCAATTATCATATTATTAAATTGAAATATGCATATAAAATTTTATCTAAGCAAGTAAATATATATATATATATATATATTTTTTGATGGGAAGTAAATAAAATCATTTTTTTGATAGGAAGGGTTAGATTATTTTATTGAGTAATCTCAACTTGAACAAAGGGAACCAGAAAATCAGGCATGCTTTCCGCCTAGGTGTATGGTGTGTGTGTGGAACCAAAGCCATTGCTCCTGCAATATTACAAGAGTCAAGAAAGACTCTTTTATCCAGATTTTTAATAATCTAGCTTATTATGAGCTACATCTTGAATGCCCATTACCAGACTTGTGACTTGTGACTTGTGACTTGATATAGTGCAACAGTAACTAACACATTATCATCTCTAATTACTATCCCTATGCAATGATATCCCACCTTGTAGGCTTGTACACAAATCAATTTTTTTTTTTTTTCATTTTAAACTTTAAAAATGTTGGAAAATTTAGACCCCGGTTGATAGAATTAACAAGCTATAAACCAAAGTTGTTAATTAGATTTATTAAGAATAAAACTTGTTAAAACAAACAAACATCAATATTATGTCAAAATCATGCAGTGGAAAAATAAATAAGACAAAATATGATGACCCAGGAAAACTAATGAAACAAACTAGTTTCAGAGTAAAAAAACCTGGGGGGAAACCTTCCCGAAAAGCAATTCACTATAGTAAAAAGAAGTTTCAAATCTAGTACAAAACCTTTGTCCCTAGACTCTACAATCCCAGTAGATGAACTCATAGCAGAAACCTTCTACTGCTTCAGAACCTTTGAACTCTTCAATATATAAACATCACCATTTTTTATGCACGGATCCCAGTACGTGACTAACCAAAGATGCACGGCTCCCAGTACGTGACTAACACACCAACTTGAAGAAGATTGTTGGCTGCAAAGTTCTTCACTTCATCAACAATGAAGATCAAGAAGCATTTGGTTACAAAACCCTTAGGCGCAAAGACGCAGTAACTTCTTTCAGAGAGAATAAGGCATCGGTCACCTTTTACATTCGTTCTCCTTGTATTCTCTTATGTGACGGCCTCTAAAATAAGCCTTATATATGTCTAGGGTTGTGAGAAAAGAAACCCTACACATACATGTCAGCATGGGCCGAAAATCAGATCTGAAAATCTAAATTCTCGTTACCTTGATCGATCGAGAGGTGTCGAGGAGGTGTCGAGCTTTAAACTTCAACAGATACAGCTATCAAGGAGGTGTCGAGGGGACATAAATTTGCTCGATCGATCGACCTAGCTATTGAGAGGTGTCGAGATTGCGATAAGAAGCAACTGAAGAGCACGACAGATAAGCCAGGTGTCAAGAGGTGTCGAGCAGCTATCGAGCTTTAAAATTCAGCACTTTCTCACTTGATTCTTGGACAGACTTGCATGGCTTTAACACTTGAACTTAAAACAAGGTTTCTTGAAGTATTAAACACATCCTAAATCTACCCAAATACAAGTAAAGTGCGTTTTGTCAAAGGATTAGCCAATTACATAAAATAGTGACATATGTTCCTAACAAGTGAATCACATATGTCCTAACAAAAAATTTTATATAAAAACTAACAAAAATACGTGATAAGTTGTAATTAATTTAGTATAAAGTCGAACATAAAGTGAGATAGAAAATATGTATTCCTTATAAGTCTTATGATATAGGTTGAGGAAAGGATCCCTCCAAAAAAATCATCTAATTCCCTCTCATTTTTCTTGTGGTGTTTAGACGTCACATATTTACATTTAAATAAAAAATAGTAAGTTACCCAATGGATTGTGTTGTAATGTTTTATGTAAGATGATTTTGAAAAATGTTGTATAAGTATTATAGCATAATAGTTATAGAACTTTATTTGTAATGAGTTCATCATAAAAGACAAAATTTATAAATTGTACACATATATTCATTATAATTATTCAATTGAAGTGATGAGAAATAAATAATAATAAAATTTGGAGGAATATTAATAATAAAAGTTGATATAGAATGTGGTATTTCTCATTCTCTTTAATTCTTATAAAAAAAAAAATACATATCCTAAATACCCACAGTCAATTACATCATTTACAAAACTTAGAAATCCACAACATCCAACCTTAACATCAAAGTAGTAATTGTCATTGTCACTCAATATAAAATGCAAGCTCCCCTTTCTTGGTTGTAGCCAACTCATACATGTTATGATTATATGCAACAACAATGTTAGAGTTAGGTAGGTGTACGGCACCGAGATCCCAAGACCCAATTGGGCCCAAGATTCAGGCCCAATGACGCGGCCCCACTACTCTAAATTCTGTTTGAGCTTGCCTTCTCAAACTATAAGTTTTAAGCCTTGACTCCCGACCTAAGCTCGGCACGAATTTCCCGAACAAATAAGGACGTCTTGTCCGGACGTACCATTGCATGCTCGGCAGTTTAGGAAACATCACTACTGAACATATAAACCTGAGTGGGAGCCAAGTTCCAAAGCCATAATCGCTGCATCCCACTCTCACCTAAACGCCCACTTACAATAAATAATATTGGACCTCTGATTGCACTAACAATGGCAGTAATCATGATCGCCCCATTAACATATGGCTATAAATAGGAGAAGTTGGGGAAGAAAAAGGGGTTCAGAAAAAAAGGAGAAAAAACAGTAGAGGGAGAGAAAGTAACAATATCACTTTGAGTCTCTGTGCCGTGAACAACCCAAAGTAGGAAATCCTTAACCCACCTTATAAATAAGTTGTGAGTCCAAGTGAAGTTAGGCCCAATAATTTCATTTCTGGCACGCACAATTGGCGCCCACCGTGGGGCCATCCTACGAAGCTGTGGTTCGACAGTGACTCAAACAAGGGAAATGTCCAAAAGGCGTACGGGAGGCCAGGCCGAGAGCGGGTCGACAGGATCTTCTCGGGGTTCTTCACGGCGGGAAAGAAGGCAAAAAAGGCACGAGGATAGGGAGCGTGTGCGAGGAGAAGAAGAATCTGGCCTGGGAGAGGGATCAGACCAGACTCGCTGAACGATGTCCGATGCCTCGGGACACGGGCAGCGTGATGAGAGGGACCAAGAGTTAGAGGGGTTGCGCAGATTGGTGGAGGATTTGGAGTTAGAGGCAAGGGGTTGGTGCCAGAGAAGGGACCAGGACCACCGAGAAAGGAGAGACGGAGGTATGGGAGATCAAGGCGAGGAGAGGTCTAGCCATTCCGATTCCCGACGATTTCGGGACCGTTCAATATCCCGAGAGTCACGCCGACATAGGACCTGCTCACACTCCCAAGAGAGGCACCGGCACCAGAGCCGTTCTCCTTCACACGGGTTTGGTGACCGTGGTTCGGATTCGCCGGAGGAGCGGCAACCCTACAATGCTGCCATGGACGCAATGAGCCAGGCTTTACGAAGAGCTGCTCGGTCACCGTTCTCAAGCGAAATTATGCGTGCCCCTATGCCGAGCAAATTTACGCGACCACCATTCAACTCCTACGATGGGAAGACGGACCCGGTGGAACATGTCAGTCATCATATCCACGTGATGTCTTTACACGCACACAATGATGCGTTGATGTGTAAGGTATTCCCCTTGAGTCTTGGCTCCACAGCCTTGAGATGGTTTAATGGGTTATAGAAAGGCTCCATCCACAGTTTTGCCGAGCTGATCCAGGAGTTTGGCCCTCGATTCGTGACATGCAGCCGGGTGCCGCAACCGGTGGATGCATTACTTTCCATAAAAATGGGGGTAGGCGAAACCCTTCGGAGTTACGCAAGTCGGTATTGGGAGCTGTACAATGAGATTGATGGGCGTAATGAAAAGATTGCGGCAAGCACTTTCAGGATGGGTTTACCCGAGGATTCTGAACTACGAGAATCGTTGACGAAAAGACCCCCGGAGGATATGAGGCAACTTATGAGACGCATTGAGGAGTACAAACGTCTCGAAGATGATCGGCTGCAGAATAAGGGAAAGGCCCCGTTGCTGAGCCGCTCCCAGTAGGGCGTTTTTCCCACGAGATCAAGGAAGGATTTCAGGATGCAGGAACCAGAAACACAGATTGAAGGGGTAAATGTAGCGTTCAAAGAACCGGTACACAAAATTTTAGACCGGATTAAGAATGAATCATTCTTTAGATGGCCGAACAAGATGGGAGGGGATCCATCTCGGAGGAATCAGAACTTGTACTGCACATATCACCGAGATAAAGGGCACACCACCGAACAGTGCCGGGTATTAAAAGGTCATCTAGGTCAACTGGTGAAGGCTGGGCATTTGAAAGAATTCGTAGTGGATTCTGGTAACCGAGATGCTGGTCAGGGTGTTCGGCAGAAGGGGAATCCTCTCCCGCCGCCTTTAGGAGTGATCGAAGTCATCCACGTCGCCCCAAGGAATGCGGCCACGACGAGAGAAGTATTAACAGTAGCGTGCTCGGAAGGACGATCACCCGAAAAAAGGATGAAAATTGGTCGGCTGACGATCTCTTTTGACGAGGAAGATCTGGAAGGGACGATCCAACCTCATGATGACGCGTTGGTAGTAACAGCGCGGATAAACGGCTTCTTGGTGAAGAGAGTGATGATAGACCAGGGGAGCGGAGCTGATGTAATGTACCCCGATCTGTTTGAAGGGCTCGGGCTAAAAAATCAGGACTTGGTGAAATATGACTTGCCGCTGGTCTCTTTTGACGGAAGAACGGTAATCCCCGAAGGTCAGATTTCTCTCTCGGTGAGTATGGAGGGCAAGGAAGTGACGGTGACCTTCATAGTAGTCAAGTCATTCTCGCCATACACGGCAATTCTGGAAAGGCCGTGGATTCACGCAATGAAAGTCGTCCCGTCCACCCTGCACGTGAAAGTTAAATTTCCCATCGAATACGGAGTTGCTGTGGTACAGGGGAACCAGAGAGTGGCTAGGCAGTGTCTGGTCGCCGCAGTCAGGTGGAAAGACGAGCAGGTTGAACAAAAGGAAGTCATCGAAGAAGTAGCTTCATAGCAATTACAGATGCCCCGAGAAGAAGCAGGGGCGAGTTATGCCGAGGATGTTTTGAAGGTTAAAATTTTACCAAACATTGACCGGTATTTCCAGATAGGCATGAGCATGGCAGACCGGGATAAGGTACAAATGTTATTATTCCTCTTGCAGAATGTGGACATGTTTGCCTAGAGTCCGTACGAAGTGCCCGGAGTTGATCCCGAGTTCATTGTCCACAAGCTCAACGTTGACCCATCATTCCCACCAAAAAAGCAATAGCCGAGAAGAGCATCGAAGAAGCATGTTGACGCGGTCAAGTTAGAAGTCCTGAGGCTGAAGGAAGCAGGGGTAATAAGAGAGGTATTCTTCCCGGAATGGTTAGCAAACACGGTGGTAGTCAAGAAGAAGAATGGAAAATGGAGGGTTTGTGTGGATTTCACGGACTTAAATCGGGCATGCCCTAAAGATCCATTCCCAATGCCCAAGATTGATCAACTAGTAGATGCTACATATAGGCACCCGAGGATGAGCTTCTTGGACACCTTTCAAGGGTATCACCAGATTGCCCTGGCACCCGAGGACCAAGAAAAGACGGCATTCATCGCCCCAGATGCCAACTATCACTGTGAAGTGATGCCGTTCGGATTAAAAAATGCTGGGGCCACTTACCAGCAGATGATGACAAGGATGTTCCAAGAAAAAATTGGGCGCACGGTAGAGGTGTACATTGACGATATGGTGGTGAAGAGTAAACAAGAACAACGGCATATTAAAGACCTCCGGGAGGTATTTGAGGTACTTCGGCAGCATAAGTTACGCCTGAGTGCCGAGAAGTGCACATTCGGCGTGGGGGCTGGTAAGTTTCTGGGGTATCTGATTTATACTCGAGGAATAGAGGCCAATCCCGACCAGATAGAAGCCGTAGAATGCCTTAGACCGCCGAGTAACCCCAAGGAGGTGCAAGTATTAACCGGGATGTTAGCCGCATTGAATCACTTTATCTCCAAATTTGCTGATCGCTGCAGACCATTTTATCAACTTCTGAAGAAATGGAAGGGGTTTCAGTGGGACGAGGACTGTGACAAGGCCTTTCAAGATCTGAAGGAATATCTTGCGCAAGCGCCCATGTTAACGGCCCCGGATTCCCGAGAAGATTTGTTCATGTACCTCTCGGTGTCCGATCACGCCGTGAGCGCCGTGTTGTTGACGGACCGAGGAGTGCAGCAACCAGTGTATTACATAAGCAAAACCCTGGTAGATGCCGAGACGAGATATCTACCCTTGGAGAAGTTAGTGTTAGCTCTGGTGCACGCAACGAGAAAGCTGCCACATTATTTTCAAGCTCATACCGTGTTCGTCCTCACCGAGTATCCCCTGCAGTCGTTGTTGAAAAGATCAGACTTCACGGGCCGAATAGCTAAGTGGGGAACCCGGTTAGGTTCCTTCGACATAAGATACAGGCCGCGAAGCTCAGTCAAGGGGCAGGTCCTCGCTGATTTCATCGCGGAATTCACCCCCAAGAACAACGGGAAGATAATCTGTAATGTAGAAAATCGCCCATGGAAGGTGTTTATGGACGGTGCTTCTAGTGCTATGGGGGCCGGAGCCGGAATAGTCATAATCACTCCGGAGGGCATACGACTAGAGCATTCCTTCAAACTGGGATTCAAAGCCTCTAATAATGAGGCCGAATATGAGGCTTTTCTTGCCGGGTTAAGGACCGTGTTGTGCCTGGGCGCAAGGGATGTGGAGATTTATTCAGACTCTCGGCTGGTTGTTTATCAGATCCTTGGAAGCTTTAAAGCTCGGGACTCTCGGATGAAGGCCTATCTGAGCACAGCTAAGTGTATCATTAGCAAGTTCGAGACAGTGAAGGTAGCCTAGGTAGGACGGGCTAAAAACAGGCACGCCGACTCACTAGCCACGTTGGCCTCATCAATTGCCGAGGATGTTCCTCGGCTGATCAAAATAGAGCTTATAAGGGAGCCAAGCATCAGTATGGAAGATGGCAGTCACATAGCCGGGGTTGATGTGTCCGTAGTTTCAACAACCAGGCCGTGCTGGATGAACCCAATCATAGATTTCTTAGCCGAGGATAAAGTTCCGGACGATGAAAGAGAGGCCAAAAAGATTCGACGGCTGGCTCCCCCATATTGGCTGTCGGCAAATCGCAAGTTGTACCGGAGGTCTTTTGGAGGCCCGTACCTTTTATGTTTACATCTCGAAAAGGTAGATGAACTTCTGTCCGAGCTGCATGACAAGGTATGTGCTGGCCATGTTGGGGGGCGTTCATTGGCACATAGGGCAATGACTCAAGGGTTCTGGTGGCCGCAAATGCAGAAGGATGCGGCAAATTATGTTCGGAAATGTGAACAGTGCCAAAAACAGGCCCCTTTGATCCACCAGCCGGCAGGTCATTTAAACCCCGTCAACAGTCCATGGCCATTTGCACAATGGGGGCTAGACATCCTCGGACCGTTTCCCCGAGCAACAGGTAATCGCCGATTCGTGGTGGTGGCGGTTGATTACTTCACAAAGTGGGCAGAAGCCGAGGCCCTAGCTAATATCCAGGATGTGGACGTGAAGAAGTTTGTATGGAAGAACATAGTCACCAGATTTGGGGTACCAGACTCACTTATATCAGACAATGGCCTACAGTTCGACAACAAAGCTTTCCGGACCTTTTGCGGCGATCTTGGCATTAAGAACAGATATTCCACTCCGGCGTATCCTCAAAGCAACAGCCAAGCTGAGGCAGTGAACAAGACCATTTTGAATGGGTTGAAGAAAAGGTTGGACGGGGCAAAAGGAAGATGGGCCGAAGAGTTACCTAATGTTTTGTGGGCTTACCGGACAACCCCCAGAAGGTCCACGGGGGAGACCCCGTTCTCTTTGACGTATGGGGTAGAAGCCGTGATACCAGCCGAGGTTAGTTTGTGCAGCGCACGGGGCTCAGGATTTGACCCCATCCGGAACGACGATTCAATGCTGGAGCACCTGGATTGGTTAGAAGAGCGCCGGGAAGCGGCCACAATACGGCTCGTGGAATACCAGCAAAAGCTTGCCCAAAGATTCAACCGGGATGTGAAAGTTCGGGAGTTCAGTGCTGGAGATTTGGTACTGAGAAAAGTTGTGGGAAACATGCGGGATGTAAGTGCAGGGAAGTTAGCTCAAACGTGGGAGGGACCGTACAGGATCACGGCCATTGCAGGCGCGGGGGCTTACTACCTAGAAGACCTTGACGAGAGGCCACTCCCCCGACCATGGAATGTCCACAACCTAAAGAGGTTCTATTAGTGACCATTCATGCACGAAAACGTAAGTCCATATTTTGTACTTTGCTCTAGTCAATATAATGGTGAACTTATTTGTGTCCGCTGTATTTGATTTTATTGTCATACGTTAAGCAAATTGCATGTCTAGCACGAATTGATTGTGTCAAGGATAGAAACCTCGTTCTCAGTTCGATCAAAATCACCGGGCAGGTGGAAACCTTGTCGTACTTACAAAAAAATCTAAGGACAGAAACCTCGTTCTCGGTTCGATCAAAATCACCGGGCAAGTGGAAACCTTATCGTACTTGCAAAAAAAATCTAAGGACAGAAACCTCGTTCTCGATTCGATCAAAATCACCGGGCAGGTGGAAACCTTATCGTACTTACAAGAAATCTAAGGACAGAAACCTCGTTCTCGGTTCGATCAAAATCACCAAGCAGGTGGAAACCTTATCGTACTTACAAAAAATCTAAGGACAGAAACCTCCTTCTCGGTTCGATCAAAATCACCGGGCAGGTGGAAACCTTATCGTACTTACAAGAAATCTAAGGACAGAAACCTCGTTCTCGGTTCGATCAAAATCACCAGGCAGGTGGAAACCTTATCGTACTTACAAAAAATCTAAGGACAGAAACCTCGTTCTCGGTTCGATCAAAATCACCAGGCAGGTGGAAACCTTAACGTACTTACAAAAAATCTAAGGACAGAAACCTCGTTCTCGGTTCGATCAAAATCACCGGGCAGGTGGAAACCTTAACGTACTTACAAAAAAATCTAAGGACAGAAACCTCGTTCTCGGTTCTATCAAAATCACCGAGCAGGTGGAAACCTTATCGTACATGCAAAAAGACTAAGTACAGAAACCTCATTCTCGGTTCAATCAAAATCACCGAGCAGGGGGAAACCTTATCGTTCTATAATAGAAAAGAGACGGACAGAAACCGCCTTCTCGGATTAACAATCTCGATACGATCGAATTCACCGAGCACGTGAGGACTGTGCGCCATATTTTGAGGCACTGCCGTTCACGCTCTCAGAAGAATGAACAAACGTTGTATAAACACAGTATATTGGGGCCACCGTGCAGGCCGCTCCCGGCCAAACATGCGAATGAATAAATAGTGACAACAAAAATAGATAAAGAAAGGCAGCACCAAGGATCACAGTGAAGCACTCACAGGCATGATCCAAACAAACACACAGTAAACAGATAGTCATTCAAATTGAGATAAAAGCAGAGTTAATATTCCATCGCCAAAACTCAGCAACTGTTTATGGGTCATCCCCGCGAAATAAAGAAATTGTTCAGTCACCACAACCTGATGACGTAGGCAAACTTAACAAATTAAAAAGAAGAAAAAATGCGGTAAAAAGGGGTAGGAGCGGAACGATAATTAATTTAAGTCAAGTGGGGGGTTCGGTTTGATCTGCGGCTGTAGGCTGCTGCTGGTCGGTCACGGGAAAATGTAGGTCCTCACTGAGCATGTCTCGTGCATTCGGCATGCTGGTGACTTCCATTTCATCTATCTCTATGTGAGCATCGATCTGCTCCACCAGCTCCCGCATGCTTGCCGTTTCTTCCTCCTCGACGGGCTAGGTGATCCTGCGCGGCAGTAACAAGGCTCGGAAAGGGAATCTGGTTGGGGTCTCTCAAAGGGGAGTCCTCAGGAACACCCAAAGCTTGCAGGGCGGCAAACCACCCAGCCTCAAAACCCAGCCTTCGGGCTTGGTTCACCACCGGTTCCGCAGAATTCTCGGCATTGGCAAACCCTTCATTATACCACTTCTCCTCGCAGGCCTCCAAGGCTGCCCTCAGGTCGGTGAGTTCCTCGGCTTGGGATGTGTTTAGGCTAATCTCTTCGGCCAGTTTGATGTCTGTTTCATTCTGCTTAGCCAGGAGCTCCGCGCACCTCTTCTCCGCCGAAGCTCTGTTCTTCTCCGCAGTAGCGGCCTTCTTCTCGGCAGAATCAGCTACCTTTACTTTTTCCTTCGCTGTTTTGGCAGCGGTCTCCCGTGCCTCCCTTTCACGATCAACATCCTCGGCAAGATCCTTTGCACGGCCAGACAAAATATGGGCCAATTGAGCAGCCTGACAAAAATGGAAATCAGTACGGCAATGAAATGAAGAAAATGATAAGTAATTGACAATGAGGGAGTTACCACGATAGTATGCCACTGTAACCGGCGCCCCACGGACTCCTCTGAACCGTCTTCAAAGGCATGTACGTCGTCGGGAAGAAGAAGACCCATGGCCAGGGTCTGAGCAATGCGACCCCCCTCGCCTTTCTCCCACATCCGCACACAGGCAGTTGAAGGCAAGGGTTTGCCATCCAGCAAAAACTTGGCCTTCCACGCAGGCGCGGCTTGAGAGGAGGATGCAACACCCAGCCCGACTTGGGTTGGCGGCTCGTGAATAACTATACCCCCGATTGGCCGGGAAGGGGTCTGAGTGGCTACATCTCCCGAACCCGTGGATGGTTGGTCGGATGCCCTCTGCCTTTTCCGGGCTCGTCCAGCTTGAGGAGGGGGTGAAGGGGGAGGTGCTTGGGTTTGAGTCCGAGAGGTTGGGGGCTGAGTGGCCTGCTGTGCACCGGGCACGAAACGGTCAATGGTCATTGTCCTCCTGGTCACCATGTCTTCGCCGAGAAGGGGATCGAAGGCCGACAAGTTTGCTGCTTCAGGCGCAAGATGCTCGGCTTCCACAACAGGGGCCTCGGGTTCAACGGGGTCCTCGGGTTGAGCGGGTACTTGAACAGGAGCTTCTTCTTAGATAGCCTCGTGAGCTAACTCTCGAAGACTCCGAGATACAAGTTCCGCAGATTCGTCCCACAAAGGCGCTAGCTCGTCCGAGCCGATGTAGCGCTTCCCGAACTCCCTAGCCTCACCAGTCGTAAGCTTCGACGGCAGGAAATTTGCATACCGAACGTCTATATATGACAGAAGTGGACTGTCAACTAATAGCGCCTGTTTAAAGGATTGCCAAGTGGAATAAACGGGTTCTACTCCGAGGATCAAGTGCGAGGCTCGGAGCTGTCCGTCCCTGTGAACGAATATCTCGGAACGAAGGATAAAATTGAGGTCCCTGACGTGGACTGTTCTAATGTCCGGAACGAAGACCTTGCCGTCTGCAAAAGAACGAGATGTTATATCAATAGCTAGTAATGAAGAGCTACATCAATAAAAAAATAAAAGAGGGGGGGAGAGGTAGTTAGGTCAGAGATAGGTACGAACCCACTTCATGCTTTGAAAGAGGGCAAGGGACCCCCCCGGCAAACCAGTTGCCGCGCACCCGGACAAACTCCCCGGCCGAGTTCCTATTCGAATCAGGTAGGCATGATATCAGCCGTACCCGATTATCCCTAGTTTTTAAGTAATAGTTGGAGGTTTTATTCCCACAAAGACTATACATGTGGTTAATGTCATGGTGGTCTAACTATAAATCAAAGGTGTGATTCAACCTGTTAACGCAGCTAACTACCTGGTAAAAGTTGGGGGGAAGCTGGTCGGGACACAGCCCGTAGTACCTAAGTGTGTTAGTCAAAAGAGGATCCACGGGGAACCTTACCACACCCTCTAGAATTTCCATTAAGGGAAAAAAAGCTGTGCCACGCCCTCGGTGTAGAGCGATTTCGCTCTCATGGTAGTAAGCCACTTCCACGTCACTGGGAACATCAAATTTCTGCCTAAAGGTGGCTAAAGCCCCCGAGGCCTCCAGGAGATAAGAGTAACCCATTTTTGAAATTTAATACTGTGAGAAGTTGAAGGAATAGGAAAGGGAAGAGAACTTACTTTGGGTTCTAGGGGAGAAAGGTACTCCGAGCTGGTGAATAAGCGCTCAAAGGAATGGTCGGCAGAGAGTATGCTCAAGAAATCAGAGGTGAAAAAGTGAAAGAATGTTCTAAAGGGGGGCTATTTATAGAAGCAGAAAAGGGCATAGGAGCGTTTAATCAGCAATAAATGGGCACGATTCGCGAAAAGACCCTGCGAATGCCAAAAGGTAACCGACACGCGCGCCGCTTCAGTTCACGAACCGTCAGGCAATAATGACATCTAAACCTGGCACAGCAAGATAGCGCGTCTTTTTTAGAAGAGCGTTGATGAGAAGCCATTGCCGCATGAGTCCCTGGCCGTAGGGCTTTCGAAATCCAAAGGCTGGTCAGTTCCTTGATTCTTCCCGACAACCGGGTATGAATCAAGGGGAGGCTAATGTACGGCACCAAGATCCCAGGACCCAATTGGGCCCAAGATTCAGGCCCAATGACACGGCCCCACTACTTTAAATTCTGTTTGAGCTTGCCTTCTCAAACTATAAGTTTTGAGCCTCGACTCCCGACCTAAGCTCGGCACGAATTTCCTGAACAAATAAGGACGTCTTGTCCGGACGTACCATTGCATGCTCGGCAGTTCGGGAAACATCACTACCGAACATATAAACCTGAGTGGGAGCCAAGTTCCAAAGCCATAATCGCTGCATCCCACTCTCACCTAAACGCCCACTTACGATAAATAATATTGGACCTCCGATTGCACTAACAATGGTAGTAATCATGATCGCCCCATTAACATATGGCTATAAATAGGAGAAGTTGGGGAAGAAAAAGGGGTTCAGAAAAAAAGGAGAAAAAAACAGTAGAGGGAGAGAGAGTAACAATATCACTTTGAGTCTCTGTGCCGTGAACGACCCAAAGTAGGAAATCCTTAACCCACCTTATAAATAAGTTGTGAGTCCAAGTGAAGTTAGGCCCAATAATTTCATTTCTGGCACGCACAGTAGGTATCATCGAAAGATTGAAGGAAATGACATCATTTTTGGTCTGTGTATTTGACATGGGCTAGCATGAAGGGCTATGAGTAGATATATATAAAGGGGTAAAAGTACAAGAGGTGAATATGGTAAATTAAAATGCAAAGAGGTTTTTTTGTATATATGTGTAAAGGATGAAAAGTCTTGAAACATTAAACTGAAAGGTACAAATAATATTTATTTTTTTAATTAGAAAAGTCTTGAAATATTGAACCAAAGGCTGACTTGTTGAGCTGATTTTCATTTCCCACAATGATAAAACTAGTTTTTTTTCCCCCTCTGGGAGCAAAGCATGTGACCATTCAAAAATATAAAATATACTCAAATTCAAAATAAAATTAATATTATTCAAAAATTATAAACTATAAACAAAAGAAAAGAATAAAATAATAATTTCTTAATACATTTTTACTTTATAATTTGTGATCTATCTAATTAAAATTCAATTTTTAGAAGAAACAATTGTGAAAATCATTCATAATTGATTATATACAAAATTTTGTAACAATTTCCATTTTGATATACAAAATAAACTAATCTATTAGAAAAAAAAAAAATCTTTTATTTTATTGCAAAACTTACTTTTTGATAATTCTCATGACTGAAAATGTTCATATTGTTATTGCCATAGTACAACCATTTTATAGGAAATTCATTAGATACCCTGGAAGTATGTTTTCTCTCTCTCACATGGGGGTAGGCCCCATGGTTGGTAGGATCCACCCCTATGTGAAGAAAAGGAATTTGGTATCAAATGATACCATGCCAGTGGTATCAAAATTCAATAAATATGAGACGCATCAACAAAAAATAATTATCCCACTAACAAATGAAAGACATGTATTAGTGGGTAGTTATTTTTACACACATGTCTTTCATTTATTGGGTTTTGATACAGATGACATGGTATCATTTGATACATTATACTTTTTCCTATGTGAGAGGGAGAGAGTGTACTCCCAGAGTATCCAATAATAACCCGTATTTTATAAAAGGGAATAACGTAAACATTCTTTGGGCCAACTTTGAGTTGAAGGATTTTGGTATGCTTAGTTACTTTCTTGGACTTGAGATTTTCCCTCTTCAAGTGGTTACTTATCTCACACAGAACCAAATATACCATGGATCTAATCTATTATGTTGGACTTAGTAGCAAAATTGTTGACACTCCAAATGTTTATCTCACTCCCTAGGATGGTGAGTCCCATCAAGATGCCACTCTCTATAGACAGTTGGGAGCCTTGTTTACTTAACTATCACCTGTCTAGATATTTCCTATGTTATTCATCAAGTAAGTTAGTTCACGGCAGCTTCGCTATCCACTCATGTTTGTGATCTGATTTCCAAATTTATTTTAGTCTCCTATAGTCCACCCTGCAGAGCTTGAAAGGGTTATTAGATTATGATACGAGTTGTTGTTCTAAGGCTATTAAAAAAAAATGCCATACCATATTCACAATAATTGAGTTGTTAGCCTATCACTAGTAACACTAAATTAAATAAAATACTAAAATATTATATCGGCCCACCTCAACAAAAACCAACGGTGTTGTTGAAAACGTTGTGGCATTTAATTGTGTCCCTTAAACCTTCTCTTATGATATCCTCTTTTTCTTTTTTTCTTTTTTTTTTGCCCAAGTCCAATTGGATCCATTATGAATATCATACTTTGAATACTAGTATGTAATTCGTGCTCACAGGAATAATAAATTGTAATGGTGTCATTGATGTTAATTTGAGTTATTAAATATATAGAACATTAATTCGACTAGGACATTTAGATGTATTAAAATGATTTTTCCTTGCAATTTTAATGATATTGGCTACATCATGTTTTTCATTACACTGTTATTATGTATATAATTTTGAAAATCACTATTGGACACTATATATACAATATCAATTCACTATCATTGTTTGTGAAATTTTACTAATTAAACACAACACAAAATAAAAATAAATAAATTGGTTCAATAGTATCTCATAAATTAAATGGGGAGAAGTGCATGGAATCATTTAGCTAAATTACAGTTTTTTACACTTAAGATCTTCGCATACAATATATCTAAATAGAAACAGTACAAAAAATATACTCATTAGTTAAAAAAAAAAAAATAACAGTAAAAATCTAAATAATTTAATTTTTATGGAAAATTAACAAAGGCAAAATCTAATTTTGATTCTAATCAAATTTTCTCTAAGTTTTGGTTATATATATATTACCTAGGTTTATTTATATTGGACTCATCGTTTTCTACACTGAATTAACTTACTTAGCACAAAAAAAAAATTAAAATAAATTAGATGAGACAGGTGGCGCAAAATTAAACTCCAACAATTGAAATCCAATTTTTACACTAAACTAACATGTAACCCATGCAAATGCATGGATGCATTAAAATTAAACACAATTTTTATTATAGAAATATAAATAATTAGTCAAATTATTTATTAAAAAAAAAAAAAAAGCATGTAACACATGCATCAATGCATACTGTGGGAGGAACGAATCTTTCCCCAATTAGGTATTGTCCTCTTCGAAAATGGCGTTGAGCCTTAATCCTCAAAGTTTTGTTCAATCTTACATCGAGGAGAGACACCTCCCACTCATGCCTTATAAGCTTTTGGCCTAAGGATGAGTGTACCACTACTACACGTGAACTAGAGCAAGTCTCAAAAACTGCTAGCGCATACTGTCAGTAGTGCACTTGGGTGGCATCGACCTCAACGATCCAGTCTTAGGGAAGGTGGGGGTTTCCCCTTAAACCCCAAAATGCAGCTTTTTGTGGGAGGAACGAATCTTTCCCCAATCAGGTATTGTCCTCTTCGGAAATAAGATTGAGCCTTAATCCCCAAGGTTTTGCTCAATCCCACATCGGGGAGAGACGCCTCCCATTCATGTCTTTTAAGCCTTTGGCATAAGGATGAGGACAATACCTGATTGGGGAAAGATTTGTTCCTCCCACACATACGTATAGATACAATTAAAATTAAACACAATTTTTATCATAAAAATATAAATAATTAGTCAAATTATTTTTTTTAAAGTAAATGTAATTAGTCACATATTAAAATTCTTACCTAAATTTAATACTGTTTATGATAATATATTTTTTCTAATTTTTAACAGAATAGAACAAGTTGTGATTTTTGTTGTGTGGTAATTTTTATTGAGTATATGTGATTGGTTTTTTTTTTTTTTTTTTTTTAAATTATAGTTCATTAATATTAGGTTCTTAGTATTTTGCACTTAATAACTCACTTGGTACAAAAATTAAAAAAAAAAACTTAAGTGGACACATGGCACAAACTTAAGTGGATAATTATGGTGTGGTCCCTACATAAATTTAAACACATGACACAAAATAGGATTCTAATTTCAAATTCTAATCGAACTTTCTCTAACCTTTGCCTATATATATTAGCTCACCTGGGACAAAATATTAAAAGTTTAAATTAGATGAGACACATGACACAAAATTAGACTTTAATTGAATTCCAATTTGAAATCTAATTAGAATCTAATTAGATTTTCTCTCAACTTTAACTATTAATATATATGCCAACTCTATACATGTATATTCATCTATATAACATCTAAAATTTTAAATGTACCATTTATTGTTACTACACTCTTTTTAAGCCACAATAGTGTAACATTTCAGTCCATTTAGTCTTCTTATGTCCATTTCGATCCATTTCAGTTTATTCTAGTTCAATTCGGTCCAATTTTGTCTATTCAATCTATTCTAGTTCTTATTTATCAATTCAATCCATTTAGGTCCACTTTAGTATATTTGGTCCACTTCAATTCTATCGGTTCATTTTGGTTCACTTTTATTCATTTTGAACTAACTTTGCCTAAAATTCAAAAAAAAAAAATTCCTTGAGTTCTTTTTCAGTTTTGGCTCAAAAATTCATTTCTTCTCTATTAATTTTTGGATTGAAAAGAAAAGTATAAAATTTTATTCTATTTAAGCTAAACTCTTTACTTTTTGGTTAAAATACATATAAAATAAGCATTAGAAATTGAAGATATGAGCCCTATAAAAGCAATAAAAATAATAAATCTTCAAAAAAATTACTCAGCAAGTTTTTAGCCCAAATCTAATGGGTCGAATCCGAACCCAATAGAATGGACCCGTTTGCTATATTAACTCCATTTTCCTTCATCACCACCACCACCTAGAGCCACTGCTCTACCAAACCTCCTTCAATCCTTGTTTCCACCTTGAGAACCAGAAAAGTCCCTCTTATTCTCTTCGCCACCTTTCAGTTCAGGTAGAACTTTCTTCTATTCATTGTTTCCTTTTCCAATTATTTGTGTAATTATTAAACAAAAAGACTTGAAGTTGAAGATGGATTTTTGAGAATCCGCTTGGTGCTTTTCTTTGTTCTCTTTGATGAAATTGTTTTTGTGCTGCTGCTCACAATCTGGATTCTGGATATTATGGAATCAATTAGAGCTTTTGGACACATGGTAAAGTTGAGCACACGAGCAATTTTAGTGTCTAAAGCTTAAAGTTATCACAGTTAGTCCCTTACATAATTTGGCCAAACTAAAAATTAACACATCATCACTTCATTGAAACTGAAATTGATCACTTTATGTTTTTTTAAGGACTAAAATCAATCTATTTAAGTTTTTTAGGATCTAAAACCGGTCATTTTAAGTTTGTAAGAAACTAAAAGTGATCGCTTTAAACTTTAGAGACTAAAATTGTGCACTTGGGTAATGTTTAGTGACTAATAGTGTATTTTGGTCTATATTTTTTCAACGAGACTAGAGCAATTTAGTATGCATACATGAAGGTGGAAAAGACAATTCTTGATGCTCTTTTTAGAAGCGCTCTGATTTATTGTTTCTGTTGCTTACTGTTTCAAGGTCATGGACTCAGTGGCAACTTATTTTATATTGGCACTATTCTTTCAATGTCTTTGTAGTAGCTCTAACTTTTTTTGTTTATGATGAAGGGAGAATCAAGCGGTGTTGAGGGATCATTGAGAGAGGAGGAAGAGGCTTTGAAACTGCAGAGGCAAAAAGAAAAATCTTATCAATTGAAGACTTTCAACCTAGAAGATGTTAATGAAGATGGGAGTGATTAGGAATTCTCTCTAGATCTGAGGGTTTAATTCCTCTCTTTGTTAATGAAAAAGGAATTATAATGATAAGTTAGTTAAACTTTTGGTCTTGGTTTTGTGTACCTTTATTTATTTATTTTAGATGTCGTTTTCAAGCTTGGGTTATCTCCTTTTGTGCATTTTTAGATAATTTTGTTGTTTGTTTCTTTGAAAGGGACATACGGACTATCAATTTGTTTGAATGATACCAGTCCAATATCACTGCTTGTACAAGGAAATGTCAGCGAAAAGAGATAACAGAAGCCAAAATAAAGGCAGAAAAAAACTTCTCTTAGATGACACAGGTGCAGCTTATGAGGAGGTTAAGAAAGATTCGAGTGCTCTATCTAAGGAGGAACAAATGGATGTTTTGCATAGGTGAGGTCTTCAATTTCTATTTTTATGGTTCTTATATTTATGCAGTTATTTTATTTTATTTTATTTATATAAAACTTTGTCATTTTATATCTATGCTATTAGACATGTGATAAAAATTAATTTTTTGCTGTACCTCTCTCTGATCAAGACTGAAACGTAAAAATATACCTATCAAAAAAGGACTGAAATTCATAGATCAGAAAAGAATTATAACGAGAAAGTTTTTGAAGCATTGGAAGTAATCGCCATTCCAGAGCCGAAAATTTGGTCTTAGAAATGTAATAACATTATCTGAGACGATATCTAGTGTGTGGTGGTATTCTGTAGAAATTTATCTTGTTGAGCTAGTCTAGCTCTCTTAGAGGAAACCAAAGGTTGAGTAAGAGTTTGCAGAAATCTGATCATAAAAGATGCATAAATGCATTATAGATTCATTGCGTCTTTCAACATGATGGAGTAGCCAGATTGGCCACTCCATTCTTCTTACTTCAAACAACATTTGACAAGTCCACAAGATTTTTGCTGATGGTTTTGCAGTACCATTTTGATTCCTTCAACCAGGGAGGTTCCGCTTTTATATATATATTCTTTCCTAGCTCCAAATTGTGTGGAAAAATGTGTGCTTGCAATTATATCATGTATAGAAAAAATCTTGACCAAGCATATTAAGAAATTAAATCTGCTTTTCAATTTGAGGGGTGGGGAAGTGGAAGGGGAAGGGGAAGGGGAAGGGTTTTCAAAGAATGGAACATAGGGTGTCTGTCTATCTAGGGGACTTTTAAGTGGGCCTTGTACTTGCAATAATGAAGTTTTTAAAGGTAATTTGATTATAGCAATTATTGCTTGATGTCAAGTGGGCTACCATTATTCATTAAACATGGTGAAAATTGAAGGTGTAGAGACAATTGGTCTGAGGTGTTCTTAGAGAATATTGGCCAATGTAGATAGCTGAGAGATTTTTGTTTTGGGCCTCAGATGAGGTTGCTATCAATAGGTTGGGACATCAAAGACGAATTACAGTTAACCAAAAAAAAAAAAAAAAAATTAAAAGATGAATTTCTTAGCAGTAACAAAAAGCTTGTTAGTTGAGATCTTTTTGTCCGTGTGCTAATCTTCTCTTTTGTTAGGAGGTGGCCATGTCAGATTAAAAGACTAAATCTGCATTTCATTTCTTTTGAACTGAACTCAGGATTAAGGACGACATGCAGCTTAAGGAATACCTGTGTAGGAATTGCAGGTTTCTATTTACAGCATAGGGACCATAGCTTATCAATGCAGATATTACTGTTTCCTATATGCATATAGGGGACACTTAGTGGTTATACATGCATGGTCATATATGTGTGTATGCTTTTCCTTTAATTTCTGGTGCTGATATTCATTCCTGCTGTTAATGGCCATTTCTACGCACTTAGATTTCCCTGGTTCTGGTATCTTGTATTTTGAGAACATTTCTGCTTCTGCAGGGCCCTAGCAGTCCCATCTTCTCCAGAACTCCTTGATGGAAATGAGATACCACTTACCACACCCATTTTCACCAGCTTGTTAGACCTTCACCATAATCACTGTCTCCACTCTCATCCTATATTTCCTGCCAAACTTGCTGCAGATGGAGAAGAACAGAGGCTGACTCAAGAGTGCAAGAAGCAATCCAAAAATTTTAGATAGAAGTACAAGGTATTACGGCAGAGACTGTTTGCTTCAAGGTAACAAATCACTCTATTTCTCAACAAACAAAAAAATGTAACAAATTACTGCATTCTTGTATTTATAAACTAATGTCTCTCTCTCCAAATGTGTAGGAACAACAGAAGAAAAAATTGAATCGTCAGAAAGGGCAGGTGCAGAAGATCAAGAAACCTAGTTGTCTATGTGGTGCAGAAGCCCCAGGACTTAAAATGTAGCAACGAGTCAGTTGCTTGATTCAAGCACTTGATACTGTTTCTTTGTTTCCAATTTTCTACCTTTTCAATTGCATAGTGCTTGTTGGATCATGCATAATGTATGTGTCTGAAACTTCTTATTTTTTGAAAAAAAAAGTGTATTTGTCTGAACTAAATTTTCATATGGCATTTATACACATATTCAAGCCTTCCAAGGCTTCAAATAATTAACTTAATTGCTGCTATTTTAATGTTGCCTTAAAAGCCTCGGTTCAGTATAACAAATGGGCTTTCTCATTGGCACTTTCTCATGTCACAAGATTTGGTGGAGGGTGAGGTTAGGATGAAGAAGAGATGAGAGGGGAAGGGAAGTTGGTGAAAATTTATTAGTTTTTAGCATCTATTCAGGTTGTATTCTCCTCTCAGGTGTGCGTGTGTTAGTGATTTTGGAGGTAGGCTTACAGTAGATACTGATAGGATTGTATATGAGTTAAGTCCAGCTGAGCTGAGTGGCGTACAACACTTTTGTGTTCCTTCTACAGAGGTACCAATTGGCAGTGTAGCAAAAAAAGTCTCATTTGCCAAGCCAATTCATCAAGTATTCTCCAATTTCAATTTGCTGTAGAAATTTCACCATAAGAGTCCTCAAGCCAAAGCAATACCATAGAAGAAGACAGTAATATACTAATATGTGTTTCTTCTATTACATCTGACAGAGATGCCAAGTTCTTGGCATATTTCTGGAGGACCCTATGGAAGAAGATAGGGACTGGACTTAATTTCAGCACTACTTTCCATCCTCAAACTGATGGACAGACTGAGGTGACAAATAGGAGCTTGGGGAACCTGTTGAGGTTGGAGAAAATCCTAGAGAAGGGGTAGTTATCCTACCATTAGCAGAGTTTACCTAGAATTCATCACTCAACATATCAATTTAAACATCTCCATTTGACATAGTGTATGGAGCCAAGCCGTCTAGTGTTATTGTCTTATTGATGTGATTCCCTTTCCTCTGCCAGCCAAGGCTCATCCTAAAGCCTTAGACGTGGTAGAGCACATGCAGCAATTCCACAAGGAAGTCAAGAAGACGATTGACGCTGCCAGTGCAAGACATAAAGCTAAAGCAGACATACATAGAAGAAGAGTTGCATTTCAAGAGGTAGACTTAGTATGGGTGATCCCAACTAAAAAAAGGCAGCCATCTAGTCTCTACATGAAGCTGCATGATAGAAAGGTAGGTCCGTGCTAAGTATTGCAGCAGATCAATGAGAATGTCTACAATGTGGAACTCCCATCCCACTTGCAAATTTCAAAATCATACCATGTGCAGCACCTTCTGTCTTACCATCAATATGAAGACTCCTCATGATTTACACTTGAGACAAGTTTCTTTTAAGAGGAAGGGTCTGATGCAGTAGCTTTTAGTTTACCACTTGTAATTGTAACAATTAGTCTTTTGTAACAAACTGTATTGGATAGGATAGGAGCCAAGTTAGTTAAAGGGGTTGTTGTAATCTGATGTACGGCTTATTACCTGAGTTAGTTAAAGCTCCTAGAGACTAAACTAAGGCTATGCACCTATAAATAACTTCACTATTGTAAAGTACAGCAGTTTTTGAATAATAATACCCTTTTGAATAAGCTCAATAGCTTTGTTTCCAAGAAAGTATTCTTGAAGAATTGATATTTTTTTTCATTCCCTTCAACACAACTTAGAGCTATCAACCTAACATCTTTCTAGAGCCTAGCCTAGCCTTAAACAGTTTGCATCGACCCCTGAAAAAAGAGAAGTCATCCCTCCTTTCACTAAACAATCTAGACTTGGCTGCTGGGTTCTTGGGGAATTCTTTAGCTCAACAAACATTAGCTCTAGCACAAAGGAAATGATTCAACCCCTATACTCCAGGTAGTCAAAATTACAAAGTTCAATCAACAGCTAAGTAATGAATGTAATTTCTGAGGAATTGACCACTATTCTAAATATAGTAAGATGGAGATTAATAGTCATTGTGCACGAAATTAACTAATTTCATACACTCAGTATCACCAAGGTGAGGGCAACCTGATTCCCAAAAGAGAGGCAGAAATACAAAGAATGTATAAATAATAATGTATCATCAATAGTGAAACCTATGCCACCTTTCGCACACATCATGCATGTACCACCTTTTTCCACATATTAATACAAACAAATTATTGTTTTAGGATCAAAACACTTCCTTGTTATAGAAAATAATCAGCTTTTTGATTGAGAAGAAAAAACCTCATCGCAATATGCAATATGCTCTTGATCTCTACAAGGCAAGCTAGCAGATGATGATTATGAATGGCCTGCCCATCAGACTTCAGAGGACCTACTTTACCTCCAAATAACGCTCTACTTCCATAAAAAATTCATCCTTAACCTTCTTACAACATGAAAGCATTTACAATGCTAAATGTTAAGTAACCAGTCAAATGCATTTATACATTTTATGAAAATTGGTGATGAGGACTCTGGCAGGATGCACAAGGAGAAGAGCAAGAACCACAATTATGTAGACCGAGAACTTTGTATTAAATGGTAATTAAATGGTAGAAAAAATATAATGAGTCAGATCAACAAGGATTTTAACATTCACACATTTTAATCTTTTGAAAGCCAAAAAAATTCCAGGACAAATATTAAGCATCTCATATCTTTTTTCTTATGTATAATAAAAATTGTATCATTAATAAAAGAGACCCTCACTACACAAGAAATATACTAAGAGAGCAACAACATCAAGAACAGGAACAGCTATGAATGCAAGCAAACAAAGTAGAAGAACAATGGTTGAGTAACACAGCCATCCACTCATACAAAGCATGTAAAAGGAACAGCTTCAAAGAGAAACCTATTATCAAACCCTGCAGATACAACATATAATCAACATAGAACAAAACAAAATATAAGTCCCTCTAAAAGGAATAATTCAGAGCTAAATCAATCCATATCTAGGCACACACCATCTAAATCATCCTTGATGGAGCAATGTACATTATACGGTAAAAAAAGAACAGATAATACCATGCTTAGAAATGGAATCACTTTTCTTTCAAGATGTTCAATTGCATCATTCAGCTTTGAAAGCAAGGCAACTAATTCTGGAGCAGAAGTGTGTGATAAAAACATTATTAACCAAGCATGCAGAACCAAAAGTTATTAATGCTAGTGATGAAATAGAAAAACATAAGCAGATTTTTTTTAGAAAGAAGCAGTGATTAGAGCCCCCTCCTCTCCCCCCCCCCCCCCCCCCCCCCCCCAAAAAAAAGAAAAAGAAAAAAAGAAACCCAGAAAAATAGCGAGCATATATAAAGCAGTAATAAGTAGATTAGGATCAAAATAATACTTGTATCCAACCAACCTATGTAAGAGATTCAATGCCTTCATAACAAAACGAACCACATAGGTAAACACCTCCTATCAACACTTAACAGGGCTCAAAAATTGCGAACAGCATTGAGTTGAGGGCACAAGGAGGAGCTCAATAGAAACAGAAAATTGATGTCGATGAAGGAGCTCTTTATCAACAACCACAAATACTGAATACCTTTAGATGGTGCTGCACCGGCCAAATTCAATATGACAAAACATTCTCTTAAATTTAATTTCTGCCTCTAGTTGGCTGTCCAGAATCTGCGCCAGGCATTAAAGAAAAAGCGCATCCATAGATACATATCATGCTGAGCTTAATAGAAGCGGCAAGTGTATGGAGGAGCACTTAATCAACAACCACAAATACTTAACATCTTTATATCCTGCTCTGATAGCACATTCTTTAAAACCATACATGAGAGGAAAAGCATATACACATGATATAACCTCTAAAAGTGTCCCTTAACATTTCAAAAAACAAAAATAAACATTTACTCGTGTCAACACAATAAATATATACCTAATTAAATACGAGGACGACGATCCAAACAAGTTTTGACAAATATGAACACTAGAGCAATTAAAGCCATGACGATGACCCAAAGAAGATTGTCTGGGAGGCCCATACCTATCGCTAATATGAACCCAAAAGCACTAGCAGCGAATCCTAGTCCGGCCAAAATTGTGTTAGCAGTTTGGTTTGTATGAGTATCAGTAGAAGGAGTTGATGAGAGAGTCATGAAGGCCGCCGCGAGAGAAACAAAACCCACAATGCTTATAACCAATACACAATTTAATATAAATCTGTTTCGAGATGATAGCTCACCAACACCGATGGAGACAACAGCAGTAATTGATCCGAGAAGAATTGCAAAACCCAATTCAATAAGCCTCTGAATTGAGCTCCTCGCAACTTGAGAGGTTGTACCAGCTCCTGGGGTTGACCGCCTTCGCCTTCCGCTTTCCAAGTCAGGAACTTCAGAGTCTGTAACAGCCCACAGACTTGACCATATTCCGTAAGCAACTACATCGAGGGCATCACTTGATAATGATAACCTTCGGCTTCCGCTTTCCAAGCCAGGAACTTCAGAGTGTGAAACAGCCAACAGACTTGACAATATTTCGTAAGTAACTACATCTTGGGCACCAGCTGAGAACCTTAGCCTTCGAACTTCAACATATACTTCACTATTTTCATCATCCCTTTCACCATTAAAGTTTGGCAGCATCATCACCCCACCATCTTGGGCTTCCGCTTGTAGACCAACAGGCTCATTGAACTCCGGGATTGAATCTGAATCCACATCCACATCCGCTCTATCAGATCTTCTACGAGCTGATGAATCAGGGAAACGATTACTTTTTAGGGCCGCGTAAGCATCTCGACTAGCCTCCTCCAAATTGAATCCACCAGAAGAACTTCCAATCCCGGTGGGTGTACGACCATTGTCACCATACCCAGTTGAAAAAAGGAGTTGGAATACAATTAGCCATAGTATCACTGAGAGTTGCTTCCTCATACTGAAAACACAGTGAGTGAAAAAGATCAGAACAAGGAAATTTTTTTTTTTGATGGAAATGAAGTTTAGGAAGATGAAAATGGAGTATTGCGGCTTTACCTTAAGAAGCAACCATAGCAGCCCACAGACTCAGTCAGTCATCCACTAGATTAGAAGCTTCCTACGAATCCTACCTCTTTCCCCGTTCAAAGTTCCGGAATTCCAACACCAAACAAAAAGTCCATCAATCTCTTTCATTTTTTTTTTTTTTTCTCTCTTTTTGTGTTTGTGCTTTCACATTGACCCAGTATGGAATTATTCTTACTCATTTGCTCTTTAAAATTGATTGAAGTTCTCAGTGATTCTCTCAGGAACAGAATTCTTATGGAACAAGTGATGATAGATTTTCTTTCCTCTCGTGTGCAGGAGATGAGTAATTATTAAATATTCGTACTCACTCCTCTAAGTCCTCTCACGTTCTAGTCCACATGTTCTGGTGCACTTATTTAATTCATGGTGAAATTCACAATAAATACTGTATAAGAGAGTTAAGTACTTTTTTTTTTTTTTTTTTTTTTATAATAATAATAATTTTCTGTGCGGAAATTGAATTTTTTTTTTCATACACCGATTTATGCACCAACTTACACATATATCAATTTGTTATTGGATTACAGTATTAATGTATGAAACAACCCACTATTCTTTAGGATTTTGTAAACCTAAGGCATTTCTTTTAGGGAATAGTCCTACTTTGATAAAAATTTTATAAGAAAGAAAAAAATAATTAATTTTTTATTATATTTATTGATTTTTTTTATAAAAGTAATATCAAAATTTTCTAAAATAATTTATTAACAAATATTTAAATACACTTATTAACAAGGCCCAAAATGTGCTCAGCAGTTGGAAGGTTAAAAGTGGGAAAGTGTAAATGTTTTTGGCATAGTGCTACAGTGTCATCTTACATGTAAGATGGCACTGTAGCACTATTCCAAAAATAATATTAATATTTTATTCCACCTTTTTTCTCTCTCGTCTGTTATCTCTCTCTCTTTGTCTCTCTCTATCACTTTCCTCTCTTTCTCCCTCTTCTCTATAACACTTTCGGTCCGTCTTCGATGCAAGGTCCAAAAACCAGACGTTGTGGATTTCGGTCTGTCGCCGTCGTTGAGTCCGTGTAGATTGCTGGTGCTCGGAGCGACACAAGCCGATCTCTCTGTGATGATGCCGTTGGATAGTGTGACAATGAACAACGCGGTGAATAGGAGGAAAGCGATGAACGTGAGTTTGCAAGCACTGAAGTGGAGAGTCTAGTGTCAAAAAGTGCCGCAGAAGTGGGTTTCGATCTAGTTCTTCTGGGTTGCGATTTGGGTTCTGTGTGTGTGTGTGTGTGTGTGTTTTTTTTTTTTTTTTTTTTTTGCTGTTGTGACCGATGGCTAAAGGAAGAGGCTTGGGTTGAGATTTGGGTTCTCTGTGTGTGTGTGTGTGTGTGTGTTTTTTTTTTTTTTTTCCTATTGTGACCAATGCCTAAAGGAAGAGGTAGGTATGGCTGAATTGGGTATGGGTTTGATATGGATGATGGCTGAATTTTATCGCTGCTCTTTCTTTCTTTCTGAGTATGGCTGAATTGACAGTGAAGAAAAAAAATCAAGACTTTTTTCAAGTTACAGGCGTGTATTGGTGGGTGGTTGTTCTGGGTTTGGGTTGGTGGTGGGTGGATGAGAGAGGGAAAAACAGAGAGATGGAGAACAGAGATGAAGAGAGAAGAGAGAGATATTTTTTATATTATTTTATTGTGTAATTTATATTATTTGAATATGTAGTATGAAAAAATAATGTATGGGATGTTCAGTGTATTGTAAAATGGTATGGTATAATTGATAAAGTAGTTTTTTGGGATGGTAAAATAAGATGGGATGACAAAACCGGTTGGAGATGCTCTAAGAGCACTAGTAATAGTGGTACTAAATAGCAATATAGCTATTTTTAGCACCACTAAAACTCAAGATGTACCTTGCAATAGTAGAGCCAAAATAATATTTTTTGGCTCCATAGCTACAGTGCACAACTATTTTTGCCTATGCATGGTAGCTAAAATGTAAATTTTTTTTATTTTTTATTTTTTATTTTTTATTTTGCATTTACACTGCTTTTCTTATTTTTTATTCTTTACACTACTTTTTCTCTCTCCTTATCTCTACGTTCACACTACTTTTCCTCTCTTTGTATCTATGTGTAGTGATTTCTATGGGTGGATGTGGTTGTGTTTTGGTGGTTGAATGAAATATTATTTTATTGTAGTGTTTATATTATTTTCTTGTGTTAAAAGCTAAAATAAAACCGCTGCTGTTGGATGTGAGAAGGTAAAATAGATAAAATGACTTTTTATGGTGCTAAAAAGCTAAAAATTTGGCTCTACCGCTGTGGATGAGAGCACTAGCAATAGTGGTGCTAAATAGCTATTTAGTTATTTTTAGCACCACTAAAACTCAAAATGTACCCTACAATAGTGGAGCCAAATCAATATTTTTTTGGCTCCACAGCAACAGTGCACAACTATTTTTGGCTGTGCACGGTAGCTGAAAGGTTAAAAAAAAATTTTATTTTTATTTTGTGTTCACACTACTTTTCTTATTTTTATTCTTTCTTTTGCATTTTATTTTGCGTTCACACTACTTTTTCTCTCTCCTTGTCTATGCGTTCAGACTACTTTTCATCTTTCCATGTCTCTGTGCAATGATTTATATGGGTGGATGTGGTTGTGTTTTGGTGGTTGAATGAAATATTATTTTATTGTAGTGTTTATATTATTTTATTGTGTTAAAAATTAAAATAAAACTACTACCGTTGGATGTGAGAAGGTAAAATAGATAAAGTAAGTTTTTATAGTGCTAAAAATCTAAAAATTCGACTCCACTGTTGTGGATGCTGCCATTGGTTCTACCTCACATGGTACAAAACAAAAGAAAAAGGAAGTGCATGAAATTATTTTGCTATTGTATATACACATACACATCACCTGAGGTTGAATACTTGAATATATAATTTCATTTTACTTCCACCGATTCGCCAATCATCTCATAGAAAAAAAAATCTCAAAGAAAAAGAAAACACTGGATAATCGTGCAAAAATTTCATTTTCACTAATCATATGTATCCCAACCCTATTTAACCACTAACAATTTATCTATAACTATAATGTCCTTTTCACTCTTTCCTATGAATATCCACAATGTCCAAACGAAGTTCCCTAATCTCTACCCATAAAAGATAATTAAAAAAAAAAACTCATTTTTAATCATTGTAATAAACTACACAATATATATATATATATATATATATCAATCTTAAGTTACACATTTGGTTTTATTCTTTTTACCTTAACTATTTGGTTTTTATTTTTTTTTCTAATAATATATTTTTTTTCATTAAAAAAAAATCTACTAAGAACATGAAAGTAAATTTATACAATTTACATTTTTCTTTTCAACCAAACAAAGAGTTTTTCATCACTTTACTTTTCTACCTTTTAAACCAAACAATATATGGGAAAATTAAAATATTTTTTTATCCATTCACCATTTTTTATCCTCTTACTTTTACATCCTCTAGCCAAATGAACTGTATCTGATGTTTCAAACCTAGAATACATTCATGACTTACTCCTCACTACCAAGCTTGCAGCCACCAAAGGAGAAACTGAAGAAGAAGAGAAGTTAAGGAGATTTTGGAAACAAAGATCCATGTCAATCAAGTAAGTTCTCTTCTTCCATCATCCTCTATTTGTACCGATTCCAAATATTAGAGTTTTCTACTTTTATTTGTTGGTGTATCAACCCATTTGGTCCAAAGAATTTTCCATCTTCCATTTACCTTGTCTTAATCCAATTCTTTCACCAACGGGGGCTTGGTTGAGTGGGTAAGGTTCGTTCACTTCGTGCACCACACCTAAGTTCGAATCCCGCTACCCGCAGGAGTCCGTTGGTGGGCATCCTTAGTGGGGTAACTCCCCACACAGAAGTACAGGTAGGCCCCCAAGATTGGGCTATCCCGTTCGAGACCTCTGGCGCCGTGCCCGGGGGTGTAATATAGCCATAAAGGCTCCCATTTTAGTTTCTCAAAAAAAAAAAAAAATCCAATTCTCTCTCTCTCTCTCTCTCTCTCTCTCTCTCTCTCTCTCTCTCTCTCTCTCTCTCTCTCTCTCTCTCTCTCTCTCTCTCTCTCTCTCTCTCTCTCTCTCATGTGTGTGTGTGTGGTGAAAAGGGAGAATATATTTAATATTTAAAAGTAAAGTACATAAAGTAGGTCTGTTAGACACTAGATGGTGTATGTTTACAAAAGTGAGCCATAGTGGCTTGAAATAAATTTTCTAATTGCAAAATCAGTAATAGAATCAAAATTTGAGAAATATATAATTTAAGGTAAAATACTAAAAATTTATTTTTCCTCCTTAAACTTTAAGAAATTTATTTTTTCGTTTGTAAACTATTGAAAAGTTTGTTTTTAGTTCCTATACTATTGAAAATATTTTACTAATATCTTCAAAAAGAAAAAAAATTATCATTAAACTATTGAAAGAAATTTTTTTCATCTATATTTTTATCTCTTAAAAAACTCTTTAAAATTAGAAAAAAAAAACTATTTACAAAATTTTAGGATGAATAAAAATAATTTTTTAAAATTTAGGGATAAAAAATAAATTTTTAATAAAATTTAAAAACCAAAATAATATTTTACTCTATAATTAAAGGATGGTAATTGGTGATGATGATGTGTCTTATTTTAATTATTTGGCATCATGTCATTGGACCAGCTGTCATATTGTAGGGATTGCATATGACCTAGACCTAATTGCAGGTGATAGGCTTCCACTGACTTGGGTCGAACCTGAATCCGAACCCGGCCAAACCGACCAATTGTCCAGGTCTTTAAACGCTTTTTATTTTTATTTTTTGGTTTTTCAAGTATTAACTTAAGCCCCTCCCCCCCCTCTCCTCCTCTGCTTTCATTTGTTTCCTACCCTCCGCGCGCCGCACAGTCTCTCCTTCATTCGGAAAATCACCACCACCACCACCCACAGCCACCGCTCTACACATTACCAATCTCCTTTCATCCTTTGCTTCCGACGAACTCTGTTATTTCAAACCATAAAACTCTCTCTCACTCTCTGCGCCACCTTCCACTTCAGGTAATACCTTTCTTCTATTCACATTACCTTGTTTTTAATAACCCCTTTAAGCTATGTAAATAAATGGAACTACGAATTTATGATATAGGGGTTTTGTTAATTTTATTTTATTAGTTTTTCTTCTTTGAATCTTTGTAGCAATGGGTAAGAGAGGAAAGGTCATAAACCCTAAGAGTTTTTCACGCAACCGTGGTGTTGCCTCCGATGACATGGACGATGAAATTGATGCCTGTAAGCAAAGCTCATTCTCTGTTTTTTTTTTTTTTTTTTTCCAATTCTTTGTGTAATTATTAAACAAAGACTTGAACTTGGAGATGGAATTTGAGAATCTGTATTCATTGTTTTTTGTGCTGCTGCTCACAATTTGGATGTTGTGGAATCGATGATTCACTTATTTTCATTTTTGTATTGGTAGTATTCTTAGTTGAGAAATAGAGAGAAAAAAGTTGATGGGTTTTGAATAATTTGTGCAGTTAGCATTTTATTTATATTTTTGGCTTAAACACACTGTGAAGCTTAGTTCACGAGCAATATTAGTCTCTGAAGTTTAAAGTGATTGCATTTAGTCCCTGGCCAAACTAAAAATGATACACCATCACTTCATAGGAACTTAAATCGATTAATTTATGTCTTTTTAAGGACTAAAAGCGATCAATTTATGTTTTCAAGGACTAAAATTATGTTTTTTAGGGACTAAAAGCCATTGGTTTAAGTTTGATATGGACTAAAATTGATCATTTTTAACTGTTTAGGAATTAAAAGCCATTACTTTTAGTTTGTTGGGGACTAAAAGTGATCACTTTCAGTTTGTTGGGGACTAAAAGTGATCACTTTCAGTTTGTTGGGGACTAAATGTGATCTCTTTTAACTTCAAGGACTAAAATTTCTCATGAGTTAAAGTTTAGAGACAAACAATGTATTTTGGCCTATATTTTTTCAGTGTGACTGAGAGCATTTTAGTACACTGAGTTTGGTGCTCTTTATTTTTTTAAGCTCTCTGATTTATTGTTTTTCTGTTGCTTGCTGTTTCAATGTTATGGAGTCAGTGACAAACTTATTTTGTATTTGTATTATTGTTTTAGTTTTTGGGAAAAATTGATGGGTTTTCTAATGTTTATTTGTGTTTGCAGTTCATAAGCAGAGGGATATTATCCCGCTGGATGCGAATGGTGATATTGTGGACTCAGATGATGAGATACCTGTCTTTGATCTCAAGGTTTTTCCACCCTTTTATATCAAGTTGTAATAGTTACTTTGAAATTTTAAAATAGATTCTTCCAGTTGAGAATAATGTAGGATTTACTTTATTATTTTTTTTTCTTTTCCAATTAAATGTTGTTACTTATATTAAAAAAAAAAAAAAAACTTTAGTTGAATAAAAATCCTTGTCATGTGTGAATTAGGATTAAAGTTACACTTTGTTTAGTTTTGTGAAAGCATATAATGTTATGTTTGGTAACAGTTTTTGTTTTTTATTTTCAAAAACTTGTTTTTAGGAATATAAAGAAAAAACAGTTTTCTTGTATTTTTGAAATAAAAAACATGTTTGGTAAGTTGAAATTAAAAAAATAGTTTTTTGAAGAAAAAAAAAAAAGAAAATACTAAAATATGTTGTTATTAAGATTTGAACTCTAATGCTAATTCGTTAAATGAGACAGATTCATTAAATTAAATGCATATTTTCATTGACTTTGAAAAAATAGAAATTGAAAACAACATTTTGCATGTTTTCAGTTTTTTTCACAAATTGAGTTTTGAGAACAGTTTTTGTTTTCAGTTTATTTTGGGTTGCCAAACAAGTTTTTTAGTTTCAAAAATAGAAAATTGTTTTTAGAAACAGAAAATAAGGGGAAAAAACAGTAACCAAACATATTCTAACTCTTTTAAACATTTAAAAGATCTTGGAAAAGAATGCTAAAAAGAAATGTGAACTTTAAGAGAGCCTTCTATATGTGAAAACTATACAAATCTCTTCTATATAATTTTTACCTATCAAAAAAAAAAAAAACTTTATAGATCTCTTCTACATAACTGAAACAAACATGTTAAGGCAGAATTCTTATTTTGTAAGTTTGTTTGATTGAGCATAAGCATGTAGCAAGCAGTGTGATTTTTGTTTGTATCTTTGTTCTTTCCCACTTGGCAATCCTAATGTTGCTTACAGGGTATCAATGATGATGAGGATGAAGATGATGAAACTGGAGATATTGCAAAAAGTAAGGAAATTGGTTTGCAATTTCTTGCATTGCATTTAATCAGTTTTGTTCTTTGAAAGTATATCTCAAGCTGTTTGTTTTGTTTTTTGATAAAAAACAACTGCATAACTGCATAACTACATCTACATAAATAAAGATGCTCTAATTGAGAAAATGTGAAGTTGAATTAGAGGAAATTCTTGCTTAACAGCCCCCTCCAAAAAAAAAAAAGAAAAAAGAATCACCTACATTTGTAAAAGATTTTGTTAGCTAAATAAAATACCATTATTCCGTACAAGAGCCTGTAATATTGATGTAGATGTATATAATAAATATTAAACAAAAGTTTGACTGCTTCAAACTGCAAAACACAAATTAGTAATAAAAGAATGAGCGTTGTAGTAAATCAATGCTATTGTAAACCAACCCAACTCTCTATGTCATTGTGTTTCATGCATATTCCTATAACTTTTTTTTTTTTTTTTTGGGGACAAGTAAATTAATTCAGTAAGAAAAAGTAATCATACATCCTACACATGCATATTCTGCAATTTTACACCTGCACCTGGGTTACATATCTCCGAAGTGGAATTGAGGGTGTTTTCAAGTTGGCCAATTGGTATTAGTCTATTTTGGAATTATTATGGGGCACTTATAAGTGACCTTAGGTAGTACTAGGTTCATCACTTGGTATTCCTTTGGCTGAAATGATAGAATGGACTCTGATGAGAATCTCTCTTTTTTTGGGGGGGAGGGGGGATGGGTTCTAAATCTTTCTCTACATATTTTCTTACATAAAAAACTCTCAATTGTTATTCCCTTTGGTTCTTACAACAATTGGAGTAACGTTTTGTATGATTAATTGTGCATATTGTCGGTAGTGGCTAGGACACAGAAATATTTACGGGAAAAATTTGGTGGAGTCGAAGATGCTATGCTTGAAGATGATGAAGAAGATGAGGAAGAACAAGAGTCTCTATGGGGTGGAAAAAAGAAGGAATATTATCATGGTGATAATGCTGATTACGAGGTGATGATTTGAATATTATTTGCTATTTGTCCAATCATGCTCCACATCCCTTCTCACTTTTTTCCCCTTTGTATTTAATATATATATATATATATTTTCCAGCAACAATCACTTACTACTATGGAAACTATCTTGTTCGCAAACTAATTATTTAATGCAATCATATGTATATAATTGAGGTTGTCTTTGTAGTTGCTCTAACCTTTTTGTTTCTGATGAAGGCACAATCAAGTGATGATGACGGACCTTGGAAGGAGGAGGAAGCGGTTAAGAAACTACAGATGCAAAAAGCAGAATCTTATACAATTGAAGACTTTGGCCTTGATGTGATTGAAGATTGTAGTGATCCGAGTGATAAGGAATTAACTCTAGAGGTGAGGGTTCAATATTCTCTCCTTGTTAATGAAAATAGGAAGTAAAGAGATAAGTAAGTTAAACCTTTGGTCTTTACTTTCAAGCTTGGGTTATCCTCTTTTGTGTTTTTTTAATAAGTAAATTTTATTGATAGAAAACAAATACCCAAGTATACAAGAAGTATACAAAGGGAGCAATACAATCAATCTAACAGATTACAATGATCAACAAAATCATATAATGAACATAAAGAAAGAAGGAGAACCCACAACTAACATCCGCTCAAACAACATTTAAAGAAAAACAGCTTAATATCAGGCAAATATCTTTCACTGTCCTCAAAACACTGAGCATTCTGCTTCCGCCGAATTCACCACTTCAAGCAATGAGGAATGGCTCTCCAAATAACAGTTTCCCAATGTCTACGAAAATGACCTTGTTAAGAGGCTATCAAATCCACAACTGACTTTGGCATCACCCAAGAAACTCCATGAACCTGAATACCATACATGATACACCACAATTCAGAAGCTATAGGACAATGAAGCAATAAGTGATCCACAGATTGTTCACTCCCTTTGCACGTATAACACCAATATGTTACCATTGTACATGTCTTATCCATATTTTATTGTTTGTTACTTTTAAAGGGGTGTGTGGACTATTAATTCTTTTGAATGACACATAGCCCAATATCGCTGCTTGTACAGGAAATGTCAGCCGAAAGAAAAGGCAGAAAAAAATATCCAGGGATCAAAGAAGCCTTTGATGACACGGGAGCAGCTTATGAGGAGGTTAAGAAAGATTTGAGTGCTCTATCAAAGGAGGAACAAATGGATGTTTTATATAGGTAAGGTTTTTCAATTTTTGTTTGTGTAGTTCTTATATTTCTGCACTTGTTCGTGTGTTATATTTTTGAGCTGACTCTTTTTGATCAAGGCTGAAATGTAATACTCAGAAGAAAATGATAAGGAGAAAGGTTTTGTAGCTTCATAAGTTATAGCCATTCCAGAGCTCAAACAGGTGGTGGTGTTAGAAATGTAATAAGATTATGATTAGAGATGAAATCTAGTGTGGGGTGCTTTTACTTAGAAATTTATCTTGTTGAGCTAGTCTGGCTATCTTAGAGAAAGCCAAAGATTGAATAAGAATTTGTAGAAATCTGATGAAGGAGGGAACTAATACAAGATGCACAATAGATTCATCGTGTCTTTCAACATGATGGAGTAACCAGATTGGCCTATGCATTCTTCTTACTTCAAATTAACAACATAGGACATGCCACAGGAATATTTGCAGATGGGTCTGCAGTATTATTTTGCTTCCTTCAACTAGGGAGGTTCCCCTTTTCTTATGCTTTCATAGCTCCAAATTTTGTGGAAAAATTATGCTTGCAATTATATTATCTATAGAAAAAATCTTGGTTCAACTATAGGAAGAAATTGAATCTATTTTTGAGGGGTAGGGAAGGGGATGGGTTTTCTAAGAATGAAAATAAGGGTGTCTAGGGGATTTATTAGTGGGCCTTGTACTTGCAATGAAGTTTTCAAAAGGTGATTTGAAATGCCGTTGAATTATAACAATTGTTGCTTGATGTCAAGTGGGCAACCATTATTCACTATATGTAAGTGAAACTGAAGGTGTTGAGATAGTTGGGTTGACAATTGTAAACACATTGCACTTTTGCTATCAATAAAACTTTTATTACCTATCAAAAAAAAAAAAAAAGAGATAGTTAAGTTGACAATTTCTTTAGAGTAATGGATCTTTGTAGCTTGGATAAGTGGAAGTACATGAAAAGATAAGATTCAAAATGAGGAAATCCCCTTTAAAGATAGGGTTGGCCCATATTAATGAAAAGGTGAGGGAGGTTTTCTTGAGATGGTTTGGTTATTCAAAAGACAGCACAATGCACCGGTGAGAAAGAATAAGTTGATTCAAGTTAAGGGAACAAAAAAGGTAGAAAAATAATGCCAATAGAAGTAGTAAAATAGGACATGTAAAAAAAAAAGGTGTTCCATCCACCTTCTAGAGGTGGAACCTACATTTAATAGAATGTGTGTTGGGAATACACGTGGGAGTGAAGTTCCACATTGAATAAGAATGTCAAGATGGAGTGATTAATACAACATAGTTGGGCCCAAACTCACAGGCTTAAGTCTTTCGGGATAAGTGGTGTCCATATATGTTATATTAACTACTCAGTTGGTGGCTCCCTAAGTCGTTATCTTCGCCTCCCCAACAATGTGTTATAATATTACATTTGGCTTTGGTTCTGTGAACTCATCTGGTGCTGCAAAATCTAAAGATGTTTAGTATTTGTGGTGGTTTATTAAGAGATCTTCCGCCTGCATCCTCTTCTGTTAGACTGTTTCTATTGAGCTCCTCATCATGCCCCTGCTCCAAGTTGTTTGCAATTTTGAGCCTTGTTAACTGTTAATTGGATGTATGTATAATGTGGTTGTTATGCTACGAAGGCATTGAATTTCTTACATAGGTTGTTGTATATATCAAATACATGCTTGACTGTGATAATTGTAGATTTTCTATTATTTAGATCTTGATCCACTTTTTGCTGCTTAAATATGTTCATAAGCTATTTTGCTGAGTTTTATTTTTTTGGGGGAGGCCTTTAATCACTGCTTCTTGCTATAAATGTCTGTCTCTTTTTTTTTATTATTATTTTTTATCATTAGCAGTGATATCTTTTGCTTCTGCATGCTTGGTTAATAACGTTTTTATCCCACAGTTCTGCTCCAGAATTAGTTGGCTTGCTGTCGGAGCTGAATGATGCAATTGAACAGCTTGAAAAAAAAGTGGATCCACTTCTAAGCATGGTATTATATTTTCTTCGTTGATTAGTTTATTGTAAGTGTTATAAAGTGCATCGCTTCATTAAGGATGATTTAGATGGAGTCTACCTAGAAATGAATTGATTTATCTCTGAATTTTTCCTTTTTGAGGGGCTTATATTATGTTTTGTTCTATGTTTATCTGTGGTATCTGCAGGGGGTTGGTTATAGGTTTCTTTTTGATATGTAATACTCCTTGAATTTTTTTTAGCTTTCAAAAGATTTTAAAATGTTTGAATGTTTAAATGCCCGTAGATCTGACTCATTACGTTGTCCCAACCGGGTTCATATATTTGTGGTTCCTACTCTTCACCATGTACATCCTGCCAGTGTCCTCACACCAATTTTCATTTACAGTTTCTCTTTCTCCCCCCTTCCTCCCCCCCCCCCCCCTCTCTCTCTCTCTCTCTCTCTCTCTCTCTCTCTCTCTCTCTCTCACACACACACACACACACACACACACACACACAAAAGGTCATAACATGTAAAGATGCTTTTGATTGGTTTCTTAGCATTCAGCGTTGTAAATGCTTTGATGTTTTAAGGTTAAAAAGGAGGAAATCATGATGGAAGGAGGAGTGCGTTATTTGGAGATGAAGCAGCTTCTTTTGCTCTTGTATTGCCAAGCTATAACTTTCTATCTCCTTCTCAAGTCTGAAGGGCAGCCCATTCGTGATCATCCTGTGCTAGCTCGCCTTGTAGAGATCAAGAGCTTATTGGATAAGGTCTTCTCTTCTTCATCAAAATGCTAAATTAACATTATTATTTTGTGATAAGTAGGTAGTTATTTCTATAACAATAAGTGTTGTGGTCCTAAAACAATCATTTGTTTGTATTAATCTGTTAAAAAAGTTGGTACTTAAATAATGTGTACGCAATGTGGCTTATGTTTCTCTATTGATGGTACATTAATATTTTTATACATGTTTTGTATTTCTGCCTCTCTTTCAGGAATCAGGTTCCCCTCTCAAATTAGTTAAATTGGTGCACTGTGACTATTATTTTCTGTCTTACCATGTTTAGAATAATAGTCAATCCTTTGGAAGTTACATTCATAACTTAGTCCTTGAGTGATCTATGTAATTTCTGCAACCTGGAGTGGAGGAGCTTGATCACCTCCTTTGCTGAGAGAGCTAATACTTGTTGGGCCAGAGAATGCCTTAAGAACCCAGCAGCCCACTTAAAATGGTTTAGTAAAAGGAGGGGTAACATGTCTTTGTCCTGGGGTTCACTTCATTCATTATAACTAAAAAGTGTAAGTTTCTGATGGACTGGCACTCCGATAGGTCAACTGCTATTAGTGCTGCTAGAAAGATCCAAATTATAATGCACCATCTAAAACTAATTCATCTTTGAAAAAAATTGAAATAAGTGTCCAGGTATAATGGAATATTTAAAATATTTTGCTAATCTGTCATTGTTAGGATTTATTGCAATGCTATATAGATGGGCGTTGCTTCTTAAACTTTCATATAGATATGTATCTAAAATTTTTATGCTTTAATTGCTACGTTACACACACACACACACACACACACACATGTATATGTATTTTTTTTTCAGATAAGGACAATTGTTGAATGGTGGCCTTTGTCTCTAAGTATGCCTATCTATTGCTTTTGATGAAAACTGAATATAATTAAAAAAAAAAAAAAGCAATGCCAACATAGCTGCAATAGATGGTTGTACAAGTTAAAACTAAGTACTTTCATATCTGATATGGTATGCACCATATATTTTTGGTAAATTTTAAAAAGATGTGGATAGGATCTAAGCATATCATTAAAAATTGGTCTGGTCTAGTTGGTTAACAACTGGGAAAAGATGAATTATTTTTCTATGTATTACATTTATCAAATTGCTTTATATGTGACAATGTTTAACCTATGTGATCATATGAGTACCTGTGTTCTACCCATATTTTTCTTCTCATTTTGTGCACATAGATGATTATAGCAGTTCTGTCATTGAGGTATACTGTTAGTTATTTCTGATGTGGATTGGTTTCCCTGACAACTTGCTTCTTTTTAATGTTTGCTCCACTAACAGACAAAACAACTTGATGGGAATCTTCCATCTGAACTTGAGGAGTTCCTGAACAACAATCAAGGGGTTGAAATGGTAGTAAAGTTGGGTAGAGAGAATACTACATTGTCAAGTGATTCTGTTACAAAAGATCAGGGGCCCTATCCTTCAGCTGAAACCCAAGAAACAACAGTGGTAGGTCTTTTCGCTATAAAACATGCTTGTTTTTACTTCTTTAACTTAGTAATACATGCTTTGTTTTCAAGTGATTCTCTTTTTAGTTCATGTCTTAGTTTTCTTTTAATATTGCAGCCTCATAACACAGCTGAGTTGGAAAATGTGGAAACTTTGAAGTATACTGAGAACAAAGCAGGAAAACGCAAACGCCAGGTGAATTATTCTTGATGGAGATGTGATCACAAATTTGAGATTATAAGTTTGATGCTTTTCCTGTTTCTTTTCTGATATCAATTATTTTTGTTATGTTTAATTTTTATTTTTCTATTTTAATTCAATTCAACACAACTAAGATAAATCCTAACTATTTCAAGTCTGCTACATGGTTCTTTTTATGCTACTCGGCCTTATGTAGGACATGTCCCCATATATCTTTTCTTTTAACATAAATATTTGTTGCTGCGATTTGGCTAATGTGCAACTGTTAAAATATGGCAGAGTGATCAAGTCGGTGTACAAAGCATGGAAATGTTAAAAGTAAGAGCTTCCCTCGAAGAAAGATTGAAACAAGAGGGTATCCTTAGTTCCAGAGCTTCAAAGTCTGATAAAGCTCAGAAACGTCTGAAGCCAGTTAATGGGTACTGTTTCTGCCTAAGCTCTCTAGTGTTGGCTTCTTTCTGAAATTTTGAGTACTAATTCACTGAAGCTGGAATGGAACAGACGACTTGTGACGTATGATGATTTCGATGATGATGCTATAGACGTGGGGGCTACTAGATTCAGTAATGCTCATCCAAGTTCATTGAGTACAAGTAAACTTTCCCAAATTGTTTCTGCTAAAACAAATAAGCCCAAGGTATAAAACTTGATTGGACCTCCTCTTTGTATGTGTGAGTTTATATGGACATTAATTTCATCAATCAATTGTAGCCTGCATGTGAAAGAAAACCATCACATATATATAGTTGATCTCTTTCATACACCAGCTGGGTACTAAGGCTACTCAAAGCTTTTTTTTTTTTTTTGAAAATTTTAATTTAATATAATACTTTGAACATGAGCATCATTGTTTGGTCGCCCATGTTGGGTATCCCCATAAAAGGAGATTGATACCAACATTTCATGGATCCTTTCAACTGTTGCATGATGTTGGGTGTAGAGTGCCCTGCATGTCAAAACATATATTTTTGCTTAAGGATTTTTGTTTTGATGGGAAAAAATAATTAATCTTTTTAATACGACAGCTGGTTTTTATTTTATTTTAAATTTTTTTAAAAAAAATTTAATATAATACTTTGAACATGAGCATCAATGTTTGGTTGTCCATGTTGGGTATCCCCCAAAAAAGAAGATTGATACTGACATTTCATGGGTCCTTTTCAACTGTTGCATGAGGTTGGGGGTAGAGTGCCGTGCATGTCTAATAATACATTTTTGCTTCTTTAGGGTTTATGTTTTGATGGGAAAAAATAATTAATTTGGTGCATGTTGCAACAATTATTTTCCATTCTTAAGTTTTAAGGCTTCTCAACAGTACCTTAACTTTTAAGTTTTGCCATTGGTTACTAATTACAACATTTAAAATTTCCTTCCCCCATTTTAAAGCAGGAATGTACATTGTAATTTGGAAACCACTGCTTTGCCATAAATGTCCTACTCAAATAAGATTTGACTCTTTTTGCCTAATATCTCAAATGACTCAACCATCAGTCAAGTCATTTATGCCTTACTGGCTGTAAATGAACTGAGCTATTTATGACTATTAACAAGCCAAGCTCAAACATGATAACGTGTTTGTGAACAACCTTGTGGGGATGAGGCTTGACTTATGTATAATATTATATGTTTGTAAGTGTAAATGTATAACAATATACTTATATAGGCTTGAGATTGGATTGCGTAAGTTTGTAAATAAGTTCATATGATATCAAATTATTATTTATATTTTCTTGATAATATAAAAAATTCATTTTATAATAAAATTATATATAATTTTAACAATACAGTATTGGTGAATCTAACTTTTGTAAGTTCATAAACAAAAAACAATCTAATTAATTCAAATAATATAATTTCATCTATAATTAATTTATTAGTTTTTTATTTTTATTTTTATTTTAAATTTGTTGGTGAAGGAATAAAATATTTTAGTCATAGGAAAAAAAGTAAGTTAATCATGTAAGCTCGTGAACAAGCTTAAGTTTGTTCAACAAGAAAATGAATTAAGCTCCAGCATGTAATCTAGTTTGGTAATGATTTCAAGCTCGAATCGTGTACGAAATACAATTAATTTTACAATCCTGAATTTTCATCATGTTGCTTGGCTCGGTTCATTCATAGCCCTTCATATTGCAACCCAACAACTTTATTGTATTTTACTATCTATCTACTATAGTAGTGTCCTACATTTTTGTGTGGATGATTCAATAGTTGATTTATGTACGTGATTCTGGTTCTATCGAATTTTAGGTTGTAATATGATGGAGAATCATTTGAATGTGTTGTGTGAATAATAGATTCTTCTTTCTGATGAAATATTCCAATAGCTAGGAAAAAGAAAAAATTCTCAACTTAGGGAAACCATATTGCTAGTTGATTTCTTGAGAAGTTTAAAAGTATCTCTATTTAAATAACATTTGTATTCAATCTATATGGAAGGCGGTTTCTGGTGATGATGATTTACCTAAAAGGGATGATATTGGAGAAAGGCGGAGGAAGCATGAACTCCGAGTGTTGGCTGGAGCTGGAATCAAATCTGAGGATGATGTTGCGGAGGATGATGTTGTGGATGAAGTTGACAATTTTGAGGTCGATGGGGATGCTGACATGGGGGATGGTGATACAGGAGATTCAGAAGATGAATATTACAAACAAGCTGAACAACGACGAGCTGCAAAACTTGCTGCCAAAGCTGAGATGTATTCAAGGTGTGTTTCTGCACTGTGATTAGATGATATACTTTTTGCTACCTCCTAATAGTTATAGTCAGGTTTCTGGATTCCCTCTATGGATTTGTATTTAGTATTACATCTATGAATAAGAAGAATAACGTTTTCAAATCCCTTTGTGCTGTAGTATATAGTTAAAGTTTACTCTCACGTGCTATAGATTTTTCTGTCCATATGTTTGTGTGCATGTTTGATTATTAATATTATTATTGTTTATTTATCTTGCAATTTTTATGGTTTATGAGTGCCAGTCAAATCTTTAATTGCTGTTGCTACACACTTAGATTTTCTGTGGTTCTGGTAGTCTTGTATTCTGAAAACATTTCTGCTTTTGCAGGACCTCAGCGGTAGTCCCATCTTCTCTTGAACCCATTGATGGAAAACGCTATATCACTTATGAGGTGAGCACACCCCCATTTTCACCGGCTTGTTAGATCTTGACCATAATCTTTGTCTCCAAACTCTCATTATATATTTTCTGTCAAACTTGCTGCAGATGGAGAAGAACAGAGGGCTGACTCGGAACCGCAAGAATCAAACCAAAAATCCTAGGAAGAAGTACAAGGTATTATGACAGACTGCTTGAATGTAACAAATCACTTTATTCTTGTATTTAGTAAGTAATCTCTCTCTTTTGTAAAATACGCAGGAACAACACAAGAAAAAAGTGAATCGTCGGAAAGGGCAGGTGCAGGAGATCAAGAAACCAATTGGTCCTTATGGTGGAGAAGCCTCTGGAATTAATGTTGCAACCAGCCGGAGTGTTAGATTCAAGAACTAAATGCTGTTTTTTGTTTCAATTTTTCTACTTTGTCAGTTGCATAGCGCTAGTCATGTATCATGTTTGTGTCTGTCTCCAATCCAAATTTTGATATCTCATATATATACATATATTTAAAATATAATATTTCAAGAGGAAATGGGCAAGGCTACAGATAATTAACTTATCTACTGGTTTTTTTTTTAATTATTATTTTTAACCATAAAAATGGGATCTCGCACAATGGCACTTTCTCTTTTCACAAGATTTGGTGCAGGGTGAGGTTAGGATGAAAGGGGGTTAGAGGTATATTTAGGCTAGGTTTGTGATTTTCGAGGTAGGCCTGTAGTAGATATCGATATTTAGCCTAGGTTTGTGTTTTATTATAGGAAAACAGAGAATTGGTTGCTCATTTTTTTAATAAAAGAAAATTTAATGATTAGTTAATTAATTTACAGCTCATGAATTGTTTGTAGCTATGATTTTCTCAAATAAAGCTAACAATCCTGCACAAGAATTTTTCCCGAGAGCAAGGCTACTTGATTTCAATTTGCAAAGCCACTATAACATTTCCTGTGTTCCTTCTACGGTATTACCAGGAGGTGCTGAATTTGCGTTTCTGAAGCATGCAGTTCGATTGATTCAATGTAATCTCGATCTATCAAAAACTTAATTGTTCAATCAATCGACTTGCTATCAAACAACTAAAGCTTGAACTTGTTATGCAGGAACCTTAGTAGCAGTCTTTTTGTTTTTTGACTGATTAGTAGCAGTCTTGAATTTAAAGATAAACTTTCTAAGACAAGTTACAAGATACTTTTGCTCACGATCTACCAACCTAAACTCTGGACTCAACATATGTCAAAACTAAATTATAATATTCAAGAGGAAATGCCCAAGGCTTCAGATAGTCATGTAATTACTATTATTTTAGTGTTGTCAATGACTGAAATGCATTGGTGGTTATCTAAAGTATTAAATTATCATGATTAGTTCATTTAATTTTATTCGAGTTAAGTTCGACCTAATCACGAAATGAGTTTACTTATTCAAGTTTGATTTCTCATTTTTTTGTCGAAGAAGCTTCGGGTTGTTCTTTTTCCAAGAAAGGAAAATTTCATGATGTTTCGTATAATTCACTGCCCATGAAATGTTCCTAGCAATGATTTTCCCAATTAAAAGCTTACAATCCTACACCAGAAGTTTTGCAGAGCCGCGTATAATACTTCCTGTGTTATTTCACTATAGGAGTCCTTAGTCCCTACTTCTTAGGCCAAAGCGATACCATTGAAAGTAGAAACCTTTTGAAAAGAAAAAAAAAAAAAAGTGGAATCAAGAATTTCAATTTCGCTGCTCTAAACTTCACAAATCACAACTATTGAACCCAACTTCACATCAAACATAGTAGAAGAGACCAGAAGAAAAGAAAATTCAAACAACAAAGCTTTGAGTAATTGAGCTAAAGTCAATATAATAGCAAACTAAAATACCATTACACAGATTCTTCATCATCATCGGAATTTTTTTAATTTTTTTACGAGGGGGATTACAAACCAGAGAGCTGTGGCATAGAGGACAATGGCTAGTGCTGACAGCATAAAAGCCACGCCAATAACCCCGCAAAATCTTTCGACCCTTGGCTTGTGTTGGATCAAAAGCGAACCCAAGGAGCCCAGAAATGCGCAGAGGGCAGAGATTAGAAACACATGATAGAGCGTTGGTCGGTCTCTGAACAAGGCTGGAACTGGTCTACCGTCGACGTTTTCCTGTGGAAGAACCATAAATGTTGCAACTGCAGTAGAGGAGACGCAAACTATTGAAAGCGCAATATCCTTTGAACGGAGAAGAAGGCTTTCTTGAAGCGATGGTTCCCAATAAACTGACTTCATCCCTTTCTTCTTGCGAGCTTGATGAATTGTGCACCCTTTTTTGACGATATATGTAAAAAAAAAACAAAAAAAACAAGATAATGATTTCAGAAAACTCTAACAAAGTAAGTAAGCTGGAGTCTGTGAAGAAGCTTATCTGTTAAGCTGATATCTGTGAAGCTGGAGAATTCTTCTGTGAAGAAGCTTAGCCAAACTGTGAGCAGGAGATGGATCAACCTAGGCGTTGGTGCTATCAACCTTCGTATCAACTTCCCACTATTGATCAGGTCTCAACTCTCTCCCATTTCCCATGATATTTGGGACGGGAAAATGCCTTTACACATTTAAGGGAGTTCACTCCTTATAAACACATTTTTCATTTGCTTTCATAGGCGATGTGGGATTCCATAGATTGCAAGACCCCTTTTAGGTCTCTACAATCGACCCCTACTATCACATGCGTCCTCACGTGTTGGACTCACACTTCCAGCTAGGGCATCGCTCTAATACCATCACGAATAACCTTGCCTTAACTGTATAGATATTGTCCGCTTTGAGGCCCATACTCTCATGATTTTGTTCTCCCCCAAAGTCGACAATATCTACATAATTGGAGTGGGTAGTTACAACTTACAATAATAAATCTAATTTACTAGTTGTAAAATGCTTAGTCACTAGAATGTATCAACAAAATTATTTGATAATTTTTGCTAATGATTCTAAACAAAATCCCTTTTTTTTTTTCTTTTTTTTTTTTTTCTTGTACAACAATAATTTGCATTCTAAAATGCTATTAGAACTTAGAAGGATTTGCAATCATTGTGGAAAATATACAGAAATATAACAAATCATCATCACACGGCACAGAAAACAGAAAAGTAAATATGATAAGTAGCAAAGACAACACAAAAATGCAATATATTTTTTATTTTTGTTATTGGAAGTCCAATCTTTTCTGTTCATACTTCATTGCTTCAGCCTTGGGAGACTGAAGTCAAAAACTGTCGCCTGAAGACCAAAGTCTACTATCGTTACCGGCGCAGTTATCCACCTAACCGCATCATAGACATTATCACATTCACACAAGATTCTACAATTGTGATCATAATCACCTGTGACCAACAAAGAGGGATTCGTGATCTACCGAAGGTGGCACAAGGACTAGCCAACAAGAAAACACACATGGGGGAAAAGGAGGTCTAGGAAGAGAGAGATGCATAAGTGGAGGTCAAGATGGAAAGGCTATCCTAGATATTGATAGGGACTATGATCCAGCCCTACACATCCAAAAAACGGGGAGGCCTAAAGTTGGGTTCCATGTCAGACAAGCCAATGGTGGTGTTGAAGGGCGAGTTGAAAGTTGGGGTGGAGGGAAGAGGGAAAAAGGAGGTGTAGGGACAGACAGAAGCATTGATGGAGGTAGAGATGGAGTGGCAATCCCAGCAAACATCGATAGGGATTGTAATCCAGCTCTACATAGCAAAAGAACAGATGTCTCACGAGCCAATGGCAGTGCCAAAAGGCGAAGTGAAAGTTTAGATGGACTGAAGGGCGAAAGTGGAAACGAAAGCATTGTTGGAGGTTGAGATCAAGAGAAAGGCGGCACTACATCAAAAAATGTCTATTACATCAAGTGTTACTACAGCAAAATATGTATATAGTAGTTTTAGACAAAATATCGCATCTACAAGTTAAAATGGTTGTAATGGTAACTTAAAAGTGTTAAATTATTGCATCAACAATAATAAGTTGCAATAACTTATAATTTTTAGCTGCAATAGAAGCTTTAATATATAAGGAAAAATTGTTGTAATAACTTAAAATGAAAGAATCGTTGTAATAAATTGATACCAATTGTTTTTGTTATCTATTGCAACGGAAATTTCGAATTAATAGTTATTGCGTCGAAGTTACCATTGTAATAATTTGATATTAATTCCTTTACAATCTATTGCAATGATAAACACGTAACTACAATGAATATATCGTTGCAATAACTTGGTATCAATTATTTCATAGTCAATCGCAGTGACAAAATGAATTAATTATCTATTACAATGAAGATATCATTGTAGTAATTTAATCTGACTTATTTTGTTAAATTATTTGCAATCTATTACAATAAGTTTCGTGAAGCAATTGCCTATACTTACAAGATATTCGAAATAGTAAATTGTTTATTGCAACAATATATATATCAATGCATCAAAGTTATTATTAAAATATTTTGGAGTTTATTGCAACAAAAATTTTTGTTGTATAAATCTATTACCTCAAATTTTATTGCAACATCTTGTATCAACTATTGCAATGACTCTAATGTTATTGCAATGGTTTTTTTCGTTGCAATAAACATTTTTTCTTGTAGTGTGGGATAGGTGGAAGTGAATGTCAAGATGTAGAAGGAGAAGGGAGCAGATCAGGTGCAAGTCAAGATCGAGTCGGAGAAAGTGAGGGAAGCTTATCAAGTGGAAGTCCAAGTCAAGATGGAGGAGATGGGATTGCATCAGGAGTAAGTCAAGGTCAAGATGGAAACGGAGGGGGAAGCGGATCAAGTGATGATGAAGACGAACGCGAACATGAACGTAGAGTCAGGGGTGACATAGAACATGGAAGACAAGAAAGTAACCAGGAGGAGATCGACTTCTCTAGAATATCAGAGACATTCATGGCCATAATTGGCGCGACAACAATTGCTACTGTTGACTTCCATAACAGTGGATCTATTTCTTCCAGGATTCTGGGCCTCCTCATTGCTATAAATGTATTTGGTTTCCTCTGTTGCATGACTTCTATGTTGCATAGGCATAGAAAACCAAGGCCTGCGCTCATCTTCGGAACTATAGGGGCTGGTGGTGGTGGCTTGGGGTTGTTACTACTGGTATCTGTACCTTTTTCTAGCTATTATAGTTCGATAATACTCGCCCTGGGATCGCTTGCTATATTGGTCATCTCTGCCTTAGCCTTTATGCCTTGATCAAAAGTCAGATCAACGTTATAGGGCATCAACGGTTAATTCTCTTTACTAGATCAATACTGTTTTTTGTTTTCACTCTAAATTGATCTTGTGGGGATTGGAAATCACATCGACATTTCGTTTTATTATATTTTTTTATGAACATTACAAATTTTCGTTAGTCATATTGTTATGTTGCACTTGTTTTTCTTTTTTCTTTTTTTTCTTCTTCTTTTTTTTTTTTTTTTTTTTTTTTTTTTTTAAGTTAGAAATTTATTGATAACTTATTTGAAAGTCATAGTTACATCAGCCGCTAAAAATTTAGGGTTACCTTTTGCCTGAATTACCAACAGATAGTAGACTACCACTACTAGCAACATATAGAAATTGGCATTCCAAAAAATTGGACCTATAGTGGCTTTTTTTTAGTGGTGTTTGTAAAAAATGTCACTATAGGTTCCCTATAGTGGCGTTTTCGATAAACGCTGCTATAGGAAAATCTATAGTTGCGTTTGGAGAGTTCTATAGTGGCGTTTTAAAAAAATGGTTTATAGCAGCGTTTCCAACGGTCTATAGTGGCGTTTGTCAAACGCCACTATAGGTCATTGTAAGACCAGGACCTATAGTGGTGTTTATAGGCACTTTTTTATTTTTTATTTTTATAATTGGGCAGGGCCTATAGTGGTGACAAGCGCCACTATTGGTCTTTTTTCCTCGAGCTCTTATTAAAAAAACCAAACCAAAAAAAAAAAAAAAAACTGAAATAAAAAGTGCCTATAGTGGCGTTTGACAAACGCCACTATAGGCTATTGGAAACGCTGCTATAGACCATTTTTTTAAAACGCCACTATAGAACTCTCCAAACGCAACTATAGATTTTCCTATAGCAACGTTTATCGAAAACGCCACTATAGGGTACCTATAGTGGCGTTTTTTACAAATGCCACTAAAAAAAAGCCACCATAGGTCCAGTTTTTTGGAGTGCCAATTTCTGTATGTTGCTAGTAGTGGTAGTCTACTATTTGTTGGTAATTCAGTCAAAAGGTAACCCTGATAGTAGACTACCACTACTAGCAACATATAGAAATTGGCATTACAAAAAACTGGACCTATAGTGGCTTTTTTGTAGTGGCGTTTGTAAAAACCACTATAGGTTCCCTATAGTGGCGTTTTCGATAAACTGCTATAGGAAAATCTATAATTGCGTTTGGAGAGTTCTATAGTGGCGTTTTAAAAAAATGGTTTATAGTAGCGTTTCCAACAGCTTATAATGGTGTTTGACAAACGCCACTATATGTCATTGTAAGACCAGGACCTATAGTGGTGTTTATAGGCACTTTTTTTTTTTTTTGGTTGGGTAGGGCCTATAGTGGTGTTTGACAAATGCCACCATAGGCCCTTGTAAGAGTAGGGCCTATAGTGGCGTTTGACAAATGCCACTACTGGCACTTTTTTTTTTTTTTTAATAAGAGTTAGAGGAGAAAAAAGACCTATAGTGGTGTTTGTCAAACGCCACTATAGGCCCTTATAAGAGTAAGATCTATACTGGTGTTTGACAAACGCCACTACAGGTCACTTTTTTTTTTTTTTAGGGCCTATAGTAGCGTTTGACAAATGCCACTATAGGCCCTTGTAAGAGTAGGACCTATAGTGGCGTTTGACAAGCGCCACTATAGGTCTTTTTTCCTCTAGTTCTTATTAAAAAAACCAAAAAAAAAAAAAAAAAAACTGAAATAAAAAGTGCCTATAGTGGCGTTTGTCAAACGCCACTATAGGCTGTTGGAAACGCTGCTATAGACCATTTTTTTAAAACGCCACTATAGAACTCTCCAAACGCAACTATAGATTTTCCTATAGCAATGTTTATCGAAAACACCACTATAGGTACCCTATAGTGGCGTTTTTTACAAACGCCACTAAAAAAAAAGCCACTATAGGTCCATTTTTTGTAGTGCCAATTTCTCTATGTTGCTAGTAGTGGTAGTCTACTATTTGTTGGTAATTCAGGCAAAAGGTAACCCTAAATTCTTAGTTGCTTTAGCGGCTGATGTAACTATGACTTTCAAATAAGTTATCAATAAATTTCTAACTTAAAAAAAAGAAAAAAAAAGAAGGAAAAACAAGTACAACATAACCATATGACTAATGAAAATTTGTAATGTTCATAAAAAAATAAAAATAAAAAAAGAAATGTCGGTGTGATTTCCAATCCCCACAGGATCAATTTACAGTGAAAACAAAAAACCGTATTGATCTAGTAAAGAGAATTAACCGTTGATGCCCCTATAATGTTGATCTGACTTTTGATCAAGGCATAATGGGCAAGGCAGAGATGACCAATATAGCAAGTGATCCCAGAGCGAGTGTTATCCAACTATAATAGCTGGAAAAAGGTATAGATACCAGTAGTAACAACCCCAAGCCACCACCAGCAACCCCTATAGTTCCGAAGATGAGTGCAGCCCTTGGTTTCCTATGCCTGTGCGACATAAAAGTCATGCAACAGAGGAAACCAAATACAGTTATAGCAATGAGGAGACCCAGAATCCTGGAAGAAATAGATCCACTGGTATGGAAGTCAACAGCAGCAATTGTTGTCGCGCCAATTATGGCCATGAATGTCTCTGATATTCTAGAGAAGTCGATCTCCTCCTGGTTACTTGTCTTCCATGTTCTATGTCACCCCTGACTCTACATTCATGTTTGCGTTTGTCTTCATCATCACTTAATCCACTTCCCCCTCCGTTTCCATCTTGACCTTGACTTACTTCTGATGCAGTCCCATCTCCTCCATCTCGACTTGGACTTCCACCTGATAAGCTTCCCTCACTTTCTTCGACTTGATCTTGACTTGCACTTGATCTGCTCCCCTCTCCTTCTGCATCTTGGCATTCACTTCCACCTATCTCGCACTACAAGAAAATTTTTTTATTGCAACAAAAAAAACCATTGCAATAACATTAGAGTCATTGCAATAGTTGATACAAGACGTTGCAATAAAATTTGAGGTAATAGGTTTATGCAACAAAAAATTTTGTTGCAATAAACTCCAAAATATTTTAATAATAACTTTGATGCATTGATATATATATATATATATATTGTTGCAATAAACAATTTACTATTTCGAATATCTTGTAAGTATAGGCAATTGCTTCACGAAACTTATTATAATAGGTTGCAAATAATTTAACAAAATAAGTTGGATTAAATTACTGCAATGATATTTTCATTGTAATAGATAATTAATTCATTTTGTCACTGCGATTGACTATGAAATAATTGATACCAAGTTATTACAATGATATATTCATTGTAGTTACGTGTTTGTCATTGCAATAGATTGTAAAAGAATTAATATCAAATTATTACAATGGTAACTTTGATGCAATAGCTATTAATTCGAAATTTCTATTGCAATAGATAACAAAAACAATTGGTATCAATTTATTACAACGATTCTTTCATTTTAAGTTATTGCAACAATATTTCCTTATATATTAAAGCTTCTATTGCAGCTGAAAATTATTAGTTATTGCAACTTATTATTGTTGATGCAATAATTTAACACTTTTAAGTTACTATTGCAACCATTTTAACTTGTAGATGCGATATTTTGTCTAAAACTACTATATATTTTGCTGTGGTAACACTTGATGTAATAGACATTTTTTGATGTAGTGCCGCCTCTCTCTTGATCTTGACCTCCAACAGTGCTTTCGTTTCCACTTTCGCCTAGTCCATCTAAACTTTCACTTCGCCTTTTGGCACGGCCATTGTCTCGTGAGACATCTGTTCTTTTGCTATGTAGAGCTGGATTACAGTCCCTATTGATGTTTGCTGGGATTACCATTCCATCTCTACCTCCATCAATGGTTCCGTTTGTCCTTGCACCTCCTTTTGCCCCCTTCCCTCCACCCCAACTTTCAACTCACCCTTCAACACCACCATTGGCTTGTCTGACATGGAACCCAACTTTAGGCCTCCCCGTTTTTTGGATGTGTAGAGCTGGATCATAGTCCCTATCAATATCTAGGATAGTCTTTCCATCTTGACCTCCATTTATGCATCTCCCTCTTCCTAGACCTCCTTTTGGCCCCTTGTGTGTTTTCTTGTTGGCTAGTCCTTGTGCCACCTTCGGTAGATCACGAATCCCTCTTTGTTGGTCACAGACGATTATGATCACAACTGTAGAATCCTATGTGAATGTGATAATGTCTATGATACGGTTAGGTGGATAACCGCGCCGGTAACGATAGTAGACTTTGGTCTTTAGGTGACGGTTTTTGACTTCAGTCTACCAGGGCTGAAGCAATGAAGCATGAACAGAAAAGATTGGACTTCCAATAACAAAAATTAAAAAATAATTGCATTTTTGTGTTGTCTTTGCTACTTATCATATTTACTTTTCTGTTTTCTGTGCCGTGTGATGATGATTTGTTATATTTCTGTATATTTTCCACAATGATTGCAAATCCTTCTAAGTTCTAATAGCATTTTAGAATGCAAATTATTGTTGTACAAGAAAAAAAAAAGGATTTTGTTTAGAATCATTAGCAAAAATTATCAAATAGTTTTGTTGATACATTCCAGTGACTAAGCATTTTACAACTAGTAAATTAGATTTATTATTGTAACTACCCACTCCAATTATGTAGATATTGTCGACTTTGGGGGAGAACAAAACCATGAGGCTATGGGCCTTAAAGCGGACAATATCTATGCCCTAGTTGGAAGTGTGAGTTCGATACGTGAGGATGCATGTGATAGTAGGGGTCGATTGTAGAGACCCAAAAGGGGTCTTTCAATCTATGGAATCCCACATCGCTTGTGAAAGCATATGAAAATATGTTTATAAGGAGTGAACTCCCTTAAATGTGTAAAGACATTTTCCCGCCCCAAATATCATGGGAAATGGGAGAGAGTTGAGACCTGATCAATAGTGGGAAGTTGATACAAAGGTTGATAGCACCAACGCCTAGGTTGATCCATTTCCTGCTCACAGTTTGGCTAAGCTACGTTCATAATATTTTTACAATATTTTCACAAAAAATTATAAGTGGTTAGTTGTTATTGGTTCAAATTTAAACTTTACACTAAGATTACTTTTTTGCTCTAACAATAACAATTTGTAACAACCTGCCACTTAAGATTTGTTGTAAAAATGTTGTGAAAATATTGTGAATATATCATTTCTCTATTTAATTTTTTTTTTTATATATATACATGTAAAAAAAGCGTTAAAAAAATTACAAAATTCAAAATTCAAAATCCACCTAACCCCACCTACCCCCACTCACCTTATCAATCAAATTTCTCCACGTCTAGCCAACTTCTTTAGACTTTTTTTTTTTTTTCCTTTCTTTCTTTTCTCCCTTATCTCCCTTATCTCCACTTCTTCAAACTTCTTTTTCTCCCTTACTCCCACTCACCTTATCAATCCATTTTCTCCACGTCTAGCTAGCTTCTCCACTCTTCTTTTCTCTCTCTTTTTTTTTTTTTTTTCCATCTTTCACTCTTCTTTCACTACACACCTGGATTTATTCTTTTCTCTTCCTCTCCATTTTGATTTTATTTCCCCTATTTTATTTGTGGTGGTGTTAATGTTAGTGGGTTTTGGATTTGAAGATGGTGTTGCAACTTGTTAATTTTGTTTAAATTTGTAAATGATGCTACTGTTATGGGATTTGTGATTGAAGAAAGAGTGCTATTGTGTTTGATGCCATTGGTTGTATAGTTGCAAGTAAGTATTTTTTTTATAAAAAAATTAATGATTGTTTTGGTCTTTTCCTTGATTAATTTTTGTGACTTTGGCTTTTTATTATTGATAGGTATAGAGATCTCAAGTTTGATAATATCTTTGTTAATAGAACCAAAAAAGTAGTGAAAAATTCAAAATCTATTTGATGATTTCTTATTGCAGGTTGTTCTATGGCGGTTGAATGTGTTGGGGTGGAATTGCTATTTTTTTTTTTTGATGTGAGCATATTGTGTTTGATTTTGAATTTTTTTTGGTGGGTTTGTGTTTCATTTTGAATTTGCTGGGCTATAGTGTTTGTATTTTGTATTATTTATGTTTTTTGTTTTGTTTTGTATCTTTTAATTTAATTACAATTTTAATTCAATTAAAAAAAACATTAATTTTTGGTAATCAAAATTTTCTTTTGTTGGTGGTTTTCGGCTATAGTGGCGTTTGTAGAACGCCACTATTGTACCATCACTATAGACCTATAGTGGCGTTCTAAAATGCTACTATAGCATTTTTTAAAAATAAAAAAATAGGGTAGACCTATGGTACAATAGTGGTGTTTGTAAACGCGACTATAGCAAACGCTGCTATAGCCTAAATGGGCCTATAGTGGCGTTTTTAGTACTTATAGTGGCGTTTTACGAACGCCACTATAGGCCTAGTTTTTTGTAATGTGGCAAATGTGGCTTTCTAGCAACAGCATTTGAATTCCTCTATTAGATGGCCAAACGGAGCATTTGAAGAACATCATTGTTATGAGACACTAATGGCTTCACACTAAAAAAAATAATCCTTATCTCTTGTGAGAATATAATTGCCTCAATTATTGCTGAGAGAAAAAAAAGTTCAAGAGGCCTTGAACTCATGGGATTTTAGAACACCTGCATGCTATGACAGCACCCTCAGCATCCAAGCACTATTAACAGTAGAACCAACTGGTGTAAACTGTGGTCTCATCTTTCGGTTCAAAACTACTCGAAATTCCTTTAACAAATTCAGACTGGATACCACCACATTTGAAGAAGATTATCAAAAGGGTAAGCCTGAGGATGAACTAGGATTGAAGCAAGGCTGATGCAAGCATTTATTGTGGAGAAGCAAACCTTCAGGTAGAGAGGCAGGGCTTGTGACTCAAACTTACAATTACTCTATAAATACGGTGGAGTCTTCTATATATAGTCTGGCCAGGTAGTTAGCTTGTGACTCAAACTCGTGACTCGTTCCAGTTGCGAGGCTGAGTTGCTAGAATGCCCTGTTTGGATGAAACCTGACTTTTCACATTCCTCACATACACTACTATAAATACCTTTATACCCAGGAAATGTAGAGAGTTTCGAGAGCGAATTTTGAGAGAGAAACCCTAGAGAAAAACAAGATTGACTCATCCACAATCTTCATCATTTGATTCTCCAAATTCCTTTACTCTCACCCTCTCCATTGACATATCCTTGAGAGGTACATTTTGCCAAATCCTTATCACACCATACCCATATCTGTGAGGAGGTATTTTGGTGTTTGGGAAGCAGTTCAGAGATGACCAATTTACTTGGTTGATGCAATGGGCTTATTGCGGGATCCGGGAAGCTAAAGAAGACAAGGTTCGGCATAATCCTGTTAGAGTAAGAAGCTTGGAGGGTTTAGGTGCATTGGGTAGATTAGGTTTGGAGGGTCTTCTGCTATTCATGTATCCCAACTGTATTCTTTAGTGGATCATTTGACCGCTTGGAGGGCGGCGGAGAGGTTTTTCTCCGAGTTCTTCGGTTTCCTCTTCGATAACATGTGCCGGTGTTACCTTTGTGTTTGCATCTCTCTTCCCTTACTCTTTACCTTTTAATTGATGCTATGTTTGTGATTAATTATGGTTTAGAGAGTTTTACCTATTTGGTTATTGCTTATATACATTGTTCCGCACATATATTATTTGTGTATAAGCTTGTGTTGGTATTATTAAAATTGGGGGTCTAAACATTCATTAGTGTTCTAAACAGTAATTGAACTTTCAAGCCTCAATACTTTATCAACATTGAAATTTAATATAGTGAGGATAGAGGCTCATTACATGTAGTGATAAGACTATCCTCTTTAAAAACTTTAGTTAATTTCGTGAGGTTGATGCACGCTTGTTTCGCTTGAGTTTAGATAATTTTTGCTGAAATATTAAATTGGTGAGACTGATGTGAATGCTTTTAGACCATTAAAGTTATTAGGAGCTCAATACTAACATTTCATGGTTCCTTTCAACTGTTGCACGAGGTTAGGTGTAGAGTGCAGTGAAAGTCTAATCATACATTTTTGCTTCAGGATTTATGTTATGATGGGAAAAAATAATTAATTATTGGTGCATGTTGCAACAATTATTTGCCATTCTTAAGTTTTAATATTTCTTTGTAGAACCCAAACTTTTAAGCTTTGCCATTGTTTATAAATTACAACATTAAAAATTTCTTTTCGCATTTTTGAGCAGGAATGTACATTGTAATTTGGAAAACATGTCTTTGCCTCGAATGTTCTACTCAAATAAAATATGACTCTTTTTGCCTAATATCTCAAATGATGCAAACAGCAGTCATTTCTTCCTTACTGCAGGATGTAAATCAACAAGGCTATGTATGTGTATGATGGAAAGCCACGCAGGAGTCTTAGAAAGCCTCAACCTAATCCTAAATACTTGGCTATTCTTGGAGATAAGAATAATAAGAGTCCTGCTGCTGTGCAGGAGGAGCTGTTACTGAAATCTTAGGAGTTTGAATTCAAATTGCTTTTGTAGGGTCTGGTTTTTCTGGTCCGGCCCAGGATGCGTGGGACCTTAGACCAGTGAGATCGGTACAATGAATTTGTAGAAAGTGGGCCAAAGAGCTAGGCTTTAGTGTATGGACATCGATTGTCACGGCGTTCTTTACGTTATGTTGAGACGGGCTGGGTTCATCTGAGAGGACTGATCCTCGACCCGGCCTGAGGAGCCCTTTTTTGGGGCCTCTGGTGTGTTGGGGGGCCGGTTTTTCTGGTCCGGCCCAGGATGCGTGGGACCTTGGACCAGCGAGCCCGGTACAATGAATTTGTAGAGAGTGGGCCAAAGAGCTAGGCTTTAGTGTATGGACAGCGGTCGTCACGGCGTTTTTTACGTTACGTTGAGACGGGCTGGGTTCATCTGAGAGGACTGATCCTCGACCCGGCCTGAGAAGCCCTTTTTTGGGGCCTCTGGTGTGTTGGGGGGTCTCCGCGCCCCGCCTTCTCTGTCCCTCTTTGCTCCCTATTTATAGTAGTTTTCTTCCTCCTGAATGGGGTCCCTAGGGTAGGTACCTGTCCCATCAGCCCTTCCTTTCAGTTGTTGGGAGTGGTTGTAAGGACAGAGAAGTATGGCCATGTCAGGCACATGGCATTGAATGCAATAATGACAGCCTTTCCTTTAGACACTTTCGTTGTCCTTTTCTGCTTTAGTACTTTTCCTGCTCCGTGGGATGATAAGGAGTGTCACTACCAGTGGCAGGTTGCCTCCTTCATCCTCGGCTACACCGTGCCGAGGAGGGTTCATCCCATGGCCGAGGAGGGGCTGTTCCTCCCCGCGACCGAGGAGGGATTTTTCCCTTGGGTTGGGCCTTTGGCCCAATGTAGACATCGACATGGGCCTACTGGTCTTTTACCCCCCTCAGCTTCTTATCGTTGTCTTTAATTTATCTTATCCTTAGTTTGAATGTTGAAGTAGTTGACTATTTAAATAAACGATGTACGCAGTAGGCTGATCATTGATGAATTTAGAATTGTCTTGTGGTTTGTCTTCCACCCAAAGGAAGTCATTTATCAATTCCATCTTTGTTTCCATCAGAGTACTATTATACAAACCAAGCTCAAACATGATATTGTGTTCTATTTTACTATTTATCTGCTATAGTAGTGCTCTAGATTCTGTGGATGATTTGATAGTTGATTTATGTACCATGGCCTAGGGATTCTAGATCTATTGAGTTTTAGGTTGTAATCTGAAGGAGAAACTCTGGAATGTGCTGTGCGAATAGGAGATTCTTCCACTTTTTGATAAAATATTTTAGTAGTTAAGAAAAAGAAAAAGAAAATACTCAACTTAGGGAAACCATATGGCTGGTTGATTTTTTATTTTATTTTATTATTTATTTATTTATTTTAAGTTTTATTTCTGCACACTTATTGGACTCTGCATCATCAAGCTACTTGTTCTCTCTCCTTCTCTGTTCTATTTCCCATGCACTTGGATTTGTTTGTTTTAATAAAAAAAGAGTTTACTTGTTCTTCTTGTGCGAAGTATTCCATTCCAACACCCCTCATTTTTTCAAATACCTAAAGATCATGGATGAAGATAAAGGCAGGCAGCATATATATCAAGGCATATTTAGGGCATGAGCATTTGCTTTTCCTTAATGTCTGGTGCTTATTCTGAACAGAACAACTGTAACAGTACTTACATTTAAAAGAATGTTTGTTATCACGTTCTGCTTCTATTTAGCTCTGTATGATATATATATATATATGGATGGACTTTTTCTTTAATGTCTGGTGCTGATTCTGTACAGTTAACAACTAGAGGCAGAACTTACATTTAACAACCAACAGAATGTGTTATCTTATTAATGTGTAATCTAAAGATGATCGGTATTTGTGGTTGTTGATTAAGAGCCCCTCCATCCACACACAATTTCTGTTTGACTATTTCTATTGAGCTCCTCATCGTGCCCTCAGCTCAATGTTGTTTGCAATGTTTGAGCTACTGCTCTGTTACTCGTCTTGGCTTCAATGTATCATTTGAGAACCATCTGGGTCTTATGAATCTTCCTACTTTTGGTCTTTATAAGTCTTTTCTTGGTTTTAATGTTTAAAAGACACATCTTGATTTTTAACGTTGTTCTTTATGATTCTTCGATTTGTTGTTGTATTTGGTTTCCAATTTGTTCGATAAAGTTGCTGATTGAAGGGAAATGATGGAAGCAGGTGGCCTTCTCTACCTGATTGAGGAGAAGGGTAGTTTTTTATGAGCGGAGACAAAGGGTTACTACCACATTTCTTCAACACTGAAGACTGAAGGCCTTCCTCCTCCTCTCATTGCTTCCTCCAGCTGTGTTATAAGCAGTACCATTGCAATCCACATGATCAGCTTATCAATGAAAGCCGTTTGGATATAAAAAGCTGAAATGGGTTGTGGTGGAGAAGATCGAAATGGGATTTAGATTATGTTTATTCTTAATTTTTAATTTTTTACAAAACCCAACTTTAGATCTTATTTTCTCTTGTTTTTTAGGTGTTTTTTTTGTGAGAGAGACATAAAAATAGAGTAAAAATACATATTTACTATCATTTTTAACAAAGGTGGGTTACTAGAGACAAATTAAGCAAATCTAGTAAGTAAAGTGAAAAATTTCAAACTACTAGCAGACAATGTATATTCAAGCCAAAGCACATATAAATTTATTGTAATTACCCCTATCAGGTAAGGATGATTCAATGGCAGGTGCCTTGGAAATCGATTGATTTAGCCATGAATTATTCCTTTTAGAGGGGCTTATATTGAGTTTAGTTCTATGTTGATATCTTTGGTATTTGCCTTGGGTTGATCATGGGTTTATCTTTAATATGATATGCTTAATTTATGTCCTAGATTATTTGTGTTTTGGGGGTTTTCCAAAGATTTAAAATGTTTGAATGTAAAAATGCTTGTAGATTTGACTATTACGTTGTCCCAACCATCCAATACAAAGTTCTGGGTTTATATAATTTTCATTCTTACTCTTCTCTACTTGTGCATCTGACCAGAGTCCTCATTACCAATTTTTATTCTCTCTCACACACGCTTATTTTACAAAGGTCATAAAATGTATAAATGCATTGATTAGTTTCTCAGCATTCAGCATTGCAAGTGCTCTCATATTGTAAGAAGGTTAAAGGGAGGAAATCATGATGGATGGAGTAGTGAAAGCTTTGAATTCCGTTTCAAAAACTGTTCTGAATTACTGGAAGAATAATTCAGTATCGGTATCTATTTGTTACCATTTTAGGATTACTATCTTATTAACCAACATAAATCCATAAAAAATATAACATTAAGAAAATAATACAAAGGATTATAAATATATCATACATAATTAAACAAATCAAAGGCTCATGAAAATCACTTACATAATTAAATAAAGGCGAAAATACATTTTTGGTTCCCACATTTTGGGCTAATTCTTGTTTTGGTCCTTAAATTGTTTTGCTCATAGGTGAATTCTTGAAATAAGAAAATCAATTCTATTTTCCATCAACCCAGTAACAGAAAATGCATACGTGACAAATAAAGTGCATTGTTGGCATATTAAATGCTGACATGGCTAATAAAATAATAATAATAAATTATATTTAACATTTTTAAATACCACGTCAGCATTTAAATTGATAAAAAAAGCTAGCTCAGAAAATTTAAACTAAAAAATAAAATAAATTAAAATATAATCGTTAAATCTAATTTTACTCTTTTAAAAAAAAAATTATGAGGAAAAAACAAAAAAATTAAATTAAATTTTTTAAAAAACCTTAAATATTATGCTAATCTACATAATCCAACAAAGCTCATCATTGATCAGTGACAAAGTCTTTATTACATTGTCTCTTAGTCTCAACCACGCTTAGGCTTCTCTCTATCTCCTCCAAATCCATATCCAATTCTCTCAGAAAATCTCTAGATCACCCTATTCATTTACTCACTTAGAAAACTCATCTCTGTAATCCCACAAGCTCTCCTATCTCTACAAACCCATCTAGGTCTCCTCTAAACCAATTCAATTCTATGAGTCCAACAAAAACTCCAGATGGGTATTCGTTTTCTCACTATTTTGATCAAAATTTCAATTCTTTCAGCTCCAAGATTGGTTTTTGTAAGGTTTCTTCATCTGGGTATTGGCTAAGTGTGTGTTTGGCAAAAAATATTTTTGCCAACTTATTTTACTATTAAGCTTATTTTTCTACTATTTATGTGCCCCATTGCACTTTTTGGTACTATTCATGGGTCTCACTGTACTATTTTAGCTAATTTTTATCTTTATTTACAGTACTTCTAGCAAAAAGTTTTCAGTTTCAGCAAAATAAGCGAATCCCAAACAGACCTTAAATTGTGCAAATTTAAGGACTTGTGAAAGAAATGGAAGTGGGGTTTTAAGGGTTTAGGGTTTTGTGAGTGGATTAAGGAGTTTCAGTAGTGAATTGGACAGGGATCCATGGAGTAGGGGTGTGCATGGGTCGAGTTGGGTCAGGTTGAGAGGCTTTTTTGACCCAACCCACCATGGTGGGTCAAAAAAAATTCAACCCAACCCAACCCATCACATAAGTCCAACCCAACCCACATGGGTTGGGTTGAACCCATGGGTTTGACAAATTTTTATTTTTATTATTATTAAATTGAGTAGAAAAAAATATAAATATAAATATATTAAAAAAACCTAAAGATTAGTATTAATGTAACTCCTTAAAGGCAAACAACACTAATGACTAAACAAAAATAGTAATTTATTAGGGTTTGTGTGAACTAATTGGCTTTTATATAGGATAGGAAAAACTGGTTATTTTAAAAAATTTATTAATTATATAATATATTATATATATTAAATTAGTATTAGTAGGAAGAACTGAGGAAGTGCTGCTCTACAGTTGGTTTTTTTTTTTTTTTTTTAAAATTATTAAATATATATATATATATATATATATATATATATAAAAGTGCCCTACAACTGATTTTTTTTTAAAATTATTAAATATATAATATATATTAAATATGGGTGGGTCGGGTCGGGTTTGGCGGATTTGTAATTTTATGACCCAAACCCAACCCAATCTGCTATAAATTTTTTTTTTTGTAACCGAACCCAACCCACCAAGCCTTAAAAACCGACCCAACCCGGCGGGTTAGGTTGGATCGGGTCGGGTTTGGCGGGCTGGTGGGTTTTCTGGACACCCCTACCATGGAGTATGATGTTGTTATTGTTGGGGTAGGATCAACAGGGTTATTGGCGGCGATAAGGTAGAAGCAAATATGCATTGAAAAGGGGGTTAATTTATCAGTGTGTGTTGTTGAGAAACGTGCTGAAGTGGGTATGTTTCTCATATCATGGTTCCCACATCCAAAGATCCAAACGGTCTGACCGATCTTCGTTTTCTCGAATCAAGATCTCTCTCTTTCAGCTTTTTCTATAGGATCTGGCTTTGATATGGATTTAGAGAATGAGATGGTTTGATCGGTGGCAATGGTGGTAATTGGTGGTTTGATCGTTTGCTCTTGTTTTGGGTTTATTTGGTTGGATTTGACTTGCTCTTAATCGATGGTGGTGGTGGGTTTGATCGTGAGAACGTGAAGTTTGCTTAGTTGCTCTTAATCAACTTGCTCTTGTTCTGGGTTCAACCTGCACTATTGGTTTATTTTATTTATTTATTTGTTTTTCTAGATTTGATGGAGATTAGATTTGGTTGCTGGATTTGGATTTGGGGTTTGCCAGAGATTGGTTTGGTTGCTGGTTTATTTCTTAGATTTGGGAAGAACTTGAAGAACAAGTCCTTGTGGAAAAAATAATGAAAGTAGTAGTAATAATAATAATAATAATAATAATAATAATAATTAGATTAAAGGTTTTTTTTTAATTTAAATTTCCTGAGCTGGCTTTTTTTTATTATTAATTTAAATGTTGACGTGGCATTTAAAAATGCTAAATATAATTTTTTATTATTTTATTAGCCACGTTAGCATATAATATGCCAACAATGCACTCCGTTTGCCACATATGCTTTTCTGTTACTGGGTTGACGGTAGGAACTAAAATAAAATCGACTTTCTAATTTCAGGGACTGACCTAGGTGCAAAATCAATTTAGGAACCAAAATGAAAATTGGCCAAAAATGTAGAGACCAAAAATGTATTTTTGCCTTAAATAAACTAAAATGTTCATCAAATCTCATATATATATATATATATATATATATATATATTGAGATACAAAATTAAACTAACAAAAAAAGCTAATAAAATCTCTTGAAATTGAGTTTTTTTTTTTAATTTTTTTTAATTTTTTATTTTTTATATAATTATAAGAAAGGAGAAAATAAATTTTTGGTCCCTCTATTTTGGGCCATTTCCACTTTAGTTCCCATATATTTTGGGCTCTTATTTTGATCTGTAAAATTCGAAAATCGTTTTCAATTTAGTCATTACTGTCATCTCACTAATGAGAATAGCCTATGTGGCATGCAGAGTGAACTACTGACTCACTAAATGCTGATATAACTATTAAAATAATATTAAAAATTTATTTTTGGCATTTCAAAAAATGCCATGTTAGCATGTTAATAAAAAAAATAAAACTAAAATAATCCCTTTAAAAGAAATTCATTTTCCTTTCATTTTCCTTTTATTTTTCTTAAGAGCAAACGCTAAAATAAGTACCCTCAAACCCAGAAAATCAAAGAGGAACCCATAAAGTTTTTAATGAATTATTTTAGTTTTTTCTTTTCATCTTAAACTTTCTATCTCATACAATTACACAAACAAACCCACAAAATTACACAACCACACTCAAGTTTAGAAAATCAAGAGGAACTCACTCAAATTTCTCAAACTCTCTCTCTCTCTCTCTCTCATCACCTCAGTTGCCTTACTCTCCATGATTCCTCCTTCCCCCATAACCTCTCTCTCGATTCCGCTCTCTTCGATTTCCTCTCTATTGTTCTCCCTCACTACATCGACCATGTAGAAATTGAAGACTTCGACGTCGCCACTCAAAAGACTTGGATTTTCAATTCGTAATCTCAAATCTTCAGTTTTGGTTTTGTATGGGTTTGGCTTCTCAGTTTCATATGGGTTTGTTTCTACTCGGAAATTGAAAGAATCAGTTGGGCTTTCATTTGGGTTTACTTTGTTGGGTCTCCAAATTTGGATGAAAGTGTGTATTTTTGAAGGTCTTTGTGTTTTGAATTCTTTATTTGTAAATCAGTGTTTTTTGATCTGTGTGAAAACTTATGCATTGTGTTTATGTGTTCTATGTGTTTCCTTGTTGAGTTTATGGGTTAATTTGCTGGAGGTTTCAATTTGATTTGCTGGGTTTCAATGCTTTTATGGATTTGATTGCTAAGACAATGTAAGAAAAGAAAAGAAAAGAAAATCTTTATTTTCTTTAATTTTCTGGGCAACCAAACATGCTATTTGGAGAAGAACATATTCTATCAAAAAAAAAAAAAAAAAAAAAAAAAATTGAAAATAAAGACAGATTAATTGCATTATTTTATTTTTAAAAAATCAGAAGTTTAGAATATTACTTTTATTGTTTTTTCTTTTTATGTTACTTTTTTATTATTAAAATGTTGAAGTGGCATTTTTAATATTATTTTAATGATCATGTTAGTATTTAGTGTGCTAGTGGTGCACTCAATTTACTACGTAGGGTATTTCTATTAGTAAGATGAGGTAGGCTTTAAATTGAAAACAATTTTTGAATTTTAGTGATCAGAATAGTAGCTCAAAATGGCCTAAAATAGAGGGTACAAAAATGTATTTTCACTTATAAGAAGCTCACAAAATCAATTTTAGTCTAGAGTGCATATTCTGCTTAAAATGCCAGAATTTTGTCAAAAAAAGCCTATACAAATTGACACAAGTTGGGATTTTGACCAAAATGTAAACTGCTTATGAGTAACTGAAAGTCAGACTCAACCTAACTCAAAAATTATTTCATCATTCAAGCCCTAAGACCATGAGTCAAAATGAATTCTGAATGCAAGCATAGCTAGGATGTGTTACCAATTGTCGAGGGCTATTTTTGCGTAGCCATGTGTCTTCTGCTGGGAGGGTGACTTTGTTAGGCCCAGATTTGTTTTGGGGAGTTCAATCCGGAACTAAATATTGGGCCGCATAAACCAATTGCTTCCGGTACATTTTTAAGCCTACAAAATAGATAAAGCCCAAAGTCTTAGAATCATGATAATAGTTAAAATAAATAAATAATATGTTTAATTGAATAACTTTGATTAAATGACGAGTTGAACATTATTGTTATGTGTGTTAAGTGATGTCCAATATTAGAGAATTATTAATTAAATGTCATATGTCTAACAATGGGTTGAGTCCAATAGTCTATATCTAGCTATGGTATAATTCATGTTCAATATAATAAGGTATGTCCAGCAATGGTCTATGTCCAAATAATGTATGTCAAATAGTTTATGTCCAGTCGTGGTTTATGTTCAAATAATATATGTCTAGTGGTGGTTTATGCTCAAATAATATATGTTTGGTGGTGAGATGGATTCAATTATCATTATGTATGTTCGTTAATGAAGCATTAGTGAATCCATGTTTATTAAATAGTGAGACAATATTAAAGTAGTTTGCATCCAGCAGTGTAATAATGATGAGTTAACGTATACTTAATAATGTAATCTTGAAGATAGAGAAACATTGACTTATCTTTTATGTTTCTAACTCCAGTTGTATAGCATCACTTTATTCTTTATATGATTTATGGCTCCAACTGTATTACATTAGTGAGCTTTCATAAGAAGGATTTTTAGCAATATAATTCTATGACTTCCATGAGATGGGCTTTTGATAAAATGTTCTTGGAAGAGTGTTTGGTATGTTTTAAGACGTTTAGAGATGGTAATAAATATATATGTAGTATGGGATAGATAATATGAAGGTTAAATATAGTAAATACATGAGCTTGTAGTTGCTGCTGGAGTGGTTTTTTTGTGTTATGTCATGGGTTATTTTGCTTTCTAAGAAGATAGATTTTGTAAGAGAAATGAAGTAAGAGATGGAGATGTGTTTATTGGCAACAAAGTGATGGAGTTTCAGAATAAGAGAGTGAGAGAGGGATGGATAGGGGTGTGTTGTAATGGTGTTATCTAAGAAGAAAGATTTTGTAAGAGAGATGGAGAAAGATACGGAGATGTGTTTATGGGCAGCAAAGTGAATGAAATTTCAGAATAGTGAGGATGAGAGAGTAAGAATATGATGGGTAATGATGTGTTGTAATGGTGTTATTATTTAAGAAGAGAAATTTTGTAAGAGAGATGGAGAAGTATGGAAATGTGCATATGGCAGCAACATGATGAAATTTCAAAATAATGAGTGTGGGAGAGATGGGTAGTGGTGTTAGTGTAATAGGTATGTTGTGATGTTGTGGCTTGGTCCTCTTTATACAGGGCCAAATATGTAACTAAATGGGATTTGGTTGAAGGAATAATTAGCAAATAAGGAAAAGTTTTTGGCAAAGTAAATGATTTCCTTAGTTGGTTTTTGATTTTTAGCTAAAAGAGGAAATTCCGAGATTTTAATACTGCTGGAGCTGTTGCTACAGCTGTCAGTTATAGCTGTATAGCAGCTGACATAGCTGTCAGCTGTAGAGTAGTAGCTACTACAGGAGCTAACACTGGTGGATGATGTCATCTGAATGATATCTTCTACTGGAGGAAAATATCAGCATTAAATTCATGGTTTGGTTGAAAATGGTATGATATCTTTTATGAGATTTTCCTCTTTCTGGTATTGCAGCTAGAAGCTAAAGATTTGGCTTAAAATGGTAAGATTTCTTTTATGGGATCCTAACTTCTTTTGGTATAGCAGGTAGTTGTTGGGATTGACCATTAATGGGCAAGTGATGTCATTTTGGGATATGTGTCAACTACCTAAGTTGTTGCTGGAACTATTGCAGTTGTTGCTGGAGTTAAGGCAGTTTTTGCTATAGTTGCTATTGGTACTTTTGGCTATGTTTCCTCTTTTGGAAAAATATATGTTTAGCCCATGGTTTCATACAATACATTTTTAGCATGTAATAAACTAGTTGGTTGATATTTGATGAAACTTTAGAGATTTAATTTGGTCTCTTTGTCTTGTGACCAAACTTGGAGTGCAAGAAGGGCATTTAATGTTGGATGAGATATTAGATAGAGATAGACAATAAGATTTAGGCATATGTTTGGAATTGATTTAAATGAAAATAATAATATAATTTATATGAGATAATATAATTAGATTATATGATGAACATTAAGTTTTTTGTAAAGAGCAATGGGGAGTTTTATCATTTTAAGTGTTAAGTGATATGAGAGGCTTACCAAATGTTACCTATTGCACACCAACTTGTCAAAGTTCAAGGAATTGGGGAGGACATGGCAAGCAACATGTTTCTTTTATCAACTTTGAATCGCTGGAACTTTATTGAACATAGTTCTTGGCCCTCCAAACCACGATTCCCAAAGTTACCTCAATGAGACTCATGAGCTTGGATCATGAGTTGAAGATGAGATGATGTGCCATAAGCTTGAACCATTTGCTTTGACGAGATAATATCACCATGGGTTTTGGACCATGGGCTTTGGCATTGTTTTGTGTAAATATGGGCTATTTTGGGCTTTGAAATAGATTTACCCAAAATCCATGATAATATTGATGTGGTGAGGGTTGTCAATGAAATAAAGCCGTGTCGCGTGAAAATTTTGTCCTCAACACCAATCTTCCTATAGAAGAAAAACACTATATCAAAGTTCTCAAAGATCAAATTCAGGGTTTTAGGTACATACCTCTATTGGAAAATAGCTTCAATTTTGAAAAATAATTATAACTAGTCCCATTTAGAAACAAGTTGACTAGCATGTGTAAGAGCACTGGCACTAGTCGGTGCAAAATAGAAAAAGTGCATATTTTTATACATTTTTGGTCAAAATCTACTCACATTAGTCCCTCTATATTACTGTGCATTTCCATTATTGCTTTAGTAACCGTGTAACTGTGTATATTTACACGGTTACTATAGTTTTTATTTTATTTATTTATTTATTTTTTAAATTTAGTTTATCTCTGTCCTCTCTCATCCTATTCTCTTTGTTCCACTACTCTCTTTCTCCTCTATCTTCTCTTGAATCCAACAACAAATTTACACAAATCATCAAATTCTTCAAATTTATTCTAAATCTAGATCCCAAATTTATCAAAACCTCTCCTCAAATAAAAAAAAAAAAAAAAAAAATCATCAAACCCATATAAATAATCAAACCCAAATTGCAAAAGAAGAAGAAGAAGCTTGAGAAGAAGAAGATGATGAAGAATAAGAAGCAGCAACTGAGAATCCGCCCAAAATCACTGCCCACAACAGCGGAGAAATCTGTCCAAAATCAAACCCAAAATCACCACCCATAATCAAACCCAAATTGCAAAAGAAGAAGAAGAAGATGGAGAAGGAGAAGGAGAAGAAGAAAGATGAAAGAAGAAAGAAAGGAGAAGGAGAAAAAGAAAGAAAGAGAGTGTTCAGGGAAAAGAGTTTGGAGTGTGTCGAGGTGGGTGGGGCCATGGGTTTAGGTGTGAAACAATAAAAAAAAAAAAGGAAAAAAAAAAGAGAGAAAGATATTATTTAAATAAAAAATGGTGTATAATAGTTAATTTGACGTGAGTGTTTTTGCAAAGTGGTTGTATAAAATAGAAAAAATAGGTTGTTATGCTAACATAGACATAAATTTTTAGATGGACTGATGTCAATGCTCTAAGTGTAGTATGCGAGAATTAAATTCACGCATTCAAAAAAAAAGAAAAAAAAGAAAAGTATGCGAGAATTAAATTCACTTACCCTACCATCAGCTAACCCATTTTGGTCCACCATTTATTCCATAATGCAATCTGTTGCTAACCTAAAATTGTGCAATTCCCTTCGCTTCAGCATGGTCCCGAATTCATGGCAATTCCTTAATATCTTTAGTAATTGTTGGAGACAATCAAGAAGAAAAAATATGGCGTACTTCCATCAAGGCGGATTCTCAAATGTATGTAGTTATTTCTGTCAACCTTTTCCTTGAAGTTTTAATTAGTGAACTTATATAAATAGATGTATTTTCCATTTCTAAAGAATGAGTATCAATCTAGAAAAATTCCTACTTTATTTTCTCTATCACAAGTTTCTTCATTCTTTTGGGCATTGAAATGAGTTCAAAGCATTGGTTTGTGAGTGTGCATAGCCATAGCTTGTCGTTGAATCCTTGGGAGTGATCACCATCCCCAGATTGCACCAAGGATAAATTACATCCAATGGGACAAAATCACTACTTAGGACAGTGGATTGAGTTTCATGCCTTAGCTTTCTTAATCATCAATAAGTTTCGTATCATCTCTCAAACTTGCTCTACTAGTTCTGTTAAACCATTCCTCTTTAAGCCAACCACAAGACCTCCACTCTAGTTGTGTTAGCTTGTCAGTGTGTAGGAGCCACAAAAGTGAGTCCCCTACGTGTGTCAACAGGCCTAGACTTAGGGCTAAATGATGGAACCTAGCCTAAGATAATGGGACTTTGATGAGAAAATTGTGTTACTCGGTAATTCTATATAAGAGATTAAATGAGATTAAATTCTATAAGGATATGGTGTAAACCCTTTTATTTACATTATTCAATAAATGAGTGCCATGTCAGACATTTTAAAATCAAAGATCCGCACATCTATTAACACCTGTTTAAAGCCCCAAAACCCCAACACATCTCCCTCAGACCCATTCTCTGATTACAAACACCATTGGCCATGGCTGAGAAACCCTTGCTTGCCGTTGCTGCTGACTAGAGGTCACCACCGTTGATCCCATGTCCATACCAGTCTCGTTTCTCTTTTGTCTTCTCTATTCTCACCGTGAGGAACCCAAGGTCGAGATTCACTACGTCACACCTTTGCTGGTAATCGCCACCGCCACAATTGGTGGTGAATCTTAGTTCCTTCACCTTGAACACCACAAAAGTTGGTTTTCTCTGCCACTAATCTTGACTTTGAGAAGGTGGTTGAAGTTGGGTTTGATTTTTGGATCAGTTTGAAATGGTGGGTTTGGATAATCGGTGAGATATGGAGCTATGGTGGCTGTTTGGTTTTTGGGTTTCGTTTGTGGGAGGTGATTTGATTGGAGTCATGACCATGGATGACTGTGGTGGTAACTGGTGAAAGGTGGATCTAGAGAAGATTGGCCCATGTTGGCTGTTTGGTGAGAGAGCATATGGGTTTTTGGATTTGGATGAGTAGTGATTGTGTGCGATACTGATGTGGCACACTATACTTGGAGGGGCACTACTTCCTTACCAAATTCCAACTCATTCTATAAATCTTATATGTATGTCTTTGGAAATACTACACTTTTTTAACTGATGGGTTACCCACAAGAGCGTCTTCGGCCTTCTTGCAGGCCTAAAATTCTAACATTACATTTTTAGAGTTGTAAAATTTAATTTATGCTGTAATGGACAAAATAAATTGAACTTAAAAGAAAGAGGACTCTAATCCTTTTAAATAGATGGGAAAATTCATCCCTACTAGGTTACCTAGTTGGTGAGACCATTGGTATATGGCATAACATAAACCGAGTTCTCAAGTTTAATCTATCATGCTATTCATATATGGAGTTTTCGAGATGTCTTAGGGGGTAGTGAGTGAAATAATCTAACCAAAGATTGAAACACTATTTTGTTTAAAATTTTCAAGAATTTTATAGACAAACTAACTACTGTTTGCATGGAAAAAATATTTAGGGTTCAAATCTATGATCCATACCCTATTGAATTTTAAAATATATATATATATATATATATATATATATATCAATAAATAAAGAGACAACTTCGTACTAACTAACCAGACAACAAGACTTAACAATATTATTTATAACACTGTTTTAATACATAATAAGTAAATCTTATTCATACTCATTGTAGTTAATTGATGTGCTTAAGGAGCGGGCCTGCAAACCAGAGAGCTACGGCATTAAGGACAATTGCAAGTGCTGACAACATGGAAGCAATGGCAGAAATCCTGAAAAAGTTTCCAAACCTTGGTTTGTGTTGGAGCACCAAGGCACTAAATGCGCCCAAAAACGCGAACAGGATGAACATTAGAAACATATGATAGTCTGGCGGTCGGTCTTTGAAGAGAGCCGGAACTGGACTTCCGTCTACGTTTTCATGTGGAAGAACTATAGAAATGGTAGCTGCAGTGGAGGATATGTACAATATAGATTTCATCGGGCACAAGTTCAAGGATTTGTGAACCACGACGTTCATTGAAAGGGGAAGAAGGCTTTCTTGAATGGGAAGTACTGAAACTGCGGAAATTTCTTTTGCTGTAGTTGAAAGTATATTGAAACTGAACAAGTAACCATTTTTTTTTTTTAATGAATGAACAAGTAACCTTTCAAAAGTATGGACCCCATTGACGGACCGAAACTTTCCTTGAAATTTATCCGCGAAAATTCCGAGTCAAGTCTAGCTATAACGCGGTTTGACCGATTTTAGGATGACAATTTTTCTGTGCTATAATAACTTTATTATAATTTTACCGGGATAAACAGTGAGTGGTAGAAAAAATAAATTGTAAATTTATATGAAAGTGAAATGTCCAATTTTTTTTTTTTTTTTTTTTTTTTTTTTTTTTTTTATATTAACAATTTATCACATAAAAAAAAAAAAAATTTATGGTACAAAAATTTGTAATCCTAAATCAGCTTATCATTTGAATTCATTACTTTTTTTTTTTTTTTTTTTCTTCACCACTTATAATCTACTAAATTAAAATTATGTCAAAATTATGGTACTAAATTAGTCATCCTAAATTTTCTTTGCGGCAATCATGAGTCAAAAAGTCTACACCGCGTTGAAATATGTGATAACTGGAGAAACATGCCACCAAAAATTTTCATTTTCACTGGCAAAAGAAATCAAGAAAATTTGTATAATGAGGGTTAATGGGTTTGAAAATTCCGAGAATTTTCTTTTTTTGACTTCTTGTTCTCGACTAAACAAATACGTACAATAATTTGCATTGCTTTTTCTAAATACGTTTTGAAATCACACTACTACATTATTGCGATACTAGTATATACACATACTGCACTCAATTGCGGCAGTTGAAAACTTAAAATGCCATCCTGCGGGTCTGCAGTTGGGTTCAGCTTCTCTCTAGACACTGTCCTGTTAAAGGTTGTTAAATATATTAGGAACACAATGTAGGGATGGAATCAGGGTTCGGAAAGAAAAATTGGTATAGACCAAACTTAACATAAGCAACATCATAATTATATTCGTGGTAATTCTAGATTTTTCTTTTTTTCTTTTTTTGAGAATTCTAGATTATTCTGTAATGAACTATTATCAATTTTATATATGGTGATTTTTCAAAAATTTATTTGATGATTTTAGAAATTGGGACATCAAACTAGATGTTGACAATACTGCATTTTCAATATGAGCTTCTAAATTATTTTGAATTTTTCTTAATAAAAAAATCAAAATTGAACATTATTTTTCCATGATCTTAAAAAAAGGCAACAATAATTAATTATAAGGAATTTATCCTACATCTACCTAACCATTTAAATAATATTTTGACATAAGATTGGCAAATTTCTCTTATTTCTTAAAAAGTTACACTACCAAACAATTTATTACAGCAAACTCATTATAAAATTTTTTTAATTAAAAAAATTAACATTACTATTACAGCAAACACAACTAAAAACTTTTTCAAAAGTAACTTAAAGAAAAACATCAATCACATCACAGTTCACACTGAATGAACTGAAAATCATATGATTTGATATAGTGCCAGATTTGTGCTTTACCTTTAATGTTAATATTAGTTTGTCTGTAGGTAATTCATGTTACTTTTGGGGCAATTGGGTTTTAATTCATATTATTTTTTGGGCAATTGGGTTTCTTTAGACTAGATTTGTGCTTTATTATTATTATTATTTGTTATTATCTAGAGGTTATTGTAATTATTCTTCAGGCAACTTGGCAAAAGGGATAGAATAGGACATATACTTTGGATTTCATGGGCCAATTTATAACTTTTTTGGAAGGAGGGAGCCAAGATTAAATATTTTGGGGCAAATTGAAAATTTTTTGTGTACACACATACTAAGATTCCCCCCCCCCCCCACCCCCCCAAAATCTCTGACATGATGTATTATACCATGTTGTATATGCTAGAGTGGATGTGGAAGAGGAAGCATAGAATAGGAACACCGAAAATATGAAGGTTATGTGGTTTAGCCTTGTCGGTCTACATCCACAGAGGAATCTCTTAAGGGCTACATCTTTATTATGTAACAGTGTAGTACAATAACCTGTGTGTGTTACAATGAACCCTAATATGAGTATATATAGGCGACTAAACCCTAGACTACTAGTACAAGCAAGAGTGGGATTGGGCCTATTACATTGGGCTAATATGTCTAATATATCTCTAATACCCTCCCTAAAACTCAAGGCGGAAGCTCGATGAAGGCTTGAGGTTAGATAAGCATGAGAAGATCCCTTGAAGATGCCTTTGAAGAAACCACGATGAAGAATGTGCCAATTGACCAATTTTGGAGTTTCAAATGAAGAAACAGAGTCCAAAATCAGAATCTACGCCAAAAAATTGAGCAAGATAGTCCCTTTTGGATATTTTGACTTTTGGTTAATGGTTAATGCAAAAAATCAAAGTCAATTGATGGAAAAGGTCAACGGTCAAGGTCAGTCAAAGGGCTACACTGTCTGGGTTGGGTCAATAATCTGGCTACAGAGCTGCTGATGTCATATGATGATGTGATAGTGACATGGACTAGGGCTAACGTGGACGTGCTTGTGTGGCTGCTGACGTAGAGTGATGACATCATTGGATGGTGTCAGATGACATCAGCAAGGGTTCTTCGGCACGTGGCTAGAGTGTGATGTGTCTACTAGCGTGTGGAGGAGAGGCTAGAAATCGGTCGGCGTATGGAGGCACGTGCTCTAGTGGATGACTACTAGATTTCTTCCATAGGCAAATGGGCGGTCGACATGGCTGATAGGATGGCATGTGTGACCAATGGATGAGCTGCACATGAGGAAATTGTGGCGGCGCATGGGAGAAAGAGCTGGGGACTCTGTCTACATGTGGAGGCGCATGCGGCTGTCGATAGTGGCTAAACTTCTAGGTTTTTCTCATGAAAGGTCGAGTAGCACATCTGTGTGGTTGGTTTCATTAGGTGAAGGCTTGATTTGTATAGATCTGAAAGAGGAAGCATGAATTGCTTGGTTTGTGGATCTTAGACATGGGTGTGAGTGACGGTGGTTGCATAATTCCTTGAGGTCCAGATCTGAGAGGCAACAAGGCAAGTGGCTAGTATGGAGGATTGATCTGTGTGCACGTGGGAAATTTCTTTGTTGTGTAAAGATTCTTGTTTGATGTCAAGAACACGATGTGAGAACTGAAATTGCAAGTGTAGTTGAAGGGATAGGCAGAGATATAAGAGGTCGAGATGGACATGTAGAGAGAAAGAGAGACTGAGGTGGCTATGAAGGCAAACACAGGGAAAATGGAAGGGGAGCAAGAAACTTGATACCTTCGACAATGGTAGAGATATTTATTATCGTCATTGCTCTTGATTTCCTTAGCCTATCTTCCGGGGCTAGGGAATATTTTGTTTTGCATTGCTTATGTTTGGAGTACAAACCAATTTTTACATTGCTCTCAATGACGAAGCTTAATTTGAGGCAAGATTTCACTTAAAAAGGGTTGGGTTTGGTAATTACCTAACTTAATTGTACTTTAAACATGTACAAATTACCAATGAGAGTGAAAAAATAAAGTCAAATCAAGTGCACAAATGATCAAACAAAAAAAAAAAAAAAAATTAAGAAATACATGACTTACTTGACAATATAATAGCACAAGTACAATATCACTTGATTACCATAGAAAACAGGAAAAAAGGAATAAGTAATAAACTGAAATTGACAAAGCCCAATAGTATAATTACAAGAAAGTCTACAAATTACTTGTCTACTCCCCCTGCTCTGAGATAGTCTTGCGGGGGAGAATAGGTGGTAGTTTTAGCCAATAAGTACCCTCAAATCAAGGAAGAGTGATTTATCTGTAAGAAATAACTATGACTACTATTTTATTTTCACATAAGAAACTTACCAAACTACGCTTGCTAATGAGATTTTTGGTTTGCAATCAAAACAAACTTTGTGTGCGAGCTTGCTGAGCTTTTGTAGTTCATGATCGCAGTTTGTATTAAAAGATAACTTTGCGTGCGAGCTCAAATTTTTCAGTTCACAATCAAAATGAACTTTGTGTGCAAACTTGTAGAATTTTTTGTAGTTTACAGTTGTAATTCGTACTTGAAGTGAACCTTGTGCGAAGAGAATTTTGGGGTACAAAGTGCATTGGTGTGAGTTTATGATGTCATAGAAGCTACAAGAAAACAAACACGTTGATTTCTGAATGGAAAAAGAAACTATACACATTAGCTTGTAAATGAAAACCTTGAATCCATGAGGGTCTCTTCAATCCACAAGGTGATAGGATTTTGGAATCCATTAGAGAGAAATAGTAAAAAGAAACCCTAGGGTGGCTAGGAAAATGCCCAGAAACCCTGATTCTCACTAATCACGTAATTAGGTGGCAAAATAGTAATTTTTGCCAAAAAATGCAAAATTGAAATAATTACGAAAATTGAAAATACTTTCTCTAAGAGACGTCCTAAAATAGACGGGATCTTATTTTGATTTTTAAACCAAAAGTTATTAAGGAAAAACAAATATTACTATAAATAGCAAAAACACTGTTTTCGAGACCTTAATGAAGGAATTTGCCTAAATTTAAGTGACACTTGAAAAAACTCAAGTCTGGATCAAAATGCCATTCACCTTTAACCTGCCAAATTTCATGCAATCCGGACATCGTTGCCTTGATGGCCTTACTGGCACCCATCTTGATTTTGCGTCGTGACTTTCGGCGCTGTTGTTGCTTTTGGAAGACTTTTGCTGTCTGTTCTACATCAGTTTGGGCTATGGCTCAAACGAATTTTTTCCATAAAAAACACTTCCCTTATTTCTTCTTTGGCGTTGAGGCATTGAGAAATCTTTTCCTGGCATTGAAACTGTCAAATTCTCGTCAACCCTATTCTTTATTTGAATAAGTTATGAAGTCTCCTCTTAGACTTTCCTTTACTGCAATCAACCCGTGGCTTGTCTTGTAGGAAGGAAAATTTCTAAATATGTATATTTGCTAATGACACCGGGTGTTAAATTGCTAATGCTACATACAAAAATGATCAAGGGTGCATTATTTTCCCTCTGGTTGCTAGAAATAACTATAATAAATAGAAGATATATTACTCCAATTTTACATAAACGCACATTGATCCGTTTAGTGTCCGTTTGGCATGATTAATTTTCCAACTTATTTTACTATTCAGCTTATTTTTGCTACTATTTATGGGTCTCACTACACTTTTTGGTACTATTTATGGGTCCTATTGTACTATTTCAGCTAACTTTTACCTTTATCTATAGTACTTTCAGCAAAAAGTTTTCAATTTCAGCAAAATAAGCGGATCCCAAATAGACCCTTAGCTGAAATAATGCAATAGGACCCATAAATAGTACCAAAAAGTGTAGTAGGACTCATGAATTGTAGCAAAAATAAGCTGAATAGTAAAATAAGTTGGCAAAAATAATTTTTACCAAACACACACTTAGTCTCAATTCTAAGGCCAATTTTGGTCTAGACCAGATTATAGGATGTGGCGGAATTTTCTGACATTCAACCGATTTGGCCATTTAAAAACTGAACTGCAAAACAACATTTGCAGAATATATCACAAAAGTGGTTTTTTGCCGTTATTGCCATTGTTTTCTGAATGCCTACTCCTAGATAGTCATGTGAAGGAGAATCTCCATCCCTACGAGCATGGATTGGTCTCCCTTGAATAGAGGATCACATTGTTGGATGATGTGTCAGAGAAATTTTGGTTGTAGACTTCAAATTTTCATTAGTAAGCAATAGGTGGTAGTTATTTTCAGCCAATAATTACCACATAATAACTACCGCACTCACAAGAGCTATAGATTTCATTGAGAGTTTTTGAAAAACTCAGCCATCCACACATTACAAGATAGATGCATTGATACCATGGGGATAGGCCCAATAAATAAATTAAAAATTTGGAGTGCATTTCCTACCACCACCCTATGATTTGTTCTTCCCATTGAACTTAGTTCTCAGGACCTCTAGTCCCTAGTTTGGGTCACCTCATATGTGGTTCATGATCTTATTTGGACTATCAACCATATCTCCACCAATGTTTACTAGACCATTTGATTGTATTTAATATTTATAGATTCCTTTTCCTCATGCACACTAAGGCAAAAAGTATAGACAATGATGGTATTATCAAATCATGTGCTAAAACATTTTGTATAATTTTTTGTTAGGGTTTTGGCCGGGCCCTAGTTGACAAAGTTAATCAATTCTTAGCCAAGCAATTAATTCGATAATTATGTTTCATATTTGAATTGATGAACATCACATGAACATGGATCACAAAGAGACAGCCAAAATGGTGAACTCGGAAAACCAACAAATCATTTCACAATAAAAACCTTTGAGGGGATTTAACTTACAATCCTCAAGGTAGACAAATTCACTAAAATAGAATGAAAGTTTATACAACAGACTTAATCCTAAATCTACCTCTTGTAGTACTTACTAACGTGACAACATATAGCTTCAAATCCACAGACTCTTCTATTTTGGATTTGTTTCACATGAATGTCCTCTCACAATTCCAAAAACACCTTTCAAATATTTGGACTAGTAAATTGGATAAAACAACATTACTTGATCACCAAATCTTTTGTATGAGCCTAGGTCTCCTATTGATGCTTCAAGAGAGCTTGGAAATATACTATGTACAAAACAGTACTCTCGCATAGACTTAAAAACATGCTCTAGGTTTACTTATATAGTATACTTGAAATGTGCCGGGGGCGGTTTTTTCATTGCCAATATGATATTTGGGAAGCCAAGACCAAGACTCGACTTTGGGCTTGGAATATGGCCCAAATGCTATCGGTGAAGTGTGAAAGGCCTATTTTTGCTCAAGTTTTGGATTGCGTCCAACAAAGATCATGCTAAGGCCCTAAAAGTATCTCCTGCAAAGATGAGCTAGCACAAAGGATTGCCCACCACAATAAGTTCTTAAATAATAGTCCAGTGGTAAACAAGAGAACTGTCCAACGGTAGATTTCTAGAAAATTAATAAATGTATTTGCATAGTAAAATTTTTGCATTTCCTCCATAGTTGGTTAATATAAAAGTGGGCCCATTATAACAAGTACATGAGGAAAATTGTCCAGCAGTGAATATGACAGACCTTCAGTAGTAACATTTGATAAGCTAATAAATGTGTTTACATGATAAAAATCATATATTTTCCTGATTATTATTAAGTCAACATGAGGGAAAAATTCCATAGTATCCAAGACATTATAACCTTCATTATAATAGCAATAAACAAAAATTAAAGGCTTCATAATTACAAGTAAAAGAGGAAAAATTAGGATGGAATGAAGGAAGAGAAAGACCCCCAGTTTCGTGCAACAAATATTAACTAAGGTTCTTATGCCCATAATGGAATATATGGAAGGATGTATGGTAAATGATGGAAACGACTCTTATATGAGTGGGTGAGCAAATATATGGTGATGTGGGAATAAAATGGCAAAGGTACTTGGCTATTTTTGGCTATGGTGAAGAGAGATTGATTGTGGCTAATCATGAGACTTTTATGGTGCTGGGTTTTGTTAGAAAATAAAAGGAATGTTTGTGACTTAATGGGTATGGGCCTTTATGAACTAAAAAGGAACTTATTTCTGAATTAAGGGCTAAAAATAGCAAGATTGATGGAGACTTTGAGAGGATTTTGTCCCCATTGATGAGTAATGGTTCTTTCCTTTTATAGTGAAGCTTAGGGAGCAATTAGCAAAATCCAAAAACTTTGGGTCTGATCAGTAAGAGATCCATCATGAGATTTGGCCAAAAATGATGTGAGCTCCTTTTTGAATGTTTATCTCCTTTGGGTAATGTCAGATGGAGCTGAAATTCAGAGCATCTAACTTTGGATTTGGTAAAAAATGGTGTGATTTGCTTTTGGGTATTTTATCTTCTTTGGGTAATGCCATTAAGTGCTAGGATTTAGAGATTGATCTCAGCCAATAAGATCAAGACAAACATGGGGCTAGAATTTGGTTGCTGCAAATAAGATTTCAACTTCAAAGAGTAGGAGCTATCACCCTAAGTCAGGTGTCAATCTTTTAGCCTACTTTAGGGAGCTTCGCTGGGGATCTTTTTATGCCCTCCAAACCACATTTCCCTAAATTTCCCCTTCAGGAATTCATGGGTTTGGTTCATGAATCAATTACATACATTTCTAGTAATAAAATAAACTATTTAGTTGAGAATTTCATGAGCTTGGAGGTCTTGGTTATGGCTTCCTTGAGTTGTGACCAAAACTTGGAGAAGAAGAGTATTTATTGCCCATTAGTTTTTTAGGTGTTGGCCCAGCCTTTGGTACTATTCACGTCAAAATTGGCAGTGGTAGAGAGGTTGATGGGATAGGTGGCCAGCTCCTAATTTGTTTTGGGAGCTTAGTTGCTTCTTGAGGTGCTCTCTAGTTGAAGGCAAAACTGAAGGGAGTTCTGTTGTTGGGCCAGTTTGCACACATGAGCTGTTTTGGCTGAGATTTCAATTTGGGCTTGGCCATAAGGGCTGAGTATTTTGGTGGGCTGCTAACTTGGTGGTTCTCTCCACTTAGGCCTATCTTTTGCTTTCTCATTGTAAGCCCTACAAAATTGACAAAGTTACCATATATTGCCATGGATTTTTATTCCTCATGGCTTTAGTTGTTAGTAAAAATGAAATGTATTCATGAGATTTAATAAGTATTTATGATAGGTTTTGGATATTAATTTCCATGAGTTTTAAATAAAAATTTGTGTAATTTAATATTTGATATAAGTTTAATTATTTCTATAGATAATCATAATAGGCTTGTAGGATAAACAATTATCATGAGTTTTGGAAATAAATATCATAAATTTTGTAATATAAGATAAATAGTGACCATGAGTTCTTATATAAATTCCATGAGTTTATAATATGGTATGAAATAAATAAATGTCATGGGTTTAAGATAAATAATTATAATTCTCCACGGGCTTTTATATTAGCAACACAAATTCATAATTCTCCATGTGCTTGATATACGTTTGCCATGGGTTTTGGAAAAATGAATAGTGTTACGTAACATAAATAGTTACCATGAGTTTATAATATGGTATGAAATAAATATATTTCATGGGTTTAAGATAAATAATCATAACTTTCTATGGGCTTTTATAAGATGATTGCCATGGGTTTTGAGAATAGATAATTGTCATAGATTCCATGAGTTTGTAATATTATAGTAATAGATTTAAGAACTTAAAACATTGTTCATCATTGGATTTGAAGTGAAATACTTATGATATAATATTTTGTCAAGTATTGATAACCTTAGGTTTTTTACTAAATAGTGCCAAGTAATTAGTTTAGGCTTTTAACAGTGCCAATGTAAATTGGGCTTTTGATATTGCCAATGTGAATTGGACTTTTAATATTGCCAATGAGAATTGCGTTTTTGATATATTTTCAATGAGAATTGGATTTTTGATATTGCCAATGAGAATTGGGTTTTTGATATATTACCAATGTGAATGAGCTTTCGATATTGCTAATGAGAATTGGGCTTTTGATATATTGCCTTTAATATTTCCAATGAGAATTGAGCTTTTAATATTGCCAATGAGAATTGGGTTTTTGATATATTTCCAATGAGAATTGAGTTTTTGATATTTCCAATGAGAATTGGGCTTTTGATATTGCCAATAAGAATTGGGTTTTGATATTACCAATGAGAATTGAGTTTTTGATATATTACCAATGTGAATTGAGCTTTTGATATTGCCAATGAGAATTGGGCTTAATGAGAATTGAGTTTTTGATATATTACCAATGTGAATTGAGCTTTTGATATTGCCAATGAGAATTGGGCTTTTGATATATTGCTACTGTGAATTGAGCTTTTAATATTGCCAATGAGAATTGGGCTTTTGATATTACCAATGTGAATTGGATTTTTGATAAATAAATTGTCATGAGCTTGAACCATGGGCTTTGCTTATGGGATTTGAATTTCATTGATAAAATTGCCATGGGTTTTGATTATGGATTTGAATTCTATTGATAAAATTGTTTTGTCATGGACTTGAATCATGGGTTTTTCAAATATTGCCAAGTATAAGTATTTTTGGGTTTTAAATAGAATGGGATGTGTGCATTGGGCTCATAGGGCCGGTTTTGGGTTTAGCTAAATAATGATAATAAAATTTGATAAAATATGTGTTTTTTGGGCTTTTTGTAATAGTTTATATCATGACCCAATTTAGATAATTAGATATGAAATATTTGTGGACCAATGGGATGAGAAATATTCATGGAGGCCCAAAATAATTTATGGGTAATATTTTGGTATTTTTTGATGAATAAATAAATGTGATTAAATAGGATTGAGGCATGTGGCATGAGTGAAAAAATTGCACCTCAACAAAATGCAAGTAACCCTAGATTAAATAGCTCATAGAAAATCCTTTAGAATTTACTCTACATGAATCTCAATCGACCGAGCTTGTGTAGAATTCTAGCACAGTGACAATCTAGATGTATATCAACTATCTAGTTCTTTGATATATTTTCAATACTAAAACAAGACCAAATAAGATTCTAAGTGTTACAATTGTTGGTGGTTTGCCAATACAATTCTATGAACCTAACATTTTTGAACGACCAACCTTTTTTTCATAGGCTCATTTTGATGGATTTAACAAAAACATATTTTATATTTCAAAATTCACAATAAATTATCCACTATCTCAAAACAACACATATACCCAATAAAATAATTTGTATCACTCCTGACCTTGGTGGTTATTATATAACAAAATTTATTTTCACTAAATCCTATCCACTAGTCGAAAATAATGGCTGGCTAAATTGTTGCCAACTTTTAATTATTTTTCCATCATTTCATATATTAGTATAAAAAAAAGTAGATTTATTTGCATCTACATGGGCAAGTAGCCTCTAACAACTAGGAACTTCTCTTTGGAACTATAAGTTCCATAGTTTCACAATAATAAAGGACTCAGTGTTTTGTAATACTTGACTTCATTATAATCACATTTGTACAATATAGATGCCTACCCCCCCTTTTTTTTTTAATTCGATAGTCATAACAAGTGATAAGAAATTTGAACGCCAAGATGTTTTAGAAATACCAGAATATGTCAACCAGTTGAGTTATAAGAAAATCATTGCATCTTTATTATAGGTTAGGAATGCTAACTTAAAATGGTACCATTGTGTTATTCCCAGTAGTCAATACCGAACTAAACTTAGAAGATCTCACTCATTTCGATTTTTAAAATTCCAAAATTACTCATCTACTTAGTATTATTTTTATTTAATTCCTTTTGTCCCCTCCTTCCACTAAATAACATTAGAGCATTCACATTAGCCAGTGCAAAATAACATAAAATTGAAATTTAGCAAGTGAAACTAAAAAATCACCCACATCAAATAATGAACCCGTGAGGCAAAATGAGATTTTACTACAATTCTAGTCCAAATTTAGGAGTCACTATAGCTTATGCAAATAAAATTTTTTTATTCATTCGTTTTCTCACCTCATCAGATTTTTTTTTTTCTCTCTCTCTCTCATCCCAAAAACATTGTTGAATCGAAATCATTGTTGAAAAATTTCTTTGGCAGGTAGGACATAGCGGCCTCTAGAGATCATCATTTCCAATGTTGAAGATCAAATTACAAGCAAAAACCCAAATCTTAAACCTATATCCCAAATTCATCAAACCCATTTAAATTTGCCAGAACCATTTGATGAGACCGACGAACTCCTTTTTTTCGGGACGACCTGATTGAGTATATTCATCCACCTTGACACAACACAGATGGAGACAGGCAAGTCATTAATGAGAGAATTCAATACCTTGGGCAATTACCAAACATTTGTCAGACCATCGGAGCCTTATCAAAACCCACATTCATGAACACAGGGGCATTACAAAAGGAGCATTAAAGCCATAATTAAGGCCCCAACGACTAGAAACTATGAAGCTATATATACACACAGATCAAAGACAAACAAGGTACATAAGATTCACCCAAAAAGTACTTTGATATTTAGAGCTTTCTTATTATTCCCAAAGAACTTCCATATACTGACTTTGGCATTGGAGACATTATGGCAGGCACCACATCGGTGACCACCTTAGGAGAGAGTTTGTCCTAGGTTTGCAGGAGTAGTGATGGGGATTCATTTCCATTTGGACGAACCAACAAGATTGACAATCTTACGCATCATCAGTTTGGCACCGTCTGTGGGGATGACATTTTCACATCACACCTAGGTTCGAAAGTGTAGTTCCATTCAATTCGTAAATCCAGATGGAGCCCAATCAGGATTCTGCAACACTAGCCCTACAAATCCAAGCACTTATAGCTAGCGTGGAAGAGCTCACCAAACAAAACCAGAAGATGAGGCAGCGACTTCAACAATAGGAGAACCAGTCCAAGACCAATCAGGAAGACGAGGGTGATAGTCAAAGGAGGAGTGACTGTCGAAGGCCGGCCACTCCAGATGGATCGAACTTAGATCTTCTTTGGGAAATGAGAAAAGAGATGGACGAGCTAAAGAACACCATCAAAGGGAAAATAGATCGAAACCCGGATAGAATGGTTAGGACGACGGATTCACCCTTTACGATGGTAGTTCTGGAGTGGCCAGTGCCGTCAAAGTTTCGCTTGCCTTAGCTTGAACCATTTGACGAACTTAAGGACCCCTTGGACCACCTCAATACTTTCAAGGTGACACTAGGTCTCCAACAGCCCCTTGACAAAATACTGTGCCACTCTTTCCCCACCACTCTCAAAGGAGCTACAAAGGAGTGGTTCATGAAGTTACCAACATCGTCCATCGACAACTTTGAGTAGTTGAGCAGTTCTTTTCTATGCCATTTCGTCAAAGGACAATGCCCAAGGAAGCCAGCAGACCACTTACTCACCATCAGACAAGGAGAGAAGGAGACCCTGAGGTCGTACGTGAAGCATTTGACTCGAGAAGCTTTAGAGGGAGACGAAGCTGATGACAAGGTGTAGCTCACAACCTTTAAAGCTGGATTGAAATCCAGGGAGTTCGTGGTCTTGCTCGCGAAGAATCCTCCAAAGACGATGGCAGAAATGCTCCTGAAGGCACATAAATATATGAACATCGAAGACGCCTTAGCCGTGATAAGAGACGAAAAGAAGACCAACGAAAAAGGAAGGAAGGAAGATGACCGGAGAAGACGAAAAAGGGAGCACCCAAATCGTCAGACTATTGATGGGGGTAAAAGGAAAGACGAAAAAGCTCTTTGGACGGTAAAATTCACTCCTTTAATTATGCCTGTTGACAAAATTTTGGTGTAGATTAAAGATGAGAACTACCTCAAATGGCCAAGGCCATTACATTCGTCGCCTAACATACGTGACAAAAAAAAGTATTGCCGATTCCACAAGGATCACGGCCACTACACAGAGGATTATAGGGACCTGAAGGAGCAGATAGAGGAACTTATACGAAAAGGGAAATTGCAGAGGTTTGTGAAGAAGGGAGAACCTAGCAGGTCTAGGGATGATAACAAGGACAAGCATGAAGCCTTACCAAGGGATGAGGACCACACATCCCAACGATTGCAAAGTGTGATCGGGGAGATAAAGACGATCACAGGTGGGCCGTCGACAAGTGGGTCATTCAATTCCCTCAAAAAATCATATCAGAGGCAAGTAAACAGCGTCCACAGAATACCCCCTATGAAGTAGAGACAAACGAACAAGGACATGTTTTTCTTGGAAGAAGATGCTAGAGGAGTGAAGCAGCCTCATGATGACCTCTTGGTCATTATGCTCATAATAGAAGGATTCAATACTAGGAGAATCCTCGTGGATAATGGTAGCTCTGTGGACATCATCTACCTCTCCGCTTTTCAACAGTTGAAGCTAAACCCAGGAAGGCTGCGCCCTTTTGAGTCCCACCTCGTCAGCTTCAGTGGGGACAGAGTGTATCCTAAAGGCATAGTGACGTTAACAGTCACAGTAGGGTCTTATCCGTGACAACTGACCCGTCAGTTAGATTTCCTGGTGGTAGATTGTCCCTCTTCATACAATGTGATCATTAGGAAACCCACACTCAACCGTTGGAAGGCAACCACGTCTACCTATTGCTTGAAGGTGAAATTCCCAACGGAAAACGGGGTAGGCAAAGTAAAAGGAGACCAAGTACTGGCTAGGGAATGTTACCAAGCAGTGTTTGCAACCAAGGAAAACCATACGTGGATGATCAAGGAAAAAGAAGAGGAAAAGGTGGAAGCTTTGGAAATTGTAGAGTTGGTAGATAGGGAGCCAATGAAGACCACCAAGGTAGGGACGACCATAAGTGCAGACATGAAGAAGAAGCTCGTCCAGTTCCTCAAAGAAAACCTGGACATCTTCGTATGAAGTCACGAAGACATGCCAGGCATATCCCCAAAAGTCATTCAGCATAGGCTAAACGTGGACCCCGAGAAGAAGCCCGTTTAGTAGAGATGACGAGTCTTCGCTTTATAATGAAATCAAGCAATTACAAACGAGGTCAACAAGCTGTTATCAGCAGGTTTATTCGAGAAGTCTATTACCTAGATTGGCTCGCCAATGTCGTCCTAGTGAAAAAGACGAACGGAAAGTGGAGAATGTGTGTGGACTTCATGGACCTAAACAAAACTTGTCCAAATGACAGTTTTCCTCTACCAAGGATAGATCAGTTGGTGGATTCCATAGCAGGGCATAAACTACTAACATTCATGGATGCATTCTTGGGGTACAATCAGATCAAGATGGCTGAAGAAGACCAGGAGAAAACCGCTTTCATCACTAGCTAAGGGCTCTATTGTTATAAGGTAATGCCCTTTAGGCTAAAAAATGCAGGAGCAACCTACTAGAGGTTAGTGAATAAAGTGTTTAGCAAGTAGATCGGGAGAAACATGGAAGTATATGTGGATGACATGCTCGTCAAGAGTAAAGAAGAGCCTACTCACCTAGACAACCTTAGAGAGACGTTCGCCACACTCAGATAGTACCAGATGAAGTTGAACCCCAATAAGTGTGCCTTTAGAGTAGCCTCAGGGAAGTTCTTGGGGTTCATGGTATCCTAAAGAGGGATAGAAGCAAACCCAGAGAAGGTACGAGTCATACTTGAGATGACGTCACCCAAGACTATCAAAGAAGTCTAGAAGCTCATAGGAAAAATGGCAGCACTTAAGAAGTTCGTCTCTAAGGTGACGGACAAGTGCTTACCCTTCTTCAAGACATTGAAGTAAGTTTTTGCTTGGACTAATGAATGTGAGAAGGCCTTCCAGGAACTCAAGCAATACCTAAGCAATCCACCCCTTTTGAGTCTGTCCAAAGAGGGAGAGAACCTGTATTTATACTTGGTAGTGTCAGCTACAGCTGTGAGTGCTGCCTTGATTCGAGAAGAGGACAAAAGGCAGCTTCTAGTCTACTATGTTAGCCAGGCCTTCCAGGGGGCAGAAGCTAAATACCCATGGATAGAGAAGATCGCATTTTCTTTAATCGTTGCTTCACGCAAGCTGCGCCCTTATTTTTAGGAGAACCCTATCATGGTAATGACAGACCAACCTATAAAGAAGGCCATGAACTAGCCCGAAGCTACTGGAAGGATGGTCTAGTGGGCCATAGAGCTTAGCCAATTCGACATAGAATACCACCCCAGGACCACTATTAAGGCACAAGCACTAGTAGATTTCATCACTGAATTTACAGTCCCCGATGGGGAAAGGGATACAGGCGAGGTGGAAAGATGGATGATTCAAACTGACGGTTCATCTGTCCAAAATAGGGGTGGAGTAGGGGTCATCATCATTACCCCCGAAGGAGAGACGCTAAAATACGGAGTTCAGCTAGCATTCCTGGCGACAAACAATGAAGTTGAATACGAAGGGGTACTGACGAGGTTAAGGGTTGGAAAAGCACTAGGAGTAAAAAACTTGCTCCTCTAAAGCGACTCAAAGCTCATCATAGGCCAGATAAAGGGGGAGTTTGAAGCAAAGGAGGAGAGGATGCAAAAGTACTTAAGGTTGACAAGGCTCTTGACACAAGAATTTGATCAGGTAGAATTTACATAGATCCCTAGAAGCCAAAATATGGGGGTAGATGAGTTGGCGAAACATTCATCGTCAGAAGCAGAACCGATGAGTATAGACCTGAAGGTTGAAGTCCAAAGATGCCCCAGCGTTGAAGAAGTCCATACCTTCATCGTCCAGAGTGGAAGTAGCTGGATGACCCTAATCCTATCCTTCCTCCAGAACGGACGGCTCCCACAGGACGTCGAAGAAGCAACGAAGGTAAGGAAGATGGCAGCAAGGTTCATGATCTTGAACGGTACCCTATACAAGAGAGGCTTCTCCATGCCTTACTTGAAGTACGTTGATGAAAAAGAAGCCAAATATATTAAGGAAGAGATTCATGAAGGGGATTGTGGAGACCATGCTAGCCCTAGATCCTTGGTAAGCAAAGTTATCAGAATAGGTTACTTCTGGCCTACCTTGTAGGTGGACGCAAGGGAGCTCGTCAAGAAATGCAACAAGTGCCAGAGGTTTGGGAATGTCTAGTGCCTTCTAGCAGAGAGATTGACAACGATAGCCTCCCCATGGCCATTTGCACAATAGGGAATTGACATCGTCGGCCTATTGCCCTGAAGTAAGAGACAGGTAAAGTTTCTACTAGTCGCTATTGACTACTTCACAAAATGGGTTGAAGTAGAGGCATTATCAAGGATTCCATGGATGATCATATCAGATAATGGGCGACAATTCGACAGTCAAGGTTTCAGGAATTTTTGCTTAAGTCTAGGGATAAAAAACCAGTTCTCATCCCCAGGACACCCACAAGCGAACGGACAAACGGAGGAGGTGACTAATCGAACACTACTCAAGATCATTAAAGCCAGGTTGGATGACATTAAGGGAGCCTGGCTGGAGGAATTTCCCAATGTCTTGTGGGCTTACAGGACTACAACAAGAACCCCGACAGGAGAAACCCCCTTCAGACTCACTTATGGCATCGAGGCAGTAATCTCGATCGAGATGGGAATAACCAGCATCAGACAAGAGATGTTCCACGAAGAAAGCAACGACGATCAACTAAAGGTCAACTTGGATTGCTTGGACAAGGTCAGAGACGGAGCTTCCAACAGAATGACGAAGTATCAGCAGAATATAGCCGAGTACTACAACAAGAGAGTGAAGCTCAAACGACTTGACATAGGGGACCTTGTCCTGCGCAAAGTCACCCTAGCAACCAAAGACCCGGCCCAAGGGAAACTCAGCCCAACCTAGGAAGGTCCCTACCAGGTCGTCCATTACTCTAAATAAGGTAGTTATCACCTAGAGACCTTAGACGAGCAGAAACTGCCACGACCATGGAACATTGAGCACTTGAAGAAGTACCACCAATAGATGTAACAGATAATTGTATTCATTTTTGAAAGTAATAAAAGAACTATTCAGCTAATGACCTAATGCAAGCAAACCTAGCAGCTTAAAAGCAAAAAATTGGCTGAGTAACAAGACTCCGCCTAGACGAATGTAAGTTACTGACGAAGCCAAAAATGACAAGATCCCTTAAATGGGGGTAAGTCACAAAAATTGGCTAAGTAACAAAATTCCGCCTAGACGGATGTAAGTTACTGATGAAGCCAAAAATGACAAGACCCCTTAATTAGGCGTAAGTCACAAAAATTGGCTAAGTAACAAGATTCCACTTAGATGGATGTAAGTTACTGACGAAGCCAAAAATGACGAGATCCCTTAAAATGGGTGTAAGTTAACCATAAAATTGGCTAACAAGATTCCCATAGACGGACGTAAGTTACTAATGAAGCTTAAGAATAACATAATTCATTCAACGGTTATAAGTCAGAAAATTTGGCTAAGTAACAAAATTCCGCCTCGACGGATGTAAGTTACTAACAGATTAAGGCCCCATTAATGAAAATATCAATGCAAGCCACTAACGCAGAAAAAATAACTAAAAGAGTGAAGCAAACAGATCACATGCAATCACAAAGTATCAAGCAAGGTAGGAACGAAAACAAGTAAGTATAGAATTCCTGATATAAATAAAGGCCCAAAAACAACGGGCAACCAGCATTTTTTCAATATTATAAGTAAAAGCCCATAAACATTAGGTAGAAACATTGTTCTCAACTTGAAATAATAACATTGTTCTGAAAGTAGAATGAAAAAAGGTCCAAAACACACTAGGCAACAAATATATATATATATATATATATGTAGACGAACACAAAGCAGGTTCAGGCAGTAGCTACATCATCACCATCAGGAGGGGGCAAATGAGCATCTCTAGGAGCATCTTCAGCAGGAGCCGTGGATTGGGGGGTCTCGTCCACTGCCATCTCCTGGTTAACTACCTCCATGTCCAAGTTCTCGAGGTCTACTCCAGAAGGATGTTTGACTAGGTACCGACAAAGGAGCTCAAAGTCCTTGTAGTACCAGCTGAAGAGTACAGTGTTGTACTTCTCAGTTTGTTGGAAAGCCACGACGGCCTTGGCAGCAATGGTCTTTAGCTTCTCCTTAGCAGCCTAGAGTTGCTCATCCTTCTCCTGTGTGACCTGCCTCTCCGCTTTGAAGTCGTCCCCCAAAGCCTTGACCTTTTCCTTGATGGTGTTGGCTTCGTCCATAACAACAATTAAATCTTTCTTCAACTTAGAATTTTCTGCCTCTAGAGCCTCCACCCTGGACATTACCGAAGCAATTTTAGCTTTGTGAGTAAGGTATTCAAAAGTGATGTGAAGACTCCCCTAGCACCTAAGAATTGGATCCAACATTCAAGATGACGCAAAAGGAGAAAGAAAAAGAAAAGGGAAAAATTGCATAAGTACAATACCTGAACGAGTTTGTGGATATGACGACCCACAATCTCGTGAGAGGGCACCCTCGAGAAGACCTTCAGCTCCTCAGTAGAGAAAGACTCCTGTGCCATCGACAATCCAAGGCCAGCATCGTAAAAAACAGAAGACGACTGAGAATTGGCTTTATCCTTTCCCTTATCCTCCATCCAGGGCCTCTTCCAAAGAGGAGTGATTTCTTCCATCGAGGTAGTCGGGGAGGCCATCCTCAAGTGACCGGGGCAGGAGGAGTAACGGAGACACACTTCTTCATAACCCGCACCGTCCTCTTCTCGATGCTAGAGAGGGGCTCGTTCTTCTTACCCCTCATCTTCGCATACATCCCCTAGTTAAATTTGGTCGTCATCCCTGCAACAAAACACTTGTCAAAAAAAAAAAAAAAAAAAGAAAAAAAAAAGAAAAAAAAAGAAAGAGGGAAAGGAAAGGAGTAGTAATGACAAATTTGACACTTACTCTTTTTTTCTTCAGTTTAATGGTTCGCAAAACGAAAGCAGAAGGCTCTTGCCCAAGGCAGTGAAGAGCTTAAGTCCGTGGGTTAACCAGATCGTCGAAGTCTTCAATCGTCCTCGCGTACTCGATAGCTGCTTCAACATGCTGCTTGTATCTACTCTTAAGCCTTGGCTGTTGCTTGACTGCGCATAAGACAACAAGTAAGAGGGTTAGTAGAGACGACACACATGAAAAGAATAAAGGACAAAAGGACTAGCAAGGAATGACACACCTAGACTCGGGGTTCTCCACTGACGGAGCAACCTAGGGATTTCCCCCCAAATTTCATCAGAATTGGTCTCCCAGTCATCCTTGGAGACAAAGAAGAACTGAGATTTCTAATATCGGAATGACGAGGGTAAGCCCTTGGCGATCCTAGCATCCTTGACCTAAGGCACGAGCTCATAATACCCATATTCTTTTGATTCCTTCAAACAGTACAAGTGGATGAACTCGTCCACCCTGATCATATCTCCCTCGGTAGTAGCCAACCATATTTCCATACAACTGACCACTATCCTTCATGAGTTTGGCATAAGTTGCCCAAGAGCAATAATGAAGTGGTTTAAAAGCTCCATGATGAAGGGGTGGATGGGGAATCTCAACCCACACAGGAAAGCGACCTCATAGAAGTACACCTGCTCGAGTGAGAAGTGACAAGCTCGTTCCTCAGCACGAGGGAGACGAACCCTAACTTTCTCGGGAAATTGACTGGCTAAACCTAGAAAGGGTCTTGATGTCTAAGCCACACTCCTCCCCAAGGGTAGAAAAAACCCTAACCTTCCTTGGGCTGGAAACCACAGTGTCTACCTCCACACCCACAGGGTTGTGGCTAGATGACAGCCCTGTCTCAAGCTCGCTAGATCTCACTTCTGACATCCCTTTTCGTTCAATTACTAAACCGTCAAACCAATTAACTGACTGACACAGCAAGGGAAGCAACTTGGCCAACACCACATTAAGACTATTACCCTTAAAAACAAAACCTTCAATCAAAGGAGAAAAGGAGTGAGAAACACCTAAGGAAGCGCCCAAACGCACAAAAAGGAACGAGATAGAGGGACAAGCTATCCTAACTTCAGAGCTACTAACCATGGAAACCCAAAAAATCCTAAAAGCCCCAAAGAAAAAAGAAAAAGAAAAAGAAAAAGAAAATCAGAGGCCAGCACAATGTATCTATACCATACAAAGCAATCTATGCCATAAAAAGCAAAAGGAAAGAGAAAACAAGAAACATACCTCAAAGGAAGCAACCACAGGACGCAACTCAAAGAAAATCGCAAGGTGGAATAGATCGTAGAAGGAGCACAGAGCAATGATTGTGAAAGAATTGGAAAAAGTGAAAGGGCAAAGAGAGAAAGGAAGTTTAAAAACTAGGCTCAAAAACTGAAATTCAGCGGGAAACCCAAGAGCCACACAACCGGAGCATTAACTCCACTGATCAGAACACGCCACGTGGCCACGATGCGCGTGGCGCCGCCACTACGCATTAAATATGGAATGTTACCCCAAGAGCCATGTCTTGGTAGGAAACTTTTCATCTTCTGATGATCGTCATGACACGCCACGACGACCACAGAACCTGGGGGGCAGCTGATGGGACCGATGAACTCCCTTTTTTCTGGATGACCTGATCGAGTATATTCGTCCACCTTGACATAACACGGACGGAGACAGGCAAGTCATTAATGAGAGAATTCAATACCTCGAGCAGTTACCAAATAGTTGTCAGACCATTGGAGCCTCTTCAAAACCCACATTCATGAACCCAGGGGCATTACAGAAAGAGCATTAAAGCCACAATTAAGGCCCCAACGGCTAGAAACTATGAAGCTATATAAACACACTGATCAAAGACAAACAAGGTACATAAGATTCACCCAAAAATTACTTTGATATTCAGAACTTTCTTATTATTCCCAAAGAACTTCATATACTGACTTTGGCATCGGAGACGTTGTGGCAGGCACCACATCGGTGACCACCTTTGGAGAGACTTTGTCCTAGGTTTGCAAGAGTAATGACGAGGATTCGTTTCCATCTGGACGAACCAACAGGAATGACGATCTTGCTAAACCTCACCATCCTTATCCTAATTCGAAGTAGAAGTGGTGATGGTCTCGCCCTTGCTAAACCTGTTAGTCGCAATGACTCCAATGTTGTTCTTTCTTTCATCCTGTTGTGGTTGGCTTTGTTAATGGCAATACAGTCTTGTGGTTGTTGCTAGTGTTATAGGTGAGTCTCATGGTTGTTGCTAGTGTTGTAGGTGAGTCTGGTGTTGTTGCTTGGTGATTTGCTTTTAAACGAGCTGAGTACTATAATTTTTGACTTCTTCATTTAAATCTATTTTGAACACAGGCAAAATTTGAGCTCATCACTAAACATGTTCAAGTTTAGTTTATTTTCTTGTCAAGAAAGAGTGAGATTGTTCACAAGCTATTTGATTAATTTATTCTTTTCCTATATATAGTAAACCCATTACTAAAGTATTTTATCCTTTCACAATCTATGAATTTTTTTTCTAACAATGAATGGACTATCTATATTATCAATAAATTACAAATAATAAATTAATATCATATGAAACTATTTAGAAACTTAAACAATTTAATTTCAAGTCTATATAAATATATTCTTAATCAACTTATATCTAGTGTACAAAACTCCCACTTTTACAAGATCTAGAAGATGTCATTGCAGGTGGCCATACTCCCAATTTATTTTAGAGGCTAATTCCTGGATATTTTTCATCAAGTTTATATAAAAAATGGTAAATTACAATATTCCCACGTATGGTTTGACCAAAATTTAAGTTGACTAAAAAAATAATAATTTAATATAATAGAGTGTAGAATAGACAATTAAATGTGTGTTTGTTTTGCAAAATGGTTAACAAAAAAAAAAAAAAAAAAATGCTAAAATAGACTACTTGCATAATATGATACGAATGCTCTATATATTGGCAGCGGAAGATTGAATTCTAGAAAAACTTTTTTTTTTTTATAGAAGAGTATCACTGATATTATTCGCTAAGAAGGGAAATCATTTACAACAAAAGCTAAAATGTCTAGAAGAATGTCCTCCATCGAGACTGAAGAATGGAAAGATAATCAAACTCTTCTTGCTAAGATATGGGCTACAAAATTACCTACCTCCTAGTATTTGAGATAAAGTAGATATTTAGCAAACCCGCAATAGACTTAAAAGTCTTTAACAAGGTTACCAATGAGAGAGAGGGGAGAGTCTCCCACTGTTAGGGACCAAATACTTAATTTGGAGTCTCCTTCGAACACAATCTTGTGTTACAATGGCCGTATTTAGCCAAATAACTTACCAGAAATTATATATATACTTACCCGTAAACAATAATCTGCCAAAATGACTCGACCATTCGTGCTTCGTCCGAGCTTCCCCATCAACTCAACTGTTTTGGACACTGCCCTCACATGACTTGTCGTTGCTGCCACATGCCATCCGTACAGATGGCCATTCGTCTCATCTTGAAGGTACTGCCCTCTTAAATCCTTTTTTTTTTTTTTTAAGACAAATTCGGAGGCACCAAATTGGTTAGGCTTACACAAGGTACAGTGAAAATCTGCCCAAAATTATTAATAATCATTCAAACATATAGTTTCACATCAAACAGAGTGTTGCCAAGTTCCAACCCTTGAGCAATAAACTAGAAGAAAAAGCCAAGTTAGAAAACCAAATAAAACAAACATGGCTCAGAGTAATTGAGCAAATTTTTTTTAAGAATTGACTACAATTCTTTTAAACAAGCCCAGATGCGGTGTTGGATTTGATTTGCTTTTGACGAGCGGGGCTAAAAAAAACCAGAGACACATACGTCTGCCACCTATAGTTTGACCATAAGAGGCGGTTGGAACACACTGGGGTTCGCCATATTCTCACTCTACTAAATCTTCTTCATCTTCATAGTAATTAGGTGAAAGCAGAAAGAGCTGCGGCGTAGAGGACTATTGCTAGTGCCGATAAAATGAAAGCCATTGCATAAATCTTGCAAAACCTATCAACCCTTGGCTTGTGTTGGATCATCAGGGAACTGAAGGCGCCCAAAAATGCGAACAGGGTACATATTATAAATATATGATAGAGCGATGGTTGGTCACTGAAGAAGACTGGAACAGGCTTACCGTCCACGTTTACCTGGGGAAGAACCATAGAAATTGAAGCTGCGGTGGAGGAGATGCAAACGATTGATTTCATGGGGCATATAGTAATCAAATTTGAAAGCACAAATCTTTTTGAACTGGGAACAAGTCTTTCTTGAAGCGTTGGTGCCGAAGACTTCATGCTTTTTCTAACTTACCAATTAGTTGCCGACTAATCGAAGGATCGCTATAGTCTGTGCAACTAAACTTTGGGCTAAAGAATTGCAGTCCTTTTGTGAGTCTCTGATATATATATTTAACAATATGATTATTTTAGGAATTTTGTTGCTTTCCGACAGCAGAAAGCAAAAGGCTGAGCAAATAGTCTAATTGTTTTAATGTTTTTACATTTGTGGACCCCAGAATGAACTGACCAAACAATATAACAACACACTTCAAATCAATTGCGAGGTAATCGGCTAGAAACTTCCACGAAAATACATTTGAGGAGTGAGGACTTTATTTTTTGATGAAATGTGTACCTTTCGAGGTCTTTACGCGTCAAGAATACTATTAATAAATTTTGCCCATAGGTTTCCTCCAATAGTAGTAAAAAAAAATAAAAACCTTAAAAATTAGGAAAAACTTACGTATGGCAATTTCAGTTCTAAAAAACCGAGCCCATTTTTTGGCCATAAAAATTTGAAAAAAAATCTCAAATCCCTCGTAAATTAGGACTCCAAATTCCGAATAAATACACAAAAGCACAACCCAAAATTCCTAACCTCAAAGATCCAAACTTCAGGAGGTTCATTGCAGAAAAAAAAAAAGAAAAAAAAAAAAAGGAGGCTCACTGCCGTTTGTATTAAAAAAAAAAAAAAAAAAATCACTTTTATGCCGCCAGCTGCAACCGAGCAAGTGGCCATGACAGCCATCAACAAATTAGCCCCACTCGACATTTACGCCACCTCCACAGCTCCGCCTCTGCAGTAATCTTTGGTCTGGTATGAGTTTCTTACTCTCTCTATCTATGTTCTGTTGTCTGCAACTTTAACTGTATTGTTTTTAGACTAAGAAGAAGACTGAGAGTAAAGTAGTTTTTTCACTATTTTGGACTTAATACACACTACAATACAATAAAAAATATTTGTACTTTTAAGTTTGAAAAGGCAAGACACCACCACCGATGACACCTCATTGCACAACACAATAACACTTGATGGTTTCCAGCTAAGCAACAATCTAATTGAAACCAAAAATCAAATAATAAAAAACCTAAAGCAACCATAGATTGTTTCGTACTACAACCTCGTTAACACTTAAATTGAATTTATTATAATTTGGTAGAAGTAATTTTTTAAATTATTTGCTTAATTAATAGTAGTGGCTTGGATAATTAAATTAAATTATTGTTTATAAACTTCTTAGAATGAAGCTTTCGTAACAAGATGGACAATGAGTTTTTGAGTGAGTGATTTCTAAAGAATTTAGTTCAAAATCAATTATAAATGATTTTAATGCCATGAAAGATGACACATCTTTATTAAGTTATAGTTAATTTGTCAAATAAAGAATGTTTTCAATCATTATTTTTGTTAATACTTAAGAATTTTATTGTGTTTATCTTGGTAAATAAAAAATATTGTAAATCATTTTTTTAATACTTAAGAATTTTATTGTGTTTACCTTGTTTTTCTGGAATAAATTCCTGACTCCGCCACTGGGTTAAATTGTGGGGGTTAACTTTTTTTTGGTTGATAAGGGAGGAAAGAAATGCATAAAAATAAGTATAACTTCTCCTTGACCCACTTTTTGCAATCCACTGGGCGGAAATGGAGAGGAACCGTGCTTTCTTTAAAAATTTGAAAGCTAACAAAGTGACAGTTAACTTTTCCAAGTCATGTTAATCACATGTTTTCCCCATGATTTTAAACTCTTCACTCTCTTAAATAAGAGCATTTGTAAATCCCCAAATTACTATTTTACAATCAAATACTCTCAAATACAACTTTATTCGGGTTGATAATGCTAAAGATTTTTAGCAATTGTGAATAATGAGATGGTATTTTTAGGAATTACTGTAGCTGTGGTTATAAAATAAGGGAAATGCTAACGAGTGCCTTTAGGGCATTGGTTAAGAATTCAGTTTTTTATTGGAAAAGAAAAAAAACAATTAATGTTTTGACAGTTTTTTTCATTTCCCATAAAAGTGATGTTAAAACTTTCCTAAAATGGATTTTTAACCAGTGCCCTAAAGGCACTCGTTAGCATGACCCATAAAATAATATACATTATTTTATTGTCTCTCTCTTCTCTCTCTTTATTTATTTATGACATTCCTTCTCTATCTCCTCTTCTCTCTCTATCTTATTTCTAACCCTCCTCTCTCTCGTTCCTCTCCCACCTCAGACCTTGCCACAAGTGTGGGTTAACCATCGTGGGTCATGGATCTTTTGGCAGATCGACGTTTGGTGGTGGCATGGGTTTTGTCTTTTCTCACTCTCTCTCTTCTTTGTCGCTTCTATTTGTGGTTTTGAATTGGTGGTTGTGGGTTTGAATTAGTGGTTATGGGTTTGGATTGGTGGCCAAATTGGTGGCGCTGTGTGGTGGTGGAAAATCTATGTAATAAAGATAATACAATTCAAACGTATGTGTGTGTATATATATATATATATATATATATATATATATATATATATAAAAGGATCGAACTTAAGGAACTTTTGCTTTAATACTATGTTAAATTACTAATTCTCCTAAAAACTTAAACTATTTGAATATAATATTATTTAATCATATACTTCTATCAAGTTAGATTTAAATGATTAAATCCACTATCTCCTAATAACTTAAAATTTTAGGAAAATTGGTAATTTAACATGGTATTAAAGTAGAAGGTCTTGAGTTCGATCATTGTCTCTTCTACTCAATCTTCCATTTAAAATTTCACGTGTTAGGCTTCACCTATTAAAATATAGTTTGAGCCTAGGCCTATTTAAGACCGATTGGCTTGTTGCTGTTTGACTGATGAAGCTACCAGTTGGCGGCAATTCTGAAAGTTGTAGACCTGATGAAGTCGATTTGAGTGATGGGTGAGAGAGTTTGAAACTCAACAAACCTAACCTGTCTAAAAACCTTCTCTTCCACCCCTTTTTTTGATAAGTTCTCTGACCATTTGAAGGTTCCTTTGACATCTGCATCAATATTCTGGTTAGATATCAGTGGCTTCGTCTCATTTCGACAATATTTTTCTCTCTCTCCACCAATGTAAGGAGATCATGGCCAAATCCGATGAAATCACCCCCCTTTATCACAAACCTGACGAACCCAACACTCGACCACCACACAATGAGGCTTAATCTGACGTGCCTGGTGGGTCAGTGGTGGGCTCCTTTCTTCCCCACTCGAAGTTAGTCATGTCAAGTTCGAGTTGGGCACAAACTCGACTTGGCCCAACCCGTGGACACCCCTAGTTGGAGCCCATATGTGAAGCCCATCTATTAAAATGTAGTTTGAGCTCACATGTGTTGGTGAGTGTTGAATTAAATGATTAAATCCATCATCTCCTACTAGTTTAAACTTTTGAAAAAATTGATAATTTAATTGTCTACACTCTAATTTTGGTTATTTAACAGTCCATACTCTAATTTAGGTAGTTTGAACCCACACGTGAGGATGATTGTTAAAATTAAATAATTAAATCTACCATATCCTAATAGCTTAAAATTTTAGGATAATTGGTAATTTACTGTCCACATTCTAATTCAAAGTTTACACAGATAAAATAATATTCCAATATGTAGCATTGTTTCTATCTCCAACCACTACCAATCAGATAAATCGGAGAAAGCAATGTTTTCTTAGCTTACATAGAAAAAAAGAAATAGAGGAGAGAGGCATAACATAGATCTACAATTTTTTTAGAATGAATAAACCTAAAAGAATGGTATGTAGCACAACGAATTTAAAGCAGCTCCAAAGGAAGATTAAAAAAAAATCTCTTCATGCTTTGAACAGTGAGAATGGCAATGTTTCCCATCGGCGAGTACAAAAATCTGAGGTTTGAGATATTCTTTTGCATTTGGTTTTCAATTCTGGTTTATTGAGAGAGAGAGATAGAGATTTTTCCATTTATGAGGGAGAACATGAGTTGTGAACTCTTAAATTCTCACATAGGTTTGTCATATAAAAAAAAAAAAAAAAAAAAAATCTCACACAGAGAACGAACGAACAGTCAAGATGAGGTATAGAAAAAATCTCACCCATGAAGTTTTTTTTATTTTATTTTTATTTTTTACAAGCACAAAATGTATCACCCCAAAACAAAACACAAAAGAAAAAATTAAGGGCTATGACGTTATAATTTTAACCGAGGGTATTTTTGTGATCTCATCCCCAAGATATTTCTACCAAGTGGCCCATATTACTCCAACACCCCCAGGTTTACACGTTCTCTCCACTCCATCTCCTCTCTCTTTCCCATTTTCTTCTTCTTGTTTCCTCCACCACATGGCCGACCAATTGAAGGCCCCATTTTTTCACCACCACCTATTGTCATCACCAAAAGCAACCTATACCACAGCACCATGTCAATTATCGGAGGCAGCAAGTATTCCCATAAATTGCTGAAATGGAGGTGTTAAGGTGATATCTCTCGGACCCATTCTTGTTTTAAAATGGGTAATGCAAAGTTTAAAACATGGGTTGTATGAAACGTTTCTTATAGTTCTTTATGACTAACGGCTTTGTACGGGTTTTGGTTGGGTGGACTTATTTGGCATAGTATTAAAATTAAAGTAATTTTCTTTTGGGACTTTAAATCTGTCAAGCAAAGATTGAGTTAGTTGCACTAAATAATTTTTAATAAATTATAGAAAATTTATTTTGAGCTAAATTTTTGGTGGTATGTACTAGACGAATGGGAGCTTTCTTATTTAGGTGCGGTTTGGATCCGCGTTTGCTACGTCCCATTTGCAAAAATGTGCGTTTCAGCTTCTTCTTCTTTTTCTTTTTTTTCTTTTTTTTTTTTTCCTTTAGCCGCAAAGATTGACTTTTCAACCGTGAACAGTGTATAGATGTACTGTTCACAGACTCACAAATATCACTTTTTAATAACTTTTTCATTAGAAATGGGTCCCACGATACTATTCACACATTTAAAAATTATTTTGTTACAGTGTTTTCAGTTTTCAGTTTTCAGTTTCAGCAAAATAAGTTCTATCCAAACAGACCCTTAGTATCTGTTTGGATGTTGCTGAAACACGGTGTATCTGCGTTCTACACAGTGGGACCCACGGCTACAATGCCCACGAAATAAATGCAACAACTTCAGCTGAAACGCATAAAAACAGAAACTTGAACACACAGTTTCAATAAAACATTGCATGTTTATACTGTTTCAATAAAACTGGGCATATATTGTTCCTTTTCTTTTCATTATTTTTTTTTTTGGAAGAACTTGTTCTTCGTGTTCTTCATCTGCTTACCAGAACATGACTATTCATGTTCTTGAAACCTAGCAAACCCATCAAAACAGAAGATCAAAATAGTGAAACCAAAACCAAGATAGAAGCCACCAATCTGAGATTAAACCGATCAAACCCATATGGAAAAATAGCAAAACCGATCAACCCATCAAACACATATGAAACCAAAACCAAATCAAACCCATCAAATCCATATGAAACCAAAACCGAATCAAACCCATCAAACGAATCTACCCAGCAAATACAAATCAAATCCATCACCAATCTCAACCTCACCCAGCACCATCGACTTCCCATATCAAACCCACTGCCGATCAACCCATCAAACCCACCGCTGATCAACCCATCCATCACCACCGAGTTCCCAAATCAAGAAATTAAAACATTAGTTCTTCATAAGACCAAACTCCATGGGAGAAAGAGAGAGGAAGCTCCACCTCGTGCATATTGAAGAAAGGGAGAGAGAGAATGGTTTAGGTCGAGAGACCATGCTCCCCATCTCTTCTTTCAATTAGTGTTGGGAACTCCTTCACACTGGGCCTCCAAGACCTAGATGACATTTCACTTCTCAATGCTGAAAAAACTAACGATTTTTTTTTTTTTTTGGTTCAAATTTTTATGTGGCTATTGGGAAAGGAGTGGAATAAAAATTAAAAAAAAAAAAAAAAAAAAAAAAAAAAATGCACTACAATAGTTTCAGCCCCAAAAAATCAGTTGGTATTTAAAATTATTTGCTACAGTGTTTTCAGATTTCATCTTTCAGTAAAATAAACGGTATCCAAACAGACCCTTAATTTAAAGCTATATGGGTAACTTCAAGTGGACCAAATAGATTTTATAAAAAGGGAGGTTGATTCGTTGCAGATTTAATCTAAAAGTACGATTAGAAAGCTGAGACTTTGAGGAATTCATTCCAAGCTTTTGTTGAGTGGTTTAGCTTTTCATATGTGCTTTTTTTGACAAGTGTTTTACTTTGGCTAATTTTATTAGGGTTTGGTAGTGTCATGTTTTATATCAAGTTGTTAAATATACATTATTTGTAGTAGGGAATTAAAATGCTTAGTTGTGTTAAAGCATTTTGGATCATTTGTATGCTTATTTGATATCCTTTGGGGATAGGTGCCTTGGGATAGTCATGTTAGGCTTTAGCTAGGAAGCACATACACGGATATGAGTACGGGTACAAATATAGTACAGTGACACAATAATTTTTGTAAAATTAGGATATGGATACGGTGGGATACATGTATATATATATATATATATATATATATATATATATTGTCTACCTAAATAATAAAAAATTATAAAAGAAAATTTTAAAAATAAGTTGGCCTAACCTAAGCACACATGTACAAAACAAAAGGGCAAAAGGGAAAATCACCAAATGAATTTAGATCTGGTCCTTTGGTGCTTCTTGAGCGAGAAGAAGAAGAAGATTTGCGATAAAGAAGATCTAGGTTAGTTAGTCTTTTTTTTTTTTTTAATTAATTTTTTTTAATTTTTTAAAAAAGAAAGAAAGAAAAGAAAAGAAGGGAAGCGCATGCTTGCAGCCTTGTCGTGTACATGTCCAACATAGGCAAGACAGGCAAATTGTCGTGTTTGTGCTTTCTAGGGCGTTAGGGCCTTTGGTTCAATTTTAGGGGATCTTTTTGATTTTGGAGACAACTGTGATAGTAAATTTTGCGATAGACCTTGTTATTGATAGGTTTGATCCTTGTGTTTCTAGATTTTAAAATTCATGGTGATGGGCCTAGGGATTGGATTGGTTGATCATGTGGTGCCTGATTGAGGAAAATTAGTTGGTCTTCCGAGGTAAGTGGCTTCTTAATGAGATTTAAAAAAAAAAAAAATCATATTGCATAAAACATTGTTTCTAGGTTAAACACATTTTGGAAAATTATTTGTGGCACTATTTTCCTAAAAAGTGTCGTGTACCCTACTATATATGATTATATTTGAAAATGCGCATCATGTTTAATATTGGGGATAATTACAGTAAACCCACCTGAGGTTAGGCCCGTTTTCACTTTGCCTACCCGTAGTTCAAAACTTATCACTTTGCCCACCTGTACATCAATCCGTTACCCCCCCGTTACCCACCTCACCCTCAGACGTTAGAAAAACACCCTTTTATGCCAAATTAGAACATTACATGGATCAAACAACGCGAACTCACTCTCTTTTCCTCACGAGCCCTACAAACGCGAAAAATCCCTGTAACGCTGGGGTTTTGATTTTTCTGATTGTGCTTTCGTGTGAGGGTGAGGTTGTGACTTTGGGTTGTCTTGAGTCGTTGAATATTCGAAGATATATCATCACCAGGTACGACATTTCTGCTTTATGGTTCTGAGCTGGGGTTTCAAGTTTTGATGATATCGTTGATTCACAGGAAGTTGATAATCGATGTCTTCTTCGAGTGGAAATTACTCAGGTTCATGTGGGCATTTGTGTACATATGAGACTTGTGTGCTGAGAACAAGTCTGACAGTGGATAATTTTGGGAGAAGGTTTCTGGGTTGTAGCCAATATAAGGTAAGTATACTTTTTACTTAATCTAGCTGATTCACATGAGATTGGAATGTGATGTGTACAATTCAATTTATGAACAGATTGGTCCCAAGTGCCCTTTCTTTAGATGGATTGATAATCCCACTTGTGTGCGTGGGAATGAAGCTGCCCATTTGGTGGAACAAAAGCTGGATTTACTGCGGAGTGAGCTGCAACTTGCACGTGAAAGGGAAAGAGAAGCTACCCAGGCAGCAGCAGAAGCTACCCAGGCAGCAGCAGAAGCTACCCAAATGGCAGAAATTGCTCAAGACAGGGCAGCAAAAGCCATTGAGAGGGAGAGAAAGTTTCGAGCTTCCTCTGTTCAAGCCAAGGAGATAGCAGTGAGAGCTTTAAAGCAAGAGAGAAAGTGCAGAATTGCACTAATTCTGTCATGGTTTTTTTTTTTTTTTTTTTTTTTTTTTTTTTTTTTTGTTTTGGTTATGTTGTTTTCATGTTTTGGCTCAAGTGAAAATGTTGGAATGATGAGATTGAGTCTGCCTGATGGGTTGTAATATAAGCTGGTCCTCAATTGTATTGTAATAGAATTATGAAAGAATTTTTTGAGAATGAGGACTATGTAAGGTGGTAGATGCTATTGGCTTGAAGCCACTTAATAATATAAGCCTTTTTAAGATAAAGTGTTATTTATGTTAGATGCTGTTGGTATTTTTGTTTAGAGTGAATTGGCTACTTGTGAGCTGTGAGCTGTGAGCTGTGAGCTGTTGGTGTTGGTGTTTTGTTGGATGTTGTGAGGTATGTTGGTTTGTGCATAAAGTGTATTGTGTGAAGACAATTGTGTTGAAAGTGAATTTAAAGTGCATGACAATCTGTCAACTTGCAAGAAAAGACAACAAATTCAACACATACACCTGCTATTCAACACATACACCCTGCACACATAAACAAACTCATATAATAATAACTCATATGAGAAACTGCAATAATACAATAATTTTGAACATCTGTCATTAAGTTGGGAAATTGTATACATATTTTAAGGTGGCATTGAATAGTCTTTCATCAACCACCAGTAAATATAAGGCATTTGGTACAACAACCAAAACAGTTGCAGCTGTCCAATGTTTACAAAACTTACAAAAATACAAAAAGTGTTTGAACAGCTATATCAAAAAGTGTCTTGCCATTGTCTGCCTTGCCATTGTCTGCCTTGCCATTGTCTGCCTTGCCATTGTCTACAAACTACATAAAACCCTAACACTACATAACCCTAATACATTATACATAGCAACAAAAGTGTCTTGACTTAGTCTTCATTTACTGCCCCTACCCCTGCCCCTCCCACCACAGCTGGCCTTTCCACCTCTTGTTCTACATTTCTGAGCTCTAGCTGCATCACCCCTTCCTCTCAAAGCAGCTCCTCTGGTAGCAGGTGGTCTTGTAGGCTACAAAGTACAAGAATTCACATGTTAGCTACCAACATCACAGTTTTATGAATAAAACATCAAACCTAACACTACAGTACCTGTGATGATAGTGGTCTACTGTCCCATGTTTCTGCAGGGGTGTGTGGTGTTGGTTGGCTTGAAGAGAACCAAGGAGCTCCTCTAACTGTGTACCTGAAGTCTGAAGAGTACCATTGACTTGGGTTCTGTGACCATGGAGCTGGTGGCCCTAACCATGGAGCTTGTGGCTGTGGAGCTGGAGCTTGTGGCTGGACCCTGCTGCCTGATTGGATGAGGCCATAGTGTAAGGCTGATGTGTTGGTGGGGGTTGAGCTGAGGATTGGGTCTGTGATGAAGATGGGGCCTGGGATCCTTGTGTGTGTGTAGAAGGCCTTCCACTTCCCTGCAACCAAATATGAGCATGTTTTTACAGTGTCAATTATTGGAATTTTGCCTTTACAGATTTTCCTTTCTGCAATCTCTGCCTCCTCTCCCATGCTGTCTCACCAGTGACATTGGCCTTGCATCCCCTTGCATTGTGCCCTTCTTGTTGACACCTTCCACACCTCACTGGCCTGTTTCCTCTAGACACCTTATAAGGGTTCGGCTCATCAGCATCTCTCTTCCTCTTCATGGGTGGCCTGCCTGGTGGCTTATAAACAGTAGGTGCAACAGGCTTGGGTTGGCCACTTGACATCCACTCAGACTGGCCAGGCATGGGAGGTATGGGTGTCTTGTATGTCTCCACATAAGCATCCTTGTAGTAGCATGGATGGGTGTAATCTTCTGGTTTCTCACGATTCACAAAAATGGCTGTAACTCCATGCTTGCAAGGGATTCCTGTCAAGTCCCATACTCTACAACTGCATGTCCTATTTACCAAGTCCACCACATGCCTTTCCCTCTCATTGTCAACCTCATACACAAACCTCCCAGAAGGAACTGCACAGAAACTCTTACACTCTAATTTTAACTGCTCCAACTTTTTTTGTATGCTTGGACACAAATTGCCACCATACTTTTCTATGCCAGCCTTCTTTATATACAGCCTGCTCATAAGCCTAACTCTGATCTACTCCAGCATTGATAAGATGGGCTTGTCTCTAGCCTTCACAATCATAGAGTTAAAACTCTCACTCAGATTGTTTACCATACAATCTGTCAAAACTCTTGAAGAAAAGTGGGATTTGGTCCACTGTGCAGGCTCTATATCAGCCAGGTACTGCTAAGCTTCTTCATCCAAACTCTTAAGATGGTCCATCCCTCTCTCAAATTCCCTGGCTGATGTTGTGCCAGCACACCTCCACAGTACACTCTTCAACTCCATACCCTTGTGGTTAACCTTGAAGTTGTTGTATATGTGCTTCACACAATACCTGTGCTCCACAGTTGGGAATAGAGTCTCCATTGCAGGTAAAAGGCCCTGCAATCAAGTAAGCATTCAATGTTAGCAAGTAAGCATGTAAAAAGGTAAGCATGTAATGAAGTCATGAACATGAGCTAGATGATAATACCTTCTGCCTGTCACTGATGAATACCAGATTGAGCTCATCTGGCCTGCCAATGTCATCAGCAAACTGCTCCAAGAACCAGGTCCAGCTATCCTTGTTCTCTTGCTCAACCACAGCCATTGCCACTGGGAATATATTGTCATTTCCATCCTTGGCAGTGGCAGACAATAATTGCCCACCAAACCTACCCTTCAAGTGGCATCCATCCAGCCCAACAAAGGGTCTACAACCACCTAGAAAGCCAACCTTCTGAGCATTGTACCTAATGTACATCCTTTTAAACTTGGGCTCTGCATTCTCATTTTCCATCTCTGTTTGCAGAATCACCCTACTTCCTTCATCTGTCCTTAATATCATTTCTGCATAATCTCTAAGTAGGCCATACTGAGCCTCTTCATTCCCAGTAATCAGCCCCCTAGTTGCCTTCCTTGATCTATACACCTGACTAAGACTTAAATCAACTGAAATCTTCTACATCACATGGTGCTTAACACCTGAGACCTCCCAATTCGGATTCTTACCAAAATCCTCCAAATACCTCTTTGCCACATAGGCTGATGTAACTTGCCCATTTTTGAATGATAGGGGGCAGGTACACTCAGGATAAAATGTCTTGATCTCAAATGTGCACTCCCCAGTCACCATTGAGGCATAACACCTCCATCCACAATTGTTCTTACAATGTACAGAAATCTTCTTCTTCTCATTCAACTTCCATTTGACATCAATGTGATTCTGAATCACATACTCCCTCAAAGCCTTCCTAAACACCTGGGAGTTTGGGAACTTCATCCCTTTTGCCAACCTAACATTTTCCATATCAGTCCTCTCATTGAACTCCAAATTGCCAGGCCCCTGCTCATCATCAGAACTATCCACACTTGCAATATCATCCTCTAAAGCTGGTTCAGCCCACTCTTCATCTAAATCTATGTTTGGAGGAGGAACATTGCTTGGGCCAGGTGCATCTGTGTTTGGCTGAGGTGTATCAGTGTTTGGATGAGGTGTATCAGTGGTTGGAACAGTGTTAGGCTTATGTGGCACTGTGTGAGGTGGAGAAGACTCACCAAAAATGTCATCAGCAAAGTCTTCTCCTTCCAGGCCTTCATTCAACCAATTAAACTCCTCCTCCACACCATCACCCCCTGTAGCAGCTCCTGCACCACCCCCTGTAGCAACTCCTGCACCACCCCCTGCACCACCCCCTGCACCCCTTATAGCAGCCCCTGCACCAGCTCCTATACCAATCCCTGCACCATCAGGAACTTCAACTGCAAGTGGAGCATTACCACTCTCCACATATAGTATGATGGTGTCCCTTGGCCCTCCCTCATTAGGCTTCCTCAAGGGTTCCACATCTTGATCATCTTCTATGAGCCTTAAGTCTTGCTCCAAGTTGCCCCCAGGACCTAAATAATGAACCCTACACGGTTCATCAATCCCCAATTCCTCACATATACCTTTTATTTCAAAATAACCAAGCAAATCAGCATCCCTATACACTATTTCAACTTTCCCACCAAAGTACTCTAAACTAGGGTTCCACACAAAAGCACCCCCATAATGTACCTCCAATTTCACTTCAACATCCATCTGCAATAACAAATTACAAGTTAACACGTATACAATTAGCAATTAAAGAATTGTAAACAACAAAAGAGGCAAAGGAGTAAACAGTTGCATGTTTCAGTTTTGCTTTTGGGATGCAACGCACACAGAGGGACCACATTTTCTGCTTTTCTTTTGATTTTGATTCTGTTTTACTAAATAGCACATGCAAACACTAAAGATTTCAACCCAATAGAAACTTGGGTCCACTGTGAGACACAATGACCACGACAGACAAAGTGCCCACAGACAAAATGCCCATAAACAAACACAAATCCAAAGAACAAGTGCTCACATTTTTCATAAATATCAACAAACACAACCAATATTCTCATTCCACTACATGTAACATTGACCATTGATTGATTACTCAAAAAAAAATTAAGACAACCACAAGCCCAAAGTAAAAACCCAAACAGTGGCTGATTTCTTACCAGGATTTGAGTCACTCGAACAACTCGTTGCTCGTCTAGGTTTACACTTGCAGCAGTATGTCAATATTAGATGCAGAATGGATTTTTCGCGTTTGTAGGGCTCGTGAGGAAAAGAGAGTGAGTTCGCGTTGTTTGATCCGTGTAATGTTCTAATTTGGCATAAAAGGGTGTTTTTCTAACGTCTGAGGGTGAGGTGGGTAACGGGGGGGTAACGGATTGATGTACAGGTGGGCAAAGTGATAAGTTTTGAACCACGGGTAGGCAAAGTGAAAACGGGCCTAACCTCAGGTGGGTTTACTGTAATTATCCCTTAATATTGTATACGAAGAAATGCATGAATATTTGGCATGGTAAAGATAAGCATTTTTGAATTCCTTTGATAGTGGATTTCATAGATTTATGGTATTATTTGGAAATACTAAAGATGTTTGTCTTAACCTGTATTATTTGGGAAATTCATAGAAAATCTTATTGACAAAGAATGAATTTGAAAACCTTAGAACCTTTGTGGATGTTTTGATTATTAAAGTTTTTATGAAACTACTTGGATATGAACTATGTATTTCAAAATACATGTAACTTGTAAGCTTTATGTTGTTTTAACTTTATCCATGTGTGATTGCTTGGTGATCACTTAATTTGATTTTTGTAGTTTTTGTGAAAATGGTATTAGATCCAAGTCAGTGCCTTTTTACTTAAAATGACACGTTCTTCCCTGTTGCCTATGGGGGAATAGGTATCATTGATTGTGTGTGTGGGTGAGGCTACTATTGATAGGGCGGGCGAGGCTACTACTGATAGGGCCAAGAGACAGCATGCAAAAGAGGTCCTATATATATAACGCGTTCCCTTTACTACCTATGGGAGAAGAGACAAAACCTTGAGAGTATGGGTGGGGTTGCTACGCCAAGAGACTACATACCAAACAGGACAATATCATGTCAAGTGTGAGTGGGTGGATCCCCTGACCTATCTATGTGGTAGTATGGTGTCTTTTTGACATTTTGCCTTGTTTTGGATTTCTTGATTTTTGGTTTTAGAAAGGTGTTATAGCTCACAATACATGGTATGTAGTTTCATGGAAATTATTTTTATAAGCTTGGTGCTACCTTGTATAATCATTCTTGTCATCTCATTATTGGAAAATGATTTTATAGTATTCCAGTTAGGATTTTCCAATTATAGCATATTTTGTAAAATACTCATTATCATGAAACTTGCATTTTCCCCACATTATCATGAAGCTTGCATTTCCCCCACCCTCATTAATTATGCTACTTATTGGGCTTTGGCTTATCCCCTTTTTTAATAGTTTTTTAGATTAGTTAGTTATACCTCGAGCATGGAGCCTTCTTTATTGGTGGTGATTGAAGTGGGAGATTAGTGCCATAAATTGATGGTGACTCAACTAGCTAAATTTAATGAGGCTATGGTTAATCTTATTGGAGGTTGGGCTCTTGAGGTTTGTTAGCTTAGGGCTTGTTAGGTGCCAATAGAGACATATGATTTGTAGTTTGTATTGTTTGTAAATGTGTTATAGAGTTCTGACTTATATTATGAAGAGATCAATATGTTTATTTACATTATCAAATGGAAAGAAAAAAAAAAATCCCCAACTGTCTTTCATGAAAGTTCAGTTTTTCATACTTTAGACCTTTTTGGGTTTGGCTCATGATACAAAATGTTTTTCCTTTTTTCTTTTCTGGTTTTTTCTCTAATTAAAAACATATCTTTTATGTGTTGCCTTTTTTATTTAGCCTTAATTAATGCTTCTATAGTTAAAGAAATATTCTTATTGGTCTAAGTTTAGGGTCTGCCCTACGTGGGGTTCTTAAACGACTGCTTGCCCAAGTACTAGAGTCGGCACCATGGATCCCGATCTCACTCTCCTTGTTGCAGTCGAACAACATCATAAAGAATTAATTTGAAGCACTTAGCCGAACAATAGTTTTTTTTTTTTTTTGGTTGATAAACTGAAAGCTTTTATTAAAGAAAAGAAGAAAAAGATTACAATAAGCATGATCGAGGGTAGCATCCTTCTCAACTGAACAACACTAACAAGTAACAACACTAGGAGGGTAATATTAATAGTCTGTTTGGATTGAGGAGGAGAGAGTAAGAATAGAGTAGAGTAGAATTAGTCTAAAAGTAGCATATTTTTAAGGCGTAAATGCACTTTTGGTTCCTACTTTTTGGACCATTTTTCGATTTGGTCCATAAATTGATTTTGCTCTTAGGTCAGTTCCTGAAATTAGAAAATCAATTCTGTTTTGGTCCTTGCCGTCAACCCACTAACAGAAAAATCTGATGTGGCAAACGGAGTGCCTTGTTGGCACATTAAATGATAACATGGCTACTAAAATAATAATAAAATATTTTATTTGGCCTTTTTTAAATGCCACATCTGCATTTTAATTTTTTTAAAAAGCCACCTCAGAAAATTAAAAAAAAAATTTAAAGAAAAACCTTAAATTTAATTTAATTAAAAATTTTAATTAATTTTTTTTTTCATAATGTTCTTCATGTTCTTCAGCTTGTTCTTCACAAACCAAACCCAACAACCAAGAACTCAAACCCATTGCAAGAACATAAGCCTAGAAACCAAGAACTCAAACCCTTCGCAAGAACATAAGCCCAGCAACCAAGAACTCAAATTACAAGAACACAAACCAAGAACTCACCCATCACAAGAACACGAACCTAACAACCAAGAACTCAAATCACAATAACACAAACCAGCTACCAAGAACTTAAACCCATATTAGAAGAACAAAAATGAAAAGAAGAAAAAATTAAATTAAATACTAACAGGAAATATTCTTCATGTTCTTCCCAAGTCCAAGAAGCAACCAAACCAATCTCTAGCAAACCCCAAATCCAAATCCAGCAACCAAATCTAATCTCCATCAAATCCAGAAAAACAAAAAATAAATCCAAGAAACCAAACCATAAATAAACCCGAGAAACAAACCCATATAAAAAGAAGTGCTTCAAATCATTGCTATTTGACTCGGACCTGTTCTAAAAAAGTCGAGGCATTTCGAATTGTTTGTTGACACAGACAAAGTCAAGGCAAACCTCTGAAATTATTTCAATATTGGACCTTGGACATATAATAGTTTCGAATCGAATCTCTTTAGAAAGAAGATCTTTTGTCTCATGGTAGCCTGCTCATGTTCCCTTACGAAACTTTCATTATTGAGTTAGCCATACACTTCACACGTTTCTAGCGATTCACATGGCATCATCAAATGATACAAGTCTTGGATAAGAATCTACAATGCACTAGAATGCCCTTATTGACGATCCTTTACTCCGACAAACACAGTAACCAACCCAATCTCCAGCAACCCATAAACACAGAAATTTTCTTGGAAAACAAACACACAAAAAACCCATAAAATCAAACAACTCCACATTCTCTCCAACAAAAAAGAAAACAAAAAAAAAAAAAACCTAGAACAAGAGGAACAAAGTTTTGCAATTGAAAAAGGAGAGATTGATAATGGAGGAAGCGAAGGGCAACTCATGGATTATACTCCACAACGTTGTGATCGTCACCATGGATCCTCAAAGCCGAGTCCTTCACAACGATGGGATCGTCATTGAGCACGATTCAATCAAAGCCATTAGTCAGTCATCAAATATTCTTCGCAATTTCTCTGCTCTTGCTCACCAAATCACTGACCTCAACTCCCAAATCTTACTCCCAGGTACTTCCTTCTCTTTCTAGTTGAGCTAAAATTGCTTTTACCCAACAAAAAGGGAGAGGAAAATTGGACCACCAATAAGCCTCCCACGTGAAAACCCTCAAGGGAAACTCCGTCGAACCAAGACCCAAGACCGCATCAAGATACCGTCCATGGCAGATCGTTTTCTCCACATCAAGCTTGTGAGCTCTGACCATGGAGTTACAATGGAGAGAGATTCCGTCCATGGATGGTGAAGAGAGAGAATATTTGAGATTAGAAAAAGAAATAGACTTAAAAAGATAAGGTTAAAGAAATAAGAAGAAAAAGAAAAAGAATTTTAGAAAGAGAGAATTTGACATTAGTAAATGCTGATGAGGTTAAAGAAATAAGAAGAAAAAGAAAAAGAATTAAAAAGAAAAAGACTAAGATAATGATTTTCCTTTTTTCTTTTTCTTTTTTTTAAGAAATGATTTTACTTTAAATTAGATTTTTTTTTTTGTTTAAATTTTATGATGTGATGTGGCATTTTTTTATTAATTTAAATGTGATGTGGCATTTAGAAAATGCCAAATATATTTTATTATTATTATTTTATTAGCCACGTCAGCAAACAGTGTATTCCATCTACCACGTATGTATTTTCTGTTAGTGGATTGACGGCAGGGACCAAAATAGAGTCGATTTTCTGATTTCAACAAAATCAGTTTAGGGACCAAATTGAAAAATGACCCAAAATGTAGGGACCAAAAGTGCATTTACGTCAATTTTTAACCAACTCTACTCTACTGTCTCTTCACTTTTCTTCCTTTTCCCCTCCATCCAAACGGCCTTAAGAGAACAGCTACCTATCATGTTATTGAGATTAAAATGATTTGTTGTTTGTATCAAACAAAATGGAAAACCCTTTCTCCTATCCCAAAAATGAGAATAGGGTAGAGAATAAAAATATTTGATAGAGCGACCGTTGGTCACTGAATAAGATTGGAGGAGATGCAAACGATTGGTCACTGAATAAGATTGGAGGAGATGCAAACGATTGATTTGATGAGATATATGTTAATCAAATTTAAAAGCCCAATTCCTTTTTTACCGGGAAGAAGTCCTTCTTGAAGCAATGGTGCCGAAGATAAAGACTTCTTTTCTAACTTAACAATTAGTAGCTGACTTACTGAAAGATCGTCATGGTCTGTGCAACAAGGTTTGTTAGTCTCTGTTATATTTGACAATATATATTATCCTAGCAATTTTCTTGACATCCGCCGGCGTGTAAAGCAAAAGGCTGAGCAAATAGTCCCACCATTTTACGAGTGTGGAGTTCTCAACACATTTAAAATCAAGTGCGAGGTAATTGGCTAGAAATTACATTCGAGGACTTTCTATTTTGATGAAATGTGAAAACATTGGAGTTCTTTACGCGTCAAGCAATACTATTAATAAGTTTGCACACAAGGAAATTAAGAAGGGGATCGAAAGAGAAAAAAATAAAAATAAAAATAAGATGATCAGTGATGAGAACTCGCACAAAAAGCACCGCACTTTAGCCAATCAAACTCAAAATTTATTTATGTGTGGCTATATAAAAGTACTCACATTAGTGAATGTATAACACAAAAATGTGTAAAATTTATACTTTTTTGCCTAAAAATGTACCACATTAGTTAGTGTATATTTGCGTTACCTTTATAAGTTTGTTATAATAACTATGTAAATTTAAACTGGTATTATTTATTTTGTATTTGTTTTTTTATTATTTCTTTACATATCCCGAGTGTGAAGAAAGAAATCAAATTGTGGTTGTTTATGAAAAGAGAGAAACAATTAAAAATATCAAGAAAATTAATATTTTAATTAAGGGTAGCAAAAAATAGATAATCTAATGTGGGGTATTTTAAAAAGGGAGTATGTAAAATAAAAAATTTATGTTTTATACTAAAATATACAAAAAGTTTTGCATGAACTATGCTAATGCTCCAAGTAAAAAAGAAATGCAGGGAAATAACTTCTCCTAGACGCACACTTTGGATCCACCCAAAATGGCCAAAATGGAGTGCTACCATGAGAATCAGTGAGAATTAGTCCTATGCTTCTCTTCTCCTAGCGCAGAAAGCTCAGGAACCCATTCTATCATCCTATGCGGGGATGAGCCCTACCTCATTTAATTTTACTATTAATCAGAAAAACTAACGCAAATATTATATTGGCTTTCTCTCGCCCTACTTCTAAAGATAGATAGAAAAGGTTGGAGAGAGTGACTTTCTAATCCTTCAATAAAAGGATTCATTCTCTTCATAAAAAAATGGGAGGTAGAACTAGTAAATATTTCTTTTTCGATTCATCCTTGGAGTTGAATACCTCATTTAAGAATTGTTTTTGATCTAATTGGGGCCCGCTATGCCAAAAGTGAGAGAAAGCCAATCCATCTCTTTCCTTTTTTTTTGTTCCCATATCTCTGGTTGTTCGCTGTTCAAGAATTCTTGCTTAGGCAGTTCATATCATCCAGACAAAATGTTTTGAACACGAAAAATCATTACTTAACTCTTTGACGACATTAAAAAACCAAAGGCCTCTGCCCTTTGATCTTTTGGATAGTTTCATTTCTTTATAAAGTAAAAGAAAAGGAATGGTTAATTCCCAAAAAAAAAAAAAAAAAAAAAAAAAAAAAAAAAAAAAAACTTCATTTAAAACAATGTGGTAAGAAGCAATGTGCGACTTGAGGGATATGGTCGTCTGTGGATTCTTACATCCATCATTTTCTTTTTATATTAATTAGATACCGTCAAAGCCCAATACTGTAGAGGAAATTAAGTGAAGTACTCTAGACGCAGTATGGAAAGGTATCTATAACTTCCCCACCAAGACCTACCAACTCAGCATCCTTTTTGAGATTTTGAGAACAGTTGCTCTTTGGAGAGCACAATACGATGAATGTTGCAAGCTGTGTTCGGGGGGGGGGGGGGGGGGGGTTGTTATTGTCTATCAATTGAATTGGATTATTAGAAAAAAAAAAAAAAAAAAAATCCTTGTTCTTTGGAAGATCTATCTCCTGTTTGGTACTGTACAGTTCCACTTTGCAAGAACTCCAAATAATTCTCTTGAAGCTCATCCTCTTCATCAAAAATGATTTGCTTGCCAAGAAATGTCCTAGCCCAATAGGCTATAACGGTCCTAAGGTAGCGAAATTCCTTGTCGAGTAAATTTTGATCCGCACGAAAGGCGTAACGATTCGGACTTTGTCTCGGAGAGAGACTCAGTGAAATAGACATGTTTGTGAAGATGTAGACTACTTGCACCTGGGCAAAAAGACCCTATGAAGCTTCACTACATTCCCCTAGCTAACAATGCTATATTTAATACATTCTTTTCTATCTTTGCTTGCTCTACCCTTCCTACTAGGATAGAGATTCTCACAACATCTCCTATTCAGAGATCTGTGTCTACTTTTATACAGTTAGATACAAAATTATCTATTTTAGAAACAGGAATTAAAGTAGTAGATCTTTTAGCCCTTTATTGACGTGGAGGAAAAATAGGACTATTTAAGGGAGCTGGAGTGGGTAAAATAAAAATTTTTGTATTGGACCCATAAATGCCAATATTTTTTAGTAAAATCTAGGTCATTAGAATTTTCTGTTTCTTACACTTTGATGGAAAATGGGGTCTCGTACCAAACAAGTTTGATTTCCATGTTCTTTTCGTGTAGTCACTTTTTTTTCGTTGAGTATGTGCAAGGAATTTCGCTACCTTAGGACCGTTATACAGCCATTGTTCATCGGGGCTTTGGTTGTTGGCTTCCTTGTCATCAAGTCACCAACTTCCTTGATCTTTTGACACTAGTCAGGCGTTAGCCCTCATACATGGTCTTACTACTTTGAGGACACATGAAATTCCACTCTCGTCTATCTCACTTAAGTGAATTGGTTTTGAGAGCATTCCACTAGTTTTTGAATGTCTTTTGTTTTCCCTCTTCGTCGGCCCTTGCCACCTTCCTTAACAAGCCTTTGAATCTCCTTTGACTCCGAAGGCCAAATTCTACGTTAGGTAAGAGGAGCATGCTCTTCTTTGTCCTTAAAATCTCGTAAGAAAATAGAATATAGGGCTATTTCCTCTGGGATGTTTTTCCCAACATATGAACAGCTTTTTGAAATTGTCAATCTAATGGCATGGCTAAATCTAAGGGAAAGATCCCTCTTTCATGATTCAACTAGTATTAAAAGCTGGTTGCCTTTTGAAGCGTTCGCTGGTAAGGTAACCAAAGCGTATCGTTCCTGTAACCACTTTGGTACTTCTTAACTATTCACGGAACGTGAGAAGCAGATGAATAATCATTTGCTTCCAAAAGAAATCGAAGAATTTCTTGGGAATCCTACAAAATCCACCCATTCTTTTTTCTCTGACAGATGGTCAGAACTTCTACTGAGAGGTTCACTAGAGATTAGAAAATTCTTAAAGAAAGAACAAGATGTTTCATTCGTCCTTTCTAGGCGATCAGAAAATAAAGAAATAGTTAATTTATTTAAGATAATTACTTATTTACAAAATACCGTCGTGTTTGGTTATTAGTATAGGGAGTGGTGACTAGTGACCCCCTATCAAGCCTAAGCGCCATGCATTGCTATCCTATACGCGATGATGGCTCCATACAATTAGAAATAGGTGGAGGAAGTTGCTTTCTTTAAAAATTTGAAAGACTGAAAATTGATTTTTCAAAGCATTATAATTACATTTTTGCTCATAATTTTAAATTCTTCACTCTCTCAAATAAGCAAATTACATTTTTGCAATCCACCCACTTTTTTCAATTCGGCCATGTTAGGACATATGTGATTCAATGTTAGGAACATATGTCAATATTTTGTGTAATTGGCTAATCCTTTGACAAAACGCACTTTACTTGTAATTGAGTAGATCTAGGATAGGTTTAGTACTTCAAGAAACAAGAGTTCAAGTCTAGTATTGAAGCCATGCAAATCTGTTCAAGAAACAAGTGAAGAAATGTTGATTCATTAAAGCTCAACAGCTCTTGATACCTCTTGATAACTAGGCTATCTATCGAGACCCTTTAGTTGCCTTTTATCACATTTTCGATAGCTCTCGATAGCTACTTCGATCTATCGAGAAACCTTCTGGATGCTTGATAGCTTCTCAATAGCTCTCGATAGCTCACAACAGATAGCTCAAACAGATAGGTATCTATCGAGAATTACGAAAATCAGTTTTTCAAATCTGATTTTCGGCCCATGCTTATGTATTTGTATAGGGTTTCTTTTCTTACAACCCTAGACATATATAAGGCTTATTTTAAAGGCCATCACATAGGAGAATACAAGAAGAACACATGCAAAAGGTGACCGATGCCTTATTCTCTCTAAAAGAAGCTACTGCGTCTTTATGCCTTAGGGTTTTGTAACCAAGTGCTTCTTGATCTTCATTGTTGATGAAGTGAAGAACTTTGCAGCCAACATCTTCTTCAAGTTGGTGAGTTAGTCACGTATTGGAAGCTGTGCATATTTGGTTAGTCACGTACTGGGATCCATGCAAAAAGGGTGGCGTTCATATATTGAAGAGTTTAGAGGTTCTGAAGCAGTAGAAGGTTTCTGCTGTAAGTTCATCTACGGGGATTGTAGAGTCTAGCTAGGGACAAAGGTTTCGTACTAGATTTAAAACTTCTCTTTATTATAATGGATTGCTTTTTAGGAAGGTTTCCCCCCAGGTTTTTTTACTATGAAATTAGTTTGTTTCATTAGTTTTTCTGGGTCATCATATCTTGTCTTATTTAATTTTCTGTTGTGCATGATATTGACATGATATTGATGTTAGTTTGATTTAACAAGGTTTATTCATAATAAATTTAATTAACAACTTGGGTTTAAAACTTGTTAATTTTATCAACCGGGGTCTAAATTTCCCAGCAGGCCACGAAATTTGAATCATTTTATCAACTTTAAAATTTTGACAATCTACTATTTTACCTTTTGGAAATTATTAGTTTAATTTATACTTTGTCCTTTCCATTTAAAGCTTTAGGGTCTACATTAGGGAGGGAAAAAAAAAAAAAAACACCACGAAAAGAGTTATATTTAACCTTAAAATCATTTCCTTTTTCTTGATGATCTGTTTTTATATGGTGAGAGCCAACGGACTGGAAAATTCAAAGAAATTCTTTGTTTTGATCATACATACCTCTGCCACTTGTAGATTGTAGTCAACAAGATTTTTTTTTTTTTCAAGTAGTTTAAGATGTGATTGGAATACATTGGGTCGCCATAACCATGTATTTTATGTTGGGTGCAAGTTCTTATTTATATTGCTAGGAGGAGAATTTAGTGTTTACTCTTGTAGAGAAGTTACAAGTATACTAGGGAGAAAGTTGGCCTTTGCCCTTTTCGCGTAAAAAATCCAGCATTTTCCCCCTTTCTCAAACTAATTAGAGAAATGCCCTTGTTTTGAAACCCAATTTTCTCAAAATCGAGTTTCAATGTAAAACTCGATTTGTAGAAAATCGAGTATGGGGCGATCAAACTTAAAAAAAAAGAAAAAAGAACTTGCATGGAACTCGAGTTCATGGAGCTCGAGTTTTATTTAAAGTGCCACTATAGGGCTCCCTAAACGCAGCTATAGGTATGGGGTAATCAAACTTATAAAAAAAAAAAAAAAAAAAAAAAAAAAAAAAAACTTGCATTGAACTTGAGTTCATGGAGCTCGAGTTCCATTTAAAACGCCACTATAGGGCTCCCTAAACGCAGCTATAGGTATGGGGCGATCAAACTTAAAAAAAAAAAAAAAATGCATGGAACTCGAGTTCATAGAGCTCAAGTTCCTTTTAAAATGCCACTATAGGGCTCCTTGAACGCAGCTATAGATACTAGGCAATCAAACTTTAAAAAAAAAAATTGCATGGAACTCGAGTTCCAGAATTATTATTATTATTATTTTTTAATTTTTAGTTTGTTATAACTCGATTATCCAAAAATCGAGTTTCAAAACAGGGGTATTTCCCTAATTAGTTTAGAAAAGAGAACAAAATGCTGGATTTTTTTTTTAAAAAAAAGGGCAAAAGCCGATTTTCTCTGGTATACTAGGAACTAAAATTCTAGGAAATATTTTTATTGATTGAAGAACATGGTATTGTTGCACAACTATTTCATTGTAATTTTTATTCATTTCTTTCATTCCTTTCATTACATAACATCTATTTATAAATGTATTTTTTTTTTTTTTTTTTTTTGAGAAACCAATTTATAGATGTATTAAGTTTGCTAGAGTACTACAAAACTTACTGCTAGAGTTTGATGGAAATTACTCCTTGAATGACACCTAGCATGTGAGGTGTCTATCTTCAATTTCATTTTGCTTACTCTTATTTTTGTTTACTTGCTAGAATATTGACACCTAGTTGATACTTATTAGGGACAAACTTTGACAATTACAAATTACATTTTAACATTTTATTGAGAGGGGTCCAGAAATTTTATTTAGATAGGAAATATTAGCGGTTCTTTTTTTTTTTTTTTTTTTTTTCTAAAAAAAAACATTAGTTGATTATTCTTATTCACCAAAAAAGAAAACTGATCTTCATCTACTTTTTTTTTTTTTTCTTTAAAGATCTAAATCTACTTCTAAATTACTTGGACAAAAAGGGAAAACAAGAGGTAATTTCTATAAGTAGACATTGACTATAAATTAGTTTTTTTTTTTTTTTTTTTTTTTTTTTTTACAAGCTAGAAATTCTACTCTAGAACAATTTAAGTGTATATGTGTGTAAATTTCATTATTGGAGACATGAATTTCAGCCCTTACCTCCACACCACACAAGCACTTATATTTATGAAGTAATCATCACGCCAAGGGTGAGTGGTGGTATAAATCAGACTCTGAATATATAGTATGATACTTTCTTTAAAAAGTAATGCTATAGTCACAAACTATTTTACAATATTTTTACAAGCTGTTGATATGATCAGCTTCTTATTGGTTTTCATCTAAGCCCATCATTAACATTATTTAACAACAATAATTTTTTTCTTGTAAAAAAGTTTGTATCTTTTGCATTATTCTTTTTTGAATTAGCCAATTTCTTTGAATTTAATACCGAATAAGTGTCCGTTTGATATAATTAATTTTGTCAGCTTATTCTACTATTCAGCTTATTTTTGTTACTATTTATGGGTCATATTGTATTTTTTGGTATTATTTATAAGTTCCACTATACTATTTCAACTAATTTTTATCTTTATTTATAGTACTTTTAGTAAAATAATTTTAGTTTCACAAAAATAAGTAGATCTCAAATAGATCCTAAATGTCACAATGTTGGATCATCACGGAACTGAAGGCGCCCAAAAATGCGAACAGGTTGAGTATTAGAAACATATGATAGTCCGGTGGCCGGTCTTTGAAGAGAGTCGGAACTGGATTTCCGTCTACGTTTTCATGTGGAAGAAAAATAAAAATTGTAGTTGCAGAGGATGAGATTCTAACAGTTGATTTCATAAGGAAAAAGTCGAAGGATTTTGAAAGGCCAAAGATCTTTGAGAGGGGAAGAAGGATTTCTGGATGGCGAAGTCCCAAAGGTACGGGCTTCATCCTCTTGACTACTGCTGAGATATATTTAACAAGATCTGACATATATATATATATATATATATATATATATATATATATCAAGATGATTCTAGGAATTTTCGTTGGCATTCCCGAAGTTGAAAGTGTATTAAAGCTTAACAAGCAATCCATCCATTTCAAAAAGTATATATGGACCCCAGAATGGCCAGCATAGTCTAACCTAAACTTTCCCTGAAATTTGTAAGCGACGATTATGAGTCAAGTCTATAACGCGGTATTTACCTATCTATGTCTATACTGTGTTGAGAACTTGATGTATGTGATAACTTGAGGGTTATTGGGCTTGAAACTTCCTAGAATTTGCTGTTCAACTTCTTGGTAACAACAATGTAACTAGATTACGTTTCAAGTCTTCTACTATAAAATTATTTACAGACTTGATTCATCTGCAACACTTAGTACACTTCAAAACTTAAAATGTTTTCCTGGCGCTCTACACTTGGGTTCCGCTTCACAAAAACCGATGGCAGTGTTGGAGGCCAACAAGAAAATTCAGGTGGACAGAAGGAGGGAACTGGAGCTGCAAGTGTAGGTGAAGGGAAAGACGAAGGCATAGGTGGTGGAGGAGGGGATCAAGATGAAGGAAGTGATGGAGGCGTGACTGGTGGAGGAGGAGACCAAGATGAAGGAAGTGATGGAGGCATAACTGGTGGTGGAGGAGACCAAGATGATGGAAGAGACAGAGGCATAGGAGGTGGAGGTGGAAATCGAGACGGAAACGAAGACATAGTTGTTGAAGAAAGCAGAAGCATGGTTGGTGACATTGAAAAGGCAATGGGAGGAAATAACTTGAGACCAATGAAAATAGTAGAGATTTTCATTGCAGTCATTGCCCAGTCAACTGCTGCTGTCATTGCTGTCGATTTCCTTGGCATATCTACTGGTACTAAGGACCTTCTTTATTGTGCATTGATTACGAACTTATTCGGGTTCGTATGTTGCACAGCTGCTCTCTGGCAAAGCGATACCCAACCCGAGACTGCCAAACTTTTGGGGAAGATAGGATCTGCTGCTGCTACTCTAGGGTTCATATTAATGGTGGCTATGATTGTTCCTATCTATCTTCTTTGGATCATCGGTGTCGCTTGTCTTGCGTTATTGGTCGTCTTTGTCATATCACTCAAGTCATCCTGAATTGAAGTATTATCTCCGGCACCGCCATCACTGAGTGTTGGAGTTTCTTCGGCTTATTAATTTAAACTAACATGGATCTGGACGCAGATGGAACATACCGGAAAGGTATTTGGTATCAAAATATACCATATCAATGGTGTCAAAATTTAGTAAGTGAAAGACATGTTTACAAAAAATAATTACCTACTAACAAATAAAAGTTATATATTAGTGGGTAGTTATTTTTGTATACATGTTTTTTATTTATTGGATTTTGACATGGTATAATTGGATACAAAATATTTTTTCCTAGTTTGGGTCCTTTTTTCTTGGGAGGATCTGTTTTTGACTAACTGTACATAATGTCACTGACCTTTAGAGTTTCAATATCAAATTTAAAAGTAAGTTTAGGACCGTAACTATTTTCATAATTTTGTCACAATTTGTCTATATGACGACTTGTAAGTGGTGAAATTGTAAACTTACATGAACCTACCATTTTTTTTTCACCATTTACAAATCATCATGTAGGTGACTTGTGACCAAAATTATGAAAATTGTTGTGACAATAGACTTTGTGAGATGGATCTAGTACATATAAAAAAGATCCAATACTCCTAATTTAGTCTTTTTTTTTGGGTAAATTAAGTAGTATGCAAGGAGAGGTGGGATTCCATCTATGTTTGTACCAATGAAAAATTATTGAACCCTACCGATCTAGTTTGGTTTGAAAAAAAATGCAAAAGTTATCATTATAGGATAATAAATAAATATTTAAATTATTTTTAATGATTGAAGGCAAATTATTTTATAAGAGCTATATAATAAAATTTATAATATCACTATTATTACTTTTACAATAAATCAGCATAGTCAAAATGAGTGAGAAGATCCTATGTGAAATGGTTGACCTTGACCTTTATTTTAGGACATCCTTTTTTTTTTTTTTTTTACTTAATTTATTTATATTTTGGCATGCAAACAAAAATAGACGTCAACAGAGTGCTATAAAAGTACCAACCATATTTCTCATGGGATGGGTCAACGAGTATCGAAATCCCTTCGAAGTTTACTAAACACCTGTCTTACTCCAAACATACCAGTGAATATTGGACATTTCGGTGGAAAAAAAATACCATAAAAGGAGAAATGCTAATGACTCAAAAAGTTTGACAATTTTTATCACAATATGTCAGGTAGCGAGTTGTGAAACTTTTGGTTGCGCTAACATTTCTCATATAAAAAACGGTAAAAAAAAAAAAAAAAAAAAAAAAAAAAAACAGGGCAGATAGCTCGGTTTGCTACCATCAGTATCACCTGCTAGTTGGTCATGGCCCCATGTGGCGCACCGACTTCCCTTTCTTCTCCTCTTTAATCTGTTTTGTTTGTCCGCCCCTTTCTTTTGGTGACAGCAAATTATTTCTTTTTTGGGTAATTCAGATGATGATATTATTTTAATGATAATTATTTAAATTAGTATAATTTTAAATTTATTTAGGAAGTTAGCCCGCTTTTAAATTGTGTTGTAAAATAATATTATTTTACAAATTCTCCTTTTTCTTGATCCCTCACGTGAACATGTTTAAAATTTTAGGTCAAAATACTTATTGAGCATTTTTAATTCTTTATATTTTCAAATGATTATTTTTAGTATCTGTTTGGAACAGCTTATTTAGCTGAAACTGAAATTTTTTTACTAAAAGTAAGGTAAATAAAACTAAAAGATTGCTAAAATAGCACAATAAGATTCATAAATAGTATTAAAAAGTGCAATAGAACCCATAAATAACAGTAAAAATAAGTTAAATAGTAAAAAAATTGACCTTTTAAGTCCATGACAAATGCACACTTTAGTCCGTAAATTTTCAAAAAGGAAACCTAGGAGCCTTTCCATCTAATTCTTTTAGTTTTCTTGTTTATATATTTAACAGAGTATTGAGATAAATCTTTTTCATGATGTGATAGCCTATTTTTTATTAAAAATATTTAACGTATTTTCAAAATCTATTTAAACAACCAAAACCCAAGAAAATTTCCACATCTTCCAGCTTTTGTATTTGTTTTTGTTTTTGTTTTTTTTTTTTTTTTTTTTTTTTTTTTCAGTTCAACAAGCTTGGTGTTTTTCAGTTTAGTTTCTCTTTCGAGGGTGCTTCTGATCTCACGGGTCAACATCCTGAGAGCACGATCCCTTTCTTAATTCTTGCGTATGAATCAATCCATGCATTTCTTTATCAACTTTTGGTAGCTAAAAGTTTAAACTTAAAACCTTCACAGGGGTCATTACTATCGCCACTGTTCTCTGGTTCTCAAATGCATGGTAAAAGTCCACAAGTTAATGAGGCGCGTTGGCACACATAGAACTACGAAAAAACACCAAACTGAAGGACCCATATATACGGAAATACTGTTGTCTGTTGATTTCTTGACAAAGTAGATTAGCTCTAGATGGATAGAGAAATTCGTTGGGCCTTTTATGTCCAGGCCCATTAGGGCACTATTAATTTCTGTTTCTTCGGCTCAAGTTCTTAAGCCTTTTATAGACCCATTTCGTAGCAGAACTTGAAGACTAAGGGCTCGTTTGGTACATGTGTTTAAAAACTGAAAATTGTTATTTAAAAATATTTGTGAAAATACGTGTGGGTGAAAAAGTGTGTTGAAATGCATGAAATGCTGTTTAAAAACTGAAAATGGTTATTTGAAAACACAAACCAAACACCCCCTAACTTGTGTGATTTAAATGTTGAAAGCCTGAAACACGGGAGCCACCTTTAAGTCTTTAAGTTGTTTTTTTTTTTTTTTTTTTTAATTTTTTAATTTTTAATTTTATGTAAGAGAACTCTCATAAGGTATTTATAATTGTTCTCATTTTAAGTGATTTAGAGCACTCAGGTGTGTCAAATGCTAAATTTTTAACATTTGGCACACAAAACACCAAAATCCTCATTTTATGAGATGTGTCAAATGCTAAAAAAAAATGGTATGATTTCATAGTAACGTTCTATTATTAACATTGTATGGACAAAACTACAAAAAATATTTAGCATTATTTTATTTAGACTCTCTCTCTCTCTCTCTCTCTCTCTCTCTCTCTCAACCCATTGCTGATCTCACCATGCCAAGCCACTGACCTCACCACGTCGTCTTCCATGCCATGCTGCCAACCTCCTTGCATCGTCCGAACCTCCCACCTTTAGATCACTCTCAATTAGCTAGTTGTTGGTGTATATTCTGCTTTTGGGTTTGTTTGATTTTGGAATGGGTTTTGAGATTTGTGAATGTCGTGAGTTGTGGGGTAGTGTGTGAATTGATGGGTTCCGATGTACTAATGTTGTGGCAATGGTGTTGTGATTTTGGTGGCGGTTATGGATTTTGGTGGTGATTTTTTTTTGGGTTGTTGTGGTTTGGTTTTTTTTTTTTTTTTTTTTTTCTTTGTTGTTGTTGTTGCTGTAGTTTTGGGTTTTTTGGGTGGTGGTGGGTTTGTGGTTGTGTTGTTGGTGAGCTATGGGTAGTGGTGTTGTGGTTAATGAGTTTTGGTTCAGATTACAGTGAATAGAGAGAGAGAGGTTTTGAGTTTAGAGAAATTAAATGATATTTTATTGGTGGATTATATTATTTTAATGGGTTGTACTGTTAAAATAGAATATTTTATGTAGGGTATATTGTAAAATGATATGGTAAAATAGTTAAAGTAAATTTTATTGGGTTAAAATGGCTTTGGCATAGCATAACTGAAGTATTTATAAAAACTCTCAAAAGGTATTTTCACGGAAATAACAGTTTTGAGTAACATTAATATAAGTATTTTGAAAAACATGGGTCCAAAAGTCTAACATGGCATAGAAAACACACTAATGACATTATTTCTCTTTCTTTTATAAGCTCCTCTCTCATTACTATATACTCTCACCCAACTTCATAACTTCTTGTCTTCGTCTTTGTCTCCCTCTTCACCTTTCTTCTCAACTCCATCAACGCAAAATAACTAGGAAAAAAAAAAAAAGCTTTATGCAATCTTGCTACAAGAGCATACCCAGCAAAAACCCAACCACGAGAAACAATTTCTAGCACCCAAGATACACCATAAAAATTAAAATATCTAAATTTTGGTAGCTTTTGAGAATGAATTTATCACTTAGAGAGGGAGAAAGAGAGAGAGACAAAGGGCCGAAGAGGAATTTGAGAAATTCATTGCTCAATTCCTCTTCCTCCCCAAATCCCACCTCCAAATCCCTTATCCAAACACACATATAATGTATTTTACATTTATACATTCTCTAGTTTGATTTGGAACACAAAAAAAAAAAAAAAAAAAAAAAAAAACCTCATGGTGGAATGTAGTATCTAATAGAGGATGTTCGTTGAGCTTTATTTATGCACGCTAATTTTCTTATTTCTTTATCTTTTTATGAATGAATCTTGATTGTACCTTAGCTTTTGTAGGCTAATCAAACCAATGTAAGTTGTCAAACAATTCTAAGAAGAAGGTACTCGATCAAATCTGTAAAAGGGAGGAGATTGAAATTGAATTTTCGGTGTCAAGATCAATCGAAGCCATCCATTAGTAACGTAGAAACTACTGCTTAATACCTATAATGTTTTCATAATTTTATAGTCTAGGTCTTTCGAATCAGGTGATTTTCATGATTAGGATGATCTAAGCTAAACTGAGTGCGTGTTACTTCATATTTTGTTGACATAAATTTTTAGGGTTAGATAGTTAACTCTGCTATATTAATTTTTGTTAGGAGAGTAAGAAAAGTAGTCATAATCATGATATATTTTCATTAGAACTTCGTAAAAATAACATTAGAATGTTAATAAAAATGTTTATAAGATGGTGCATAAAGTTTTTTAGCAGAAGCAAACAAATGTGCTAGAAGAATTTTCAAGTTAGAAGCTCTAAGAGTGGCCATATCAAATTAATAAAAGATTTTTTATTTTTGGTAATAAAAAAAATGTGTAGGAGGGGTGGGTGGCAACTGCTACGTGCCTAGGATAACATGGAGGGAAATGAGTACTAACACGCTCACTAGTGGGGATCAGATAGACTCAAACCCAAGACCTAAGTCTTCTTGGTCCAAGGCCTAGTAGACCACTGGTCCACCACTACAACAAACTTGAGCTTTTTCAACATAATTTTATTCACAGTCATTTAAAAACGTTGGTAAAAGCCTTATAGTTTCTACATTTGCACTCAACTATTGAAAAATTCACATATTTGTTTCCACAGTTGGCATGACCACTTGAAATAAGTGGTGAGAAATTCAGAAATAAGTGGTAAAAAAAGATTAAATATGGATAATTTATATTAAAGATTAAAAAAAGATCCAATACATTGCACAGAGTTTTGGTGAATGGTCAACAGAGATATTGTGTAAGGCCCCTTTTTTTGTTTTTGTTTTCCCTTTCTTTTTGAGTAAAAATTGTTGCAAGACCCTTTATAAGCTTTTGAATTATCCGTGCTTATAGTATCAGTTTCTGCAATATCATCATCTAAAGGGTGAAACTTATTTTCTGCCTGTTTTCTCTTTTATTTATTACTTGCAGCTGGAATTTTTTTTTGCAGGGTGCTGAACTGTGTTACAAATAGCCATTTACAGTTTTGCTGTTTGAAAATTTAGTTGCTTGGACCTACTTTTTAATATTTTCCCCTATTAGTGGTAGAATCAGTTGTGGTAGTTTTAAATGTGTTACAAATGGCCACTTGGAGTATTACTGTTTGAATCTTTAGCTACTTGGATCTAAGATAAATTATTCTCTTGAAACCTTGGTTTTTTTTTTTTTTTTTTTTGAGAATGCATGTGAGACCTTGGTATTTTATTGAGTCAATTTCACTTCATTTACATTATCAGTATTTGTAGTGTACGTACTGATTCTCTTGCTCCACACACTTGCTCATTGTATGTGAAGCCTGATCTATTGTGTTAGTTATATTAAGAGCCTGTTTGGCCAACCATTTTTCATCACTCAATTTTCATCACTCATCACTCAATTTTTCACACCTGTTTGGCATCATCACCCAATTTCCATCACTCAATATTTTTCACACTATTTGTGGGCCCATACCTGTCAGCTGGTGTAACTTTTTTTTTTTTTTTTTTTTTTTTTTTTTCTTTCAGTACCCAAACTCACCGAAGCTTCAAAAAAAAAAAAAACCAAAACTGAAGACCGATCAAGTGAAAAAAAAAAAAAAAAAAGTCAAAAGGTGGTCAAAAGTTGCGGCTGTGGGTCCCTCCATGTGTGTTTATTTACGAAAATGCCATTGAGTTATGAGTTATGAAAACTGAAAACAGCCTTTGGTTGTTTTCAGTTTCCATAACTCATAACTCAAAAATCAGAGAATTGAGTGATGGAAACAGAGTTATGGAAACAGAGTTATCGTTTGGCCAAACAACCTTTTTGCTATGGGTCCCACCATTTTTGAGTTATGAGTTATGGAAACTGAGAATTGAGTTATCAAATTTGGTTAGCCAAACAGCCTCTAAGTGACTTGCTCATTTTGTGTGAAGCTTTATCTATTATGGTAGTTAAACAATTAACTGTGGAGGTTTATTGTACTGTACTGAGCTCGATTTTTTTTTTTTTGTTTTTTTTGTATTGCCTTTGGCTTAGCTTAATTTCGTACACCCACATCTTTGGTGTGAATTAATTAGGGGGCTACAAAATAGTTTAGTACAATTTACTTCCAAACTGTATTTCAGATTCTATTGAACTAGTCTAAGAAAGAAAATAAATTTTTTCTTTGATAAGCACGTATTAGAAGATCATTTAACTAATAAACAAGCCATATTTCCCTCTCTCTCTCTCTCTCAAGTATACATTTTGAATGAAAGTGTTGTGTTTCTTCCCTATACGTGGCAACAAAGTGACTTTGCTATGTACTTTCCAGTTTGTAATTGACAACCAAGTGCTATCTTGCATCAACAAAGAAGCTCGTTGGGCGATCTCAAATATCACTACTGGGAATAAAGGTGAAATACAGGTATGTGTAGATGTGGCAAAACGGGCAGGTTGAGTTGGGTTCGGGTCGGATCAATTGGGTTTACGGGTTAATCAGGTTGCGGGTCAAAACGGGTCATTTTTAAACGGGTCAATCGAGTTGCAGGTCGGGTCAAGTTGACTTGTATTTTTCAAACAAGGTTTTTTTTTTTTTCAATTACAAAAACAAATCAATGACAACCTATTTAGAGAGAATGAATAAAATCAATTAAGAAAATGAATTGCACTTAATGCCACTTGTTAATTATATCCTTCCAATTTTGACAGTTTTGAGTATGACAAGAATTATTTATAGTTATAAATTCACGATGGAAAAAGTCTTCAATGTTAATAGTTCTCTATCAAAATGCATATAATTACAAGTTTACAACTTCAAAAAGAGATAGATCTTAAAACAAACAAAACAAGTAAGCCAGCAAAGTAGCAAACCATCTTAATCAACTTTACTAATGATGCAAAAGTCAATAAAGTCAACTAATCTGAATATCGGCTGTACAATTCATTGTCCTGCACCAATATATAGAAAAGCCACCCAATACTAGCTAGCAAGACAGCTTAATCAGCTTTAAAGACCACTAATACAGAATGGGTGTTAGAAGGGGAATCCTGCAAGTAAGCCAGAGTTTACTTCTACATTCAAACTCCTTTATCAGGGAAGTATTTGCATACTTAGGTCATACGACACCACTACACATGAGGACAATACTTCTATACATACTAATGCCACCAGAAAGAGTGCCCATGAATCAAGAAAGAAATAAACATATGTAACCATTATATATGAATCATGACCTATCCTTATCAATAAGTCTAGCATCAGTACAAAAAGTTCGGATTCTTGCTCTGTAAAAATTTAAATACATAATTAGCACGGAAAATCAATATATTTAAAATAAATGTTTGATTTTTTTGTAGAAAGTTAAGTAATTCACACACATGATAGGAAACTTGTAAACTTGTAAAAAGTATATTTTAAGTTTACATCACTAATAATATCATTCCCACAAAAAAAAAAAAAAAAAAAAAAAAAAAAAAAAAACTACAAGTTATGGACTAGTGGCGCACTATGCAAGTCAGGTTTAGCCTTTGTAGTTTCTCATTTGTGCCTTACTGCCTTTGGCTTCGGACTACAGCTAGTCAAATTCGATCAGTGAATGAGATTTTTTTTTTTTTTTTTTTAATGGTTGTCTTGATAGTCTTGTGTTGTCTTGTCAAGTTGTCTCATTCTCTCAAGCTTAGCTCTTATTTGTTGTGACTTGTGAAGCTCAAATAGTCAAATTGAATGTGAAGCTATTGTTGTCTTGTCTTGTCTTTGTTTATATCTATAAAGACTATAATCTATTGACTATTAGTTTTGGTACTTTGTGTTTTATGCACCTAGTATCAAAACGCAGCCTAAATATTTTTTTAGCGAATTTCTTTTAATAGGTCGGGTCATGGTTTATCCGAGTCAGGTCAGGTCGGGTTGACCCGTAAAAATCGGGTCAGGTCACAAGTCAACTCGTTTTTGCTTCAAGTCAAAAAAATCGGGTTCGGGTTAGGTATTTTTCGGGTCAGGTCAGAAAATTTTGACCCATTTTGCCATGTCTAGGTATGTGATTCACTTTCTATATGATTTAACATAAAGATTGTGTGGTGTACTTGGTTGAAATAGTGCTAATTAAAGATGTACTATGGATAGGCTATAAATACTAATAGTTGTCGTCTTGCATGTGCTTCTCATTGAATAGACAATTAGTTTTAATGTTTAAAGTCTAAGGTGCCAATTATATTGTAACATTAAAAACAAAAAAAAAAAAAAAACAAAAAAAAAAAAAAACAAAAAGCAAAAAAAAAAAGTGAACTACAGGTCTCCATTATTCCTTGCCAAGTAATTCTTAAGTTGAATAGCATAGAACTGTCATTCTTGCTTGCTTTTAATATTTCAATTAAGAATTCTTGTTTTGCATGTATTACAGGCCACATAGTATGAGAAAGAGTTTTTTTTCCTACTCTTTATAACCTTGTTTAAGACAATTTGAAGGAATTCTACCTATGGCTAGAAGTGTTGGAAACAATGGAGCTTTTGCAAGAGAAGAATTAGCTAGCAATGCTAGAAACTACAGAGCTATTGCAAGAAAAGAGTCAATTGGAAGTGCTAGAAGCAATGGAGCTATTGCAAGAAAAGAGTCAGCTGACTTTAATTATTTGAGATCACACATATGAGATCTAATGGGCAAGCTACAAATGAAACTACGCAAGAAAATGCCTGTATAACTTGTTATTAATATTCATTTTTATATGTTGCTAGAAAATGTATTTTTTTATGTGCTTTTAGCTAATGTGGTATAAAATTATAAATGCTCCTTTAATGCAAATGGAATTTAAGAGACTTACTACTGAAGTGGCTGAAGGGTCTTTACAAATGTCCAGTGATGAAATGTTTGTAGAGGTATTTGGACTTGAACATCATGGTCGTGTTCATGGTTATGGAGATGATGTTAGTCCTACAGAATTATGGGGTTCCTCTTCATCTACTATTTGTGACCTCCAAATGCAATTGAAAGAATCTGAGGAAAGATGTAAGGAGAATGATGCTAACCTTTTGAGGCAATTGAAAGAGTCTGAGGAAAGAAGCAAGGAGAATGATGCTAACCTTTACAGGAAATTGAAAGAATCTGAGGAGCACTGCAAGGAGAGTGATGCTAATGTACAACTCTTGAAGGCACAAGTTAATCAGGTTGAGAGTTTGCTAGCACAAGTACTCAAAAACATGGCCCCATTTGAGCCAATTCAATCTAATAGTACTTCCTAACTTTACCGATTAGGTTAGTTTGTTAATCATTTATCATTCATAAATTTATTTATTTGTTGTTGAATTTGATGATAATACTAGGATTGTAAATAGATTGGTCCATAAAAGAATCATACTTAAATTGTGTTGGATATCTCTATCAAAAAGCATGTATTATTGGTGTTTGGTCTGTCTATACTCTTTGTAAATTTATGATTTCCAACTATATTGTGTTGGCTTTAATTCCGTACCAAATTTGATTGTAATTTCTTCAATCATTTTCCCTGTATGTATGTGTGTTTAATTGTAAGGGAGAGTGTGAGAGATCAATAAAGAATCAAGTTTCAAAAGTTGAACAAATGGATTTCGCGATTGGCTCGTGATTGTCTTATGAGAAGCAACTCGTGAAAGAGCCACATGTAGAGCACATGACTGGAAGATGAAGAGTTGTGTCAAGCTTTCATTTTCACGACTGTCTCGCAGGATGGGCCAACCTGCAAAGGACCCGCGAAAGTCTCTGTTTGGAAAAAAGTTGTGTTTTGCTTTACTGAGTCTTTACCCACACTATATATACTCTCATTACCCACAAATTGTAAGGAGTGTTTTTTAGAGAAAAAAACCCCAGAAAATTCACTTGAGAGTTAGGGATTGTTATACCCACAATCATCTACACATTTTCTTGTGGTTTTCCTCAACTCTTACCTCTCCATCTCTAGATCTTTGAGAGGTTGCTAGCCCAAACACTCACCACACCCATACTGAGTGTAAAGTGAGATTTTGGTGCTGCTAGGAAGTATTGGAAGGTGCCATTCATTAGCGGATGCAATCAGGCTGAATTCTAGGATCAGCAAAGCTAGAAAAGACAAGGGTTCGAGAAGTCAGTTGGTAGCAGGAGCTTGGAGGGCTCAAGTACATGGTGTAGACTAGGCTTGGAGGGTCTTTCGTTATTCATGTACTCCAACTTTATTCTCTAGTGGATTGATTTCGACTTGGAGGGTCATGGAGAGGTTTTTTGCTGAGTTCTTCGGTTTCCTCTTCAATAATACGTTTTAGTGTTATCTTGTGTTTGAATCTTTCTTCCCTACTCTTTAAGCTTGCATTTTTATTGTTGATAATGGATGAATATGGCTTAGGGTAAAGTGATTTGTTCATTGCGCTTATTTACTCTTGTTCCGCACGTAGTCTAAGTTAGAGTAAAGGCAATCCAACTGTATTTTTTAATTGGGAGTTTGAACAAGTTCTTGTGTTTCCACACAAATTCGAACTTTCACTCTTAATTTCAATTTTTTACCTTTGGGCCTTGACTTTTTGATCCACACAGTTAATAAAATTTAGTTAGCTCCCCACTTAAGTCTTACCCAATTTTATGTGGTTTATAGGTTGTCCTTGATGCACACAATGGTGTAATTTCTACAATGAAACCTATGGCAAATTGGGTGGATATGCACTTGTCAGAGTGGATGTATGTGTTTTATGGAGTAAGGAAAATATGGGAGGAGGGATGGGGTGTCCTCTACGGGGAAGTACATGAAAAAAGGATGCATCATCTTTTTTTCAATGATACTAGCTTTTGTTATGGGCCTAGCCTTCTTGTTAGGAAGTGGCACTTCTCCATATATCTGTTACTTGAGGATAATTGATGGAGCACAATGGTTTTCAATTTTTATTTCTTTTAATTAGCCATCTTGAAAACTTGTAACTATTTGAATACTTGAAAATTAGACTGGTGCTTTAGTTTTTATATGAGAATGGATAGTTTAATTTGGAATTGCACAATTGTGTTTATGTTTATTTTTTAATCAAGTTATTAAATTTTGTTCATGTGAAGGACTACATCCAAATTTGTTTATTTACTTTTTAAAAAAAATACTTATTTCAACGGTTTCAAACTATTGAAATTTATCTCAAGACAACATATGTTTCAATGGTTTTTAATAATATTTCGACGTCTAATAACTGTTGATAAAGGTGAATCACATTTTTCAATGGTCACATAGGCTGTAGAAAAAACTTTCGACATATTACTGTTGAAAATAGCAAACTTTCTTGTAGTGCACCTGCCATGTTGGTTGCTTAATAGAACACTATTATCTATATTTTATAACTTTTGAATGAGCTTAGAAATAATCCTAACTAACTAGGATTGGCTACATATGACTTAAGGAGTACCTTTGTAGAACTTTCAAGTCTTCTATATAGCGCCTTAAAAAACCCACTTTATTTATTTTAGCATATCATTTAACAATACATCCTACACCACATCTCTTATTTTTTACACCTATTCATTTAATTATTAATTTCACTCTCTATCTATTCATTTCACCCTTTTTCTCTCTCTTCCTTTCCATCTCTCTCTTTTCTCTGAAGTAAGAACAACTGGAAAACTATGTATTCTCAACCTAGCAAACTCACATCCACAAACCATAGCCAGCCACAACCACAGATTAAAAAAAAAAAAAAAAAAGGAAAACGAAAAGAGAGAGAGAGCATAAAACAAGAAGATAATATGTGTGCCAGTAACCAAGCACCACCTACAACCCATTGCCACCAACCTTAAAACCTATGCCAGCATTGCAAACCATAACCCAACTCCAACCCAATTTCAATTCACAACTTGATTTCAACCAAAAATCTGTCTCAAACTAGACCCATGGACCAACAAACCCAGCCCAACTACCCACAAAACAATCCACCACTACCACTAGCAACAAAATAAGCCACCACCACCACCACCGTCACTACCAAACTACCTAACAACCCAAAACCCATGAAACCAAAATGCCAACCCCGCCCACGCAATTATCAATCTCAACTACCACCACAGGCCCTTGCTGCCATCGTTCTCAGCCATCCTGTTCTAAATGCATTTTGCTAAGAGAGTTTGAGTCAAGGAGAGGAGATAGGTGAGACAAAAGAGAGGTGAGAGTGAAGAGAAAGGCTGGAGAGAGAGAAAAAATTGGGAAAAAAGAGAGAGGAAAAATATTTTAATAAGAAGAGGGAGACACAAAATAAAAAACCATTTTCTATAACTTTTTAGCCACCAATATAACATGTTTTTTAGAGCATTCCCATCTAGGATTCCAAAAATTTTCTATTTTACAACCTCAAAATTAGTGCTATTAGTCATTTTGTTAACTATTGTTAGTATCATAACTTACATGGCTAATTCAATAGCAACTTGGCATTTTTAAAAAAATGATGTAACATTTTCTTAATAAAAAAATAGAAACCCAATAATTCCAAATACATGACCCGATAAGTAATGGGTAAAATTAAATCAAATCTGAAATCCAAAATCCTCAATTTGAAATTGAAACACGTAAGAGTGAGAGGGAGAGAGAGAGAGAGAGATTGATTGAGCCCTAGACCCTTCCTTCTCCTCCTCCATGTGACATCGCAACACCACCTCGCTCCGATGGATGGTATCATCCTCCCCTACGTGACAATCTCGACGAGTTTGTTAAGGAAAACATCAAATAGTATAAATTAACACACACAAATTTATCCCTAACAAATGGGGTCAAGGATCACAAAAGGAAATTAATCCAAACAAGGTGAACTAAAGCTCTAATACCAATTGAAATTACGTGTTTAGACCCCTAGTATGACTTGCTACCGATTTTATCAATTTCACAATCAATAAGACATAGAGAGGTAGAAACTTAGTGAGAGGGAGGTATTTGGGGATGCATATGTGAGGGAAATCGCACATTGAATAAGAATGACAAAGGTGAGTGGTTAATATAACATAGATAGGTCCAAACTTATAGGCTTAGTCTTTAGGTTCAAGTGTTGTCTCTATATGTTGTCTCTATATGATATCTCTATATATTAAGAGGATACCCAAAGTTAGTTATCACCTTTTTTACTCCCTAATACACCCTTAATATTACTTGCTTAACATTATTATCCAAAAAAAAAGGTATAAAAGTAATTGACAAAAAAATTGTGAAAAAAGTTATAAATCCATGCAGGCACGTATAGTAGTACAAGAATCAAATTAAAATAAAATAAAATAAAATAAAATTAAAAAAAATTAAAAAAAAAAAACTGCCTATACTCAATATTTCAAACCCACCTTCACTGCCAATACCATTAACCCACCCACCTGCACTTGAATTCAAAATGGGGACCACCCATGTACAAGTTAGATTCAAATTTGAAATGAGGATTAGTAGCAGACATTTATAATTAGAGAAATGCTATATCCAAAAATTTTTTATAACATTTTCATAACAAATTCTATGTGGTAGGTTGTTATTGGTTATTAAGAGTGGGCAAAAAAGTAATTTAAGTCGTGAATTCCAATTTGAAATAATAATAACTTACCATATGTGATTTATTGTGTAAATGTTGTGGACATAACACTTCTATTATAATTAATCTTGTGATTTGACATATTGGTTACACACTAGTATATTATTATATATTAATAGGTAAAATTTAGAGAAAGTTCAATTAAAATTTGAAATTAGAATTTAATTTTGCATCATGTGTCTAAATTTATGTGAGAATCACACCATAATTATCCATTTAAGTTTGTGCCATGTGTTCACTTAAGTTTTTAAATTTTTGTGCTAAGTGAGTTAATGAGTGCAAAATACTAAGAATCTAATATTAATGAAATATAAAATTAAATAAATAAAAAAAATCAATCACATATACTTAATAAAAATCACTACACAACAAAAATCACTACACATTCTATCTTATTAAAAATTAGAAAAAAACATGATCATAAATAATATTAAATTTAGGTAAGAATTTTAATATGTGACTAATTACATTTACTTTAAAAAAAATTAATTTGACTAATTATTTATATTTTGATAGTAAAAATTGTGTTTAATTTTAAATGTATTTATACGTATGTATGTGTTACATGCTATTTTTTTTTTAATAATTTGACTAATAATTTATATTTTTATAATAAAAATTGTATTTAATTTTAAATGCATCCATACGTTTATATGGGTTACATGTTATATATAAAAAGGAGACCAAATTCTAAGAATATATATATATATATATATATATATATATATAGCCAAAGTTTAGAGAAAATCCAATTAGATTTTAATTGGATTCTCAATTTTGCGCCATGTGTTCCATTTATTTATTTATTTATTTTTTTGTGCCAAGCGAATTATTGAGTGTAAAAATGATAGAGTTCAAATCTAATTAGATTCTAAATTAAATTCAATTGGAGTCTAATTTTCCACCACATTTCTATTTATTTATTTTTTTAATTTTTATGGCAATAAAATTATTGGGTGAAAAAACTGAAAAGTCTAAATCTAATTAAATTCTAAATTATATATATAATAATAATAATATGTTCTCTCTCTCTCTCTCTCTCTCTCTCTCTCTCTCTCTCTCTCTCTCTCTCTCTCTCTCTATATATATATATATATATATATATATAATAAAGTTCTATTAATATATAATAATATATGTTGTCTCTATATGACATCTCTATGTTTTCAATTTGAAATAATAATAATAACTTTTCCTTATTCCATCGAAGCACTGCATATCAATTAATCTTGAATATGCATTACAAACCAATATGTCAAAAATATTTCACTCTGACCACATTAACAAATTCAGGTTTGTTTAGGTCTCTCTCTCAAATTATTTAAATTCAAAACTAATTGGTTCATAATGGTTTCAGCATTGGAACAACACAATCAAGCAAGTTATATATGTGAAGACTCAGTTGAAATGGACTCTCCGAGAAGAAGCCCTTGGGAGTAAGTCACTGGGGAATATTTCCTACCACGATAATGCCACCAAAGGTAGAGATTGAGGAATTCTTCTCAGTAATAGAACAGTGTTGTTGGGGTCAAAATAGTTCACGGCTTTTACTTTTGGTCTAAAATGAGTGTGTATTTCTTTATCTTTTCATCTTTTTTGTATATTAATTAGTAATGCAGTGTTTGGAAAAAGAGGATTAACATGTGAAACATAAGTAAACTTTGGGGGCTATAATCAGATTTATTGTTCATATGGGTTTGTTTCTATTGGGAAATTGAAAGAATTGGTTGGGTTTTCATCTGGGTTTACTTTGTTGGGTCTCCAAATTTGGATGAAAGTGTGTATTGTTGAGGGTCATTGTGTTTTGAATTTTTTTATTTAATATGTGGCTTTTGATCTGTGTAAATACTTGTGCATTGTGTTTATGTGCTTTGTGTGTTTCCTTGACAGAGTTTATGGGTAGTTTGCTGGAGGTTTCAATTTGATTTGCTGGGTTTCAACGTTTTTATGGATTTGATGGATTTGATTGCTAAGATAATGTAAGAAAAGAAAAGAAAAGAAAATCTTGATTTTTTAATTTTCTGGGTAACCAAACATGTTATTTGGAGAACATGAAGAACATATTCTATCAAAAAAAATATTGAAAATGAAAATACATTAATTTAATTATTTTATTTTTATTCTTTTTTCTGATGTGACTTTTTTATTATTAAAATGTTGAAGTGGCATTTTTAATATTATTTTAATGATCACGTCAGTATTTATTGTGCCAATGGTGCAATCAATTTGCTATGTAGACTATTTTTGTTAGTAAAATGATGGTATGGTCTAAATTGAAAACAATTTTCGAATTTTAGGGACCAAAATAGGAGCTAAAAAATGTGGGTATCAAAGTGATAAAATGGCCCAAAATAGAGGGAAAAATGTATTTTCACTTATAAGAAACTCACAAAATCAATTTTAGTCTAGAATGCATATTCCGCCTAAATTGCCAGAATTTTGTCAAAGAAGCTTGTACAAATTGACACAAGTTGGGATTTTGACCAAAATGAAAACTGCTTATGATTAACTGAAAGTCACACTCAACCTAACTCGAAAACTGCTTCATCATTCAAGCTCTAAGACCATGAGTCGAAATGAATTTTGAAATGAATTCTGAATGCAGATATAGCTAGGATGTGTAATCAATCTTCCTAAAGAAGAAAAACACTATATCGTAGTTCTCAAAGATCAAATTCAGGGTTTAGGTACATACCTCTGTTGGAAAATAGCTTCAAATTTGAAAAATAATTATAGCTAGTCCCATTTAGAAACAAATTGTCTAGCATGTGTAAGAGCACACACACCAGTCGATGCAAAATAGAAAAAGTGCATATTTTTACACATTTTTGTTCAAAATCTATCCACATTAGTCCCTCTATATTATTGTGCATTTCCATTATTGCTATAGTTACCGTGTATATATACACGGTTATTGTGGCTTTCTATTTGATTTTTTTTTTTTAATTTAGTTTTTCTATGTTCTCTCTCATTCTATTCTCTTTGTTCCTCTATTCTCTTTCTCCTCTATCTTCTCTTGAATCCCACAACAAATTATAAAAAGCATCAAATTCTTCAAACTTATTCTAAATCTAGATCCCAAATTTATCAAAAACTATCCTAAAAAAAAATTCAAACCCATATAAATAATCAAACCCAAATTGCAAAAGAAGAAGAAGAAGAAGAAGAAGATGATGAAGAATAAGAAGAGGTAGTAGCGGAGAAATCTGCCCAAAATCACTGCCACAGCAGCAGAGAAATCTGCCCAAAATAAAACCAAAAATCACCACCTATAATCAAACCCAAATTGCAAAAGAAGCAGAAGGAGAAGGAGGAGAAGAAGAAAGATGAAAGAAGAAAGAAAAGAAGAAAGAGAAAAAGAAAGAAAGAGTGTTTAGAGAAAAGAGTTTGGAGTGTGTCAATGTGGGTGGGGCCATGAGGGTTAGGTGTGAAATAAAAAAAATGTGAGAAAAAAATTATTTAAATAAAAAATGGTGTATAATAGTTAATCTGATGTGAGTGTAAAATAGAAATAATAGGATATTATGCTAATATAGATAAAAACTTTTAGATGGACCGATGCAAATGCTCTAAGTGTGGTAAGTGAGAATTAAATTCACTTACTCTACCATTGGCTAACCTATTTTGGTCCACCATTTATTCCAAAATGCAATCTGTTGCTGGCCCAAAATTGTGCAATTCCCTTTGCTTCAGCGTAGTCTTGAATTCATGGCAATTCCTTAATAGCCTTAGTAATTTTTGGAGACAATCAAGAAGAAAAAAACTAAGGCCTACTTCCATCAAGGCGATTCTCAAATGTATGTAGTTATTTCTGTCAACCCTTTCCTTAAAGTTTTAATTAGTGAACTTATATAAATAGAGGTATTTTCCATTTCTAAAGAATGAATATCAATCCAGAAAAACTCCTACTTTATTTTCTCTATAACAAGTTTCTTCATTCTTTTGGGCATTAACACGAGTTCAAAGCATTGGTTTGTGAGTGTACATAACCATAGCTTGTTGTTGAATCCTCGAGGGTGATTGCCGTCCCCAAATTGCACCAAGGGTAAATTACATTCAATGGGGCGAAATCGCTTCTTAGTACAGTGGATTGAGTTTCATGCCTTGGCTCTCTAAATCATTAATAAGTTTCCTATCATCTCTCAAACTTGCTCTACTAGTTCTGTTAATTGGTCACAATTTTTCCAACAGCCATACCTCTTGGTTTAATAACAATCCCTATCCAAAACCTTGTGAAGCTGAAGTGGATCAACCATGCTTATTAGAACTCTTTAAGCCACCCACAAGACCTCCACTCTAGTTGTGTTAGCTTGTCAGTGTGTAGGAGCCACAAAAGTGAGTCCCCTACGTGTGTCAACAGGACAAGACCTAGGGCTAAACGATGGAACCTGGCCTAAGATAATGGGAGTTTGATGAAAAAATTGTGTTACTCAATAATTCTACAAGATATTAAATTCTATAAGGATGTGGTGTAAACCTTCTTCTTTACACCATCCAATAAATGAGTGTCATGCTAGACTTTTTAAAATCAAAGATCCACACATCTAATAACACCTGATTAAAGCCCCAAAACCCCAGCACATATTCTCTCTCACACCCATTCTCTGATTGCAAAAGCCATTGGCCATGGCTGAGCAACCCTTGCTTGCCGTTGCTGCTCACTAGAGGTCACCATCGTTGATACCATGTCCATACCAGTCTCGTTTCTCTCTCATCTTCTCTATTCTCTCCATGAAGAACCCAAGTTTGAGATTCACTACATCACACCTTTGCTGGTAATCGCCACCGCCACAATTGGCAGTGAATCTTAGTTCCTCCACCTTGAACAACACAAAACTTGGATTTCTCTGTAGGGAATTTAACCAAAAAATCCCAATCTGTGAGAAACAAAACAAATAGAGAAAACACGCGTCAAAGAAAAAATAATCACACGCACAAGACAATATTTACGTGGTTCGGCAATTTGCCTACGTCCACGGAGTTGCAGGGATTTCACTATTATCAGGGAAAATACAATAGTGCACAAGAACACTCTCAAGAAACCCAAATCCCAATTACACCCTAGCACTCTCTCACAGAAAAATTAAGAATAGAAGTTAGCTGCCTCTCTTTTCTCTATTTTCTCTCATGCGGCTGCTCACTAGGTTAATTGGAATTTTTCTCTAATCAATTCTCTGCAATCTAGCCGCATATAATAAAGCAATATATATATATATATTACTTTATAAAAGTCGGCTGAAGTAGGATTCCTAATACAACTTGTATTAGGTCAATCTATGGCCGGATTGGGCTTTATGGGCTTGTGGCAAATTCAAGCCACACTAACAAATCTCCACCTTGGCTTGAATTGATCAAGCTACACTAGCAAACTCCTCCATCAGCTCCACCTTAGCCCTTAAGGGCTCACAAGCTGCAAACATCAGCCACAATACCTCCATAACACAATCCCTCATCCCTGCAACTCATCCTCCTGTCTTCAAGCTAGAAGACCAATTGAAGCTGCGCACAGCTTCAACTTCTCAATAGTGACACCCTTAGTCAACATGTCTGCCGGGTTCTTAGATCCACAAATCTTCTCAAGCATTACTAGCTTATCTTCAACAAGGTAACGGATAAAGTGGTATTTTGTCTGTATGTGCTTCGACTTTGAATGAAAAGCCGAGTTTTTGGCAAGAAAGATTGCACTCTGACTGTCACTGTGTAGAATGCCCATCTCCTGCTTCTTACCCAATTCATCTAAGAAACCATGTAGCCAAATCATCTCCTTTCCAGCTTCAGTTGCTGCAACATACTCAGCTTCTGTACTAGACAAAGTAACAATCTTCTGTAGATTTGAAGCCCATGATATAGCTGTACCACCCAGAGTAAAAACAAACCCAGTAGTACTCTTTCTACTATCAATATCACCAGCAAAATCAGCATCTACATAACCCTGCAGTTTCAAACTTGCACCTGTAAAACAAAGACATGTATCTGATGAACCCTTCAGATATCTCATAATCCACTTGACTGCCTCCCAATGCTGCTTTCCAGGCCTACTCATGAATCTGCTCACAACTCCCACTGCATGTGCAATGTCTGGCCTTGTACACACCATAGCATACATCAAGCTGCCAATAGCTGAGGCATAGGGCACCTTGCTCATATGGTCCCTTTCTACTTCTGTCTTCGGTGACTGTTCTTTACTTAGTTTGAAATGACTACCCAAGGGTGTGCTCACTGGTTTAGCTTCATTCATGTTGAACCTGCTGAGAACTTTCTTCACATACTCTGACTGTGAAAGCTTCAATGTACCATTAGCCTTGTCTCTAATAATTCTCATACCAAGGATTTGCTTTGCAGCTCCTAAATCCTTCATTGCAAACTGTTTGGATAATTGCTTCTTCAGATTATTAATCTCCTTAATGCTAGACCCTGCAATAAGCATATCATCCACATACAACAGTAATATGATGTAAGAATTGTCAAAAGACTTAACATAGCAACAGTGATCAGCTTCACATCTCTTGAAGCCAATTCTATGCATAAAACTGTCAAATTTCTTGTACCACTGTCTAGGAGCTTGTTTTAGGCCATACAAGCTCTTTCTCAGTTTGCAAACTAAATTCTCTTGTCCTTGAGCAATGAACCCTTCTGGCTGAATCATGTAAAGGTCTTCCTCCAAGTCACCATGAAGGAATGCTGTCTTCACATCTAACTGCTCAAGATGTAAGTTTTCTGCAGCCACCATTCCCAGTACTAGTCTGATTGTTGACATCTTCACAACTGGAGAAAATATCTCTGTGTAGTCAATGCCTTCCTTCTGCTGGAACCCTTTAACAACTAATCTGGCCTTGTAACGTTTGCTACCATCATGCTCATTCTTTATTCTGTATACCCACTTGTTGTGCAAAGCTTTCTTTCCTACTGGCAATTCAGTCAGTTCCCATGTCTGATTCCCCAACAAGGAATCCATCTCATCCTTCATGGCTAACTCCCACTTGCTTGAATTCTCATCTTGCAAGGCTTCATCATAACACTCTGGCTCACCACCATCAGTCAACAGGAGATAATTTAGAGTGGGTGAATAACGTTGTGGAGGTCTAATGTTTCTGGAAGATCTGCGGACTTCAGCTACAGGTGTACTCAGATCTACCTGTGAATTTACATTCTCCTTATCTTCTTCACCCCTTTTCTGGACAGTACCTTCAGTCAATTCATCTAAGTTGACAAACTCAGATTTCTTTTGATCTATCTCTGTAACATCTGACACTACAGTTGACCTGTCCTTATACATAACCTGTTCATTAAATATCACATTTCTACTTCTGATGATTTTCCTGTTTTGTTCATCCCAAAACCTATAGCCAAATTTCTCATCACCATAGCCAATGAAAAAACATATTTTGGACTTTGCATCAAGTTTACTACGAGCATCAGAATCAATATGAACATAGGAAACACAACCAAAAACTTTTAAGTGTGAAAACTTTACCTCTTTACCGCTCCAAACCTCCTCAGGAAGTCTGAACTCCATGGGAACTGAAGGTCCTCGGTTTATCAGGTAAGCTGCAGTGCTAACAGCATCAGCCCAAAAAGTTTTTGGTAGTCCAGCATGCAACCTCATACTCCTAGCACGCTCATTGAGAGTTCTGTTCATGCGCTCAGCCACACCATTCTGCTGTGGTGTCCCAGGAATGGTCTTCTCCATCCTAATTCCCTGTGCAGCACAATACTCACTGAACCCTCCATCTATGTACTCTCCTCCATTATCTGACCTCAAACATTTTACTTTCAAACCTGTTTCTGTCTCAACCATGGCCTTCCACTTCTTAAAGGTTTCAAATACATCTGATTTATTTTTCAGAAAATAAATCCATACCTTTCTGCTTGAGTCATCAATGAAAGTGATGTAGTACCTTGAACCTCCAAGGGATGCAACCGGAGAAGGCCCCCACAAATCAGTGTGTACTAACTCCAATTTTTCAGCCTTCGGTGTCCTGCCAGTTTTCAAGAAACTCACCTTTTTCTGCTTTCCTAAGATGCAACTTTCACACATGTCAAAATCAATGGACTTCAATTCTGGTAGTTTTCCTTTTGACAGCAGCATCTTCATCCCTTTCTCACTCATATGACCAAGTCTGCGGTGCCATAGGCTTGTATCAGTACTTGCATCAGCAACTGCAATTGTGTCTCTTGGACTTGAGGTCATGTACAGAGTACCAGTTTTCTTTCCACGAGCCAATACCCTAGCTCCCTTTGTAACCTTCCAAGTACCACCAACAAATAGTATTGCATGTCCTTCATCATCAAGTTGTCCAACAGAAATCAGATTCCTCCTCAGGTCAGGAATATGTCGAATCTTCTCCAGTAACCAAACAGACCCATTGGGCAACAATATTCGAACATCTCCCATACCCACAACATCCAAGGCTGAACCATCAGCCAAATACACCTTACCAAAATCACCTACAACATAATTCTGTATGATTTCTCGGTGTGGAGTGGTATGAAACGAAGCTCCTGAATCCAAAACCCAATCATCAAGTGGACTGTCTACTGCAAGAAGTAATGCATCCTGTACCTCTTCTGTTACAGCATTAGCAGAATCATCTTCATTCTTCTTCTTAGGACTTTTGCATTGATTCCTAAAGTGACCTGTTTTCCCACAATTCCAGCATTGTACTTGTTGGCCTGATCTAGATTTACTTCTGTTCCGATTAGAATTTCTGGATTTTGATCTGCCCCGATTTGAATTTCTGTTATTACCTCTGCCTCTTGTCTCAAGGTTTAGGGCAGAACCAGATCCTGAGGTTTCGCCTGCATCTCTTCGGCGAATCTCCTCAGCCAGAATTAAATCTCGTATATCATTGTACTTGAGTTTTTCCTTTCCTGTAGAATTGCTTACTGCCATTCTCATTGCCTCCCAACTGTTTGGCAAAGAAGCCAAAACGATCAGTGCACGAATCTCATCATCAAAATCAATTTCTACAGACGACAATTGATTTGTGATAGTGTTAAATTCATTCAGATGTTGTGCTACTGATGCATTCTCTGCCATCTTCAGATTGAACAGTTTCTTCATCAAGTGCACTTTATTGTTTGCTGACGGCTTTTCATACATACCGGACAAAGCCTTCATCAGATCTGCTGTGGTTTTCTCTTTTACAACATTGTGTGCAACAGACCTAGACAGAGTTAACCTGATAACTCCTAGTACCTGTCTGTCAAGAAGAGCCCATTCCTCAGCCTTCATAGCCTCAGGTTTTGTCCCTAAAAGAGGCAGATGCAATTTCCTCCCATAGAGATAATCTTCAATCTGCATCCTCCAATACGCGAAGTCTGTGCCATCAAACTTTTCTATTCCAGACGCCTTTCCTGCTTCCTCTGCCATTGCTCCCACTCAAACCTAACCCTAGGCTCTGATACCAGTTGTAGGGAATTTAACCAAAAAATCCCAATCTGTGAGAAACAAAACAAATAGAGAAAACACGCGTCAAAGAAAAAATAATCACACGCACAAGACAATATTTACGTGGTTCGGCAATTTGCCTACGTCCACGGAGTTGCAGGGATTTCACTATTATCAGGGAAAATACAATAGTGCACAAGAACACTCTCAAGAAACCCAAATCCCAATTACACCCTAGCACTCTCTCACAGAAAAATTAAGAATAGAAGTTAGCTGCCTCTCTTTTCTCTATTTTCTCTCATGCGGCTGCTCACTAGGTTAATTGGAATTTTTCTCTAATCAATTCTCTGCAATCTAGCCGCATATAATAAAGCAATATATATATATATATTACTTTATAAAAGTCGGCTGAAGTAGGATTCCTAATACAACTTGTATTAGGTCAATCTATGGCCGGATTGGGCTTTATGGGCTTGTGGCAAATTCAAGCCACACTAACATTCTCTGCCACTAATTTTGACTTTGAGAAGGTGGTTGAAGTTGGATTTGATTTTTGGATCAGTTTGAAATGGTGGGTTTGGATAATCGGCTAGATATGGAGAGATGGTGGCTATTTGGCTTTTGGGTTTTGTTTGTGGGAGGCGATTTGATTGGAGTCACGACCATGGATGACTGCAACGGTAACTAGAGAAAGGTGGATCTAAAGAAGATTGGCCCATGTTGGCTGTTTGGTGAGAGAGCATATGGGTTTTTGGAATTGGATGAGTGGCGACTGTGTGAAACTTCTATTCATTATTTTGCAAAATACTGATGTGGCACACTATAATTGGAGGGCTAAACTATAGGGTTTACTTACCAAATTCCGACTCATTCTCTAAATCTTATATGTATGTCTTTGGAAATACTACACTTTTTTTAACTGATGGGTTACCCACATGAGCGTCTTGTGCCTTCCTGCAAGCCTAATCTTCTAACATTACATTTTTAGAGTTCTAAAATTTAATTTAAATTGTAATGGACAAAAGTCATCTCTACTAGGTTACCTAGTAGGTGAGATCATTGGTATGTGACATAACATAAACTCAGAATTCTTTAGTTTAATCTACCATACTATTCATATATGGAGTTTTCAAGATATCTCATGAGAAGTGAGAGAAATAATCTAACCAAAGACTGAAATACTATTTTGTTTAAAATTTTGAAGAATTTTATAACCAACCAACCAACCAACTAACTAGCTAGTGTTTGCATGAAAAAAATATTTAGGGTTCAGATCTATGATTCCCACCCTATGGAATTATAAAAAATAAATTAATAAATCAATAAATAAAGAGACAACTTTGTAATAACTAACCATACAACAAGACTTAACAGAATTATTTATAACACTGAATTTATACATAATAAGTAAATCTTAGTCATAGTCGTTGTAATTAATTGATGTGCTTAAGGAGCGGGCCTACAAACCAGAGAGCTGCGGCATTAAATACAATTGCAAGTGCTGACAATATGGAAGCAATGGCAGAAATCCTGAAAATTCTTCCAACCCTTGGCTTGTGTTGGAGCATCAAGGCACTAAATGCTCCCAAAAACGCGAACAGGATGAACATTAGAAACATATGATAGTCTGGCGGTCGGTCTTTGAAGAGAGCCGGAACTGGATTTCCGTCTACGTTTTCATGTGGAAGAACCATTGAAATGGTAGCTGCAGTGGAGGATATGTACAATATAGATATCATCGGGCACAAGTTCAAGGATTTGTGAACCACGACATTCATTGAAAGAGGAAGAAGGCTTTCTTGAATGGGAAGTACTGAAACCGTGGATTTCATCCTTTTGGCGACTCGTTGCGAATAATAAGTTTCTACATTTAGAGATACAAGATCCCATATTTATAGATATGTTTAATATTATTAATATATATATATATATATATATATATTTAATGAGATGATTCTAGGAAATTTCTTTTGCTTTAGTTGAAAGTATATTGAAACAGAACAACATTTCCAAAGTTTGGACCCCGCGAGGACAAGCATTGATGGACCGAAACTTTCTTTGAAATTTATCTGTGGAGATTCCGAGTCAAGTCTATAACGCGGCATTGAGTAATTACAGAATGAAAACATTTTGTCACAAAATTATTACAATTTTTATAAATGGTAAAAACTAGTTTAGGGCAAATTACAACTTACTCACTTGTAATTTGATTGAAATTTAAGTTGCCTACATATAATTTAAAGTTTGACACTTTACTCACCTGAAATTTGACTGAAATTTAAATCTCTACTTCTAATTTGAAATCCCATGATGTAAGTATTTTGCAGAATTCTTTTTTTTTATTTTATTTGATCTTGTATTTATATGTTTTTTGTGTTTTTGGAGAAGAGAAACATAAAAGTGGAGTAAAATTACATATTTAGCTTTGTTTTTAACAGAATTGAGTTAAAAAAAAACTAACTGAGTTAACTTCAAGTGGATAAAATGCCAAATTTCAAACCGCATGTAGGCAACTTAAATTTTGGCCAAACTTTCCTCAATAATTAAAAAAAAAAAATAATGGAATTTTTTGAAAATGATAAACTTACTATTTTTTTTTTCTACTGCTTACAATCTATTACATCAAAATTGTAAAAAAATTTGTGAAATCAACCTATCAATTTTACATAAAGACACAATTTTGTTTTGACCTTTTACAATTTACCACGTCAAAGTTGTAATTAAGTTGTAATATAATTAAGGTAGAAAAATTTGTTGCCCCAAACTTTCTCCGGGAATTATGACTTATTAGTCAAGTCTATAATGCCGCGTTAAAATATGTGATGACTGGACAAACATGCCACCGAAAAATTTTCATTTTCATTGGTAAGAAAATTTGTATAATGAGGGTTAGTGGGTTTGAAAATTCCGAGAATTTTCTTTTTTGACTTCCGGTTCCCGCTAAACAAATACGTATAATAATTTGCGTTGCCTTTTCTAATTACGTTTTGAAATCACACAATTACAGTGTTGCGTAACTAGTATATATAAATATTGCATTCAATTGCTGCAGTTGAAAACTTAAAATGCTATCCCACGGTTCAGCTTCTCTCTAGACTCTGGCGCTGTTGAAGGTCAACATGAAAGTTCGGTAGGACAGGATGGGAGAGAACTGAAGCTGCAAGTGTAGTTGAAGAGATAGGCAGAGGCATAGGTGGTCGGGATAGAGAAAGAAAGAGAGATCAAGGTGGCTATGAAGGCGGACACAGGGAAAATGGAAGGGAAGCAAGAAACTCGAGACCTTCCACAATAGTAGAGATATTTATTTTGGTCATTTCTCTCGATTTCCTTGGCCTATCTTCCGGGGCTAGGGAATTTTTTTTTTTTTTTGGTGTGCATAATCTATGTTTGGATAGAATGGCGGAGCCACGTTGGGACGGGGTCTTGGTCTCCCAAAATTTTGGAAAACAATTAGTAGAAATATAATATAGGGACCAAGATGAACATCCGAGCTAAATGGAATCACTCCCTCATCATGAAAGTCTTCGGAAGAACAGTTGGCTACCACTTCCTGCACTCCAGGATCGTGCAACTCTGGAAACCAGCGGGGAGGCTTGACTACATCGACTTGGAAAATGATTTCTACTTAATCAAGTTCAGGTTAGTGGAGGATTTTGAGAAAGTACTTAAGGGGGGACCATGGTTCATAGGGGAACATTATCTCACCATACGTGCATGGGAGCCTTATTTTAAACCCACAATGGAGGCGTGCTCTAAGGTTGCCATTTGGGCTCGTCTTCCAGGACTTTCAATAGAGCTTTACGAGTTGGAAGTTTTGAAGGATATCGAACGGGCTATAGGACTGGTGCTTCGGATCGATGCCACCACTACAGCGGGCACGAGAGGTCACTACACTCGGCTGTGTGTGCAGGTCGACTTGGATACGCCACTCCCGCGAAGTATTCTCATTGGAAGATTTAAGCAAGATATTCTTTATGAGGGCATAGGCGCGCTCTATTTTTCCTGCAGTAGAATGGGACACCAGAAAAGCCACTGCCCTTATACAGTCAAGGAAAAGGTGACGGATGTGGATAACGTCGCCATGAGTGACCAGGGTGGAAATGAAGTTGAGGTTGGTACTATCTCTAATCCCGAGAAGCCTGAAGCGGGAAAAGAGAGGGGAGACTATGGCCCTTGGATGCTAGTGGAGATTAGGAAGCACGCGGCAAGATCACGGGCAGCACGTTCCTTCCCATCTAAGCCAAACCCGGAGCAAATCCATGCATTCAATGCAAAAGATTTGGGCCGACTAAGAAGGTTCACCCCTGAAGCTAATCCACCATCTAGGCCTCCTAGTGTTTCATCAGATGGGAAACGTAAAAGTAGAAGATTTGACCATATTGAACACATGGGCCCTACCTGTCCACTCAGTCATGATCCAACGGTCTCTAAGGCAGGCCTTAGTGCGCTGCCCAAGGCAAACCACAGGTTCTCGGCTCAGAGAAATAATGACTCCATGGGTAACGTCACCTCGCCTAGTTCAAATTTGCATATGACTGAAGCTTCCACGTCTAGCCAAAAACCAGTTAGCAACTCTAAGTCTAAGTCTGGTGTTTCTAAGGTAAGCCATAGGAGACAAAACGAAAAAGCAGTGGGCAATAAGCCTCCAAGGAAAAATCATGCCCCTATCTCTTTCATTCATCCAACAAATCCGAGCATCCCCCACCATGATCTGGGGGTGGTTCGACCAGGAGCAAATGCAAGCATGGAGCCACATTTTTCCTCTAACTCCAGAGAGCCAAACACTAGGCTTTCTTCCACTGACCGACCCGGCATGGCTAGAATGGGACAACCCTTGGTGGAGATTTCCAACGGATGTTCCAACAGTTGCAAAAGGGAAGATATTGGGGTGGATAGCACTATCGCCAACTTCGCTGGATCATCTCTTACCCGAATCAAACCCTTTGGAGGAGGTCCAAATAAGGAAAATCGTGGTGGACGGCCCATCAGCAACAATTTTAATGGGGTCTTTGGAAGCAATCAAGTTGATTTAGATTTGCAGGAGCTATCCACAGATAAATCTTCTGATCAGCTCGAGGAAGCAGCTATTGGGGATTCTGGAGCATGCGATATGCATTACGAAGAACAAGGAAGTATCGAGTCCAAGCTAAGGGAGCTGGGTTGGAAATTACTGAACCAAGCCAGGAATCGCTTTTAGATCAGTAGGGACCCACCAATTATCCACCCAGTGACCATGAATATTATTTGCTGGAATTGCAGAGGGGCTCTAAACCCCCGTTTTAGAAAAACTATGGATAGTTTGATGAGTAAGTTTAATCCTTCAATTGTAATTGTGACGGAGACCCGCATTGGTAGCCAGAGGGCTAAAGACATCACTAATAGACTCCCTTTTGACGGAGCCATACACACGGATACTATTGGGTATGCTGGAGGTCTTTGGCTACTCTAGAATTCTGAAGTTGTGGAAGTCACACAGTTGGCGAAGACTGAGCAGGAAATTCACATCATCGTTAAGGTACTTTCCTCAAAATTTTCTTGGGTTCTTTCCTGTATTTATGCTAGCCCTAGATTTGCTGAACGGAAATTACTTTGGGAGAATTTAGAAAAAGTTGATGGGCTGCATAATTTAGCCTGGACTATGCTAGGTGATTTTAATGAGATGTTATCTAGCGCTGATAAGGGTGGTGGCAACCCAATAAACATAAGAAGAGCAAAGATTTTTAAGGACTGTTTAGATGTGTGCAATTTGATTGATCTAGGGTTCCAGGGGTCGAAATACACTTGGATAAATAAACAGGAAATTGGGTGCTTCATCCAAGAACGTCTAGACAGAGCTTTTGCAAACCAGGAGTGGACTGATCTTTATCCGAAAGCATTAGTTATGCATCTCACAAGGGTGCATACAGATCATTGCCCCATTCTCCTCAACCTTGTTAAGCCCCCTTCACTTAGGCTGACCAGACCTTTTAGGTTCCAGCTAGTCTGGATGTCTCACCCCCTTTTTGAAAATGTGCTTACTCATAATTGGGCTAGTGAGCTCAGCCTCAGCACAAACCTCTCAAAATTTACTAAGGTAGTTATATTGTGGAATAAGGAGACCTTTGGGAATATTTTCCATAGGAAGAGGAGGGTGGAGGCTCGGCTGGCAGGCATACAAAAAGCCCTGGCTAATGGGCCAAATGCCTATCTTTTAGTTTTGGAGAGAGTTTTGAGGGAGGAGTATTGGGTTATAAATCAGCAAGAAGAGGATTTTTGGTCGGTGAAATCCAGGTACAACTGGCTAATTCAGGGTGATAGAAATACAAACTTTTTCCATACCTCAGCTCTGATCAGAAGGAAAAGAAATAGGATTTTTTGCTTCAAGGATAACTCGGGAAATGTGATATACACTGAGGAGGTTATTGCAGCAACTATTAGAGAGGGATACATCTCTTTGTTCACTACAAGCAAGGATTGTGCTCCCATCTCTATTTGGAATGTCACAAGATGGTCCAATAGATTGTCAAGAGCGGAAGGCGAGCTGCTTAGTTGCCTTGTCACAGCAAAGGAGGTCAAAGATGGGCTTTGGAGCATGAAGCCTTTCAAGGCTCCTGGCCAAGACGGAATACATGCAGGTTTCTATTAGAGAAATTGGAATGTTGTGCAGGAGGTGGTGGTGAGGGAAGTATGCTCAATTTTTAACTCTGGGGTCATGCCGTGCAATCTCAATCAGACCTTGATCACCCTTATACCTAAATGTACAGGAGCTGATTGCCTCAGCTTATTTCGACCAATCAGCCTTTGTAACACTATTTATAAGATTGTGACAAAAATCATAGTCCAAAGAATTAGACCTCTCCTGGATAAGATGCTCTCTCCCTTACAGACAGCCTTTGTTCCGAGTAGGAAAGGGCTTGATAATATGATCAATGTGCAAGAACTCATTCACACCATGAGCACAAAGAAGGGCAGCCAAGAGTATATGGCTATAAAAATAGATCTAGAGAAAGCCTATGATAGACTTGAGTGGCATTTTATCCGAGATGTGCTTAACCTCTACAACCTCCCACAGGACACAGTAAAGCTCATTATGAGCTGCATTTCGGGCTCTTCTATTTCAGTCTTATTTAATGGTGGGAAACTTGATCCTTCCCTCCCGTCAAGAGGAATCAGACAGGGTGACCCGCTATCTCCTTATCTATTTATCCTGTGCATGGAAGTGTTGGGTTTTTTATTGCCGATCAGTGCTCTTCCCACCTTTGGGACCCGATCAAATCCTCCCAAAGTGGGCCATCTTTCTCGCACCTCTTCTTTGCGGATGGCCTGGTATTATTTGCCAAAGTAGATATGAAGAATTGTCAGAGCATTCGTGACACTCTTGATACCTTTTGTGAGTTATTGGGTCAAAAAGTCAATATGACAAAGTCGAAGGTTTTCTTTTCGCCTAATGTTGGACAGGAGAACCGTGACTCTTTTTGTAGTACCCTTGGTTTCAGATTAACTCCCAATTTGGGAAAATATCTTGGATTCCCCATCCAACATAAGGATCCTCCTATCAGGATTTTGACTTCGTTTTGGAAAGAGTTCTTAACAAACTTCAAGGGTGGAAAGCAAATCTGCTCTCCATGGCTGGTAGATTAACTCTTACAAAAGCTGTGTTGTCTGCCATTCCTTCCTACACTATGCAAAGGTGCATTTTACCAAGTAGAATTCATACAAACTTGGATAAGGTTTGCAGGAATTTCCTTTGGGGGTTAACTGTTGAGAAGAAAAAACTCAATATGGTAGGATGGAATAAAGTTACTAAGCCAAAAAATAGAGGGGGGTTGGGTTTACATGCTGCAAAGGAGAGAAATACCACTTTGGCAGCCAAACTTTGCTGGACAATGAAGGAAGAAAGTGATGAGCTCTGGTCTAGAGTGTTGAAATTCAAATACAAAAGGAGGTCAATTGGGAGTAAAGCCCCTAAGTCTCGATCCTGGAAGGCTATTCTATAGGGTGCATCTGTTTGTGAACAGGGTTCAAAATGGTCCATTGGCAATAACAGCCAATTGTCTTTTTGGGAGGATAAGTGGTTGAACATGGGCACAGTAAGGGAATGCATTGAGGGCCCACTTCAGAAGGGTGAGACTGATATCCGGGTTTGCAATATTCATACTAACGACATGTGGGAGCTGCACAAGTTGTCCTTTGTTTTTCCTCCCAATCTTAGCCAATCCATCAAGGCCACACCTATTAGGACAGCTTCATCCAGCCAGGACCATCTAGCCTGGATTGCTAACCCGAGAGGGGAGTTTGATTCCAAAAGCGCCTACCTCATTGCTTGTGGTGCTAATAATAGTGATAATGGGTTTCAGGGTTCCTGGATTTGGAAGTTACAAACTCTGCCAAAAATCCAGATGTTTCTTTGGAAATGCTATCACAATAGCATACCAGTCAAGAATGTACTAGCCCAGAGGGGCATTCAAATACCACCTTTTTGTGACTTGTGCCACGACAAGCTTGAAACCATTGGCCACATTCTAAGGGACTGCACGACAGCTCAAGAGTTCTGGGCTGAGTCTAACCAACCTAATGAAATGATCCACACTACAGGGCTGGAAGTTATGGACTGGATTAGAGTGAATGCCCAATGTAATGTACTTGCAAAAGGAAAAAGCTACCCCTAGGCGCATTTCTTTCTTTTTGGCATTTGGCAATTGTGGCTTACTAGGAATAAAAGGTTATTTCAACCCACTCAAACCCCTCGAAACTTGTTCAAAATCGTGGAAGGTTTTGTGTCCTAGATCATGGAAGCACCCGATCAACGTCAACCATTGCTGTTGGGTGGGTGAAACCCCTTGTGAGTTGGGTAAAATTGAACACGGACGAATTGGTGTAGGGGAATTTGGGACTGGCTAGGTGTGGTGGGCTGCTACGTGACTGGCATGGCAACTGGATTTCGGGCTTTGCAAGGGCAATTGGCCTTACTTCGAGTCTCATTGCAGAACTATGGGCTGTACGTGATGGTTTATATCGGTGTTGTGCTTTATCGCTTGAGGCGGTGCAAGTGGAGGTTGACGCCTCAGTTGTGATATCCTTGTTATCTCAAACCACCCATACTAACGGGGAGTTTTCTTCCCTTGTTGATGACTGCAGGAGCCTTATGAAGAACATCCCTCAGGTCCGGCTGCTTCACTGCTTTAGAGAGGCGAATCGGTGTGCGAACGCACTTGCAAAGTTTGGAACAAACATGGAGGATGACTTTACTATTTTTGAGTCTCCTCCTCCTTTTATTGTTAATCTTTGCATTCGGACAAGTTGGGCTTGACCCAGGACTGTATTTGTAATATTGTGGTGAACACCACTTAGTTCATCTTAATATATTATCCAGTTTACCAAAAAAGAATTACAATAACTAGCCAAAGGTCTTGTAATTGAATTGGCATCTCCCCATGCACAAAGTGCTTGGGGGTCTAGGGGGGAAAGGGTTCGAGCTGCGGGGTTAGCAGCATGTTGTAATTATCTCTCAAAAATTTCAATAATTATGTTTGACGAGCTAGCTGTATCACAATTGATCAATTCGGAGCTACATGCATGGAGAAGTGAGCTGATTATGTCTACGTTTCACAGGGAAGATGCCAAAGCAATCTGCAGAATTCTGCTTAGCCGAAGAAATGTCCTATATGTACCAGGGAGTCAGAATCAACCATCCACACATTATGGGAGTGTGCTACGGTGCAAGATATCTAGGTAGGGACCCGACTAGTTTGAATAAGAGAGCAGAAGAGTATCTTGAGGAGTACAAAAGATCCCAGACTCAACTGGCAGTGAGTTTGATGGAGCAGCCTAGCAGTGAAGTTTGGCAACCACCTCCACCATTTGCTTACAAGCTTAATTTTGATGCGGCGGTCTTTTCAGGGTTGGAGAGATCTGGATTTGGAGTGATAGTCCGTAATGATAAGGGTGAGGTTATGGCGGCAATGACTGCTAGTGGGCCGAAGGTGAATACAAGTGAGGAAGAAAAACTGCTTGCATGTAGAAGGTCACTTGAATGTGTTGTGGATGCTGGTTTCACAAGACTGATTATTGAGGGAGATAATGTCAATGAGATACAAACCATCTCCTTACCATTTGTTGACCATTCATTGTTAGGTAATGTGGTAGATGATATTCGCTATTTGATTCATGGTTTACAATGGGCTAGTATTAGCAGCACTAGGAAGGGTGGAAATAAGGTTGCACATGTTCTTGCACAACATGCTAGGAATACTTTAGATGATGATTTGTATTGGATGTAGGATTCTCCTCCTCTAACAGTGGAAGCCCTGTATCATGATGCTTTATTATTATGATTGAATGAATGAATGATCCTTTCTCAACCAAAAAAAAAAAAAAAAATTACAATAATTGACACAATTATCTCAACAAACAAAAGGGAAAAAATTATAATTTTCCTCCTACCAATTGTGTCTCAACAAATAAAGAGAAAAAAAAAATTTCTAATTTTCCTCCTACCACTTCTAGGGCTTATTGGATGGCGCCACACCACACTATTGCAGCGTTCCGCTCATTACAGGTGACTCTCTCTTTGGCGTCTCAACTGAGCAGTGAAGTGTCGAACCACCTTTTTTTTCCTTCTTTTTTGCAGCATCTAACTTTTTTTTTTCTTTCCTCTAGTTCATCTGTTATTTACAAGGTAACTAAGCAAAGCGTGACTGATAATTGCAGACCAACTTGATTTATTAATCCTCCACTTGATGAACACGTGTACGGTTGGAATCTTTTCTCCAAAAGTAAGCCTAGCCGTGTGGGCTGTGTAGCATTCCCAGGTATTGCTCCAAAAATAATATAGCATATATTTGTTTGTAGTTTATCATTTTTTTTTTAATGTATTGAAATTTGAATGATTGTTTGTCTATTAATTATCAATTTTTAATGTATTAAAATTTGGAGGAAACATCGTTGAGCTATGATTTGGATTCATGGCATTAAAAGTGACATTGGAGGGATCAAAATCGTGGATCTCATCCACTCAAATATGTCTTGCAAATTTGTAATTACTCTATATTTTCCTTAATTTTTTTATTAATCCTATGTTTGGTTGCCGAGAAAAGTTAGAAGAAAGGAAAAAATAGCCATCTTAGGTTCAGTTTGGCATTTGTGTATTTGCTATTTTGCTCTGTTTTAGGGCACAATTTATTTTGAGTGAAAATATTTTCTAGGGAAAATTTGAATTAGTTTTGGATTGAAAAATCTATATGATTTGCAGTTTTGCACATTTAAAATCTATATGAAGCTCAGTTCCTTAATTCAGCTTGATGATGATGGGTCTTTGGGTGAAGAAATAAACCAAACTAGGAAGGAAATTAATGATCTCCTTGATAGTGAATAGATTTACTGGGGTCAACGTTCAAAAGCCCACTGGCTCAGAGAGGGAGACAAGAATATCAAATTTTTTCATGCTAGGGCCTCAGAAAAGACGGAAGCAGAATACAATCTTGGGAATTTGGGATAAAGATGGAAACTGGTGTGGGGACCAAGACAGTATAGCTAAGGCTGCCATCTCCTATTTTGAGGACATTTTCTCCACTTCCCACCCGAGTCAATTGGAGAATGTAATCGCTCCCATCCCAACCTTAGTAACTTTTGAAATAAATTCGGAGCTTTCTAGAGCCTTTACGAGAGAAGAAGTGGTTTGTGCCCTCAAGCAATTGCACCCCTTGAAATCGCCCAGCCCTGATGGTATGTCAGCACTCTTTTTTCAAAAATACTAGAGTATTGTAGGTACTAATGTTTCTAATATGGTTCTGAATGTTCTTAATTCTAGCATGTCTTTATCTGATATTAATAGAACCAATATTGCTTTTGTGCCAAAAACCAATAACCCCCAAAGAATGACTGAGTTCCGGCCAATAAGTCTATGTAATGTGGTTTATAAGCTTGTCTCAAAAACTCTAGCTAATCATCTCAAAGCTATCCTTCCGTTTATCATTTCAGAAAATCAAAGTGCTTTCATTGCTGATAGGCTTATCATTGATAATGTATTGGTGGCATATGAAATCATGCACTTCTTGAAGCATAAGTGTGGGGGGAATGATAGTTTCATGGCTGCAAAGCTAGACATGAGTAAAGCTTTTGACAGGGTAGAACGGATTTTCGTTGAAAAAGTCATGAGGAAAGTGGGCTTTGAAGAGAATTGGATCAATCTAGTAATGAAATGCATTTCCTCGGTGTCTTACTCTGTCATTATTAATGGCACAACGTACGGGGACATTATACCTACTAGAGGGCTTCGATAAGGCGACCCACTTTCTCCGTACTTATTCCTTTTGTGCACAGAAGGTTTCTCTGCCCTAATTCATGATGCTGCACGGAACAATCAGCTCCATGGCATTTCCATCTGTAGGGGGGCTCCAAAAATGACTCACCTTTTCTTCGCGGACGATAGCCTTCTTTTTTGTAGGGCCAATGGTAATGAATGCAACAAGCTAAAAGAAATTCTTAGTATGTATGAGTCAGCCTTGGGGCAGAAGATCAACACCGACAAATCTTCTATCTTTTTCAGCCCAAATACCTCTCAGGAGCTCAAAGATGAGATTATAAACATTCTTGGGTCAATGCATGACTCAAATCATACAAAGTATCTAGGCCTCCCCTCTATCATTGGTCGATCCAAGAAGCTTGTTTTTGCAGAAATTAAGGAGAAGGTTGGCAAGAAGCTTGTGGGCTGGAAGGGTAAGTTACTCTCAATTGGGGGTAAAGAAGTTCTTATCAAAGCAGTGGCCAAAGCCATTCCTACTTACACAATGAGCTGCTTCCAACTTCCAAAGAGTCTCTGTGAAGATCTTGAAAAATTGATGAGAAGTTTTTGGTGGGGACAGAAACATCAGGAGACCAAAATGGCCTGGGTTGGGTGGAAGACAATGTGCAAGCCCAAATCTCAAGGGGGAATGGGCTTTAGGAACTTACAAGCCTTTAATCTTGCCTTACTTGCAAAACAAGCTTGGAGAATTCTTACAAATCCGCCATAGTGGCTCGTATCCTTAAGGCAAAATACTTTCCTTTTTGTGATATCTCCATGCCAATCTTGGCAGCAGCCCCTCCTACACCTGGCCGAGTATTTTTAACAGCATAGAGGTTCTAAGATGTGGAACAAGATGGAGTGTGGGAAATGGACGGCTTATCCACATTTGGGATGACAAATGGCTCCCAAACCCCACAACTTACAAAGTCATCTCCCCTCCCCGCCCTTTTGAAGACTATCCAATGGTCTCTTCCCTCATTGATCCGGTGACTAGATGGTGGAAACTGGGGGTTGTCCGTGCTCTATTCCTCCCTTTTGAGGCTGATACGATTTTAAAAATTCCCCTTTGTTACAATCTGCCTGAGGACAAGCTCATTTGGATGGGGAATAAAAGAGGTGATTTCACAGTTAAAGTGCCTACTTTGTTGCAGTCAAAATCCTTGACACAAAATTTGATGGGGAATGCTCGTTTGGTGATCCAAATGTTCGAATTTGTAGGAAAATCTGGTCTCTAAAGCTCCCATGAAAAATCAAAATTTTCTCTTGGCGTGCTTGTGTGAATGGCCTTCTTGTGCTCACAAATGTGGCTGCAAAAGGTATTCAAACCTCCTGTACCTGCCCAATCTGCGATGAGGAGCCTAAAAGCCTTGTACATGCTTTGATCTCTTGTGATTTTGCTCCCTCGGTGTGGTCCCTTTGGCAAGACTGCCCTATTGATCTGCTTCTTAAGACGAAGAACTTCAATGATTTAGTGCTCCAATTATGCTCCTCCTCGTCTGCCTTGAACCTTGAATTGTTCTTTGCCATTTCTTGGTCAGTTTGGTATAACAGGAACAAGCTTCTCCATGGTGAGAATGGGCTGCGGCCTCTGCAAATTTTGGAATTAGCCAAAAGCATGGTTGAGGATTACAGGGAGGCTTTCTCGTTGGACACTCCCCCTCTGCCGTCCCCTCAAAGCAGCTGGGTTGCTCCTCCACCCGACTATTTCAAGGTAAATGTTGATGGTGCTTCCTCCATTGATGGTAGTGGAATTTCTAGTATTGGGGTCATCGTTAGAGATGAAATGGGAAGGGTTGTCGCTGCTCTTTGTAAAGCTCTTCCTGTGCACTACCCAGCTGAGTTGACAGAGTTTTCTGCCTTGGAGCATGGGGTACTCTTGGCTCAAGAGATGAACATTTCAAAGGTGATTTTTGAATCAGATGCTTCCTCTATCATTTCTGCTGTTTCTCAAGCCTGTTATGGTGGTGTTATGGGCCATCTGGTGCATAGCATTCAATCTACGAAGTCGGTTTTCTCCTGCTGTTCGTTCAGTCATGTGAAAAGGGATTACAACAGGACTGCTCATGAGCTAGCCCAATTTGCTAAATGTAACCAAGCTTCTAATCTATGGAAGGGTGTTATTCCACCCTTCTTAGCTCATTTATTTCATTCTGGCCTAGGATGATCTGTTAGCTTCTGTCCTCTGTTGTACTCCTTTTCTTGTGTTATTGAAATACAAGTTTTCTTTTCAAAAAAAAAAAAAAAAAAAAATGGTGGATAGAGATTTGGGAATGATTCCTCAATTCTTATAATATAATTAATATTTTTTTTTACTTATCTTCTGTTTGGTTGCCAAGAAAAGTTAGTTGAAAATAAAATATGCAGGTTAGTTTCTGTTTCAGTGTTCTTATGTTTTGAGGGAAAGGTGAATTAGTTTTGCCAAAAAAAAAAAAAAAAAAAAAAAAAAAACTCAAATTATTTGCATAGTATGGGTGAGAAAATTTTTCACAGGTAAGAGAATTTCTCGTTGATTTGCTGAATATGAATTTCATAATGGGTTAAATGAGTGAGTTTCGAATTAAATTAGTTGGGTAGATAATGGTTATTTAAAAAAAAAAAAATTTTAATGGATCACAAATGGATAAATAAGCAATTGTATTGCCCTACTCATTTATGACCCCACCCACCCAATTGCCACCCCTAACTTATGGTAATCAAATTTGAGAGCACAAATCTTTTTGAACGGGGAAGAAGTCTTTCTTGAAGCGATGGTGCCGAAGATAAAGACTTAATCTTTTTTTATTTTTACCAATTAGTTTCCGACTTACAGAAAGATCGCTGCAACAAGGTTTGTTGAAGTTTCGACGAGCGCTAAGGTCTGTGCAACAAAATTTTGGGCTACAGGATTGCAATATCCTTTTGTGAGTCTCTGATATATTTAAAAACATGATTATTCTAGGAATTTTGTTGCCTTCCGCCAGCGGAAAGCGAAAGGCTGAGCAAATAGTCGCACAATTTTACACGTGTGGACCCCTGAAGTGAACTGACCAAACAATATAACACACTTCAAAACAATTGCCAACTAATCGGCTAGAAACTTCCACGAAATTACATTCGAGGACTTTCTTTTTCGATGAGATATGAACCATTTGAGGTCTTTACGCGTCAAGAAATACTACTAATAAATTTGCACATAGGTAAAAAGTGGGGAAAGAAGAGAAAAGAAAGAGGAGTGATTACCTCTTTTTGGTTGATAAGGGAGGAAAGAAATGCATGGAAATAACTTCTCCTTGACCCACTTTTAGCAATCCACCCAAAATAGGCGGAAATGGAGAGGAACCGTGCTCTCTTTAAAAATTTGAAGGCTAACACAATGACAGTACTTTTTCAAGTAATGATAATTACATTTTTCTCCATGATCTTAAATTCTTCACTCTCTCAAATAAGCAAATTACATTTTTGCAATCCATCCACTTTTTTCAATTCCACTACCAAATTGAAATATTTTATTAATTTAAAAAATTTGACTACCTACTATTATACCTTTGGAAAATTATTAGTTTAAATTTTACTAAGATTTACATTGTAACTAAATAACTGCTTACAATTTTGTTACAAAGGTGTATAATGTTATATACATTGGATAATTGTCCTATACGTTTAAAGATTTAGAGTCACATTATAAAATAAAACAAATTTTATAGAAGAAAAGAGTTATGTTTGCCCTTAAAATCATTTCCTTTTTCTAGTTGATCTTAGGGTGGGCTCAATGCATTTTGGGCCAAAGACAATAACTAAATTGAAGCCTTTCATATGCTAAAATATCAATTAAATAATATTTTACTCATTAGCTATTTTTTTAAATACATATTTTTTTTTATTCATATGTGAGATTTCTTTCTAATAACAAAATTATCCAAATAATCCTTTTTAGACTTGATTAATTTTTTCTATTTTCTCTTTAAATTTTCCATATCTAAATGTATAATTTCAATAATATTAAAATACACTCTATGTAGTAAATTATAATAACTAGAAAAAAAAAAAAAGCCAAATGCGTGCGCACGTGTGTATATATATAAGGATCGCCCTTATGAACATCATGCTCTAATACCATGTTAAATTGCCGATTCTCCCAAAATATTAAGTTATTGGGATATGATAAATTTAATCATTAACCTAGGGATGCCAAGCAACCCAACCACCTGACCAACATAGACCCGTCGCCACCTAATCCAACCCCTCTAATAGTCCGTGACGAGTCTTAGCCCCCAAAAATTGACTCTAGAGAGTTAAGCAGTGGGTTTCATCCTTTAAAACTCGAGCCACCCGACATGACCGACAAATACTATAATTAAGGCTTATTTACCTAGATCCAGCAACAATCAGGCACTCCTCCTCTCTACTCCAGCCACATTTGGCCTTCCTTCACTCCGATTTGGCCTAGATCTACTCTCCTCTGCTTAGATTTACTCCCTCCTTCACTCAGATCTACTTAAATCCAGCAATATTGGGTTAGATCTAGGCATAGACCTACTCAAAATCCAATGAAGTCCGACTCAAATTTACTCTCCTCTGCTTAGAACGGTGAAGATCTACTCTTGTTTGCCTAAAAAATAGAGTAGATCTTAAGTGGCAAGTTTCATCCTCTAAAACCAGAGCCACCCAACCCGACCGACAAACACTAAAAAAATGGATTTACCTAGATTTGACGACAATCAGGCGCTCCTTCTCTTTGGTCCAGCCACATTTGGCCTTCCTTCACCCTGATCTGACCTAGATCTACTCTCCTCCTTCACTCAGATCTACTTAAATCCACTAATATTTGGTTAGATCTAGGCATAGATTTGCTCAAAATCTAATGAAGTCCAGCCCAAATTTACTCTCTTCTGCTCAGATCGGCAAAGATCTACTCTCCTCTACCCAAAAACCAACTCTAGTGGGTTGAGTGGCAAGTTTCATCCTCTAAAACCAAAGCCACCTAACCTGACCGACAAATACTAAAAATAATGAATTTACTTAGATCCGATCACAATCAAGCGCTCCTCCTCTCGGATTTTGCCATGTTAGGCCTTCCTTTACTCAGATTTGGCGGTATTATCTCAAATTCTCTAAAATTTAGCTAAGATCTACTCTCTTCCACTCAAATCTACTCTCCTCCTTTGCTCAAATATGCTTGAATATAATGATATTCGGTTAGACCCGACTTAGATCGATATACTCAACCGAACAAAGTTTGGCTCATAGTTACTCTCTTCCACTCAGATCGGCGAAGATCTACTCTCCTCCGCCCACTATTGCTCCTTCATTAGTTTTGACCAAATTGACCAATCATTCAACTAAGTTCAATTTGAATCGAATACCGTGGTGGTTGGTGGTTGGTGGTTGGTTACAGGTCTTGTCTTCTTCCACTCGACCTGAGCGAGTTAAATTCGGGTTGAGACCAAAATTGACCCACTTATACTTCTAAGATGTTAGAATTAAATGATTAATTAAATTCATCATCTCCTAATTAGTTAAACTATTAGGAGAATTGGTAATTTAACATGGTATTAGAGCAAAAGGTCTTGAGTTTTATCCATATCTTCTTTACTCTATCTCCCATTTAAAATCTCATGTTGAGCCCCACCTATTAAAAGGTAGTTTCAATCCAGATATGAGGTTGAGTGTTAGAATTAAATGATTAAATCTATCTCCTAATAGCATTGGTAATTTAACAGTCCATACTCTAATTTAGGTAATTTGAGGCCACACATGAGGGCGAGTGATAAAATTAAATGATTAAATTCACCATCTCCTAATAGTTTAAACTTTTTGAGAGACTTGGTAATTTAACTTTCCGCACTCTAATCTAACGTCTACATAATAAAATAATATTCCAATATGTGGCATTGTGCTCTGTCTCCTACAACTACCAATAAGATAAAATGGAGAAAATAATGTTTTCCTAGCTTACATAGAGAAAATGAAATGGAGGAGAGAGGCTTAACATAGAGAGAAGATAGAAAGGGTTTTCCGTTTATGTGGCTGAACATGAGTTTTGAACTCTTAAACTCTCACATAGATTTGTTAAAAAAAAAAAAAATAATAATAATAATAATAATAATAATCTCACGCACAAAATGAACGAACAGTCAAGATACCCACGGAGAGTTTTATTTTTTGACGTGCACAATGAGTTTTTCTTTTTTCTTATCCAGATTTTTCTCTGATAATTTTTTTTTTTTTAATTCTAATAAATAACATATCTTTTATGTATTTGGCTATTTTTTAGTCTTAATCAATGCTTCTATAGATAAAGAAATATTCCTATTTGTCTAAGTTTAGGGCCAAACCGACGTGGGGGCTTTAGGCAATTGCTACTGCTAGCCTAAGTGCTAGAGCCGGCACTGGTTGATCTGGTTGAGCCGGCACCATGGATCCAAATCTCACACTCCTTGCCGCAGCCGAACATCAGCATAAATAATTAATTGAGCAACTTAGCTATTCTGTTTCAAGTTAAAAATAAAAAATAAAAAAGAAAGAGAGAAAGAAAGAAAGAGAAAGGCTACCTCACTCTAATCGTATTATTGGGATTAAAATGATCTGTCCTAGTCTCAAACAAATTGAATACCCTTCCTCATATCCAACGACGATTGGTAACTAGATAAGATCGGAGGAGAAGCGAACGATTGATTTCATAGGACATATGTTATTGACCTTTTGGAAGATCGCTTTGTTCTGTCATCTGTGCAACAAAGATTTGTGACTCTCTTATATATGATTATCCTAGGAATTTTGCAAATAGTCTCACCATTTTACAAGTGTGGACCCCAGAAGTGAAGTGAACTATCATACCAAAGTATTAATTTCGTTCTATTCCGACCTGAATGGCTGGAAAATACCATTCCAGCATGCAAACTGGAATAGTATACCAGTGGCAGCTCTAAGATTTTCTTTTAGGGGGGTCAATAGTATCTTGAACTAGAATTTTGTTGTGGGGAGTAAAAAATAAAATGATTAATTTTTTTTCTATATATAATTGTCATATTACATACAATAATCTAATATAGTATTTTAAATAGTATACAATACAACTATATTGTAAAATAGTCTTAAAAAATTATTAATAATTTAAAGATCAGTAAGAAAACAATGATAGAATGCATAAATAACTAATCATAATATTTGTCAAATTAATCATAATTTATTATAATCATATGTAATATCAAGTAAATAAAAATATATGATAAAGAAGAATAGTAAAACACTTAAAAGTAGGTCTAAAAGTAAACATTAAACTAAGGAAAACAAATAGTAACTTATATAAGATTTTGCTTTTGAAGTGTACGGATTTTTAACCACACATGTGGTCATTCTCTTGGAATTCGAGCGAGCACTAAAAAACTTTTTAGATTTGAAAAACAGTAGAACACTTATCAAACTACTTGATTAGATAGAAAGGAAATATAGAAGGGGAAAAGAGAAAATGAGAAAAGAATCATAGATGTAAATACAGATCAGTTGGTTGTACAAGTGGTGTAATTTTTTGTTGATGAAGAAGAAAAGTGCAAGAAAAAATAGTTTCATTCTACCATCAACAATAAAGTAAGCCAGAGTCCAAAGAGAAGGTTTATTTATATTTTAACAAAGGAGCAAAGAATAGTTCTTTTGACAAAACATTTATGCAATAAAATCTAAATGGTTAGTTGTTAAAGGTATGTAAAAATGTGATGTCAGTTATGGGTTTAGATAAAAAGTCAATTACAACTTGTCACTTAACCTTTATTGTGAAAATATTGTGAAAATAGCACTAATATGATCATATTTGAAGTTTATTTCAATTGGGTTTAAACAAAATTTAGGATCAGGGTGTTCAAAATTTTATTTTAAGGGTCAAAAAATAAAAATAAAAATAAAAATTTTATATATAATTTTTTTTGGGGGGCCAAGGCAGGGGGTTCATTTGAACCCCCTGGGCTAGCTGTAGAGCCGCCCCTATAGTATACCCCTTTGTTCCAGCATGGAACAAATTTTGGGGTATTCTGGCCGTTTCGGGTGATTTCGGGCAATACTGGCAGAAATCATGGATCCGGCCGGAATGAGTTTCATGTGAAAAAAACTGACAGATTAGAAAGAAAAATCTTATGAGCCACGGTGAGGGAAAAAAAAGGAAGAAGGAGGAGGAGGCGAGAAGAAAAAAATCAAGAGAAAAAAAAATAAATCAAGAGATGCTCACGGTAATGAGATTTATCATTTATGTATGCTTCCTCTTAGAACCCATGGAAAAAATGGGGTTCAATAATAAATGGATTAGCTTAATGATGCAATGCATTTCTACTGTATCTTACTCTGTTCTAATCAATAGGGTGATGCATGGCAGTATAATCCCAACTAGGGGTCTTCACCAGGGTGACCCTCTATCCCCATATCTTTCCCTTCTTTGTGCAGAAGGTCTCACAGGCTTGATTGTGCAGTAGTAAGAAACAAGAGACTCTTGGGGATATCCATATGTAGAGGAAGTCCATCTATAACCCATCTACTCTTCACAGATGATAGCGTGATATATTGTAAAGCAACTGGGCAGGAAAGCAGGGAACTCCAAACCATTCTCCAAAAGTATGAAGATGTAGTGGGCCAAAGAATAAATACAGAGAACTTTTTTTTTTTTTTAAGGTGCACAGCTTGAACCTTTTTTTTTTTTTTTTTTTGTAATGTTATAAGGCATTTTTCTTTTTTAGTTGTAAAAGTTGTAATTATGTTGTGAACAAGTTACTTCTATTTATAAATAATATAATTTTTTATTTACTTTTGGATTGTATAATTGATTTGTTTATATGTTGTTGGAAATGAACAAGTTGATGTAATGAGAAAAAGAATCCGCCAAAAAAAAAAAAAAAAAAACAAGTGGTGACTAATTTTTTTTTTTTTTTTGAGAAGCCAATGACAACTTTATAAAACTAAAATCAGTCATAATCGGCTAAAAGTACATCAACAACTTGTGGTGGGACATCCTTCATCCACATAGAAAAACCAACAATAGTTCTTGCATGTTTTGCTAAAAAATGAGCAAGAGAGTTACCCGACCTTCGGGTATGAGAAAAGGAAAAACAATTGCAAAAAGCTAGAGAATGCTTAATATAAGAAATCAAATGACCAAAAGAAGAAAAAGATTCCTCTTCCTTTCTTAAGGCCAAAATAACCACCTTTGAGTCTCTCTCGACAATAAAGGAGGGTAGATTGAGGTCCAAAGCAAGGGTGATAGCGCGAACAGCCGCCAGCGCTTCCACTTCGTCTGATGAGGGTGGAAGCTTGATCTTCTTTGCCAAGGATGCGAGCACCTTTCCATGAGAATCGCGGACAACCATACCCAGCCCAGCTTCCTCTATTTCTCTGAACACCGCACCGTCGAAATTAATCTTCAAGTGCGTCGGAGGAGGGGGTTCCCACTTGGGCCGAGACCTGTGAAAGGAGATCGTCTGCACAGGAGTTGCTGGTTGCACTTCATTGAACTCCTGTAACATCTGCATGGCTGATGGTATGACTTGGGACAGTGGGAAGGCCTTGTTACTGGTTCGAAGCTGATTGCGGCGAAACCAAACTGTCCATGTGATCGACGCAAACAGCTCAGGTCGCCTGTCGGACTCCAGCACAAAACGTGTAAGCTCGTAGAAATTTGAGAACGTCTTAGACCTGCAAAACAGCCACATTATGTCATTTTCCCAAATGGCCGAGAGTGCAGAGCAATCCCACAGAGCATGGAAACCATCCTTGGCCTTCAAGTTACAATGGCTACAAACGTCTTCCTCAATGACTCTTCTACGAACCAGGTTTGTCTTCACTGGTAGAGCTTCCCTACAGGCCCTCCAAAGAAATTTTTTTACTTTGTTTGGCACCGAGAGCTTCCATATTCAACCCCAAATACTTGTGGCTTCATTTTAGGAAGATGGAGATGATGATGGAACAACCTTTTCTTTGACAAGGAATCTATAACCGGATCGCACAATATAAACTCCATTAGGGACATGTGGCCAAATGAGCTTATCCTCTACAGTGGTTGGGCTAATTGGGATTTTTAAAATCAAGTCAGTTTCCATAGGGGCAAAGTAGCCATGAAGTACATCCTCATCCCAGCTCCGAGTAGTAGGATTGATAAGACAATCCACTATTGCTTCCTGCAAACCATCTATGACGGGGGACAAAATTCTTAGGTGCTCTAAGCTAGGTAGCCAATGGTCATCCCAAACCTTGATGGACTTTCCATCACCCACTCACCATCTAGCCCTTCTCACCAATACTTCCCTCCTTTTGAGAATACTACGCCAAGTATATGAGCCACTTGGAGAATCTGGGGCCTCCATAAATGAGCAATTAGGGAAAAATTTGCTCTTGAAAACTCTGTGCAAAAGTGATTCTTTGTTGTGTAGAAGCCGCCATGCTTGTTTGGCTAGCAAAGCATCATTAAAGAGAGCTAAATCTTTAAAACCCATCCCACCTACAGACTTGGCTTGGGTAAGAGTCTCCCATTTCACCCAATGAATCTTCCTCCTATCCCCACGTTGACCCCACCAAAATTTCCTAATAAGGCTCTCCAACTCATTGCATAGGCCAATGGGAAGTTTGAAGCAACTCATAGTATAGGTGGGTATTGCTTGCACTACTGCTTTAATCAGGACCTCTCTCCCAGCCTGTGAGAGTAATTTCTCCTCCCACCCTTGCAACTTCCTCCAAACCCTCTTCTTAATAAAATTGAAACTGGCTTTCTTTTTTCTCCCCACAAAAGATGGTAACCCTAGATATTTCTCATATTGCTTGATCTTCGGCACCCCCAAGGCTTGTTTGAGATGCTATCTTATTTCTTCTGAAGTATGCTTGCTAAAGAAAATAGTGGTTTTATTCTGGTTAATTTGTTGTCCAGAACAACTCTCGTACACATCTAGGATTTCCAAAATATTATTGCATTCCTGCTCTGTGGCCCTGCAAAATAGAAGACTATCATCTGCAAAAAGGAGATGTGTTAGTCTCGGGCTATTTCTGGACAAAGCAAATCCCTTAATGTCACCACAGTTGGCTGCTTGGGTAATCAAACCATTCAGCCCCTCAGTACATAACAAGAATAAAAAAGGAGATAGAGGGTCACCCTGTCTGATACCTCGAGTTGGGACAATCATACTTGTAGGCTCACCATTTACTAGGATTGAGTAGGATACAGTGGTTATACAGATCATCATCAATCTAATCCATTTTTCATCAAACCCCATTCTCCTCATCACCGCTTCCAAATAGACCCACTCCACTCTGTCATAGGCTTTACTCATATCAAGCTTTATGGCCATATAGTCATCTTTCCCTGTGTGTCTCTGCATACTATGTAATGACTCAAAAGCCACCAAAATATTATCTGAAATTAGCCGACTCTTTGTAAAAGCACTTTGGTTTTCAGTGATAATTTTTGGTAGGATTTTTTTAAGTCTATTTGCTAAAACCTTTGAAAATATTTTATACAATACATTGCAAAGGCTAATAGGCCGAAATTCAGAAATAAATTCCGGATTTTTAACCTTAGGAATGAGAGTATTAAAAGTATGATTAAGGTTAGCAGGCAAAGATGCAGAGTTGAGAAAATAAAGCACAGAAGATGTGACATCCTCACCTAATAATTCCCAATAATTTTGATAAAAGACAGGGGGCATACCATTCGGGCCTGGGGCTTTTAGAGGGGGCCATTTGCTTGATCGCTTCTTGTACTTCCAAAGCTTCAAAATCAACCACTAAGCTTGCATTCATCTCATCACTTATAATTGGATAAATAGCCTGAGTAGTGCTCTCTAGATTTTTGGGATTTGCTGACTTAAACAAGTCTTGGAAATAGGCTACAATTGTTGCTGCCACTTCAGTTTGGTCCCCACACCACGTGCCATCTCCTTTTTTAAGAGAGGAGATTGAGTTTTTTTCTAAACCTTTGTGTGGCTCTTGCATGGAAATATTTTGAATTCCTATCCCCATGTTTTGCCCATTGTACTTTAGACCTTTGCAACCACATCCGAGACTCCTTGTCCCTTAGTTTGTTTAATTCAAGCATCAATTCCCTTACCCTTAAATTAAGTCCAGATCTCATAGCTTCCTTTTCGGCCTGCACAATTTCCTTCTTCTTTTGTTCTAGCTCTGTGGTGACTAAATTTTTAGTTGCCTAATAGGTTAAAATAAAAATAAACTATTGGTGATGAAAACTTTTATCACTTATTCTATTGAAATAAATTTAAAAAATAAATACAATTAGCGACGAAAATTTTCGTTGCCAAATAGAGTGAAAAAAAAGGTAATAAAAATAAATTTGGCAATAGAATTGTTTCGTCACCAAATACAATATTTAGGGAGGAAAAATGTTTGGTGATGAAATTTCTTCTTTGATCATTTTTTAAAAAAAAAAACTAAACAAATGATTTGGTGGCGAAAATTTTCGTTGCTAGAATTTTAGTAACCGAGAATACACATCAAAAGTAATTTTGTGACCATATGTCTCAGGCGATGAAATCAAGGGATTTTGAAAACAAACTTTTTTGTAATCATAGGCCAGGTTTGTTGTAGTAAAGTTACTCCTTTATAATTAGCTTCGCTTTATTAAATAACTCATCACTTTTATAACCTTTAGTTAATTAAAATTAAGTTTTAACGTAATTTAATCTTAAAAAGCACTAACAACACCAAAATACCTCTATTTTACAATCTGAAATTGAACAACAATTTTAGTCACCCCCAACACCCACAAATTTGAAACATATTTTCTGAAAATGAATGTAACAAACGCAGCCTAATAATCATTAAAACATTTACATTCACATCAAACATCTTAACAGAGTGTCTCCAGCACTAGGCAAATTATACTGAAAGAAAGAAAACCCACAAAACAAAAGAACCCATATAACATAGCTTCGAGTTCATCTGCTTTACGTCTCTGCGAACCAGGGGACCTTTTGGTTTTCGTTCAAGCATTACACTAACAAATCACATAGGTAAAGCTAATCCAGCTTTGTAGAAATGCTATATAGAGAAACCATGATAACAGTTTTTTTATTTTAAAAGAATAAACCTAACCATCGCCATAACCCTGTATTGTATTGAGAAAAGCCCAGAAATTTTAGCGGGTCATTATTAAAAAATAAAATAAAATAATTCATTAGCTGATCATTCTTATTCAGCGCAAAAAAAAAAAAAAAAAAAAGCTGATCTTCATTTACTCTTTGAACATATAACATGGTACTTTCTTTGAATCAGACAATTGTTTCCAATTTAATACCAAACAAATGTCACGATGTCCCCCATAGTACGTAATAATAACTATATGTCGTGCTTCAGGAGCGGGCTTACAAATCAGAAAGCTGCGGCGCAGAAGACAATTGCCATTGCCAACAACATGGAAGCAATGGCATAAATCCTGCAAAATCTTTCAACCCTTTCCTTGTGTTGGATCATCATGGAACTGAAGGCGCCCAAAAATGCGGAGAGGGTGAATATTAGAAACATATGATAATCCGGTGGTCGATCTTTGAAGAGAGTTGGAACTGGACTTCCGTCTACGTTTTCATGTGGAAGAAAAATAAAAATTGTAGTTGCAGTGGATGAGATGCTAACAATGGATTTCATAAGGCATAAGTTAAAGGATTTTGAAAGGCCAAGGTGGGGAAGAAGGATTTCTGGAAGGGGAAGTCCCAAAGGTGCGGGTTTCATCCTTTTGATGACTGCTGCGAATAATAAGCCTCACTATTGTATTTGACATGATCTCACATTTGTAGATATATATAACAAGATGATTCTAGGAAATTTTGTTGGCTATCTGGGAGTTGAAAGTATGTCAAAACTTAACAAGCAATCCGTCAATTTCAAAAGTATATATGGATTATGGACCCAGAATGGCCAGCACTGTCAGACTGAAACTTTCCCTGAAATTTATTATTGAAGATTTAGTCAAGTCTATAACACGGCGTTTACCTGTCTAAGTCTATACCGTATCGAAAACTAGGTGATAACTTGACAAACATGGCATGGAAACTTGAAACTTCCGAGAATTTGCCATTCAACTTCTTGGTAACTACCATAAGCATTAACCTTTTCTATTTCCATTCTGAATTACGGTATTACGTTTTTTCAACTATATAATCATGACTTTACCTGATTCATTTGCTACACTTAGAAACCAAAAATGTTTTCCTGGGGATCTACACCTGGCAGGTCCCGCTTCACTCAAGCCAATGGCAGTGCTAAAGGCCAAAAACACAATTCAGGTGGACAGAAGGAGGGAACTGGAGCTGCCAGTGTAGCTGAAGGGAAAGACAAAGCAATAGATGGTGGAGGAGGGGACCAAGATGAAGGCATAGACAGTGGAGGAGGAGGAGGAGTCCAAGATGAAGTAATAGACAGAGGCGTAGGCATAGGTGGTGGAGGTGGAGGTGGACATGGAGAAGGAAAAAGAGACAAAGGTGTTGAAGAAGGCAGAAGCAGGGTTGGCGATGTGGAAAAGGCAATGGGAGGAAAGAACTCGAGACCAATGAAAAAGGTCGAGATATTCATTGCAGTAATTGTCCAATCAACGGCTGCTGCCATTGCTGTCGATTTCCTTCGCATATCTTCTGGGACCAGGGGCCTTTTAGTTGCTACATTGCTTACGAACTTAGTTGGGTTCGTATTTTGCACTGCTGCTCTTTGGCAAAGCCATACGCTTCTTGAGAGTGCCAAAATTTTGGGCAATATAGGATGTGCCACTGCTACTCTTGGGTTCATACTAATGGTGGCTATGATCCTTCCTCCCTATCTTATTTGGGTCATCGGTGTCGCTTGTCTTGCTTTACTGGTGGTCTTTGCCATATCACTCAAGTCATCCTGAACAGAAGCATTGTCTCTGGCACCGCCATCAGCGTGTTGAGTTCCTTCTGCTTGTCAAATTAAACTAACATCCATCCAATACTAGGGCCACGATCTTTATCGCAATTTTTGTCATAACTTACTTACATAGAAAATTGTAAGTAATAGAGTAAAAGTAGTGAGTTCACAACTCCACTTAAGAAACAAACTCTATCAAAAATTTGAGGCAAATGTTGTAGTCCTTACATTACTCTTACTACTAACTGTATAGAGTGTCGCTAACCTTTAATGTTTTAATATTTAATTTAATTTAAACTGTGAACTAGGTCTCATACAAATAAAAAAAAAATCTAAATATAAATAATTTATATCACTTTTTGAGTATCACTTAATATTCCATCAATCACAATTTGTTATGTATTAATTTTTTTTCATCTTAAACTTCAGTTATTTTATAAGAAAAGTAAAATTAATACCTGACAAGTTGTGATTGATAAAATATAAAATAGTACACAAAAAATGATACAATTGATTTGTATTCAAAAGATTCTAACAGCCGCATAGTCAGTTCCTTTTTCTTTTTCCTTTTTTTGGTGGGTACAGGGCTAGGAAAATTAGAAAGTAATAGGAAGGGAGAGATTGCATTCCATCGTTTCCATGCATGTTTGTAGCAATGAGAAATCATTGAACCTCTTTAATGTAGTTTGGTTTGAAAAAAAAAATGTTAAAGTTATTATTACAATATAATAATAACTTAAAATGAGTGAGACGATCTATGTAATATGGTTGACCTTTATTTTAATACAACTTTTTTTTTTTTACTGAATTTATTTATATTTTGGCGTGCAAACAAAAATAGATGTCAATTGAGTACTGTACCAACTATTTTTGTCGTGCGATGGGTCAACGAGTATCGAGACCCCTTTGATGTGAACTGCTCGAAATACCATTCTACACCAAACACACAGGTGAATATTCGAAATTTTGGTGAAAAAAAAAACATTAAAAAGGAAAAACAAAATGGCAAATAGCTCAGTTTGCTGCAGTCAGTGTCACGTTGTTGTTTATGGATTGAGAACAGGTAAGTATGATGGTTGAGATTTAAAGTTATAAAAAAAAGCCTTTAAATCTCAACTATTTAATTAAAAAAATGAGAAAATGTAAAAAATAGTAAAAATTCGTTATGGGAGAGAGGGGGTTTTGCGTATCCACTCCTTTCTTTTGGTGGTCTTTGTTGATCGCCAACATCTTTCTTTTTTGGAGTATTTGGAAGATAATATTATTTTAATGATAATTATTTAAAGGGTAAATTATGTAGTTGGTTCTTAATTTTTATATTATATTTTAATTTAGTCTATAATTTTTTAATTGTGTTAATTTGGTCTCCTAATCTTTTAGTGTCGTGTTAATTTGGTCTCCATAATCTTTTAATTATGTCAATTTGGTCTCTTAATATTTTAGCTTCGTGTCAATTTAATTTCCATCATTATTTTTTAGATGAAAATTGCTTCCGTAGAAAATGGTCAAATAAAAAATTAATTTATTTCCTAAAAGGTTTATTAACAATTGTCTGCCTAAGAGCATCCATATTAAAGCTTTCAAAAGCTAAAAATGCTATTTTTTAGCATCAAATTTCAAAAAGCACACTACAACAAAGGTGTTAGTGTTAAAATTTTTAACATCTGAGCTATAGTGGACTGCTATCTATGACAGTCCACTGTAGCTCAAATCTTATAAATATAATAATATTTTAATACTATTTTAATTAAAATGTATGTTCTCTCTCTCTCTCTCTCTCTCTCTCTCTCATTATTCCTCTTTTCTTCACACTAGACTCTCTCTCACTATTTTTAATTAATGAAGTGGTAAAAAATATAAAACCTTTGATGTTGGGTATATTATAAAGTAGGTTTTTGATATGCTAAATGCTAAATTTTTTTAGATCCTTGATGAGAATGCTCTAAGAGCATTTACATCAATGATTCTAAAAAGTTTAACTTTTAACACCTTAAAAACCTACTTTATCTATTATACCACCCCACTTTAAAATACATCCAACATCAAAACTTCTATATTTTTTACTACATTTAAAATTATATAGATTACTTATTAAAATAATAAAAAACAACCACCTCCTCCACCACCACTCCACCTACCATAACCACCATTGTAGCAGCCACCACCCACCACAAGCCACAAGCACTATCATGGCAACCACAACCCACTGAAGAAAAAAAAAAAAAAAAAAAAAAAAAAAAAAAAAAAACCACAACCATCCACCAAAATCACACCCAACCACCACAAAAACAACCGGCCACTACAAAAACAAGATCTCAACCACCTTCCTCTTCCACAAAATCTCAACCACAAATTCACCGATAACATTCCTATCCACCAATGAATCATAGCCAAGCACTCACTGGTGGCCGATCTAACCCACTACAAGAAGAAGAAAAAAATAAAGCAAAACCACAACCATCTACCAAAAACAACCAGCCATCAAAACAAAATTGTAATCCAACCCACGCACTGACTGATCTCACCACCATGCCTCATGACCAATCTCATCACTGTGCCTCCAAATCAGACCCACAAACCACCGCCATCGTGACCCACCATTGAAACCCATTGAGACAAATCGGAAGTCACAAGGAGATCGAGTTTAGGAAAAAAAAAAAAGATAAATGAGAGAAATGGCAAGTCTGAAGAGAGAAAAAGGAAAGAAAAAATAGAGAGAAAAAAAAAAAAAATCTTTTTAAAGAGAAGAGAAGAAAACAGAGAAAGCTGCAATTTCTCTTAGCTATAGCACCTTTGTTATAATGTTTTAGTTGCAAATATAGTTACTTACTTTTTTTTTTTTTTTACCACCTCACACCCTTGATGCGATACTTACTCTAAAAATATAAGTGTTTGTGGGGTATGAAAGGGTAAGGATTTGAGTTTAAGTTTTCAAGAGAGAGTTTCATACACATACACTTAAATTATGGTAGGGTAGAATTTCTATTTTGTTTATAAAAAATAAAAAATAAAAAAAAAGTTGCAAATATATATATATATATATATATATATATATATTTGATAGTATTTTAGCATTTATACCATCTTTAATGTGAGTGCTCGAGGAGCTCTTTTTTTTTTTTTTTTTTTTTACAACCAGAACCCAAGAAAATTTCCGCATCTCCCAGCTTTTGTATTTGTATTTGTTTTGTTCAGCTCAACAAGGGTTTTTTTTTTTTAGTATAGTTTCTCTTTCGAGGGTGCTTCTGATCTCACGAGTCAATATCTTGTACATCACGATCCGTTTCTTAATTCTTGCGTATGAATCAAGCCATGCATTTCTCTATACTTGGGGAAAGTAAATCCGGTCACCATTTGACACGTGTTATTATGTGTGTCGTGCGTGTCAAGAAACTCTTTTGGCAGCTAAAAGTTAAAACCTTCACAGTGGGCAGCACCATCGCCACGGTTCTCCGATTCTCGCATCCATTGTAGAAGTCCACAAGCTAATGAGGCGCGTTGCCCCACATGGAACTGTGAAAAAACACCAGAAACACTGTTGTTGGTTGATTTCTTGACAAAGTAAATCAGCTCTAGATGGATAGAGAAATATGTTGGGCCTTTTATGTCCAGGCCCATGAGGGCAGTTTTACTGTTTCTTTGGCCCATGTTCTTAAGCGTTTTAGAGGCTAAAGACCTGTTTGGTTAAACGCAACAGAAGGGTAGGTTAGGTCAATTGGGTTTGCAGGTCAATCAGGTTACAACAGAGGTTGGGTCGACCCGCATTTTTCAAAGGAACCTTTTTTTTTTTTTTAATAAATTACAAAAACAAATCAATAGCAACCTTTTTTTTTTTTATAGAGAAAATGAATAAAATCAATCAAGGAAATAATTTGTACCTAATGCCACTTATTAATATCTTTCCAATTCTAACCATTTTGAATATGACTAAAATTCTTTATAGTCATGAATTCATGATGACAAAGTTTTCAATGTGAATAACTCATTGCCAAAATGGTTGTAAATACAAATTTACAACTTCAAAGAGAGATAGATCCTAAGGAGCACCAAAAGGTATATATTCTAAGTTTACACCACTAATAATATCATTCTGACAACAAATAAAAAAAAAAAATAAATAAATAAATGTCATGGACTATGTCAGGTTATTAACCTCCTTAAGTGCACATGTTCCTATTGATTTAAAATAATAATAAAGATAGATTATTTAGAAAGATAAACTAAACAAAAACAATTTTAAAAATATATAAACATATCATATTAAGTAAAGAAAAACAAATAAATATTTTATAAGAACTACACTTCAATCTCAATTTACTCAATGTTGATAGTAGATTCGACATTGCAAATATTCGTACTTATAAACTGTAGCTCAAGTTTAGTAACTTCAACTTAAGTTTTGTCACTTTGTGTAAGTAGACAAGTAGTGTTAGTGTATAGTCAAATCATTAGTCTTGGACTCTCACTGTTAGTCTGATTTTAATGTTTTTCTATTTGCTTTGTTTACTAGTTTTCCTTTCTTTTTAACCTTTTTTTTTTTTTTAAATAAATGGGTTGTCATGGGACTAATGTCACTATTTACTCTTATTGGCTGCTTGCTAGGTAGTAGGCTGCCAGCTTGCCATGCTTTATGCACCTAGCACCCAAGGGTGTAGTCTAAATATTTTTTAGTGAATTTTTTAAAAAAACGGGTTGGGTCACAGGTTAGCATGGGAAGGTCAATTTAACTAGCAAAAAAAAAAAAAAATCGGGTCGAGTCATAGGTCAACCTATTTTTTCTTCGAGTAAAAAAAATTGGTTTCAAGTCAGATATTTTCCAGGTCAAGTTAGGTCAGCAAATTCGGACCCTTTTGCCATGTCTAGGTTTGATAGCAGAACTTGAAGATTATTGTGTGATTTAAATGCTCAAACATGTGAGCCCCACTATACCGTGTGTTTGGTAAGAGAACTCTTGTAAGGCTATTTAAATAAATAATTGTACTCATTTTAAATGAACTCTCATAAGAGAACGCATAGTAACTAGAAAGGAAAAAAAGGTCAAAACTTTATGAAAAATTAATCTTGCTACAAGAGCTTACACAGCAAAAACCCAACCACGAAATACAATTGCCAGCTCAAAAGATACAACATAAAAATTAAAATATCTAAATTTTGGTAGCTTTTGAGAATGAATTTATCAGATTGAGAGAGAGGCGAAGGGCCGAGGAGGAAGTTGAGAAATTCATTGCTCAATTCCTCTCTCCCCAAATCCGACCTGCAAATCCCTCATCCAAATACACGGATAATGTATTTTACATTTGTACATTCTCTGGTTTGATTAAAAAAAAAAAATCTCATGGTGGAATGTAGTGTATATAAGAGACGATGTTTGTTGAGCTTTATTTCTGCACACTGATTTTCTTGTTTCTTTATCTTTTTATGAATGAATCTTCATTGTAGCTTAGCTCCTGTAAGTTTATAGGCTAATCAAACCGATGCAAGTTGTCAAACAATTCTAAAAAGAAGGTACTCAAATCTGTAAAAGGGAGGACATTGAAATTGAGTTTTTGGTGTCAAGAACAATCGAAGCCATTCATTAGTAACGTAGAAACTACTGCTTAATACCTATACTGTTTTCAAAAATTGTAGTCTAGGTCTTTGGAATTGGGTGATTTTCATATTAAGATGCTCTAAGCTATAGCGAGTGCATGTTACTTCATATTTTGATGAACATTGACTTTAGGGTTAGATAGTTGACTTTACTATGTTAATTTAATTTTTGGAAGGTCAAAGTATGAAAAGTGGTCATAAGCATGATATTTTCATTAGAACTTTGTAAAAATAACATTAGAATGTATAATAAGCTGGTGCAAAATGTTTTTCAGCCGAAGAAAAAAAATCTGCTCATCTTTGACCATTTTGAACCAGCCACGCAATGACGACTCCATTGTTTTAGAAGGAAATTACACTTTATCACCATAAACTATGCCCTAAATTACACTTTGCACTCTAAACTATTTGAATGTATAGCTTGCACCCTAAACTATAACTCTTGTTACACTTTGCACGCTAATGTTAGTTTTATTGTTAAGTGGGATGGAAATATGAAACATGTGACTTGCATATGTATATTTCTTAAGTGGTACAAACTTAAAAGACCAAAAACCCCTCTTTCCAATTAGTTAAAAACAATTTTTTTTTTTTTTTTTAAAAAAAAAATCTCTCTCTCATGCATATTAGCCCCTCCCCAAATCAAAATCCCTGGAACCCTAAATTCCCAAATCAAAATCATCTTCAATACCACCACTATTCCACCACCGCAACAAGTAGCTTGAAAGTTTCATAAGAGGCATGATCTTTGTCACCTTGGCAATGTAAGAAATTTGGCTTCTTTACTGGCCATCTGTTGATTGATGTTGAAATTTTTGCAATGTAGAATAGGTGTTGCAAAAATATATAGGTTGTTTCAAAGAACACTAATCCATACTTTGACCGAATAGTAAAATTTTATTGTCCAAAAGTTTTAGTGCTTTGTCTTTTATTCAGTGGCGGCTCTAGGAATTTTGTCCAGAGTGTTCCTTAAAAAGCATAAATTACACAATCTTATTTCCTTTTTGCCTTTAGGTAATTAGGTTTATTAATTCTATTCCGTTCCGGTCGGAACGGCCGGAAAATACCGTGTCGGTAAACAAACCGAAACAATAACTCACCCTATTCCACTTTGAAAAAATTTCGAGTCATTTCGGTTGATTTCGGGTGTTTCGGGATGTTTTGGTAAATACCGACTGAAATTCAAGATTTGGCCGGCATGAAGTTTGTGCTTAAAAAAAAAAAAAAAAAATGTTCTTAAAACCAAAACAAATTTGCATTCTGTTCACCGAAAAACCTCAAAAGGAAAAAAAAAAAAAATTTGAAAAGAAAAGAAATGAACAAAGGCACCTGTACAATAAACTATAAGTTCATTTGAAATATTAATAAAATTATTAATTATTGTTATTTAGTTGTTTCATTAATTTGTTTGTCTTTTATAAACTATAATTTGTTGTATTGTTGTTTTATTAATTATAAAATTATTAATTATTGTTTAGCCTGACATAATTTAATTTGTTTGTCTTTTATAATGTATTAGTTAATTAAATTATAAATTATTGGTGTTTAGTTGCTTCATTAATTTTTTTTTTTACTAACTACTAGCAGTTTAGCACATATCCCATTGTGCATTAGCACACACTAGCACACACCCCATGTGCACACACACCCCTGTCGCTACTTGCCTTTACTTCCCCAATCCAAATATCCCACCCCACACCACATGACCCCATGGCCCCATCTACCCCCACTCAACAGACAAGATTCACACAAGAGGAGCCAATCAGATAAATTCACAAATCACAATACACTAAAAGACAAACTCACCAACACCAACTACCCAACACAGTGACACAGCAACGGATAAAGTTAAAAAAAAAAAAAAAAAAAAAAAAAAAAAAAAAAAAAACAGGGGAAAATAAATTGAATAATTATAAAGACTTAAAGAGAGAGAATCAATTCAAAAAGAAAGAGAAAGAATCAGATAAAGACTTAGAGAGAGAGAGAGAGAGAGAGAGAGAGAGAGAGAGAGTCTCATTTCAGACTTTTAGTAACTTAGTTCAAGAGAATTAAGAGCTTTCTCTCAGACCACAGTCCACACTCCACAGCAAAACCCAAAGATTAAGAGAGAAAAAGAGAGAGAAGTAAAGTGTAAAATACCTTGAGAGAGGCCTGAGGGGCGATGCCGCGGGCCATGGCAGCACGTCAAGGCGTCGGAGGCGAGGAAGGATTCAAGGCCAAGCGTCAACATCGCAAGCTTTGATCCAAACGGACTGATCTCCGATCTCCAATGCCCGATCCAAGCTTTGTTGCTCAAGTTTCAGGTGGAGGTGCCATTGCCACATCACCGCATCGCGCATTGTTGATGAGGTTTTTTTTCTTTAGGTTAGGTAAGGTTTCTGATTTTAGGTTTTGCCTTAGCTTTACCATTTGATGATTGATGAATTGGCGGACGTGTATTCATATTGGGTTTTGGTTTTTTTTTTTTTTTTTTTTTGAGAATACGTTTAGGTTGGGCCTGTTGGGTATTTAGTTAATAATTATTTTGATTTAAAAATTTGATTGGGGTTGGTTTTGTTTAGGATTGATGTTGGGATTTTTTTTTTTTTTTTTTTTTGGGCTTGCCTTGTTACAATTTTTTTTTTTTTTAGTTCAAAATTTGTTTAGCATATAAATTTTGAGGGTGTTCCTGATTTTTCTTGAGGGTAAACAAATAAAAAAAATTTAAATTATTATTATTATTATTATTATTTTATATATATAAATATAGATATATATATTTTTCAACGTGGTGCTGCCACTGCTTTTAAATATATACCATGCTTCATAGAACTTACCTCATAGAATAGGGATTTGTAGAATAGGTAAAAGGCCAATACCTTAGCTTTTGACTTTCATCATACTTTCACCTACAAATTGATGGTTTCTTTTAGGGATTTAGGGCTTCTTTTGAGCAGTGGTTTCACAGTGGTAGAGAAATGGTGGTGTTGAAGATAGATTTTGATTTAAGGATTTTTAATCTACAGAGAGGAGCTAATGCAAAAGAGAGAGAGAGCTGGATAACAAAACAATTGTTTTTAACTGATTGGAAAGAGGGGTTTTTGGTCTTTCAAGTTTGTGTCACTTAAGCAATACACATATGAAAGTCACATGCTTCATATTTCCATCCAACTTAATAGTAAAACCAACGTTAGGGTGCAAAGTGTAACAAGAATCATAATTTAGGATGCAAATCATGCATTCGAATCGTTTAGGGTGTAAAGTGTAATTTAGGGCATACTTTAGAGTTGTAAAGTGTAATTTTCCCTTATTTTAGGCCTGTGGATCAAAAGACCCTTACATGGAAGAGAGATCACAAATGTCGAGATTTCCCCTAGATGCTAGATCTCAACAAGGAAGAGATCAAATTAACTAGCCACGTGAGAAATTAACTTATTCAAATTGAGCACAAATCAAGCTTGCATATTTTATTGCATGTTGGACTACAACACTGAAGCACTTAGAATACCTCACTACTTTCCTAAATTTTGCTCGTATAGAACACAACTAATTAACCACGTGACTAGGAAATTATCTTATTATGATAGTTATTCACTAGTGAGTAAAAGTACTGTGCGAGACATAATTTTCTAATGTGTTTTTGAAAGCTCAAATAGTGTAAACCACTATAGCTTGTTTAGACCCCCAATTCTTAATTATAGTTTGATTAATTTTAATCTAAACACACTTGATGCGGAACATACATGATTAGCAAATTAATTAATTGAAGCACTCAACAATTGCATGGATGAACATAAAAGTGCAAGGCAAATATGTAAAGGGCAGTAGGGAAAAGGATAGCAAACCCAAGATAACACAGCGATGTGTTATCAAAGAGGAAAACCTAAGAACTCGATGTAAAAACCTCTCTACGGCCTTTCAAGCCGAAATGATCCACTAGTAAATAAATTGGAGTACAATGATACCAAAATGACCTTCCAAGCCTAATCTACCCAAAGTACTTAAGCCCTCCAAGCTCCAGCTACCAATGGACTTCTAAGAGTCTTGTCTTTAATAGCTTACCAAATCTTGCAATATCGTCCAATTGCACTACCAAGCCTCACAACGCTTTCCAAACTCTAAAACATTCTTTACACCATGAATAGGTGTGAGTTGTGTTTAAGTATAAATCTCCTCTTAAGGTATGACAATGGGAGAAGAAGGAGAAGAGGCTACAAATAATTTCTCTCTTGAGTATAAGTAGCTATCTCTAAAATGGTGGATGTTGTAGAAACCTCTTTAGAGTTTTCTTCTCAATAACCTCCTTACAATTTTGCTACATCATAGTTATGACAAAAAAGTTAAGAAAGAATTTGTGATCCTAGATTTTTTCTTCTAGTCCATATTACACATGTTGCATTTTCCACTTTAAAGGCAGTGCTGACCTCATGCATCCAAAGTCAACATTGATCATAGCATTTATCATTCATATTCTTGTTTTCAAGCGTATAACGTTTTCAATAAAATGTTGTTAGTCAACCCATGCAAAAGAGAGAAGGTTTAGGGACATGATAAAATGTCGTAATATTTTCACATCTTTTTGTTTTTCAGTTGCGATAGATCATAATATAATATTTAGGTTAAAATACATTATTAGTCCTTAAAGTTATCCCATGAGATCAATTGATCACTCAAGTTTTAAAAATTGGTGCTATTAGTTATTCTATTAACTATTGTTAGTATTGTTACTTACATGGCTAATAGAATAGCGACTTGGCATTTTTTTTTTTTTTTTTTTTTTAAATAATGTAGCATTTTCTTAATTAAAAAAAAAATTACAAAAATTATACATCTTAGAAACCTAGGACCCGTTTGGTAAAAGATTTCTAGTAACGTTGTTATTGTTTTGTGAAAATACGTATAATGTTGTTTAAACATTGAAAGTTATTGTTTAAGCAACAGTACCAAACACCCCCCCCCCCCCCCCCCAATTATTCCAAATACATGACCCAATAAGTAATGGGTAAAATTAAAACAAATCTGAAATCCAAAATCCCCAATTCGAAAACTGAAACACGTAAGAGTGAGAGGGAGAGAGTGAGAGATTGATTGAGACCCAGACCCATCATCCTCCATGTGATATCGTGACACCACCTCCCTCTGATGGATGGTATCACCCTCCCCTACACGACAAATGTCAATGAGTTTGTTAAGAAAAACATCAAAGAGTATAAATTAATATGCACATGACTTGCTACCAATTTTATCAATTTCACAATCAATAAGCCACAAAGAGGTAGAAACTCATACATGAGAGGGAGATATTTGGGTATGCACATGTGAGGAAAATCCTACTTTGAGTAAGGATGACAAGGGTGAGTGGTTAATATAACATAGTTGGGTCCAAACTTATAGGCTTAGTCTTTAGATTCAAGTATTCTCTCTATATGTTATATTAACCATTTAATTGGAGGCTCCCCAGGGTGTGATCTCTCCAACAAGTTGTATCCGAGCTCAAGTGGTGTGTGAAAAAGGTGGCGAGGTGTTCAAGGTTCCTTCTTGGTAGGGACAGAGCAAGCCAAAAGGGCCAACACGGAAGATCCTAGAAAAACAAAGGAGTGTTGCTAATGGTGCTCCCAAGGTGTGATCTCTCCTACAAGTGGTATTAGAGCTCAAGTGGTGTGCGTAGAAGACGGCTAGGTGTTCATGGTTCCTTTCCTAGTGACAGAGCAAGCCTAAGGGGCCCACACAAAAGATCTTAGAAAAACAAAGGAGTGTTGCTAATGGTGCTAAATCACAATGTAACATGCGGTTCCTATGGACATGGAAGTACGGGTCAGTTTCTGATGAGGACAAGGAAGATCTCAAGGAAAAAGAAGATTAAATATACAAAGATTCAAGAATTGCAGTCTAGCTTTGATGTTGGACCTTCTTTGCACCTTTGATAGGTTATTTTAGTTATTAGTATTGAGTCTTTTAGCTTGAGGAGCTGCTGGACCAGTTTTAATTAAGGTCTATTAGAATAAGGGCAATATGGTAATTTTTCGAATCTGGAATGGGCTATCCTTGGTCGTACCAAAGGCCCATTAGTCTTATTTTATGTTTATGTATTATTAAGTCTTTTATTTAATTATTATTAGTATTTCTATTCATTCTAGGAATAGGTTAAATCTGGAATGGGCTATCCTTGGCTGTACCAAAGGCCCATGAGTCTTATTTTATGTTTACGTATTATTAAGTCTTTTATTTAATTATTATTAGTATTCCTATTCATTCTAGTAATAGGTTATTTAGAGTTCAAGTCCTACTAGGAAAAGGATAAATATAGGCTCTTTTGTGGTCATGTAATGGTAGAATATTTTGATTAATAAAATTCAGCAACTTATTTTAAGCTTTGTTTGTGTAATGCAAACTTCTCCAAGGTGTGATGCCAAGGAACCCTAAGTGTGATGCTTAGAAAGACCTAGGTGTGATTGCCTAGTGTTTATTTATATTATTTTCGGTTTATCCCCTATTTCAGTCCCAAATAGCCATCAACATTCATTCTCTTCTAACCTAAACTCTTAAACATCCCTCCTTATTCAAGAATTCATCAAGAAAACTAGTATAGTGCTGAATTTCTTAACGATCCTACATCAAATTGGTATCAGAGCCCAAATCAGCACTATGAAAGCATGTTAGATCCAAAAAGGCAGAGCTATACAATTGCGGATAGATTTGAAGGGTTACATCAGAAAAGCAGAAATTCAAGCAATAAGTTTGATCCTTATAGAAATCCTTATGAGAGACTTGATTATTGCAATAAGGATGGAGACATAATGAAGAAAGTTCGTGTAGAAGTACCATATTTTGCTGGAACAATTGATGCCCATGTATTTTCAGATTGGCTTGCTTCTTTGGAAAGTTATTTTGAGGGGTATGACATGTCCAATGAGAGTAGGGTCAGTTTTGCTATTATGAAATTTATTGGACAAGCTCAGATTTAGTGGAGAGATGTGGAGTATGATCGTCGGTGTGCTAGACAGCTTCCAATTGTTAGATGGGATGACATGAAGTAGCAGCTAAAACAAAAGTACTTGCCCTGTGGTTATGAAGATGAGATCTTTGAAAAATTCACTACTCTTAGGCAAGGTAACATGTCAGTAGTTGAGTATACGAACAAATTTGAAGACCTCAAAATTTGGTATAGAAGAATTGAGGATCCACAACAAATCTTAGCCTAATTTAAGTCAGGATTAAGGGCTGCAATTTGTAACCAAATGATTACACAACGAACTCACATAGTTGCTGAGGCATTCCAATTAGCTTTAAAGATTGAGAAGCATTTGAAGCAGCCCCTTACAGAAAGGTTTTCTTCCCAAGCCGGGAAAACACCTTTAAGAGAGGTTGACCATAGAGCATCCACTATACAGCCAAATTACAAAGTCCATATTGACTACAGAGTCAATACTGCTAATGAGTTGAAAGATAAGGCTACTTTGGCTGGTGATCTCCTAGAATTAGAAGAAGACACGTCTCTTCTTTTGGTTGTTAGGCGTATTCTTGCTGCACCCAATCAAGAGGAGGATTGGAAGTGTAATTCAATATTTCAGACCATAGTGCGTTGTGGAATTTGAAGGTCGGATGCTTATTATTGATGGTGATAGCAACATAAATGTTGTTTCTGAGGCTACTGTTGATAGGTTGAAGTTACCAACTGAACCACATCCAAAACCATACAAGGTGGCGTGGATAAATAGCACTTCTCTTTTGGTAACTAAATAATGCATGGTTTTCTCGTAGGTGATATAATGATTCTATACAGTGTGATGTTATTCTTATGACTCTGACACATATCTTATTAGGTTGCCCTTGGCTCTATGAACAAGATGTGTATCATTGTGAAGAGAATAAACATATCAATTTATGTTCAATAATGAAACAATTGTATTAAAACCTATGAATTCAGGACAAATGAAAAAGTTCAAGCCTAACGATGTTGTTGCAACTTAGAAAAACCTCAAGAATATTATTGAAACTCCAAAGCAAAGAGCTATACAGCCACAAAAGGAAGTTGAAGAGCTAGAACAAGATGTTGATAAGTCAGAAAAGTTTGCTAAAATGGTAGAACAACCAGATGAGCAACTAGTAGACCCTAAACAGCAAATGCAATAGTCAACTCAACATGCAACAAAGTCCATGGAGCCAGAAGAACAAGCAGAAGAGTCTAATCAGCAAACTGAAACATCTCGACAACTTGAAGATGATTTAAAACAGCAACTTACTAGCTTAATGGAGGAAACTCTATAGCATGATGAAAGAAGGCAACAAAGAGATGGAAAAGTCTTTTCCAACACTTCCACATGTGCATCAAGTTAAGGATGTGTCACTTGCAATGGTGGTTCCAATTGTTGATTTCGTAATTCCTGAAAAGTATAATGTTCCCATTGGGGAGCAGGTTGTTCCATTGTCATCATGGTTTCAAGCATCAAAGAAAAGGAAGGACACTCAAAGTCAAGGTTTTTATCCAATCTCAAGGATGCTATTCAGGAGGCCCAAGATTGTACTACTTCAACATTTCAAAACTCAAGGTTGAGTTTTCTCTAACAAGGGGAGAATGACGAGGACAAGGAAGAGCTCAAGAAAAAAGAAGATTAAATATACAAAGATTCAAGAATTGTGGTCTAGTTTTGATGTCAGACCTTCTTTGCACCTTTGATAGGTCATTTTAGTTATTGGTATTGAGTCTTTTAGGTTGAGAAGTTGCTAGGTCAGTTTTAATTAAGGTCTATTAGAATAGGGGCAATTTGGTAATTTCTGAAAATCAAGAATGGCTGTCCTTGTCCGTGCCAAAGGCCCATGAGTCTTATTTTATGTTTACGTATTATTAAGCCTTTTATTTAATTATTATTAGTATTCCTATTCATTCTAGGAATAGATTAAATCTAGAATGGGGAATAGATTAAATCTAGAATGGGTTGTCCTTGGCCGTACCACAGGCCCATGAGTCTTATTTTATGTTTATGTATTATTAAGTCTTTTATTTAATTATTATTATTATTCATATTCATTCTAGGAATAGGTTATTTAGAGCCCAAGTGGATAACTATAACCTCTATATAAAGGCTCTTTTGTGGTCATGTGATGGTAGAATATTTTGATCAGATCACTAATTTCCTTGGGGTTCAAGAGGTCAAACAGTACGAAAAATATCTCGGCTTGTCGACCCTAGTGGTTAGAAACAAAAAGGCCAGCCTTATGTTTATCAAAGAAAGAGTCTGGGCCAAGTTGCAAGGATGGAAGGAACAACTTCTCTCTCAAGCGGGGCGGGAGGTGTTGTTAAAGGTGGTAGTGCATGCTATTCCAACCTTCACCATGAGTTGTTTCAAACTCCTCGTCACCCTGTGCAATGACATTGAGCAGCTAATCCGAAAATTCTAGTGGGGCCATCGAGGGAACCAAAGGAAGATACACTGGTCAAAATGGAGCACGCTCTGCCTCCCAAAGGAACTTGGTGGTATGGGGTTCAAGGAATTACAGAAATTTAACGATGCCATGTTGGCAAAGCAAGTATGGAGGTTACTTGAGAATAAAAACTCTCTGTTTCATCGTTTTTTCAAGGAAAATTTTTTTCCAAATGGGAATATTTTTACTGCAAAGGAAGGTAGTGGCTCCTTTGCATGGAAAAGCATCCTTAAAAGAAGAGAGGTCATCAAAAAGGGAGCCATTTGGAGAGTAGGAAATGGCAAGAACATCCTCATCTACTAGGATAGGTGGCTGCGAGCCCCCCAGTACACTAATATTCAATCTCCCCCCCTCTTTTATGGCTGTGATGTGTAGGTGTCAGTGCTAATTGATAAGGAGAGATGCCGCTGGATTGAAGATGCAATGGACAACAACTTCGTACCTCACGAAGCTAGGATGATCAAATCTATCCCCTTATGTTTCACTGATGGAGAAGACAAGTTGTACTGGCCGAGCGTAGTGGATGGGGCTTATTCGGTCAAGGCTGGCTACAGATTTCTGGTTGACGATGAGCAAGTCCCAAATGTAAGTCCACTGCCTCCCTCCCATCCGAAGAGCACATGGAGGGGGCTCTGGAAATTGAAAGTCCCCAACAAAACAAAAAAGCTATTGTGGCGTGCAATCTCGGATGCTCTTCCAACTCGGCTCAACCTGGTAAAGAGGAAAGTCCTCACTGATGCTACCTGTCAGCTCTGTGGGCTTGATCAGGAGTCTACATTACATGCCCTTTGGTCATGTCCGAAACTGAATGGGGTCTGGGATATGCAATTCACTTCACTTAGGGATGAAGCGAAAGAGTGTGACTTTCCTAGAAGTATTTCAAATGTGCATGGAGAATGCCCACCCCTTGGATTTGCTTGCTATGTTAGCATCACAAGTCTGGCTTAGAAGGAACAAGCTAAGGATGGGTGAATCAGTGGCCGACTTGCGTTTACTTAACTCTTTGGCGAAAGATGCTCTTCGGAATTTCAGCATGCTCATTCAGTAAAACCATCTCCTCTTTCTACCCGTACCCAAACCAAATGGGAGCCTCCCCCCACGAATTGGTTCAAAATCAATTTTGATGGCGCCGTCTTTCAGGAAAAGAATGAAGCAGGTTTAGGTATCATTATCCGCAACGACCATGGTCTAGTTATGGCTGCATTAACACAAGTTATTCCTCTGCCCACTTCGGTGGAGATGGTGGAAGTGTTGGTAGCGAGGAGGGCTCTTATCTTTGCAAAAGAGCTCACCTTTGATCAGATCATCCTGGAAGGTGACTCTGACATTGCCATCCGCGCTATGACGAGTGATGTTTTCTCTGCTGCAAGCTTCGGACATATCCTTTCAAACATAAAGGCCCTGGCTACTCACTTCAGGCATGTGGTTTTTAGGCACACTCATAGACAGGGAAACAAAGTCGCCCATAACTTAGCAAGAGCAGCTTGTAATTTTCATCCTCTCTATACTTGGATTGAGGAAATCCCTGTATTTTCTGTTGCTGACTATTTAGCAGAAATTATCAATGAATAGTATCTCCCTGCCCCTGGTTTTGGGGTCGGTTTCTCAAAAAAAAAAAAATATTTTGATTAATAAAATTCAATAACTTATTTTAAGCTTTGTTTGTATGATGCAAACTTCTTCGAGGTGTGATGCCAAGGATCCTAGGTGTGATGCTTAGGAAGAATTCATCAAGAAACCTAGTATAGTGCTGAATTTCTTAACAGTCTTGCATCAAGTTCTCATGGGTGAGTGTGCGGGGTTGACATGTAGTTCCCATGGATAGTGTACAAGGGGTCCATAGATGATGCACTAGTGAAGAAAAAGCTCATATGCAAAAGGAAGCGAGTAGGACTTCGTTAAAGCTCATAGAGAGTCAGAAACTCACACATGAGGGGATGATTGTTGGGAATATACATGTGAGTGAAGTCCCATATTAAAATAGTAATAATAATGGTAAGTGGTTAATATAACATAGCTAAGCCCAAACTCAAATGCTTAAGCCATTTGGGTTAAGTGGTATTTATATATATTATATTAACTACTCAATTAGAGACTCCCCAAGGTATTCTCTACCAACAATTGTCCAAGTAGTTAATTAACTGATTACAATTGTGATATGGATAAGGCAATAATAATACAATCACAAAAACGACTATACACTTTAGATAAGGAATTGTTCACAAAGTGAAAACCCAATAAAGAAAAACACTTTGGGGCCTAGCCCAGCTCATCAAATACACCATGAAAAAGTCATGATACAACCTACATGCCTCCAAAATGGATAATTAGACATTATATCCGAGCTCCCTACACTTGCTGTAACTGTTGATCCAGCCTTTGTCTTTACATTGATCCAATATGGCTAGTCAATCACTGACTGTAAAATCGTTCTTTCAATTACTCAGGTGGTGATCTAGTGTTTAAGCAGTAAAATCTCGTCTCAAGTATAAATCCTGTGGATGTATTTCTCCGTCTTCGTGTTATTAGGGTTTTATTTCCATTCTTATGATATATACAAATCAAGGGTTGATTGGTTGCAATTGACCCATGAAAGTTAAGCGAGTGGCTTCCCTATGAACGTTAGGAGAAAGTTTTATTCTGACATTGAAAATTGCTTCATTTTCACTTCATCAAGAAGAAATTCGCTCGACTGAAAATCTTCAGACTGGCAACCAAGCAAGTTTCATCTAACTTCCTTGATTATAAAAGCATTCACATCTAAGGATGGCAATTTAAACCCACCCCCCTGGCAGGTACCTGCCTCACTCACCCTTAATGGACGGGTTTTACCCACCGTGAAGAAGACTGGAACTAGCCATATCTGGGTATTTTTGTAATGAAATTTAGTCCACACTAACTCAATCCTAACTCCTAAGAGAGGGCACATGAGACTTCTACACAACTCTGGATTTTGTTAAATATCTACATTCACATCAAGCAGAGTGTTTCCAGCATAAAAGGTTTGCCATCAAACTGAAAGAAAAGAAAACCCACAATACATAGCTTCTGGTAATTGAGCTAGATTCTTCAAGGGCTAGCCCAGCTTGTCAAATCCACCATGAAAAAGTTGTAATGCAAGTTAATTTACAAACATCTAATACTAGTTATTAGACACTGTATCTGAGCTCCCTGCTCTTGCTGCAACTATTGATCTTTTGTCTTTACAGTGATCCAACCTTGCTTAAGATTTTTGTTGTTTAGGTGGTTTCTCAAATCACTCCAGCAACACAGGTGGTGATCTAGTGTTTGGGTGGTAAAATCTCTTCTCAAGTACAAGATAATTAAGAGTGGGTAGAATAGATAGATCTTTGTAAGGTTCTCTTTCAAAAACACATGTGGCAGCAGTATTTCTCCCTGTCTCTATGTTATTTGGGTTTATATTTCTTTCTTATGGCGTATACAGATTGGGTGCAACCAATTTGTGAAAGCTAAGTCAATGGCTTTCGAGCAAATCAAATTCAAAAATTGCTTCATTTCGCTCAACGGGATTAAATTCACTCTATTGAAATTCTTCAGACTAGCTTTATATGTTGTGAAATACTTCCATTCACATCAAGCAGTGTTTTAAGCATAATAATTTGTCATCAAACTGAAAGAAAAGAAAAACCACAATACATTCTTTATATAGATTCTTTATATACAAGCGATATGAATTTGTAAGTTTTGTAAATAATGTGATTAAATGTAGGTAGGATGTGTATTTTGTTTTAGAATTAAAGAGAGACATATTCAATATAAACTTTTATTCTATGTCATTCCTTCAAAGTTTTTATTTTTTTACTTCAATTGAATAATTAGGCATATGCAATTCCTAATTATTGCATTTTATAATAAACTTATTACTAATAAAGTTTTATAGGTTATAACATAGCATCATTCGTACATCAACGGATAAACTGATACACACTTTTAAGGCCACACACACAAAAAATAAAAAAAAAAACCAACCCTTTTAAGGAGGGGCTACAAACCTAAGTACTGAGGCGTAGAGGAGAGTCACCAGTGCACAAATCATTGAAGCCACGGCATAAATCCTGAAAACTCTTTCAACCTTTGGCTTGTGCTGGACCATGAGGGAACTGAAGGAGCCCAAAAACGCGAAAAGGGTACAGCTTAGAAATATATGATAGATCGTGGGTCGACCTCTGAAGAAGACTGGAACTGGCCTTCCGTCCACAATATCTTGTGGAATTATCATAGAAATCGTAGCCGTAGTGGAGGAGATGTAAACCATTGATTTCATCGAGCACAAAGTGGCGATCAAATTTGGAATCAAAGCTTTGCTTAAAAACTGAAAAAGCCTTTCCTGAAGCGATTTTTCTGGAGATACTGAATTCATCTCTTTTTCTGTATCTTGCCAATTGATTGTAGATCTTTCAGAAAGAGCTCTCTGCAAAAATAATTAACAGGGTTAGATGGATCAATTTCTTGACGAGAAGATAATTCTGGAAAATTTTCGAACCCTTCAGAAGTCAGATGCTAGAAAGAGAGAGAAAGAGTAAAGTAACAAATTAGGTCAAAGCTCAGCGTCCATCGCTTTCAAAATACGACAAACAAAGCATCCTGGGTGCAGTCTCAAAAGGCTATGGGCCTCAAACATGGGTCCGGCCCACAACTTTTGTGATAGCCCGAGACTACGTGACTTTTATTACAGTATTACCCATATAACCCATATAATAATAGTATTTATTTCTACCAAATCAATTACTGTTTCTTGTTCCATTTGTTTTTGATAGGTGAAAAGAGAAAGTTTATATACACAAAATATTTTATGACAAATTTTTTATTTATTGATGAGGTGTATGGTTAATGATATGTAAAAAAATGATATTAGTATTAGACTCAGATAAGAACCAATATAAACTTGTCAACTCAATTTATATAAAAAATGTTTATCAAATTTTTTATATGTATAATTGCTCATGGAAAAAAACTAAAAATGGTTGTTTGCCATGTGGCAATAGTTACTCAATGCCAATTTTATATGAATGGAAAACTCCACCACATGTCAAATATTGGAAGCTCAAAACATGTCAAATGGTAGAGCTTAGTATATGCTTCTCTTTTAAAAAGTATCCATTTTATGTTCTCCCTACTTAATAATTTTGTTTCACATGTGTATGTCTGTTTCTCAAAAAAAAAAAAAAAAAAAAAAAAAAAAAAAAAAAAAAAGAAAGAAAAGAAGAAGAAGAAGAAGAAGGAACAAGAACAAGAAATCCTCAACTAATAATTTTTTTCCGCACATATATTCTTTGTACTTATAACCTCAATTTTCGTTAGTGGATTCTTCAAGAAGTGGAGAGTTTGGAACTTTGTAGACATATATATATATATATATATATATATATATATATATATATATATATATATATATCATTGTAGGAACACAAATTGTAACGACCCACAAAATAATGTTGGGTTCGCATGTTAGGGGCCCAAACAATATAATTTGTAGAGCGTGGGCTTGAAAAGCCTAGGCCTTGGTCACCAGACAGCGGTTAGTCGTGGCTTATATAGAAATTTATACGAGGGTGAACCTGGCATGTCTAGCAAATCCTTCTTCTGGTGTGCCTTGAGTGGTTCTGGTCCTTAGACCTCGTCCGAGGAGTTTAATGTTCTTCTCATTCTCCTTTTTTTTTTTGGGACTTCTTGGTCTGGGAAACAGGTCCCCTTCTTCATTGGTTCTCTTTCCCTTTTATACTAGTATTTACCCTTCTTCCAATGTCCACGTGTAAGTTCCACTTTCTGGGGTGGAGACTTGTCCTATCAGCCCATACCTAGAGTAGTTGGAGGTGGTTGTAAACGTTGAATAGCATGGTGAGGAGTATGGACCTGTCAGACGCAGAGTTCTTTATTACAGTATTGGCAGCTTTTTCACTTGTCCTGCCCCTGCACTGAGCTCGTCCTTTCCTTTAGGCGTTCTGTGGGGTGCCAAGCATAAGATCGTCCTCGGCCATATCCTTAGGCCCTTTTTTGGACTCTCCTTATGCATCCTCGGCAATTGTTCTCCTCGGCTTAGGCCTTGAGCCCTAATGTAAAGTGGGTCAGGGTCGCAAATTCTCTGGCCCCACAATAGCCCCTTAAAATCCTGCTGCCCGACCTCTTGGTTGGGGAGGAGGATTTTGGTGATGTCGGGCCTACATCATGGCTTGCCCAGCTTTAACCTTCATTAATATCGATGTCTCTTCATTTGCCTGGGAGCTGCGCCGGATTATGAGACATTCCTTTTAGGTTTACTCACACTGCGTCTTCGCCGTTTCATTGCTCGAGGTGCGTCTTTAATATGTCCCCTTTACGAGGCTACCCAAATCCTATGGTTGCATACGGTGTTGGGAGTTGAGCAAAAACTGTCTCGTCTGTAGCACTTCTTGGAAATCTGCGTAGATTAAATGCCGCCAACTTGCCCTCTATATAAGAAGCGGGGTAGGAGGTTACTCCCTTTACATACAAACCCTTCAGCCCTTTCAAATTCCTAATCCTTCAACTGTGCTTAAGGTTTTCATTGCCAGTGCAATTAAACCTTAGAGAGTGATATGTTTGAGACACGAATAGGGGTGAAGGAACCACACCCGCTCCAGAAGCACTGGGTCCCTCCGAGACTCAAGATGGGGCGGTCAGGGCAGGGGAGACAGAGACTCAAGACAGCTCTCCACTTTCACAAGGTGGGAGCGATGCCTCCACCTCTTTTAGTCAAAATCCGAAGCAGGTGCTGGTCGCGTCAGATTTTTGGTGTGACAGTAGTGGGATTTCTCGTCGTCAGCACCATCCGCTCTATCTCGAGCGCTGCTAATATGGCACCTTCGTGTTAGGAGACAGAGCTGATGCGGAGATTAAGTATCCCTGCTTCCTCCTTTCTTCCTTCATTGGTGCCTCTTTCTGCCTCCGCTTCTTCTTTTTTCCCATCACTGGGGCCACCTTGGTGTTTCTACTTCTTCTTCTTCTGCTTCTTCTTCTCTTCCATCTACGGGGCCATCTTGTCATGCATAATCTCTACCAGAGCACAGTTTTGAAGGATTTTTCTCTTCCTTGTATTTTTTTTTTCTTTTTGCTTATGTAGTTAGCTTTTGGTATAAGCTTACTTAAGCCCCTTCATTGTACGTTGTACTATTTCTTTGTCTTAATAAAAGATGATTCTATTTCATTCTAAATATTTTTCTTTTCTGCCGTAATTACTTTGTGAATGGATGTATTTCATGTGTGTATATTTTTTTTTTCTGCGATACTTAGGGTAGAAAACCTTGTAACAAAAAGCTATTACTTTGAACTTATTGAGACTATCAAGCATAATAATACCAACCTACAGTAGGTTAAACCTACGAGACTAACCGAGATAACAGTTAAGTGCTCTGTATTACGCGTGAGGCGGTCATCCGAGAATGAGTAACCCAAAATAAACCATCCGAGAGGGTTGCCGAGTAGTAGGGGACTTTGGCCGTGTTCTTCATAACACCTGGCCTTAATCGTTCTTGGCATCTGATCCGAGGATAGACCGGGACTTCCATTCGGTCTAGGACTTAACCCAATTTCTAATGGGTAGCCTCTCCATGGGTCAGAGTCCGGGGACCATACAATGCCCAGGTTGTGTCCAGAAGTTATAATAACAATTAATTAATAATAATAACAGTTGGTTTCCCCATAAGCTTGAGTCCGAGGACCATACAATGCCTTGGTTTTGTCCGAAACTTATAATTTTTTCTTTTAAGTAGTTGGTTTCCCCAGAGGCTTGAGTCCGAGGACCATACAAGGCCTTGGTTATGTCCGAAACTTATAATTTTTTCTTTTAAGTAGTTGGTTTCCCCAGAGGCTTGAGTCCGAGGACCATACAAGGCCTTGGTTATGTCCAAAACTTATAATTTTTCTTTTAAGTAGTTGGTTTCCCCAGAGGCTTGAGTCCGAGGACCATACAACGCCTTGGTTCTGTTCGAAACTTATAATTTTTTCTTTTAAGTAGTTGGTTTCCTTAGAGGCTTGAGTCCAAGGACCATACAATGCCTTGGTTCTGTCCGAAACTTATAATTTTTTCTTTTAAGTAGTTGGTTTCCTTAGAGGCTTGAGTCCGAGGACCATACAATGCCTTGATTCTGTCCGAAACTTATAATTTTTCTTTTAAGTAGTTGGTTTCCTTAGAGGCTTGAGTCCGAGGACCATACAACGCCTTGATTCTGTCCAAAACTTATAATTTTTCTTTTAAGTAGTTGGTTTCCCCAGAGGCTTGAGTCCGAGAACCATACAACGCATTGGTTCTGTCCAAAACTTATAATTTTTCTTTTAAGTAGTTGGTTTCCCCAGAGGCTTGAGTCCGAGGATCATACAACGCCTTGGTTCTGTCCAAAACTTATAATTTTTCTTTTAAGTAGTTGGTTTCCCCAGAGGCTTGAGTCCGAGGACCATACAACGCCTTGGTTCTGTCTAAAACTTATAATTTTTCTTTTAAGTAGTTGGTTTCCCCAGAGGCTTGAGTCCGAGGACCATACAACGCCTTGGTTCTGTCCAAAACTTATAATTTTTTTTTTAAGTAGTTGGTTTCCCCAGAGACTTGAGTCCGAGGACCATACAACGCCTTGGTTCTGTCCAAAACTTATAATTTTTCTTTTAAGTATGGGGGGGTTAGCCCCTTGGGGGATTAGCCCCTCGGTCAAGGTGTGGGACATTGATCTGACGTGGAAAGCCCCTAGAACCGCCCGTGTTACTAACGTTTCGAAGCGCAGCCCCTAGTGGAACTTTAAGACATAACAACGGGCTGCTGGAAGTGATGGAAGGACTTTCTCATTCCACTGCCTGGGCCAACGCACAAGCCTTCCCACAGACGGCGCCAATTGTAGGAACACAAATTGTAACGACCCACAAAATAATGTTGGGTTCGCATGTTAGGGGCCCAAACAATATAATTTGTAGAGCGTGAGTTTGAAAAGGCTAGGCCTTGGTCACCAGACAGCGGTTAGTCGTGACTTATATAGAAATTTATACGAGGGTGAACCTGGCGTGTCTAGCAAATCCTTCTTTTGGTGTGCCTTGAGTGGTTCTGGTCCTTAGGCCTCGTCCGAGGAGCTTAATGTTCTTCTCATTCTCCTTTTTTTTTTGGGACTTCTTGGTCTGGGAGACCGGTCCCCTTCTTCATTGGTTCTCTTTCCCTTTTATACTAGTATTTACCCTCCTTCCAATGTCCACGTGTAAGTTTCACTTTCTGGGGTGGAGACTTGTCCTATCAGCCCATACCTAGAGTGGTTGGGGGTGGTTGTAAAAGCTGAATAGCATGGTGAGGAGTATGGACCTGTCAGACGCAGAGTTCTTTATTACAGTATCGGCAGCTTTTTCACTTGTCCTGCCCCTGCACTGAGCTCGTCCTTTCCTTTAGGCGTTCTGTGGGGTGCCGAGCATAAGATCATCCTCGGCCATATCCTTAGGCCCTTTTTTGGACTCTCCTTATGCGTCCTCGGCAATTGTTCTCCTCGGCTTAGGCCTTGAGCCCTAATGTAAAGTGGGTCAGGGTCGCAAATTCTCTGGCCCCACAATCACATATTGGGTTTGTCTCCAATCGTGTCCATATTGCATGTGTCAAATTAATTTTTCACTCTAATAAACTCTAGATTAACGATGTGGTTATGCCTTAATTGAATCTTGCATAAATTGAATTAATTAATTAGCTTGGGTAATTAGTTAATTTAATTGGTGTAAAAAATAACCCAAAAAAAAAATGACATTCTTGCTTATAGTTCCTTTAGCAACAATAAAAACAAAACAAAAAACCAACAAATCATGGGTTGGATGCATGGTGTGCTAGTTACTCCAATCTGTTTCGTACCTAAATTATACTTTAATTAATTTTCTATTTGCCAACAAAAAACCGATAAAACACAAAAGAAAATTTAATAATAAACGCAATAAAACATATGGAAAATAATTATGCTAATATGTTAGTCAAAATAATTATATATTCGTGAGCTCATGAAGTTTTTGTCTCTCTAATGGATAAGTTTTATCTATCAAGGACTTCATATTGAAAAGAGAGGTTACCCCAATTTTATAATCTTGATAATATGAAAAATTCTCTTCTAAAATTTTCAAAATTTCATAGAAACAAATTAAGTTTCCTATAATTAGTTTGCAAAATAAGGCACACTAAGTACGAAGGAAAGAGAAAAATATTAAAATAAAAATGAAATTGATATATGATAAAAATATTTGTATATTTATTTCATGAAAATGATATTTGTATTATTGAGTAGGCATGAACCATGCCTATTTATATAAATCACTATATCATGCAATTTTCGTAATTGCATATAGTATGATCAAATCACTATACTGCTCTTGTAATTGCATATAGTATGATCAGATCGCTACACTACTTTTAATGTATTTTTATTTTAAACACACTAAAGATTACAAATTTTATAGAAGAAAAAATAATGAGATATTGGAGGAAACTAATAACAATTTAGTAATATTTTTTATTGGGATTGACCTCCATAAATTAGAAGAACTAAATTTTATCTCCTTATAAGCCCAATAGAGTGTTGAGAATTAAGAAGAAAGTTCAAGTTGGAAGGATGAGGGAAGTGGATCCTGAAGTTTAAGTGAATAGAGTGACGAAAGTACATGTAGTCGAAGTGGGGATGGAGATAAAGGAAAAAGTGGATGCATAGGTGGAGTGGAAATGGTGAGGGAAATATGGACAAAGGGAGACACGAAGATAAACACATGATTGGTGACTTAGAAAGCAAAAGAGAACAGAGAAACAAGGAACTAAAGGATAATGCAAATGGTTAATAAATTCCTTGTTGTCATTGTCCAATCAACTACTATTCTAATTTCCATCCATTTCATTGGAAACAAAAATAAATAGATAGAGTTAGAAAGATCTCACAAAACAACCTTAATTTGCCTTTTCTTAAAAGGAAAAATTGATGCTGAAATTTTTAGTGAGGTCCAAGAGAGATAGAGACTAGCTTTAATCCAACTTAAGTCCAACTCCAACCCTTAGCCCATTATTTTTCAGGCTATCACTTAAGATGTGCAATGGTTTATAAACCTATATGATAACTCATCTCTAACCAATGTGGGACACAAGCATAGTTTGAGAGTTTGAAACACACATACTCCAACAAATTATGTCTATACATGGTGAACAACGAAGAATTTATGAAGGAGATAATGTGGAATTTATGAATGTGAGCAAAGCTTGTTCACTATTTTTCCAATTGATGAATTCTAGATTAGCTTCAGTGGTGAATCTGTCTGAGCTATCCTTCAGAAATTGATCAAGTACTTCGCCTGAATCATCAAGAAACTTTATTATGGAATAGGCTTCTAAGATCATCATGATTTGATGCCTCCATACCAGTAATTGTTGTGGTCCAATTTCACTGTCATCATGCTTGCCACATTGGACAAAAGTAACAATAAAAAATTCACTACAGGATTCGGAACCATTGTTGTAGAAGTAGAAGAATAAGTGCCAGCACTTGAAGTAAAAGCCATTGATTAAGGCTCTGATACCATGCAAAGAAATATAGATTAAGCAAGAATGAATAGAATTGTAGAGAATTGTTTTGACTGAATATGATTTCATTGATAATTCATTATATGATGTATTAATACAATGCTTATATAGATATTTTGTAGACCGTAATCTGCTCTGACGCCTAATATAACAAAATATCAACCTTTCACTCTAACCAATACCCTCCTGACATGCGTAGAATTCCCATAACAAAATTTCTTACTAACGGGCCAACAGCTAACACTAAGTTACTTGTAGTTTATTTGATTTTAATCTCTTCCTCTCTTTACTACATGTCATTTTGGTCAGACTTAAATTTGTAGTAGCTTGATCTTTTGAACTTGTCTTCACATACCCTTCAATCTGAGGGGTAAAACACCCATAACTTTGACAGATTGATTGAGGAATCGAGGAGAAGGAAGAGCCTTGGTGAAAATATCAGCTGGCTGATCAGGGGTAGAGATAAAATTAACATCCAAATCTCTATTTTTTAGCTCCTTTTCTCAATTAGGAAAGGCATACCATGCGTTTCTTTTAGTTTCTTTATATAATGGCATCTTTGCTTCACATGTTACACACTAGTGAGTAAAAGTAGTAGGAGACATAATTTTCTTTAGGGTAAAATTTGTTACACACTGAAGTGCCCTTTTCTTTGTGCATTTTAGTATATGACCTATATGCTAAAATATGGGATGAATTTTGTCATGTGATGCAATATAGTCCGGCATGTGAAGCAATACGAAATAAACATGGGTCACTCAATCTGGTTTGGTTCGTGGTATGAGATTGAGAACTAGTATGATATGGAATCACAGCATTTATTATTTATTTTGAAACAGCATCTCAACTTCCAACTCTTTTTTGTTTTTGTTTTTTATTTTTTTTTATTCACTTCTCAGATTTGTTAGACTACACAATTTCTCTGAAATTTGTCGCTTAAATCTGCCAAAATTCAATTTACTAGAAATCATTAATATGTATACGTTCATATCAAACAGAGTGTATCCAGAAAAAAATGTCATTATATAAAGAAACTGAAAGAAAAGAAAACCTACAAGCATAAAAAAAGCAGAAATTCCATTAAGTTCCTTATAGCTGCCACAGTGTCGTTTAAGACTATTGTTTTTTGTTTTTTTCTTTTGGCTACATAATGGTAGGGAAGGGAATTGAAACCTGGCCATCTATGGATCATTGGCTGATCCTCATGGTAACCAGAGAGCTGCAGGGTAGACGACTATTGCTAGCGCTGAAACCATGGAAGCCACGCCAATTTTCCCAGAAAATCTTTTAACCCTTGGCTTGTGCTTGTGTAGATCAACTGGGAAGTGAAGCATCCCACAGGTTGGAGCCTAAAAATATAAGATAGAGTGCCAGTAGGTCTCTGAAGAAGAGTGGAACTGGTATTACGTCCACGTTTTCATATGGAAGAAGTGCAGAAATCGCAAGTACCATGTAGGAGATCCAAGAGATTGAATTCATGAGGCATAAGGTAATGGATTTTGGACGCATAACTTTCTTTGAATGGTATTATAGGCTCAGCATGACATGGATCTATGGATCGGCCTTTTCTTTAATGTCTGGTGCTGAATCTGGACAGCCAATTAGAGGCAGAAGCTTGCAATTAACAGGGCTTTGGTTCTGCTGAATCATTTGGTGCAGCAATGTCGAAAGATGTATAATTACACAATAACATTAACATACAATTAACGCTGAATGTTTGCGATTTTTGAGCCTTGGTGTTGTAGATGTGTTTTATGTTTGTGGTTGTTTTGTTACAAAGTAAGGCATTGAATTTCTTACACAGGTTGGATATAACAACTACATGCTTGCCTTTGTTATATGTAGAATTTATATTATTAAAATCTTAATCTACTTATATATATGTAGATTTTATATTATTAAGATCTTAATCTACTTATGGCTGCTTTAAATATGCTCATAAGCTATTTTGCTGGGTTTCTTTTTTTTTGGGGGGGGGCCTTTAATTAGTGCCTTTTGCTTTTGTCTCTATTTATCAATTATCATCACTAGCATCTTCTGAATGCTTGGTTAATAATGTTTGTATCCCACAGTGCTGCTCCATAATTACTTATCTTGCTGTCGGAACTGAATGATGCAATTGAACAGCTTGAATGAAAAGTGATTTCACTTCAAAGCATAGTATTATCTTTTCTTTCTTTGACTGTCTTGAGCCAGCTCCCACCGACTCCATTGTTTTAGGCCCTTACATGGAAGGGGAGATCTCAAACGCTGAGAAATCTTCTAGATCCCAACATGTTCGGCTTGACAATTGAAATATTTTAAGGACTAAGATAACAATTTTAAATGTGGCATTTTTTATATTTGAAGTATATTTAATTTTTTATATTTAAAATGAATTCTTCTTACTTTTTTGAGATATAAAATTACTAATTAAGTTTTTTTTTTTTGGGTATAATTCACTAAATATTCTTGTGACATGATTGATTTTAACTTTTAAGTAAGATTTTATTAATTTTATTTTTGAAAAATTAACATTTGCAAAAGCAATTGTAATAGCTCATTCTGGATCCCCCGCCCCCCCAGCGCACCTGTTCTATCAGAGGAACAGTGACTCATCTCCCTCAACATGGCTTTAGTTCTTGATGAAATTTGGTATTTAAGAAATCAAGTTCTACACAAAAGATACCGAGCTGACGTCAAGATCAATATCAAATGTTCTCCTCTCCAAGCTGAAGCCTCTGTCCTCCTTTGGGCTGTACAATCAGCAACTCAGGAAAACTGGACACAAGTCATTTTCGAAGGGGACTGCAAAATCTGCTATGATTCTCTGTCCAAACCGACAACGTCCCTCGCAATCTATAGAATAACAACGCCATTTAATCCCTTGCAAAAACGTTTTAAGTGGCAGCTTAATGTTGTCACTATTGTTCCTAACTAACTACGAGGGCATAAAAGTTCTCATAAATAAATTTTAGCAACGCCATTATTTGTCTTTAAAAAGTATGTTGTTAATTTGAAATTCACAAATAACTAATTATGAGTGTATAAAAGTTCTCACAAATAGTTGTTAATAACAACCGCTTCCTCTCACTAGAAGTAAGTCGTCGACTTTTCTTGTCATTTAGTAACATATTTGTGAATGTGGATTTTTTTTAGTAACAACAATGAATTGCTTTCGTAAATTATCTATTAGTGAAGGTATGGTTGCAAAATCCCTTTTGGCAACAAAAGTTAATGTGATGGCCTTGGAGGGTCATATGCTCTCACTATAACTTTTTGCAAAGATATTTGACCTTTTGCGAGGGCATGTAGGAACAAAGTTGTAGCACTATAAAACTGATTTCTTTTATAGAATTAATACACATGCAGTAACAAAGTTCTAGCACCATGAAAATTACTTCTTTAATAAAATTAATTTTGAGAGAGAGATGGTCATACCCGATTGAGACGTACAGTCGATGAAGGTAAAGGCACGAATGAGATTAGCTATAGCTGAAAAATGTTGCAGATGTCAAGGCTAGGCTCTTAATGTATAAATTTTGAGCTAATGATCCCCTACAAGGCTACAATATTAATATGTCACTAATTTAGATCCTCATGTAGGTGTCAATTAATTTGGGGGAACCAATATAAAAAAGAGGATGTATCCAATTACCCAAATAGCCCACACAAAATCGATTGGAAGAGTACTACCCATGTCAGCTTTGGTTTGCTTTTCCTGCCAATAGTAAAAAAATATATGTATACATTAAGAGTTTTACTAAACACATTCGAATCCCTAGTACATAGTTAGATATATAGTACAAAGACAGATCCTTTGGTCTTTTTGGTAGAAGAAGACAGAACCTTTAGATAAAAAATTGTGCATTTTTATTTTTATTTTTATTTTTATAAATAGTTATCGAATAGAATATCAACTTCTGGGGTTTCTTGAAATTTCCACTCAGTAATTAATACTAACATTTTAAAGACCCTGTCAAACTTTTTTTTTTTTTGGGTGCAATTGTCAAATAAATATATAAGCAACTGTGTTTTCAGGGTCAGTGAAATATATAGGCAGATGTCTAGGCTTAGGTTGGAATGAAGCACATATTCGTAGTAAAGCAAACCACAAGCATCAATTAACCAAAAAAAGAAAAGAAACCATAAGCATTTGAGGGGTTCTGAATCTTATAAGGATTGTAGTACTGTAGCTAAATCCTTAACTCCATCTTTGGTTTATTATATTATATAATAATTATTAATTTAATGACGAAAAAAGAAAAGAAAAGTAATACCTAGGGACCCTCTGGTAGGATTTGGAGCAAACTTTAATATCGAATCTGTTAAAAAATTGAAAAGCAAACCAACTTGATTAACACTAACACGAACAAGAAGTAAAGAAAAATGAAAAAATGAAAACACAAATGAGAGAGCGATAGAGAGAGAAAATACCTGGCCAGCGGCTAAAAGAGATGGTCCGCAGTAGGGGGTCTACAGGTTCAGCGTGTGTGAGAGAGATCGAGAGAGATGGGAATCATGAGACTTCAAATCTGTTACGTTAGGTGTTTTTATTATTATTTATATTTTGAATTTCATGAGTTATTGTGACGAAAAAATATATCTATTGTGACATTAGTTTGTCACAATAGGCCATCCGAGAGCTTATGTTGCCTTCGTTGAAACACAATATTGGGATAACTATTGTGTTTCATCACAATAAAGTTTTATAAGTTCCTAATAATTTTTTTTTTTTTTTTTGGTGGGAACATAATAATTTATGAATTGACAAAATTGCCCAAGCTAATAAATTTTATTTTACTCATGAGAATAAAAAGCCAAGAAACCTCTAAAATACCCCAAAATAACTCAAATGAACAAAATATCCTTGGAACAACAAAAATGACTAAAATGCACTCTACAATAATTTGTGGGTGCAGTTCAAAATCTGCAATTAATTAAAAGTAATAAAACACTCACATTAGATTAAATATTGGTATTATTAATTAATTATTATTATATTGGTTCTCATTCATGCTTTCAAACATCATTTTATTATCTACCATTATTAACTTTTTATCTTGATAATTGTTATTTTTTATTTTTTATTTTTGTGAAATTGTTGTGAAGGGAAGGGTTTTTATGAAAGAGTAAGACTTAGGAACATTATTTAGGTACTGCTCCTTAGGTTATTCTTTAAAGATTCTGCTATGTAGATTTTTTCTTAAGAGATAGAATCATGGAAGTGTATTTTTTTTAATTAAGTAACCACATGACTGAATCTTAATAAAGGAACTTAAGGAACAACACCTAAGGTACTATACCTAAGTCTTGTCTTTTATGAAATTAAAAGAAAACCTTAAAAGAAAAAAAACCCGCATAACAATAACATAGCTTAATAAAGCAGAAATACCCGCTTGGAAAAAAAGAAAAATAGAAATGCGTACATATATAGAAACCATTTGTTAAATATTTTTGTGAAATTTCTGTGATGGAAGAGTTTTTGATGAAATTAAAAGAAAACCATAAAAGAAAAGAACCCACATAACATAGCTTAATAGTTAAACAAGCAGAAATACCGGCTTGAAAAAAAAAAAAAAAAAAAAAAAAACAGAGAAGTGCCATATCTAGTAATCATTCTAGGATTTCATTTTTCTAATAATTAAAAAAAATAAAAATAAAAACCTATAACCCAATATGATGTTCATGATCTATGAGGAGCAGGCCCTAAAAAGATTGAGCTGCGGCGTACAGGAATATTTTACTAGTATCACACGCTATATTTAAGTATTAGCCTTACTAGCATTACTAGTGCTGTCAACATGCGAAATCTACCATCCTTGTGTTGGACCTTCCGGGAAATCAAGCTGTAAGTAATCACCAACAGGTTGATGACCAAAAATATAAGATACAGCTTCGGTGGATCAACTAATACTCTTCCATCCATGCCTCGAAGCATAAAAAACGCAGCCACGGAGTGTAGGATTGCGTCCACGAACCCTAAAGTATAGGATTTTTGAGGGCTTTCTTGAAACGATGGTCTCGAAGAGTTAGAACCAGCCTTCATCATTAGTTGTAGAACTTCAAAAAAAAAAAACACTATTGTCTGCGTGCAACAAAATTATGTGTTAGAGAATAAAATTGCAAACATTTTGTGATACTATGAAAAATCTTCCATGTCAAACAATATTAGATCAATTGTTTTTCTTGTTGATTGTATTTGTTAGAAAAATAGAGAAGAAAATAGAGATATTACAAAGGTGGTAGCTCTCAGTATCTCACAAAACCTAAAATTTTCTCTAGAACAAAGTACGGCTCATAAGTTAAAACCCTCAATATTTATTTAATTTTTTTTTTTTTGCTGAAAGTTAAAACCCTCAATATACTTTCGATGACTTGAGGCAGATGTATTTCACAAAGACTCAACCATTAAAACAAAAAAGTTCCTCCCATGCATTAAAGCTTGTGTACAGTGAAAGTCAAATGCTACATCCCTAATATGAAAGCATGAATATTGATATTTACATGCTATAACAAAATCAAAGAAAAGAAAGCCACTTGTGTCAATTATATATAGTGGAAAACAAGATCAAGTTTTCAACCAACAAAAACAAAGAAAGATGGCACTGAAACCAAGTATATAGAGGTCAAAGCAAATCAATATAATTATTCAAATACATGTGCGGCTAGAAATTCAATGAAAAATTCCCGAGATGGTTTTTCATATAAAAATTGCGTATAAAAATTGCGGATAGAGAGAAAGAAATTCACCTGTTGGTACGGCAAAGTCGACCTTCTTTGAACTTAATTCCAGTCGGTGCCAGTCTTTTTTTATAGGGCTGGTCAAGGAATTTAATTCTTACTAATGTAATTAAGATTAGTATCTCTTCAAATTAAGATTAGTATCTCTAGGAAAAGAGTTAATCTGAAGGAGGAGATAGGGCGTTGCAAGTTACTTATTGTACTTGTGGAATTAAACTATTAAAGTCTAAAGACCCAAGTTGTTAAGGATACAACTCCTATCAATTCCGGATAATAAATTGAGCGTAAATAGGAATCTCACTAATGCAAAATAACTTTTCAAGTTTTAATACAATTGGTAAAGTCTGCAGAGCAAGAAGAGACATATCCTAGCCTCAAAAAATTTTAGCATATTGTACGTGTTTTTTATTTTTTTAATTTATTTATTAAAATTAAAAGTTTTAGGAGTTTAGCTTTCAACGAAAATAAATCCCCCCAAAAAACATTTTAAGGAATTAAAAAAAAAAAAAAAAAAAAAACTAGTGTCACATAAAAAATAATAATATGTTATACAAATATTACAAAAGCCTAGTCAAATAGTCAAATTCATTATTTTTATTATGAAAATAATACATGACAATTCTTTAGTGGTTCTAATACAATTCTTTTAAGATATGTCGCAGAAGAGAATCCATTGTCAAATCCAAATTAAGTAGAATTAGTATGAATGATAAAATACTGTTCAAGGAATTTTAGGCTCTGTCAAGTTACTTTCAACAAGGCACTTTTTGGATTATTTGTTCAATATGCTTAGTTTTCATAATTTTCTTGATTACTTAAATATTTTTTTTTCTTTAATTTATTATTTTAGTATTTAGTTGATTTTTTAGACAAGAAAGAACGCAAAGTCAGATTAGATGTCATTAAAAAAAAATTGAGTTTTTGAAGAGATTTTGTTCTATAAGTAAGTTTTATGAGAGATTGATTGGAATAATAGTTTTCTAAAATAATTCTTGAAATTGGCTTTTTCTTCATTATTTGTGGGTCAAATAATGGTTATTTATGCTTACGATTTAGTGTATAGTACAATTTTAATAGTATTGTTAGTGGCAAATGATTTTTTTTCTAAATTTAAATTTAAATGTGTAAGAGGTTAAAAGTTTCAATAAAGAAAATCATATCTAATAATTAATAAATAAGCTAAAAACATATTACAATTTAGTTATATTTAACAAAATGTAAAAAATTTCGTTAATCTTTTCAAGCAAAATAACAAACTTATAAAAAAAATTATAAGTTTTTTTGAGAGATTGATCACAATGGTAGTTTTTAAAAATAATTATTCATTTGTGTTTATGCACTCATGCTCTTTGAGTTTCATACTAGCTATTTTATTTTGGTTCTAGAAATTGGGCCCCTCAAGAATAGCTTTGTCTCCATCTTGGTACATATGTTTTTTTTTTTTTTTTTTTTTTTTTTTGAAACTTTGGTACATATGTTGAAATCCTATCATAGCTACATATAAATAATGATAATAATAAGAATAAGAATAATAAAAATAAACATGGAGGGTTATTTTACAACAAACACATGCCACCTCTTCATTATTTCCCATGGGTCATGGCCTACGTTATGGGCTTTGGTCCAATATTGTCTATACTTGCACGGTTTGATGGGTTTTCTTACGATAGTCAATCCCTGCGTTTCGCAATGTGTCTCTGGATGGCCTTCATTCATTATGGGCTATACATTATGGGCTTTGGTCCATTAAATAAATGATGGTCCTTGATCCCATTGAATTTTTTTTTATTTTATTATTGTGTACAAAACTAAACCTCAAGATTTCGAGACTTGCCCACTTTTTAAACTCAAAATAGTAAACTAATAATAAAGTGCCACCTCATATTTTAGTGACAAATTGCAAATTTATGTGTCATGAAAGAATTTATAGGGCTGGTCAAGGAATTTAGTGACAAATTACAAATTCACCTGGAGCCATCAAAGTCTTCTTTTATAGGGTTGGTCAAGGAATTTAATTCCTACTAGAAGTTATATAGTTAAGACTAGTATGTATAGGAAAAGAGTTTATCTGAAGGAGAAAATAGCGTTGCAAGTTCCTTGTTTTACTTGTAGAATTAAACTGTTAAAAGTCTAAAGAGCGGAAGTTGTGAAGGATACAACTCCTACCAATTCCGGATAATAAATGGAGTAAATAAGAATCTCACTAAAACAAAATACATTAAACGTGGAGAGTCATGTGAGTTTCAATTAACAAAACTAGTAAAAAATTTTATGATTATAAATATGGATAGAGCTATCTATTAAGGTCAATCTAGAAAATTAAGTTTTTGAAAAGATTTTTGAGAGATTGATTGGAATAATTGTTTCTTGAAATAATCCTTGATATTGGATTTTTCTTCGATACTTGTGGGTCAAATAATGGTTATGCATACTTAAGATATAGTGTATTGTACAAGTTTGTTAGTATTGTTAATGGTAAATGAATTTATTTTTTTCGAAATTTAAATTTAAATGTGTAAGAGGTTAAAAGTTTCAATAAAGTAAAACATATCTATTAATTAATGAATAAGAAAAAAATATATTTCAGATACCATATAAATACTTAATTTAAATTTAATTATATATAAAACATATCTCAAATTATGATAATAAAAAAAAAAATCTCAAATTAAGAATTATTATATAATTTTAATTTAGTTATATTTAAATATATATACACACAAAAATAAGATTTCGCTAATATTTTCAAGGAAATTAACAAATATATACAAAAATAATTATTCATTGGTGTTTTCAAAGTTCAAATGCATATATAATTTTGTTTGAGCATGCATGTATATGCGGACTAGCGATTTTATTGGTTTTGGAAGTTTGAGCATGCGTGTATATGTTGTAATCATATCATATCCGCATATAATAATAACTAGGCTTATCACACACACTTTACACATGAGATGAGGCCTTTTTTTCTTTTAGTTTAGTATCATAATGTTTAAAAGTGAGAAAGTGATAGTGTCATAATTCTTATGATCTTTCTCTATACATGCATTGGAATTCAAATAGGAGAAGACAAACAAGATATCTTGTTAGAAGTAGTATACAAGAAGATAGATAATAATAACTAGCCTCTGAGCACACGCTCACGTGCGTGTTCAAAGGCTCTTCTTTTTTTTAGGTAAGGGTTAATTTAGAGTATCCATTATAATTTTGGATCAATACATTTTTCAATTACAAAAATACCTAGGGGTGTGATGAAAAATTATTTCACCACACACAATACTCATCACACCCTTAGTTTTTTTTTTTGGTTGGAAAATGTAGTGATCCAAAATTATAATGGATATTTTAAATTAACCCTTACCCAAAAAAAAAAAAAAAAAAGCCTCTGAGCATGCGCATAACCAATAAATCATTTATCCAAGTTAATTTTTGTTAACTATAAATATCAATTGGAATGATATTACCAATATTCTACCGTAATGCACATTGAAAAACATAATAGTAAAAGTTTGGGTTGATTTGCAACCAAATATAGTGAGCAAATCAGATATGTAAAGCATTATCTTTCAAACACTCAGATTTACTACAAAAATCAAGGGAAAATGTAATGACCTAATGGACCAATCAGAGGCAAGAGCAATTGAAGTTAGTTATTTTCATTAATGTTTAGAAAATTTTTCATACCTATTTATAATGCCATCAATGAACAGAAGCAACAATTAAACGCGAAAAGTTGTAACTTTTTAAATTTTCTAGGTTCTAACCACAAAATACAAATATAATCCCAAAGATATTGGGAGTGAAAATTTTATCTTGTACAGGAATGAAAAAGTAAAAGAAAGAGTTTGTGAGAGAGAAAGAAAGAGATGTGATACTGGTTGCAAATTGCTGTCTTTGATCACAGCCTTTCCACCAAACCAAATGAAATTCATCATTGAAAACCACTGAAAGAGAATCAAATAAACACCAACCTCATATCAGAGAAGAAAGTGAATAATTAAATTAATTTTTTCTTTTTGAAAGTTACCAACCTAGATTGGAGATGTAAACCCCATAAGTATATTTGTAAGTGGTTCTTTGTAGAGAAAGAGAAATAGATGTCCATATAAAACAAAAAAGAAATAGATCAATGTGTGTGGGGTTGGTGACTTTTTTATGGGATAAATCTTCAATTTGCGGAAGTTATCCTTGAGTAGTTTTGGTTAATTTTAAATTTTAAATTTCAATTAATTAAGAATGGTGAGACATGTGATGATAACGGGGTGAAAAGGGAAAAAAAAAAAAAATATATATATATATATATATATATAAGGGCGGTTTTTGTGGCCCAGGCCCAGCAAGCAAGAGATTCTGGCCCAAAAGACCCTCGACAATGAATTTGTAGAGAGTGGGTCACAGAGCTAGGTCTTGACAGAGTGAACGTGATTATTGGTGAACCATGCAACAAATGGAACATGGGAATGTTTTGTTAAGCTTCATGAGATAACAGTCCCTGGGGCTGTTTTAATGTTTCTTCTGCTCTGTTTTTAGAAAGTCCTTCTTTCCTTTCTCCTTCCTTTCTTATGGGGAATTTCTTCTCTTATATATCCTCCTTCAATTGATAATGACCTTCCATTTGTTAACCATCTAGGCCTCTACTTGAGTGCCTGTCCCAAGGGACATCCCCCTCTTTTTTCTGTGAGTTGCAATGGTCGAGATAATACTATTTTCCTGTCTAATCCACATTAATGCGGCTGGAAAAGTAGCTTCCTTGCATTTAATGCGGCAGTTGTGGTTGCTCCCTGCCCGTCTAGCATTTTCCTTCCATTTAGAATGATTCCTCACCACGGATAAGGCGCGCGCTGGACTTCCATTTAGTGCGTCCGAGGAGACATTCCTCCTCGGACGACCCTTAAACAAGCCCGGCCCGGCCCCACAGGATTGGGCTAAAAGTCTTCCAACCCTGTTTTTGCTTCCCGCTATGGCTGGGCTTCATCCAGGTCCCAAGGCCCACTGTTGACTGACAAAATTTGCCCCCACAATAGCCCCTCAAAATTCCGGTTCTTTCTTCTTGATCCGAGGAGGAGAAACGGGATTTTGATAACTGCTGGACAGTTCATTGTGGATCCCTACTTCACCCGGGCGAGCGTGGGTCCTCACGTGCCTCATTAGTGCTGAAGGCATTTAATGCCCCGGGGGGAATTAACTGTAGCTTTTGGAGTTTTACGCCCTTTCAATCCAACGGTTGGAGACCAGATCAACGGCGGATAACGTTTTATTTGTTCTAGGCGGGAGTATGTCTGTCCAACTTCCTCTGAGTATATAAGGCTTTGAAGACGCTCACTCCCCATTTTTGACGAAAACGCCAGTACTCAGAAGATCTTAATGCATCCTTCTTCAGTACGCTCTTACCTTCGCCATCATTCCATTGAAGATTCCGTCAAGTTTCTTACCCGTAAGTGCGCGCTTCTTCTTCGTTACTCTTCTTTAGGCAAACTGCCTTCGCATTACCTAGGATTAGGGGGAATGGGTAGGCTTTCAAAATTGGTAGACTCTCCGGCCGGTATGGCGGGCTTCAGGGCGAAGTATCGTATTCCACCGGAGGTAGGTTTAGAGTACTACCACGAGGAGGAAATTTTCTTCAAGAGGAAGTCAGGGCAGGTCGTAATTCCAATGATAGCCTTCGTGGAAGGAGGAATGACGATTCCTATGGGGAGAATAACTAGGGACTACCTGCGTGGTCATAGATTGACCCCCTACCAGTGCACCGCGAACCTGCTCCGGATCTTGGGGTGCACCGACGTATTAAACGACCAGATGAACCTCGGCCTATCTTGGCGCGACGTGGTTCATCTCTATGAATGCCACAAGCTCGGTGACTCATACTACCTAAAGTCCAGGTTCGATGAAGTGAGGTTGATATCCTGCCTTCCCAAGTCCAGCAAAGGCTTGAAGGACGACTATTTGATCGTCTCCGGACCATGGCATGACGGCATTCACTGTCCGACCAGGGCAGGGATGCCAGGTGGGGCGCCATAAAATTAGATTCCGTGGAGAGGACCTTAATTTTGAGCTCTCCCCCTCTGTTTTGCTTTGTTTGTGTTGCTGCTGTTTTTTTATTTTTATTTTTATTTTATTTTTTATTTTATATATATATATGGCTGCATGTCTCCTCGGACTAACATAACCCATTTAACGATCTTTGCAGACAAAAAGCACACATCTCCTCGGCTGAGCTTGGTCAACGTTCCCGCTCTAAATTACCTCCTGAGATCTGAGATTTTCGTAAGCGAGGACGGACAGTTACGGTCGGCTCCTTTGATTTTGGATTTTGTTCCCCTTACCCGATCCTTGGTGGAAGCCGGTCAATCTATCAGGGCTGGAAGTCCGAGATTGGCACGTATAAACGTTTCCATACCAGGGTTTCTTGCTTCGACAGACTTGCCTCCTGTTCAACTGCCTGATCAGCGCCCCCTTCCTGCAGCGATTGTCCCGGAGGAGGAGGCTGGTTCTTCGCATTCATCCTTAGAGGAACAAATAGACCATTTCCAATTTGCCGAGGAAGGGGAGGTGTCGGCCAGAGTTGTAGAGCTCTCGGACTCTGACACAGATTTAGACCGTGCTTCAGCAGCTCCTGCCCTCGGTCTAGTCATCGCACAAGTTGATACTAGTCAAGAGATTGAGGAAGAAGGGATGGACTTGAAGCCAAGGTCTGGCCTCAGGGGCCTTCTATCCAACAGGAACAAGGGACAATCCTCTAAGGACGTCCCCAAGGAGCAGGCTCCGGCTAAACTTCCCCCTCCTCCTCCTTCATCCACCGAGCCCCCACTTCAGCCCATGCCCAATCTGAGGCGGAAGAGGCCAGTGGAAGAACTGGAGGAGGGTGAGGTCGGCCCTCAGCAAACCAAGCAGCAAAAGAAAGGAAAGGAACCTAAGGATAAGCGGGCAAAGTCCACAGACAGCCGAGATGAAGCAGCGCTGAGGAGGGCGCAACGCACTTGGTGCCCGCGGTTGGAACTGGACGGCGACCCCATTCCCTGGGATGCCACACTTTGGGAGTCCCAACGGGGGCAGGCGTCGCACCTCGCCGAGGCCCTGCAGCAACCCCTGCTTCTGCCCCGCGACATGGACGGGCTCAGGAAAACGGGGCAACCAGACCTCTTCAAGTCTTTGAAGAGGGATCTCGCTATGGTAAGACACAAGTCCTGGCTAGGTCGGACACCTTGCTCTACCTTCATCTAGCCGTTTGTTTCGTTTTAATGACACTTCTATTAATTCCATGCAGATCACCCAGCAAATCTACGTCGCCGAAGAGCGGGCGAAAAATGCACGGGACGAGGTTAATGGTGAGGTCCAATCCCGCGTAGCCGCGGAGAAAGCTGCTTCTGTCCTCAGGCTGGAAAAAGAGAGCCTGAAAGAAAAACTTAAAGAGGCTGTGAGGGATCGAGACAGCGCCAATGCGGGTCTTGAGAGCACAATGAAGCAGGCCGAGGACATGCGCCAACAGCTTCATTTATCGGAGATAAACCTTGCGACCGAGAGGCAAATGGTCCTGGACCTTAAGGCGCAGTTGCTACAAGTGAAGGAAGGGACTAAATTGGCCAGGGAAGCGGCTGAGGCTGCGGTGGCGGCCTCTTATGAACGGGGAGTGAAGGACACTGAAGCCAGGCTGACCGAAGAGGTAGCTATGGTTTGCAGGGACTACGTTACTGAGTCCTGGGGAGTTGCCATGGACCGAGCAGCAGTTCCTGTGGATTCCGAGCTTAGGAGGCTCGAGAGTATCTTCTTCCCAGAGGATATTCGCGAGACCCCTAGCTCGGATTCCCCAGGGGATCTCGCCTCCGCCCAAACCATTCCTCTCGGCGCCGACATCCCAGAGGGCAAGAATGGACACGAGGAGATGCAGCCGCCAGCCAAGGGCAAATCGTCAGAGGACGCCCTTACAATAAGGGATGTTGTTGCACAGGCTAAGGAGGCCGAGCCCAAACCCACGGCTGAGGAAGAGATCCCCGTGGCCGTTGTCCCCGTGAAGAGCTCAGCCCAGGACAAAGTTTAAGGCATGAGTGTAGGGATTTACTTGTAGTAGGTTTTGTTTCTCGTCTGCTTAGGCTTCGCTAATATGTGTAAAATGAAATATCTTGAGATTTAATGAATGATATAACTTCGTTTGCATTTTGTTTTGCTGCTTCCATTTTGCCTTTATTATGAATGAATCTTGACTATGTCAGTAGACTCCCGAGGATGAGCTATTAGTCGTAACTTAAATAATGCGATTAAGTATGAACGAATGAAGTAGTAGTTAATTTCGCAAAGGCTAAGGTCCGAGGGGAGGAAAGACTTGGGTACCTTCCAACACTTAGGTAGATGTGGTTAATTTCCACTAAGCCTGTGGTTCGAGGACCTAGACAGCGCTTGAGTTCTGTTCAACACTTAGGTTCTGTTTAACGCTTATTGAGAACGGCTGAGCGGTTAATTTCCCCCAAGTCTGTGGTCCGAAGAGCCAGGCAGGACTTAGGTTCTGTTTAACGCTTATTGAGAACGGCTTAGCGGTTAATTTCCCCCAAGTCTGTGGTCCGAAGAGCCAGGCAGGACTTAGGTTCTGTTTAACGCTTATAGAGAACGGCTGAGCGGTTAATTTCCCCCAAGTCTGTGGTCCGAAGAGCCAGGCAGGACTTAGGTTCTGTTTAACGCTTATTGAGAACGGCTTAGCGGTTAATTTCCCCCAAGTCTGTGGTCCGAAGAGCCAGGCAGGACTTAGGTTCTGTTTAACGCTTATAGAGAACGGCTTAGCGGTTAATTTCCCCTAAGTCTGTGGTCCGAAGAGTTAGGCAGGACTTAGGTTCTGTTTAACGTTTATAGAGAACGGCTTAGCGGTTAATTTCCCCCAAGTCTTTGGTCCGAAGAGCCAGGCAGGACTTAGGTTCTGTTTAACGCTTATTGAGAACGGCTGAGCGGTTAATTTCCCCCAAGTCTGTGGTCCGAAGAGCCAGGCAGGACTTAGGTTCTGTTTAACGCTTATTGAGAACGGCTTAGCGGTTAATTTCCCCCAAGTCTGTGGTTCGAAGAGCCAGGCAGGACTTAGGTTCTGTTTAACGCTTATAGAGAACGGCTTAGCGGTTAATTTCCCCCAAGTCTGTGGTCCGAAGAGCCAGGCAGGACTTAGGTTCTGTTTAACGCTTATAGAGAACGGCTGAGCGGTTAATTTCCCCCAAGTCTGTGGTCCGAAGAGCCAGGCAGGACTTAGGTTCTGTTTAACGCTTAGGTTTTCTTAACGTAGCTAGTTTCCCCATAGGCTTGAGTCCGAGGACCATGCAAGACCTTGGCTCTGTCTAGTACTTAAAGGAAAAAAAATAGGATACAAGGCAGAAAATCACAAGGAGCTCAGAACTCAAATGAAAAGGATGCTTTTATTAATAGTAATACCTTTTTACGTTATTTACATTCCAAGGGTGGGGCACTACACGTTTGTCCAAGTCTTCCAAGAGGTAGGCTCCTATGCCAGCTACGGAAGTGATACGGTACGGTCCCTCCCAGTTTGGTCCGAGCTTTCCCCACGCAGGGTTCTTTGCGGTGCCCAAGACCTTTCTCAATACTAGGTCTCCAGGTGCCAGCGGTCTGGGCTTTATCTTGGTGTCGTAACCTTGCTTGAGTTTCTGCTGATAGTGTGCTAGATGGACCAACGCGCATTCCCTTCTTTCATCGATGAGATCCAAGCTCATTTCCAGAAGTTTGTCATTGGCAGTGGGGCAGAAAGCGGCAGTTCTCTGGGTAGGGAAGTTTACTTCCAGTGGGATGACAGCCTCGGATCCATAGGTCATAGAAAAAGGGGTTTCCCCTGTGGACCTACGGGGGGTGGTGCGGTATGTCCATAAGACATGGGCTAGCTCCTCGGCCCACCTTCCCTTCGCGTAATCTAATCTCTTTTTAAGTCCACTCAGTATTGTTTTGTTGACAACTTCTGCTTGTCCATTACCTTGTGGGTAAGCTGGCGTGGAATACCGGTTAACAATTCCTAGCTCACTGCAGTACCTTCTGAAGGCTTTGCTGTTAAACTGGAGTCCATTGTCGGACACCAGGGTGTGTGGGGTGCCGAACCTGGTGACAATGTTCTTCCAAAGAAATTTCTTGACATCGACGTCCCTAATGTTCGCCAGCGCCTCAGCTTCCACCCATTTGGTGAAGTAGTCAGTGCCGACGAGAAGGAATCTCCTGTTCCCTGTTGCCTTGGGAAACGGACCAAGTATGTCTAGGCCCCATTGCGCGAATGGCCAGGGACTGGACAACGGGTTCAACTCTCCGCCAGGCTGGTGTATATTTGGGGCGAACCTCTGGCACTGGTCGCACTTCTTCACATACTTTAGGGCTTCCTTATGCATGCTCGGCCATCAGTAACCGAGCGTTAGGGCCCTGTGGGACAAAGACCTACCCCCTGTATGACTTCCGCAAATTCCCTCGTGTAACTCTTCCAGGATGAGTTCAGTGGCCTCTGGGTGCACACATAGCAAGTACGGCCCCGAAAACGAGCGTCTGTAGAGCTTGGAGTCCTCGGACAACCAGAATCGAGTAGCCTTTCTCCTAATTTTTTCGGCTTCCATCTTATCGTCTGGTAAGGTGTCGTGCTTTAAGTACAGCACTAGAGGATCCATCCAGCTCGGTCCTGTCCTGACGGTATGTACTCGAATACTGCTGGCCTTCTCCGTTAATGGATGGGTGAGGTCTTCTACCAAAATGACTCGAGGAAGGGGTTGGGCCGAGGAGGTAGCCAACGTCACGAGGGAGTCAGCATGAGTGTTTCCATTTCTGGGCACGTGCGTCAAGCGGAAATGATGAAAGTGGGTCTGCAGGTGCCTAACCCGAACCAAATAGTCTTGCATCCTTTCGTCCTTAGCTTCTAAATCTCCATTTACTTGCCCCACAATGAGTCTTGAATCCGAGAGTATGTCCGCGGATTTCCCCCCCATTTTCAGAATCATCGACATTCCCTCCAGTAGCGCCTCATACTCGGCTTCGTTATTCGTGGCTGGAAATCCGAGTCTCAATGACTTCTCTATGGTTATGCCTTCGGGTGAGAGCAGCACGAGCCCTACTCCTGAGCCCCTTTGGTTCGCTGCGCCATCGACGTGCGCTCTCCAGCAAGTGTGTTCATGTTGAGAAATTGTGCTGATCATCTTCCCATCAGCCCCTGGCGATCCTGACACCCTTTGTCCTTCTAGCGTGGGTTCCGTAAACTCTACTACTAGGTCGACGAGGACCTGGCCCTTTATAGCAGTGCGAGGCATGTATCTGATATCGAAAGCACCCAGGATCGTCCCCCATTTCGCAATTCGGCTGGTGTAATCTGCACTGCGTAGGACGGCCTTTAAGGGGAGTTGCGTTAGCACCATTACAGTGTGTGCCTGAAAGTAGTAGGGAAGCTTTCGCGTGGCTTGTACAACGGCCAAGACAGCTTTTTCGAGGGGAAGATAGCGGGTTTCTGCCTCCTGCAGTGATTTTCTCACGTAATAGACTGGTCGCTGCGTGCCGTTGTCTTCTCGGATTAACACCAAGCTGACAGCATGAGGGGCGACGGCGATGTAGGCGAACAAGACTTCGTCGGCATCGGGGCTGGACATAATAGGTGGTCGGGCGAGGTATTCCTTTAGCTGTTGGAAAGCTGTAACGCACTCCTCATTCCACTCAAATCCCTTCCATTTGTGTAATAGGAGAAAGAATGGCCTGCATCTGTCTGCTGAGCGCGAGATGAAACGGTTTAAAGCAGCGATCATACCAGTAAGCTTTTGGACCTCTTTAGGATTTCGGGGAGGCTGCAAGCTATGGATTGCTCTAATCTGGTCGGGGTTAATCTCTATGCCTCTGTGAGTGACCATATAACCCAGGAACTTCCCAGATCCCACCCCGAATGAACACTTAGTTGCATTGAGTCGTAGCTTGTACTTTCTCAGTATTTGAAAAACGTTGCCGAGGTCTTCAATATGGTCGGGCACCAACTTGCTTTTAACCACCATGTCGTCTATGTACACTTCAACGCTCTTACCCATCTGCTGCTCGAACATCCTGGTCATCATCCTTTGATAGGTTGAGCCGGCATTCTTCAGACCAAAAGGCATCACCTTATAATGATAATTCCCAACCGGTGTGACGAAAGCAGTTTTCTCCTGGTCTTCAGCGGCCAAGGGTATTTGGTGATAGCCCTGAAAGGCGTCTAGAAGACTCATTCTGGGGTGCCCGACAGTCGAATCTACCAACCGGTCTATCCGGGGCATAGGGAAGGGATCTTTCGGGCAGGCCTTGTTTAGGTCTGTGAAGTCTACGCAGACCCGCCATTTCCCACTCTTCTTTCTTACCACGACCATGTTGGCTAGCCACTCGGGATAGAAGACCTCTTTGATAGCCCCTGTTTTCTTCAGTTTTGCGACCTCTTCTCTTACGGCGTCGGTATGTTCTTTCGACGGCCATCGAGGGGGCTACCTTTTAGGCGTTATAGCCGGATTCACATTAAGGTGATGGCAGATGAAACCTGGGTCGACCCCGGGGGCTTCATAGGGGTCCCACGCAAACACATCTACGTTCTGTTGGAGAAAAGCGATCAGAGTTGACCTCTCTTGGGGCGGTAGTTCTGAACCAATTTGAAAGAACCTCTCAGGGTCTGATCCGACGAGTACTTTCTCCAGATCCTCACAACTTACCTACGGGGCTGGTCTTCGCTCACCCGGGGTTGGGGTCAAGTTCATTAATTGCTATAATCCCTCCTCGGCTGATGTGGAAGGCTCACCACTTCGCCGTCGTGAAATCGCCGACACCATGCATTGCCTGGCCATGCCCTGGCTCCCCATTATTTCTTTTATTTGACCTCCGGACGGGTATTTCACTTTTTGGTGCAGGGTCGATGGTACAGCCCCTAACGCATGAAGCCACGGCCGGGCCATGATAGCTGTGTAGGGGGAGTACGCATCTACCACAATGAAGTTCACCTCCACCACGTCTGAGTCCGTTTGCACAGGCAACTTGATCATGCCTTTCGGGGTGACGATTGCTCCTTCAAAGCTGACCAGAGGAGAATCGTACGGTGAAAGGTCTTCCGGCCTTAAATTTAGCCCTTTATATAGGTCGGGGTACATTACTTCCACAGCGCTACCTTGATCAACTAGTACCCTTTTCACGTCATAACCTCCGATTCTGAGCGTGACGACCAGGGCATCATCGTGGGGTTGAATGGTACCCCGCTTGTCATCCTCCGAGAATCCGATTAAAGGAGTGGCACCCACCTTGGCCCTTTTAGATACTCTGCTGTCCGGCTCAGCTGGGAGACTGCTCACTGACATTACCCTGAAAGGGGCAGAGCCTGTCCTTCCAGGTGCGGCGAGGATGACATTAATTGTGCCGATGGGCGGCCTCAACGTACTTTGTCTGGTTTCATTGTTCGACGGTTCCAGTCCTCCTTCAGGGCGATGTAGCAGATGCCTCAGCTTCCCCTCTCGGACGAGCCGATCTAAAAGGTTCTTCAGGCTCCTGCAATCGTCCGTGGTGTGACCTGGCTCCTGATGGTACGCGCAATACAGGTTCTGATTGCGCTTCGAAGGATCACCAGCCATCTTGTTCGGCCACTGAAAGAAAGGTTCATACTTCACTTTCTCTAGGGTTTTGTGAAGCGGTTCTCGGAACACAGCATGGACCGCCTGAGCCCCAGTAGATCCGTGATGCCCTATATAATCTCCTCTCGGCCTGTTACTATTGTTAAATCGATCCGACCTGAAGTCCTTCCTCTCCTGAGGGACAACCTTCGCTTTACCCTTCCCCATCTGCTGGTCTTCCTCGACCCTTTTGTACTTGTCAATCCTGTCCATGAGTTGACGCACGCTAGTGACTGGCTTCCCAGTGAGGGACTTCCTTAGGCCATGATCTGTCGGCAGGCCCCTCTTGAACGTGCTGATGGCGACATCATCATAATTCCCTTCTATCTCGTTATATATCTCCCAGTACCTGTCTGAGTAGGCTTTCAACGTCTCTCCTTCTCGCATGGACAAGGACAAGAGGGAATCTAGGGGCCGAGGAACCCTACTGCTGGTTATGAAGCGAGATCCAAAAGCCTGTGTCAGCTGTTTAAAGGAGTCAATGGAGTTTGGTGGGAGGGAATCAAACCATCTCATGGCCATAGGTCCCAAGCTGGACGGAAACACCTTACACATTAGCGCCTCATCCCTGGAATGGACGGCCATTCTCTGATTAAATTGGCTTACATGCTCTACTGGATCGGTCCGACCATTGTATATGGCGAATGCCGGTTGATTGAACCGCCGAGGAAGCACTGCCCTCTCTATCCTTCGCGTGAAAGGCGACTGGGATATGCGATCCAAAGCACGGCTTATGGCATCATGGGCTGTGCCGTGGTAAGATGGACTCTTGTGGCCGCGCTTGTACGGCCGCTCTTCTTCGTAAGAAAAGGTCTCGCTCGGAGGAGTTCTTGATGTTTGCTTGTATTCGTTGTCCCCATCACTGCTACTGTCCGAGCGGAGTAAAGGACGTTTTCGCTGCGCTCGGCGCAACTCTTTCTTTAAGTCATCAATCTCTTGCTGCAGGATCCTTCGATCGTTTTGCTCAGGGGATGCGCGACCCTTCCCCTTTGAACGGCTTTCACCCGTGTGAGAGGTGTTCACACTGCCCTCTCGCTGTTTGTTTTGGTCCTTCTCTCGTTCAAGATTCATAAAATTGTCCTGTCGTTGGGAATCCGCACGTCCAATTTGGCGTGGACCTGATCCTTCCATTTCTCGCGGTTTCACTTGTCGAGACACAAGTTCTTCCCACAGACGGCGCCAATTGTAAGGGCGGTTTTTGTGGTCCAGGCCCAGCAAGCAAGCGATTCTGGCCCAAAAGACCCTCGACAATGAATTTGTAGAGAGTGGGTCACAGAGCTAGGTCTTGACAGAGTGAACGTGATTATTGGTGAACCATGCAACAAATGGAACGTGGGAATGTTTTGTTAAGCTTCATGAGATAACAGTCCCTGGGGCTGTTTTAATGTTTCTTCTGCTCTGTTTTTAGAAAGTCCTTCTTTCCTTTCTCCTTCCTTTCTTATGGGGAATTTCTTCTCTTATATATCCTCCTTCAATTGATAATGACCTTCCATTTGTTAACCATCTAGGCCTCTACTTGAGTGCCTGTCCCAAGGGACATCCCCCTCCTTTTTCTGTGAGTTGCAATGGCCGAGATAATACTATTTTCCTGTCCAATCCACATTAATGCGGCTGGAAAAGTAGCTTCCTTGCATTTAATGCGGCAGTTGTGGTTGCTCCTTGCCCGTCTAGCATTTTCCTTCCATTTAGAATGATTCCTCACCACGGATAAGGCGCGCGCTGGACTTCCATTTAGTGCGTCCGAGGAGACATTCCTCCTCGGACGACCCTTAAACAAGCCCGGCCCCACAGGATTGGGCTAAAAGTCTTCCAACCCTGTTTTCGCTTCCCGCTATGGCTGGGCTTCATCCGGGTCCCAAGGCCCACTGTTGACTGACAAAATTTGCCCCCACAATATATATATATATATATATATATATAAGATAAATGGATTAGTGGGAGAGAAGAGAGGAAATGTGTGTTATTTAACTTGTTTTTCTAATTTTGTTTTAAAGAAAAAAAATTGCTAGGTTGTTTAGAAGTGGTAGTGTTCCTATTTTGTAGGAAATATTATTTCAAATTAATCTAAAATTTAGGAGTTTTTAAATTAGTAATTTTACATGTCTAACCCTATTATTTAAGATTTACAAACAGGTAAATTTGAGGATATTTTAGCTATCGAAATTGAGGAATCTAAACAAGGGAAACCCCTTAAATAGTAACTAGCCTCTAAGAGCGCGTGCTCATAGGCTCTTCTATTTTTTGAGTAAGGGTTAATTTAGAGCATTTATTATAATTTGAAATTACTACATTTTCCAATTACAAAAAAAGCTTAGAAGTGCGATGAGTATTATGTACGGTGAAATAATTTTTCATCAAACACGTGCTCAAAGGCTAATTATTATTGAAATATGTTCATTTTCTATTTATTTTCATAACATCAATTTGCAAAAAAATCATTTTTACTCACGTGCATCCCTCATGTTTTTTAAAGCATGCTAAAATACTCTCTCTTTTTTTTGGTCTTTAAAGCATTTATATCAGCTCAAGTATATGACATCACTGTGAATGATTCTAGTCCAGTGACTCCAGTCCCCATTTAAATTCACACAATAATATAAATGACACATGAGCCTACGTTTAGTAACAACATAACCAAAAACGCAAATTTGCCATCAAAATTCAATACCCCACTGCCTAAAAAACCAATTAAGCTTTATAAATCAATAAATAAATGAACTCAGGCAATTATGGAATATAACAAATTCTCAATATTGTAAAGCTTACCAAAAGATAGTAATGCCATTTCATGAACCGATAGTATATCCACCGGAGAGGAACAAAAATTATATAGAATAAGCAATACACATTGGGAATATCTTGGGGTCCTGACATAGAAATATCAACAAAAAGAGAATCACATAAGCAATTGGTGTATTTAAAGCTCTCTATGAATCAGAACAATTCTACTTTCTCGCTCCCAATAAATAACAAAACGCGTCAAAAGCAAGCACCCCCAAAAGATGTGTCACTTACACATCAAAACACAAATTACAGTAATATACTAAGATCCAATCCATATATTAATACATCCAATTAATTATTTTAAATAATAATAATAAAAAGCTTGAAAAACAAAAAGACCACCTTGTTAATGAACCTTGGAGAGGATCTCCTTCATCTGATCCGCTTGTTTCGACAACAACTCTTTTGTTTGAGCCACTTTCTACCAAAAAAAAAAAAAAAAAAAAAAAAAAACCCATATAGTAAAAACGAATGAAATTCACAATCCAACATTCAAAGATAATAAATTTCACAGATTAACAACCATAGAGTACCTTAGACCGGTCCACTATCTTCTGCTTCACCTTTTGAAACGAATCTTCATTCATGTACTCCATAGTCTCTCCGTTGCTCGACATTCTTTTGTTGAAAAAAAAAACTGTGTTTTTAATTTTTATTTTGAAAATTTAATTTATAAGTGAATAAGTTAATTTGAAAATTAATAGGAGAGTGGTTCTATTTTTGAGGCAATGTTTTAGTGGTCTTGTTTTGTAGCAAAAAAAAAAATGTGTTTTTATTTTGAAATTTTAATTTATAAGTGAGGCTTTTTTTTAGTGGTTTTATTTTGTAGCAAAAAAAAAAAAGTGTTTTATTTTATGTATATAATTTTTATTTTGAAAATTTAATTTATAAGTGGACAAATTAATTTGAAAATCAACAGGAGAGTGACCCTATTTTTTAGGCAATGTTTTAGTGGAAGTTAGAGTTGCATTTTTACCAAATTATCCTTTCGTTTTGTCTCTACTTAAATATAGGGGTGTAAGGGCATTTTTGAACTAAAAAAATGAGAAATCCAAATAGGAAAAACCCCTTAAATAATAGTATAGATATAGATAATAATTAAAAAAAAAAAAAAAAACATGGAGGATTATTTTACAACAAACACGTGCCATCTCTTCAATATTTCCCATGGGTCATGGCCAACATTATTGGCTTTGGTCCAATATTGTCTACACTTGGACGGTTTGATGGGTTTTCTCATGATAGTCACTCACTGGGTTTCGCAATGTCTCTTTGGATGGCTTTCATACATTATGGGTCAGGGTTATACAAGTTATAAAAAAGGGGTCCAGTTCTGTTTAGCAATGAAGGCTGTTGTAATGGGGTCCATTAAATAAGTGATGGGTCTTGACTCCGATTGTAAATTTTATTTTTATTTTTACTTTTTGTGGTGTATACAAAACTAAACACCAATATTTCGACACTTGCCCAATTTCCAAACTCAAAATAGAATAATAAAAGGCCACCTCAAATTTTAGTGACAAATTACAAATTTATGTGTCATGAAATTAATTAAATCAGATGGTGTCATGTGTCTTTCAAGTTAAAATATTATGTTGGCAAATTAAAAATTCCCACATCATTTGTGCCCCAAGATAGAGATAATTCTCCATTAAATTGGTATGATAATAGTTGATAGTTATATTTATTAAAATAAATAAAAATACAAACAATTATCAACAAGCAACAAGACTTAGTGAGACTTTCTGATAAGTTATATATGGAAGACTTTGCTGCAGCAACAGGTGAATTGTTAGACTACACAATTCCTCTGGAATTTGTAGTTACAGTAACTGATATCTACTGAAATTCAATTTACTAATAATTGTTAAAATATGAGATTAAATTCAATAAGAATGTGGTATAAAATCTAAATTTTACCATTCCAATCTCAACATGCTACATCATCAATTTATCATAATATATATTAAAAAATATATACAATTATACTCAATCAATTCTAATACTCATTGAAAAATTCAATTTAACTATGAGTTTAGTGAGATATTATTATGTGTGGTAAGATATATTGAATTTTAGATAAAAAATTGATGTGACAATCTCTTATTAGATGGTGTAAAATATAAGTTTTACACCCCTTCCTTGCTAAATTCAAACTCTTAAAATATATACACATGTTCACATAAAACAGAGTGTTTCATTCAAAAATGCTATTATGTAAGGAAAGTAGAAAATCCATTGAAAACTGGACCTAACAACAGATCATTTGTAAGCAGAAGCGGCGCTGTGGAAGCCTATTACTAGTACTGAAAACGAGGAAGCCATGGCAATAATCCAGAAAAAATATTTCAACCCTTGGCTTGTGCTTGTGTTTGATCATCAGGGAACTTGCGAACAAGGTGGAGACTATAAACACATGAACAAGGATCAGTCGGATTCTGAACAAGAGTGGAACTAGCCTTCCGTCTTGGGCTTAATGTAATGGATACAAAGTCGGGCTTCATCCTTAATCTCTTGCCATCTAACAGGTTTGCCCAGCACTAGGGCTAACTTATGTTATATACGAAATAATCCCATGTGGTGCACATTAAGGTGCTCCCTTATTCAAGCCAAATCTAAAAATATTAGATGGAATTTTTAAACCAGCAATTGTACTCTCCCATTCACTTTTTTACATTCATTTTTTCACATTCACTTACATGTTTTAAGATGTAAGTGAATGTGGACATTCTTGCTTCAATTGTGAATACTTGTATAAATTAAATAATGGATTTAATCGAGTGTGAAAGGAAATTTTCCCTTTTAATATGGTTAAACATTAAAAAATATATATATGGTAAAAGTAGACATACTTTTTCGGTTCTCAACAAAACAAATACTACGATAATTTGCATTTTCTTTTTCTAATTTTGTTTTGCAACTACCACGAAGGAATTGGATTCTAATTTGCTTAACCCATAGAGAATTCCCATATGGAAAGCTTGCCCGCACATACCCACAAGGGCCATAACTAGCACATATGTTTACTTGGTGAGTTAGAGGGATTTGAGATGAAATTGCTATATTTGCTACTACATCTTGTTGTTTTTCAGCTTTGAGCAAAATGCAGGATCAAAATGATTTGTCCTAGTCTCACATCACCAAAGCATAGGTGGAAGTCAAGATAGTAGGGCTATCCCAAATATTAGTTGCGACTATGATCCAGCTCCACAAAGTAGGGCGATCCTAAACACCATTTTGTTATCTACCATTATCAACTTACTATATGGATAATTATGAAATTGTTCTGATCAAAGAGTTTTTGATGAAATTGAAATAAAACCACAAAACAAAGAACCCAGGTAACATAACATAGCTTAATAAACAAGCATATATACAAGCTCATAGGTTAAAGAAAGGCAGAAATTCCATATATAGGAACCATTCTAAGATTATTTTTTATTTTTATTTTTTTCTGATAAATAATTAAAAAAAGAAAAAGAAAAACCATGTTCATGATAACCTAGCAAGACACAGGAGTGTTACAATTACTAGTGTTAACATGGAGAACTCGGTAACAATACTCAATGCTCTTACTTCCTTTGGCATTGGCTCGGGCGTGTGTTCGATGATCACCGCACGAAAGAAACCCACAGCGAACCCTATGTAAATTAGTAACATATAATAGTATGTTGGTTGGTTTTTGAAGAGGACTGGAACTAGTAACCCGTCCGGAAGAAAAAACAAAAATGAAATAATTAACAGTGCAATGACGCAGATGAAGTAAATGATTGTTCTCATGAAGGGGCTTGAGGAATCAGAATTCGGAAGCTCATCGTTGATTGAAAAGGGAAGAGTGTTTTCTTGAGGCGACGGTCCTGTAAACATTTTGAGAGAGCCGAATATGTCTTACAAGAAGACAAACCTGTATATAAAACTGCAGAGGAAAACAAATTAATGAATATAATTCGCATGGAAATTGAAAATTTTATCTATTAAACAACAAATCCACCAAATGGAGACTTTATAAATGCACATAAATAATAATTAATAATTCTGCCGAACACAATCCACTAAAAAATATTGTATCAATTCTTTTCTTGTTTCTCCTAATTAAGCACGCAAGTTAAAAAAAAAAAAAAAAAAAAAAAAAAAAAAAAACTTATTATATATATATATATATATATATATATATTAAAAAAATACCACTTTTCCAGGTTTCCTTAATCCCAACAAAGAAAATTTGTGCCCGGAAATATATTTCTATTGCCAAGAACTAAAAAGCAAAACCAAAATCAGAATTATACGCAAAAAATCTAGCCAGAAATCGCAGGTTTAAACCAACACTAACAAAGCAAACCAATTACAACAAAGAAAAAAAGAAAAAAAAAAAAAAGAAAAAAAAAAGAAGAAGAAAGAAAAAGATGAACAAATTAAACCTTCAAGTTTCATAAAGAAAAAGAATTACTTACTGGTTAGGGAGAGAGGGAGAGGGAGAGAGAGAGAGATTTGTATGACTTAGACTAGGGCAGTTAAGAGTGCGAAGGCGGTTTGTCCTTTCCATGAATCTACTTGTGCACGAAACCAATAACCAAGTAGGACTTGGAGTCCTAAGTCCTAACTCATTCCAACAACAGAAAATAAAGAATTTTTGGAATTATATATGTTATACTAATTAACCTCTTCAATTATTTTCACCGCAACTCTATCTTTCAAACTCCCTCTTGGATTAAACACGCGCAATTTTACGACTCTTATGAATACACAAACAGGAAAAATAATAATAATAATAATAATAATCCAAGAAAAAAATTCAATAAATAGAAACATATATATTTTTTGAGAAACAAACCAATATGATGAACTCAAAGGAAAGTTGAAAATAATTAGAGACTCTTCAATAAAGAGAAGAGTAAATTGCAAATTACATACTTAAAGTTTGAGTATTTGAATTTTATATCCTAAGGTTTTAAAATTTAGATTTTACCCCTCGAAGTTTTTGGGCATTTGGATTTTACAAAATGATGTTTTAGAATTTAGATTGTGTCCTTTAAATTTTAGAGATGTTTGGATTTTATTCTCTAAAGTTTAGGAGTGTTTGGATTTTATATCTAAAGTTTTAAAATTTGGTGGTGTAAAATCCAAATACCCTCATATTATAAGGGATAAAATCTAAACTCTGAAACATTAGAAAGTAAAATCTAAACAATCTCAAACTTCAAGAGTAAGATCCAAATTCTAAAATCAGTACAAGTTTTAAAATATAAACTTACAAAATACAAACTGATATGACAATAAATGTGATTTTTTGGGTTTCAACTACCTTATAACTAAATATTTGAATTGCTAGTCCATTCTTTGGACTACGTATCATTAGACTGAGAGGCCATCTCAGGCTTTTTTGTACGCCATCTAGGTCTCAGGTGGAGATTTGTTTTAGAAATTTGGAATTTTTTTTTTTAATAATTCGATAATAACAATCATATTGAGAAGGTAGGATTTGAATCTGAACATTTCCATTGAAAATTATTTGGAGGTATCAGTTGAGCTAAAATCTTAATCAAAGTGGGTTCTTACATTTTGGAATTAAATATTTTTGGAATGTATTTTTCATATTTTCTTGTGTCTAATACATAACTTCTTGCTATTTTCACATCCCCCAATTCCCACTCCGCTACACTGACGCCACCGCCATATTCTCCACCGCCCCCAATGTAAATCACATTGCTAAATCATGAAATTCATTGATAATAATTAAAAAAAAAAAAAAAAATCAATTTTTTCATTATTTTCTGTGTTGTCGCCCCTAATTTGAGCTAACTTTGTGCATACTTATCATGTCATTTGGTGATATTGCCTGCAATCTTTTTAGGCTAACTATTAATTCTTTAGGTTATTTGGTAAAATTCTTTGGATGCACAAAAATAGAGAAACTGGAGCCAATATGAATACGAACTTGGTTTGTTGTTGACTCATAATCTAGAAAGCACATACATTTTAGAATGGGCTGCGACGGCGTGTCCTTGTTGGACATGTATCGGACATGAACACGCCACAAGCACTTTGGCATGCGTGTCCCTCGTGAGTATTTGATGGGTTAGACCTTTTTTTTTTTTTTTTTTTTTTTTTTTTTGGTATTCTAAATATTGTTTAATAGCTATGGTCCTATGGAGTTGTTTTATTATCCACTATTGCTTTCAAATTGAAATTTGTTTAAAAATATATGAAAAATAAAATTTTAATAATATATTAAAAAAATTAATTAATATTTATTTAAAATTAATTAATATAAATATCCTCACAATGGCGTATTCTAATTTGTTTTAAATTTATCGTATTACTGTATCGTACCAATACTCAAGTCTATGTCCGTACTTCTTAATTAGCTCATCATAATTGGGAAAGCATTGGAAATTTGGATGAGCTACGAATAGCTCTTGTAGATTGGCATGGATGCACCATATATTTGCAATTGTCTCATTTGCCATTCCAGTTCATCTAGTACTATTAGGAACCACTGTATTAATTTGCTGTAGTTATTTCACTTAGAAGCCCTTGGTGTTGCATCAAGTCATTAACCATGGGCCGTATAGGGTTTTGTTTTTTCCCACCATTTCTCTATTTACCATTTGCCAAAAAAAAAAAAAAAAAAATCAAACATGTTTAGTGCTATCTTGCTTCAACCATGATGCAGTGATTAAAAAAACCATTCTAATATTGTTTTAGTTATACATGTGACTGATTTAAATAATGTAAATGAATAGTTTTATCATTGTCACGTAATAATAAGTTGGAAAAGATAAGTTCCAAATACTAACTCCGTTAGACTTTGTTGACAATTTTTACTTTACTCTTTTTAAGCACCCATTTTGTTAATTAAACTTGATGAACAATTTGAAGCATTAGCGAGAAAAAAAAAAATTCCCATTAATTGTCACTTTATTAGTATCCAAATTACATAGCGCACCTTAAGTGTTCATCCAGTAATTAAAGATAAATAGAAAACTCCAAAGTTCAAAGTACAAAATGAAGGCTCTTCTAGTTCTACGAACGTATGTGCAATGGAGCAAGATTCTCTCTAAGCAGTAAGTACATTTTATTTTATATTTTCTAAATGAATAATAGCAGTACACTTTTTGTTTTTTTTGGGTCATCGGGTAGATTTAAATAATAATAATAAAAATAAATAAATAAATAAACACTACTCAAATGACATACTTTCCTTCACCCTGTACGAGCAAGGTGAAATTTGGCGTTGCAAATGTAATTACCAATAAAGAGTAGTGTATTTCTTCATCCATATCCTAACTTCATGTTCTGCTAAATGAGGAGGATACCTGAAACCCCAATAAATTGTGGCGTACAAGAGTATTGATAAAGCTGATATCATGGAAGCCATAGCATAAACCCTGCAAAATCTTTCAACTCTTGGCCTGTGTTGGATCAACAACACACTAAAGGCACTGGTTAACGAGATCATTATGGAGATTAGGAAGGCATGATATGCATTTGGTCTGTCCTTGAAGACCAAAATTGGAACTAGACTTTCATCCACTTGTTCATGAGGAAGAAGCATAAACATGGTGCAACAAGTATATGTGATAAACATGATGGGAAAATATGGAAGAAGTTTTGCTACCAAATACCTCATTTCAAAGAAAAAATACACCAAGTTCTTTAAGGATGGCAGACTCCTTTTTTTTTTCTTTTCTTCAGATTGGGAACTAATATCAAACATTTTGAGGCTGCTGGGTTTTATAAACAATCCTAACCTTAGGATGTTCCTTCGAAAATTTCATCCAAATTAAAGCTATAAGTCAAGTCTGAAAGCATTACTCAGAAACTTGCATGATACTTTCCTGCACATCTAGAGAGGAATTTCTTTATATACCGTACTTGCGAAGGCATGGCAGGAAGGGCAACCTTAATTGCGAAGAAACTTACCTTTCTTGTCTTGTTTCTTAATTAGTATGTTATATTCTCTAGAGTTCACATCACATTAATACAACGAAACTACTGCAAAACTTTAAACTTCACCTAAAATTTATACATTGGAGTCATTCCGCGTGAAGATGGTCTAATATTTCGCATGGAAATTCTTATTCGAACACGCCTCTCGTTGTACACTTTATTTTAAATTTAAAATGGTCATTACGAGTGTAATTTACATGAAAATTAAGCAAATATATATAAAACGAAGTGGCATACTATTTCACTCTTTGTCCATGAGACACTCTAAAAATCCCATAAACCAATAACGTAGTGTGGATGAAATAGTGTCTCTAGGATTTTAATTAAGAGATAAATCTTGCAGTTTACCTACGTTTTCTTTTTACAAATCTTGTAGTTTACTTGAGAATAAAAGATAAACTATAAGTTCTTTTGGCATATTGTTTCTTAATAATAAACATATTAATTATTGTTGTTAAGTAAATTTTAATTATTAATTCTAAGAATACTTTTATTTATAAGTTTATGTCTATACTCTTTTACCATTATTTTATTTAACAATTCAACTCAAATTTGATAACTATTAGTCTTTATATAATTGTATTAAGAAAATTTTTGTTGCGTTAACATTTGCTTTTGTCTTCACTCAATCACTTCTCTATCACACATCCCTTGTATAATTTTTTTTTTTTAGAATCACCCTATGTCTAATTGTTTAATTATTTTTAGTGTTTAGCATTTGCTACCCACTGATTGGCTCTGCCCCTAGTCTCCACTCAACAAATAACAAATAAAAAGCACATTCAAATTTAGTCACTCTACTCACATATTCGGTTAAAAGTATAAATTAATTGAGAAGTGTTATGGGCACAGTATTTTCATAATATTTTTACAATAAATCCTACATGGTAAGTTATTATTGGTTCTAATTTGAAATTACCATTGAAATTTTTTTTTATTCTAACTATAACAGCCAATAACAACCTACTATTTTGAATTTGTTGTGAAAATTTTGTAAAAATATTATGCATGTACTGTGAAAATGTTATGTACGTAGCATTTCTCAAATTAATTATGACATGAAGTGGTTTGGTAAGATATGACTTTAGCCTGAATTTCTGGGGAAAGACATGCAAAAATGATTTTCTGGGGAAAGACGGACAAAATTGCCAAATGCCCATTTCGGGCAAACTAATCAGTCATTTGCCCTTCTTCCCAAACTAAATAGGGAAATGCCCCTCTTTTGAAAATCGAGTTTTTAAAAATCGATTTAAGCCCTATAGCGACGTTTTCAAGGACCTATAGTGACGTTTATAAGGACCTATAGTGGCGTTTTGTAACTTGATATCCATAAAATCGAGTTATAGGCAATTCTATTGCCTATAACTCGATTTCATGAATATCAAGTTATAAAACGTCACTATAGGTTCTTAAAACGTCACTATAGGTTCTTGAAAACGTCGCTATAGGGCTCCGGAATTTTTTTTTTTTTTAACTCGATTTTAAGAAACTCGATTTTCAAAAGAGGGGCATTTCCCTATTTAGTTTGGGAAGAAGGGCAAATGACTGATTACTTTGCCCAAAAAGGGCAAAAGCCCATTTTGTCCGGGGAAAGACATGCAAAAAAAAAAAAAAAAAAATGCTATCCACCTGGTTCTTTCACTAACAATTTCTCTATTGCCGACAAATAACATTATATATCTCGCTTTGGTGCCGTAGTAATAAACATCTTTGGTCCATACATATGCATAGATCCAATATGGGACACTCAAATATAAGTATATAAACTTCCTAATTTTCCTAGGTTTTTTGGGCCGTGAGTCCTTCCTTTTCTGATCATCCTCCAAAACACCCAGATATGATCTCCAGGGACCAACTTGTACGTAGTTTCTCTTCCTTATTCATGACTTGGCGAGACAAACAACCCATGGCTACTGCGCGTGCAGATGCAATCAGACCTCTCTGAACCAAACCAGGGGCAGCCTTAGAATGGGCAGAAATTGGAAACTAAGCATAATTTTCTAACTATATAGTTAGTAGTTCCGGTTTGGAAACTATATCATTTACTAACATCTCGAGTCTCAAAAACTCGATTTTGGGCCTGTAAATTGACTCTTTGAGGCTTGGTTTTTCAGGTTTGATGTGGCAAAATTCCACGTGACGTCTACATGGAACTCGAGTCTCTGAGACTCGAGTTCCATGTAGACGCCATGTAGCCACCACTTGGATCTCGAGTCTTAGAGACTCGGTTTGCTAAAAGTGAAACCGAGTCTCAGAAACTCGATTTTTAAATATGGTCAATTATTGCTCCACGTGGGCTGGTCATGTCTGTTTCCCATCAGGTTTGGTCATGTCTGGTCCCATCTTCTGTTGTTTGGTCTGGGTCTCTCAAGATTCAACAAAACATTTGGAATGCAGCCTGGCCTCCTCTCTCAACTCTCATACAACTCTCATACAAATTCAGCAGCAGCTCCTCTCTTAACTCTCATACACATTCAGCAGCAGCTCCTTTCTTAACTCTCATACAAGCCCAACATTCATTGTAGTCTCCCTCTCTCACTCTCATATAATCCCAGCAGTACATTTGCACATCCTCATGTCAGGTAAGGGTCTCCTCACTCTCTAGTTGGTTGTTTAGTGTATATAACTGCTTTAGAAAGTGTTGCTTGCACTGAATTTGTCATGACATTTCCTGATAAAATTTTTGTTTGTATTAACCACTTTATATATATATATATATATATATATATATATATATATTTATATTTATATTTATATATTTAATATATATATATATATATATATATATATATATATATATATATATATATATTAGAGAAAGATACACGAATCCACCGACTAATAATCCATCCACATAGAAATATGGAACAGACATGCATGAAGAGAAATATGGAAAGAGATTTTCTTCTTTTTCTCTCTTATTCAATCTTGCACACAAATTCTTCTACCCAATAATGGATATGCTAATCCAATTTATAGAATTTGGCATGAATAGTTGTGTATAAAACACTAAGAGAGATAACTCTGGGTTATATATTAAGTGGACCTGGCGGCAGGCTGCTTGGCCCATTGTGGACAAATTTTTAAAAATTTAAAAACTTAGGCATATAGGCAAGAGTCAGTAATCATGCATGTTCAATGAATAATAGACACATACCGAACCCAAAAAAAAAAAGGTACAAAGAATTCTGCAACCTCCAACTTTTATGAAATTCTAACCATGAGAATGACATTATTGAATACAGTAAAAGCTATGAAAATAATTGGCTCACTGGTCCAGTTGCACCTAATTAAGCAGTTTTTCCATTTTCTGGATGACATATTAGCAGATTCGAAACAGATTTACTGTCATGACGGATTTTTTATTTATTTATTTTTTTTTTATGATTGAGAGTCAAAATCTTACTAGAAGAGAGACCGATGTTTGGGTTTATAGATATATTGGCAAATCCTAGTGCCTAAACATATCAAATTTGTGTTGTATCAATATCATTTTGTTAGGGTTGAGTCTAGTTCGAAAGCTATTAAAAGATGACAAGGTTTTGATCTATCAAAATATGACGAGTTGATGATTTTTTGTTCATAGCTTTTTCACCATCTATATATAATGAATTTTGCAGTGAAAATTATTTCACTGAAAAGTAGGCATATTGGACTTCAAAACGAATATAATTTGATTCAATTTGGATTTTAAATAAGTGAAATGCAATCGTTTGAAATTGGCACAACTATATTATCTTCAAGATTTTCATTTGAGTAAAATGTTCTTGTTCACTATGCAAATTTTTAGGTTGTGAATTCTCATTTGTACAAAATCTAAACAACCTATGCAAGGCACAATAACAACAACTTTTTGGTGAGAGAGGGCAGTCACGAAATGAAGATCTTGAAGCCTTTCTCTTACCTAAAATAGAAAAAAAAAATAAAAAAAAAACATAAAAAAACTCATCTATGTGCTGTGATCCAAAAAAACAAGTTATTAGAATTCTTGACAACACCTTAAGCCTTAAACCTTTAGTAGTTGAATCCCTAGAGTTGTTTTTACTTTCAAGAGTTTTAACTTAGTTACCAAATCTTGTGCTGCATAATTAGGCTTTATCATTATTGCTTTAGATTTCGAAGTTATCTGCTTCCTTTCTCCATAATTTGGAGTAAATTTGAGTTTGTATATCACATCTGGTATATTTAACTGTATATTAATGCCTTGATTTTGAAATTAGATGATATGTCTAATTTTGATTGCTCATGATCATATTCACATTAGTGTTTTTTCTTTTTCTTTTTTGGTTTGATGAACCCTGCTCTATGTTATTTCATTAATAGTAGTGTAATAGGGTATGCCATGAATATTTGTAGCACTGGAATGATGATGTTACATAATTGCACTCATTCATTTGCACATCCTCATGACTTTTGTTGTTTGGTTTGATATTTTTATTTATATTTTTGTTAGAGCTGAGTTGAAAACTTGTAATGGGGGTGAGTTTTGTCTATAGTTTTTTTATTTGTTTGAATACGAAATGATAATGATTGAGTGTGTTTGTATGTGATGTGGGGTGAGTATATGCAATTGTGGGGTGAGAAGTTGTAATTTTTGTACTTTGAGTAGATAGAAAAGGTTTTGTAATTGATGTTAAATGAAAGAGATAAAATATGTCACTAACATATTATACTTGACTCTCTAATAGGTTCACAATCTCTAAAGAATATTGATATAAATATATACTTCGGTGGACCCCTTGACAATCCTGGAAGGATTGACGGATTCCCATTTAGAGGGTCGGGTATCGAATGCTACTACATGATGATACGTCGTAAGTTGAAGACGTTGAATGATTTGAAGAGGAAAATAATGGACGAATTGAATTTGAACCGTGCTTGGTATGACATCAAGATTATTTATCGTTACCCACAAAAAGTCCTTCATGAACGGATAAATTACAGGTATATGGCGATCAAAGAAGACAAACATGTAAAGATGATGTTTAATAGGATCCAGAAAATGCCCCAAGTAAATGCTGCTGAGTTGTATGTAAGTTTGGAGCCACTTGCAGAAGTTGATACTGAGGTGGTGCAACAAACAACTACGTCTTTACAATTTACAGTCCTAGATGATGGATGCACTGCAATGGGGGGGTATACAATGGGAGGTTATATGCTCCCATCTCAAGATCATGTTGCCAATACTAGTGAAACCCTCTATCCTCAAGAGACACATTTAGAGGAGGAAGACGAAGACAAAGACGAAGACGAAGACGAAGACGAAGACGAAGATCATGCTGCGAATGATGGTGAAAATATTGATGATGTGGATGAGTATGAAGAGAGGATTGAGCGAGGCAACTTTGAGAACGATGTGGATGACCATGAAGTCGTTCCCAATTTTGAAGAGGAAAATATGGAGCACCATGATGAAGGTGATGCAGACGATGATATTGGCGTCCAACATGATTCAAATACGACCACTGGCTACAGACCTCCTGTCGACTCATTCTACGCAAATACTTGGGAAGATATGGTTGATCCTTCACGTCTTCAGATACCATTTGTTTCTACTTGGGAAGATGGGATGCATTTTTGTAAAGGGTTGGCTTTTGCAAATAAAGAGGCGGTGAAGCGTGCATTGATAATATACGCAGCAAATGATAATAGAAATTTTATAATCCGGAGGTCGACCAAAACTAAATTGTGCGCCGCATGCGTTGACAACAACTGCAAGTAGTACGTTGGGGCATTCATGAAGGCTAAATTCAATGGTCTGTGGATGGTCACGTCTTATGTGGGTCCACACAGTTGTATATCCTTTGGCCTACGAAGAGACGGTAAAATGATGGATTCTAATTTTGTTACATAAAAAATTGTGGGAAAATTGCTACAAAATCACACTGCTCGTATTGATGAGCTCGAGGAGATCATACATACTAAGTAGAATCATGAGCTTTCTTACTATAAAGTATGAGATGCAAAAAAAAAGGCAATTGCTAAGATATTTAGGGATTGGGAGGAGTCTTACCAAAGGTTACAAAAGTTGTTGATGGCATTCTTGGATCAGGATTCGGGTACCAAGTACAACTATCACACCATACCTAGGCCATACAAAGGTATTGCGTTACGGCGCTATGTATATTGGGCATTTGCTCCATGCATTGCTGCATTCCAATATTGCAGGCCAGTGATCAGTATTGATGGGACTCATTTGTATGGTAAATACAAAGGGGTATTGATGATTGCAATGGCAACCGATGCTAACCAAAAGGTTTTGCCTCTCGCCTTTGTTGTTGTGGACAAGGAGTCAGGCCTTAGTTGAGGGTGGTTTTTATAGTGTCTCAGGACTTCGATAGAGCATGTCATACCTGACAAGGGAATTTGCATTATTTCTGACCGACATAAAGGTATCAAATGTGCCATTCGAGAGTGGCCTAGAGGTCAGGACGGAACAGAACATGTATTTCACCGATATTGCCTTCGACATGTTGCTAGCAACTTCAACACACACTTTGATAACCCGACTCTAAAGGCATTGGCCTTGAAAGCTGGATATGCGACTCATGAAGCTAAATTTAAGTCCATAATGCAAACCATTAAGGAGGCCGAGATTAATTTACTGAGGGGTGTAGACCCTACTAATCGCCGGATTGCACGTTATATGCCATACACGTATCTAATGAGTGAGGATCTGGAAAAATGGACCCAGTCACATGATGGTGGAAGACGTTACGGGGCAATGACAACCAATATCTCTGAGTGCTTTAATGGGGTACTTAAAGGTGCTCGTGGTTTGCCCATTGCTACAATGGTTGAGTTCACTTGGCACAAACTTGTTGCATATTTCCATGATCAACATAAAAAAATTACTTCTGATCTCTCTCGAGGTAAGGTGTGGAGTGATTATGCAATGGAGATCTATAACAAAAATGAGCGGAAAACCGCAGGACACACTCTGAGGAATTTTAATCATGAAGCTGGTGTATATCAAGTTGTTACCCCGTACAACGACCATAGAGGTGGAGGGGGAAACCATAGTCATGAAGTGCACGTATTTGATAGAACATGTGGTTGCGGAAAGTGGCAAAACTTGAAGATCCCTTGTTCACATGCAATTAAAGTTCTTCAAGGTCTACACCGAGATGCGACCAGCTATATTGACCCATGTTACAGTTTGAACAATGCCATTCACACATATTCACATCATTTTGTGGTGCCAAAGTCAGAGTCATTGTGGAGGGATGTTCGCGGACTACGGTGGGTGCCTGACCCACAGCTGTTGCGGGCCAAAGGTCATCCTGTGAAGTCAAGAATAAGGAATGAAATGGATGGGGTACGGCGAGAATGGGGAAGCCGGAGGGAAGATCCGGACTTGAGGGAGATTCAACCGAGGCAGCAATGCGGACTGTGTCATCAAGAGGGGCATAACCGCAGAAGCTGTCCCAATTCTCGTGGGGCTTCGACAAGTGGTAGTGCTATAAACTAGGCAAGTGCCCTCACTATTTTTATATAATATGCTCAGAACTACGTTTGGTTTTTGTTCTTTGCATTTGGAAACTAATGACCGTATTTTAATGTTTGTCAGGTGAGTGGAGACTCGATTTTGGAATGGCATTATACGTGGGACTTGTGGTTATCTTCTGTCTGGACAAGTGCTAGGCGACTATGTAGACTATGTTGTATCAGTATGGACAAGTGTTAGGTGACTATGTAGAGTATGTTGTATCAATATGTTCAGGTGCTAGGCGACTATGTAGACTATGTTGTATTGTCTTAGTTGTTATCTTGTTTATTGCTGAATGTTGTTGTAATTGAACTATTTGCTATCCATTGTACTCGTTACATTAGTTGCGTTGTACAGCTTTTGCCTATAATGCCAGCAATGATATTACTTTGGCATTAGTAGCTACTACTTTGGCAAGTTCAACCACAGGGGCCTTGTTTGAAGCGATGACAGCTAGTTAGTAGTGTTTTTGTATGCTAAGAGGGCAACTATAATGCCCATGAATAGTGACTGTTTTAATCCAGTTATTTGCATTTGATGTACTCTCCCCTTGACTGGTATCATACGCTTGTATCTACTTGTTTACCGCTGACCATGTGATGTGTTCTGGATCTATTTTACTGCTGCAGGGGAAGGGAAACTTAATTCTGGTTTATTGCTGCAGGAGTAGCTGCAAAATATATATATCCCAAAGAAAATCGAGTCTTTGAAACTCGATTTCCATTTGGGTGGCATATTCGTAAATAAACTGCCAGACCAATTTACAAAAATGCCACTCAAATGGAAATCGAGTTTCAGAAACTCGATTTCCACTGGGAATTCACTTAAAATCACAGTAGAAATCAAGTCTTTGAAACTCGATTTCCATTTGGTGGCATATTCGTAAATAAACTGCCAGACTAATTTACAAAATTGCGCCCAAATGGAAATCGAGTTTCAGAAACTCGATTTCCACTGGGAATTCACTTAAAATCACAGTAGAAATCAAGTCTTTGAAACTCGATTTCCATTTGGTGGCATATTCGTAAATAAACTGCCAGACTAATTTACAAAATTGCGCCCAAATGGAAATCGAGTTTTAGAAACTCGATTTCCATTTGGGTGGCATATTCGTAAATAAAACCAATTTAAAGAAAATCGATTTTGTTTGGAAATCGAGTATATAATAGTCGAGTTCCACTGGAATATATATATATATATATATATATATATATATATTCCAATTTGAGAACTAATTTCAGATCTCTATAAATAACAATTTTTTTTTTCCTTTTTACAATTTCATCAATGTAATGTGTATTCCATTATTTTACAACAAATGAATTTGCTAGTGTGTAATTGTGTATTTCCTATCTCTGCTGATGCTGCTATTGCGTTTTTGAATCAAGAAGGAAAAACAATGATTCGTTGTTGCATTAATCATTTCCAGTTATTTATTTATTCTGAACAAAACCACTGTGGCAAAACACTATGCACACTGTAATGGGGACTTGTGTTGGTAGCCCCTTCTGAAGTTCCTTAGTTCAGCTTTCCAGCATCATAATCCAATTGAAATGCACCATGTTATCTGGCCAACCACCTTCTTCTTAACCATGTTACATATTACCAAGTTCACAATTTGCTTTCACTTTGTTCAATTCATCACAATCAAATACTTCGCTAGAGGCTTGCTCCATTTTTCGTGCAAAATGTAATGCATAAAGTTATGTGATGTTGGCAATTAGAAGTAGCATGCATAACAACAGTTTCAAGTGAATGTTCAACACCACTTAAATCACTTAAATCTTTGGTTGGAAAATCACAAATGCTTAGGACCCTGCGGAAACTTGTAGCCATCAATCAAAATATTGCAAATACTATGTCTTGGTTTGGTTAGCCTATTATGCTGCTTCTTTGAGCTTCAATAATATCCAGACTTCAACTATAACCAAATTCAAGAGAAATGCATCCATGATCATGGCTATTGGGAAGGTGGAAAAATAATTTGATATTACTACAAAACCCACAGTTTTTATCTGTACAATTGAAACCAAAATCATAGTCTAATCTTGCAGGGCCCTTGCAAGAGAGCCTACAGAATTGGATCCAGTCAAAACGTAGGTAGCAATAAAGTTTCTGATTTTTCAGCTTTGCATACCACATCCAAGTCAATTTCATCCATATCAGATATCTGTAATTAAATCCCACCAAGCAAATATTTTGCACAAAGCTTTTTAGAATTCTGTTATTCATATCGACATCAAAATTGAACTTCCATTAATCTTTGTACTTCTATTAAATAATTACATAGGTGCACAATTTTAGAATGGCCCTCGAAGGACATTGAATCACAAGACACACACACACAATGAGCCAAACAATACTAAAACAAAAGAAAATAATGACTTCCTTGTTAAATATATAATAAAGCATCCTGATACCCACAGCACATTATAGATGTACCACTTCCAGACTAGCAGCAAAGCATTGGTATTCTTTAATATGATGACAAAGCCTAAACTTTGTACGCAAATATGTATGCTAGTATTGGAGTTTCAGAGGATCAATCCCTGTGCTGGTGTGGTTTTGGAGGGCTCATTTTTTGGGGATTCAGTTTCATGGGTCTGAGCAGAGCCTTCCACTTTTTTCTCCTGATCTTCCTCAGCTAAGACCTTTTCCTTTGCCCTCTGCCCCGCTTCCCCTGCTGCCTTGGCAACCTTACTGAATGGTAGATCCAGCATTACTGACTGTCTGCTCAGCAGTTGAAATTGCAGTCTTGGTCTTCTCAGAAACATGAAAATTCTCATCCATTTCCTTCACTTTTTCAATCACAATGGTCGTGCCGGCAGTCACTTGGTATCTAAAACAAAAACGCAACTTTCCTGGCACACAAACACACCATCAGGCATCAGAAGTCAGAACTACAATAACCAACACAAGTTTTTGACAAAAGCATGATTGGTGACAAGACAATGAGAACCAGCTTACTTAGTGATGTAAAGGTCCCAGACACACAAGGTTGACACATCCTTGCAAACACCTTCCTTCAAGTCAATACCCACTTTGCTATTACCAGATGCATGTTCAGCATATAGAGAAGATATGACCTCCATTGCATTGAGCCCAGCATAAAATTTCAGGGTTTTAGGAACCATATCAAAACTTTCAGCAAATTTTGCTACTACATACTGATCCAATCTGCAGATTCAATACAAGGTCTAAATATTAGGAGTTTTTCCAGTCATGCCTCACTGACTGAATCAGTGAAAAAACAATTACAAAAACAAAAGATTATTTCCTTCTTTAGAATAAGCTTCAATTGTTCGTTATTTTGTTGGAGGAATGACACTAGAGCACGCATAAAAGCCATTTGTTCGATCTCAATGTAGAAAAATTTGTGAGGCCATGAGGGAGAATGCAGAGCATTACACTACCTTATTTCAACCAACTCTTTATCCAATTCTAGTAAATGATAGAAGAAAGAAAGTTGATAAAAGAATAGTCACACTGACATCACAATAAAAAGCACTCATATAAGACAGCAATGACATTTACATTTGTATGGTACATAATTTCATTTTCACTAGTTCTTTTTTCCTCATTTTCCCCAGAATTGTTCATGTCAGTGCAGTTAAATATTTTGAAACTAATGAGTAAAGAGACATTTGTAAATTACCCTGTAGGCATTTGTATGAGAATTCCTTCACTCTTTTAGCTAACTCAATCTCAGTAGCGGCAGCTCCAGGTACAATACGGCTGTCTCAGCACATAGCCTAACAAAAAAGAATTAAGAAAGCACCTTCTTCATTCTTCACAATAATGACCTAAATATATTTATTTGGAAAGGTTGAAAAAATCATGCAAACAGCAGAGCCAAGAAAACAAGAGAAAAAAGAATTCCTGAAACTAACACTTATCTAATCACATCTTCAACATACCCTAACACCACCAATTTCCTCAACTGAAATAGAATCAACATATCCCAAATCATCTGGGTTAGACTGGCTAAGCTTCAGCTGATGCAAGAACACAGAATGTGTTTTAGAGGCCAATTTGAAAAAGTGCTAATAAATTATCTTTCTGTACTAGGCACAGTTACCATTGCAACAGCACCAGTTGTTCGGCAAAATCGCACAGCTCAGCCTGTGAAGAGATCTTCAGAACCATGAGCCTGCATGCAAGAACTATTAAATTAGAAACACTATAACTCTTAAGAAATCTGTAGAATAAAATATTACACATGCCCACATAAAATGGGCAGACTATCAATATTCATTAGGTCTGAAAATTGGGCAATACTTGCTTTACATTCCTCTTATCATCCAAATTAGTTTTGTTTCCAGCTAGGGCCATAACCATGTTAGGATTTCCTGTAAGAACTCCAAAATGAGAGCATGATTGCTGCATTAACAGTTAAAAATTGACCCTGAGGACATATGAATGTTCTTTTCTAGATAATAAAAATGAACAGATAAAATTTGCATAATAAAAATAATAATATACCTTAAATTAATACTTTAGTTTATGTGCTAAGAATCAAAGGACTCAATTTATCAATCCTCATATTCTTAAAAAACTTCCCTATATTACCATTTTTTCTAAAGTTTCATGTAACGCTAATTTGACTCATACAAATCCTTTTTTTAGCCTAAACTATACTTTTAGTCCTTGAGTATAGGATCTGTTTTAATTTAGTCCCTAGATTTTAAAGTTCCAATTATGCCTCTAAAATTGTTAATTGTTAGCAATGGAGTCCTTTCGTCCTTAAAAATGACGATGTCATAATAGAAATTGATGGCATGCCAAATGTTGAGATGAGCCAATACATCAATTTGGAAAAATTGCCCCCATCAAATTTGAGCAGAATGACTACATAGCATAAAATTAAAAATTTAATGGATGATATTCGAACTTCATAAAATATAAGGATCCTACAACATCTCAAGAACCAAACTACAGTAAATTATTTATTTTATCTTTAAAAGTTTGTTTCACCTTCCATTTCATATTAATTTATTAAAAATGTTAAGTAGGTTCTCATTCCATCTTTAATCTTCCCCCTTTTTAAAAGAAGTGGTTTTAGAATAAGTTAGGCTTCAACAAGAGTCCTATAAGTATGCACCCAGTAATGTTATTTGTTAACGATCCAATATATTATAGAAAAGAAACTTATTGTGAATATTGTAGATTAAGTAATGGTTTTAGTAAAAAGAACATAAGACTAATGCTCTATTATGTAACAAGTAATTTCCATCATTAGCAAGACTCATCAGAACTGCACGCATTAATTTTACATGCATATTTCTTATATATATAGGCTTGTACATGAATGGAGAAAAAATCATACAGCATTGGTGATATCGTAGACAATGATGGCAGCAGCAGCACCTCTGTAATACATTGGAGCCAAGCTATGGTATCTCTCTTGTCCAGCTGTGTCCCAAATCTCAAACTTCACCATTGCATCATTCACTGCATGCGTTTGCGAGAAAACGCTGCTCCTATGGTTAATTCCTATCACCAACATCATTAACCCCAATGTTAAAATAAACATTCAAAAAATACAAAAGCACCATCCCCCATTGTTCAGCATAAAAAATTATTGTCCAACATTTTTTTATTGGTAAGTTACACAAGCATCCTGATGGTTTTGAACCCGCAATCTCACTCTCCATTCATCTTATAGGAGAAGGAAGTACCATTTGATCTTAGAGGTCAATGGCATAGTGTCTGTCCAACACTTGTAGGAAATTACATATATTATTAACGATCCAGTAATATTATGGTGCAATTGAGTTGCTCAAAAACAACCCAACCTCAGCGCATAAAAAGCTTGTTTATGATAGTTTATTTAGAAACAAAACAAGGTCATTCCTTTTCAGAAGTTTGTTTGGTAAACAAGCCAAGTTCAAACAATTTTTATTTTTATTTTTTATGAACATATGGCTTGAAGATAAACATCAAAACTTAAGCTTGACATAAGCTCACTTGTGAGGCTTGTGGGCTTGATAGTTTAAAGACCCACAAAATATCTCAATGTCTGGTCCTAACTTACCAGGTACAGTGATCCTAATTTATTTACCAAATGCATGTTGTCGTTCAGGAAAAAAAAGTGGTCCTTACTCCTTGTTACCCTTTCTCATTCATAGTGATAAAATTTTCAAGGGCTTCAAGGGCTTTATCAGCATATATGAGATTGGGATTTTTAAGGTTTCTTTTAATACTTTTTTTCCTATATTGTTTAGATTTTCTGAGATTTGCACATAATACTCCCCCAGTAATATTTGGCTTCTGGTTAAATTTTAGCTTAGATTAGAATTTCTCTTCTTGGATCTTGCAAGTATCTAACTTCAAAATTTAGAGAAGACAAGTATAATGTTAGGGATGTCATCTATGTGCTTTTGACAAACTGATCTCAAGCATTGTTGAATTGTGGCCATGCCAAGTTTGAACATGTTTACTATGCCTTTTCAAGTTCAAGCCAAGCTTGAACATTCAATACTCAACTCGGCATGGCTCTGCTCAATTACAGCCCTACAGCTAGCTAGGGCTATAACTGAGCCGTCAAGAAATGCATGTTCAAACATAGCTTTACAAAAGTAACAGGGTGTTCAAACTCAACTCAAGCTTGTTAAAAATTCAAGTTGCTTGAACACAGTTTGGCTTGACTTAGGTTTCTCTGTCTCTAAGGGAGGGGTCCTTGGCTCTTTGTCTCTTAGGCAGTAGAAGTGTCGGTCCCTTCTTGTAAGGTTGTGAGGTTCCCTAAGGTAACTAGTTTTACCGGTAGGGCTAGTGGGTTGCATTTTTTTTTGGGGTCTGGGAAACACTTGAGGGAGAATGGAGAATTTGACGAAACATTGGCGCAATTTGTCTTTCAATGATAGGGAAGGAGGAAAACTGGCAGTGAAGAAGGATCGAGCCATTCAAGAGTTTACTCTCGTGGCAAAATTTTTAACAAAACGTGTGTTGAACACTGAGGCCATTGTGCGAACTTTCAGCCCTTTGTGGCGAGCCAAAAATGGTTTTAAAGTTCGAGATGCAGGCGAACATACCATGCTATTTGTGTTTGATAATGCAGAAGAAGTGAACAAAATTTTGGTGAGTGAACCTTGGAGTTTTGATAGGCATCTAGTAATCCTCCAACGGCTAGAGAGCTCCACCTCGATGCAGGTGTTAAAGCTTAATTCAGTATCAATATGGGTCCAGGTGCACCATATTCCAGTGTGCTTACTGAACAGGGGCGTGGCTGAGGATTTGTGCGAAGCAATCGGAGTAGTGGATAGAAGTGCAAAAGATACTAAAGTAGATTGAGGCAGCTTCTTTAGAGTTTGGGTGCGTATTGATATTTCGTTGCCTCTATGCCGGGGTCGAGTGTTAGTGTTGGAGGATGGCGAAGAATGTTGGGTGTCATTCAAATATGAACGACTTCCCAATATTTGCTACTGGTGCGGATGTCTGGACCACTCTGATAGGGACTGTGAGAAGTGGATTGAAAGTGATGGAACATTGGATAGTAGGGAGAGGGAGTATGGACCATGGATTCGGGCTGCACCAACACAAGTGAGGCGGAAACCTGTGGTGGTGGTTCTTGGATTCTATGAGGCTAGGAAGAAGTGTGGTCAAAAGTCCACTATTCCGGCAACTGAGATACAAAAACCGGCGAGGAAAGGGTGCAGGAATCAGACCAACCAGACCAGCTCAACGGTAGAGGAAGAAGCAATAAATTCTGAAGTGGTAATCACGGAACCAATTAATGCACCTGAGTTTTCAATGTTTGAAATGGTAGAAGGGTTAACTGAGAGTAATAGCGGGAATAATGGGGAGAATAATTGCGAAAATCATGGAGACTTATATGAAAATAATGGTATTCCGTTGGAGGATCAGATTCTAGAGATTGATAGCGTATTAAATGGTGTTGATATCTCTGAAAACAGTGAAAGGGGAGAGGCGGCAAAAAATGAAGAAGTCCACGTGGAAAATCCTAACAGTGATGCATCAAAGAAGCTACCCGTTAGTTTGGAAAGGGGTCTGGAAGCAAGTGCTGGTCACGTGGAGAAGGGTCTGGAGGCAGATGCTAGTCACGTGGAGACATTAATTTCAAAGTATGCTGAACCTAACAGAGAAAGAGAACCCGATTTGCAGGGTGGGGTTTCTAGCCGTGAGGGTAAGGAAGGGCTGGTAAAACAAAGAACTTGGACACGAGTAGCTCGTTTCGCTCAAAAAGGTGATGATCGGGCTAAGACAGGAGCAACAGGTGCTTCTAAACGTTCTTTCATAGAGATCGATGATTGTGACTTACCAAACAAAAGGAGATTGGTTGCTCATGGTAGTCAGAAAAAATTTTCAATGGTGGAGGCTGCTTGCCAGCCCCGCCAAGAGCAATGAATCTCTTATGTTGGAACTGTCGAGGGCTTGGGAACCAATTGACAGAGCAAGAGCTTGGGGATGTTATCCGGGCACAAGATCCCTCAGTTGTGTTCTTAGCGGAAACATGGCTGGATAAGGCTAGGTTAGAAGATATTCGAGTCAGACTGAATTTTGGTGGTATGATTGAAGTGTGTAGAGATACGAGAGGTGGGGGAATAGTAATTTTTTGGAGAAAGGAAGTGGATTTTTCTCTAGGTACCTTTTCCCCTAACCACATTGATGGGGTTTTGAACAAGGGTAAAGAGGATGAGTGGAGATTCACAAGGTTTTATGGGGAATCGGAGACCAGTAATCACCACCTATCGTGGGCTTGCCTAAGAAGACTAAGGGGCAGAAATTCAATTCCATGGCCTTATGCAGGTGACTTTAACGAGATTACATGGAGTCATGAGAAGCTTGGAGGGAGGCAAAGACCAGCTAGACAGATGGAAGATTTTAGAGATGTGTTGGATGAATGTGGATTCAGGGACCTTGGCTTTATGGGGGGAAAATTTACATGGTGTAATGGCCATCCGAATGGGTTTACAATTTGGGAGAGGCTGGATAGGGCGGTTGCTACAATGGAATGGTTAGATAAATTTCCTGCAACCAAGGTAATTCACTTGGAGTGTGGTTCGTCTGATCATAAACCAATTCTTATCTGCCTCAATGGTATTCCTAAACTTCGACAAAAGCCGTGGCGTTTTGAGCATATGTGGCTGGAGGAAGAGGGATGTAGAGATATAGTAGAATCGGCTTGGCTTCTCCATGCACCCGGTCAAGCAATGAAAAGGGTGGAGGGAAAGATAAGCCATTGTCAAAAACAACTAAAATGGAATTGCAATTGGGAATATTACCAGATCATTGAAGGAAAAAAAAGAGTTGTTAAGAAAGGCGGAAGATGAGGCGATAAGAGGGAGGTCTATAAACCGAGTGACAAGGCTGAAAAGAGAAATCAATGATTTGTTATCAAAAGAAGAAAAGATGTGGAAACAAAGATCTAGAGCATTGTGGCTGCATGAAGGTGACAGAAATACCCATTATTTCCATAGTAGAGCCACTCACAGGTATCGCCGCAACAGAATTGAAGAGTTGGAAAATAATATGGGTGAGAGGTGTGTGGATGAGAATGGTATAGCAAATATTTTGGTGGATTTTTACCAAAATTTATTTGCTTCATCTTCTCCAAATCGGATTGAGGAAGCCCTTGAAGCTACTCCACGGGTGGTAACAAAGGAGATGAACCATGTGCTGGTAGCTCCTTTTGAGAGAGCCGAAGTTGACATTGCCTTAAAACAGATGGACCCTCTGAAATCTCTAGGACCTGATGGGATGCCTCCACTGTTTTTCCAACAATTTTGGCCGGTCATTGGAGATGAAGTGGCTGAAGCTGTTCTCACTTGCCTCAACACAGGTTCAATCCCACCTTCAATAAATCATACTTTTATTACCCTCATCCCAAAGGTTAAAAGCCCGGTAAGATTTTCTGAATATCGCCCAATTGCACTTTGTAATATTCTTTACAAGCTTATTTCTAAAGTTTTAGCGAATAGACTTAAGAATATTTTACCAAGTATTATTTCAGAATCTCAAAGTGCCTTTCAGTCTTGTAAAGCAATCTCTGATAATATTTTGGTTGCCTTCGAGACCTTACACCATATGAAAAATCAAAAATCCAAGAAGGTGGGTTTTATGGCTATGAAGTTAGATATGAGTAAAGCGTATGATCGGGTGGAGTGGAACTTTTTGGGAAAGATTATGGAGAAATTGGGATTTTGTGATAGGTGGGTGTCTCTTGTTCTTGAGTGTATTACCACGGTATCCTATTCGATTCTGGTTAATGGAGAGCCTAAGGGAGATATTAGGCCATCTAGGGGCCTAAGACAAGGGGACCCTTTGTCTACATACCTTTTTCTGCTGTGTTCAGAAAGGTTTGAATAGGATGTTGCAGCAAGCAACAAGCAGCCTCCAATGACACTATACAGGGTTTTTCATTATGCAAAAAGGGACCAAAAATCTCACACTTATTTTTTGCAGATGACACCCTCTTATTTTGTAGAGCATCTATGGCAGATTTGCAAGCAATCCAAGACATCCTGTCTTTGTATGAACAAGCATCGAGTCAAAAGCTAAATTGGGAGAAGACAACCATCTTTTTTAGTGAGGCAGTAAGTGAAGACACAAAGGCCTCAATCTCAGATTTTTTACAAGTACCAGAAGTGAAAGAGTATGAAAAGTACCTTGGCTTGCCGGCAGTGGTGGGAAGGAAGAGGAAAGCAAGTCTAAATTACATTAAAGAGAGAGTGTGGAGCAAACTTCAAGGGTGGAAAGAAAAGTTATTGTCCCAAGTGGGTAGAGAGATCCTACTCAAAGCCGTGGTGCAAGCGATTCCTACTTTTGCAATGAGTTGCTTCAAATTACCGGTGGGTCTTTGTCATGAAATTGAGGCTTTAATCCACAAATTCTTTTGGTGGCAAAAGGGTGAGCAGCGAAAAATTCATTGGAAAAAGTGGGAGGTTCTTTGCCGGCCCAAATCTGATGGGGGGCTTGGTTTCAAGGACTTGGAAAAATTCAACGATGCTATGTTGGCAAAACAAGTGTGGAGACTTTTGAAGGACCAATCCTCGCTGTTTTATCGGGTCTTCAAAGCGAAATACTTTCCTAAGGGGTCCATTTTTGAAGCTTCAGCAGCCAATGGGTCTTATGCTTGGCAGAGTATTCTTAAGGCGAGGAAGATGATTTCGATGGGCATGAGGTGGAGAATAGGAGATGGGAAGAGTATTGATATATACAAAGATAATTGGTTGCCAGGGAAGGGGTCTGCCAAGATTGTTTCTCCACATGCTCCGGGATTAGAAGGTGCTCAGGTTGCTGCACTCATAAACCCAAACACGAGCACTTGGAACATTAACATGTTACACCAGCATTTTTTGAGCTTTGAAGCAAGCCGAATCAAAGCAATACCATTGTGCTGGACAGATCAGAGAGACCGCTTAATCTGGCTAGATAGTCATAATGGGGAGTATACGGTGAGGGCAGGGTACCAAATGTTGTGTCAGGAAGCCAATTCTAGTGCTGCATCGAGTTCGGACTCATCACATCAGTCGGATTTCTGGAAGAGTATTTGGAAGCTCCACGTTCCAAATAAAATCAAATGCTTTTCTCTGGAAAGTTTGTTCCAATGCTCTACCCACAAAGGTTAATCTGAAGAAAAAAAAGTTCTTGAAGAAGCAAAGTGTAGTGCCTGTCTCTTGGACCAGGAAACAACACTTCATGCCATTTGGAGTTGCGAGAAACTAACCAACATTTGGGCCCCTTGTTTCAGCTGGGTACGAACAGAGTATCCGTTCCTCCAAGACATGCAAGAGCTAATTAACGTGGTGAGACAAAGGACAAATAGTTTAGAGCTGTTTAGGGTGGTGGCTTGGTTCATTTGGAACCAAAGAAACAAGCTGAGATTGAATGAGAGAGGCTTGCCGACTGAAAAAATATTTGAAGCAGCTAAGGGATACCTATCGGACTTTCAATCAAAATTCCAGATTACAAAAGTGCAGCAACAAAAAGGAAGTATAAAATGGCGACCCCCAGTGGATGGAATGTATAAAACAAATTATGATGGCGCGGTCTTTGCCGAATAGGAGGAAGTAGGGATAGGTGTCATAATTAGAGACTTTAAGGGGCTTGTTATTGTGGCTTTAGCTGAGAAAATTCCTTACCCGGGTTTTGTGGATGTACTGGAAGCACTAGCTGCAAGAAGAGCAGCAAGATTTGTAGTGGAATTGGGATTAACGGCTTCTGAATTTGAAGGTGATTCTGAGGTGGTTTGGAAGGCTTTGAGGACAGCAGATGGGGCTCATTCATCCATGGGTGAGATTATCAAAGACATGATGTCTATTGTGGGTTCGCTACGAACTTTTTCTTTCTCTCATGCTAGGCGGCAGGGTAATTGTGCAGCTTATGCTTTAGTTAAGAGAGCAATTGTTTCTTTTCCTTTATTGGTCTGGATGGAGCATGTTCCAGCAGACATTAGTCATGTTGTTATTTCTGATTTTCCAGTAACGTAATAATAATACACAGTTTTGACTCTAAAAAAAAAAAAAGTTTGGCTTGACTTATTCCATGTTAGTCCACTCAAGTCCACAAACAAGCTTTGTAGAGGTAAAAAATAAGAAGAATAAATTGCCCTAGCTAAAGAGCTTAAAAGGTAAAAGTAATTATTTCCATGTAAACAGCATTGTAAAGAAGTCGACCCAAGCCACATGCCTAGATATTTTGTAAGTTTTCTTGAAGCCATACCAAGGCTTATTAAGGTTCTTAAGTTCAGTCTAGGCCCAACTTGTTTATACTCAGGCCTTATGCTCAAAAGCATGTTCATTAACAAGAAAATTAGCTTTAGCCTAGCTCATGGTCTCTTTGATTTTAGTAAAAGATCCTAAGGTAATTTCACCATCAGCTTATGCACAGCTTCTTCTTTTTTGTGAGAAACGAGGGTATCCATACGTATTTGAACACCTGACTACTCCCTCGGGTATGTGTAGTCCCCCCATCCCATTACAAGGATGAATCCCTTGGGGGTGGTCCGAAGATGCTACCTTAGGAATATTATGGGGCCTTAGGAAGCACTAAGATAAGACCTTGGGTTTATGCACAGCCTTTTAAAGCCTCTGATTATTTCAAGTACAATTGCATCCTTATACTGTTTATTTTATAAAAAGCAAAATAAGCTCATCCAAATACACGCAAAAATTTTATAATTTTTTTATCCACATCAACCTATCAGCATGGTTCTAGAGAGAGAGAGAGAGAGAGAGAGAGAGATAGGGAGAGAGAGGAATCAAAATCACTAACCAAGTTGCTCAAGGGTGAAAAATTCATTTTCGATGCCATGTCCCCAACCTAAAAGTGCGAAGTAGTTCACCATTGCTTGGGGTAGATACCCCATCTCCCTGAACTATAAGATGGTAGTAAAGCTGGAAATGTTTATCCTTATAAAAAATATAGGCTAACAAGAAAAGGCTAATGACCAAAAAGGAGAGCACAAGAACAACTCATACCCCAACTTCTACATGAAGTACAAATTCAAGCAATAAAGATTAATTACCTGACCCACAGAAGTTACACCATGCCGTTTTGACAGCTTACTTTGATCAGGTGCAAGAATTGACACATACCAAAATGAATAATCTAATATGGAGGCAGATTTTCAAGTTCTGCTTTAGCAGCAGCAAGATTCTGTTTAGCTGTAATGATTCTTTGTTGACAAGATTCTTCTTGCAACCTCAAGTCTTCCACTTCTTTATATTTTTCCCTAGTACCCCCTAGGGAAAAACATAAAGAAATGGAAGACCTGAGGAAGCAAGAAGAATCTAGTCAACATAGAATCCTTAAAGCTAAAGATAATCTTGCTGCTGCTGAAGCAAAACTTGAAAACCTGCCTCCATATGAACCTCCAAAAGATGAACTTGTGAGTAACTTTGAGAACCCAATTATTGATTTTTTTGGCGGTGTGGGTTATGACGTGAGTTTATTGGGAAAATATGGTCGCTGGAGACTTGAACCACTTTCAATGCGTGTACTGATTTTGTGGTTAACTGTCTTGATGTATCTTGAAAAAGTTATGGTCTCTCTTTTTTTTGCCATCGTCAAATGTATTGGTGTACCTATCAAAAAAAAATAAACGATTGTATTGGTGCAAGTATAATCTACTAAAATTTTAATGAGTAAACTACCACTTTAGAAGATGAAAGATGACATATTGCAACAGTGATTGATCTCAAACAGAAGAAAGGAAACAAATGCAAGCAGTAACATGCAACCCACACAATTAGCCACTCACTTTTCACAACAATTATATAGGTTTTCCTATGTTCTTAGACTCTTACTGTGGTATACCTTTGATAACACATATCCTATATCAATGGTTTAAACCATAAATGAACATGGCGTGTTGAATTTTAGCCAAGCTTAAACCCAGATAGCCAATGCATGGACCCCCTAGGCTAGTAAATGAAATTTCCAAAGCTATTCACAGTGTATACATGAGTAGAATATAGTCAACATAGCAATAGCATATGAAACAATTTACCAAATAAAAACTACATCAAATTAACCATATTAAAAAGGAATGTATCTAAATATGCACGTGTTTTACACTCCAGTAAAGTTACTGAAGTTTCAGCCTTGCTATGGATTAGGACTGGATCTCTCTAATTATATTTGGAATTGAAGTCTGAAGAACAGTATCCAAAACCAAGTATTAGCTATTAGTTACAAGCGCAGTTGGTATCATAGGTATCCTATTCATCATCAATGTCATTTGTTTGCAAGAAGATTCCAACAAAAAATGCAGGCTTAAAATAAGAAAAATTTACAGCTACAAAGTATCCTTTGGATTGAAATGTCTGCATCAACCAGCAGTTAGGTGTCAAAATGATCTCTAATTTTAGAACCACAAGCAAGTTATAATTTTTGTTGGCACAAACTTATTAAATTTTCAGTGAGTCCAAAAAAAGAAATATTAACTTGTACCCAGACAATTTTCATAAGAAAAAACAGAAATTTTACCAGAGAACTTGCGGTGCTTTGGTTTTCTTATTGAACCTGAACGTGTCCTGGTAGATTGCTTTTCAACGAAATTAACATGTCTGGAATTTGTCTTGGATTTATCAATATTTCGGGAGTTTAAAGAAGAATCCTCATGTGGATTGGTAAAGGTTTCATCCAAATCCTCAGCCACATTCTGATGCTTCCTTCCGGCACTAAGAAAATCAGAGGACTCCCTAGAGTCTCCATACGTCATTGTGTGAATTTACTACATCTAAATAGTCCCCTTTCCCATGTCCAGTGTCATCATCTGTTTGAGCATCGTGAAAATCAAAACCGTCATCATACTCATCAAAAGCTTCAGCTACATCATCCTGCTTTCCCAAATCCTCAGGATCAAATAGCTGATTATTATTTTCATACCCAGTAGACAATTTCCCCACATTCTCCAAATAGGCCTCATATTGTGCTTCATAAATTTTCAACTCATTGCGCCCAGCTTCATTGTACAATCCAATGCCTCTCCGATCTGAACCCTTGATAAAATCAGCAATAGAAGACTTCTTGTTGCTATTCTTCATTCTCATCAGATCATCACCCTTATGAGTTTCATCATTTCAGTCCATGCTAGAATGTTCCACCAAATCTTCATTACAATCTTCATCCCTTCTTCTATCATCTCTATCCCAATACCTTCAATCTCGACCATGCCCACCTGAACCCTGGCCAAACTTGACTTCATTCCTCTGTGTCCGTGTCACATTTCTAAGAAAATCATCATTCTCAACAAGAGAACTATCTATTTCTGCACAACACATAAAGAGTCATAAAATGCTTAGATAAAACTCCAACTTCCATAATCAGAGTATAGAAAGGGATTATAGATCAAGCTGTCATAATATATTTTGAAATAAAAAGATTATACAATGATAAAAGGTTCTTGAGTATTGGGGCTCAGGAAAGCACGTTCATCACACAAACATAAATGGAAAAATTACAAACAATTTAGGGTTTGACTACATCAAATTCCTTACCACTCCAATTGTTGGTTGAGAAGAAAATAGGGCTTCTTTTTTCCCTTTTGACTGGTAAGTTACACACACACCCAATGGCTCTTGAACCCACGACCCCACCCTCCATCCCATTATTATAGGAAAAAGAAACGTCAGTTGAGCTATAACTCATTGACAGTTGAAAAGAAAATAAGTTCAAGGATTTATGAATTATTTGATTATTATGCACTGAAATTAATGGACTCTTCAAAACTTGCTTCCATATAAAAAAGACAATAACTCAAAGATTTTTCCCACTGCTTTAGTTATTCTTACAAAATGGAGACAAATTCAATCAACAAAATATTTAAACCTGCGAGACAATGAAAGAAAATACAACTTATATATAGGATCAAATAAGTATGCTACTAACACAAGATGCTAGTATCAGCTGTCTCGCATACATATAAGTATATGAAAATCGTGTCGATATATAGTAAAAATACATATCTTCTGTATATAAGGTAAAGCATACATCTCTATTTTTCTTTTGTTCATTACAGTACACATTTCAATACCTGCACAGAGTTCACTAACCATTAGCATCACAAGTTGAAAATCTCTATACACTGCCAATAACCAAAAAAGCTCAAAACATAGTCACTTGCCTCAGGAAATGGAGATTCCACAAAGTACCTATTCTTCTTTACCATGAGCATCACTTTGCCATAATTGGCAATGGAAGCATGCATGAAATCAATCATTTCCTTAGGCAGCTTTGTCTTTGACAGTTTATTGAAAACAACAAATGAGGGGTCAAGTTGTACTCATGCATTGACTCGGGCCTATAAATCAAAGTTCACACACACAACACTGCTATAATCTGAGAAATATAGACCTATATCAAAAAAATACTCAATACATATGTTAGAATTGATGTGTTACCAGCCACTTCAAAATCAACCAAATCCACCCTCTCCAAGCTTATTGGCATTAGAAAAATTATTTGTTGCTGCTTTTATTGTGTTGAACTTGAATTTCAGTGCTTCCAGCCTTTTCATAGCATCATCATCTTGATGAAAGTAACAAGTGAACAAAGAATAATAATTAAGTAATTTCCATTGGAACAAAGAATGCTTTTTAGCTGCTCATATATTGTAAAATAAACTTTGAAAATGTATCATTTGAGTTACCTTTTTTGGACCTTATGTCGTCTCGTATAATGAGGAGGAGGTCTTGCATGTCCTTCGTCAGATGCCTCGGGCCCAGTGTTGTGTCCATGTTTGTGCCCCCCTTGTCCCACAAGGAGGTGCCTTTGATATGCGTTTCAGCCGACCTTCTGCCACTGCAGGTAACCCAACAGCCTGCTCAACCTGAACATGGGGTGGGTCGATGGCTGATGAAGGGCCAATAGACGTACTGTGGGAGGGTGGCTCCTGCTGCATGTCAGGTGGGGTTGGATGAATACCCAGGTCAAAGGATGGAATGGGTGACAGCTCAGGAAATGACCGTGGGGTGGGTGGACGAATGTCAGACCCAAGACAAGGATGTGGAGTGGGTGGAGGGATGGTGGGGCGAGGAGATGAATGTGGGATGGGTGAAGGGATGGTGGGGCTAGGGGATGGATGTGGGGTGGATGAAGGGATGGTAGGACTAGGGGATGGATGTGGGGTGGATGGAGAGGGATCAGGGGTAGGGACAACCCAAGGGGTAGCAACAGGCGGACAAGAAGGACATCCGGCCGGAGCTGTGCTCATGCTTGGTCCCTCAGTAGTGCTTGGGCTCGCAGGAGTAGCTACCTCCTCATTAGGGGCCTCAGGGATGGGAGGTCGTACACGATCAAGGAGGTGCACTGCCATCAGCACATCAGTAATGTCCTTGTGGTCCTCTGTGCCCACTGGGTGATGCCTCAACAAACGGTTGACAAGTGAAACCTGCACATGGAAAACCCACACATATTAGTAATGCCTAAATCATCAACAATGCCAATCTGTAGAATAAATGTTGGTTCTAAATTGGTTCTGCTAGTAATAATTGCAAATTATAGGGAGAGCAAGTGCTAAGCAGAAAATGTAGTAACATATATCATGTTATGATGACAATGGTTTCATGCTAAGAAGTACGGTAAGATGTAGAACATATGGAGAACTTACCATCATAGTCAATTTAGCACCGCGCCTATCAATAAACCTCCGAGTTACCCTGTTGAACCAGCCGAAGTACTCATGCTGTGGAGGCATATTACCAAGCACTACTTCAAAACGCCGTTGAAGGTGATTACCCCAGTGGAGTATATGCACAACATGTTTTCGCAACCAATTAACACCGACCTTCCCCCTCAAATCAATTTTATGAAGGACCTCATTAGTGTCAACATCACGGGGAATTTCTTGGATCATCCCAAATTGACGAATGACACGATCCGGTGTATGTATCTCTATTATGTGGAAACATATAAGCGGCACCGTTGCCGTCCACACAGCCCTCCCTGCAACGCACCACGGCGGAAGGTCCTCTAACTCAGCTTCATATGGCTGCCACACCACTTACAATAACCAAAAAACAAGTACACAACACATTAGGCAACAATGTTTATATTTCAAAAGTCACCAAACCTACAAGATTGTTCCTAAACATGTAAAACAGGGCATTTTCATACTTGGCCTGGCAACATTGAAGCTATTTGTTCGCGATACCTGTCCCTGAAGATGTGGGCGGGCCTATTTTTCTTGTTTGGGACCCACAACCACCTACAACAATCAAGAACAAGGGATCAATATCTACAACTTTCCTACTAAGATAATGTTATGATTAAATCTATAATGTAATCACATATAACAACTAAGATAATCTTATAGATATTTACTCAATTAATTGTATCACTAGAACTTCAACAGTTCTTATAAAAAACAGAGCACATACAAGCCACATGACAGTCACAAAATTAGAGACACTTTGATTTGATTTGAACCAACCTAAAACCATATGTTTGTTTTTTAATCAGGTCTTTTACATACATGCCACTTTCATTATCTCATTGGCCTGTGAATATTTCAATTTCTGGTTTTTTTTTTTTTTTTTTTTTTTTTTTTAATGGTTATCTGTCATTCAGCAAAATATACTTATAAAAGTTAAGTGCTTTTGGGTTTGTATGTGAGTTGGAAGTATAGATAAAATTTTGTTTTTTTAATTATATGGGATATTATTCTTGGGTTTTTTTTTTTTGTTTTGGGTGAAGTGCTTACTTGACTTACTGTCTACAGAATAGATTCCATCACTCTGTGCATTGCAAACTAATAGCTTTGTTAGTTTATTTTTCTGCATTGGTGTGCTGTGGATTGTTTGCACATAAAACTCAATGCCTTTGTAAGTGGTCCCATGGTTAGATAGTTAATATGATTTTATTGGGTGTTTATTAGATGGTTGTATGGCTTTCAAATTTGTTGAGATGTTCTGGAAATGCTCTTATCAATTGAATTTTATCATTTTGTTATTCAATCAAGTATGTTATCAGTTGAGATGAAGGTAGCCAATAGTGGCTAAGGTGAATTTTCTATCTCTGCTTTGTTTTGCAGCTGGTCCCAGCTCTTGGAAACCCTTCCTCTAAAGTTATGTAAGAAATAAGTATGCTTTTTCAATTTTTTTAGTAGTTTCTCAACCTATGCAAATGAAACATGCATAGCAGCCCTAATTCTTTGAACATCTAGAAGAGTGCTAATTATTTGTTTCTATTCAAATTAATGTTTTAGATAAAATGGATTTGCCCCACTGCTCCTACTCGGCCAGTACGATTATTTGGTGGATTTCCTTGCACTGCTTGTAAGATCTACAACTTTAGAAACCTCACTTTTTTTTCTTATGATAAAACAAACCATTAAATTCTTGCTGATTCCAAATTATATTATTCCATCAGTGTGTGCCAAAAAATTAGTTATCTAGTAACTTATGTTAGTTGTGTCTCAAGAATTTTATGTCTGATTCAGTTCCCTTTTCTATTTGCAACTCTAAATAATACAATTTAAAAGTGCTTTGGTGATTTATATCAGGGTTTGACGTAGGAGATTTTTCAGAAGACGCCCCTGATGATTTGGAGGGATTAGATGCTTCAGCAGCACATGTTGCCAACCTATTGTCAACAGAGCCTGCTGATAGTAGGTTTCTCCTTTAAATCCTCACTAGCTTTGAATGCTCTCTTCTTTTAGTTATATGAAATAAACATAAAGGATTTTAAGGAGGTATGTATGTATGTATGTATGCATGTATAATATTTTATGTATTTAGTAGACTGGGAAAACAAAGAGTTCTGAAGTTTGGGAGAACTATGTGAAAAATTCGTTCACTTTCTCCCCTTATAGTGTAAGAAAGTCAAGTTCAAATTACGTTGATCTTTTTATCATTTTATCACCTGGTTCCCCACAGTTTTATAGTAGTATATCAGTGACCTTATTTGTCTAATTTTTCATTTATCAGCATTTGCGCAAGTCATGCATTAATAATAAATTGTGATTATGCTCCTTAGTTTTCTGCTTTCAAGTGTTAATCTTGGTTGTCTATGAGTTCATGTCATTTTTTAGTGGCATTGAAATACGTTAGCAGTGTTTTACACCAAGTGGATGAGCCTATATGGTTTATCGTCAGGTTTTTCAACAGGAAACCCTCCCCCCTTCCTCTCCTTTCTCTCTTATTTGTGTTGTCAAGCTGTCATAATGCCTATCTACTGCTAAAACAAGATGTAAAACATAAAGTGAAATAATTTGAATAAATTTTATGGGGGCGTCCATTGTACTCCTTAACAAATTGAAAATCTTCCTCACAATCAGGGTTTATTAGGCTTTCCTAGGAATCTATATAATATTTTTTATTTTTTATTTTTTGATGAGTCTAGGAATCTTACTCTATGACTTCCTTAGTTGTTTGGCTACACTTCTTTGTCCAGATAGTACTAAAATTTGTAAAGATATATTTGGATGTGGTGATTTAGGGAATATAAATTGAAGCCTAGCATGCTACAAGAGTGCATAAAGTTTCTTGTTTGTGATTCATGTGTAATTCATTTACTTTTGGTATATTTATGTCTTTTTCTCCCCAAGGGTTTATCTCTTCTAAAATTTATAACAAGGCATAATCTTCAATAAAAATTAAGTTTTTAGCTATTACAAGATACTTCAACCACTTTATCATTTTAAACTCGATTTCCACTGTTTTTATTGTTGTGTGTTCTAGCCCTGTCCTCTATAAGTTGAGAGGCCTATGAAAATGTTACTTTTGAGGATATCGAGAAATCAATGGCCCAATTGTTAGATTTGTGCCAGCTAACTCTCTTTGATTGATCTCGGTGTTGGGATCTTCCGGATTGTTCTACTATTATTGATTTTCTTTTGTCTCTTAGAATAGGATTTTGATTCATTTATTTCTTTTTGTTGCTATGTTGTTCTTTGTTCACTACCGTGAACTTTGATTAAGTAATGTTATTCTTTTCTATTAATAACATTACTTTCTTACCTATCAAAAAAAAAGTCTTGTTATCATATCCATGACTGACCTGAAAAAATTTAGGACTAAGGCTTTGTTGTTGTTGTATTACTATACTACTCAAGTTGATGTAATTTTATCATTATTGGACAGTCAAACTTGGTGTTGGGGGCTTCAGTATGGGTGCTGCAATTGCGCTCTATTCTGCTAAATGCCTTGTTTCAGGAAATTATGGGAATGGAAACCTTTATCCTGTCAATCTAAGCGCAATTGTTGGTCTAAGTGGCTGGCTCCCATGTTCAAGGTTTGGCTTCTATCATATATATGTACACTGACAAACATGTAACACACCAAGACACCAGCTTGTAAACTCAATCATCCACATGCTCTTTTGTTAGTAAGTAATATATTCAGTGTATCAGCTAATGTTTTCTAGGAACTTGAGGAACCGAATGGAGGGATCACATGAGGCAGCAAGGCGTGCAGCATCATTACCCATTTTTCTCTGCCATGGCCTAGGTATACATATTCATCTATCAGATTTCTCTAATATGGTTTCAATTCATTTTTGAATTGGAATTTGTTTATACTATTTTTTGTTAATTCATGGTAATGGAAACACTTAAGCTAGCCATTCCTACCATTTATAATTTTACCGCCACATCTGTAACAATGCCTAGTAGACCAGTTGTGCAATGTTCTTATACAATGCCCTATAAAATTCAAAAAAAGTTGTAGAAGTTATCAGTTATCACTAAACAAATATTAAAAATACTATTTTTTCACACCTAAGCACTTTTTCATAGCATTAATGGACTCTTCAAACATTTTTCAATTCATTAAGGGTTGCCCAAAAATGCCTTTATAAAAAACAATTAGTTGCCCAGTCCACCAAAAAAAAAAAATTCACCAAACAATAATAATTAGTTAAAAACAGGGTGGGGTGGGTTTTGGAAGAGAGAATGTAGTCTGTCCAAAATAAAGGGAGTGGGGATGGGATTCAAGAAAGACTTACTTCAGGGCCAGTGGACCACGCACTGGAGGACCGTAAGCACCCACTGGCGGGCCACGCTCAACTGCTGGGCACAAATAGGGGAACCTGGCCCATGCCCAATACTGGACCAACAATAAGCACCCACCGATCTGATTGGTGCCCCTATCGCTTGCCCTGCATAACTCTCGGTACAACCATGCAAGGCAAGCACCTCCCCAACTGTACATTTGTGGGTTGCGAAGATCTTCCAACTGCTGTACCCACATTAGATGCATCCTATCGCCGGATTTGTCCCCAAATATTGTGTCCCCCAGTAGCGCTAGGATGTAGCATCGTGCGTACTTATGCAGCTCATCCTCTTCAGCATTAGGCAGCAATGGACCAGCAACTTGCTCCAAAAGTCGGCTTATGAGAATCCTCTGGCCATCTAATTGCTTATGCCGCTCTTGATTTATAGGTTGAAACCCAAGGAAGTCCCAGCACACCTTTGTCCAGGTTTTCTGCGTGCTCCCTGTTATAGCGTCACCATCAACAGGAAGCTCGAGAAGAACCTCCACATCCTGCAATGTGATGCTGACCTCACCATGTGGCATGTGGAAGGTGTGCGTCTCGAGCCGCCATCGCTCCACTAAGGCCGTTATCAGGCCATGGTCAATCTCTCTACCCACGACCCAGAGGAGTCCCTCCAAACCAAGTGCCTTAATGATGTTAACGACTCGGTCGTCCACCGTTGGCTCTCGATTGGAGAACTCTGAACTACGGTTGCAGCAGGTAAGGGTCCTTGGATCCTGCACAGAACAGAACCATGGATTAATATTTGACAGCTGCAGCGTTTACATTGTATGAATTAAATGCATGTACATAATGCATAAAGATTTAGTATTGCATTTTACCTGCCCATTCCAAATAGCTTCGGACCGATGGTTGGCCTGCTGTGTCAACACCGACGTGTCAATGGGTCCAGGCTCTGCATGGTTAATCCGTCCAGCATTTGTAGCAGCCATACTGCACAAAAATGATAAGCAGTTAGCATGTAATAGATATTATTGAAAACAAAAACAAAAACAATCTAAAAAAGATTCTCAAAAAAGAAGGAACAGACAACACAGCTTATTAGGCTTTGTATGTCACTTTATGATTAGAGATGTAAAGAAGTTAACACAACAGAAGGGGAGGAAGCAAGATGCAGGAGTTGGCTGGATCAGAATCTAAACTTCACCATGCTACATGTAATAGTTGTACAAATAGTTAGAGTCTCTATTTCCCAAACATCAAATTCTACTCTTTATTATTTATCATTTCTCTGTTAAAGATGATTGTTGCGAAAATAAACCCATTTAGGCAAGATTAAAGAAAAGAGAAGAAAAATAGACACGAGAATTTTTGCAATATGCCTAAGTCCACTGGCGGTGACAAAAAAAGTTTCACTATAAAATAAGAAGATTACAATAGTAACACAAGCACTCTCGACCCAAACCGCAATTTAATTCTACTTTTCCCTAAATGAATTGCCGTAGCACTAACTTAATATATGTATATATATTAAGTCGGCTAGGGTATTAACATTGCACAAGGGTTACTACAAACCGCTATATTACAACAAGTACTCTTTGTTAGACCAAATTATAGCCACCGACTCAACAATGATGATGATGATGTTGTGTTGGTTATTTGATTAAATTCATTGTACTATGTCTAGCTTTCAATAATTGCATAGTTTGAATTACAAATTAAGCTTGATAAGTTGATTTTGAGAATAAATGCCCTAAGGGCAATGGTAAGGATCTTTTTTTCAAGAAATAAAAAATCAAATTGGAGTACATATATTCAAAAAAGAAAAACTACACAATCACATTGTGCCTATAAATTAATGAATTATTAACAAGTACATTTCGATCTTCGATCAAAATGTGAGCTCATGAATGAGTGGAAGTATATAATTTCTTAACCTATACTTTAAGGCACTCCTTAACAGTACCTTTTTAAGAATTATCATTTCCTCTGGTAATGAGTAATTAATCAAGCCCCATCCTCATATGCAAGCAAAAATAACAAAGTTTGACATTGTACTTACTTTTTTTTTTTTTTGGTTTGTTGATAAGTATGATATTCATATATATTGTAGTTACTTGATAGAGTATTAACTATTAAACACTAGGTGTATATAAAAAATAAAAAAATAAAAACAGTATTAAACACTAGGGCCCCAAACAAGGTCGATGATGAATTGATGAGCATATGATGAACTTGCTTTCTTCTAGTCGACAAACTTGTCCAATTAATGGGGACCAAGCTCGCTCAATTTCCGAAGGAAAAAAGGAATGGCACAATGGATGATCACAAAAGTAAAACTTTCCTTTCTGGACCAATAAGTGGTTGACTGATTTTTATTCTTATCAACAATGATTAGTCTATCATCACTTTTTTTTCCATGAAAAATAATGGAAGAAAGAGAGAAATAAATGAGATTTTTTAAGAATAAATTCCAATGCGCACACAAAAAAGAAAGTCTATTTATGTCTACTATCACAATAAGAAAAAAAGAGTACTTTTATTTATCTACATTCACAATAAAACAAAAACAAAAATTTGATTATTCAAAATGCTATTATTTATTAGAAACATTATATATACACATAGAAGAGAATAGCCTTATCTCAAAAAAAAAAAGGAAGAACTTATCCCAAATTAACATAATTTCAATGCATTACAAAATTCCTCATTTAACAACTTGAATTAAATAGGCAACACAACTAAACACATTTAAGTACATAACACACACTATTATTCCTAATTCACTGTTTTTTTTTTCCCCCAGTTTTTGCTAAGTGACATAAAGCAATCAAATTTCTATTACTAAACCAATTAAGCAATAGTGAAGCAAATAGAGTGCACAATAGAGTGCACAGTAGAGTTCAATGTATAGCCAAAAAATACTTTGATGAGAAAGATTCTTGAGTTTGTAAAGTTGCTGTTGTGGGACTGTTTCGAATGCATAGTGAAGCAAATAGAGTGCACAATGGGGGGGCTTTATTTCAGGTTGCTCAGTCAAGTTAGCAATTCTGTTGGATTTGGACATTCATACAAAATTGAGGCATATCCTTTCTGCAATTGCAAGTAAGGTATGCTAAATAATTTTGTCTACACAAGATTGATGGATTTGTTATGTGGTAAAGCATTAGATAGACAAATTTCATGGTGAGTTTCTTGCTGTCTAGAGCACGTAGAACCTATGTCAAGGCTTTTCCTTTGCGCTTGTAAGTTAATATTTATAGGCATTAGTACGTAAATTTCTCATCGACCTTCTAGAGCTTTGTATGCCAAACAATGAGCCACTTCAGATGATTGTAAGATCTCTAATAGAACATTAACAACAGGAATTTTTTAGCTTGTCAGCTGGCTTCATTGTTTTATGTTTCACAGACATAAGACCTTCCAGCTGATTGGTTGTTTCCAATCTATCTGTGTGAATCCACTAACTAATCTATTTACTTGTGTAGTTTTAAATGCTCCCATTTTTCTCTCTATATCACTTTCAGAGTTTACGAAATGCTGGATTGTCTTGTTGAAATTCTGTCCCTGCATTGTAATGTGGTATATAGTTGGAATGTAGGTTACTATTTTTGTTTGAAAATTTTCTGAATAGTAAGCAGTCTAAAAGAATTCAGACCTAGCATTGGGTGATCAAAGTACTGCATTTTTTTTTCCTTGTGCGTAGACCAAGGGGAGAAAACGAGGAGCACATTTGGTGGGTTGTTGAGCTTGGGAAGTTGATTGTTTGAGGTAAATGGACAGTTGCTATGTACCAACTGCTGAGTTGACTGTACCACACATACTGATGTTAAGTGAGGACTATATAAATTTGTTAATTTGGACTGATGATATTTGCTACCACTAAATCTTTCGCAGTGTGAAGGGAAAGTACTTATGGTGGTAGTAGTGGATTTGTAGATAAGCAACAATATCAACCTAAATTCCCAAATTTTTTAATCTGCTCAACAACGCGTTGACTAAGAGCTTTGCTTAAGATTGGGTGGATGATATGGTCTGATTTGAAAGTCACAGACTGTACAATAGAGTCATAGACTGTACAATAATCTTCCATTATAGGCTGATTTGATGATGAATTTGTTAGAGCATTTGATGACCTTGTCTTTGCTATATTACTCTATATATAAATTTATGGTGTTTTCCAAATGGTGAAATCGTTTTTTGAACATACCAAGTTTCTTCTCAAGAACAAGATACTCTTGCTTGTTCAAAGGAAAAGAAGCAAAATAATTTTCACTGTTTAAGTACAGAACACACACTATTAAGATTAATTCACTGTTTTTTTTTTCCCCAGTTTTTGCTAAGTGACATAAAGCAATCAAATTTCTATTACTAAACCAAGTAAGCAATAAATCGAAACAATTTGTCAATTAAGATTTTTATTGTGGCTTGATTCAATGGTTATCAACATTCAAACATGTGTCACATAATCAATTGCCAGCAATATTGCAGAGTATTCATATCATGGAAAATCCAAATAGGTAGGTGATGCTATAAACTACCACAAATATTTTAATATATTATTTTCTTACACCCACTGAACTCATAACACAAAAAACAAACTAGTAGTAATAGTACTATATAAAATGCTACAATATTTTTGGTGGCTTCATTATCAGTTGTAGGTGCTTTTTCTTTGGTTCATAAATCATAATGTATAAGGTCCCATTTACACATTGAGATTTTTGCTCTCGGTGAAACTCTTCAAACTTCTCATGTAACTTATTATTTGGTATTAAATTTTTTATTTTAACTGTTGAATTTCATATTTCTCATGTTCTTAACATACATATCAAATTTCGTTCAAATTGAATTTTAATGGCATATTCGATCAATAAACTTATTTTTTATATACAATTTTAGATTACAAAAATTTGAAATTTTAACATTTGTTTGATAAAATACCAATTGATCTTTGATCTTCTTGAAATTTTGCAAACATGAATGATATAATAAGAACATTCAATCTAACGGTTATATTTTTAAAATTTACATTCAATATAAAGATATATAAAAAGTTTGAAGAGTTTATTTTCAAACTAGTTTAGAAAGAAACTTTGTTCGTTAAAGTTAATTATCATATAACAAAGAACTACAATTAAAAAAAAATAATAAAAAAAAAATTCCTTACACAACTATTTTAAGCCGTAGAAGTAAACATTTCTTGAAGGGTAAAAAAAATTAGCAATAAGAATCATAAATCAACGAACAAAAGAGTATATGCCTAAGAGCATTTACATCAGCCTCCCCAGATTTTTTAGCTAAACTAATCCAAAAAACTCTACTTTTTTTTTTTTTAATAGTTTAGCTATCTATGTTTTTAATGCACACACGTTAGACTCAATACTCTATTTTTTACTTCATTTAAATAATTATTTTTTCTCTCTCTTCTCAGCATAGATAGCCACCACTGTACGCCACCACCAAAGACAACACCACCATCAACCCAAGGTTAAACCCGAGCACAACTACCACCACTGCAAAGACAACCACCGTCACCATCACCACCAAAGACAACACAACCGCACCAAATTAGACAATTAGATCAATCCATCATGGCATAGCACCACCACTGCCAAACCAAAATAAAAAAACCCAAGATCTAACCATCACGGCATCACACCACCACCACCATAAACACCATGCCAAGAACCATAATAAAAAAAATTAAAAAAAAAAGAGAAATATCAAAGAACATTGTGAAACAGATGGATTGAAGTCGAATCTCGACAGAGCTCTAGAATTTGATTAACCTAGCTTACATTTAATCAAATTCTTATAATGCACAGTGTGATAACATTGTCTTCAAGGGCCTCCTACTATTAAAATATGTGTATTAAAATAGGTACTGTGTTGAAAAGCTGTTATTACTCGAGTCTCTAGACTACAAGATTTTTCTTTTTTTAATAGCAAATTTGGTACTTCTCCAACTTTAGAAGAAAATTTTATTGTTACCAAAATCCCCAAAGTAATATATATTTTAATAGTTACAAAAAATCTCATTTCTACACCCTACCACCCAACACAAGTAGGTACAAAAAATCTCATTTCTACACTTCATCCTACCAAACATAATGTAAGAAATCATAAAATCATTTCAACATTGCGGCATTGCCTGTGTAGATTCATGTATTATCCGGTATGAAGAAGAAGTGAAGAATCAGATGTTGCCTAAGACAATATAATGCAAATTTTAAATACCAAGACAAAAAAAAAAAAAAAAAAAAAAAAAAAAAAAAAAAATCTTCAATAATAGCAATATATAGTAAAGCAGATGAACAAAGGTAACAAAGCAAACATGGCAGCCAAGATTTGAAATGGGGCAACATTGAATTCTCATTACCTGCAATATCACTATGCAACTACCTTCTCTAAAAGCTTATGTTGTGAAGCCTTTTCCTGCAAGGTAAAAAATGCAATTGGCACCTCAAATATGTATATATATAGATAAACATCATTTCTATGCTTATATAAAGAAGGAAGAAAGGAAAATAAATTTCTACTCAAGCATTTTAATATATATGATGAATTTCAAATTGTAATATTTAGGAGAATTTTTTTTTTATAAGAATAATTTTATTGAACAAAAGACTACATACAAAAAGCACAAAGCAGCCAAAACAATTACACAAGAAAAAAAAAATTATGTTCAATAAGAAAGAGACTATAAACACAAGAATGGAGTCACTAGTTGTGAATCCCCATGCGTGAGACCAATCAAACAAAGTGCCTACAAATGAGGCTAAAACATGGTCCCCTCCCTGTGCTCTCCAAATCCTCAAACATACGTCTGTTACGCTCTCTCCAAATAATCGAAATCAAACATAATGGCGCTAGGTTCCAAATATCTAAAGAATACTTACCCAACCAGTTCCTCCAACCAAAAAAAAGGTCAAGCAATTTCTTAAGTAATACCCAAGAGACCCCAAAAAAATCTAAAAGCAAAACTCCACAATTGATAGCCTTCGTATAAATCCAGTGAGATTCTCTGACTTAAAATAGTAGTATTCACAATTAGCTATCAGCAGGAAGGAGCTACTACCTAATTTATCATGCATCATTCAAGCTGTCTGGAAATAAATTTATTTCCATTCAAATGGATTTATTATCATACCCTTCAATCCAACCACCCCTCTTCAAATGGGTCAAATTATCATACACCCTTCAATTCAAATGGATTTATTATTTGTTCTTGCTTGAGTGCTTTACAAACAAGAGCCAGCCTTATTTAACTAGGCTGCTCAAGTACAACTGATCTCCTAACAAACAATTTTTTTTATTTTTTTCATAAGTAAGAAGATTTATTGATATCAAAAAGGGACATCCTAGTACACAGGGAGTCTATAGGGGTCAAATACAGAAATTACAATCTGTTAGCCTAACCACCACTAACTGAACAATTAACTTCCCAATTCAGGCACATGCTCAACACCAATATCCATGACTTTATTTCGTGACTTTTAACATCTGAGCGGTTATTTTTGCTATGGATATTGGTGTTGATCCTGTGGAGTTTGAAGGCGATTCAGATGTTAAAAGTCATGAAATTAAGAAAACTACCACTATGCTCTACTCTATATGGCAACATAATCATTAGTGAAGCTCAAGTCTTTGTACAAGGTTTTACCACTCTCGTTTGTATCATGTACAATGCAAAGGACATGCATGCTTTAGCAGGAAGAGCTAAGGAAGGTAATGATTTGTTTGTCTGGATGAAAAATTTCTCTCTAGATCTTTCTTTCTATATCTAATCTCGTTGTCTTAATAAAATTTGAACAAAGTTTGGCTTCAAACATATTTGGAGACTTGGGCACCAACCATCAATAAAAAGATGACATTAATCCATATCATCATCTGCATTGCACATGTTTCACTTAACTCAACCAACCAAATGAGTCTTGTATATTACACATGACAAAACGCGTCATATTCCTGGTTGAAGCCAAACCTTTTCCATAAACTTCAACTTGCCTTTCTTCTCTAAAAATAATAAAATAATAAAATCCCCAATGCACAACTGGACTTTATTTTTTATATATAGCAATTCTTAAATGAATAATTTGTTATAGATGCATGAATGTAGGTATAATTACACTATTAAACTAAAACTTTTTTTTTTCATGGATAATTTCTTAATTCTAATGATTTATTCAACATACGGAGTCTCTATTATTGTTCTTTTTATATTATTCTTCAACAAAAAGTAAGAACTTATGATTTTCGATTTGATCCTACAATACAATTCTTGAACCCTTCCGTTGATCTTACGTAAGATCTCGATTTAACAACCTTGGCCATACCAATGGATATGACCAATGCAGTGGAAAATACCAGGAATGCAACTAACCCAACTAAACCAGTGAAACCCAAGGTTTTTTCCGAAAACCTATAAACTAGATGGCTGAACTGGATTGAACTAAAATCACCTTATATTTTGAACGTCCAACAGCAACACCAATGAACCATATGTGACACCATATTCTCTCTTGTTGAAAAACCCGTGGATGAACAATCAACTAATAAAACAAGTCATTCAAGAACCTGACAAGAGCCAGTATAATTTTTGATTCTTCAAACAGCTAGAGAGAAGGGCAATCAAAGATCATTAGCTCATGTTTGAATAAAGGATCTGCATGTTTCCACAAACTTACTAACTATATTAATCATACAAACTGTACATGTAGCATTCATAAAAGCAAGAATACAGCTTTTGCATGTTGTTTCTTCCATCAAAATGTTTAGCTTAAATAATTTTTGAAAAAATAAACAGCAAATAAACTAGTGCTTAACATTCCCTCCAACATAAATGAGACAAACCTAATGGTCACATAGCTGAGACAAACCTAATGGTCACATAGCTGAGACAAACCTAAATGCTACAATCAGGAGCATATTACAGCCACAATATCTTGTTCTCATATTCAATACCACCTCAATATTACATCATACATAACTCAGATTCTTTTTTTGGAGGTTGGGAGGGGGAAAGGCAGGGGAGGAGTAGGAAGGGGAGGGCAAGGGGGATTTGGGGATATAGAGAGGTAGTGCTTACCTATGGTTTACGAGGCAACAATGGCAAACTACTGCGGCTGCTGTTGCTACTGCTTCTTCCTTTAATGGGCCTACACATAAGCAAGCTTGCATCAGAACAAACCCAAATATAAATGAAAGCATGAAACATTTAAAGCTCCAAACACAAGTCCTAAAACTATATATATATATATATATATATATATCAACAAGGAACCTAATATGATATGCGTTAAAGGAATCAAGTTTACACTTCAGGCAATGTCAATAGAGGAGAGAACCTAGTTAGGAAATTGTTAGTCTATTAACTAACTAGAGGTTTGGCATGCACCATGTGTGAGTACCATGACTCACAAAATTTCTTTATTAAATTTATTTGAGTTGCTAATTCCCTTCTCCACAACTTTTGGTCCTAACAAGATCCCACTGCAAAGAAAATCTTGGAAAGTGGGAGATATAAATAACTTGAAATAATAAAAATCCAAATCCAAATTATTGTCTATACAACTATATCCTCAAAAGTTGAGATGAAACAGACTTCTTCTATCTTCCATTAATTTGGGGATAACGGAAAACAGAAAACAAAAAACATCTTCACACCAAGAAGAGAAACTACAAATGTGCAGAGATTTATGATTTTTATTTTGGATAAATAATACACATAGCTTTGCCAATAAGGTGAGACCAAGGGAATCAATAGCTTCCAACACATATTTAAGGATAATATAACTCGGATAGACAAGAACTAATTGATCCATTAGCTTAATATTATAATCTTATTTTCCATATGCAAACCAACCATGCAGTTCAATCCCCAATTGCAAATCATGTTACTTCTCATCAATCCCCAATCTTTCAACTGCTGGTTCAAGAAGAACCCGAACAAAATTACCGTTTGGAGATACTTCTCATATAATTTCATAAGTGATCTTGGCCTCTCATAACCATCATCACTACAGAACAATGCATAGTTCAAGATGCAAATTTCTAATTTGCCTAATATTAACCCACGAACAGAACAAAGCGCAAAACAAAACCCAAAAAAAAAAAAAAATCATCAAACCCACAAACCAATTCAAACTCAAAAAACAATAAAGCTTCAATCTTTTTTAACAGTTCTATTAGAAATTCAATACAGAAGCCAAAATAGAAAAAAATTGGTCAAACCAAAGTTTATTTGATTTTTCACACTGTTTCTCGGCAACCAAACAGTGAACTTTGTACAAAGTGACTCACCTTTTTGTTTAGTTTTGAAAGACCGCGTAAACACTGAAGGAACTCAAAGCTCTGTACACGTTGCTGTGACTTTATCAAATCTTTTAGCGAAGGCGATGAATCTGAAATAGTGGAGACTGAGTGAGGGAACAGTGAGTACGAGAAGAGGGTTAGTGAGAGAAGACGGTGAGTGAGAGAAGAAGGTGAGTGAGTGAGAGTGGAGAGGGTGAGTGAGTGAGAGAGGCTGAGGTTCAGTGTGCGAGTGAGAGGGTGAGTGTCTGTGTTAGAGAGAGGGTGAGTGAGAGTGGAGAGTGATTATGCTGTGTGAGAGGCGTTAATTTTGAAAAAACCCAACTTGAAATCGAGTCTTCGAGACTCGGTTTCCAGTTTTTCCACGTGGACCTACCACGTCAGAGCCAGATGGCGTCTATATGGAACTCGAGTCTTTGAGACTCGAGTTCCAGGTGTACTCCACATGGAATTTTGCCACATCAAACCTGAAAAACCGAGCCTCAAAGAGTCGATTTATAGGCCCAAAATCGAGTCTTTGAGACTCGAGATGTTAGTAAATGACATAGTTTTCGAACCGGGACTACTAACTATATAGTTAGAAAATTATGCTTAGTTTCCAATTTCTGCCCTTAGAATGGGGCATTTTTTATACTTATGTATTAATTAAATTAATATTTATTTAATATTTTTATATTATAATATATTTCATTTAAAATCTATTTTTCATTTGAAGGAATATGATTCAACATGTCATTGTTATTTTCATTTTCTTCTAGTTGAACGTCATTGTGGTGAACTTGTTCATTTGTGACATTTTCTTCAATATTTTCATTTTCTTCTAAATTCTTTTAAAGTTCATTATCAAGATTTGTTGTATTGCAAAATTGAACATCATTGTTATCTTGCAATTGTATCGTTTCATTATCTTCTAACTCTTTTTGGTGAATTTCTTGTTCATTTATAATATTTTCATATAAATTTTGTGTTATATTTTGTTTATTACTAATAACAAATTTATCCATTTATCCTTTTTGAGACTCAATTAATTTTTCTTCTTTTTTTCTTTTTTTTTTAGTTTTTCATATCCAGATGCATATTTTCTAGTAGACATTTCTAATCAAACAATATATTTATAAAGACTAAAATAAAAAAATAACTTTCAAGTATAAAGCAAATGAGAAATAGAACTTGATTTATATAAAAATTATTGTTGTAATTTCATTGAATAATAACAAGTTTTTAGCAATCTCAACCTGCATAAATAAAAATTTATTAATTATATTACCAATAACTAAAATATATATATAAAAACACAAGATTAAAATTAAAAAAAAAAAAAAAAATTAAGCACAGCCATAACAAAAATAAGCTCATCCCAGCCAAGAAGATGCCTGCCAAGACCCACCCACAAAAAACATAAAACAAATTCTATTACATTTACACCTATAACCAAAAAAACAAAAAACAAAAACACCAACTTAACCAAAATAAAAACCTCCCAAGACCCACCCACAAAAAACATAAAACAAATCCTATTACACCACCTACAACAACAACAACAGCCAAAAAAAAAAAAAAAAAATTGAAGGCCCAAACGTGAAAGTTCCAGCCACAGCCCAGCCCTCTTAACAAATCTAAAGTAGAAACTAAAGCAAGCCTTATAAGTTATACACTCACACCTCAAGTCCTCAAGCTCAAAAGTCAAAACTCATTCTGCAGTGCAGAATGCCAGAATCAAAACGCAGGCGTAGCACGGCAACCAAAAAAAAAAAAAGGCAATCGGTGATCAGATGATTTAGATCAGAGGAAAGGAAGCTTGAGTCAGGCAGCTAGGCCCAACAACAGTGGAGAGAAAGAATGAGAGAGGCTGAGAGCAAGAGTTGAGGAAAAAAAAAAAAAAAAGTAAAGCAAGAATGAGAAAGAGACAGTAAAAATTTTAGGAATTTGAGGTTTTTTATTTGTTTTGATTATTGACTGTTTTGTGGTTAATTTCTTAGACCGAATTTGTAGTTTATCTTGTTAAATTTTGGTTTGTCTGGAGGATAATGATGTTATTTTTGGGACAATTAATTTTATTTAGACCCTTTTTTTTTTTTTTTTTTTTGCACTACCAATGTTTAATCGGGTATAATAGAAATTTTGTTTTTTGGTGAAAATGATGTGCCGGATTTTTTTAGATTCATTTGAAAGCAATTTTTTTTTTTTTTCCCTACTACTCCTTTTCTAAAATTTTGGGGCCTCCCTTCCACTTGGGGGCCTTAGGCAATTGCCTAATTCGCCTAGGGGAAAATTCGCCTAGGGGAAGGGCTGGCCCTAAACCAAACCCACCATTGCTTTTGGATGGCAAAGGTGAAGAAGGTGGAGATAGGAACCTAGTACCAGAGAAGATTCTTCGACGTCTGTTATAATCTTGCTTTTAATTCATGGGAATCCATCAGTTTCCACCAATTTAGCTTCAGGGAGTATGATATATTCCAGTGTCTGGAAGGGGACTTTGAGCTACACTTAAGAGTTGTTGTACTTGGCAGTGACGATAAAGGCAAAGGTGGTGAGACTTTTCATTACAAAGAGAATATTGGAGTAAGGGGGGGGGGGGGGGGGGGGCAATGGCGAAGAACAAGATGGACCAAAAAGATTTGTTGAGTCATGCTTCAAGTTATTCCCAATGATCTTCACTGATGACATTAGAGGTGGCAAAATAAGCCCAAACCCATTTGCCCACCCAAACCCACCCACTCTAATTGAACCCAAACCCACCCAATTATTAGTTGGGTTAAATGGACATCAACCAAATTAGACCTAGTGATTATTGGGTTTTAACTAAAAACTCATTGAGCCCCATTTAACCCAAAAATATTATACCCAATTTTAACCCAGCCTTTCCCATTAAAAAAAAAAAAAAAAAACCTCTCTACGATTCTCCAATTCTCCGACACCGACCCTCTCTGCGTCCTCACTCTCAAGGCCAAAGCCGTCATCGTCCACGACGTCAGCTGCGTCAAGGAGGACGAGGAACCATTGGACCCGTCGATCGGAAGAGACTGCATGGCCGAGCCGGAGAAGATTCTTTCGAGCGCGGCGGAGTCTAGAGTTTTGAGGAAGGTGAAGGAGAAGTTTGGGCCGCTAGGGTTTGTGGGGTTAGGAGGGTTTGGGAATGTGAGGTGATATCTTCCAAGTGAGTCCGAATCGTCGCGGTGTGGTAGAGATTCCAATCGTAGCTCGAGATCTGACCGCCGTGAGCGATCCAAATCGATCTGTCGCCGGTGGCGGCTATGAACGCCGAGGGAAGTCCTTCGGAGGTAGGACGGATGGTGGAGACGACGAAGGCGTCGATTCCAGTGAAAGGAGGAGGAGATATCGCCAACTTGAGATGCAATTCGATGCCGTGTATGAATGGAAAGGTTTGAAATTGGAGGTGGATGAGACTGATTTCGGGTTTGGGACTCTGTATGAGATCAAATGCGAAAGTAGTGATCCTGAGGAGGCCAAGAAATTGATCGAAGAGTTTGAAATTTTCTCGGGAAAGTTAGAGGGAAAAGAGAATCCAAGAAAGTGTTGGGACTTCATTTTAGTGGCATTTTGGTAATTTTGATAATTGGGTAATTGGGTGGGTTGGGGTTTACCCATAATAATTGGGTTGGATTGGATTTGGGTTAGAAACATTTAGTTAAATGGGTTTTAAATGGATAAATGAGTTTTATATGCCCAACCCAATTATGCCCACCCCAAACCCACCCATTTGCCACCCCTAACTGATGTACTTATTTACCAACATCTACAGCAGTTATCATCTTATTCTAAAGATCAACTTTTACAAGCTACTAATTGCTGTGTTGATGCCAAAGGAGAGAGTGATGATGGAGAGGAAGATGAAAGTAGAGGTGGAAGTGCAAGTGTAGAGAGAGATGAAGGTGGAGGAGGAGAAGAAAAAGGCAAAGGTGGAGGAGCAGTGAAGGTAGCAGGAGGTGGAGGCGGAGACTAATGTTTGGTTTTATGTTTCAAGATTTAGAAGCTCCTGCTCAAATCTTCTTTTCCAAATGCTAAAAGTTTTTATTTTGAACCTCGAGAAAGACTTATATTTGATTTTATCTCACTATGTATAGTGTATAGAAAAAGATATGACTAAAAAAATTAGTTTATAATCAATTATATGATTTTAGTATAGTGAAAGTGTTGGGACCCAAATAATATTAGAAAAAAAAAAACAAAAACAAAAAAAACTATCAATCCAAAATAACAATCACACTCAAGAATACAAAATTTACATGGAAAACCCTTTCTCTTGAAGGGAAAAACCACGGGACAAATTCCGAATAATTTCACTATTATCAAATCAATTACAATAATTTTTGTGTATGTCTCATGGCTAAAGAAAAAACATCTCTTATTTTTCTTTGCTCTCACACACAAATTTTCTTTCTTAAAGATGGCAATCTTTCTCTTTTCTTTTTTCACTATGCGGCACCATATTTCTTTTTCATTTCACTGTGCAGCACCTACCTTTCTTTTTCTTATGCGGCACACACCCCAAAAAAATCACATATAATCCTTATTTAAATAACCCTAGCCGCCACACCATCCTTGTATCACACAAATACAAAATCCACTTGAACTAGGAATACTAGTTAGCCACAGAATAAAACACAAGCCCATATGTGGCCTTTTACTTTGTGGGCTGGACCATGTGCTTTATGCACCCAACAATCTCCCCCTCCAGCCCACCGATGGGAGGAGATCTTCAATCTTGCTCTTCAGTTCAAATCCATGTCGGTGAAGCCGACTTCAAGGTTGACCTTCTTCATTATATTCACCAATACTGAGAACACCTCATCAATGTCAACACCTTTCATTCTCAAAGAATTCATCTCATCCTTGATATCCTTAATCCAATTCCTTGGCTCCCCCTCATCAGAAGCTCAATTATTCTTGAAGCTAATAATTTGATGTTCTCCAATAGTCTTCTTCTCGTTAGGTTCAACAATCTCTAGTGGAGGATATTGCTCCCCCTGCTCAAGACCTCTAAGATCTTGCACTTCATCATCATCCCATGTAGCCTTAGCATCTTCATATTCCTCACCACCTATCACTTCCTCTTCTGAAGCACTATTAGGCAATGAGAATTTCACCCTCTTGATTTTAACACCATTAATCCCAACACTCATCTTTGGAGTCTTCTCAAAATTTTTAATCTCATTGAACTTCTTCTTACAGGTCTTCACATGAGTCTTGTAAAACCGCAACATGCATGTCCTCTCTTGCAACAACCAATGGTCCCTTAGTAAGTTTCCATCTTCCATTACCAAGATAGTTACAATAACCTGCTCGATCCATAGTCAATGTAGAAAACACATTCATCCTTAAATCTGGAACATGTCGCACATCCTTCAACATCATAATGCTACCAACATTGGTTTCAATGCACACATCACCAATTTCCACAATTTTTAAGTAACTAGAATTACTCATCTTCACTGTACCAAAGTCTCCTGCTTTGTACATGGTAAACAACCCATTCGTAGGGATAATATGGTGGGGGGCTGCAGAATCAACAACCCACTCAACATCATTATTAGCAACATGCTCACACTTTTGCTCTTCAATAGAGAGCACCACAACATCCTCATCAATCACAGCAGCTGTAGTATTTTTCTCATTATCATTCTTTTCATATTTTCCTTTATTTTATTCCTTATTCCAATGCCAACAATCTCTTCTTAAGTGACCCTTTTTTCCCACAATGGAAGCATTCTCTAGTTTCCTTGAACTAAGATCTGTCTCTTGATTGTGACCTACCATTGAATTTTCGATCATTAGGTCCTCTGCTTCTACCTCTACTCTTATTCTCCGTGACAAAAGCTTGATCTTGTGCATTGTCTATATTTGTATCTCTCCTACGAACCTCTTCACTTAAAATCAAATCTCGAATATCATCATATTTGAGTTTGCTTTTCCCCGCATAATTACTCACTGCCATTCTCATGGCTTCCCAACTGTTTGGTAAAGAAGCCAAAAGTATCAATGCACGAACCTCATCATCAAATTCAATTCCCACCATGCATAATTGATTTGTGATTGTATTAAACTCATTCAGATACTGCGCTACAGGAGTGCTTTTTGCCTTCTTCAGATTAAACAATTTCTTCATTAGATACACCTTGTTGTTAGCCAACGGCTTTTCATACATGCTAGACAAAGCCTTCATCAAATCCACTATGGTCTTTTCTTTCACAACATTGTGTGCAACTGATCTTGACAGAGTTAATCGAATAACTTCCAATACTTGTCTATCAAGAAGGTTCCAGTCTTCATCCTCCATAGTTTCAGGTTTCGTCCCCAAAAGAGGCAGATGCAATTTCTTCCCATAGAGATAATCTTCAATCTACATCCTCCAATACGCGAAGTCCGTTCCATCAAATTTCTCAACTCCTGAACCCTTTCCTTCTTCTCCGGCCATCGCTTCCACTCTAACCTGGTTTTGATACCACTTGTTGGGACCCAAATAATATTATCAAAAAAACTATCAATCCAAAATAACAATCACACACAAGAACACAAAATTTACATGGAAAACCCTTTCTTTTGAAGGGAAAAACCATGGGACAAACTTCGAATAATTTCTATATTATCAAATCAATTAAAATAATTTTTATGTATGTCTCATAGCTAAAGAAAAAAAATCTCTCTTATTTTTCTTTGCTCTCACACGCACAAATTTTCTTTCTCAAAGATGGTAATCTTTCTCTTTTCTTTTTTCACTATGCGGCACCCTATTTCTTTTTCATTTCACTGTGCAGCACCTGCCTTTCTTTTTCTTATGCGGCACACACCCCAAAAAAAATCACGTATAATCCTTATTTAAATAACCCTAGCCGCCACACCATCCTTGTATCACACAAATACAAAATCCACTTGAACTAGGAATACTAGTTAGCAACGGAATAAAAACAAGCCCATATGTGGGCTTTTACTTTGTGGGCTGGACCATATGCTTCATGCATCCAACAGAAAGAACATAGGGTATAACTTAATTTATTAAATAAAATATTTTTCAGTCGTAAATGTGTTTTTTTCTTTGTTCTATTTTTTAATTTTATTATATTTAGCTTGGCTTCTCAGAAAAAAACTTAAGTCCGCCACTGCATGTGAGAATACATTTATTGTAGATATAATCGTTAATAATATCATTTTAATCCAAACTTTTGGAATTCAATAACAATTGAATCTTTGTAAATCAAAATAATAATATTGTCCAATCACATGGGTTAAATTATATTTAGCAAAAGAAAATCACAGTGTTGTATTAGGAACAATCAATAGTCCATGCACAGAGTATAGGTGCCCTAACATTCTTCTTCTCTTCTTCTTCTTTTTATTATTATTTATTTTTAATAATGTAATGTTTACAATGAGAGATATTTGAATTTTAAATGTCTTCATTGAAAACATTACCGTTGAAGACACTAAGATATGTTAATCAGTTGAACTACAAGGCTCATGACAATCTACTTGACTTACATGAATCTTTGACAAAAACATAACATTCTAATTAGATTATAAGAGGCAATAAAAAAGAGTATAACCTAGGCTCCAAAAAAATTCCAATATATAAGGTGTCGACGGGCTTCTATAATGTCAGTATCTATATGATCTACATATTTTTTTTCAGAAACATTACCGTTAAATTACAAATTGTACACTAACTTTGACCCAAACTAAATTCAATTATCTAACTTTCAAGTTTATTTAATTCAGATATATCTTTAGTTTTAATAAAATAAAATAAAAATCATTAGGGACCCTATAAAGGAAGACGTTTTATTCTAACAAATCCATGCTTTAGAGGGTCCTTAATGGATATTTTTTGACAAAAACTAATGAGAGAGCTGAAATGAATAAACTTGAAAGTCAAAAGACTTAACTGAACGAGTGTGAAGGAAAAGGACTGAATTGAAATTTAATTAAAGTTAAAAGGTGCAATTGTTAATCTAGTTAAAAGCTAAAATTCCATTCAAGTAATAATAATAATAATAACTAGTCGCTAACCCGTGCGATGCACGAGAAAGTTTTTAGTAACTATAAGATTTTAGCAAATCAAATGCCTTAAAATTTGAAAATCTTAAAGAACTTACATTAGCACTCATCAATTTGTTTACAAAGCCAATGCTAAATAGATCTACCAATTGCATTCTCATATCCTCTGTCATTTGCAAGGTGAAAGGACTCTTTTGATTACGGTTTGCATCCTTCTATCCTTCAAAAGCTTTAAGAAGTGCCATGTGGTCACTGCATAAGAATGTGTATAAGGTTATACAAAATTTTGTCATTATAATCAACATCCTAAAGCTAATATCCAATCCAAAAATGTGTAACCAATGTTACATATTATAACAAAAACTCAAAGAGACAACAAAAACAGTTGTAGGTATATAAGAGAGAGAATCAGATCAAACATGTATTTCTATTTTTGCTTACTTTGAGATTGAATTTCAAGACTGAAACTTAAAATCCAAAATTCCAACAACAAAAGCACAGAAAAACCTCTCTATCTAACAGATCAAAAAACTCTACAGAAAAGTACCAACATTGCTTTGAAAGAAGATCACAAAAACATCACAATAAAGAATGAGATGGAATTACTCCTTTAGTTTACCATGCTTCCAATCAGCTAGTCTTCTTTTCCACTATCCCAACCACAAAATCCAATGCTAACTTTGCATTCAAAGGAACTTATAATAATAATAATAATAATAATAATAAAGCAAACAACAAAAATGAAACTATTCATCCTTTTCATCTAATATGTAACTTGATAGATGGTCTTAGGCACTTTTTGCACATAGATTCTTTAAATTGTATATCAAATTAGAAGAAAGAAATTACATGTAAAAATATATATATATATATATATATATATATTTATTGTAGCAATCATCATTGTGGGAGCAAGATTTCTAAATATGTATATATATATATGGTGAAGGAGGCTTTTGACAGTCTTGACTAGTGTTGTCTTCTTCTTGATCAACAACTGAGTCTTGTTTGGCTGTGTAACAAGGGGTAATAACCTGGGAATGGGTTTTGGCCTAACAATCAATTATGAAGATGGGACAGATGAAGAGGAAAGAGATCCAAGCTGGCTTTCAAGAATGTTTGAATATGGCTTAGCCAAGAACCTTGATCAATTGGTACCTCCCAACTTATTCACAATTGGTGATTCTATTGGTCCCAATCAGTCTCAAAAATCATCACCACATTCCATTTCATGCATTCAACATAAAAGTGTTTGCTCCATGACATCTCATTCTTTTAGCAAAAATGTTTTTGAAAATAACCATTCTGTTAAAACATGGCAGGAAAAACAGCAAACAACTTTTTATACTTCTACCACTAGTAAGTGGAAAATGGCTTCTTCAAGCAGAAACAAAGGAAAAGCACCTATCCAGGGTTATCCTTATGAAATGCATGAAGGCGCTTCTTCTGGATCAAAATCCAGAAAAGCAACATCCCTTCAAGACTTTGTCCCAGCAAAAATGACATTTTCCAGTGGTAATGTGGCCATCACCTTACAAGAAGTTTTATCCGGGACCTTACAATTTACAAATGGAGTGTATACAGATCTACCACCCTCCATTAAAATCATCCTTGATAACCTTCAGAGAGCCTTTACCCAAAACAACCATTGCCTTTTCTAGAGAACCCTTAGAGCACTAGAAATACACCTAGTTAACCTTGAGGCAGGAAATGAAATTAATGAAATTCTCATTAGTCAACTCTTTGGTAAAGAGGATATCCATTCAATGGATAAAATGACTATCATGGGCACCGATTATGCTAGGTTAAGTCTTAAGACTCAAAACCAGCTAAGAAGTGTTGTTGCCAACTTGCCCACCAATATACAAGTGCGTATCTTGGGAAGCAAGGCCATGTTTGAATCATGTGATCGATGGTTTAAACATTTCAAAATACTGGTCACCACCCATTTCCCAGTTTATGGTGAAGATTCAGATGATATTGAAAATGTCTTCATCCAATTAACCTGGGAAGAATACTTTGGGAACAGTCATAGAGTCTATGAAAAGAAGCATCCTTTTCCTGGCCTAATAATCAATTATGAAGATGGGACAGATGAAAAGGAAAGAGATCCAAGCTGGCTTTCAAGAATGTTTGAATATGGCTTTATCAGGCTTATCAAGCTAACAAGCCATGATCAGATCAGCCAGTTCCCTTAGATAATCCAACAGGTTGTTACAAAAATCAAGAGTCCATTTGTCTCCATCAGATGCTGGAGCACTCTCCCACAGTGGGACAGTAACAATTGGATGACTGTCCAACCTGCTCACCACCTCGTACTCATCAACGGGTACACCCATATTGGCCCCTGGTATGAAGGAGACTCCTACCTATCCTATGAAGACCCATATGCTCTTGCAAATTGTTGGAGAAACTACTTCAATAATGAGATTCTAGATGTTACCAGTGAACTATGGAAAAACTATCATTTCACTAGAAATACTAGCAGAATTTCAGTATTCACCACCAGGCCATACTCCACAGCCCTTCATACTCAAAGAATTGATTACATTGATCCCAGACAGTTAGTCACACAAAATGCAGACTATGAACCTATACTGTATTGCGGTTTCTGTGATCAATATGCCAAGTATCATGAGCATGACTGTGATTATCATCCTCCTTGGGACCCCTTTGATGGAAATCCCTCTGATGCTTATGATACCGATTAGTTTTCACACAGCAATGAGGATTGCAAGTCTTAAGAATGGTTCGATCATCATTTCAAGTCTTCACTCCTCCTCCAGTACAGAAAGCCATTGCTCACAATACAAGATCCCAGTCAAGCCTAGACTCTGTCCAGATCGCCAGAAAATCTAGCAAGGAACTAAAAGATCTTGCTCAGTAGTTGCTCCTCCAATCAGAGAAGTTAGAGTCAGAAGAAAAGAACTCTCCTGCCTCTTCAGAAGTTTCAGTCAATTGCGGTCCAATAGATCCCTTCCAGGATTCTCAAGATGGATACAACTTGGACAGTGATTAGAAAGAACTATTCAGAACAGTTCTGCAGTCTGGTTACTATTCAGCTATAGTACCCGCACCCAGTAGATTCCCAGACAAATCACTATTCCAGCACAGCATAAGTCACTGTGCAATGAACAGTATTTCAGAAAAGCAAAGGAACAAGACACTGTTCATGAACAGTTCAGTTACTGTTCATCAAACAGAACCCGACAAAATAATCCAGAGTTACTATTTGCTTTCGGTGGAAAAGAAATTCACCCTCTGTAAAAGCAATTTACCCTCCGGATTTCCAGCAATCTCCTGAAGAATCCAAGGCTTCCTCCAGCTATATAAGGAACCCTCAGACTCAGTCTTCAGTAGGTTTTCATTTTAGCTCCAGTTTAGGACTAGTTCAGCATAACCTCCCTTCTCATTACAACCCAATACTTGTAATCAGATGGCAACCCTAGTTCATTTTCCAATTTACACTTGTAACACCATAGTTATGGTTTTCACACTTGTAACCTGTAATTTATATTTCTGCAATCAGATGGCCTTAGTCGGCCTTCTCCCCCTCTTTCTGTAACTTACCCCCCAGACTCTGTGACTGTTCCCAAAGTATTCTTCCCAGGTTGATTGGATGAAGGCATTTTCCATATCATCTGAATCTTCACCATAAACTGGGAAATGGGTGGTGACCAGTATTTTGAAATGTTGACTCTAAATTGAGAATTCCATCATCTTCTTGAGGGATCTCAGGGAGGGTTGTCTGAGAAGATCTAAAGCTAGTAGAAGAGCTGCTTCTAAACAACCTATTCATTGTTCTGGATCAAAAGCTTAAGATAATCAATTACAACCTAACTACATGGTTATGGTCTTCACACTTGTAACCTGTAATTTATATTTCTGCAATCAGATGGTCTCAGTTGGCCCTCTCCCCCTTTGTCTGTAACTTACCCCTCTTTTGGTATCAGAGCCAAGTTTTGGCCGATCGTAAGTTGTAAGTTACTATAATTATTTTCAATCAAGTTGGCTGGTATTACCGCCATAGTTATCCATCATTTTGAGCATTATCGTTATTTCGAGTATGTTATCTCCTACAAGCTTTATTTTGTTTTACATCTATTTTCTGATAACTCTTCCATTACCATTTATTGTCTTCTACATCTACTATTTCTTCTCCATTCTTGTCTACAGTAATTTCTTTTGGTGGTAGGTTGAGCCTCCCTTTTATCTTCTATTCATTATTCTGTGATTACCTATTCAAGCTAATCAATTGTTTCCCATTTACCTGCTTCTTTTTGTTTCTGTGTTTAGCCCCAAAGTTTGTTGCAGATGTGTACTGTTGAGACACGTAAGTCCAGATCTGTGTTGTTTGGCAACCCAGCAAGACCCAGTATCCTACTCTGTTAGTGTTTGGTCAGCCCATGTTAGCCGGAGTGAGGCGTTTAGGGTGGTCCCCACTGTGAGAGAAAGGATCTGTGGCAATAAGAGGTTGTAGTTTGCACAAGAGAAGGCATTTGTCCCGTTTGTACACCCTGTTTCAGATCTAAGGTTAGATCCAGAAATTTGAGGATAAAGGTGATTAGGCTGTAATTGATTATCTTAAGCTTTTGATCCAGAATTATGAATAGGTTGTTTAGAAGCAGCTTTTCTACCAGCTTTAGATCTTCCCAGACAACCCTCCCTAAGATCCCTCAAGAAGATGATGGAATTCTCAATTCAGAGTCTTACCAGTTATCAGATACAGATCTAAAACTAGGAGATTGGAACATCCCTAAGGTACCCACCAACCAAATCTATAAGTCATCTTCATGGTCTTTGAAAAAAGCTTTCAAAACAGATTACCATGTTAGGACTATAGAACAAGTCTACAGCATCAACAAGGAGTATGAGACATGCTACTTGTTACCCTCATCAGCCTTGAAAACACACAAGAAAGAAGGACACAAATTCCTGCACATAGGTTTAGTCTAGGTCGGAGTCAAACCTTTGATCAGAGAAGGGTTGAATAACTCAATCCTTATGGTCCTTAGAGATACCCGTCATATCAGATTTAATGACAATCTCTTAGGAACCATAGAATCCAGTCTTAGTTGTGGACCAGTTCATTTCGACTGTTTCCCCAACTTCACAATTGCACTTCATGACCCGCATATCATAAAGGTCCTCACCCTCAACATCAAGACCCATGGAACTCTCATGTTACATGGAACCCAGCAGTTAGCCTTGATATACAGAGTGTATTACAAGTGCATCAGGACGAACATGAATGTTCAAGCAATTGATAAGTGAAAGATGGGAGAAACCACTCTTATCCAAACCAAAGACATCAGATCTAAGATCCAGGTACCTAGAACCCTGAAATGGTCTGAAGTCACCTTCCCGACAAACTGGACTCTAGAGAATGAAAATCATTATCTACAACTCCAGAACCCAGCCAGGAATCCAGATCTAGATTTTGTCCAGCAACTAGTCGATGGAACGGTTAGACTTAGCTTTGACCAATCTAGGTTTAGAACACCCTTAGAGTACGAAGAACCCCGGTCTAGATCCCCAATAGATCTACACCAACCCTTTAGGCAGCCAACTATCCTTCTTAGAGATAGACCTGCATCCCAGTGTAGCTCTTCCAGACCCCTGGCACCCTTTCCCAAATCTATGAGAGACCTAGGACCAGAATTTCAAGGAGTGAGAACCCAATCCCAGGTTAGTACCCCTTGTTACACAGCCAAACAAGACTCAGTTGTTGATCAAGAAGAAGACAACACTAGTCAAGATTGTCAAAAACCTCCTTCACCATCAGGAACTGATATGCAAGATCCTTTTCAGCAAGAAACTGAAATTGATCATCAATTAATGGTGATAAGGAAAGAGTTCACCCCTAATCTAGTAGCCTTAGGCAAAGAATTTGACTCAGAGGAGAACAGAGTCAAAAGAGAAGCCTATAGAGCCAACCACACCAGGGAACAAAAGATAGAAGTTCTGACAGAATTGGCAACAATGTCCTTTTCTTTGAATACTTTGAGAACCATTTTGAATGGCATAAGAAGTCTTGTGTCATCACCAAAACCAACTGGACCACAGAAGACAACAAAGGGAATAAGAAAGTTGTCAGGTCTAGCCATCCTCCCCAAGAAGCCATCACCTTTAACCACCGTGGTAGTGATGTTATTGCCTCCCCCTTCAAGCACCCAACTAGTGAAGAAAAGGTTGTCAAGAAGGTGATAGAGCAAAACAACTTCACCAACCAGTGTTTAGGCGTTATAGGAAAACAACTTGATAAGATAAAAGACAGGATAGAAAACAAGGTTATCCTTAAGTCAGGAAACCCTAGTAAACCTACCCAAGCTTTAGAAAAACCTTTAGTCAAGCTTCCCACAACTAGACAAGCCAGTTTTAGACCTAAGGATAAAACAGCCTTAGAAATAGTCTCCCAAAAGATTAAGGAACTTGTGAAGAAGGAACCAGTCACCCCTTCACCAAACACCACCTCAACCAATAGAGACCCCCACCAGCTTATCACTCTAAAAGCCCACATAGCCTCTAGCAGTTCTAGTAGAACCTCCTCTGATAGTGAAAAGGAGATAGAACATCTAAAAGACCAATTTCGAGGTTTACAGGTAAATAGGCTTTACCAGTCTAAACCAACCAGCCTAACCAAGAATTGGTATCCCAGACCCACACCTCTTGACCTCCAGTATGAGGAAAGGAATGTTAGCAACCAGTTCTCAATATCCATTGGTAAACTCTATGAATGGAACATAGATGGTTTATCAGAACAAGAAATCCTAAACAAGATCCAGCCTATAACCATGGTAGCCAATAACTACCTAAATGATGGACATCAACACACAGAGGTCATAGAACTCATAACCTTAGGATTCACAAGAAAACTTATGCAATGGTGGAATAATTGCCTAACAGAAGAGTCCAAAGAAGACATTAGAAATGCTGTCCAAAAAGATAAGGATGAGAACCCTATCTTTGACGAACACATAGGAAGAGGTGTTCCCGACGGAGTCAATACCCTGATATATACGATCATGAAACACTTCGTAGGAAAACCCAGCAACATTACATCTAGGATTTACGACCAGTTGAGTAATCTTAGGTGTAAAACCCTTGGTGATTTTAGGTGGTACGAAGATGTGTTTACTACCAGAGTCACGCATAGAAGCGATTGTAACTCTCCCTTTTGGAAAGAGAAGTTTATCAATGGCTTACCCACCTTGTTCGGTGAAAAGGTCAAAGAAACCCTTTGTAGCCCCTTAGGTGTCATAGATTATGATAACCTAACCTATGGAGACATCTCTAGCACCATTCGAAGTGAAGGAATGAAAATGTGTAAAGATTTGAAAATCCAAAACAAAGCCAGCAAAGGCAAAGCCAAGTACGAAGTAGGAAACTTTTGTACACAGTATGGCTTACCCTCAGTCATCCCAAAGAGAAAATCCAAGCACAGAGGAAAAGAACCCTCTGTGAAGAAAAGAACAGCAGCCAAATATTATAGAAAACAGAAGTTCAAAACAGATGATTTCTATAAGAAAGGTAAATCCAAGTCTACAGGAAAGTTCATCCCCAAGACATCAGGAAAATGTTTTAAGTGTGCAAAAGAGGTCATTTCCAGAAAAAGTGTAAAGCTAAGGCCAAATCCCTTATCAACACCCTTGTTAGTGACCAAGCTAGTAAGGATGAAATCTTTAAGCTCCTAGAACTTGACCACCTAGATAGTGAGTCTCCTAGTAGTTCTAGTGACCATGAGATTCCCCAGTTTTACCAGTCATCCTTTGAACCCTCTAGAGTCTTGTCTAGTTCCTCTAGTGGCCTAGATGTTGGTATAGGATGCAAAGATAGTTGTTATAGGAACAAGACTATCAATGTTCTTTCTAAGCAAGAAGAGCTCCTCTTAGATCTCATAGAATAGATCGAAGACCCAGTCATCAAAGCTCAAAGACTTAGTGATTTCCATAAAACCCTAGTTAAGGAAGCCAGTACATCCAAACCTAGGATTCAGGAACCCAAAGTTGATTTGGAAAAAATCTACAATAGGTTTACCAAATCAAAGAAAGAAGTTACTATCCAAGACCTTCAGAAAGAGATCAAGGATACCAAGTCAGAAGTGAGAACCCTTAAGCAAGAGTTAACCATCCTTAAGGTTGACCACAATCTCCTTGATCAAAGATTCAAACAGATAGAAAACACTTCTCATCAAGGCAATGAAGAAGGAACCTCATTCCAGAACCCTTCTGATGAAGAAGTTGATGATTCAGTTAACCCAACTGCTGATATGGTTGAAGGACAATCCAGTGAAAAGTTCTTAGAAACCATCAGTAGGATTAATTTCCAGAAATGGCACTCCAAAGTCAGGATTGTCCTCAACAAAGATTTTGAATTTGAGGTCGTAGCCTTAATAGATTCAGGTGCTGATCTCAACTGCATTCAAGAAGGAATTATTCCCTCCAAATACTTCAAGAAAACCAAAGAAAGGTTGACTTCTGCAAGTGGAGGAAAGATGCAGATTGAATTCAAAATCCCCAAAGCCCATGTTTGCCAAGACAATACGTGCTTCAAAACCACCTTTGTTCTTGTCAAAAACATGACAGATAGGGTCATCTTAGGAAACCCTTTCATGTGTCTATTGTACCCTTTCATCACAGATAGTGAAGGAATCACTACCCATCCTTTTGGCCAACCAGTTAAGTTTAAGTTCCTTAGGAGCCCTGAACCTAGAGATATTAGCAGTCTCCAGGAAGTCTCTGTCTCCAAGACTCTTAACCTTATCAATGCCAAAACCCAACACCTTAGGTACCTTAGTGATGAACTAAGTTACAAGAAAGTTGAGGAACAATTAGCTTGCAAAAGCTACCAAGCTGAAATCAGAAATTTTGAAGACAAACTTAAGCAGGAGGTCTGCTCTGATCTTCCAACAGCCTTTTGGCATAGAAGGAGACACGAAGTGGCTCTCCCATATGTCAAGGATTTCCAGGAAAAGAACATCCCTACCAAAGCTCGACCTATCCAAATGAGCTAGGAACTAATGGACACTTGTAGAGCCGAAATAGAGGATCTTCTTAAGAAAGGAATCATTAGAAAATCTAGGTCACCATGGTCTTGTCCAGCCTTTTATGTCCAGAAAAATGCTAACATTAAGAGAGGTGTCCCTAGACTTGTCATCAACTATAAGCCCCTTAACAAAGTCTTAGAATGGATAAGGTATCCTATCCCCAACAAAAGAGACTTAGTCAATAGGCTTAGCAAAGCAGTGGTTTTCAGTAAGTTTGACATGAAGAGTGGCTTTTGGCAGATACAAATCAGAGAGTCTGATAGGTACAAAACAACCTTTACCACACCCTTTGGCCATTACGAGTGGAATGTAATGCCCTTTGGTCTCAAAAATGCACCTTCTGAATTCCAAAATATCATGAATGAGATTTTCAATCCATTCTCCAGTCATGCTATTGTTTACATTGATGATGTACTCATTTTTCCGAATCCTTGCATTAGCATTGGAAACATCTTAGGGCATTCCTCAACACCATCAAATTCAACGGTCTTGTTGTTTCAGCCCCAAAAATCAAGCTTTTCCAAACCAGTGTCAGGTTCTTAGGTTTTGATATAAGACATGGTGTTATCAAACCCATAGTTACAGACAAAGGGGGAGAGGGCCGAGTAAGGCCATCTGATTGCGGAAATATAAATTACAGGTTACAAGTGTGAAGACCATAAATATGGTGTTACAAGTGTAAACTAGAAAATGAACTAGGGTTGCCATTTGATTACAAGTTGGGTTGTAATGAGAGGGAGGTATTTCTGGGCTAATCCTAAATTGGGGCTGTATTGAAAGACCTCTGAAGAAAAACCTGCTGAAGAATGAAACTGAGGGTTCCTTATATAGCTGGAGGAAGCCTTGGATTCTTCAGGAGATTGCTGAAATTTCGGAGAGTAAATTGCTTTTACTGAAGGTGAATTTCTTTTCCACCGAAAACAAATAGTACTCTAAATGATTCTGTCGAGCACTGTTTGATGAACAGTAACTGTTACTGTTCATGAATAGTGACTTGTCCCCTTGCTTTTCTGGAATACTGTTCATGCACAGTGACTGGTGCTGTGGATGAATAGTGATCTGTTTGGGAATTTGCTGGGTGTGGATACTGTAGTTGAATAGTAACCGGACTGCAGAACTGTTCTGAATGGTGCTTTCTAATCACTGTCCAAGTTGTATCCGTCATAAGGATCTTAAGAATCCTGGAAGGGATCTATGAAACCGCGATTGACAGAAGCTTCTAAAGAGGCAGGAGAGTTCTTTTCTTCTGACTCTAACTTTTCTGATTGGAGGAGCAACTGTTGAGCAAGATCTTTTAGTTCCTTGCTAGATTTCCCGACGATCTGGACGGAGTCTAGGCTAGACTGTGACCTTGTATTATGAGTAATGGCTTTCTGAACTGGAGGAGGAAAGTCCCTGTGAATCTGGGTGATAATGTCATTAAATCTAAAACTATCCAACCATTTTACTGAGAATTCTCTGTCCAGGAGATTATTATTAATTGAATAGTTCCACATGCTGATCCAATGGATTCTGTACATGTTTGTCATATGCAGAATTGCTGGAAATTGGGAACCATGACTAGAGGCTTGAAACTTGGAGCTAAAGTACCTGAGAGCATCCTGAAGGGGTTCTGGAAAGATCTAGGGGATTGATCCAAACATTTCCCACAAATTAAGGAACCATGAAGGCACTGGATTGGAGAATTTCTTATCAAACATTAAGAACCATGAATGGTCAAAGTTCTTATTCTAGTAAAATAGAACCTTTTCAAAGGTGTCCATATAGTCATAATAACTGTATTGGAGTTCTGAGCCCTTGGGTGTTGTAAGGGTCTTGAGTGAGGAAGGGTGTCCCCAATCTTTGCAACTTACAAATCCTGTAATGATGAATTTGTGGTAAAGGACTTCTGAGGGATTTGTCCTATTCATGACATTCTCTATACGAGCAGACTTTTCTTGGAGGAGAATGCTCTTATAGAACTTGATGTTTTTCTTTGGGTGCTTAGGGAGGAAATGCCATTCTAGGGGCAAAACTTCCATAGCTAGGGCTAAGGGATCTGTTATATGAACCAGATGTGGCTCAATATAAGAGATGTGCTAGAGGAAGGGCTTCCTAACATAGGGGGATCTTGCTTTTCTAGGATGGGAAGAAGGCTTTTGGGGTACTAATGGGCCAAAAGGTTCTTCGACTGTGTATGGGGTGATTATCTTTGGTGGTGGTGCAGCTATTCACGGGTTAGGAAATCAGGGATACTGTTTTGAGTTCCTTCTATGAATTCAATGTCAAAATCAAATACTGAAAGGATGGCTTGCCATCGTGCAAAAATTTGTTTTGATGCAATGTTTTGAACATCTTTTTCTAAAACATGTTTTGCAGATTTACAATCAATCTTGATTAAAAACTTTTGATTCAAAAGATCACTTTGAAATTTTGAAATGCATAGTACTATAGATAAAATTTCTTTTTTAATAGTACTATAGTTAATCTGAGTAGGAGTCCAAATTCTGGAATGAAAACAAACAATCTGTTCAGGGGAAGTGGGACTGACATGCTGGAGGAGAATGCCACCATAACCTATGTTAGAGGCATCAGTCTAGACAATCTTGAAGGAATTTTCTGAGGGAATTCCTAGACAAGGGAGTGTCTTCACATATTTTTTGATTTCTTGGACAACTGAAGTATGGTCAGGGGTCCAAGGAGGAGGATTGGTTCGAAGTCTATCAAAAAGGGGTTTGCACTTTTGTCTGGGATTTTGATAGAAATCAGAAATGTAGTTGAGAGATCATAGAAATCTTTGAAGCTGGGTTTTATCTTGGATTTCATCTGGAAATTTATCAGCAAACTGGATGGCTCTATCTATGGGTTTGATGACACCATCTAGGTTTAGGGCTCCTAAGGAACTTAAACTTAACTGGTTGGCCAAAAGGATGGGTAGTGATTCCTTCACTATCCGTGATGAAAGGGTACAATAGACACATGAAAGGGTTTCCTAAGATGACCCTATCTGTCATGTTTTTGACAAGAACAAAGGTGGTTTTGAAGCACGTATTGTCTTGGCAAACATGGGCTTTGGGGATTTTGAATTCAATCTGCATCTTTCCTCCACTTGCAGAAGTCAACCTTTCTTTGGTTTTCTTGAAGTATTTAGAGGGAATAATTCCTTCTTGAATGCAGTTGAGATCAGCACCTGAATCTATTAAGGGTACGACCTTAAATTCAAAATCTTTGCTGATGACAATCCTGACTTTAGAGTGCCATTTCTAGAAATTAATCCTACTGATGGTTTCTAAGAACTTTTCACTTGATTTTCCTTCAACCATATCAGCATTTGGGTTAACTGAATCATCAACTTCTTCATCAGAAGGGTTCTGGAATGAGGTTCCTTCCTCATTGCCTTGATGAGAAGTATTTTCTATCTGTTTGACTCTCTGGTCAAGGAGGTTGTGATCTACCGTAAGGATGGTTAACTCTTGCTTAAGGGTTCTCACTTCTGACTTGGTATCCTTGATCTCTTTCTGGAGGTCTTGGACAGTAACTTCTTTCTTTGATTTGGTAAACCTATTGTAGATTTTTTCCAAATCAACTTTGGGTTCTTGAATCCTATATATATATATATATATATATATATATATATATATAATTTGCTCATGCGAGTTCTAGCTTTAAAACATTCAAGTTAAGTCTGTAAAAATCAAACTCTAGAAGATACAACAATGCAATTGTTTATAGGTAAAGCACACATATAATCAACATGATCATTAAAACTCAACAGCATGCCAATGCAATTATTAATTACTTAAAATTTAAAAAAAAAAAAATTTATTTATACATGATAAGTTACAATTCAAATTGAGTTTCATGAGTTCTTTAAATGTAAACAGAACACTACAATATTTAGAAATTGATGTACATAGACAAATAGTTGACCCTATACTAAAAAAAAAAATCAAAAATTTAGTATAGAGGCAAAAGAATACCATACCTTTAACCTTGATTCGAATGGAGGAAAAGACTGAAGAGAAAGGCAATAAAAAAGCAGAAATTAATCAAGAATATTAAATCTAAATAAAAGTGAATGGAAGACCAAAAATTAAGAATGAAACTTGCTTTAAAACAGCAAATGAATGTACAAAGAATTAAATCTGTTGCTGTTTGGTATTCATTGAAATCTGCTGTTTTAAATCTGTTGCAGAGAAGGAATAGCACAAATGTACAAAGAATTATAAACTGAACAGCCGTGAATTGGTTTGGTGCACAGAAAATATATATAATATTAAAAAAAAAAGAATAAACATTATCGTAAAAACTATTTACAAGATAATGGTTATAGAGTCCTAATTAAATTTTTTTATAGTTACAAATTTCTAAACAAATTTGACAAATTTGATTAAAAAAGACATGAACTTGTATAGAAGAGGTAGAAGGTTTGAAAAAAAAAAAAAAAAAAAAAAAAAAAAAAAAAAAAAACAAGGGACTGAAGAAGGCTGATGTTTTAGGGGCCCAAATAATTATTCAATCAAACAAATGATTAAGCTAAGCTAAATCAGATGTGCTAAAAAACCTAGATAGTAAAATAAAGCAAAACTTGAAGGTAAAGCAAAACCTGTAGGATTGTTGTCAGATTTTGAAGGTTGGGAGGCTCTTCAATACATCTTCACTTTCTTACAAAACCTGTAGAATTTGAATTTCTATGAGTGTTTCCCTGACTTCAACAAAAAATAATAGAGAGAAAAAGGGGTTAGGAATTGAAATCCCTAAATTGACAAAAAAAAAAAAAAAAAACCTAATTAAAGGCGAAATCCTTAAATTGAAAAAAAAAAAAAAAAAAAAAAAAACCTAATTAAAGACAATAGGAAAAGAGTTTATTCATAGATTAATTGAGAGATACCGAGAGAGAATGCTCTGATATGGAGGCTGGGTCGGAGATTGAAAACGTTGGCTCCCATGGTCGTGCCCTTGCAAGCTTTCTGTGAAATAGCTTGGATCTATGTTTGAGAGAGTGTATAGGTTCTGCGTTTGGTGAGTAATGTTGAAAGGAGGGGTACTGGGTTTAGTTTTGTCGAGAGGAGAGGTTCTGCCTTGCGTGTTTTGGTTTCAGAGGGTTTTGGTTTTAGAATTATATCGGGGAAGAGTATTTGGTTTGTGAAAGGAGAGTATATATATTTAATAAAAAAGAAATAAATCAGATTTAAAAATTAAAAATTTATGACGTTTTTTTTTTTTTTTTTTGGTTTTGGTTTTTTTTTTGTTTTATTATTATTTTTTTAATATTGTGCTGATGTGGAAAATTGTGGGAGTTTCAAAAGTTTCGGTTATATATATAGATAATAATAATAATATTCTCATATTGAGGAACTGGGGTGGTCAAACTAAATTCGTGTCTCAGTCTCCTTCCCCATGAATACACATCGCATCTTATTCATAATAAATTTGATAATGAAATTTGGAAGCTCCTTCCTTGAGAGTGAAACTCAACATTTTGAAGCACTAGTCCCCCAAGATATTGACATAATCATTTTCATGTTAGAGTAGTACTACAAGCACAATGGTTTAACAACAAAACCTAGATGATAAATTCTTATTGATTCTCATTTGGTTCTAGCACTGACATCAAATGTTTACCTACTAAGTAGATTACAGCTTACAGGAATGCCACCAAATTTTTATATTGAAAAATATAGTAGGATGATGACTCCAGTAGATTTCGGATTTGTTTTCACAACAGAAAGAAAATAAAGATTGATCCGTCTAGTGTGATACCATTGGCTAAAGGTCAGAATTAATGCGTTGACTACAAATCCATCAAAAAATATATATAAAGAAAATTATATTTTTACATTTACATTCATGTACACTTTATCTTGTTGTAAACCTATAATTGTCCAAAATTATATCATATCATATCATATACTCTATAATAAAAGTTGGATTTAGAAGCTGCGCGTGGTTGGCTTCACCAAGTTATAGTAAAAGCCTAGAAGCATTGCAGTAACTTTTTAGATAGAAACAAGTCAAACAACATTTCTTATCAATTTCTCCTTAGGGCACGTTTGGTAGACTGTAACAGACACTGTAATGTAATAAATATTCCTATGGCATAACTATTCGGTTGTTTGGTTATATTTTTATTACAATGAATAATTATTACTTATGAATAGCTATTCTTCAAAATTAGGAATAATTATTCCTTATCAAAAGTACTGAATATCTATTCCTTCACCTTATGTAATAACTTTTAAAAAAAATTTCCTAAAAAGCTATTAGTTGCCACATCTTCAAAAGGAAAGAAAATAAATTTTCCTTGTTGTTAATTATTAGCTCTATTTTGAACACCCTAAAATAAGTGTATTTTAGGAAATTTGACTTAGAAATGATTTAATTACACCTTCTTTTTATACTCTACTAAATTGTGGATGCATATTCAGAATTCTATTCCTAAATAGTCATCAAATTAATGAATAGTAATACTTATTACATTCCAACTTAATGTATTCTTTATAATACTTATTCCTATTCTCATGTAATAATCATTACAGTGTATCAAACGTGCCCTTAATGTTTTAACAAAACCTTGCAACTTTTTTTTGGCTTAGAAGCCTTGGAGTATAAAACAACAGTTTAATTGTACTTATCAATAATTTTAATGTCAACTTATTTGTTTCCATCGACTTTTTTTTTTTTTCCTGATTATTTAAATGAATATATAAATTCCTATTTATCAAATACGTGTGTGATTAAGAAATAAGAAAAAAACAAAAAAAAGAAAAAGTCATGTAAACCCTATTATCATGAAAGGGCCAGGGACCCGTAATCCGTATTATAACCAAACTCTTTATTTTTTCTAAGTGAAAATGTCGAATTAAAAGTCCAACATTGGTTCAAGATCACTAAGGTTCTATTTGATAAAGATTGAAATATAACTCCATGATTTTCTCCAATCATGATTCTCTACTTCTTGAATTAAGACATAAATTCTAGCTTCTCCATGATTTTTCAGATTTAGACATAACTCCTTGATTATCAATATTCGGAATGGATATTAGAATGAAGAAAAATCTTAAATCATGTAAATAAAAAGCTTAATAGTTGAATTAACTTTTTTTTTTTCTTGCGGATAAAAAAAAAAAAACTATTTTTTTCTTCACTTTTTTTATTCTATCTTATAGCTTTTTTTTTTTTTTTTTTTTTATCCTTTTTTGTTTTGTCGCCATAGATTCCTGGATGATCTTAATTTTCCAAGTGTATAAATTCTAGATGATGTTAATGAGAAGAGGTATAATTCCCTTTCATCGGGAATCAATTAGTTTCTTTTTTTTGGACCAAACTTACTCTATCCTTTTTCTTTCTCCTTAGTAGATTAAGATTAGGAATGGCAACGGGCCGGGTTCGGGCTAGGTTTTTTTCATACCCGGACCCAACCCGCAAGCCAAGACCCATGGCCACAAACACAGTCATAGGATAACAAATATCCAATATTCCAATCCGGTACTCTACTTTAATTTTGAAGATTATAAATTGTGGTTAAGATTTTCTAAACATATATTGAGCAATTCAACTACAAAGAAGTTTTTCCAAAAAAAAAAGAAAAACTACGAAACCGAAAGATCCTGACCCTAAAGACATTTGTATAGTTCAATTGTTTCCCATACCTTGAGAAATTATTATCTATTATCTGCTGAAAGTCCTACTCCATATTATCATTAGTATTTCATCAGTTATCTTCATCCTCAGTCCTCCCGTTTTTCTTCCTCTCTTAGCCTCATGTGTAGAACTATAGGTTTATATATATATATATATATATATATATATATGAAAGTCTACTAATTTATTAACATTTTTTTTTTTGAGAAACTGCTAATTTATTTACTTGGAATTCAACCTACTAATTTTTTTTTTTATTATTTTTTTTACACTATGGTTACAAAAGACAACGGAGAAAATCGTTGAATAAGATTAAGCAAGAAGACAAGGCTTCCTGATCAGTAAACTTACAAGCATAACATCAACGGCTTTGTAGCAATACTCACATTCGAAAAAAGCCTCAAACCTATTTGGTAAACAAAAACCATTACATGGATTTGTTTCCAAATATTAATCTCTCTGTCTCCATATTTAATCTTGAAACAAGTATCGAACACACCCAAGAAAATATTATTTGCACACCACAAGGCTATCAAAGTTTATACTTTATAATGCTTAAACTATGAGGTTCACTACTATGCCTTCTTATATGTGTTATTTTCCCTTATATATATATATATATAACCACTCATTTAACAATATTTCTCAAATAAATTATATGATATATAAGTTGATGAGTAAAACCATACAACGCAGGGGATTATAACTAGTACCATATAATAAAAGTTGGGCTTAGAAGTCATAGTTGCATTAAGTGATTACTCTCATAAATTAGTAAATTCTATTCAAACTAAAAGTCTATAAAAAAATTCTAAACTTAAATCCCACACAACCCACTTCCCCCCCCCCCCCCCCCCTCAAGTTGCATGATTTCATGATAATTTAAAACAAATTTAAATTCTATTCAAACCAAAAGTCTATTGTAAAAAAATTTCTGAGCTTAAATCCCTCACAACCCACTTTTTTTTTTTTTTTTTATTATAATTTTCCTCAAGTTGCATCTTATTAAATTAATATTTTATCAAGATATTAAGTTACAAAACTTTTGACTAAGGTTAAGATTTAACAATATAATTTAATTTAGATAAAACTTTATTTTATCTAAGTTTAAGAAATTTAAATTCTCTCCAACTAAAAGTCTATTATCAAAATTTTGAGAACTTATACATATTCAGTCATGGTTTTTCATGGTTGTGCCAAGTAGCTACTCTCACTAATTAGTAAATTAATTTTATATTTTTTTCTGGGATATATTTAGTAAATTAAGGAATAATATTTTACAAATGTTTAATTTAGGTAAAATTTTAATATTTAAATTTCAAAAAAATTAAATTCTATTCAAACTAAAAGTTTATCATAAAAAATTTATAAACTTAAATCTGCACAAAAACCCATATTTTCTTTCTTAAAAAAAAAAAAAAAAAAAAAAAAAAAAAAAAAAACGTACTTTTGACTAAGGGATAAGATCTAATAATAATCACTTTTTCTTTTTTTTCTTTTTTCCCTCAAGTTGCATGATTTAACAAAAATTTAAAACAAATTTAAATTCTATTCAAACTAAAAGTCTATTATAAAAAATTTCTAAACTTAGATACCACACAACCCATGCTTTTGTTTTTGTTTTTTTTTTTTTTTTTTTTCCAGCTAATTGTATCTTATTAAATTAATATTTTATTGAAATATTAAGTTACAAAACTCTTAACTAAGGGATAAGATTTAACAATAATTTAATTTAAATAAAACTTTATCATCTAAGATTTAGAAATTTAAATTCTACTCCAACTAAAATTTTGTTATCAAAATTTCAAAATTTATATATATTTAGCCATGGTTTTTCGATACAATCCCTCTTAAATAATAAGTTATCTCTAAATCTCACGCAATACACCCCACGTTATTGTATTTATTTTTTTTTAAATGCAACTTACTCTTATGTTTTAATCTAATAAATTCATCTTACTTATTGTTCTCTGCTTCTGAATTTGTATATAGGATATTATGTTAAAAAAAGTTTACTATAAAGAAACAAAATAATGGACACCCATTTAAGTTTCTAGTTCTCTTATATAAGTTTTTATTTTTATTTTTTTATTCTTAATTTTTGAACTCTTTTGTGTATGTTTTGCTTTTTGGTTTTGGTTATTGAATTTAAATTGTAAGTGTGTTGATTTTTTCAATTAGGCTATTTCTAAGAAAAAATTGGTATTAGTAAACTATTTTGTTTATTATTATTATTTATGTGGGCCAGGGCATAAATTGTTAATCATAACCAAAATAGGAATAATCAAACTCATTTCATATCTCATATTAAAAAATTAACACAAAACAAATTTTATAATATAAAAATAGATAAATACTTATAGACTCCAAACTCTAAACAATGAGAACTTAAAGTATTTTTTTTATTAAAATTATTTATTTATTTTATTATTTATTATTACTATTTATTTAATAATTTTATTTTATTTATCTTAAAAATTTTGAGTTTATATATAAATTTTCATCAAGTCAAAGCATCACACAGAAATAATCAGGAATAATACTAGTATAATACGAAACAGTGCAGGCGGCTTGTTTTTATTGCTCTATACTTAAAGAGAGTTTCTTAAAAGGCAAACCTGGAACATTATTCGTTGGGCGTGAACAACAAAGTCTACTGCATTGAAAATTGTGATAAACGGACAATACCTACAATCGAATTACATAGGAAGAATACAAATATAATTTTTTTTATTCATGTTGATGTACATGATGTAATTTACAAATCATATGAGGCAGAAATTTGTAACATAAATTTACTGTCGCTTAAACATAGGAGAACAAGCATATTCTGATTCTGCAATTGCACACATCTCAGCTTCATGACGACCCTCAACCATGTCTCCCAAGCCCATGGCAGTGCTGAAAGAGAAGTTCATGACGAAGACGAAGTTGGAGGCGGAAATGAAGGCAGAGGCCAAGACGACTTGGAAGGGGGAAGAGGAGAAAACAATCCCAGACAGCTTGTAGTGTACCCACGATTGACGGAGATGTCCATAACAGTTTTTGCGCAAGCAACAGCTGCTATAATTGCACTTCAATTCAGTGGGGATCGGAGTTCTATCCTGGTTGCTGTTGTGCTTTGCAACATAGCAGACTACATTTGTTGCTCGTCTGCTATTGTCCTACGTTCTTGGAGGCCCGGGATTGCCTGCATTTTAGGAAGAATAGGATCACTCGCTGCTGAATTGGGGTTCATACTAATGATAGCTATGTTTCTCCCCGACTATCTTTTATGGATCATCCCCTTAACTTGTCTTTATTTATTGTTGATCTTCGTCTCGAAGACATTCATCATCTGATGTATAGAACTCAGGTCAAATAATCATTGGTAGCCTGTATGGTTAACCAATCTTCTATGGTGCGTCGAGTTCTTATCTTCTTAATTCTTCTTTTCTGTTATCCATGAGACTGTTGGAAACGTAATTTATTTTTTTGATAATATTTATGAACAAACAGAAGCTCACAGCAAGCAGAGTACAGCCACTCTGATATACAGTTTTTCAAAGACCACCTACTACAGATCAACAAGACATAAAATACAACACCAAAACTATTAAAGCCAGAATAGAAATAGGGATAGCATAGTTCCTAGGATTTGTCAATAACAACTCAACCAGATTGACAACATCTTAGGGTCTAATTAATACCGACAGCTTCCAACACAGACCAGCACATGAGCCAATCCATCAATGCCAGACTGCACCTTTTTCAACCTGGGACAACATATTAGGCAATCAACAATTACAACCATTTGTGGGTATATCAATTTTTTTTTTTAATTGCTATCTCAGATGTCGCTGCTTTAAAGCACCAATTTTGTTAGACTACACAATTCCTCTGGAATTTGTAGGTACAGCTGAAATCTGCCAAATTCAATTTACGAATATCTTATATATATATAGACACACACATGTTCACATAAAACAGAGTATTTCAAGCAAAAATGGAGCATTATGTAAAGAAATTGAAACCCACAACGCATATAAGTAAGCAGAAACTCCATTGAAACCTGGACCTAGCAACAGATCATTCGAAACCAGAGAGTGGTGGTGTGGACGCCTATTACTAGTGCTGAAAAGAGGAAGCCATGGCTTGTGCTTGTGTTTGATCATCAGGGAACTTGCGGACAGGGTGGAGAGTGGAGACAATAAACACATGAGGATCAGTCGGATCCTGAACAAGGGTGGAACCGGCCTTCCGTCCTCGGTTTTATGTCGAAGAAGTATAGAAATTGAAGATGCAGCGGAAATAATGTGAACGAATGATCTCATGAGGCATAACAAGGTAATGGATTTTGGAAGCCCAACTTTCTTTTAGAGGGGAAGAAGGGTTTCTTGAAGAAATACAGAGTCAGACTTCATCCTTAATCTCTTGCCAATTAGTTGTACAATTTCATAACAAACCCAAATCTAAACCCAAACCCAAACCCAAAATACTAACGTAACGAAGTGAAACTTGGAATTCCTCTAAAAAAACCCATGGCTTAGGATCCGTTTGGATACAGCTAAAAACTGAAAACTGAAAAACACTGTAGCAAAATAATTTTTAAATGTGTAAATAGTACCGTGGGACCCATTTTTAATGAAAAAGTTGCTGAAAAATGAAATTTGTGGGTTCGTGAACAATACACGATGTGCACTGATTGGTTGAATAAAGTTTGAAAAGTCCATCTTTGCGGCTACTGTTCATTGAACAGTGCATGAACAGTAGCCGCAAGTCTCAAAAACGCGTGAAAAAAAAAAAAATGGAAAAACGCAGACGCAAACATTTCAGCCGAATCCAAACGTAGCCTAGAATTCTCTTTGTAGGCGGCAGTGGCACTGCTACTCTCAATATTGCCGCAACTTTTATATATAGAGATGGATTTGGATTCGGATGAAATGTCACTAATTCATCTCACATTATTTTTTACCATTTTATTTTTTAACTTTAACTTTTTAACTCTTTAACATTTTTTTAACTTTTTTTTTTTTAATTTAATGGTTGAGATTGAAAGTTGAAAATTCAACTTTCAATCTCAGTCATCCAATACTATTGCACCAGGTGCAATACCCTTAAACCATATAGAGATATATACAGCACTAGGGCTAACTTAGATAGGAAACAATCCCAGGTGATGAGGTGCACATTTAAATTGTATTTGGAACAAGATTATAAATGAGTTTTTTACTTTTTTTTTATTTTTTTTTATTTTTTAGTAATACTACGGTCATAAACTATTTTACAAGTAGCCAGCTTTTTATTTGTTTTTATCTAGGCCTACCATTAACATCATTTTTTTCATTTTCTAATAACCACTAACCGCATAAGAAGTTGGTAATATTTTTTGTAAAAAAGTTTGTATCTCTAGCATTACTTTTTTTTTTTTTTTAACTTCATTTTTTAAAACTTTTTTTTTGGGGGGGAGATTTCAGAAACCTACCTGAGGTTTGTGATAATACAAACTAGGTTCAAAACATTTTAAAACCCACCAATTTAGTCCTCCAAAGACAACTTTATCCCTAACGGACCAAACCTCGTTACTTTTATTCTCTCTTCTTTCTCTCTCTCTCCTGTCTCGTTCCTCTCCCCCTCTCTTAAACTCTCTTCTCAGAGTTCTCTCTCTCAGAAGTCTCTCTCTAAATAAACCTTAGCCACGGCAAAACCCATGAGCTTGGCCACCGACATCAATATAACACCACGACACAAGGGTTTTCTTGATTCCCACTTCAAGTTTAACGCCATTGGTGTCGTCAACAAACTCTCACCCCTTTCTCTCTCACATATCGAAACCCACACAGTGGTGGTGGTGAAGCCGATCTCGTGATATGGTGTGTTTTTTTCTGGTTTCTCTTATGAGGTTAACAATTGGGGTTGCGTTGATTATCTATGTTGTTTGACTGGGATTTTTGCTAGTTTTTTTGGGTTTCCATTGGGATTTTTAGAAGATTTCATTGGGAATTTACAAAGGTATTTATGTGTGTTGTTTGGCTTATTGGATTTTTGCTAGTTTTTTTGGGTTTCTATTGGTTTTGAAAATATATATTTTTTGTAATGTTTTCAGAGGGACCTTCAATGAGATTTTGGTACCATTTTTTATTTTTAGAGAGGGTTGGGTATTTTTGAGTTGTTACTATGCTGATTTTTTTGGTATTTTGGGATTATTTGTAAAGGGTATTCATGGAGGTTTTTTTGGTTGGAGAGAGAGAGAGAGAGAGAGAGAGAGAGAGAGAGAGAGAGAGAGAGAGAGAGAGAGAGAGAGAGAGAGAGAGAGAGAGAGAGAATCACTAACGGCATTTGTATTTTTAGGAACAAAAGTTATCTTTTGAGGACCAAATTTGTGGGTTTTAAAATGTTTTGAACGTAATTGGTATTATCACAAACCTCAAAGTAGGTTTATGAAATTTACCTCTCTTTTTTTCTTTTTCTTTTTTTCACTTTTTAAAAGTATAAATATACTTTAACACTTTAGCAAAAAGTTTTCAACAAAAATATAAATAATTTGTTCACAAACAGACACTAAGGTGCGCCTTATTCAAGCCCAATCTAACAATATTAGATTGAAGTTTTAAACCAACAATTATACTATTGCATTCATTTTTTTATATCCATTTTTTTACATTCACTTGCATGCTTAAAATGTGTAAATGTTTTTATTTATTTTTATAAATGTGGACATTCTTGCTTCAATTACGGATACTTTTATAAATTAAATAGTGGATTTAAACGAGAGTAAGAGGAAATTTTCCCTTTTAATATGGTTAAGATTTATATATATATATATATATATATATATATATATATATATATATATGGTGCAAGCAGGCATGCTTTCTTCGTTCTCCACAAAACAAATACTACGATAATTTGCATGAATTTTATTCCAACTAGTCGTTAACCCGTGCGATATACGGAATAATTTAATAAAATTACATATATGATTAGAAAATGAATAAAGAAAAAACAGAAAAATGCCTAATATATTTAAATTCAACTGCATATTAAAATGATATTATTCTCAATAATACCATGTTTTACAAATCTATCAATAAAATTCACAAAATATATTATATACATTTATGCAATTAAATTTATAAAATCAATGAGGCTAAGTTAAAACTTCAAATGGTCAAGATGACTACTATAACAACATATACTATTCTGAATGGAACTTACTTGTTCCTAATGAAAAGAATGATACAAATATAAATATGAACAAAAAGAGGTGTAGGCCATAAGAATAATAGTAGCATATTAGAATTTAACTCTCTCGAAATCAACCAATTTGCAAACTCTAATGCATAAACTCTAATAGTAGTATGAAATCAAATTAACATTAACTTTATATATATATAAAAGCCCTTAGTCATTTTTTTCTCTCATTTGATGCTTTTGGTGTAGTTTACATGTGATGATTGTGAAGCATTTGGCTATTTCCTTATTTTCTTTTAGAACAACAGAAGTTATGGGAGAAGTAAAATGAAGAATTTATGGATGAGGCTTTTGGTACTTCTATTTGCTAATTGTTGATAGATTTGTTGGTCTTTTGTTTTGCTAGAACTGAATTTTATGTTTCCTGCAATGTTTGTCATTTATTAAAAATGTTTCAATAAAAATGTTCAAAATACATTCATACACTCTACTGTCTAATTTTTTTCATAACTAACCTAGCACACATAGTAGAAGGGGACCATTTTTAGAAGACGATTTATTTAGTTTTTCTTCTATTTGAAATAGCTAACTTGTAGGCTCTTTTGATTACTGTAACAAACAAACAAAAAAAAAAAGAAAAAAGAAAAAGAAAAAAGCTATCTTCAGCCAAGAGTTTAAAGTAAAAATTGTGTGTGCTTTGTTTTAATTAACATTCGTGCTCTTTTACTTATATAATCAAAAGTTTCAAATGTGTGTACTTTAATACACCATTGAACTTAAAGTGCCTAACAATAATGCTAGTAGTGTGGATCTTGATTTGGCTAAATTTTGTTTCAAAGTTGGCAAAAAACAAAGAATTCCACAAATATAGAAAACTTAAATGATAGACAACACAAACCAAATTTGAAAAACAGGTACAGTGAAACAAAACACAATTAGTGAAAACGGAAAATGCTCTAAACCACAAACTATCTTTTTTAAACTGGTTTGAATTTCAAATGAGTAATTATAGAAGCATCAGTATTTAGATTTTCAATTTTCCTTTCTTTCTATATGTCTTTAGTACCAACCTGCATCAGTATGTAGCTTTTTTTTAGATATTGTTTTTCAATTCCTCTTGATTTTAAAGACACAACTATTGGATCCCAACAACATACCAATGCAAATATTAATTACTTAAAGTTCAAAATAAATTATTTAAACGTGATAAGTTACAATTCAAATTGAGTCTCTTGAGGTTTTTAAATGTAAAGAGAACACTACAATATTTAGAAATTAGATGTATATAGACAAACAGTTAACGCTATACTAAAAAAAAAATCAAAAATCAAAAATTTATTTCAAGGGCAAACAAAAAAAAAAAAAAAATCTAACAAAAAAATTTGCCAAGCAGGAAAAAAATTCTAACCAAAAAAAAAGATTGAAAAACCAAATCCAAGAAATTGGAAAATTTTAATTGTAATTTAGCATACCTTTAATTATTTCTTCAAAGGTATTTATAATTGAAAATTATAAAAGGGTCTTTAGCGTCAAGGTTAAAGGGTCTAAGAAATACCTTATTAATACCTTTGATGCTAATTTACAATTTAAAATTAGAAGAAATAATAATAGAAGAAGAAATACCTTTGACATTGAAGAACCTTTATTTTCTTTATCATCAAAAACACAAATTTTCTTTCACTTTAGAGAAGCTACTAATAACAAATATACATTGAAAAATATTTCCATAATTCGAGGTATCAAATAAAACTATCATAAATATTCGTAAAGCATCAAATAAATTAAATGCCTACAATGGAGTCTATAAAAACATCCGGTTGTTGAAAGATTCCAACTTTCTACAAAGTAAGCCTCAGATACAAAACAACTACACAGGATTCGGGGATTAATTAGCCTAGCCCTACAAACAAGAGGTTTAAGCCTTGGTTTATTGTTGTAGGGAAGAGCCGTGCATGAGAAAGAGAGAGAGAGAGAAGAGCCGTACGTGTATGAGAGAATTAGAGAGAGAAGATAGAAGACAAAAGAGAGATTTTTGTTTGTAGATACCTGGTTTAGTGTGGTGACTTGGGACTGTTACAAACTTTGCAGTAGCCTTAAACCCTAAGAAGAAGAAGAAGAAAGACAAAACAGAAAACGCTCTTCAGAAAGCTCGAAACAATAGGCGGCTCCAGAAAACATCTGGTTGTTAAATAATACAAATATATATATAAGACTTTGGATTGGGCTTGAATTGTAGACTCAATAAAAGAAAAAAAAAAATCTAAATTAAAAAGAAAAAGAAAATAGTGGTGATGTGGAAAATTGTGGGAGCTTCAGAGGCTTCGGTTTTATATATATATATATATATATATATATATAGATTATTGCTTAACACGTAGATAATTTCCATATGAAAAGCTTGCCCGCGCATACCCACAACTAGCACATAGGTGTTTACTTGGTGAGTTAGAGGAATTTGAGATGAAATTGCTATATTTGCTGGTACATCCAGTTGTTGTTGAACTTTGGGCAAAATGCAGGATATATCAAAATGATTTTTCTTAGTCTCACATCACCAAAGCATATATGGAAGTCAAGATGGTAGGGCAATCCCAAATATTAATTGTGACTGTGATCCAGCTCCACATATATAGCAAGGCAATCCCAAACATCATTTTATTATCTCCCATTATCAACTTGCTATATGGATAATTGTGAAATTGTTGTGATGAAAGAGTTTTTGATGAAATTGAAATGAAACCACAAAACAAAGAACCCACATAAGCATATATACAAGCTTAATAAAATAAATAAATAAATAAAAAGGATGAAATGCCATATATAGAAACCATTCTAAGGTTTTTCTTTTTTTTTCCTTCTAATAATTAAATAAAGAAAAAAGAAAAACCATGTTTATGATTCTCATCATTATTACTTGAACAGGGGCCTAAAACCTAGCAAAAAGAGCTGCAACACACAGGAGTGCTACAATTACTAGTGCTAACAACATGGAGGCCTCGGCAACAATCCTCAATGCTTTTACAGGCTTTGGCATTGGCTCGTGCATGTGTTCGATGATCAGGGCACCAAAGGCACCCACACCCGCGAACCCTACGAAAATTAGTAACATATGATAGTATGTTGGTTGGTCTTTGAAGACGACTGGAACTAGTAACCCGTCCACGTTTTCTTGTGGAAGAAAAAATAAAATTAACAGTGCAATGACGCAGATGATGAATATGATTGTTCCCATGATAGGGCGTGAGGAATCAGAATTCGGAAGCTCATCGTTGATTGAAATGGAAAGAAGTTTTTCTTGAGGCGATGGTCCTGTAGAAACTGAATTCATCATTGATCAAGTCGTAAATATTTTGAGAGAGCTGAATAAGTCTTACAAGAACCAAACCTGTATACAAAGCCGCAGCAGAAAGCAAATGAATATTATTCGCATGGAAATTGAAAAATTTATCTATTAAACAACAAATCCACCAAATGGAGACCTATGCCTGCACAATATGTTTGCGCATAAATAATAATAATAATTCTACCTAATTCAATCCACTGAAAAATATTGTATCAATTCTCTTATTGTTTCTCCTAAGCGCGCAAGTAAAAAAAAAAAAAAAAAAGCACAAAAACTTATAAATAAATCCAACTTTTTTCCTTAATCCCAACAAAGAAAATTTGAACCAGAAAATATATTTCTATTGCCAAGAACTAAAACCCAAAACCAAAATCACTATTATATACAGAAAATCGAGCAAGAAATCGCAAATTCAAGTAAACTTACAAAGCCGCTATTGTACACTTAAACCCAAAGCCAAAATCACTATTGTACACTTACAAAGAAAACCAATTACCACAAAAGAAAAGGAAAAAGAAAGAAACAGATGGACAAATTAAACCTTCAAGTTTCATAAAGAAAAGAAACACTTACTGGTACCTTCAAGTTTCATAAAGAAAAAGAAACACTTACTGGTACCTTCAAGTTTCATAAAGAAAAAAAACACTTACTGGTTAATTAGGGACGGAGAGATTTGTATGACTTAGAGACTAGGGCTGGCTATATAGGAGTGCAAAGTCTGTTTGTCCTTCCATGAATCTACTTGTGCACGAAACCAATAACCAAGTAGGACTCGGAGTCCTAACTCATTCCAAAAACCCAAAATAAAGAATTTTTGGAATTTTATATGTAATACTAATTAACCTCTTCAATGATTTTCACTGCAACTCTATCTTTTAAATTAGTGGTGGCTCTAGGAATTTTCTTAGGGTGATCATTAAAAAACTTAAATTATACAAAATCTAATAAATAAATAAAAAAAACTGCATATATTGAGACTAAAAAAAAAAAAAAAAACCACATGATAATCTCATTATCAATGTTGCAAGTTACATCTCTTCAAAAGTTTAGTTAAATAAAATTTTTCTTTGACTTTTCATTTTTATTTGTAAGGAACTAATATATTTTTAAGGAGATCAAAGTTTAAAAACAAAGTCTGGCTATATAGGAGTGCAAAGTAGGTTTGTCCTTCCATGAATCTACTTGTGCACGAAACCAATAACCAAGTAGGACTCGGAGTCCTAACTCATTCCAAAAACCCAAAATAAAGAATTTTTGGAATTTTATATGTAATACTAATTAACCTCTTCAATGATTTTCACTGCAACTCTATCTTTTAAATTAGTGACGGCTCTAGGAATTTTTTTTAGGGTGATCATTAAAAAACTTAAATTATACAAAATCTAATAAAAATAAAGCTGCATATATTGAGACCAAAAAAAAACCACATGATAGTCTCTTGCAAGTTACATCTCTTCAAAAGTTTAGTTAAATAAAATTTTTCTTTGACTTTTCATTTTTATTTGTAAGGACCTAATATATTGTTAAGGAGACCAAAGTTTAGTTACAAACTTAGTTATAGCTTAAAGCTACAACTCTCACCAAACAAATTAACATTGCTATATATTTTGAAAATCTAACCGTCGATTTGCATGTTCTCTTTGTTCTTAAAACATATACCAAATTTCATGCCAACTGGATGCAATTTACCATTCAAACTACAAACTTATTTTTTATATATTATTTTAGACTACAAAAACTCGAAATTTAAACATTTGATAGACGATATAATTATTGATTTTTAATCTTGTTGAAATTTTGCAAGTACGAAGAATATAATAATGAAATGTAATTAAATGGTGGATTTGTTCAAATTCATCACATTAAATAAAAAAATATTGAATGGAGTTGTAACGTTAGTCCACAACCAAGTTTGTTACCAAATTTTGCCCAAAGTTTAACTATGTTGGACCTAAAAAAAATTTAGGGTGGTCACAAAATTGTTTTTTAAAGATAAAAAAATAATAAATTTTTAATATTTATACACAATAATTATTTTTTTTCCAAGTCAGGATGGTCCAATGACCACCTTAAACTCTGTAGAACCACCCCTATTTAAAACTCCCTCTTGGATAAAACACGCGCAATTCCATGAATCTTAAAAATACACAAACAGAACAAAACAAATAAATCAACCAATAATAAAAATCATCAAGTAAAAACATTTTTTTTAAAGGAAAAAAAATATAATGAACTCAAAGTAAAGTTGAAAATAATTAGTGGCTCTTCAATAAAGAGAAATTTCAAGATTGGAAAATGTTAAAGGTTTGAGTTCGAATTTGGTTAGGATGAGATGTAAAACTCATGTTTTACACCATCCAATAAGAGATTGTCACATAGTTTTTTATTTGAAATTCAATACATCCTATCACACCTAATAACATCTTAATAAAATCAAAACTCAAAACATCCTACCACACCTAATAATATCTAAATAAAATCCAAAAAATTTTGGATTTTTGAATGTGTATTAGAATTAATTGGGTGTGATTTTATTTATTCTTGAATTTGTGATAAGATGATATGGTATGTTAGGATTGGAGGGTGTAAAACTTGGGTTTTACACGCAACTTATAGAATTTAATTTCTAAAGTTATTACAAGTTTTATAACATAAACTTATAATCTAATATGACAAAAAACTGGGCCTATAGTGGCGTTTGTAAAACACCACTATAGGTACTAAAAACGCCACTATCATACCGCCACTATAGGCCAGTGTTTTAATTTTAAAAATGCTATAGCAGCGTTTTAGAACGCCACTATAGCATTTTTAAATTTATAAAAATTGGTCTATAGTGGCGTTTAGAAACGCCACTATAGGTCTATAGTGACGGTACAATAGTGGCGTTCTACAAACGCCACTATAGCCGATAACCACCTAAAAAAAATTTTGATTACCAAAAATTAATTAATTTTTGGTAATCAAATGTTTTTTTTAATTGAATTAAAATTGTAATTAAATCAAAAGATACAAAAAAAAAAAACAAAGAACATAAATAAAACAAAATACGTTCAGCAAAATACAAATCCAAAAAACTAAAAATTCAAAAAAATACAAAATACAAACACTATAGCCCAGCAAATTCAAAATCCAACACAATATGCTCACGTTCAAAAAAAAAAAAAAAAAAAAAAAAGCAACTCCACCCCAACACATTCAGCCGCCATAGACCAACCTGCAATAAGAAATCATCAAATAGATTTTGAATTTTTCACTACTTTTTTGGTTCTATTAACAAAGATATTATCACACTTGAGATCTCTATACCTATCGATAATAAAAAGCCAAAGAATTCACAAAAATTAATCAAGGAAAAGACCAAAACAATCATTAAAATTTTTTAAAAAAAAATTACTTACTTGCAACTATACAACTAAATGGCATCAAACACAATAGCACTCTTTCTTCAATCACAAATCCCATAACAGTAGCACCATTTACAAATTTAAACAAAATTAACAAGTTGCAACACCATCTTCAAATCCAAAACCCACTAACATTAACACCACCACAAATAAAATAGGGGAAATAAAATCAAAATGGAGAGGAAGAGAAAAGAATAAATCCAGGAGTGTAGTGAAAGACGGAAAAAAAAAAGAAACAAAAAAGAAGAGAAAGAAAGAAAGAACTCTGAAGAAGTGGAGATAAGGGAGAAAAAGAAAGAAAAAAAAGAAGAGAAAGAAGAACTCTGAAGAAGTGGAGGTAAGGGAGAAAAAGAAAGAGAAAAAAAGAAAAGAATAGAAAGAAGAAGTCTGAAGAAGAAGCTACGTGGAGACAAGGCATTGATAAGGTGAGTGGGGGTGGGTGGGGTTAGGTGGGTTTGAATTTTGAATTTTGAATTTTGAATTTTTTCTTTGTTTAGTTTTAAATTATGAAAATAATATATTCACAATATTTTCACAATAGTTTTACAACAAATCTTAAGTGGTAGGTTGTTATTAATTGTTATTGTTGAGGCAAAAAAGTAATCTTAGTGTTAAGTTCAAATTTGAACCAATAACAACTAACCACTTATGATTTATTATGATTTATTGTGAAAATGTTACGAAAATGTTGTGGACGTAGCATCTTTCACGACTTATGATTTGTTGTCAAAATATTGTAAAAATGTTGTGAACATAACACCTCTCATATATATATTTATTTATTTAAATAGAGAAATAATACGTTCACAACATTTTTATAACAAATTTTAAGTGGTAGGTTGTTACTGTTTGGGTAAAAAAATAATCTTAGTGTTAAGTTTAAATTTGAACCAATTACAACTAATCACTTATATTTTTTGTGAAAATATTGTAAAAATGCTGTGGACGTAGCATCGTTCATTTAAACATAAATATATAAAATATATGCATTTTAGTTTTGTTATGCTGAAACCCATTAAGTTTTTTTCTTCTTCTTTTTTTTTTTTTTTTTTTTTAAGGAATATTGTAAAATATGCCATAGAATATTCTATGGCATATTCGTAGAATTTGTTTAAGCCTACTGAACCAATTTGGTTTTTTTTTTTTTTTTTTTTTGGGAATATGAACTTTTTCACCTATAGTGGCGTTTTTTAAACGCCACTACCAAACGCTACTATAGGTCCCCTATTTTAATTTTTTTTGCCGGATTCTTTTTCCTATAGTGGCGTTTGAAAACGCCACTATAAGACCAGTTTTTTGTAGTGACATTAGATTCATAAACTTGAAACTATTTCTTCATTTTAATTTTCTACTCAATCTGTCAAAGTGCCAATCTCATTGCCTTTGTTGAACTATGTATCATTGGATCGAGAGGCCATCTCAGGCCTTTTTGTTTGCCATCTAGGTCCCAGATGGAGATCTATTTCGGAAATTTGGGATTTATTTTATAATAATTCGATAATAACAATCCATTGTGGAGGCAGGATTTGAAATTGGGCATTTATATTAAAAAATTATTCCAACGAATCAGTTGAGCTAAAATCTTAATCAAAGTGGGTTGTTAATTTTTTGCATTAAATATTGTTGGAATGTATTTTTTTTTTTAGAGTAGATTATAAAGTTAGTCCCTATTCTTTACATCATATTTCAAATTTGTCCATAACCTTTCAATTGAGCCAATTTGAAATTAGTCCATAACCTTTTCAATTGAGTCAATTTAACCCCTAACCTTTTCAATGCCGTGTCAATTTAGTCTCCGTCATTATCCTTTGGATGGAAAAAGTTAATGTGTCAAATGGAATAATAAAAAAATATTTTTCATGTCATATCAGCTACCAACATGTACCGCCACATCATTTTTTTTTTAACTAAATTAAAACTGAGACATGTGAAATCCCACCACCAACTAAACTCATCTCCATCTCCTCTCCCTCATCCCCAAGATCTCTTTTCCAGTGGCACCAAGTCTCTCTCTCCTATCCTTACTAACTTCATATTTGGTTCCCTAGAAATTCAATGAAATTATTGTGATTTAGTTTTGTTTTTCTTGAAGAATGATTTGGCTATGGAAGTTGAGATTGGCGGCACCAAGTCTCTCTCTCCTATCCTTACTAACTTCATATTTGGTTCCCTAGAAATTCAATGAAATTATTGTGATTTATTTTAATTTTTCTTGAAGAATGATTTGGCTATGGAAGTTGAGACTGCTTTTTCGCTCAAACTCCTCCAAGTGGGTATGTATAAACACATATCAAAATCTCTTCTTTTTCTCTTCGTAAAATTTGTTCTGTATTTCTATTCATTTTCACAGGCTCTTTAGACGGGACATTGAGAATCATAACTTTGACCCAAATACCATTCCATTTTGTACAAGTTATGTGCTTTGGCAAAGATGGTCCACAACGAATATGGCAAAAGAGATTTGGACATTGCTAATAATGCTAGGATGTCCAATTCTTTGGATCCCAATTCATGTCCTTTGTTTAAGAGGGGTCAACATAAACAATAAAAATAAAAAACATAAAATTAAACACCAGCCCAAAATTGTCTTCAAAACCACACTACACAAAAAAAAAAAAAAAAAAAAAAAAAAAAAAAAAAAAACCTTTCATCTCCAATGTTTTCTTAACTTAGCAGGAAATGGAATAATAGAACAAATAAAAAATAAAAAGCCCAGACTAAACCAAAGAAACAAAAAAATCATCAAAACCCATAAACCCAATGATTAATGGATGTTTGAGCTTGGTCGTTTGCTGTTGGATGGGTGGGTAGCTGTTGCCGTTGGCTTGGCATCTCAAGTTCTTCAATCATTCTCTTACCCTCCCCTTCTTCATTTTTGTCTCACAGTTGGGACTAGGGATTCCAATCCCAATTCTCAGTCTTAGCTCTTAGGTACATTTTTGTGATTTAGTTGGCTGAATTTTTTTTTTTTTTAATTAAAGAAATACGTGGCAGTCTAGTTGGCAAAAAAATTTATATTTTAAATATGCCTATTAATCACGTCAACTTTTTCTATCCAGGGAGTCAATCTCGTACCGAAGGTTGTACCGGTTTGACCAGCGAAACGATATATTTCGGTACCGGTCAATACCAATGTACTGTTTCGGGTTTACCGCTACTTAAAAAAAAAATATATATATATATATATATATTATTTGTATATATTTTTAAAATAAATAAATAAATATTATTTGCATATTTATAACTTTAATTATTTGGTAAAAGTTAATTTGTTAAGCAACTAAACTTGTTAAGCTTATAAGTTGATTAAAAAAATTTTTTTTTTTTTAAATTTGAATAGAGATAAAAGTATAAGACCAAAAAATGATAATAAAAAAGAAGGGGTAATAGGTGAGAAATGAGATATTACGTGAGAGCCCGTTTGGTAGAAGAGTTTGAGTAATGTTATTTGTAGTTTTTTGAAATACGTGTGGGTAAAAATGTGTGTGAAAAAGTGTGTAATGTTGTTTAAAAACTGAAAATAAGTTGGTTAACAACTCTACCAAACAGGGTAATTAGAAAAATTAAAATAATGGGTGATAAAACCAAACACTTGCCAGTTGCCTCCACCTCTATTAATTTCTTTTTCTTTTTCTGATCCACATCACACGCCTAAGACATACAAGTACAACCTACATGTCATTACAATTTCCAACAAGCCCTCATCTTCACACGATTAAACTTATCACTTCACTATTAAATATTTCTTTATTTTCCAAAACTCTTTCACCTCCATCACAGCTCTCTCTATCTTTCACCTCAGACTCTCTCTTTCTCTTAAAGCTTCAGACCTTCAGCCCCTTCTCAAGGACTCAAAGCTTGCTAGATATTTACCGGTGCCACCACTCTCCACCAAATGGCATGACTTCATTGTTAGTGTAAAGAGAGTTAGAAATGAAAGGAGGCAGAAAGTATGACTGGCGTGAGCGGAGGGAAAGTAGCATTTTTGTGTGTAATTTTGTACCGGTCCAGTATCCACTAACCAGCTGGAATCCGGTATATATAGCGATATGGCCGAAACAGCTCCAGTATGTCTGGTATTTAAACTGGTACGAAATGCTAGTGTTTTTGTACCTGCGAAGGTTCCAGCACGGTAAATACCGGCCATATCGGCCAGTACAGTACTAGATTGTCTTCCTTGTTTTCCATCCATCACTTAATGGTAGGGACCATAATGACACAATCAAACAAGGTTAGGGACTAAACTGACACATTTAAAATGTTAAGGACTAAATTAAAATATGGTGTAAAGAATAGGAACCAACTTTTTAATTTACCTTATTTTTTATATTTTCTTGTGTTTGATACATAGCATCTCGCTATTTTCACATTCCCACTTTATTGCACTAACACCACCTTTTTCTCCATTGCCCCTAATGTAAATTGCATTGCTAATTCATGAAATTTCATCAATATAGGAAAAATATTTCAATTTTGACATTAATTTCTATGTTGTCGCCCGAATTTGAGCTAACTTTGTGTATACTTTTCATGTCATTTGGTGATATTGCATGCAATCTTTTTAGGCTAACTATTAATTCTTTAAGTTATTTGCAAGGTTGTGAAATCCGGACCGGACTGTACGGTCCGACCGGATTAACTGGAAATCGTTCGTTAATACCAATTTTTAACTCTCAAGAACTGGCCTATACAAGAAAAGTAGTAACCCGTGCAAAACACAGTCGAACCTCTCGAGTTTGAAAACCGTTGACAATTCTTGTGGTTCAGATCTGGATTTTATTTTTGGTACTTACCACCATTGTTGATGCTTCAAACCACCGTGAGATGCTGCTAGACCTTTAGATTACATCGCCTCTCTTCTTATTCTCTGTCTCACTCGCGCTTTCTCTCTCATTTTTCTGCGTTTTTTTCCTTTTGCCATTTCAATTTTTGTGTCTGGACTCTGGAGTTGCTTTGCAGATGATGGAGATGGTGAAGTAATGCTTGGCTGTCATCTACTCACTGACCAACCACTTTCTTCTTGGGCTTTGTTTTGTATTTAAGCTATTATTTAATGAGTAGACTTCTAGCTTCTTCGTTTTAAGACTGTAAATGAACCAAGCTATTCATAAACAGCTGGAGCTTGGCTCGATAAAAATCTCGTTCATGTTTGTTTGTTTATAAACAAGCCAAACTTAAACTTTAGTTTTAGGCTTGTTTAATAAATGAGCCAAGCCCAAGTAAAAAATATTGTTCATGAACAAGCTCGTGAACTCCAAGGCTCAATACAAAAGTAACGAAACAAGTTAAGCCTAAGCTTATTCATGAGTTTGGTAATAAAATTGATATGAGCTTGACAAGTAAACTCATATCTTCCAAAAACTTTAATTAATTATAAGTTGAGACCACTCATCCAAACCAAATAAACTAGATAATAAACTTGATATAGGCTTGATAATATACTTATGTTGAATCTCAAGCTCAAAAGCATGATATCGAGCTTGAGTTTGGGCTTGATATTGAGCTCAAACTTGGCTTGACTAATGAATCAAGCCAAGCCAAGCCAAACTCAAGCTTTTATACTTTTATAATGAGCTCAAGCTTAAACATTATTTGTAGGCTCGTATCAAACTCAAGCCAAGATTGAACATTCTATTTTTGCTGTCGAGCCGAGCTTGAACACTCACTATTTGACAAAGCTTGGCTCGTTTACAGCTCTACTTCTTTTAAAGTCTTTTATCTTTTTGTTTTCCACTTTTAAATTTCATGGAAAGTTGACCGTTCTCCGTTCAAATGGGCTTGAGAATGAAGGCATTGGCTTAGTTTAATTTGTGCCTAAGGCATGGGCTTAATTTAGAAGTAGGCTTCTTAATATATATATATATATATATATATATATATATATATATATATATATATAACTATATATATATATATATAACTATATATATATATATATATTTATATATAATTTATTTTTATAAAATTACGTTTTTGGTACCTAAATATTTTCTTATTTTAGTCAAATTTTCTATTATTTCTAATTTAATATATTTATTTATTTATTAAATAATTATTAAATTAATTATGACATTATCACAGTTCGACCTTGGTTCAACCTTGATTCGACCTTAAAAATCTTGAACCTCTTCTTTTTCCGATTCATTGAATGGTCAGAGTCTGAAAACCATGGTTATTTAGTAAAATTTTGAATGCACAAAAATGGAGAAACTGGAGACAATATGAATACCAACTTGGTTTACTATTGACTCATGATCTAGGAAGCACAAATATTTTAGAATGGGATGCATACCCATGTTGGACACGTATCGGTCATGGACATGCCTCGAGCACTTTTGTATGCATGTCCCCAATGTGTCTAGCCAAAAAACAGCTTTTAAAAAAAATTCGGGAATTATTTTACTATCTTTTAGCTTTAATTCTTTGTTTAATATTTTTTAATGTAAAAAATTATATGAAAAATAACTTAAAAAGATGGTCCCATGAGTATTTGATGGGTTAGACCTTTGTAAAAAAAATTAATTGTATTCTAATCATTGTTAATAGCTATAGGGATGATAGGCCTAGTAGTATATATTGGGCCGGAGGCTCGGTCTAAGTCCAAGGACACTTAGTAGTCTGAGGGCAGGTAAACGTTGTTATGGAAGTTGGCATTAGTGAATAAAGAAAGGGGTCTGGTCATGATGGTCCGAGAAGGTGGTTCGAGGAGGGATACTTCCTCGGCTGAGCAAAGTAGAGGTCAGAAGGTGCAAACTGCCACCTATAAGCAACGTTCCAGGCGATTCTATTGATGAAGATATACATCATGAAAGCACAGGACAGAGGAAAACTATGAAATATCTAAGAGAAAGCTACTACCACCGCACTGAATGCTCTATAGCTAACTCTCTGGCCGCATTAATGAGGAAGTGATACCTGAACAGTAATTTTCAGTCTTACAGCTACTCCCAAAGACTTCAAGAAGGTGCTGATAGGATAAGGATCAACACTAGCAATCTAATCTACACGTGGAGGGTGAAGATGAAAGAAGGAATATAGTATAAAATAGAAAGAAGGCCCTGAGGAAAAAGGATCGGAAAATTGAGAGAAAAACATTATAGCAACAAAAACTGTGCCTATAACCAAATTCAAGAGATATATACAAGAACCGATCTCCTCGGATTGCGCCAATGACGATTTTTTTTAGATAAAACCAGTCTATTTTTACTTTCTTATCATCTGAATCCATTATAATTGTTACCCAACTCATTAAAGCCTAATTTTCTAACTCACTCTCTACAAATTCATTGTATTGGGCTCTTTGGGCCTAGATCTTTTTACCCTTTGGGCTTTATTATCCATTGTTGTTCTTAAATTGAAATTTGTTTAATAATATATGAAAAATAAATGCTTAAAAATATATTAAAAAATATAAATAAAAATATATTTCATAATTAATTAATATACATATTCTCACTATGTCATATTTTAATTTTAAAAAAATTATCATATTACTGTATTGTACCTATTTATATCCGTGCTTCTATTTCATTGAAAAAACCTCTTATGCGCTAAGCACTTGAGATACCATCTCCTAACTAACTATAGTTGGGAAAGTACTGGAAATTTGGATGGGCTACGGATAGCTAGCTCTTGTAAATAGGCATGAATTCACAGTATATTTGCAATTGTCTCATTTGCCATCCAGTTCATCTAGTACTATTAGGAACTATTGTATTAATTTGCCGCAGTTATTTCACTAAGAAGCCCTTGGTGTTCCATAAAGTCATCAACCGTAATTTATCGACCTTTAAGGGTCTTTATTTTTCCCACTATTTTTTGGTTTTCCGAAAACGGCTGATTCCATTTTTCCATTTACCATTTGCCAAAAAAAAAAATTCAAACATTTTTAGTATTATTTTGCTTCAACCCATAATCTGGTGATTAAAAAAACTATTCATAAGTAGTTTTAATCATACATGTAACTTGTTTAAATAATACATATTGATAGTCTTATTATTACCATGTAATAATGAGTTGGAAAAAACAAGTTCCAAACACCAACTCCATTAGACTTCGTGAACAATTTTAATTTCACTCATTTAAAGCACCAACATTATTAGACTTCGTTAACAATTTGATGCTATAGCGAAGAAGAAAAAAATCCCATTAATTTTTTTTATGAGAAAAATTTTCCCATTAATTGTCACTTTAAGAAGGCTCTTCCAGTTCCACTCACGTAATAACTGTAAGTTCATTTAGGCCCCTTAAAGCAAATTGTTTAACCTAATATATTAACTAAGTGATTACTTAGATTAATTTTTTGATCTAGGTTAAACACAAATATATCATATCATGCAAAGATGCGGAAAAGTAAATAATACCACGATATGATGACCTAGGAAAATTAATGAAACTAATCGTTTCAAGGTAAAAACCTGGGGAGAATTTGACTTAACTATTCTCAAGGTAAACCAAATTCACTATAAGAGAATTGAAGTTTTTACAAAAAATTTAACCATAAATCGAATGCTACCTCTAGTAGTAACTTACTGATACGACCACGTGCAAACTCCGAATTCACGGACTTTTTCTCTTCTTGGATTTTTAGCAACACAAGCTGCCTTGCTTGTGACTTTGAGATCTCACTCAAAGATTTCAAATCACCTTCACTTGTTGATCTTGATGCAGCAACTAGTCCTACCAATTCTTGATTGTAGTTCTGGCTCTAGTAGATTCTTGTTTTGTTAGAAAATACAAAACCTCTCAAATCTCACAAAGAGTAATACAAAAGTCTTATTCAGCACCTTCAAAACGTGGCTAGAGTTTTTCTTTTATATGTAGAGAAGTTTAAGTGAAACCCTAAACATTTTCGTGGGCTTTAGGCCTATTTAAAAATTCTGTAGAAATTGTGCCTGTGATTTTTGATCGATCAAGCCTAATTCTCAATCGGTCGAGAAAGACAGAATTTCACTTTCTTTTTCTTTTTTTCTGCAATTAGCTGGATTTCAAAACTTGAAACACCCTTACTTAAACATTGCCTAAACACCTAGACTAGACATGTTTTGTTTTCGATTTGCCAACACAATACAACAATGATTCTAAATATTTAGCTCTAAATCTTTAGAACCTAACAATAACAATACACAAAGTTTTATATTGGTCATCAGGTAGATCTAGACATTAATGGGACCAAAAAAAAATCTACTCCAATTACATACTTAACCTCACTCACTAGGAGCAAGGTGAAATTGCGGAGTGCAAATGTAATTACCAATAAAGAGTAGCATACTTCTTCATCCATATCCTAATTTCATGTTCTGCTAAATGTGGAGGATACCTGAAACCCCAATAAATTGTGGCGTACAAGAGTTTTGATAAAGCTGATATCATGGAAGCCATGGCATAAACCCTGCAAAATCTTTCAAGTCTTGGCTTGTGTTGGATCAACAACGCACTAAAGGCTCCGGTCAATGAAATCATTATGGAGACAAGGAAAGCATGATATGCAATTGGTCTGTCCTTGAAGACCAAAATTGGAACTAGACTTTCATCCACTTGTTCATGAGGAAGAAGCATAAACATGGTACCCATGGTGCAAGAAGCATATGTGATAAACATGATGGGAAAATATGGAAGAAATTTTGCTAACACATTCCTCATTCCAAAGAAAAATACAAGATCCTTCAGGAATGCAGACTCCTTTTTTTTTTTTTTTCAGATTGGGAACTAATACCAAACATTTTGAGACTGCTGGGTTTTATAAACAATCCTTTCCTTGGAAAGTTTTATCCAAAAGCTATAAGCCAATTGTGAAAGCATTGACCCAGCTGAATTGACCCATTAATTACTCCATTACACTTTATAAAAAATTTTAAAAACACACACACACACAGAACTTCCATGGTATTTTACTATCAATTGCAAGGAAGCTGAACAGAAACTTGCATGATGCTTTCCAGCACGTCCAGAGAGGAATTTTTTCAACTTTTTTTTTTTTTTTTTTTGAGAAGATCTTTAACTTAGTTGTGAAGACATGGCAGGAAGGGTAACCTTACTTGCGAAGAAATTTACCTTTCTTGTCTTCTTTCTTAATTACTACTATGTATTTCTCCAGAGTTCACATTACATTAATATCAAGAAACTACTGCATCACCTCACCTGAAATTCATATAATTGGGTCATTCCGCGTGAAGATGGTCTAATTTGAACACTTTTTGTGCACATTTCTTATGCACACCTGTCATTGTACAGTTTATTTTAAATAAAATCAATTCATAACGAGTTCAATTTTAGTGAAAGTTCAGCACAAATTATTTATATATGATGCATATTTAATTAAAAATTACAAGATGAAATTAAATAATTCATATATATATATATATATATGTGTGTATGTATGTATGTATATCATACTTAATTTAATAAAAGAAGAACAAATGTATTTTAACTAGAATTTGTTTCATTTTGAGTTTTGTTTAGTCCATTGGAATAATGATCTTTAATTTGTTTCAACTTAACAATTAAAAACCAAATTCTAAATATCTTTTTCATGAATATATGAGTTTAGATCACCAGATTTATAAATTATTAAAAACCTGCACCATCTTTGAAATTTTTCTTTGAAATTTCATTATTTTTCCAAATGCTCATTAACGATGAAGAGAAAATATTTACAAAAAAAAAAAAAAAAAAATGCATATAACACAGGCCCTAAAAAATGCAGGGGTTTGGTGTTCCTCTAGCCATAATTTCCAGAGTTTCTAGATGGTGATCTAAAACGCGTCAAGGAAAGACATGCTTAACTTGCAAAGAAATTCCCCTATGCTATCCTGGTTCTTTCACTGAGATTTTCTTTGTTGCCCACGAACAACAATTTGGTTATATATCTCGTTCTCTCGCGGTAGTATTTAACATCTCTAAGATTTGCTTTGGTTCATAGATTCAATATGGGTCAGGCTAATATAACCCTTCCTATTTTCCTAGTTTTTTTGGTTGCAAGCTCTGCCTTATCTGATTATCCTCCAAAAAACCCAGATATGATCTTGGGGGATAAACTGGATTCCCTGCCTTATTCAAGACTTGGCGAGGCAAGCAGTCCATGGTTGCTGCGCGTGCAATCAGATCTACCTGAACCAACCTTATCAATGCTTGTGGGTGGTAAGGGTGATGAAGATGCAGGCCTAGGATTTCTAGAACAGCCTTTATTGCCATCAACGGCAATAGAGGCTAATGGTGGTGCTGCAGGAAGTGGCGGCGATGGAGAGAGCAACCTGGGATCAAAGAAGGTTCTTCGCAGCCTGGTGATGATCATGCTGACTTTGCTGATGATCGTTGGAGAACTTGGTGTTCTTCCATCCAGAAAAGAAACACGTGCTGTTGATTCATGGGCAACCATGAGTTTCCACCATTTGAGCTTCAAGGAGTATGATATATTGCAGTGTCTGGAAGGGAGCCCTGAGCAGCATCCCAAAGTAGTTGTACTTGGCCGTGTTGATAAAGGTAATGGAAGAGGCAGTGGCACAGGTCAAGATGGAGCCAAAAGATTCGGTGAGTCACGCTTCAAGTTACTCTCAATGATCTTCACTGATCTACTTATTTAACTACGTCTACAACATTTATATTCTGATTCTAAAGATAGGCTTATTGAAGTTACTAATTGCTGTGTTGAAGCCAAAGGAGGGAGTAATGGTGAAGAGGAAGAGGAAAGTGGGCGTGGAAGTGCAAGTGTTGGGAGATATGAAGGCGGAGGAGGTGAAGGAGAAGGCGAAGGTGGAGAGACTGGTGGAGGAGTGGGTGGAGGGAGAGGCAGAGGAGGTGGAGGAGGTGGAGGTGGAGGTAGAGACGGAGACGGAGATGGAGAAGGAGGCGGAGGCGGAGGCGGAGATGGAGGTGGAGGTGGAGGTGACGTGGAAGGCAGAGGTGGAGGTAGGAACCGTAGACCACCTGTGAACATAAACAAACTAGCCATGATGTCCATCACAGTCGCAGCCCAAACATCTGCTTCTGTCATTGTTTTCCATTTCACTGGAAAATCTTGTTCCAACATGGTCTTCCTAGTTTGTGTTGTGGTTGGTAACTTGGTGGGTTATCTTTGTTCCATCACTGCTATCTTGCTAACCCATAGGAAGCCACGGATTGCTGGAGTTTTTGGACGGATAGGATCTGCTGCTGCTGCCACTGGGTTCTTACTAATGATAGCTATGTTCCTCCCTAGCTATCTTCTTTGGATTGTTGGCATCGCTTGTGCTGCTTTGTTTTTCGTCGTTGCCTTGGCATTCAAATCATGACCAGACATTGATGTCAGGATCAGGATAGAGAATGCTACAATTATTTGTCATATTATGGTCTATAGGTGAGAGTTCTGAGTTCTGACAGGTATTATATTGGTGATGTCAAGAGTAAATTCCTTTTGCTAGCTGAACAGTGAGAGCATCCAGGCCTGTTGCGAATTTGGGAGAGTTGTTCTTTTTCTTTCTATCGTTATTTCGAATTTCAATCTGTATGTTTTATAGTGGGTGTTACATTTAGTTTGGAGTACATTATGTATTATTAAGGTCGATGGCTATATGTTTTATTGACATTTTGCCATCATTTGCGGCATAAGATCTAGGAATTGGATCTCTAAATAGGCCTAGCTTACTTTCGGGATTCAAATACAATAAGCTGCTCAGTCTTTCCTCTTTTAAATCTTCTTTCATATTCTTCCCATGCACACAGAGATTCAAACCTCTAACTAACGCATCATTTTCTCTGAATTTCTGGTTCTCAGGTATTCATTCCATCTCCATCTAACTCCTCTGAATTTCATTTGCTTTCCCTTTTTTTTTTTTTCAAATAAAAAAGTATTTGCTTTGGGGGCTTGGATTTCATGATCTACTGGATATTGATTTATTTATGGTTTTTGTTTGTGCAGAATCAGATTGGGATCGGGGAGGCCAGAGAGAGAAACGGCATCAAAATTTGAAATGACATATATATAACCTAACACTCAAATTCAATTAATTGGGGTAATGTGAAATTGAAGCGCATGGGTTGTCTTACACTTTAGAAACTAAAATTGATAAGGGAGTGCTCAACCTTTAAAGTCTAGGAATCAATAGTATATTAAAAAAAAAAAAAAAAAGAAGATGAAGAAGAAGAAGGAAAAAAAAAGAAAAAAAAAGAAAAAAGATGAGATCATCCTATCAAATACACAAAATGAATACTGTGCATGCCCAAATTTCCTCACTGGACTGGGCCTAGTGTTGGGCTCACAATTTATTTATATGATGGGTTATGGGTTTCCTACTACGCTTAAAAAAAAAAAAAAAAAAAAAAAAGAAGATGAAGAAGAAGAAGGGAAAAAAAAGAAAAAAGATGAGATCATCCTATCAAATACACAAAATGAATACTGTGCATGCCCAAATTTCCTCACTGGACTAGGCCTAGTGTTGGGCTCACAATTTATTTATATGATGGGTTATGGGTTTCTTACTACGGGTAGCTCCAAGCCAGGCTTCTGAACTGTAAACCTTTGCCCTCGTGAACCTCTCCCCTTTCTCATTAAAGCCCCCCTCTATGGATAATATTACCTCCCTCTTTAACTCTCTATTTTTGCTCAGAATGACCAACCCCTTCTCTCTACTTACTTCTTCTATTTATAGCTTAAGGTTGGTGGGGTGCTCATGATTACTTTCTAATCTCACTCATGTGAGTGGGGTCCGATTTGATTATTCCAGACAAGGAATATGCTTCTTTGGAAACAGTGGTAATGGCATTGGAACTGGTTCTAGCCTCCAAAAGGTTGCTCGGCAGCGATATTCCCCAAGGCAATACCATGCTGTTGAGGTCACAGGCTATTCCGAGTAAGTACATCCCCGACCAACCCATATGTGATCGGCATGGGCCTGCTAACTTGCGATCAGCTGAATGGGCTTACCATTGGACTTGGGCTTGAGAGTGTCTTAGGGGTGTGTTTGGGCCAAGGCCTAAGGCCCAATGGGCCCGAGGCCATATGCCGTACAATAGCCCCCCCTTGATTAGTGTCCAGCCACGGGGAACGAATCAAGGATATCCTAACAAACTAGAGATTCCTCGGGAAGTTTAACCATCAGTCATTAAATGAAGGATAAGATGGTTATTAATGCCCCTTAAAAGAAGTGTTATGACAGCCTATCAAATCTAACCACAATCATGACCTGACGATTCGTGAATCGAGGCCCCACGTGTGGGAGTTACAAAAAGAAATTTAAAAAGACTTTTCCCATTCCTTTTTCATTAAATGCCTTCCCCTTATAAATAGTACCTTCCTACTCTTCATATCATTTTTTACGTCCCTACTCCTTCAACTTCTTCTTTGCCGAGCATATTCTTCCCGTGCATTAATTCTTCAACCGAGATCACCAATTCCTAGAGCCCACAGTAAGTTTCTTCGTCCATTCCTTCTCTTTTTTCAATTTCTTTTTCTTACTCTAGAGTTAAGAATGAGTTTCTCTCATCTTCTTAACACCAAGGCATCTCGTAGCTAACTTTAGGGCGGTTTATGATATCCCTGGGGATGTAGAAGTTGCATATTGTCATGAGGGTGATATTGCCCTTCAGCAGCCTCCTCTTGTAGTGTTTTATCCGTTAATGGCTATTTTAGAAGGAGGGGTTAGATTTCCTGTGGACCCCTTAATACTTAGGACCCTTAGATTTTACGGCTTATGTCTCGACCAACTCCCCCAATTTTTATCGAGTAGTGAGTTGCGTCAGCTGATTAAACCAATTGTACAGGCTACAACTGGACCATTATGATATAAATTTTATGTATAGTTTATGTGGTAACATTAGATCAGATTACTACCTAAAAGTTAGGGATGTACGAGTACGGCTCATATCATGCCTTCCCGATTCTAATAGAAACTTTGCAGGAGAGTATGTCTGGGTGAGTTGCAACTGGCATGCCAACAAGCTCACCTGCCCAACTTCTCCTCGGGATATTGGTCGGTACCGTGCACATTTAACTTTATTTATAATTTAGCATGTTTTGCTCATCCTTATTACTGTCTAAACATGTAGTAACCAATTTTTGTTTTGCTTCTACGCAGAGGGCAAGAGGTTTAGACCAGACATCAAAGTCGTACATGTGAGGGATTTGAATTTTGTGTTGCGGTCAGAGATTTTTGTTAACTTTGACGGGCAACTCCGGGCATCCCATATCATACTCGGTTGTTCTCCGGTTTACTCTACCTGGCAACCTTTTAGGCAGGTTCTATTGGTGGACAACCCACTATTGTCATATATTGACGTGTGACATCTGAACTTCCTTCCTCCTAACCTAACAGTGGGCGAAGCTCGGGACCTCGACCCTCAGCTGGTTAGAGCGAATTCACTGGTGCCTGTGAATGATGCCTTAGCTAACTCTGTCTTCCAAGGCCGTGCCGTTCATAGACCTGTTAAGGAGCCCTAAGCTGAAGTCCAGCCAGCCGAACAAGTAGAAGCCGAGTCAGTAAATTCTTCAGAAGTAGAAGCTGAACAAGGAGAGGGCGAGATGGTAGTGAAAATGACGATGATTATTGACTGGTTTCTGCCCGGCGCCCGCCCGGTTGTGCAGCAGCAACAGACTCAAGGTAGAAATTAGCCTCCCGCAGCCACCCGTACTCGGAAAAGGCAGCGCACCACTGACTAGCCACCAAGAGTGTCAGAGGATGCTCTTCTGAGGACTCCCCTAGCTCCTGCATTGGGTGGCGTGGTCATCCGAGAGCCCAGTGGTGGTGCCCACCCAACCGTGCAAGTTGGGTCCAATGTGACGTCTTCCTCTTTTCGCCCTAATGTGGGATGGCAGACAATCTTTAGGCTCGGGAACGAGCCTTTCTCAGTGATGGCCAGTGTTAGAAGTTGGGCTTAAGGTAAGGGTGGCCGAATCACCCAAAGTCTGGGGCAAGGCCTTCAACTTCCCGAGGACGTGCACTTTTTCTCTAACGGCCATGACGAATCCTTAGCTACTCGGTTGCAATGGCACACAACTGCGGTAATCCACCTTTTCCTTCTCTTTTTGCTACAAACATACGCGTATTTTTCTTTCTATATTTATTGATATTGTTGTAACAGGCAGCACAGTTGGCTTATATAATCGAAAACCGGTTGAAGGACGCCACCAAGAAGGCCGACAGAGAAAAAGCACTGAAGGAGGTTGTTGAGGCTACAGCCAAGGACATGGGCAAGCTGCAGAGGATGCCGAGGAGAGGACGCAGGCGGTTAAGAGGGCCCGAGCACTGGCAGAGCAGAAGCTGATGGAGAAAGACGTGAAACTGGGGGGAACAGAGCTCAAGCTGGCTGAGGCAGAAAGTCTAAACCTGGCACAGGCCACCAAGATTGCAGAGCTAAAAGTGGCCCTAAAAGCCTGTGAAGATAAGTGGTACAATGCGGGTTTCGTGGATGCCGAGAACTCTGTGGAACCAATAATTTACCAATCACAGCAACATGGGTTCGGCGAAGGATGGATGGCTGCTCTGCAAGTGATGGGGGTGTCCGATGATTCCCCGTTAAGGAACCCCGAGCAAATGCCCTTTTCGAAGCCTTTTCCCCCAGTTCAGAACCCCACTGGCACTAAAGAAGAAGAAGACACTTCGAGCATGAGGGAGCTGGTGCAAGAGATTGATTCCCACGTGGAGTTGGTTGACCTTGAGATCACTAGCAACCTAAATTTGGCACCGGACTTAGCTCCATCATAGTTCCTAGACTCTGCTACCCTGCCTGCCGTGAATACTGCCCCAATTCAGCTTGCCGTAGACACTATTCCAGCTCAACCTGATGATCCTGCTGCTTGAAGAAGAAGAAACCATTTTACTTTGCTTTTTCTTTTGCTATTTTCTTTCTTTATTTCCCTTGCTTTACTCGATTTGCCTATGGTCACCAGGATGTGGTGACAAAACATTTGTTTTACTTTAGCTTTTGTTTATCTTATTTAGTTTACTTATAGTCACTGGGATGTGGTGACAAGACATTAGTTTCGGTCATATTTGTGAACAATTTTCATTGCTATGGTTTTTTATTGGAGTTAAATTATTCCTGCCATATTTTACTCTTGTTCATTTATAGTTGCCATGTAACCGAGTTAAGGTGTGCACTAGTCGGTGACCGGGATATAACCTAATTGCTCTCCTCGGTCGGCAACTGGGATCGAATTGAACAGGCTCCTGTCCTTAGAAAAAATAACGATAAGGTTACTGTCCTTAGATAAGAAATAGATAAGGTTTCTACCTGTTTGGTGACCAAAATCGAACTGAGCACAAGTTTCTGTCCTTAGATAAAGTATAGATAAGATTTCCACCTGTTCGGTGACAAGGATCGAACCGAGCACAGGTTTCTAACCTTAGAAAAAATATAGATAAGGTTTCCACCTGTTCGGGGACCGGGATTGAATCGAGCACAAGTTTCTGTCTTTAGAAAAAATATAGATAAGGTTTCCACCTGTTCAGTGACTGGGATTGAACCAAGCAAAAGTTTCTATCCTTAGAAAAAATATAGATAAGGTTTCCACCTGTTCGATGACCAGGATCGAACCGAGCAAAGGTTTCTGTCCTTAGAAAAAATATAGATAAGGTTTCCACCTGTTTGGTGATCGGGATAGAACAGAGCACATGTTTCTGTCCTTAAAAAAAATATAGATAAGGTTTCCACCTGTTCGATGACCAGGATCAAGCCGAGCACAGGTTTCTGTCCTTAGAAAAAATATTGATAATAATGGTAATTCAACTTTCGTATATTACACGCATAAACATTGTTCTTTACACAGTAGTTTGTAATTCCTCCTATAGTTAATGGTAAAATCTTCTCAAATTTTGAACATTCCATGGCCGGGGGAGTGGTCCTTCATCCATATCCTCCAAGTAATACGCCTCAGTTCTAGCAATGACAGTAACCCTGTATAGACCTTCCCAATTTGGAGCCAACTTTCCGGTGTTAAGATCCCGTGCATTCCCCACTGCTTTCTGCAACACTAAATCTCCGGCACTGAACTCCCTACTCTTGACATCCTTGTTGTATCGATGAGCAAGCTTCTGCTAATACTCGGCTAGCCTTATGGTCGTTGATTCTCGGCATTCGTCAAACTAGTCCAGCTGCTTCACCATTAACTCATCATTCTCGACAGGGATAAATCCTGAGACTCGAGCACTGCATAAGCTTACTTCAGCTGGTATTACCGCTTCCCCTCCGTACCTCAGTGAAAAAGGAGTTTCTCTTGTAGATTTTCTAGAGGTTGTCCGGTATGCCTATAAGACATTCGGTAATTCCTCGGCCCACATTTCTTTTGTACCTTCCAATCTTTTCTTCAACCCAGTCACAATCGCCTTGTTAGTAGCCTCGGCCTGACCATTACTCTGTGGATATGCCGGGGTAGAATACCTGTTCTTAATACCGAGGTCGCTACAGAACTTGCAGAAGGCTTTACTGTCAAACTACAATCCATTATCAGATACCAGGGATTCTGGCACTCCAAATCTTTCTTATTATGTTTCTCCACACAAATTTCTTAACATCTATATCCCGGATATTGGCTAGTGCCTCAGCCTCCACCCACTTTGTAAAGTAATCCACGACTACTAAAACAAATCTTTGGTTCCCTGTAGCCCGAGGGAATGGACCAATAATATCTATCCCCCACTATGCAAAGGGCCATGGGCTACTGATAGGATTCAAACTCCTTGCCAGCTGATGTATTAAAGGGGCGTGCTTTTGACACTGCTTATACTTTCGGAAGTATTCGACAGCTTCCTTTTGCATCTGTGGCCACCAAAATCCCTAGGTCATTGCTCGGTGGGCCAATGAGCTTCCCCCAACATGACTACCATAGACCCCCCATATGGAGCTCAATGAAGAGCTTATCAACCTTGCTGGGGTGCAAGCACTGAAGACACGGTCCCCCGAAAGACCTCCGGTGCAGTGTGCAGTGTGCCGACAACTAATACCGAGCAGCTATTCGGCGTACCCTGTCTGCTTCTTTTCCATCAGTTGGCACTCGATCCTCGACCAAAAAGTAAATGATCGGATCCATCCAGCAAGGTTCGAACACCATAACCACCGAGACATTCACCCTTGCATCAATGTTGGGTTCTACCACCACCTCCACTTTGATCAGCCGTGGTACTTCCTCGGTCAATGATGATGCCAAGGTGGCCAGAGAATCTACATGTCGGTTTTGCCCCCTAGCAATTTAACTGACTTTTACCTTCTGAAACTGACCCATAGTCTGCTTTACTAACCGTAGATAATCGATCATCCGGGGATCTTTGGCTTCGAAGTTTCCCTGCACCTGATTAACAACCATCCTAGAATCTGAGTAAACCTCCACTTCCTGTGCGCCTAAGTCCAGAACAGCTCTCAGTCTTGCAAGTAAGGCTTCATATTCAACCTCGTTGTTAGAAGTCTTAAAGCCCAACCTAAAGAAATGTTCTACCCATATCCCCTCCAGCATGATAATGACAATTCCTGGCCCAGCCCCCAGTGCACTAGATGCACTGTCCATAAATACTTTTCATGGCTAGACATCTACATGGCAATGGCAAACAATTTCCACCTCCCTTCTCGGGAAAAACTCTACAACAAAGTCAACAAAAACTTGACCATTCACTGAACTTCTAGGTCTATACCTTATGTCAAAAGAACCCAACCGGGTCCCCTACTTAGCTATCCTGGCCATGAAATTAAATCTCTTTAATAAGGACTGCAAGGGATACTCGGTCAGCACATAAACGGTATGAGCTAGAAAATAATGGGGCAACTTCCTCGTGGCATGTACTAAGGCTAATACCAACTTCTCTAGGGGCAAATATCTCATCTTGGAATCGACCAGGGTTTTACTAACGTAATAGACTGGTTGTTGCATACCTTAATCCCTTAACAACACGGCACTCACGGCATGCTCGGATACTGAAAGATACATAAACAAATCCTCACTGGGTTCTGGAGCCAACAACATTGCTGCCCGCATCAAATACTCCTTTAAATCCTGGAAGGCTTTTTTGCACTCCTCGGTCCACTGGAATCCCTTCCATTTTTTCAGAAGCTGATAGAACGGACGGCACCAATCTGTAAACTTAGAAATGAACCGATTTAGTGTAGCTAGCATGCCGGTCAGCACTTGGACCTCCTTTGGATTGCTCGGTAACATGAGGCGTTCTATAGCACTGATTTGATCAGGATTGACTTCTATTCCTTGGTGAGTGATCATATATTCGAGAAACTTGCCAGCCTCCACTCCAAAGGCACACTTATCGGCATTGAGACGTAACTTGTGTTGCCTAAGTACTTCAAACACCTCCCTAAGATCATCAATGTGCCTCTGCTCCTTTTTACTTTTCACTACCATATCATCAATATATACCTCCACCGTACGCCCAATCTCATCTCTAAACATCCTCGTCACCATCCGTTGATAAGGAGCACCAGCATTCTTCAAGCCAAACGGCATTACAGTGTAATGATAATTAGCATCGGGAGAAATGAATGTCGTCTTTTCCTGATCCTTGGTAGCCAGGGTAATCTGATGGTAACCCTGAAAGGCATCCAGGAAACTTATCCTAGGGTTTTCGTATGTTGCATCTACCACCTGATCTATCTTCGGTGTAGGAAAAGGATCTTTCGGGCATGCTCAGTTCAAATCGGTAAAGTCTACACATACCCTCCATTTCCCATTCTTTTTTTCACGACCACAGTATTTGCTAGCCACTCCGAGAAGAAAACCTCATTTATTGCCCCTACTTCTTTTAACCGCTTCACCTCTTGCTTAACAACCTCAACGTGCTCTTTAGCTGACCTCTTCGGCTTTTGTTTTTTGGAAGGAAATAATGGATCCACGTTAAATCTATGAACTATAAACTCCAGATCTACCCTGGGCACCTCGTATGGGCTCCAAGCGAATATGTCTACATTTTGTACAAGCAACAATAACATCTCCACCTTATCTTTGTCGGACATTCCTGCTCCTATCTAAAAACCCTTATTCTCATCTAGCAATATACTCACCCTTATTAGCTCATTAGCACAATTAGACCCCTTTTCCTCTTGGGGTTCCTGTAATTGCTATAAGGGAACATCCTCGGCAGGCTCTTTCTCCTTAATCTCTCTGTTAATAGCAGCCACAAGCATTGTCTGGTCACTTGCTGGTTTCCCCTTATCGTAGCAATACCGTGCTCGGTATGAATTTAACCTTAACATGCAATGTAGACGGAACTGTTGCCATTGCATGAATCCACAGCGTTCCGAGAATCACCGTATATGGGGAGAATGAATTGACCACTATAAAGGTCACCATCACTTCCTTGCCTTCCATGTTCACGGGGAGTTAAATCTGCCCTACTGGGACCACCATTCGACCATCAAATCCAACTAAGGGTGTATCATACTTAGATAGATCTTCACTATTCAAACGAAGCCCCCTAAACAAATCGAGATACATTACTTTGGCTCCACTTCCTTGGTCTACTAATACTCTCTTTACTATAAAACCATTTATTCAAGCTATGACCACCAATGCGTCATTGTGTGGTTGGGTTGTCCCTTCTAGATCATCATCTCAAAAGCAATGGGCTCCCAGGTATACTTCAATCTCTTCTCGGAAGGTTGCTCGTCCTGACAATTCTCCACCGGGACCACTATTAGTACCCCTTTCCACCAAGTCACTAAAGTACCCCTTGAAGCAGCATGGATGACTTCTATCACTCCTAAAGGGGGCGGGAGAGGATTCCCCCGAGGTCGGGCACCTTATCCAGTCTCTTGATTCCTTGGCTCCACAACAAACTCTTTTAAATGCCTCGCCCTTACTAACTGCTCCAAATGATCTTTCAACACCCTGCATTGTTCGATGGAATGTCCTTTATCCCTGTGATAATTGCGGTATAAATTCTAATTTTTTCTCGAGGGGTCACCCCCCATCTTGTTCGACCACCGAAAATATGGCTCGTTCTTAATCTGATCCATGATTCTGTGCACTGGTTCCTTGAACGTCACGTTTACTTCCCCGACTTGAGTGCCCAATTACTAGATTCTCAAATCCCTCCGGGGTCTTAACTAGAAACCCCCTTGTCAAGGTTGACTTGTGACCGGAGCCTTGCCTTTATTCTGCTGCTGATCATCCTCTAGCCTCTTGTACTCCTCGATACACCTCATGAGTTGTCTCATTTCCTCGGGAGGCCTCATTGTTAACGACTCCCATAATTCGGAATCCTCAGGCAATCCTAGCCGAAATGTGCTTGCTGCCACTTTCTCGCTACCCCTACCAATCTCGTTGTATAGCTCCCAATACCTACTAGTGTAACTCTGAAGAGTTTCCCCGACTCCCATCTTCATAGACAACAGTGCACCCACAGGCTGAGGTACACAGCTACACATCATAAACCGAACCCCAAACTCCTCAATTAACTGTCCGAAACTGCGAATCGAACCCTTCCTCAACTTGTTAAACCACCTCAAAGCAGTAGGCCCGAGACTCAAAGGAAACACCTTACACATTAATGCATCGTTATGACTATGCAAAGACATTGTTTGAATGTAATGACTTACATGTTCTACTGGATCCGTCTTCCCATCATAAGAGTTAAACGGGGGCCTGGTAAATTTGCTCGGCATTGGCGCTCGCTAAATCTCCTCCGAGAAAGGTGACCAGGCAGCTCTACGCAAAGCTCAACTCATAGCATCCATTGCAACATTTCTAGGTCGTCACCCCTCCGGGGAAATCGAATCCCTGTCCGCATACTCGTGACCACTCCCTGTGTCGATAGGAACCAGATTGATGGGATGCCTCCTCGTGACCACTTCCTATGCTCACTGACCCCTCTGCATGTTTTCCGTCGTCTCTTCTCCGACGCCTACCTTGTGCTTCCAACTCCAACTCCCTGACCAATCTCCGCAAATGTTCAAGCTCTTTATCCCTTTTATCAGGAAGTTCATGTCCGGAGGCACCGGACATCATTCGGTACATTTGAAATGATCCCTCTCCAGGACTTGAATGCTCTCCCTCCTGCTCATACCTCCGATCTTCGTCCCTCTTATGCCTTCTTTCTCGCCAACTAGATCCCCGAGAAGATTCTCCAAAACCACTTTCAGTGTAACTTCCTGATTGTCTCTCAAACATCCTCCCTGTATGGGTCTCGGCAGAACTACAGCTACGTAGGAGATCCCCACAAACGGCGCCAATTGTGCGTACCCAAATTTCCTCACTAGACTGGGCCTAGTGTTGGGCTCACAAATTATTTATATGGTGGATTATGGGTTTCCTACTACGAGTAGCTCCAAGTCGGGCTTCTTAACTGCAAACCTTTGCCCTCGTGAACCTCTCCCCTTTCTCCTTAAAGCCCCCCTCTGTGGATAATATTATCTCCCTCTTCAACTCTCTATTTTTGCTCAGAATGACCAACCCCTTCTCTCTACTTACTTCTTCTACTTATAGCTTGAAGTTGGTGGGGTGTTCATGATTACTTTCTAATCTCACTCGTGTGAGTGGGGTCTGATTTGATTATTCCTGACAAGGAATATGCTTCTTTGGAAACAGTGGTAATGGCGTTGGAACTAGTTCCAGCCTCCAAAAGGTTGTTCGGCAATGATATTCCCCAAGGCAATACCGTGCTTCTGAGGTCACGGGCTATTCTGAGTAAGTACATCCCTAACCAAACCATACGTGATTGGCATGGGCCTGTCTAACTTGTGATTAGTTGAATGGGCTTACCATTGGACTTGGGCTTAAAAGTGTCTTAAGGGTGTGTTCGGGCCAAGGCCTAAGGCCCAATGGGCCTGAGGCCATATGCCGTACAAATACAATATACAAATCAAGAGAAGTTTTGGAGTGCATGTGTTCTTGGGAGGGACAAGTAAAAACCAAAATTTCACTTGTAGAAAGTGACACGTCCAAGTTAGATGACCATCTATTACAAAAAAGAGGTGGCATACAATCCACAAATCTTGCAGTGGTGCACATTTTCTCAAACATTAATTACCCAGGAAGTACTCATTCTTTCACACATATTCCAAAACTTCACTCACATTAACAGATTAGTATCCGGTGCACTGGGTGCAATACACCCTACCATATTTCACAAAAAAAAAATTTACTTTTTACATTTTTAAGTTTTACTTTTACTTTACTTCAATTTTTTAAAAAAATATTTTTAATTAATGGTTGAGATTAAAATGTGCTTTTTGCAACTATCAATCTCAACCCTTCATAGGAATTGCATCAAGTGCAATACCCTAGGTATTGCACTTGATCTCAAGCTCACATTAACAACCAACCTCAATTAGGAGGGACCTACCCAAAAGTAGAGTAGAATCTAAATCAGAGATTGACCAAAGGTTCAAATTTCATTACTCGATGCATCAAATTTTAAATAATTAGAGCAATGGTCATTATTTCCATTATTAAGATCATTTTACTAATCAAAGCTTATGGCCTTAAAAAGAAAGGTTATGTTAACGGGTGCTTTTAAAGTAATTGTCCTAAGAACACTTTAAGATAAAATGCTAGAGCTTAGGATGAGTGAAAAGGACTTTCATTCCATTGCCGTCCTAACTATGGAAAATACCCCTTGCTAAGCACGTTGATCTCGCTCGTTTTCTTTTGTTAACCTAGTTAAGGATTACCCCCACAGTAGGACATGTTCAACGATTCAGCTACAGTCAACCTTGAAATACATCAAAGGCATCTTATGCAAATTGAGATGTCAAATAACAGGGTTCAAACTTCAAAGTGACATTTGCACAACAAAAAATAATAATAATAATAATAATAATAATAATAATAATAATAATAATAATAAATAAATAAATAAATAAACCTTCGAAGTGACAAAGCAAACAAGAATTTAACCAAAAGAAATCATACCAAATCAAGTAAGAGTAAAGTCCTAAAAAATGGTGGGAAGAAAATTAGAGCAAATGAGAAAAAGATCCAAAACATTTGAAAGGACAAGATTTAAGCAAAAATAATCCAGCCTAGGTGAATTAAAATTCAAGGACGTGTTAAATCCAATCAAAGCATCCTACAAATTCCGCAAGATCACATTACAAGTTACAACCTAACAAAAAAATCTTCCAGATCATTAACGGTTTGTTGGCCATGAAACAATTAACTTGTTGTCAAATGCTGGTGATCAATTAACGGTTTGTTGGCCATCACCTAGGGCCCTCTACTAGAGGAAGACCCAAATGTGGGGCCAAAAAATTGATTTTTTGTTTTTAAAAATATCTATTGGAGATATAAAAAAATAATTAGTTTCACATTTTTTTTCTTCATTTTTAAGAATGTCCAAAAAATTAAAAAATGCTAGAAATAATACAAATTTAAATATATGGGTCTCACAAAAATTAGATGTGTTACCAATTACAAAAAGTAATTCTAATTCTCAAAAGGAAAATATTAGAAATACTATAAAACACTAATTAAATATTATTTAAGTAATAACCAAAAGGCCTATTTAAAGCTATCGTTTTAGGCCTCCAAATCTGTTGGGGTGGCCCTACCACTAGGCCAATTAGACGGCCACCTAAGGCCCTTAAGTGAAATAACACCCCCCAAATTTTAACCAATAGGGATATTTCTATACCTATAAGAGTATTAATTATGCTCAACTATTAGTAGATGAAAAAAGAAAAAGAAAATTAGTAAGGAAATGGGCACAACAAAATATTACAATAGTTTCCAACTTTCTAAATTAACATGTCAACTCACACATGGACTCACCCCAATCTCTAATTTAAATTTTTTCTTATGCTAATTTAGGAATGTTATTGTTGTTTTTAGCATTACTCAAAATAAATTGTTATCTGTTAGGGTTATATGTTTTGGTATTGTCAAATTATGCCAAATTATATGTGTTTTACTGAGTTTTGATGTGTCTTAAAGTTGTAATTGAAGACCAAGTAGAAGACGCAAATTTTGTTCAAGAAAAGCTTAAGAAAAGTGTATTTTCAGCACATTTTCAGCATGTACCTCAATAATAGTCTCGATAGCAATCTCAATACTACCTCAATACCTCCCTATAGAAGCTCAAAACCTATTGCCTCCTCGATAGCAATCTTGATACCTCTCGATACATCGAGATTTGTGGATCAGCAAAATTAGTAATGCGAAAAAAGCCCATAACGTATTCATTTAAAACCTGAATTGAGATATGTTTGAACAGGTATTTAAAGGACTTTATAAGCCATCTATTAGAAGGCTTTTGAGAGAGAGAGAGAGAGAGAGAGAGAGAGAGAGAGAGAGAGAGAGAGAGAGAGAGAGAGAGAGAGAGAGAGAGAGAGAGAGAGAGAGAGATACTCCATTTATGCAGGTAGGGTTTTGTAACTAAGTTTTTTCTATTTCATCATACCAAAGAGTTTCAAAGTAGATCTGAAGATTCAATTGGTGAAAAAACTGAAGTCGTAGCAACCACCACAAACTTGCTGCTGTAAGAAAAACCTTCAAGAGATTCTTGAATTCAATTGGAAGTTCCAAATGTGATTGTGGGTTGAGCATTCATATACTAGAGAGTTCAAAAGTTCTGAAGTAGTAGAAAAGTTTATGCTGTAAGTTCATCTAATAGGTTTGTAGAGTTTACGGACAAATGTTTTATACTAGATCTGAAACTTCTCTTTACTATAGTGGATTGCTTTTTAGGAAGATTTCTCCCCAGGTTTTTTACTATGAAACTATTTCATTAGTTTTCTTGGATCATCATATCTTGTCTTATTTACTATTCTGTTGTGCATAATTTTGACTTGATATTGATGTTTGTTTGTTTGAACAAGATTTATTCATAATAAATCTAATTAACAATTTGGATTTAAAACTTGTTAATTCTATCAACTGGGGTCTAAATTTCTAACATTGTCCACAATATTTTACAACAAATCCTAGATGATAATTTGTTATTAATAGGTACAAAGTTAATGTTAGTTGTGGATCCAAATTAGAACCGATAACATATTATTACCTAAGATTTGTTGTGAAATTATTGTAAAAATATTATAGATATAGCATTGGAAAAAAATTAATAACATGTAGGTGGACCAATGGCCACTAATTTCTTTGCAATTTAAATATTAATTTTTTAATCTTTGTAACTTTATATATATACTAGTTGTCAAAAAAAAAAAAAAAAGGCAAGTTTTGAGAAAAATTAATCAAGTCTCCTAAAGATTCTCTAAATTTTCTTTTACTGGTAATGAACATAATATAATAATAAAAAAAATAAAAATCTCAGAAAATGAATAAAAAAAAGTTATAAAATTTAGACCAACAACTCACGTATGAATACAAAATTAATTAAAAAATCTAAAAAAAATTTTGCATCTAAACAAATTATAATAAAAAATTTTAAATAAAAAATTATTTAATTAAATCTAAATATATAAAAAGCTTCGATTTAAACATAGCCTTAGGAGTTAGGACCCAAAATCCCTTGGGCCACCCTAGATTTCATTGGCAACTTCATGAACCAGAATTGTTGTTCATTGGAAACAAAGCATGTTTTTCCTACTGTGTTTCCTTTAGAAATTCTATCTCAGATTATTTATAAATTAATTAAATTAGCCTTTGAACACTCATGCACATGCTTAGAGACTCTTTTATTTTTTTTTTAAAGGTTAATAATTTGAACTAAAGAGAAAAAAATAATGTTCATTTCAATTTTCTAATAATAATAAATAAAAAAAACCTAAGTTCCTTTTTTTTTCTTTTTTTGCTCGTGTTCAACTCTATCAAAAATAAATCCAAGTTGATAAAATCTCAACATGTGTGTGTATATACACATGTGGAAATTATAGAGAGAGGTGGTACCTAATTTATGGGATATGGAGAAACTTGGTAAAAAAAAAAAAAAAAAAAACACTTTTTTAAATTTACCTAAAATTTAGAAGTTTTATTTAGAGTTCATAACTTAGATGGCTTGAAAGTTTCTTAAATAATAGTATAGATAGTATGTTTCAATATACAAATTATGGCTAAAGGAAGAGCAAACCCAGCATGCTTTAGTGCTAGTGTTATATGCATAATTTTTTTGTACATATTTCCTATTCATCGTTAACGACGTTTTGGAAAAATAATCAAATGATTATGAAATAGTTAAAATATACTTTTACACATACATATATATATATATATATATATATATATATATATATATATATATATATATATATATACTTCGATTAAATTATAGTAAAATTTTTATTTTTATTTAAAAAATAGTAAAAATACCATTTTAGCCTTTATTTTTTTTTATTAGAATTAATTTGGTCCTACGTTTTTATAGTAGTGGTCCCTATTATTTCAAAATACTGACCCACTTAAAAAGATGCTGTAGCTAATAAAAAATAATAATTAAAAATTATATATATATATTTTTTTGAGAATCTATTAAAAATTTTATTTGAACATTTAAAAATGCCACTCAGCATTTATATTAAAAAAATCAAATTAAACAAAAATTAATAAAACGAATAAAAGAATCAAATCTTATTTTCTTTTCTCTTTTCTCTCACTTTGGTAACCAAACACAACAACATAACACGATTAAAAAAAAAAAAAAAAACAACGAAAGAGAGCTAAGCTTTGGGTTGAAAATCACATCTCCCAACCCGTCTTCTTCGTCCGCCCACTCCGTCACCATCAACAAAACCAAACTCCCCACCCCCCTCCCCCCAAAATATCCGTCAACCACCAACAACCACTAACCCAGCAACCCAAATCCGACCCAAAATTCTCAACAGTTTTCTCTAAGACCCACACCCATAAGGCCCCGTAAACGAGAGAATCCAACAATTGTTGAATTGGTTCAGCACCAGCGGCAAAACCCAGGTCTTGATTTTGTTCCTTGATTATTTCAGAAGCTTTAGAATGAGAAGAATATTTGGGTTTCTTAGAGTCGAAGAGGAAGCCCAATTTGTCGCTGTTGTTTTTGTTCTCAGAGAAATCTTGCTCAAGTGTTTTGTCTTCCAGTGTATCGTACATGCGGAGCAGATTTTGTTGCTTTATATCCGAGAATTGGGTTAGGGTGGTGGGTCAGAATAAGAATTGTAATTTTCAACCCAAAGATAAGATTTTGTTTTTTTTATTCATTATTATATTTTGTTTTTTTTTTTTTTTGTTTTTTTTATATATAAATGCTGATGATGACATTTTTTTTTTTAATTGAAAGACGGAGACATTTTTATTTCTCAAATAAAAATTTTAATTATTACTTTATTTGCTATGTCAGTTTTAAGTATGTCAATTGTATATGTAACACACCATGTGTCATGTAGACATTTTTTTTATTTGTGAGTCAATAATATGGGCAATTTTTTTTTTTTTTTTTGAGAAACCATTGATATGGGCTAAATTGATCACTTTCGAAATGTAGAAATCAAATGAATTATGACCCTAAAATATAGGGATCAAAAATAATATTTTTGTCTATAAGAAAATTTGTAAAAAGGTGTAGGTTTTAAATTTTTTTATGATTCTCTAATTTGTAAAAAGGTGCAGGTTTTAAATAATTTATGATTCTCTTTTAAAATTGTATTTTCAAGACACCAGTTTAGGAATTTTGTTTTGTTGAAACAAATGAAAATTACAATCCTATCGGACTAACTTTCCCAACCTAACACCAAATAAATTTTTTTTTTTGAACATTAACACCAAATAAATTTTAATTAAATTAGGTTCAATTTCTATAAACAATGTCAATAACTCATCACTAAATAAATTTTAATTAAACTACCTTTAATCTTTTTTAATTAAATGATATTATTGTTTTTTAGTATAGATGAAATTTACACTCAAGTCCTTTATTTGAGGGCAAAAGATTTTCCTAATAAACTATCGTTTCAATTAAAAAAAGATTCCACAATTTATTAATAGTTTTGTTATTTAATTAATTTAATTTCTTAATACCAATATATTTGACTTAGTGTCCATTTGGGAACAACTTATTTAACTTTTTGTTAGAAGTGTGCAAAAATATATTTGTGCCTTGAAAAAATTTGAAAAAGTGAAGTTTTAAAACTATACATGAAAACTAAAAATTAAAAGCTTAAAGCTAAAACTGATGCCAAACATGCTCTTACCTTTGATGAAAATTTCAAATTGCACCTTATTTTTTATTTTTTATTTTTTTAAGGAAAATTTGCACAAGTTTTTTTGAATGGAGAGATAAATGAGGAATAGCAAATTTAATTTGAATGGAGAGATAAATTTGCACAAGTTAATTATGAGTTTTGACTAATTTTTAGTGTTCAGATAGCATTTTCCATCTCAAATGTTAGACCATCTCCACGCGGAATAAGCTCATATATTAAATTTGGCAAAAATACAAAATTGACCCTCTAACTTTCAGTCTTTTTCATTTCAGTCCTCTAATTTTCAGTTTTGTCATTTCAGTCCTCTAACTTTCAATTGTTGTCAATACTAACTCCATTAAACCTCAGTTATATCCTACCATTAATTGAGCCAGGCTCTTTTTTAAATAATAAATAATAAATTTCGGAATTAAAAGAAAATTTAAAAAAAAAACTGATATAAAAATAAATAAAAACATAAAAAAAATTTACTCGGTCAAAAGACTCAAAACTGTGAATCATTCCACACCCAAATCCTCAACTTAGAGAAATTGGGGAAACGATTACACTGGGACTCCCTTTTTTTCATTTCTCTCATTCCCAAACAAAACTCTTTCTTCTTCTTTTTCTTTACTGTTTCAAAACACTTAATAATTATCTAATCGATCTGAACACCACCGAGGAGGACGAAATGCCGTCGTCGGGCTCGTCTTCAACATCTTCATCGTCGTTCTCTATAGTCGGGTTCAAATTTGGTGGTGGGTGCATCAGCATCAGCTTCGCCTTCGCCTTCGGTGTGTTTGGAGCTATGGCCCACTAATATCTTTGTCGAAGAAAGGTAGTGAATTTGAGAAAATAGATAGGAATTTGAGAAAAACACAGAACCTGAATCGGCGATGAAACGAAATGGAAAAATAATCGAGGTGATTATTACAACAGCAATAAAAACCCTAGTGTTTTTTTGGGGACGAACGCAATCAACGGTGGAGAACGAAGTTTGTTTTTGCTTTTGGTATCGAATTCTTGCAAAAAAAGCAAAAAGCTTTTGTGGGTTTTTTTTTTTTTTTTTTTTTTTTTTTTTTTTTTTTGATAAATTTTTTTTGGGTTTGGGAAGAATTGAAATTGGAGAGAGATGGAGAGATTTTAGGGTTTTGTTTCTCTGGCCGAAATTCAATCTGAGCACCGTCGATCGTGCTGTCAAGGAGAGAAAGGGGAGAGAGAGAGAGAGAGGAAGAGAGAGAAATAATATAATAAAAGAAATTTTTTTAATATCAGTTTTTTTTTCTTTTAATTCTGAATTTTTTTTTTATTTAAAAAAAAGAGCCAAAACAACGTCGTTTTGGCTCAATTAACGGCAAGACATAACTGAGGTTTAACGGAATACCAAATTGACAATAATTGAAAGTTAGAGGACTGAAATGACAAAACTAAAAGTTAGAGTACTGAAATGAAAAATACTGAAAGTTAGAGGGTCAATTTTGCATTTTTGCCATTAAATTTTGGTGAGGTTTTGGAGTAGTTTCCTGATATTTTAATGTAATGCGAAATCTGGAGAAGTATGATACATGTAAATTTCTTCGCAAGTAAGGTTGCCCTTCCAAGTCTTCATCATCTAACTACAAATTCCACTTTAGTTTGGCAGGAAAGTATCATGAAAGTTTCTATTAAGCTTCCTTGCAATTGATATCAAAATACCATATTCATTTATTGATGGTGACATTCATGGATTCATCAAAAAAGAAAAGATAGTGCCATTCATGGGTTAATTCTGGGTCAATACTTTCATACTTGACATAGCTTTGAATGAAATTTTCTTAGTACCTAATCAATGTTAGGATTATTTATATATATATCCCCTCTGCCTCAAAATGTTTGGTATTAGTTCCCTCTTTGAAAAGAATGGAGTCTTCCATCCCGAAAGGATTTGATGTGTTTTTTCTTGAAATGAGACATTCATTCTCAAAAATTCTTCCATCTTTTCCCGTCATGTTTATCATATATGCTTCATGCACCATGGGTACCATGTTCATGCTTCTTCCTCATGAACAAGTCGATGGAAGTCTAGTTCCGACTTTGGTCTTCAATGACCGACCGACTGCATATCATGCCTTTCTAATCTCCATCATGTTCTCATTTACAGGTGCTTTGAGTGCCTTGTTGATCCAACACAGGCCAAGAATTGAAAGATTTTGCAGGGCTTATGCCATGGCGTCGATGATATCTGCTTTAGCAATACTTCTGTATATCACAGCTCTTTGGGGTTTCAGGTATCCTACTCGTTTAACAGAACAAAAAATTAGGATATGGATGAAGAAGTTTACTACTCTTTACTGGTAATTACATGTGCACTCCGCGCGTAGTTTTCACCTTGCTCTTACAGTGTGTGAAGGTGCAAATAGATTTCAAAATCTACATAGTGAAATAAAAGATTGGTATTTTATATTGATTTAGCAAAAAAAAGCATTGTACTTACTGCTTGGAATGAATCTTGCTTCATTGCCTGAAACATTTAACGTCTGAGTGGAAGAACCTTCATTATGTATTTTTTGGTTTTCCATTTATCCTTAATTGATAAAAATTTATGGTGTGATATGTAATTTGAAAACTATTAAAGTGACAATCATGGGAAGCATTCTAGCTTACTTCAAATTATTCACGAAATCATCTAACGCAGTTGGTGCTTAAAGCATATAAAAATGGTAAATGAGACAGAAGAAGTTGATTTTATTGGTTCAAATAATAGCCCATCGGGTAATAACATCTTTTATGGTATCATATTTCTTTAGTTTGAATCTCACCTCCTCCTCTCCATTATTTTCTTATCTAAAGTATATAATAATAATAATAATAATAATATCATCACTTACTTTTAACAACCACAACAAAAAGCTTAAGTCCCAAAATTTGGGGACAGTTATGGATATTTGAAAAATTAGATTGAATTCACTACATGAATTCTCTTCTCCATTCTATTATACCCAAAGTAATAATTTATGTTAATTGATATTTCTATTATACTCAAAGTTATAATTTCTGTTAGTTACTTAATTGATATGTTTAATAGCCCATGCTTTTAATTCAAAACAAGGCATCCGGCTTTGCTTGAGGACTTCTTAGTGAAATAATGGCAGCACAATAAAATTTTTGAGTTTTAGATGAACCGGAATGGTAAATGAGACAATATACAAAAGTATAATGTTAACTGATGACAACATGAAATGGTTAAGCGCGACTCGTCCAAATTGTGATCATCCAACTATATGGTGGTACAATATAATGTTAACTGATGACAACATGAAATGGTTAAACGCGACTCATCCAAATTGTGATCATCCAACAATATGGTGGTACTGACCGTGTTTGTGTTCATATTGGATTTTCGCATCAGAAACATATAATCAAATAAGAAATAAGTTAGACCATTTTGGATATAAATCACTGTTAGTTTCTTTAAAACCTTCTCCCCTCTCTCCTTGTGTGTGTGTGTTAAAATACTTAGTATTCTAAAAATAAAATAAAAAAACTTAATAATATTGATGATGTAGAGTAATTGTCCATATTTTTTAAATTTATAAAGATCAGTGTTTGAAAAAAAATTTCTAAAAAAATAGTGACATTTTCATTTTTTCTTTTCGAGAATCAGTGAAGTGCATTTCTGAAAGACCCAACCAAATGAACAAAGAGTTTGAGTGTGTTTGAGAAGAACTTATTTGCGGCAAACAATTAAGCAAAAATCAAACACAATCTTCATAAAATATCAACAAATGACACAAAAGTATAGACAAATAATATTTCAGATTGATGGTAACAACCCCAAAAATAATGGAAAATTAATAAACAATTTATCTATATATAGACACTTTAACATGATTCGGCCAATTTCATGCCTACATTCATGGAGTACATATAGTTTTGCAAGTAGGACATGAATTAAGGTTAAACAAATGACGTTCAGGTCACACCATTCTTGACTGATTGACTACGTGTCAAGCAATGTGTTAAGAAACTAGCTAGAAAATCCTAGGGGCTGTTTGGTATGGCATTTTAAGCAACACTTTTTAATTTTTAAACAACATTACACATATTTCCACACAGTTTTTTACCCACACGTATTTCCAAAAAATACAAACAACATTACTAGAACAACGTTACCAAACGGGCCCCTATTTCCTTGAGTTGACATTGAGTCTTCCTCTTGGACTTGAAAACACATCTTATGGAGCAAACATAAAATTTGACAAGGTTTTTCAACATTGATAAATGTGGACCTATCATATTTTTAAAATATTTCCAATAAAACCTTCTATATTACATCTATTACTCTATTATATTTATTTTGGGATAAAAATTATGTACAGTACTTTAGGTGTTGTTCCTTATGTTACCTTCTTATAATTTTGTCATGTAGCTACTTAACTAAAAAATACATTTCTATCTCATGAGAAAAAAGCCACATAGTAGAATCTTAAGAGGTAAACCCATGGTTTTAAAAACCGAATCGGACCAGTCAGTTCAATCGGTCTAATCGGGAACCAGCCTTCAATCCGGTCCAGTAATGACTAAAAACTGGAAATCATCTCATAATCAAGAACCGGCCGGTTCAACCGAAAAAACCGGAAACCAGTATGGTTGAACCGATTTGCTTAAAACACCAAAATGCAGCAATTTTGACTAAATAGTAAATATCTAAAAAAGCAAAGCAATCAACCATGACCATCCTTTGCCACTGAAAAAGAAAAAGAATAGAAAAAAAGAGTACTTGAGGAGAGAGATTCTTCAATGGAGGCACCATTTGACTATCTGAGCGTACACAAAAATGTCAACCAAGACAACTTAAACAAGTCTAAAAGAAAAGAGAAGAAGCCATGGGCGGCTCCACTTGAAGCCTAGGGGGTTCAAATGAACCCCCTGAATTGGCCAAAAAAAAAAACTATTATATATATTTTTAAATTTTTTTATTTGACCCTTTAAAATAAAATTTTGAACACCCTGAACTCAAATTTTTTAAAATTCAACTGAAACAAACTTGAATATGATACTCTTAGCAATATCTTGGTCTTTTTAAACACACACACATAAACCTAATAACAAACTAATTTGATCAAAATCTGGAAGAAATAAAAATAAAAGTCCAACAACAAAAGTAGAAATTTGTCAATCTCAAAGTTTAAAAAAAAAAATGTTAGATCTTAAAAAATTTGAAATAAATCAATCAAATAAGAGATTAGTGGATGAATAATTGCTTGGCTATGTAAATTGAAAAAGATGTAGATCATAGGATTGATAATAAAGATATTGTGCAATTATTTTAAAATATGAAACTTTATGTATTTGTGTACTTGTGTTTGTGTTTTATTTTTTTTTTTATTTATTTTTTTGTGTGATGTCAATATATTTAAGTTCTCTTTTGTTTTAAATTTTCTATAATTTATATTTCTTATTGACCTTCTTATAAAATAATCATAGAACTCTCACCGGAATAAGCAAATCTTTCTTCTTTTCTTTTCTTTTTTTTATTTTATTTTATTTTATTGGAGAATCGGAAGAAGCAAATCTAAGTTGACAGAGAAGGGAGAAAGAAACTTTAATAAAAGAAGTGGAGATGACCCAGAGGTATCTGGCGAAAATAACAAGGAGAGAAACAAGTGGGGTTGGTGGGGTATTAAATGGCTAATTATTTGAGGGTTTTTTTTTTTTTTTCAATGTTGTCCTGTAGTGTATGTAGTGTCGGTTCTTTTTTTTTTTTTGGGGGGGGGGGGGGGGGGGTGGGGTTGGGGTTTGTTTTGCTTTTGGGCTTTTGGCAAACCTTTAGGCTATTAGCCTATTTCATGAACTTTGATATAGAGGAAAAAAGCTAAGTAACATGTTACCGGCCAGTTGCCAATTTTGATCATATAATTAAATAATAATAATATATAATAGATGTAGCCAAAGCATAATATATATATATATATATATATATATATAAATGCACAATAATAATAATAATAAATAATAGTACAATTTTTCTTTTCTTTTTTTAAAAAGAATTACTAATTTATTATGTATTGTTAATTTCATACTAAATATTTTTAATACTATATAAGTCGTGGATTTGTTATTTTAATTTTCTAAATATGAGATGTGATAATTAAACTCACATTTTTTAAATAAAAAAATGTATTTAAAACTAAATATTCTTAGTTTTAAACTTATTACATATTTTATTTTTTATATTTTACAATTTAAAATTATTAATTAATTAATTATGATATCACCGGTTCGACCATCAGTCCAACCATGGTCCGACCATAAAACCAGAAATCACTAACCTTTTTCGGTTCTTTAACCAGTCCGGTTTTTAAAGCCATGGGTAAACGTAAGGAACAACACTTAAATACTATACCTAAATCGTGCCCAGTATTTTATGATAGAAATAGAATAAATGGTTCCATGTAAAACATAATTGTAATCAATATATATCAATAACTATCATAATTATCCAATTGCATATTTAGAAAATTAAAGCCTATCATAATAATAAAAATATCACTTACTTTTAACAACCGCAACAAAAAGCCTATGTCCCAAAATTTGGGGACAGTTTTAGATATTTGAAAAATTAGATTGAATCCACTACATGAATTCTCTTCCTCCATTCTATTATACCTAAAGTAATAATTTATGTTACTTACTTAATTGATATATTTAATAGCACATGCTTTTAATTCAAAACAAGGCATCTTCTATATCATGGCTTTGCTTGAGGTCTTCTTAGTGAAATAATGGCAGCACAATAAAATTTTTGAATTTTAGATGAACCGGAATGGTAAATGAGACAATATACAAGTATAATGTTAACTGATGACAACATGAAATGGTTAAACGCGACTCATCCAAATTGTGATCATCCAACTATATGGTGATACAACTGACCGTGTTTGTGTTCATATTGGATTTTCGCATCAGGAACATTTAACCAAATAAGAAATAACTTAATAATATTGATGATTTAGAGTAATTGTCCATATTTGATACTATATATTTTTTAAATTTATAAAGATCAGTGTTTGAAAAAATTGTTTTAAAAAAATAGTGACATTTTGATTTTGATTTTGATTTTTTCTTTTTGAGAATCAGTGAAGTACATTTTTGAAAGACCCAACCAAATGAACAAAGAGTTTGAGTGTGTTTGGAAAGAACTTATTTGCAGCAAACAATTAAGCAAAAAAATCAAACACAATCTTCATAAAATATCAACAAATGACACAAAAGTATAGACAAATAATATTTCAGATCGATGGTAACAACCCCAAAAATAATGGAAAACTAAACAATTTATCTATTCTATATAAACACTTTAACATGATTCGGCCAATTCCATGCCTACATTCATGGAGTACATATAGTTTCACAAGTAGGACATGAATTAAGGTTAAAACAAACGACTTAGTCAGCCTTCTTAGCTTCAAGTCACACCATTCTTGACTGATTAACTACATGTCAAGCGATGTGTCAAGAAACTAGCTAGAAAATCCTATTTCCTTGAGTCTTCGTCTTGGACTTGAAAACACATCTTATGGAGCAAACATAAAATTTGACATGGTTTTTCAACATTTATAAATATGGACCTATCATATTTTTAAAATATTTCCAATAAAACCTTCTATATTACATCTTCTATTAACATCTTATTACTCCATCATATTTATTTTGAGACAAAATTTATGTACAGTACTTTAGATACTATTCTTTAAGTTTTCCTCTTAAAATTTTGTTATGTGATTACTTAATTAAAAGATACACTTCTATCCCATGAGAAAAAAACCACATAGCAGAATTTTAAAAAATGAACCTAATAAACAGCACCTAAATACTGTACTTAAATCATGCCATGTATTTTATGATAGAAATAAAATAAATGGTTCTATGTAAAACACAATTGTAATCAATATACATCAATAACTATCACAATTATCCAATTGCATATTTAGAAAATTAAAAAAAAAAAAAAAAATTGGAAAAAAGCTCGTGCAATGCTCTACCCCCCCCCCCCCCCCCCTTTCTTTTTTTTTTTTGATGAGGCAATGCACTACCCTTTAAAATGGAAAAAAGCTCTAATCCACTCCCATTTAAGAGAAGGATGTTATACATACGAATTGTACAAATGAAAAATTCCTGGTCACAACATTAATGTCAAGCAAAGGACAAAAAAGAAAGTAACAAAAGCGAGGCCAACAATCCAAACAACATAGCTGGGGAGGAACATAGCTATCATTAGTAGGAACCCTGTGGCAACAGCAGCAGACCCTATCCCTCCAAAAACTCTAGCAATCTGTGGCTTTCTATGGATTAGCAAAACAGCAATGATGCTACTAAGATAACCCACCAAGTTACTGACCACAACACATACTAAGAAGACCTTTGTCGAGGAAGATTGGCTACTGAAATGGAAGACAATGACAGATGCAGAAGTTTGGGTTGCGACCGTGATGGACATCTTGGTTAATTTGGTTATGTCCACTATCGGCCTAAAGTTCCTACCTCCACCTCTGCCTTCCACGTCACCTCCACCTCCGCCTCCGCCTCCACCTCCGCCACCTCCCCCTCCATCTCCATTTCCATCTCCATCTCCATCTCCACCCCCGCCACCGCCTCCGCCTCTCCTTCCACCCACACCTCCACCAGTTTCTCTACCTTCACCTTCTTCTTCACCTCCTCTGCCTTCATCTCTCCCAACACTAGCACTTTTACCTCCACTTTCCTTTTCCTCTACACCATTACTCGTTTCATTGGCTTCAACGCAACAATTAGTGGCTTCAACAAGTCTATCTTCAGAATCAGATGACAAGTAGTGTTGTGGATGCTGGTAATTAAGTAGATCAGTGAAGATTATTGAGTGTGTCTTGAAGCATGACTCACCGAATCTTTTGGGTCCATCTCGGCCTGTGCCACTGCCTCCCCCTTTGCCTTCAATGCTCACCAAGTCTTGTGGTCTCCGATGTTCTCGTTCTAACAAAACGCCCTCACCTTCACCACCACTTTTATCAACTGTACTACTAATTACAACTCTTAAATGCTGCTTAAGGCTCCCTCCCAGACGCAGCAACATATCAGACTCCTTGAAGCTGCTCAATAGATAGGAACTCAAGGATACCCACGGATAATAAACATCATTTGTTTTCTTTCTGGATTGGCCTAAACCGCTTGCTCGGACCATGTTTAGCAAAAACAGCAGGATCACCAGGCCATGAAGAACCTTATTGGGATCCAGGTTCCTATCGCCACTCCTGCCTCTCCATCCATTGCCACCACTAGCCGCTATTGCCATCCATGGCAGTAAAGGCTGTTCTGGGAAGCCTAGGCCTGCACCTTCATCACCCTTACCATCCACAAGCAATAGTGGGGTTGGCTCAAAGAACTCTAAACACGGCGAATTGTTTGCCTCACCAAGTCCTGAATAAGGAGGAGATATCAGTTGGATCATAGCTGGGTTTTTTTTAGGATACTCAGAAAAGGCAGGGCTTATGGAGAAAGAAATCAGGAAAATAAGAAGAGTTCTATCTGACTGACCCATTGGATCTCTGAACTAAAGCAAATTCCAAATATGTTATTCGTGCAGTGAGAGATCCATCTGATATATAATGAAGTCAACAACTTCAGAATTCTTGTTCGTAGGTTCAAAGAAAATGTAACTGAAAAAACCAGGATAGCATAGGAGAATTTCTTTGCAAGTTAATTAAGCTTGTCTCTTTCAACTCGTTTTCAGCATCTAGCTAGAAATTCTGCAAATTAAGGCTAATGGAAGACCAACACCCCGCATTCTTTAGGGCTGGTGTTATTTGCATTCTTTTTTTCTTTTTTTGTACATATCTTCAAGACAAAATTTTAAGAATTTGGTTTTTAATTGTTAAGTTAAAACCAGTAAAAGCCGGTTACTGTTTTTTTTTTTTTTGAGAAAGAACACTATTAATTATTTAATTGGGCTAAAAAACTCAAAATTAAACGAACTATAATTTATCCTTTATCAATAAAGTCTGAAACCAAATACTGAATTTTAAAAATTAAATTATATAAATTTTTTAATTAAATAATGAATGGTATTTTAACGGATTCTTCAATTTTACCTTTTATATATTTATCAATTAGATAGGCATCATATATAAGATATTTATAATAAACTTTCACATAAATTAGACGCCTTATTACTAGTTTTAATATATAATCAAGGAGAGGTATCCATAAGATATATGCATGAAAAGTATTCAAGTTTTATTTAATTTCCACACGTCAAATATTAGATCATCCTCACGCGGCCGAATGGCCTCTATATTAATTTTCGGTGAGGTTTTGCAGTAGTTTCGCGATATTAATATAATATGTAAATGATATATAAGAATCTCGACACGGAAGGTAAATTTCATAGCAAGTATCAGGTTTGCCTTCAAGTCTTCACCATCTAGCTAGAAATTCCTCTCTAATTGCTTAGGAAAGTGTCATGCAAGTTTCTGTTCAGCTTCCTTGCAATTATTGATTTCAAAATACCATAGAGTTGATAATCAATTCTGGGTCAATGCTTTCATACTAGAGATGATATAGATTTTGCATGAAATTTTCTGAGGAAGTTCCTAAGGTTAGGATTGTTTATATAAATCCAACAATCTCGTAATGTTTGAAATCAGTTCCCAATCTGAAAAGAATGGAGTCTGCCATCTTGATGAAGGAATATGATTCATGTTTCCTTGAGATGAGACATTTAGTGACAAAGATCCTTCCCTCGTTTCATATCATGTTCATCATATATACTTCTTGCACTTTGGGTACCATGTTTATGCTTCTTCCTCATGAACAAGTGGATGGAAGTCCAGTTCCAACTTTGGTCTTCAAAGACCAACCAACTGCATTTCATGCCTTCCTAATCTCCATCATGTTCTCATTTACAGGCGCCTTGACTGCCTTGTTGATCCAACACAGGCCAAGAATTGAAAGATTTTGCAGGGTTTATGCCATGGCTTCCATGCTATCTGCTCTAGCAATACTCCTGTCCGCCACAGCTCTTTGTGGTCTTAGGTATCCTCCTCATTTAGCAGAACAAAAAATTAAGACTTGGATGAAGAAGTTTACCATTTATTGGTAACTACATATGTACTCAATTTCTCCTTGTTCTTACAGTGCGAAGGAAAGAATATATGTTTTTTTTTTTATCTACCTTGTTACCAATAAAAATTATGGGTATTTCTATTATTCATTTTTTTTAAAAATATTATATATATTTAAATTATAATTTAATAGTTAAGAGTGGAAGAATTTAATCCTAGGATGTTTCTATGAAGTACCAACCACTCTTGAGTGGTTGCAAGTGCTTTCCAAAAAAAAAAACTTTCCACGTTAGAAAGAATCTTATTTCATTGCTTTGAAACAATTAATGTCACATACGTGTGACCTAGAAGAGCCTTCATTTTCTATTTTTGAGTTTTTCTATTTATCCTAAATTGTATGGTATGATATGTAATTTGAATACTAATAAAATCACAATTAATGCTACGACTTTCGCAATAACTTCAAATGGTTCACGCAGTCTTTTTTTTTTCTTTTTTTTTTTCTTTTTTTTTTTTGAGAAAGGATAGTCTAAAGAAGTTGGTCCTTTAAAAGAGTGAAATTCAAATTATAAGAAGATGGTCTGTTCCTCAAAAAAAGAAGAAGATGGTCTAACTTAAGGGCCCAAAGGCTGATGCAAAACCAAGGGCTTCTTAGTGAAATAACGGCAGCACATTAATAGTTAATAATAGTACCACATGAACTGGAATGGAAAATGGGACAAATGCAATTATAATGTGAATTCATGCCAATGTACAAGGTCTATACATGGCTCATCCAAATTGTGATCTACTGTATATGTTATGATACTTTCCAAACTATCATGAGTTAGTAGCAAACCCAGTTCGTATTTGATCAAAATCCTCTATATTTTTTTATTGTACTCTATCGTATAGAGTACTTTAAATCTTCACTCTTTCTTTTATAATAAAATGTCAAGATTATGCCACATTAACAATCCACTAACTTAACAATAAATTAGTGCTTCTGAACAAGCAAAAAATTGCAAAACTAATGAAACAAACCAACGCGCTAAACCAACATATATAATTTATGCCAACATATATAATTTACTGAGGGAAAAAATATTGCACTAATGAGGGCTGGATGAAAATTGCACAACTCTCTATGCCATAATCAAATCGTTTCAAACAAATAATAGGCTAAAAGCATAGTAATAACTAATAAAATCATTTTGTATAAACTAATTTCTTAGACTTTTCATGCAATCTTATCTAAGTGTTAGCTTTGATTTTTAAAGTTGCAGCTCACTTCCCCTCCCCCCCCCCCAACGACGTCAATTTGCAATGTCATAAACCCATGCTAGTAGCCAAGTCTAGGGCTAGCTCTATTGTATATGCAAGTTAGGCGGTCACCCGAGGCCCCCAAGTAGAAAAAAAAATTCCAAAATTTTAACTAATACGATTTTCTCTCTATAACAGCTTAATTAGTCGTTAACCCAAGTGATACCCTGAAAAGCTACAGAAAATGGGAACAATCCCAAAATATATTATATATTACATCATACATAACACCATCAGATCCAAAACTAGTTACAAATTGTCAAGCTTTACAATTAGAATCATTTGCAAATTGGACTACAAATTTGGGTAAAAGAATCAATTGCAAGTTACAAACTACCTAGCTTTTTATTAGTAGTAGAATTACTTGCATGTTCCAACTTGGTCTCAATGGATCAAAAGCAAATCCTTCATTCAGATATTCAAGTATCAGGATAAATAATATGTTTTTGATAAGCAAGAATCAATATAAATAATATACCAAAAAAATTACTCTAGGAAGCTAACATAGCAGCCATAGTTTTGTTTAAAGCTTTATATCAAACCAATGGTATGCGTTTATGAAAAGTGAAACTATTTTGCTTCTGGGAAAGTTTACTATACCTGGGTTGGAGGAGAAAGATGAAGAAGAAGAACAGAGGATTTATCAGCTATGAAATTGGAGAAAGAAATCACATTAAAAAATTAATTTAACAAATTCTTAGATGCAGATTAAGGTTGCCCTAGTGACTTTATATTGGATTACATGAATGCCACACATGGTTTGATAGTCTCAGCACAAGGATATGGTATACTGGATTTCTTCTTCTTCGTTTTTTTTTTTTTTTTTTTTTTTTTTTTTTCATGACGTAGTTCTCTTATCATGAACATGCAAGTGGGCTGGGCTTTGGTGTTGGTAGCACAACTTGTTCAGATCGTTGCTTTGAAGCACCAAAATCGTTATGGCTAAAACAATTTCTCTGGAATTTTTTTGTTGCTATAGCCTATATATAGCAAAAATTCTGTCCGTAATCACTTTATTAATAATTTTATTCAAAACTTTACATTACATTCACTCCAAAGTCCCGAACAAAGTGTTTCAAGAAATTGATCAAGATTCTTCTTAAACAATCGCAAATGACATTAGGATGACAAATTTGCCACATGCAATTAAGTGATGGACGGAACGCACTCTAAATTCCAATCAAAGTTCACTTCTACTCTGCCCTTTTCAAGAATTAGAAGATAAATAGATAATCTTCTTTCCCATCATAACTTTTTTTTTTTTTTTGGAGAACCCATCATAACTAGTTGATCAGGTTGAAAAGCGATCTAAAATCAAGCAAAAGCTGTGGCATGCAGGACTATTGCTAGTGCTGATACCATGGAAGCCATGGCATAAACCCTGCAAAATATTTCAAGTCTTGACTTGTTTTGAATCAAAAGGGTGCTGAAGGAGCCTGTAAACGCCAGCAGGGCAGAGACTAGAAACATATGATATGCTGTTGGACGGTCTTTGAAGAGAACCGGAACTGGATTTCCGTCCACCATTTCATGTGGAAGAACCATAAAAATGGTAGCAGCAGCCGAGGATATGTACACTATAGATTTCATGGGGAAAAAGGTAATGAAATCTAAAAGCCAAGCCTTCTTTGAATGGGAAAGCTCGCTCTTAATGCTTTCTTGAAGCGATAGACCACAAGAAACTGGCTTCATTATTAGCTTGTAGCCAACTAGTTGTAGACCTATTGAAAGAGCTTTGGTATGTCCAACTAGAACATGGCTTGCATGAATGAGAAGATCTTGAGAGAGTTGCGGATTTTATATAATCACATCACATGGATAGGATATTTCATGTGTCTTTCCTCAGCAGAAAATAAATAAAAGCTATCTGTCTAGTATGAAAGCACTGACTTAGAATTGATTCACTAACTCGAATTCTGTAATAAAGGAAATTGTATGGCAATGCCATCCATTGCAATTTCGTCAAACAGAAATTGACTTAGAATTGATTCAATAACTCTAATGAGGGAAATTGTATGGCAATGCAAATGCAATTCATTGCAATGTCGTCGAAAAGAAACTTGCATGAAATTATATCGATGTGATGCCATTCCGCGTGTTGAAAAGACTAACAAGTCAATAGAATTGGAAAATAATATTCGTAGTTTTTTTCACTTATAATTTCTATCGTCCTTATCCATATTCTGTCAATTCTGAGTTGAATTTTTGAGAATTGGATGTAATTGCGCGGGAGGGACGTGGTGCTTGCGAAGAAATTTCACTTTGTCACTTTAATTCTTGACTTCATAAATAATGGCCCTAGCCTTAAACTAGTAACAAAACAGAACTAATTTGCACATCCTCATCAATCAATTTGGATTATTATATCCTTCTCAAAAAAAAAAAAAAAAAAAAAAAAAAAAAAAAAAAAAAAAAGGATTATTATATCCATCATGACTACCGGGAGTAATGCTTTGGAGTTATCAAACTCGGAACTAGAACTTTCCAATGCAAATCCATTTCCTAAAACCCAAGAAATGAAGTGGGACGCTGATCCATTTCTATCAGTGACCAGAAAAACTGAACAGAACAACTGCGATCCATTTCCGATGATCAAAGAAACAGAGTGGGCTTCTCAAGTTGTGACTGATACTTTACAAGCCAATCGAAGTGTTGAAGGCAGAGAAGGAGGTGGAGACAGGAACTTGAGACCGATTGTGAAATTTCCTGGACCAACAAAAACGTCCATAGCAGTCATCGCTCAAACCACTACTTCTATCATTGCATACCGTTTCAGTAGCATATCTTCCTTAACAAAGGATCTACTAGTTTTTGTTGTGCTTTGTAACTTGGTGGGTTACATTTGTTGCATGATAGCTATCTTGCTAAGCCATAGGAAGCCATATGTTGCAGAAATTTTTGGGAGGATGGGATCTTTTGCTGCTGGCTTAGCGTTTGTACTAATGATAGCTATGTTCCTCCCCAACTACCTTGTTTGGATCGTCGGTCTAGCTGGTGTTGTTTTATTGCTTGCCTTTGTATTGACTTTGAAATCATGAGTAAACACTCATTAGGCTCTTTTTATTGAGAAAGTATACCCTGTTACAAGTGTATGGTTCCTTCCTTTCACAAGTTGGTGGGATCCATAGCTGGTGAGTCTTACTAACTGTGAGAGGAGAGAAACATACATCTGTAACAGGGTGTATTTTCTCCTTTTTATTGACTTTTGTTTTATTCCTCGAGGGTACTTGTCCCGATAGTCTATGTCTTTTTATTTTTTCATGGAGGGTAATTGTCTCAATATTCTATGCCTTGATTTTGATGTCATGAGAATCTTTAGACCTTATTGGACATCTTGTTTTGAAGTTGTTCGATTTTCTTTTCTTTTCTTTGAATGAATGAGATTATATTGTTTTTATTTTCTTTTCTTTTTTACATTGATTTTGGTATATGAAATCACATGGAAATTGATAAATTTACTAAATGTCCAAAAAGTTTAAACTATTAAAGAAATTGTAGATTTAATCATTTAATTATGGCAAAAATGCATTTTCGTCCTTACATTTTGACTTGATTCCCATTTTGGTCTGTACTTTTTATTTTTATCACATTTAGTCTCTATTTTAAAAAATGCCATCCGTTTCAATCTCTATCGTCAGTTCCCTAACAGAAATATCTTACATGGCTAACAGAGTGCACTATTGACACTCAGAACATCTATGTGGCCATTAAAATAATAATAATAATAAATTTTAATTGGCATTTAAAAAAATGTCAAGTTAGCTTCTAAATATAAAAAATTTATTAATCAATTTTAACAAAAGAAAAAAAGAAAAAACAGAATTAAATATAATAAAATACATAAAGTCAGATTTAATTCATTTTGAACAAGAACACAATCCCAAATTTAAACATCGACACAAGAACATAAAAGCACAAACCTAGAACCAGCCACAAAAAATACAAACTCAAATTTAAACATTAACACAAGATCACAAACACAAAGAACACAATAACAAACATAAACTATTTACTCTCAAACTTCCTCTACTTATTCTTAATAATCAATGCTGCCATCAAATCAACACAGTTACACAGCCCATTCAAACCCAGACTACACCTCCGCCATTTGCATCCTCAAAGCCCAAGCTCACTCCCTCAACCTCCAAACACAAACTCTCCATTTCACTCCAAAGAAACAAACCCATTCTCCTCCTCACCTAGCTTGGCTCCAAGTCCCCAACCCTTCCCTCCTTTCTCTCCTCTTCAACTCCCACATTGACTTCGTCCCTACAAAGCCATCCAAATGGTTCCACCTTCCTTTCGCTGTCATCCAATCTTCTAATGTTCACATCTACACCAATGGAGCTCGAGAGGACAAGTCCAACACCACCCAATCCCACTTTCTTATTTGATTCAAATTCGGATCATACCTATACCAAATTCGAATCTCATGCCTTAGAAATCCATCTTCCTCGGGTTTCTCTTTCCCTTCCTCTTCCTCTTCTCCCATGCAGATTTGAATCTGAGCTACTCCAAAAACCAGCCCCCTCGTGGGCCTCCGATTTGAATTCAAAATGGTCCAGTACCTTGAGTCATCCCATAGAGAGAGAGCTCTAGAGATTGCCATTTGTTCTTGGAGATTTTTGTAAAGAGAGCTTGGAAAATGAGTTGGGTCAAATTGTGGGCTAAAAGTTAATATGAGCTTGTGTCACGCCCCAAACCCAAAAGGATCCAAAGCATGAGGGAAGAACCATTAAAAGTGAGAACGTAGGATTTTTTTTTTTATTTTTTTTTTTCATTTGATAAAATAAATAAATATATTGATCTCTCCACAATACAAGTCAGAGCTCTATGACACATTTACAAGCAATACAAACTACAAATCATGTGTCTCCAAATACACTTAACAATCCAACGTTCCAAATAAAATAAACACAAAGCCATGATCCTCTCTAAGGTATGCAACCTCAACAGAAAATCTAGGCCTACCACACCCAAGGCTAACAGACCTCAAGTATCCAACCTCCAATATAATTGATTATGATCTCGTTGAACTTTGCAAGATTGAGTCATCAACTATTAATGGCCCAAGTCTCCTAATTTAATATAGCAATCCAATCACCACCAATAAATTAAGCTCCATGCCCGAAGTGTAGCTAATGTATCTGAAAAACTGTTGGAGATTAGGATGAGCTAAAGTCCAGTAAGTAGCATAATTAATGGGGGTGGGGGAAATGCAAGTTTCATGATTATAAACAGTTTGCAAAACATGTTTTAGTTTGGGAAATTGCTAACTGGATACTACAAGATCATTTTTGTAATAATGTAACAAGAATGATTAAATGATGAAACACAAAGTTTCTCAAAATAATACCATGAAACTGTATATTATAATCTGTGAGCACTAACAATATAATTTCCAAAGCCATAAAATCTACATACGGTAATTTTATCATAAATATACCATACCACCACATAAACCGGTCAGGGGATTCACCCATTCACAACTGGCATGATATTGTCCTCTCTGGTATGCAGACTCTTGGCCCCATGGACAGCAGCCTCACCCATACCCTCAAGGTTTTTCTCTCCCCCCATGGGCAGCAGAGAGAACGCGTCAAATAGGACCTCTCTTGCATGTGGTCTCTTGGCCCCATGGACAGCATCCTCACCCACACACAATCAATGAACCTCTTCCCCCTATGGACAGCAGGGAAGAACGCTTCATCCAAAGTGAAAGGGCACTGACCTAAATTTGATTCCATTGTCACAAAGACTACAGAAACCAAATCGGGTGATCATCGAGAAATCACACATGGCATAGGGCTAAAATCACATAAACTCACAGGTTACCTTACTTTGAAACACATAGTTCATATCCAAGTAATTTCAGAAAACCTTAAATAATCTAACTTCTACAAAGTTTGTAAGGTTTTCAAACTTCATTCTTGTCAAAAGATTTTCTAACAATTTCCCAAATAATACAAGACAAGATAAGCATCTTTAACTTTTCAATACACCATAAAATCAATGATTTTCCTATCAAAGATTAAATAAAAGATGCTCATTTTTCCATATCAACAATTCATGCATTTCCCCAAATGCAATACCAAATATGATGCATTTTTCATATATAGTAAGGGTTACAACACAATACTTTTAAGAAAGCATATATCCATATATATCATTTTCCAAAATGTGTTTGACTCAAAAACAACATTTATAAGACATGGTTATTTTCCAAAAATACCCATTAAAAAGCTACTTACCTTAGAAGGCCAACCAATTTTATCTCAACCGGGCACCACAAAATCAACTAATCCAGTCACTAGGTCCATCACCAAGAATATCGGAACCTAGAAACATAATGATCAATCCTATCAATAACAAGGCCTTTCACAAAGTACCATCACACTTATCTCCATAAATCGTAACAATACCCTAAAATCAAACCAAAGGCCCTAAAGTCTAGCTTGCCCATCCTAAGACAAGTACCCTTCCCAAGCAAGAACCAAACAAGCATCCAAGAAACTCATAGTGCTTACACAACCAAAACATTTTAAATTCACTACCGCAAAAATGTGCATCATAAGATAAAATAACATACTCATGAATCTCTTTGAGTACTAAACAGTATATTTAAGCCAAGATAAGATCAACTGAGGTATGGAATTAATTCCACAATTTCTCGGCGTTTTAGTCTTATTTTCAGATTCAGTACAAAACAGGGCGGCCATTTGTAAAAATTTTTTGGTCAATGAAAAGTTATTCGATTAATTCAAAACTTTAAGGGAACATTCTCCTATATATATATGTATACAATGTACCACAGAAAATTTAGCCCAAAACGATTTTTCTGTAATTTATTAAAAATCATGCATTGCGGCTGACTCAAATTTGTTATGACAGCTTTAGAAAATTGCTATGGTTGTAAGACTAGCCCAAATTATTTGAGAATTCACCCACATTAAAACCACCAAATTTAAGGCATATTAAGAACAAGGAATCAAACCCAAAATCTCATATAAACAACTTATCAAACACTAGGTATGCAAAAACAAAGCACATGCTCACACTCCAATTTCAGAAATTCAAAGTTAACACTCTTACAAAAAAAATCAACCTCAAACTTCCACAAAATCAACTCATACGATTTGCTCAAGGAAACCCAAGCTTTTAACCATGAAGAAACCCCAAATGATCACCATTTGTAAAAACCCTTAACCATTTAACAATTTAAGCCCACCAAATCAAAAACCCATATACATAATTACAAGAACATCACCCAAGAAGCTCATAAATCTCATGAACATCATTATCAAAGCTTAGATTAAAATAATCTTAGGCAAAAGTATAAAACCCACTAAAATATTAGATATTTTTACCTTAAATCAAAAGAGATTAATATGCCTTAGAGGTTCCTAGGGAGCTTTGCGGTGATCATGCCGGAAAAGATGGTGGAGATGGTGGGGAAGGAGGTACACGGTGGGAGAGAGTGAGGGAGGAGTGCTTGTTATGTTTGTGAGGAAAAATGATCAAAAGAAAAGTGTAGAGGGACACTTACTTTGACCGGCCAAAGAGGGAGAGAGGGAGATATTTTGAGAGAATGTGTGGTGGTAAGTGGGGTCACACATGTGGCTCCTTAAAAATCTAATTCCCTTTCTTTCTTTCTTTTTTTTCTTTTTTTCATTTTTTTTTTTTTTTTTTTTTTTTTTTGGTTGGGCTATTACAGCTTGAGTTCTAACATTGTGTTTTGTTACCAAGAAAGTTCAAGAAAATCCTAGATCTGAAACCCGTCAATCAATGATCAGCAAAACCCAACGATATGAAACCTCCAAACCCTGACCTACATCGATCAGCGACCTCCATCTGAGAGAGAGACCCACAAAAAAAGTAAAATTTAAGGAAAGTGAGAGAGAGTTTGGGGAAGACGTGACTATGTGATTTTGTGTTTGATTGCCAAATTTTTTAAAAGAAAAGATAAGAAATTTTCTACAAAATTAATCTTATATGAAAAAGTAATTGTTTTTTAGAATAATTATGTTTTGGTTAATTCATGTTTTTCCAACAAAATAATAAAAAGAAAAGAACATTTTATTTTAATTATTTAATTTTAATTTTAAAAAATCATAAGTTTAGAATTTTGATTCAATTGTTTTCTGATGTGGCTTTTTTTAATATTTAAAATGCTAACGTGGTATTATTTAAATGCAAAATAACAAATTTTATTATTATTTTAATGGCCACGTAGGTGTTTGAGTACCAACAGTGCACTCCGTTAGTCACGTAGGATATTTCCGTTAGGAAACTGATGATAGGGACTGAAACAAATGGCATTTTTCAAAATAGGGACTAAATGTGGTAAAAATAAAAAATAGTGACCAAAATGAGAATCGGGTCAAAATGTAAGGATGAAAAATGCATTTCCACCTTTACTTATAATTTTAACATTCTCCCTCACGTGTGAAGCTAGACCCCTCGTTATAAGTTGAGTCTAACAAGTAGAGTTATTAGGAAATTGTGGATATGATCACTTAATTAAAATTCTAACTCTCCCTCACTTGTGAGGCTAGACTCAAGACCTTTTTCTTTTATATCATAACAAATTACCAATTATCCTAAAACCTTAAATTGTTAATTAAGAAATAGTGTTAAATTATTTATAATTCTAATTGAAATAGGAAAATTGGACCAAGTCCTAAATAAATAAATAAAATTCAACAACTCTAGTTTAGTTACCAAGCAACAAAGAACAAGAGATGAGTCCCATACTAAGCCAATGTTCTAACTATAACTTCCTCTAATTGACACTAAAGCCACTATGTTTACACAAGGTATCTCTAACACTAGTCGTAGATAAATACAAATCGACAAGAAAATAAACATGTTGCTTTCTAAATGGAAAGAAACTAAACATGTTAGCTCTAAATGAAAATCTTGAATCCACAAGGGATTCTTTGAGTCCACAAAGTGATAACGTTCTAGAATCCACCTGAAAGAAATAATAGACAAAAGTCTAAATATTTATTAATCTGAAAACTAAATTTCCTTGAAGACTACAATTCATTTAAAGAGTACAAAGAAAACTTAGGGCAACTAAGAAAATGGTCAAAAAACCTTAATTTATGTCAATCACATCATTTGGTGGCAAAATAGTAATTTTTACCCAAAAAAATGAGATCATTACAAAATTGAAACTAACATCCCAAACATAGACGTGATTTTGAATTTTAAACTAAAAGTTATTATTAAGGAAAATAGATATTATTAAAAATGGAAAAATCACTATTTACGGGGCCTTAATGGAGGAATTTACCAAAATTAATTAGGGTGAACCTTGGGGGCATAGTCACATGTTCTAATCAAAAGACCATTTCCTTTCAACAGTTCAAATTTCATGCAATTTTGATATTGTCACAGTAAAGCTGTGATTTTCAATAATTGTATGTTGGCATTAATTCCATATCAAATTTGATTGTAATTTATTCAATCATTTACCTGTATTTTTGTAGGATTAAATGTAATGAGCATAGTGTTCAATTTGGCAAAGAACAATGAAGAATAGGGGATTTTGCGACTTACTTATGACTGGCTTGCGACTGCTACAACTTGCGAAAGGCCATGTAAGGAGCACCCACATTATCCACAAAATTGCAAGAAATGTTTTAGATAGAAAACCCTAAAAATTCATTGAAGAGTCAAAGATTCAAAACCAACAATCATCTACACATTTCTCTAAGTTTTCTTCAATCTCTTCCCTCTCAATTTCCATATCCTATGAGAGGAACTTAGGCCAAACACAATCCACACTCATTTAGAGTGTAGAGAGCTGATTTGGAGCATTTGGGAAGCATTGCGTATTAATGCCAATCTTTGTCAATTATGTTTATCAATGCACTAGTTAGTAGTCCTAGTTGATTGCGTATTAATTGCTCTTATTTCGCATTGTTTAGAGTAAATTAAAAGAAATTTAGCCGTAATTTTAAAATTGGGAGTCTAAAGTCATTCTAGTATTTAGACTAGTGAGCTTTCAGTCGCCTTGATGCTTGCCCCATGATTTCCAACACTCTCTCAACTACAAGAAGGCATATGTTGTATGTTCTACAACTGTTAGAAACTAAAATTCTCTATTTCTTTCAGAAATCTTTCACCAAATAGTAAATACGAATATGTAGGTTGCGTTTAGCATTGGCTGAAAAAGCTAGTTTTTTTTACTATTTAATTAGCTTATTTTTTGCTACTATTCAGCTTATTTTTACTACTATTCATGGGTTCTATTGCATTTTTTAAAACTATTCATAGGTTTCACTATACTATTCGCTAGCTTTTAACTTTATCTACACTACTTTCAATAAAAAAATTCAATTTTAGCTAAATAAGTTAAAACTACGTGGCCATTTGGAATCCGCTTATTATGCTAAAACTAAAATTTTTTTACTGAAAATACTATACATTCCAACACTCTCTCAACTACAAGAAGGCATATGTTGTATGTTCTAAAATTGTTAGAAACTGAAATTCTCCATTTCTTTCTGAAATCTTTCACCAAATAGTAAATATGAATATGCAGGTTGCATTTGGCATTGGCTGAAAAAGCCAGTTTTTTTTTTAGCTTATCTTTGCTATTATTTAGCTTATTTTTGCTAATATTCATGGGTTTCATTGCATTTTTTGGAACTATTCATGGGTTTCACTATACTATTTGCTAGCTTTTAACTCTATCTACATTACTTTCAATAAAAAGTTTTCAATTTCAACTAAATAAGTTAAAATTGTGTGTCCATTTGGGATCTGCTTATTTTGCTGAAATTAAAAACTTTTTACTAAAAGTACTGTAGATAAAAGTAAAAGTTAGTTAAAATAGTACAGTAGGACCCATAAATAGTATCAAAAAATGCAGTAAACCCATAAATAGTAGCAAAAATAAATTGAATAATAAAATAAGTTAGCAAAAATTATTTTTGCTAATATGGATTTGGGATTGCTTAAAAAGTTAGTCTTTTTTACTATTCAGTTTCAGCTACATAAGTTGTTCCAATCTCTTATTGAATGAAAGTGAAACATTACAAAACACTTTACAAAACCTGCTTAAAAATATCTACTACCAACTAAAAATATCTACTACAAAGTACAAACTATGCAGCTTATAATTTGCCATGAAATCCGGAAACTCTAACTAACTATTAACAGCAATTAACAGGAAATTAAATCCAGCTTTGGCGGGTAATAGACCCACATGTTTATCATGTGCTAGAAGACTTAATGCATTAGCGGGAAACGTCGTCGTTCTCAGCAACAAACTCAACGATGCCGTTTCGTGCTGAATTTATTCTGTCTTCATTTAATGAAACGGCCCCGTTTCATGCTTCTTTTGTTATCATAACACGCAGTCGTTCTTCTGAAGGTCTTTTCTCTTCTGTCCAAACGACATGCTATCATGTGGTTGCTTGTCTTCTTCAACTTTAACAACAACAATACCATTGATTCAGAAGTCAGAATTGATGCACTGACTACAAATCCATCAAAAAAATATAATAAGAAACATGTAGCAGGTGGCTTCCTTTCATTGCTCTATATTTGCAGAGTTCCTTAAAAGGTAAACTTAGAACATTAATAGTTCGGCGTGAACAACAAAGTCTACTGCATCGAAAATTATGATAAACGGACAAAATGTGCACAATAAAATTACATAGGAGGAATACAAATAATATTTTTTTTGTATTCTTGTTGATGTACATGATGTAATTTACAGATCCTATGAGACAGAAATTTTTAACATAAATTAACTTTCGCTTAAACATATAGGAGAACAATGCATATTCTGATTTTGCAGTTATACACATCTCAGTTTCATGATGACCCCCAACCATGTCTCCCAAGCCCATGACAGTGCTGAAAGTGAAGGTCAAGCCGAAGACGAAGTTATTGGAGGAGGAAATGAAGGCAGAGGCCGATATGACTTGGAAGGGGGAAGAGGAGAAAACAACCCCATACAGTGGGTAGCGTTCTCAAGATTGACAGAGATGTCCCTAACATTTTTTGTGCAAACAATTGCTGCTTCTCTTGCACTTCAATTTAGTGGGGATCGGAGTTTTATCCTGATTCCTGTTGTGCTTTGCAACTTAGCAGACTATATTTGTTGCATGTCTGCTATTGGCCTACGTTCTAGGAGGCCTCAGATTGCTCGCATCTTAGAAAGAATAGGGTCACTCGCTGCTGCATTCGGGTTCATACTAACGATAGCTATGTTTCTCTCCGACTATCACTAATGATAGCTATGTTTCTCACCGACCATCTTTTACGGATCATCCCGCTAACTTATCTTTTTTTATCGTTTTTTATTCGTCTCGATTACATTCACCATCTGATGTCAAAAAATCATCGGTAGCCTGTATGGTTAGCCAATCTTCTATGGTGTGTTGAGTTCTGTTCTTCTTATTTCTTCTTTTGTGTTATCCATGATACCGTTGGAAACGTAATTTATGTTTTGATTATATTTATGAACAAACACAATACAAATTAAGTGCATAAGCTCACAGCAAGCAGAGAACGGCCACTCTGATATACAGAGTCCTTCAAAGACCACTTACTAGGATTGCTAGATTTCAAATCGACAAGGCTAACAATACAACACCAAAACTATTAAAGCCAGAATAGAAATTGGGATAGCATAGTTCCTAGGATTTGTCAATAACAACTCCACCAGATTGACAACTTCTTGGGGTCTAACTAACACCAACTGCTTACACAGACCAGCACATGAGCTGATCTATCAATGCCAGACTGCACCTTTTTCAACCTGGGAAAACATATTAGGCAATCAACAATTACAACCATTTGTGGGTGTGTCAATTTTTTTTGGTACATCTCAGCACACTTTCAAAGTTTTGGTGATTAAAAAAATGCATAACAAATACATAAACCCCGAATTAAGATAAATCAAAAGTATGTGTTTAAAAAATATATATAGAAAAGCTTCTGAGTCTAGTACTAATTATTGATTTTCTTTTTTTTCTTTTTTTGGTATAAGAAAGTTTTTTTCATTTCATTAAAAAGCCGAAAATAACATAGCATCCTGAGAAACAAAGGATGCCAGAAAAAGTGGACACTCGGCCATCCATGTTACAAAATAGTCAATATTCTTAGCAAAAGTTGCTAAAGTATGAGTTGACTTATTTCCTTATCGTCCCACATGTGAGGCTTGGAATGTTCGAAACTCATGTAATCTGGAGCAAATTCTTAAGACTACAGTAGAGATATAGACTGGGGCATCTATGGGGCTCTCCATAGCATGATAAACAGTAGTGGAATCAGTTTCAAAAATCACATCTCTGACACCTATATCCCATGCAAAAACAGTAGCTTCATCTAGTGCTTTAGCCTCTGCTTCTAAAGGAGCCAAAGGAAGTGGTAGGCGCTTGCTTAGGGCAGCAATGATTGATCCAAAGTGGTCTCGTATGATCACACTGATTCCAGTCATGCCAAGATGGGAGAAACCTGCAGCGTCTACGTTAACCTTGTACCATGGGAATGTAGATGGGACCCAATGACCATCCATAGCTTCCTTGAACTAGGTGGGCCGAACTAATTATTGATTTAATTTCACCGCAACTCTCTCTTTCAAATCTTTCAAACTCCCTCCAAGATAAAACATGTGCACTTCCATGAATCTCAAGAATACACAAACAAAACAAAACAAATAAATCAACCAAATTTTTTTCATTAAAATCTTTTCCTTTCTTTTATCTTTTACACAAGAAATTTATATGGAAATGAAAATTAGATTAGACCCAGATAATAAACAAAAATAAAATAAAATAAAAACATGCGCACACATACAGAGGAGCTAATCAGAAGAGCTTTATGCTCTATTGTTGCTGAGACCACCTCGTTGAAAGAGATGATGAAGACACAAACCACCACACCAAGAGAGATAAAGAGCTATGTGATTGCCATGGTCTTCAAGATCTAAAGCTTTGAAATTTCCACGATTGAGATCAAGGGCTATGAAATTTCTAAGTTTTGTGTGTGAGAGATGGTGAACAAAAACAAATTTGTGTGTGTGTGTGTTTTTTTTTTTTTAAGAAAATTTTTTTAGCCTTTTTTCGAGGGTTGAAAAGGTAAACACTTTGGTACCAAAAACTCACCTGCTTTTTTTTTTTTTTTTTTTTTTAATATTTATTTTAAGTGTGTATAAATTTGTTCGGAGGGCAATAATAACCTTTGAAATAAAATTTAGTAATCTACGATTGCGCTAGTCTAATTTAGTGATTGTATCCACAAATTTTAGTAAACCGTCGATAAAAGTGAGTCAAAACAAGTTAAGTTTTTGTAGTGTGATAAACTCAAACAAAAGTTGAAAATAATTAGAACCTCTTCAAGAAAGAGAAATTTCAAAATTTAATGTAGGAACTGGTGGGAACATTAGATTCAAAAATTTGATATTGTTTCTTCATTTTAATTTTTCTAGTCTGTCAAAGTGCCAATCACATTGTGCTTATTGGGCTACGTATCATTGGGCTGAGAGGTGGAAAGCTCTGTCTTCATTGGGCTTTATAAACCTCTTCATATAGAACTCCTACCTGATCAGGCTTTTTTGTTTGCCATCTAAGTCCCAGGTGGAGATCTATTTTGGAAATTTAAGCTCAATTTTTCTATAGTTATATCGTGTCATTTGGAGATATTGCATGCAATCTATATTTTCGCTAACTAGTGTCGACTCACGATAGTTGGGAAAGTATTGGACCATATTCAGTAGATCACAGTTTGGATGAGCAGCCCTTGCACATTGGCATGAATTCACAGTATATTTGCAATTGACTCATTTCCCATTCCAGTTCATCTAGTATACTATTAATAATTGGATTAACTTGCTGCAATTATTTCATTAAGAAGCCCTTTTATATATATATATATATATAGGGATTTAAGAAGCCCTTGGTGTTGCATCAACCATGGGCGCGCAGTTAGGTTTGTGTGTATATATATAATTAAAAGTTAAAACTAGTTGATTTCATCCATTTTTGCAATTACTATTTGAAAAAAGCTTGCTACAACATGTTTAGAGTTATATTGCTTCAATTCATGATATGACAATTAAAAAGACTATTTATGTGTAGTTTTTTTTTTTTTTTTAATGACAATTTATAGGTAATTTTAGTGAGTTATATGATTTATTTAAATAATACACATAGATAATTTTATATATAAATAGACACGTAATAGGTTTGAAAAAATAATTTGGAGCCAAACTTTGTTCTTGGCAATTTTATCTCCTTATAATTTGAATTTCACTCTTTAAAGCACCAATTTCGCTAGACTGCCGCTCTATTTGTTTCGCTGGAAAACCTTCTGTAAAGATAGTTTTTCACATTTTCCAGTGTTTGGTAGCACAAAAAAAATCTGGTCAATGGAAAACTATCTTTGGTCAACAGAAAACTCTAATAAAAATAAGGCTTATTTTCTATAGGTTGTTTTCCAAAAAAAATTTTTGGAAAACAATCTCTCTCTCACGCGTTGCATCTCTTATAAATATTATTTTCGTCTATAGCCGTGGGAAACATAATTTTTTGGCGCATTCTCTCTCTCATGGTAAGTTTTCTCACTTTTTCTCTCTTCCCTTTACTTTTTCTCTTCTCACACCCTCACTGTCACTAACTCTGGTCTCTCCTCTTCTCATAGATCTCTCTCTCTCTGTCTCTCTTCTCTCTTTTCTCCATGTTTCTCTTCCCCTCTGTAACGCAATTCTCTGATTAGATTTTTTTTTTTTCCTTCACTGATCGGTCAATAGCTCCGACTTACAAAGGAGAACAAATTTGCAGTGGTGATTATTTCATTCCTCTCTACTAAAATCCCAATTCTTCGCTTTAAATTTCAAGCTCGATTTTCTTTTTTCTCTCAGAAATTTTCGGTTTGATGGATTCCAGGCAGAAGTTACTTCTTTTTCGTACATAAAGTGCAAAAAAATAAAAAATAAAATAAAAAGAAGAAGAAGAAGAAAGAAAGAATGAAGTAAAAGACTAAAATTTTAAACATAGTACCTATATTGCTTTAAATTGCTTTTACATGGGACAATCTTTACCGTGGACTAATAATATTGTTATATAATAAATGATAATTGTTTAGGAGAATTGCATTTGTTGGCAAATACTTTTTTTGTTGGCAGATGCTATGCAATGATGATATATTATATAGTACATTATGTAAATACATAATTTAGAATAATATTGGAGACTTGTGGTTGACCATAGTAGACAATTAATATACCAACAAAAAGAGTAGACAATTAAAAGTTATTGTTATTTATACTTATTGAAAATGTATTCCCCTGTCAAATTTATATATATATATATATATATATATATATATATATATAGACAAATGGTTGATATGTGTGTGTGTGTGTGTACGTACGTTACTGTCTATATATATGAACAAGATGAGTAGTAGAGATCATGAAAATTTGACAACTAATTAATTTTGATTGTATCTATTGTCAAAATTTTAGTATGAAAACCAAATTCATTCTTGATTTTTTATTTATAATGATTACATTAGTTAGTTTACATAATATACATGTTTTAAATTATACAAGAAATATTTTTTTAAAAATTGCATACCAAACACTAGAAAACATTCTCAAGCTCATTTTCAAGGTCGTTACCAAACACTGGAAAATGAGACAGTTTTCTAGAAAATGTTCTTTGGAAAATGAGCCATTTTCCAGAAAACGTTAATGCTGAAACAAACAAAGCGTGCGTGAACAATTTGAAGCTATAGCTAACAAATCTTCCCATTAGTTCTCACTTTATTATATCGAAATTACATGGCACACAATAAGTGTTCACTCAATTAACGATAAAACAAAACTATAAACTTATAAAGTACAAAATGAAGGCTTTTCCCGTTTCTCTCACGTACATGACAATAATTGTTTCTAGAAATGAAACAAGATTCTTTCTAAGCAGTAAATATTTTTTTTTTCTTTTTTCTAAATGAATTATAGCAATACTCAATGCTTTTAGCACATCAGGTAGATTTAGCAAAATAATAATAATAATAATAAAACCTATTCAAATCACATACGTACTTACCATCACCTTGTATGATCAAGGTGAAACTACAGAGTGCAGATGTAATTACCAATAAATAGTGTACTTTTCCATCCAAATCCTAATTTCATGTTCTGCTAATTGTGGAGGATACCTGAGACCCCAGTGAACTGTGGCGTACAAGACTATTGCTAAAGCTGATATCATGGAAGCCATGGCATAAACCCTGCAAAATCTTTCAACTCTTGGCCTGTGTTGGATCAACAACGAACTATGGGCACCGGTAAACGAGAGCATGATGGAGATTAGGAAGGCATGATATGCAATTGGTTGGTCTTTGAAGACAACAATTGGAACTAAACTATCATCCACTTGTTCATGAGGAAGAAGCATAAACATGGTACCCATGGTGCAAGAAGCATATATGATAAACCTTATAGGAAAATATAGAAGAATTTTTGCGACTGAATACCTCATTTCAAAGAAAAATACATCACCTTCCTTCAGGATGGCAGACTCCATTATTTTTCAGAATGGGAGCTAATATCAAACATTTTGTGACTGCTGCAGGGTTTATATAGACATAAGACAATCCCAAAACCTTCGGAATTTCCTTATGAGTCAAGTGTGAGAGCATTGACCCATGACTCCATCACACAACCAAAAAAAAAAAAAAACAACTCCATTGTAATTTAATATCAATTGCAAGGAAACTGAACAGAAACTTGCATGAAACTTTCCTGCTCATCTAGAGAGGAATTTCTAGCTAGATGGTGAAGACTTGGCAGGAATGGGGACTATACTTGCGAAGAAATTTACCTTTCTTGTCTTGTTTATTAATTACTGTGTCGTACTTCTCCAAATTTCCCAGTAAATTGATATCACGATACTACTGCGTGAAGATGGCTTAACATTTTTACATGGAAAATGTTATTTGAACACTTTTTGTGCACATTAATTCTTATTCACAAGTTGTATAATTAATTTTAGGGTCCGTTTGAATACAACTTATTTTTGTTAAAACTAAAAACTGAAAACACTGTAGCAAAATAATTTTTAAATGTATGAAAAAGTATTGTTCACTCTTTTTTTTACTATTCATATGTCTTGATGCGCTGTTCATGTCTTATGAACAGTGCACCAGGCGCTAGTCTTTTATAAAAAAAAAAAAAAAAATGCAAACGTGGGTGTATCCAAACCCACACTTAAATTAAATGAATTCATAATTAACGAGTTCAATTTTCATGAAATTTCAACAAAAATTATTTATAGATGATATATATATTGTAAGGACACAATTCCTTTGCGGCCCGATAATGATGTTGGGCTCGCATATGAAAGATCTCTCACAATATGATTTGTAGAGAGTGGGCTTGAAAGGCTAGCCGTTGGTCACGGGGCGATGCCCGGTCTTGGTTTTAGAGGAATTTATGTAGAAAAAAGGAGTTGGGCTTGAACATTTAAGCCCTAAGGCGTCGCACCCTATGGGATGGGACTCCTCGGAGTTCATCCGAGGACCATTGAGGTCTTACCCCGGTTACCCAATGATGGACTTTTTCAGTGAAGTCCGGTGTTGTTGAGAGGTTCTGCCCCATGTAGTCTTTCTCTTTTCTTGGTGGGATGCCCCCCCCCTCATTTAGATTTACTTACTTTCTTCTTTTATACTTGTCTGCGTTAACTGTCCTTCGTCCACGTGTAGGGTCAATCTTTACAAGACTGATATTTGTCCCATCAGTCTAATCCCAGAATTGTTGGGGATGGTTGATAAGGCTGCAGAGTACGGCTCTGTCAGGTGCAGAGTCTTATCTGAAAGGGTAGTAAGGATAACTTCCCCCAAGATATTTTAGATCTTCTTTCAAGTTTGTTCCTATACCAATTTTACCCCTTTATTCCGATGGGATTTTGGATCTGCCGAGGACTGAACTGTCCTCGGCTGTATTCCAAAAACAGTCTTGTGCTCTGTGTTATCGGGCTTGGGCCATAGCTCTCCTCGGCCTGGGCCTTCGGACTCTCCACGAGCAAATGGGCCTGGCCCATAGATTATTGGGCCCCACAATAGCCCCTCAAAACCTAGCTGTCCAACCTCCCGGTTGGAAAGGGGGGTTTTGGCAATGCTGAGCCTTTATTACTGCTCCTTTAATTTAGCCCTCCATTAATGCTGACGGTTTCTCCACCTGCCCAGAAGATACATCGGCTTACAAGGCGCTCCCTTTAATTTGCTCGTGCCCCGCTCCTGCCGTTTGGCTGTCCAAGATGCGCCTTTAATGACTTCCCTTTACGAGACTTATTTATGTCCGACGGCTCATCTGATGAGGTGGGGAAGTGGAACGGACGCACCTTTTGTTTTTCAGATTCCTTTGGAAACCAGAACGAATTTAATACCTTCCATTTTGCCCTCCCTATAAGAAGGCAAGTAGGAGGCCATCACTCTCGTACAGAGACCATTTTGCTTCTCCAAGATCCGAGATCCTCAGCCCCTCCCCCTTAGCGTTTACTTAACCCAATTGTTATACACCCAATCAGAATACGTTTACCCTAACGAGTGATGAAGGAGTCATACCCCTCCTCAAAGCACCGTGTTCTAATAAAGCTCGAAATGAGCTTTTCATTGTACACTGTACTATTTCTTTGTTTTAGTTAAAGATGAGTTTGTTTCTTTCTAAATATTTTTCTTTTCTGCAACAACTACTTAGTGCATGGACATTAAATATACGCTCGTCTCTAATAATACTTGGAGCAGAACAATGCCTTAAAATCAATTCCTACTAGTTTAAACTTATCGATGTTATCAAGTATCACAATGGCAATTCTCAATAAATTAAACTCTTGAAACTAACCGGAGTAATGGCTGAGCACTGAGCGATGCATGCAAAACAAATGTCCGAGAACGATGATCTCTGAATAATTCGTCCGAGAGGGTAGCCGAGTAGAGAGGGACTTCGATTGTGTTTTTGGGTAATATATTGCACTATATTACATCAATCCCTTTGGTATCGGGGATCCGAGGGTAGACTGGGAAATCCGTGCAGTTTAGGGATTAACCCAACTGTTAATGGGGAGTTCTCCTCGGATGGATTTTAAGGTTCATGCAATCAGTTTTCCTTTTAAGTAGTTGGTTTCCCCATAGGCTTGAGTCCGAGGACCATGCAAGGCCTTGGTTCTGTCCAAAACTTGTGAGATTTCTTTCTTTTGTACTTGGTTTCCCCATAGGCTTGAGTCCGAGGACCATGCAAGGCCTTGGTTCTGTCCAAAACTTGTGAGATTTCTTTCTTTTGTACTTGGTTTCCCCATAGGCTTGAGTCCGAGGACCATGCAAGGCCTTGGTTCTGTCCAAAACTTGTGAGATTTCTTTCTTTTGTACTTGGTTTCCCCATAGGCTTGAGTCCGAGGACCATGCAAGGCCTTGGTTCTGTCCAAAACTTGTAATGTTTCTTTTTTGTGCTTGGTTTCCCCATAGGCTTGAGTCCGAGGACCATGCAAGGCCTTGGTTCTGTCCAAAACTTGTAGGATTTCCCTTTTGTGCTTGGTTTCCCCATAGGCTTGAGTCCGAGGACCATGCAAGGCCTTGGTTCTGTCCAAAACTTGTAATTTTTATTTTTTTGTACTTGGTTTCCCCATAGGCTTGAGTCCGAAGACCATGCAAGACCTTGGTTCTGTCCAAAACTTGTAGGATTTCCCTTTTGTGCTTGGTTTCCCCATAGGCTTGAGTCAGAGGACCATGCAAGGCCTTGGTTCTGTCCAAAACTTGTAGGATTTCCCTTTTGTGCTTGGTTTCCCCATAGGCTTGAGTCCGAGGACCATGCAAGGCCTTGGTTCTGTCCAAAACTTGTAATTTTTATTTTTTTGTACTTGGTTTCCCCATAGGCTTGAGTCCGAGGACCACGCAAGACCTTGGTTCTGTCCAAAACTTGTAGGATTTCCCTTTTGTGCTTGGTTTCCCCATAGGCTTGAGTCCGAGGACCATGCAAGGCCTTGGTTCTGTCCAAAACTTGTAATTTTTATTTTTTTGTACTTGGTTTCCCCATAGGCTTGAGTCCGAGAACCATGCAAGACCTTGGTTCTGTCCAAAACTTGTAATATTTCTCTTTTGTACTTGGTTTCCCCATAGGCTTGAGTCCGAGGACCATGCAAGGCCTTGGTTCTGTCCAAAACTTGTAATTTTTATTTTTTTGTACTTGGTTTCCCCATAGGCTTGAGTCCGAGGACCATGCAAGACCTTGGTTCTGTCCAAAACTTGTAATATTTCTCTTTTGTACTTGGTTTCCCCATAGGCTTGAGTCCGAGGACCATGCAAGACCTTGGTTCTGTCCAAAACTTGTAGGATTTCCCTTTTGTGCTTGGTTTCCCCATAGGCTTGAGTCCGAGGACCATGCAAGGCCTTGGTTCTGTCCAAAACTTGTAATTTTTATTTTTTTGTACTTGGTTTCCCCATAGGCTTGAGTCCGAGGACCATGCAAGACCTTGGTTCTGTCCAAAACTTGTAATATTTCTCTTTTGTACTTGGTTTCCCCATAGGCTTGAGTCCGAGGACCATGCAAGGCCTTGGTTCTGTCCAAAACTTGTAATTTTTATTTTTTTGTACTTGGTTTCCCCATAGGCTTGAGTCCGAGGACCATGCAAGACCTTGGTTCTGTCCAAAACTTGTAATATTTCTCTTTTGTACTTGGTTTCCCCATAGGCTTGAGTCCGAGGACCATGCAAGGCCTTGGTTCTGTCCAAAACTTGTAATTTTTATTTTTTTGTACTTGGTTTCCCCATAGGCTTGAGTCCGAAGACCATGTAAGACCTTGGTTCTGTCCAAAACTTATAAGATTTCTTTTTCTTTGGTTTATTTTTCGACCATAAGCCCCTATACCAGGGCGGAGAAAGTTGACTTGAGGCCGGAAGCCCCTAGGGATGCCCACGCCCTTGGCACTGCAAGGCGTAGCCCCTAGTAGAAGTTTATGCTGGAGCAGCAACTGTATGTCGCCGGAGACGGAGGAAACTCCGCGAACCTCTGCTTGCTAGAGAGTTGACTCCACCGCCACTTGCGCCAACGCGCAAGCCTTCCCACAGACGGCGCCAATTGTAAGGACACAATTCCTTTGCGGCCCGATAATGATGTTGGGCTCGCATATGAAAGATCTCTCACAATATGATTTGTAGAGAGTGGGCTTGAAAGGCTAGCCGTTGGTCACGGGGCGATACCCGGTCTTGGTTTTAGAGGAATTTATGTAGAAAAAAGGAGTTGGGCTTGAACATTTAAGCCCTAAGGCGTCGCACCCTATGGGATGGGACTCCTCGGAGTTCATCCGAGGACCATTGAGGTCTTACCCCGGTTACCCAATGATGGACTTTTTCAGTGAAGTCCGGTGTTATTGAGAGGTTCTGCCCCATGTAGTCTTTCTCTTTTCTTGGTGGGATGCCCCCCCCCTCATTTAGATTTACTTACTTTCTTCTTTTATACTTGTCTGCGTTAACTGTCCTTCGTCCACGTGTAGGGTCAATCTTTACAAGACTGATATTTGTCCCATCAGTCTAATCCCAGAATTGTTGGGGATGGTTGATAAGGCTACAGAGTACGGCTCTGTCAGGTGCAGAGTCTTATCTGAAAGGGTAGTAAGGATAACTTCCCCCAAGATATTTTAGATCTTCTTTCAAGTTTGTTCCTATACCAGTTTTACCCCTTTATTCCGATGGGATTTTGGATCTGCCGAGGACTGAACTGTCCTCGGCTGTATTCCAAAAACAGTCTTGTGCTCTGTGTTATCGGGCTTGGGCCATAGCTCTCCTCGGCCTGGGCCTTCGGACTCTCCACGAGCAAATGGGCCTGGCCCATAGATTATTGGGCCCTACATATATAATTAAAAAAATACAAGCTATAAGAATAAATCAAAGAATTCCAAGAAAATATCATATTTAATTTAATTGAAGATTATCAAATGTAATTTAATTTCAATTTGTTTAATTGTGCGTTATTTTAGTCCAATAGAATGATGAGCTTTAATTGGTTTCAACTTAACAATTAAAAACCAAATTTGTAATATATTGTCTTCAATATATGAATTTAGATAAAAAATTTCATTGAAATTTCATTATTTTTCCAAATTCTCGTTAACGATGAAGAGAAAATATTTACAAAAAAATGCATATAAAACCAGCCCTAAAGAAGGAATTTGGTGTTCCTTTAGCCTTAATTTGCAGAGATTCTAGATGGTGAAAACGCGTTGGGAAAGACAAGCTTAACTTGCAAAGAAATACCCCAATGCTATCCTGGTTCTTTCACTGAAATTTTCTTTGTTGGGAACGATTATATATATATATCTCGTTCCTTTTGCCGTAGTGTTTAACATCTGTAGAATTTGCTTTAGTTCAAATGTGCAATATGGGTCTGGCTAATATAACCCTTCATATTTTTCTGGTTTTTGTGGTTGCGAGCTCTGCGTTTCTGATTGTCCTCCAAAAAATCCAGATATGATCTCGAGGGACCAATTGGTTTCTCTGCCTTATTCAAGACTTGGCGACGCATCATATCATATCCATATGCACGTGCAGTCAGAACTCTCTAAACGAACCCTACCATTGCTTGTGGGTGGCAAGGGTGATGAAGGTGCAGGCCTAGGTTTTCTAGAACAGCCTTTATTGGCATGGACGACAATAGCAGCTAATGCTGGTGCTGTGGGAAGAGGCAGCAATGGAAATAGGAACCTGCTGGGACCAAAGAATCTTAGCGGCCTGGTGATCATGCTGATTTTGCTGAAGATCTTCGGAGAACTTGGTTTTCTTCCATCAAGAAAAAAAACACATGCTGTGAATTCATGGACAACCATGAGTTTCTTCCAATTGAGCTTCAAGGAGTATGATGATATATTGCAGTGTTTGGAAGGGAGCCCGGAGCAGCATCCTAGAGTTGTTGTACTTGACAGTGTTGATAAAGGCAATGGCGGGGCTGAGGCCGTTCTAAGAGAAAATTGGAGCTCACAGGACTTGATGAGCTTTGAAGGCAAAGGGGGAGGCAATGGCTCCGGTGGAGATGGACCCAAAAGATTCGGTGACTCATGCTTCAAGTTACTCTCGATGGTCTTCACTGATCTACTTTTTTACCCACATCTACAACCTTTGTATTCTGATTCTAAAGATGGGCTTATTGAAGCTACTAATTGCTTTGTTGAAGCCACTAATTACTATGTTGAAACCAGAGGAGGGAGTAATAGCGAAGAGGAAGAGGAAAGTGGAGGTGGAAGCGCAAGTGTTGGGAGAGATGAAGGTGGAGAAGGAGGTGATGAGGAAGGCATAGGTGGAGAGACCGATGAAGGAGTGGGTGGAGGGAGAGGTGGAGGTGGAGGTGGAGAAACTGGTGGAGGAGTGGGTGGAGGGAGAGGTGGAGGTGGAGGTGGAGGCGGAGGCGGAGGCGAAGGTGGAGGTGGAGGTGGAGGTGGAGATGGAGGCGACCTAGAAGGCGGAAGTAGAGGTAGGAACTATAGATCACCTGCGGACATAACTGAACTAATCAAGATGTCCATCACAGTCGCAACCCAAACATCTGCTTCTATCATTTCCTTCCATTTCAATGGCGAATCCTCTGTCAACAAGGTCTTCCTAAGTTGTGTTGTGGTTAGTAACATGGTGGGTTACCTTTGTTGTATCGCTTCTGTCTTGCTAGTCCGTAGAAGGCCACCAATTGCAGAAGTTTTCGAAGGGATAGGATTTGCTGCTATTGCCACAGGGTTCTTACTAATGACAGCTATGTTCCTCCCCAATTATCTTTGGATTGTTGGCATAGCTTGTGTTGCTTTGCTTTTGGTCGTTGTCCTGGCATTCATGATCCGACATTGAAGTCAGGATGGAGAATGCTGTAGCCTTAGCCTACAAGCACTTTTATTTGTGCTATTATGTTCTATAGGAGCGTTCTTTCACTAGCTGAAGAATGAAATAGTGATGTCAATTTTGAAAGAGTATTTCTTTTGCTAGCTAAAGAATGAAAGCATCACACGACTTTGGAATTTTTCCTTTTTCTTTATTTCTGTTTTCAATATGTATGAAGTAGGTCTTAAGTTTAGGCTAGAGTACTCACATTATCTCCGGCATTTAGATTCTTACGAATGTAATACCTGACAATCTGGATGTCTGTGAATGAAATTATTTTGATTTGGAATCTAATAAAAATTCTAAGAATATGAGAAGACTTTTCCAAAATACCATTTGATTCGTAAATACAAAATCATTTTTTTTTTTTAATCTTCCTCAAAATAAATGATGAAAAACAAAATATAAACTATAAATCATAAAAATTCAATGTAAATATAGTATAAAATTTTTTGAATGACATGTATAATACAAAAATAATTATTTAAATTGTCATTTTAAAATAATTATTATTATTTATTTTATTTCTATTGGTTAAAGGGTATGGAGATTGGATATAATTGTTAGTTAAAACAAAATACAACCTTATTTTGACATCGAAACATGGATACCCACCTTTTTAAAAAGGAATTTACATTCTCACAAAAAAGGTATCGAGAGGGAATCAAGATACACCTAGTAGATGATTCCCTGGTATTTGATTCCCTTATGTGATTTACAATCAAACGTGAGAATCCTTCAATATTTCCAAGAATCCTAAAACATTAGTCCATATCAAACACCACCTTAAAGTGTAAATTAACTACACCCTTAAAGTTTAAGAGTCTTTGAATTTGCACTGTGACATTTCAAATTTTGAATTTTACACCCTAAATTTATATTTTATTTGCATCAATAACTTCTACATCCATATTTTCTGTTAAACGCCAGATAAGTTTATCATGTGTTATAATATAATGAAAATATCATGGCATTATTTTATTGGACGAACTAAAAATGTGTTATAACACCCAAACCATTTTTTAAAGCAATTTTACATTGAGAATAACATCTCAATTGGAATTTATTTTTAATTAGGGTGGTTATCTATTTTATGAAGGACCTTAATCATTTTCATTAAAACAATGGCATTTGAGCAAATTGTGGAAATGGGCTATGTGTGAAAATATAGAGAGAAATAAGCTTGAAGTTAGTATGGTAAAACAAGCAAACAAAAAAAAAAGTTAAAGAAAAGAAGGGTCAATTATTTGTCCCGAATCTCTCTCTTCAGGTATTCAATTTGTGCACTTGGTTGGAAGAGAAGTTATACCATGCACTGGTAATATATTTCCTCTCTCTCACAATTGGTGAGTCCCACTCGTAGTGGAATCCACCAATTATGAGAGAGAAGAAACATATACCCGATGCAGGATAAATTTATAAATTTTTCATGGTTGGAGACCTTTTTAGAATCCGATTTCTACATTCTTACCATTGTCGGAAACCCTATGCAGCATACTTTCTAAAGAATCTAACTTTATGTCATTTGGTACGTTGTGCAAAAATTTATTAGTCTCAAAAGTAGGCTGGTCCAATTGGAATGAACCTTCAAAGTTGATTTTTATCACAAGCGATATCTCACTATTTGGATGGGATCTTCAGATGCCATTTTTTCCAGGATGTAGATAATCACTTCTAATTCAAGAAAGTACCAACCTTTTGGATCCATTTTTCAAGAACGGTGAGAAATTCATGTGCAAGAAAGACACATCAACTTGATTTTTATAGGTTTCGCATAGTTTTTTTTTCTATCTTTGCAACTTTACTTTGTGGCCCTTACGACCTCTATTTGGTTCAAGTAGGTTTTAGTTAGAAAATGATGTCTACATTCTAAAGACATCCACTTTTGGATTTAATTTTTAGATTTTGTAAGTTAGAGACTTTGGAAGGTAGTGTCAAAATCAAAGTTTATACTTTAAAATGTCCACTTTAATAATTTTGTAAATAATTTTTTTATTCGAGTAGAATTTTTATGATCCAAGCATACCAAATCAAATTTTTTCATGAGACCTTTCCAAGAACTCCTTATTTTGCTAACAATGGTCGTTTGATTATAATTCAATCAAACTATAATCAAGCTTTTGGACACTTAATCTCAAAATTGGCTAGGTGTCACGTATTTTCATTATTTTTACAATATTTTGCTTGTTTTAATTCCTATCTAAGTTCGTGAGTAGCCATTTTAAAGGGAGTTTAATTATTTTTAGTATGAACTCGTATTCATCCCGAATAGTCAATTTTGGTCAAACATAAATGTGGTTAAATTTGGTCAAACTTGAGAAAATTGTTTGACATATTTTGAAAGTAAATTATGAAATTAGGTGGTTTGACAAAATTTTGACTTCGTTCAACCGATTCAGTCAAAATTTGGTTAACAAATGGCATTTTAGTCATTTTGCCTCTAGAACCTCAAAATTATTTAATCCAACAATTAATTTGGACATATTAGGTTAAATTTAAAATTTCCATTATCCCAGGTAAAAATATAATTCTTGGCATTTTTCAAATTTAATTGAAATTTTTGCACATAAAACGAACTTGAGCATACAAAAAAAATGTAGCTTTCAAGAGCTTCTCTTGTAAACGTAGACCGTTAGACTAAATCATGTAAAAAAAAAATCTATCTTGCTTCTATATAATTACAATATTTTCTACTTCCCTTGAGTTTCAATAATTGGAGTAATCTTTGTCCACAAGTGGTCCAACGAAGCCTCGATATCAAAGTAATTTTTCAAATATAATTTTTCATATTTTGTTGAGTTTAATTACATTGCCACCATCCCCTCCTCCCATAAATCCTCTTTATTGGTGATTTATAACTAATTTATGATATAGATAAAGAGAAAAGTTAAGGAATGTCCTAAGAAAATATTTTAGTGAATTATTTTAGGAAATTTATAGAAAAGGAAAAAAAATAATTAATATTTTGACAGTTTTTTCAACTTTTCATAAATATGGTATAAAAAATTTCCTAAAATTATTTATTAATAATTGCCCTAAAAATACCTGTTAACATAACTCATAAATAATATGTTTAATTTTCCATTATCTTTGGAGTCGTCACTTATTATTTATCTATACTTTCGTGTCATTTTCGGATTTTGCATGAAATCTATGTGCGTTTGATTAGGCCTTTTAAAATGGCACTTATATAAGAAATTTGGATTTAGTCCAATGCACACGTACGATGCACTCAAGCCTCTTCCTTTAAAATCTCACCTTTATTTTAGTACATTTTTTTTTAGACCTTTCATCTTTTAAAAAAAAAATATATATATATATATATATATATATATATATTTGACAAAAAAAATTGTATTAAATGGAAACTTGCTCCAAATCATCAATATTGTTGAGTTATTTCTTATTTATTTAAACTTTTTCTGATGCGTAAAGCCAAATATGAAAACAAACACGGTCGGCTGTATCACAGTAATGGGATATTGAAACATACTCAGGAGATCACAATTTGGATGGGCTGTGTTTAAACGTTTTATGTTGGCATCAATTGACATTATACTTGCATATTGTCTCATTTCCCATTCAGGTTTTAAAATTTTTAATGCAGTTATTTCACTAAAAAGTTCTCAAGTAAAACCATGCATGATACAGAAGATGCCCTTTGTGTTGCACTAAAACCATGGGCTGTTAACTTATGCTATTTAAATAAGTTAATAACGGAAGAGGGAGAGGTGAGATTCGAACTAAGGAAATGAAACACTACAAAAAGTGTTATTACTAATGGGCTATCAATTGAACTAGTAAAATCAGCTAATTCCACGTCTCCATGTACTATATTTATCTACTTTAAAGCACCAATTGCTTTCAGCGACTTCGTGAACAATTTGAAGTGCCTAGAAATCTTCCATGATTATCACTTTATTAGCATGCAAATTACATATAACACCATAAGTAGTGTTCATCCGATTAAGGATAAATAGAAAACCCAAAAGTACAAAATGATTCACGTAACATTAAATGATTCAAGCAAAGAATTCTAAGCAGTAAGTTTTTTTTTTTTTTTTTTTTTTTTTGGCCTAAATGAATAATAGGAATATCCATAATCGTTTATTTCACTTGGTAGATTTGAAATTTTTTTTGGGATACTTACATAACATAATCCTCTGTTTGCACCTTCACAATCTGTAATAGCAAGGTGAAACTGCAGAGTGCACAAGCATGATGTAATTACTAACAAAGAGAAGTAAACTTCTTCATCCATATCCTAATTTTATGTTCTGCTAATTGAGGAAGATACCTGCAATCCCAATGAGCTATGGCGTAGAAGAGTATTGCTATGGCTAGTATCATGGAAGCCATGGCATAAACCCTACAGAATCTTTCTACTCTTGGCCTGCGTTGGATTAATAGTGCACTAAACGCTCCCGTAAATGAGAACATGATGGAGATTAGGAAGGCATGAAATGCTTTTGGCTGGTCTTTAAAGACCAAAATTGGAACTGGACTTCCATCTACTTGTTCATGAGGAAGAAGCATAAACATGGTACCCAGAGTGCAAGAAGCATAGATGATAAACATGATGGGAAAAGATGGAAGTATTTTTGAGACCGAATATCTCATTTCAACAGCATGTACATTAAACTCCTTCAGGATGTATTCAAGGAAGTCTGTAACTGAAAATCTCTTCTGAAGAATATCATCAACAAAAGCAGACTCCATTTATTTTCAGAATGGGAACTAATATCAAACATTTTGACACCGCTGGGGTATATAAATAATCCTAACATTAGGTACTTCCTTAGAAAATTTCATACAAAAGCTATATGCATAGTATATATAAAACCATTGACCCAGCATTGACCCATGACTCCAATTCTATCTATAAATCAAATCTATGAATGGTATATTGAAATCAATTGCAAGGAAGCGAAGAAGGAACTTGTACGATACTTTCCTGCGCATGATATATCTAAGGATGAATTTCTAGCTAGATGGTGAAGACTTGGAAGGGCAACCTTACTTGCAAAGAAATTTACATTTCCTGTCGTGTTTCTTACGTGCTGTATCATATTTCTCTAGATTTCACATTACATTAATCCCACGAAACCACGGCAAAAGCTCACCTTAAATATTAAATTAATATATGAGGGCATGGAAAATGTTATTTGAACATTTTTTGTGCACTTTCGGTATGCACACCTCTTAATTGTACGGGTGATTTTATATTAAAACTTGTCATGAGTCATGACCATGCCATTTGAGATATACATGAAAGCTTAAGCAAAATATATTTGTATTAATATACATATTTAGCTAATAAATTATAAATTGTCATTATCAACTAGTAAAGTTTATTATCTTCACATAAGACCGACCTAAATTCAAATCCCACCTTACTAAAAACTAATTATATCATACATAATTTAATTAAAGAAAATTGAAAATAATTTAATTAGAACTGGTTTAGTGTTGAGTTATTGACTTCTTCTTCTTTTTTTTTTTTTTTTTTTTTTATTTTTTTTTATTTTATATAGAAAATCAGATATAATGTAACTAAGATTTCATTAAAAGTTGTGAATTTAAATTTGCTTTAAACGTACAAAACCAAATTACTAAAATGGTGTCTCAAAGATATGACTATATATCCAGCACCATTTTTACGATTTTTTTTGTTTTAAATTTCATTATTTTTCCAAAACCTCAACTTTAACGATGAAGATAAAACAGGTACAAAAAACATATGCATGCAACACCAGCCCTAATGCATGCAAAGGGTTTGCTCTTCTTTAGCCCTAACATTAGGTAATTCCTTAGAAAATTCCATACAAAAGCTATATGTCTATTATATTTGTAAAGACTGACCTAGCATTGACCCTTGACTCCATCTCTATCAATAAATCAAATCTATGGTATTTTGAAATCAATTGCAAGGAAACTAAACAGAAACTTGCATGATATTTGCCTGAGCATGATCTAGAGAAGAATTTCTAACTAGATGGTGAAGACTTGGAAGGGCAACCTTACCTGTGAAGAAATTTACGTTTTGCGTCATGTTCTTAGCATACGTCTCCAGTTTCACATTATATTAAAGTATCAAGAAACTACTGCAAAACCTCACCTAAAATTAATATGAGTTTATTCTGCGTGGAGATTGTATAACATTTGAGATGGAAATTGTTGTTTGATCGCTTTTCACGCACGTATCTTATGGATACCTCTCGTTGTACTGTTGATCATAAATTAGTAGTCATAACCTGTCCAATTTGCGAATAATATGGGTTAACAAAATATATTAGTATTATGATACTTTAATTAACCAATATTAATAAATAATGGAATTTAGTTAATTAGTTCAATCAGTAGAGTTTTTTGCCTCAAACAAAGGACTAAGTACAAATCTCTTCTACTCCAACGACCAATTATATCATTCATAATTTAATTAAAAAAACTGTGGTAGTTTAATCACAATGTTATTAATGTTGAGTTGTTGAGTTGTTGACATTATACTGTTTATAGAATATCAAACATGATTTAATTAAAATTTATTTAGTGTTGGATTTGTTTAGTTCAATAGAATTGTGAACTTTAAATATTGGTTTCAACAAATCTAAATTCATAAATTGGTGTCTAGAATCTTGATGAAGATTCGACTTTAAAAGAGGACGAGATTCCCAAATTATTTAAAACCTGCACCAAAACCTCATTAACGATGAAGAGAAAATGTGTGCAAAAGAAATAAATAAATACATATATATATATATATATATATATATATATATATAAAACAGTATGACACCATGCAGGGGTTTGTTCTTCCTTTAGCCTTAATTTGCATATTGATTATTGACCCTCATTATATAATTCATAAATCCTCTGATACAAAGTTTCTAGATTAGTGAAAACGCGTAGCAAAAGACATGTTTAATTTGCAAAGAAATTGCCCTATGCTATCCTCCTTGTTCTTTCACTTGCAGTTTCTTCGTTGCCGAATAACAATTCTGAGGTTGTTGACTACATATATATATGTTCACTCTTGCTCGCTGATTCTGAGATAGGAATACACATCTCCTTCTTTCATATATCCAATATGGGTCGGTTCAACATAGCCCTTCATATTTTCCTTCTTTTTTGTGTTGTGAGCCCTTCCTTCTCTGATCATCCGCAAAAAAACCCACAGCTTATCCCGGAGGAACAACTTGTTTCTCCGACTTATTCAAGTCATAGTGAGGCGAACAATCCACTGTGTTTAGAGCTCTCCCCACTATTGCTTGTGGGTGGCAAGGGTGATGAAGGTGCAGGTTTAGGCTTCTTGGAACAGACTTTATCACCATGGAAAGCAACATCGGCTAATGTTGGTGCTGTGGGAAGTGGCAGCGGTCGATGGAGAGGCAAGACTGGAGGCAGGAACTTGGGACCAAAGAACCTTCTTCTCGGCCTGGTAATCATGCTGATATTGCTGAAAATGGTCCAAGAACCTAGTTTTCTCCCGTTAAAAGAAGGAGCACATATTGCAGTTACATGGGCATCCGTGAGTTCCTACCCGTTGAGCTTCAACGAGTGTGATATATTGCAGTGTGATCTAGAAGGGAGCCTTGAGCTGCACTCAAGAGTTGTTGTACTTGGTAGTATTGAAAAAAGTGCATGTGGAGATGAAAGCGTTTCATTAGAACGACAAAAGGGGAGCTCACAGGGCTCAGTGAGAGTTGAAGGCAAAGGGGAAGGCAATCACAGAGGTGGAAAAGGATCCGAAAGATACAGTGAGTCATGCTTCAAGTTACTATCAATGATCTTCGCTGAACTACTTGTTTACCTACATCCACAACCCTTGTCATCTGATTCTAAAGATAGACTTATAGAAGCTACTAATTGCCATGTTGAAGAAAGAGGGGAGAGTGCTGGTGGACAGGAAGGGGAAAGTGGAGGCGGAAGTGCAAGTGTAGGGAGAGATGAAAGCGGAGGGGGTGAAGGAGAAGGCGAAGGTGGAGTAGGTGGAGAGGCAGGCAGAGGAGTGGATGGAAGGAGAGGTGGAGGCAGAGACGGAGACGGAGACGGAAATGGAGGAGGAGGAGGCGGAGGCGGAGGTGGAGGTGAAGGTGACGTGGAAATCAGAGATGGAGGTAGGAACGATAGACCAATTGTGGACATAAGCAAACTAGCCAAGATGTCCATCACGGTTGCAGCTCAAACATCTACTTCTGTTATTGCCGCCTTCAATTTCAGTGGCCAATCTTCCTACACCAAGGTGCTCCTAGTTTGTGTTGTGATCAATAACTTGATGGGTTACCTTTGTTGCATCACTGCTATCTTGCTAATCCAGAGAAGGCCACAAATTGCTGGAGTTTTTGGAGGGATAGGATCTGCTGCTGCTACCACAGGGTTCTCACTGATGATAGCTATGTTCCTCCCCAGCTATCTTGTCTGGATTGTAGGCATCGCTTGTGTTCCTTTGTTTTTCGTCCTTGCCTTGACATTCATGACATGATCAGAGGATGAAGTCAAGACCAAGGTGTACATTTCATGGCATATAGGCAACATAGTTGTAAGGAAAATTATTACATCACAAAGATAGTATACACACTTAGGTACCGAAAGATCAAAAAAAAAAAAAAAAAAAGGTACCATGTGTAAAGTGTGGACACCAAGTGTTCACATTTTTCGGTGTATTCGAAATATGTATATTGTTAGTTTGTAGTACTAATTGTCCTCGTTCCAGCAAGTTGGAGAGTGAGTGTAGAAAAATTGAGAGAGAGATGAAGAGGGCGAGAAAGAAAGAGAGCAAGTGAGAGGGAGAGAAATAATGAAATATTGCTCTTTGTGTTGTAAAAAAATAAATAAATAAATAACAATACAAGACAAAGAAATGTGAGAAAAAGATTATATATGAATTTCTTCTTCAATGGTCATCCACCATGTAAAATTATATTTGCTAGCTTGTTACAAATTTAATATCATTGTTTGTAACAAAACATTCATACATACATACATATATATATATATATATATATATGTGTGTGTGTGTGTAGAGAGAAAGAGAGAGGGAGAGAGAGACTTTAGGATAAGGGACAATGTTGAAAAATTTAGACCCTACTTGATTATAGTCAATTGACCAAATTGATTAATTGAGCTAATTATGTGAAGATCCGATTTAGCATGTGATGGGCTCAACCATATCATAAATATTAGATGTAGCAAAAAATATATTTGACACATGCGATTTGGTTATGATGGAAAAATCCTATGAGTGGTTTATAAGTTACCAACAAATTGAAAAATTCACTAAGATAAAATGGAAGTAAAATAATGCAATAATATTACCAATTCCAGTTGAGCATACTCACATATGACCACATGTAACTTCACTCTGGTAAAACTCTTCTATCTTGTAAATCTCTTCAACGATGCCCAATTTGTGTCTAACACTACAACAAAAAGTTGATTGAAGTAGGTTAATTGTGCAACAAATTCACTTGGAACACCACTTGATTTTCAATTTGGTGACGAAGAAGATAATTGGTTTCCCTCTCTCGTAGTGTTCTCCTTACGTTTACGATGACCTAATATGCATTTAAATACATTTTGGAATCTTAAGGCACGAATTTCAAGGGTTTTGGTCATCGTAGGCCGCAGATTGGAAAAAAAAGAAAACAATTTGCCTAATAGCCTAAGGTTCAACCGGTCAACTAGAGTCGAGCTTTATGGAGCTCTATTGCTAGAGAGTTGAGCTTGTAGTCTAGCTAAATAGAAGACTTAATAGCTTCTGAGCAGTTTCTTACGTCTTCTATGTAAACCTTCAACCACTTTTCTAGACACTAAAGCTTACAACTTAAGACATATTTTTGGACACATTTTGGATTCAAGTTGCCAGCACTCGTAGACTTTGACCTAATGGACAAGATCTCTTAGGTTGGGCGGCTAAATTGTCTCCCCTATATATAGATTATTTTGAACTCCTTGTGTATTAATTATGAGCTTAACATCTATATTAGTGTTTATATATATATATATATATATATATACATATAAAAAAAAAAAAAAAGAATTGTGACTTTTGATTGACCTTATAATATTGTACCACATAAATTTTTGTTTATTTGCAATTTTATATGTAATTATTATAATATATCTTTTTAATTAAATTTAAATTGGGTAAACTAAATAATTGGTCCCTATTTTTTACACTAAATGTCAATTTGGTCCATAACCTTTCAATTGTATTAATTTAGACCTCAACATTTTAGTGTCATGTCAATTTGGTCTCTATCGTTATCATTTGGACGGAAAAATCTAACGTGTCAAACGGAATAATAAAAAATTAATTCTCCATGCACATCAAAGCCCAAATGTACAGCCACGTCAAATTTAAAATAAAAAATGAAAAATTAGAAAATATGCAATCTCCTTAACCTAAATTACAAGTCTATGTTAGTATGTTAGAACTTAGAAAACAAAAAATGGCACCAAGCAAAGCTACTCCTATACTCTTTATGGAGAACCAAAAAATTGTTCTACTTGGGAATCTCATACGCTGTGAACTAGATCTCTGAGATCTCATACTTAAGATGTGTTTTTAGGAGGCAGTGTCATAATCTCAGTAGGAAATTGAGTATAACACCCCAAACCTTTTTAAGCAATTTTACAATGTGAATAACATCTCAAGTGAATTTTATGTTTTTCAATAAGGTTGTTAATTATTTTTGTAGAGGACTTTTTAATATTAAAAGCATGTGATGACATTTAAGTGATTTGTGGTGATGGACTAGGTGAGGATTAAGGAAGAGAAGAAATTTAAGGGTTCATAGTAAATTTCTTCCCAAGATATTTTTGTTATGAGTGGTCTATAATAACCCATTCATCATCATATAGTAAGCCACCCCCTCCCCTATTTTCTTCAACCGCTTCTCCCTCTCTCCCACCCCCTCTCTTCTCATATTCACTCTTCTTCTTTGTTCTTCCCCAATGATGACCGAACCTCCAAGCTCCCATATCTCTTTCCTCATTTCTTTCTTTCTCTCTCTAGTCGAGACCTCCTTTTTAGGGAGGATTATGTCTTCATTGGTTTTCCTAGTAGCTAAAACTCCATGAGATTTTGAAGAGGATTAAACCGAAGGTAAAAATCTAAACTTTTATCTCAATTTCTTCTATGAAATCCTTTAGGTTTTACTATTTAATGATTATTATGGTGAATACTTGATGGGTTTTGGTGAACAATTAAAGATTAGAGGGTTAAGATGATTTGGGTAGCAATGGTTTTGTTAAAATCTAAAAATTTCATATCATTTGAGAGTTTTTTCTTTGATAAAAGGTTTTAGTTGATTAGTTTTCTATTGGGTATTTGAGGGTTGGTTTCCTAGAGCAACCATATGGGTCTTGTTGTTGCGTATGTTGATGTAAGTTGATTTAAAGTGTGTTTCCTTTGCATTTGAGTGACTTTGACATATGTGAATGTGGGCATTTTCTTGTCACATGCCAAGTGTTTGGTAAATTGCCTATATGAGTTATGGGATTGAATTCCTCATTTGTGTTGTGATGATTGTTATATGAGGTTATGGGCTGCATTCCTAGTTGTTAATATGTGCCAACTCATGTAGCTTTAAGTTTAATCAAGTCTCAAAGCTTTTGGCTTAGAATTAAAACTATAGCAATTTTCTTTTAGGACTCTAAATCTGTCCCTGACAATTTTGAGTAAGCTGCACTACATGATTTTTTTATAAATTACAGAAAAATTATTTTGAGCCTAATTTAGGGTGTTACATACAAGACATATAAGGGCTTCTCCCTATTTAATTTCAAGTTTTTTGGATAACACTAAGTGGACCGAACGAATTTTATAAAAATGGCTAACCTGCTGCAAATTTAATCAGAAAGTATGATTAGAATGTTAAGACTTTTAGAAATTTACTCCAAGCTTTTGTTGTGTGGTTTAGCTTGTAAGTTAATATGTGCTTTCTTTGACAATTGTTTTACTTTGGCTAATTCTATCATGATTTGGTAATGACATTGTACGAGACGTGGCCTCAGGCCCACGGGCCTGAGGTCCAAACATTCTCAAGAATCACAACTGGGCCTAAACCTCTTAGTGAGCCCAGATCTATCTTGGGTGAGTGGTTGAAAAGCCCACATTCGATCGTACATTATTTGTTTGGGATTATATATACCCGAAATGACACGCCTCCCCGGTGGCTTGGTATTGCCTTGGGGAGTGTCACTGCCAGGCAATCTTTTGGGGGTGAAAACCAGTTCCAAAGCCACTACCACCCCACTACCACCGTTTCCAACGAGATAGATTCCATTTCAGGTATAATCACGTCAGACCCCACCCACATAAGCGAGATCAGAATGTAATGAAACCCCCATAAATCTCAAGCTATAAATAGAAGAAATGTGTAAGGGAAAGGGGGTTGGAAATTCTTGAAAGGAGAAAGAAGAAGTTAAGAGAAAGAGAGAGAGAGAGAGAGAGACAGAGACAGAGAGAAGAGCACAGGCAAGAATTGGGAACAAGCAACACTAAGGGGAGGGGTAGGGGTATTCATTGGGCCCGGAGGGAGATACAGAGTGATTTGAGGTAGAACTACCCGTAGTAGGAAATTCTAGGCCCACTATATAAATAGATTGTGAGCCCAATTCTAGGCCTGATCCGCATAACAGAATTTGAGTATGCATAATTGTCCCCGTTTGTGGGAATCTCCTACATAGCCGTGGTTCTGCCAAGACTCGCGCAGGGAAATGTCTGAAGGTCAGTCTAGGAGTTATGCTGAAAGTGGCTCTGGGTGATCCTCTCGGGGATTTACTTGGCAGGAAAGAAGGCAAAAGAGATGTGAAGATAGGGAGCATGGGCAAGAAGAGTAGTCCAACCTTGGAGAGGGGTCATATCAAACACACCGGACAATATCTGGCACTTCAAGGTGCAAGCGTTTTAATGAGAGGGACGAGGAACTTGAACGTCTGCATAGGTTGGTAAGAGATTTGGAGTTGGAAGCAAGAAGTCCAAAGAAAAGACCACGAGGAGCATGGAGAAGGGTCGACTAGTGTGGGAGATCGCTATGGTGAAGGGTCACATCAATCCGATTTCCATCGACACCAAGATCAATCACGGGATTATGTAAACCAGGATTCAATTTCCCCGGAGGGGTGACGACCCCAGAACGCTACCATGGATGCTATGAGCCACGTATTACGAAGAGCTGTTCAATCGTCGTTCTCGAGGGACATTGAACGGGCTCCTATGCCAAGCAGATTCACCCAGCCTCCATTTAACTCTTATGATGGGAAGACGGAGCCAGTAGAGCACGTAAGCCATTACATCCAGATGATGTCTTTGCACACTCATAACAATGCGCTAATGTGCAATGTATTTCCCTCGAGTCTCGGACCCACCACTTTGAGATGGTTTAATGGTTTGAGGAAAGGCTCAATTCATAATTTCGCCGAGCTAATTCAGGAGTTCGGTGACCGATTTGTGACCTGCAGTCAAGTGCCGTAACCAATGGACACACTGTTATCAATGAAAATGTGAGCCAGGGAAACCCTTCGCAGCTACATTAGCCAGTACTAGAAGCTCTACAACAAGATCAGTGAAGGCAACAAAAAAATTGCAGCAAGCACCTTTCGACTAGGATTGCTCAAGGATTCTAAATTGTGAGAGTCATTCACAAGGAGGCCTCCCGAGGATATGAGGCAGTTGATGAGGTGTATTGAGGAATATAAACGATTAGAGGATGACCGGCAACAGAGCAAATGTAAGGCTTCAATCATAAGCCATCCATGGCAAGTGGATTTTCAGTCAAGGCCCTAGAAGGATTTGAGATTTTTGGAGTCAGACGCACAGATTAGGGAGGTGAATGTGACATTCAAGGAGCCGGTGCATAGGATCATGGATCGAATCAAGAACAAGCAGTACTTTTGATAGCCGAACAAGATGGGGGGTGACCCGTCAAGGAGAAATCAAAACTTGTATTGTACTTATCATAGAGACAGAGGGCATACCACCGAACAATGCAGAGTGTTGAAAGATCATTTAGAGCAGTTGGTGAAAGCGGGGTACCTGAAAGAGTTTGTAATGGACCCAAGGAATTAGGAAACTGGGTAGGGTACTCGACCTCGGGAGAATCCTCTCCCACCCCCATTGGGAGTGATAGAGGTCATCCACACAGCTTCAAGAGGTACCCTGATGTCCAAGAGGAGAAGGGTACTGACTGTGGTGCCGACGGAAGGTCGCTCAGGTAAGCAACCCTTCGAGAAAAAGTTAAAGCTCACTAGGGAGCCCATCACCTTCAATGATGACAACCTGGAGGGAACAATCCAGTCGTACGATGATGCTTTGGTAGTCACGGCCCAAATAAATAGCTTTATAGTGAAAAGGGTATTGATAGATCAAGGGAGCGACGCTGAAGTGATGTATCCCAACCTATTCAAAGGGCCTGGCCTAAAGAATGAGGATCTCTCTAAGTACGACACACCCCTGGTCGAGTTTAATGGCCAAATGGTGATCCCCGAAAGGTAGATTTCACTCTCCGTGAACATGGAAGGCAAGGAGGTGATGGTGGAATTTATAGTGGTCGCTTCGTTTTCTCCATATAAGGCAATCCTAGGAAGGCCCTGGATTCATGCAATGGGGGCGGTCCTGTCCACTCTCCATGTGAAAGTCAAATTTCGCATCGAGCAAGATATTGCTGTAGTAAGGGGTTCCCTTATAGCAATCACAGGAGCCCCAAGGGGAAATGGGGGCTAGCTATGCTGAGGACTTGGTAAAGATAAGGGTGCTGCCAGATGATGATAGAAGTTTTCAAATATGAGCAAGCATGAAGTACGAAGACAAGGTGGAGATGTTGTTTCTTGTACAAAATGTGGACGTATTTGCGTGGAGCCCGTATGAAGTGCCCGGGGTGGACCCCGAGTTCATAGTACACAAGCTTCACGTAGACCCGTTGTTCCCCTCTAAGAAGCAGAAACCGAGAAGATCGGCTAAGGAGCACGTCGAAGCTGTCAGGCAAGAGGTCAAGAGGTTGAAGGAGGCCGAGGCAATAAAGAAAGTATTCTTTCCGGAGTGGCTTGTGAATACCGAAGTGGTAAAAATGAAGAATGACAAATGAAGGGTTTGTGTTGACTTTACTGACTTAAACCGGGCTTGCCCAAAGGACCCATTCCCATACCGAAGATCGATCAACTAGTGGACGTCATGTATGGGCACCCGAGGATGAGCTTTCTGAATGCTTTTTAGGGATATCATCAGATTGCCTTAGCCGCCAAAGATCAGGAGAAGGCGGCATTCATTTCCTGCGATGCCAATTACTAGTATACCGTGATGCCGTTGGGGCTAAAGAATGCCGGGACCACTTATCAACGAATGATGGCGAGGATGTTCAGGGATAAGATTGGGCATATGGTTGAAGTGTACATTGACAACATGGTGGTTAAAAGCAAACAAGAAACATAGCATATTGACAATCTTGTAGAGGTGTTCGAAGTGCTCCGGCAACATAAGCTGCGCCTCAATGCTGACAAGTGTGTTTTTGAAGTGGGGGCTAGCAAGTTCCTGGGGTATTTGATCACTAACCGAGGAATAGAAGTCAACCCTAATCAGATTGAAGTTGTGAAGCGCCTCAAGCTGCCAAGTAATCCAAATGAAGTGCAAGTACTGACCAGTATGTTAGCTACTCTTAACCAATTTATTTCTAAGTTTGCCAATCGATGCCGTCTGTTTTATCAGCTCTTGAAAAAGTGAAAGGGATTCCAATGGAGCGAGGAGTGCGAAAAGGCTTTCCAGGACCAGAAGGAGTATTTAGTTTGGGCACCTATGTTAACAACCCTAGAGCTTAGTGAATAACTATTTATGTATCTTTCGGTGTCTGAGCATACCATGAGTGCCATGCTATTGAGGGACCAGGGTGTACAATAACCAATATACTATGCCAGAAAAACTTTGGTCGACGCCGAGATAAGATATTTGCCTCTAGAGAAGTTGGTATTAGCACTAGTTCATGCCACCGGGAAGCTACCCCATTATTTTCAAGCTTATACTATCTATGTATTGATTGAGTATCATCTGTAGTCACTGTTGAAGAGACCAGATTTGACGGGCAGGATAGCCAAGTGGGGGACTCAGTTGGGCTCTTTTGACATCAGGTACAGACCTAGAAGCTTAGTGACGGGTCAGGTTCTCGCCAATTTCACTACAAAGTTTTCCCCGAGAGGAGAGATGGAGATAGTTTGCCATGTAAAAGTCCTTTCGTGGAAGGTTTTTGTGGACAGCTCGTCCAACGCATTAGAGGCTGGGGCTGGAATTGTAATCATCACCTCGGAAGGAATAAAACTGGATCATTCTTTTAGGCTAGGCTTTAGGGCCTCTAACAACGAAGCGAGTATGAAGCCCTGCTTGCCAAATTAAGAGTTGCTTCAAACCTAGGTGCTAAGGAAGTAGAGATCTACTCGGATTCTCGATTGGTGGTTAATCAGGTGCGAGGAAGCTTTAAGGCTAAGGATACCCGAATGATGGAGTACTTACGGTTGGTAAAGCTAACTATAGACTGCTTTTCAAGTGTGAGAGTAGTTCAAGTGGCCAAGGGACAGAACCGACACGCTTTGGCCACATTGGCATCATCATTGACCAAAGAGGTACCTCGATTGATCAAAGTGGAGTTGGTAGCAGAATCGAGCATAAATGCAAGGGTAGGTGTTTCACTTATAACAGCGGCTAAACCATGTTAAATGGATCCGATCATCGACTTTTTAGCCGAGAATCGAGTGCCAACTGATGAAAAGGAAGCAGAAAAGGTACGCCGGGCAGCTGATCGGTATTGGTTGTCATCGGATCATAAGCTTTACCGAAGGTCATTTGAGGGGCCTTACCTACAATGTGTGCACCCCAGCAAGATTGAAAAGCTCCTGACTGAACTTCACCAGGGGGTGTGCAATAGTCACGTAGGGGGATGCTTGTTAGCTCACCGAGCAATGACTTAAGGATTTTGGTGGCCGCGAATGCAAAAGGATGCTATCGAGTATACACAGAAGTGTGAGCAATGCCAAATGCATGCTCTGATGATTCACCATCCGGTAAGGAGCCTAAATCCTATCATTAGCTTGTGGCCTTTCGCGCAGTAGGGGCTAGATATAGTTGGACCATTTCCTCGGGCCACAAGAAACTGAAGGTTTGTTTTAGTAGCCGTGGACTATTTCACCAAATGGACAAAGGTAGAGGCATTGGCGAACATCCGAGATATGGATGTTAAGAATTTTGTGTGGAGAAACATAGTAACGAGGTTCGGGGTACCAGAATCTTTAGTGTCAGATAATGGGTTGTAGTTTGATAGCAAAGCCTTCCGTGAGTTTTGTAGCAACCTCAGCATCAGAAACAAATATTCTATACCGGCATATCCGCAGAGTAACAGCCAAGCCAAGGCCACCAACAAAGCCATTGTGAACGGGTTAAAGAAAAGATTAAAGGGTGCTAAGGGTAGGTAGGTGTTGTGGGCCTTTTTTACAATGTTGGGCTGGACTGCCTCCTGCAGTACTAAGCACAAGTGTTCTGAGTAAGGGAGTTGAGACCAGTCCAACTACAATTCAATTTGGTCCGGCTTATGCGCAAACTAAACCTCGTTTGCCAAGAGCATGCTTACGGTAGGCAGAGCTACTTTAAATGAGTTGTGGCAAGCAAACATATAATAATAATAATAAAATAGAGTACTTTGGCTTTTAATCAAAGTGAATGGAAATAAAAATGACAACTGGGCGTGGCCTCGGGCCTAACAAGCCTAAGGCCCGAACATTCTCAAGAATCACAACTAGGCCTGAACCTCTTAGTAAGCCCATATCTGTCCTGGGTGAGGGTTGAAAAGCCCACATCCGATCGTACATTATTTGTTTGGGATTATACATGCCCAGAATGACATGCCTCCTTGGTGGCTCGGTATTTCCTTGGGGAGTATCGTTGCCAGGCAATCTTTTGGGGGCGGAAACCAGTTCCAAAACCATTACCACCCCACTACCACCATTTCCAATGAGATAGATTCCATGTCAGGAATAATCGCATCGAACCCCACCCACACGAGCGAGATCAGAATGTAATCATGAAACCCCCACAAATCTTAAGCTATAAATAGGAGAAATGTGTAAGGGAAAGGGGGGTTGGAAATTTTGGAAAGGAGAGAGAGAGAGAGAGAGAGAGAGAGAGAGAGAGAAGAGCGCAAGAACCAGGAATGATCAACACTAAGGGGAGGGGTAGGGGTATTCATTAGGCTCAGAGGGAGATACAGAGTGATTTGAGGTAGAACTACCCATAGTAGGAAACTCTAGGCCCACTATATAAATAGATTGTGAGCCTAATTCTAGGCTCGGTCCACACAGCAGAATTCGAGTGTGCGCAGACATGCTTTGTATCAAGTTGGTAAATGCACATTGTTTGTGGTAGGGAAATTAAAAGCTTTGGTTTTGTTATAACCCTATGAGCTTTTGTATGCTTGTTTGGTTCCTATTTGGGTAGGAGTACTTGTCTTGGGATGGTCATGCTAGGCTTTAAGGCCTTGGGTTTAAGTTTTGAATGAATCCTTTCTGATTTATGGAGACAAATTTGATAATGTAATTTGTAGTAAGCCTTGTTATTAATAGGCTTGATACTTGTGTTTCTAGGTTTCAAGGTAATTGACGATGGACCCAATAACTTGATTGGTTAAATACAATGCCTGGTTGAGGTACATTTGGATTGGACTACCGACGTAAGTGGCTTCTTAATGGGATTTTTAGAAAAATAATCATATTGCATGAAATGTTGTTTTGGGTTAAACAAATTTTGGGAAATTGTTTATTTAAAACTAAATTTTCCTAAAGAGCATTATGTTGTAACCTTAATGCTCCTAATTATTCATGAAAAGGGCATCATATTTAGTGTTACATATGGGAAAATGCATGAATTGTTGACATGGAAAATATGAGCATCTTTGATTTCATCCTTAATGATGACTTTATGGCATTCATTGTATTATTTGGGAAATTAATGCAAAATATTTTTGACAAGAAATGGTTTTGAGGACTTTGAGAATATTGTGGATATTTGGTTATTGAAATGTTTTATGAAACTACTTAGAAGTGAACTGTGTGTTTCGAATACATTAACCTATAAGCTTTTGATGTTTTTTTCCCTTGTTCCATGACATTGGTCATGACCTCATCTATGTGATGGCTCCGTCTGTTTGATGATAGTATCAATGTGACAACCTTGTCATGTGGCCTTGGGTGGGGTTTCTAGTTTTGAAATAGTATTGAATATTTTTTATAGCTCACAGTGAATAATATGCAATTTCATAGTTATTTTGGGAAGCTTAGTGCTACATTATTTCTATCAATCTTATCGTGTTGTTAAGGAAATTTATTTTGCAGAATTTAAATGAAAATTCCCAAATTATTGCATGTTTTTTAAAATGCTCATTATCATTAAATTTGAATTTCTCCCACCCCATTAATTATGCTTCTTATTGGGCTTTAGCTCATTCCACTCTTTCACAGTCTTACAGATTAATTAGCTACACCTTGAGAATGGAGCTCATTTATTGGTGGTGATTGGAGTTTTATGTTGAATTGGAAGATTTATATTATTAACGGTTAGTGATTCAATCTAGTTGTTTTTAAGGAAGTAGTAGTTAATTCTATTAGAGGCTGGGCTCTCTTGAGGTTTGTTAGCCCAAGAAATTTGCTGGGGTTGCATATTTTTGAGAATATTGGAATTTATGTTAAATCATTTGGTGTTTGGAATATTGATGTAAATTTTGGAGGCACATGATTTGTAATTTGTATTGTTTGTATATGTGTCATATTGAAGAAAAAAAAAATCCCCTACGGTTTCTCTTTAAGATTTGGTTTCACATGCTTTGAAAATAGTGGACCCCACATATTTGTCCCAACTCTTTTATCTCTTAAATTTAGGAGTTTATCTTAAAAACATGATGAGCTCTATTCCCTTATCATTATCCACAAAAAAAGTAATCTACAGATGCTACACGTTACTTTTTGTAAATATTTTTTTTTTTAAATCTCAAAAATAGAAATGGTCTCCCAAACAATTATTTTTGTTTTTAGTATTTTGAAAATTGTTCTTAAAAGTGGGAGCCAAACACGTAAAATATAAAAATTATTATTTGAAAACTAGTTTCAAGTTCAATTTTTTGAAAATTGTTTTTATATTATTTTGAAAACAAAAAGAAAAATCCTCCTACCAATTAGGCCCTAGATTTAATGGTTTTATGCGGTTCCAGATACTAAAGTGAGAAGAAATAAAGTATAGATTTGAGGAAGTTACAATTCATTTTTAAAAGAACATTAACTAATATTTCCTATGTCAAATTTGACATCTCAAATGAAGTTAAGCCTGTTGAAGGAGCAGAAATTTTGGATTTTAGAATTCTCCATGAACTTTAAAACTCACATGAACTTGGTTTTTTTTATTTTATAGAAAAAATTTGATGTGACCATTGGCAGTTAATGTGGAAAGAAAAATCAATTTTTTTTATTTAGATCAGGTCTGAGTGAGCAGTTGTTTTAGATCAGCTTAATCCAGCCATTAGGGCCAATTTTGAGTCTAGAGGTTGGTTGCCTCTCTTAGAGATAGATCATCCACCCCCGACCGCCCTGATTAGAGAGTTCTACTCGAACCTCTCTTGCCACATTTATGATTCCAACACCCTAGTTAGGAGTTGGATAAGAGGTGTAGAGTTCACCATTACCCCTCGGGTAGTGGCTGAGGCTCTTAGGGTGCCGATTGTTCCGGATGCTAACTATCCCTATGATGAGTCACCCTCATTAGACGTTGTCATGTCTTACATCACTGGGTCATCTATCCAGTGGGGTACTGATCCTCGGATCACGTCCGCTGAGCTTACCGAGACGGCCTATCTCTTCTTTAGGGTTGCGTGTCATTCCTTGTGGCCTATCTCTCACTTCCACACCATCCCTTTAGAGCGATGTGTGTTTTTGTACGCCTTTGTTTCTGGAGCGTCCATCAGTTTTCCTCACTTGTTCCTTCGTTCTTTGAACGAGGTTCATAGGAGTTCTGCTGTAGGGCATGCGCTGATTCATCCTATTTTTATTCATAGGATTCTGCTCTACTTAAGTCTAGATGGTTTTCCGTCGGGTGAGCCTGTTCATGTGATTGCTCCCATAGGTGCCACCTTTCTTCGTCAGAGGGCTGCTCAGTTGAGAGTTGCTCCTCCTCGTACTAGAAGTGCGTCATCTAGTAGTATTCCCCGTCCTCCATCTTCTACAGGTACAGCTGCTGCTGAGACTTCAGGTGCTGCTGCTGATGCTGATGCTGATGTTCCTCCACCGACTACTTCGGATGATTCAGACATTCGTCGCACGTTGGATCATGTCTTGACCGTTCAAGCGGCTCAAGGACAGATTTTGGTGGACGTGCTTGATGAGATCCGTGCCTTGCGTGCGGAGTTGGCGCAGTTTAGACCACCTCCCTTTTGATGATGGATATCTTGTTTGCCCTTTGGCATTCCGTCACAAAAAGGGGGAGTACTTGTAGGATTTTTGTTTTCAAGGGGAGTTTATTTGGAGTTTATTTTTTTTTGGTTGGAGCTTGTGGAGTTTTAGATTGTATCTAGGTGCTTCACTGTGTACTTAACATTTTTAGCTCTTATCTTGTTTTTTGATGGGATATTTATGTTAGGGGGAGTTTTATGTTTTGTTGGTACTTTATTTGTTTCTTGTTTCAAATTGCTTATTGATTTATATTTATGAGGTATTCATTGATATATGTCTTTATTTGTGTGTTGTTTGAAATCAAGAAGTTATTTTGTTTACTTGTATTGTTTCCACACATGCGGTTATGCATTTTGTTTGGTGTTTCAGGAAATATACAGGTTGATTCAATTGAGCTGCTGTCTACACTTGCAACTGATGGATAGTAGTTAGGATTGAATTTGGTTTATGAGCATTATTTTGTAAAGGGCTTTTCATTTTGTAAACTTTGAGCTTCTAAGTTGTGTTTTGTCACGAATTGCCAAAGGAGGAGTTTGTTAGGTTCTAAAGTTTAGGATTTTATGTATTTAGAACTCTAATATGTAATGTTGGCAAACCATGATCAAAACAATGTGTTTAGAAGTGTTTAAAGCTAGCTCAAAGTTGTGTGTCAATGTAAAGTTGGAATCGAGTTTAAAGCAGGAAGCACTGTGGCTTTCGGCCTGGCTCGATTGATCGAAGCTTAGGCTCGACCGATCGAAGCTTGGGCAAATTGCTTTTCTGCAGATTCGTCCAACTCAGCCCTATTTGTTTTAAAACATTTTTAGGGTTTCTTATTTGTCCTAAGTATAAAAGGCAAACCCTAGCCACGTTTTAGTGTTGCTCATATTTGCGGTTTGTGTAAATCTCTTGTGAGATCTAGAGGAGCTTTCCTTTACACAAATTTAGGGTTTTCAAGGAGGAGATATTTTCTACACCTTGATGATCAATTCAGTTGCTGCCATTGAAGTTTAAAGAATACACAAGCGGGTGTGCTTATAGCTGGTGGGAATCCAAGAAAGAAGGAGTCCGTGGATTCAGAGCTTGCACGTGGTCGTGTCAGTAAGTTCTACTGGTTGGTAGCAATAAGAAGTCGAGCGTGGGGGCTTGTAAGTCTTATTGTATGAACTTCGATTCTTTCAAGATAGTGGATTCAAGTTTACCTTGAGGATAGTTAGGTCAAATCCTCCCCAGGTTTTTACCGGTTTGGTTTCCTGGGTGATCATATCATTGTCTTATTTATTTTCCGCTGCTTTGCATGATTTGATCTTTATTATTGTGATAACCTAGACTTGTTTAATTGGACTAAGTAACAACTTGGCTAATTACCTAGGTTTAATCAATTGTTTAAGGGGTCTAAAAACTGTCAAGTGTCAGTTTTTAGACCCCTTAAAATCACAATTAGATTAACCTAGGTAAAATTTGCCAAGTGATTACTTAGTCAAATTAACAAATCTAGGTTAACAAAAATATATCATATCAATGTAAAGCGGCGGAAAAATAAATAACACAATGATATGATCACTCAGGAAAACCAAACCGGTAAAAAACCTGGGGAGGATTTAACTTAGCTATCCTTAAGGTAAAAAGCAAATCCACTAGAAAGAATCGAAGTTCATACAATAAGACTTACAAGCCCCCACGCTCGACTTCTTATTGCTACCCACCAGTAGAACTTACTGACACGACCACGTGCAAGCTCCGAATCCACGGACTCCTTCTTTCTTTGGCCTTTGCAAAACACAAACACCCCCGTTTGTGACTTTGATATCCCACTCAAAGGTTTAGCAACACAAACTCTCCTGTTTGTGACTCGAAGACCACCTTGAAGGTTTAGATCATCAACACCCTTAATGACAAGAGAAGGCAGCAACTTCTATAATACCGGATCTTGAGATTCTTCAAGAAATAATACCGATAGAAGACATAAGAGAGTTTTTTAGGAACAAAACCCTAAATACAAAAGAGGCACACTCTTTTCTCTCTGAAAAGCCACATAAAAACGTGCTTAGGGTTTCTTTTATATACTGGGAGAAGTAGATTAGAAACCCTAATCCTGAATGGGCTTGAACTGTTGTTTGGGCTTAATTAAAATTCTGCAGATACGACTTTCGATCGATCGAGCCTGTCTTCTGATCGATCGAACCAGACAGATTACGAAATCTTCTTCCTGCAGCTTGTATGTTCTTGAATCTTGACTTGAATCACATTGAGCATTGTCTAATAAAACCTATAGACTCTAAGATCTATATCTAGACAAGTTTGTGTTCACGATTTGCCAATTGTTCTAAACATTTAGAACCTAACAAGTTTGATATTTTAGATTTTTCCATCAAATAAATAACGATTGAGACTAAATTGATATGACACTTAAAGGTTAAAAATCAAATTGATACAATTGAAAAATTAGAGATCAATTATATAATTTACCCATTTAAATTCTACTATATATTTAAATCTTTAATTAGTATCTTAGCACATCATATAGTTCAACATACAAATACAATTATAATAAATATTTAATTCTAAAATATATAATTTATATATAAACATTATCATAATAAATATTTATTAATAATTATCAAATTTCATATTTAGAACAAAAAGAATGACAAAAATATATTATGTTAAACTATTTCATACATTACACAAGTTGCCAACTTGTTCAATACAAATTCAGAACTTTCCCATTTTAGAGTTCTCTTATGAAACTGTGTATTCTACTAAAGTAATGAAAGAAAAACAAAATGTGGTTGTATTTAACGGTTTAATTTTAGTGGCCAATTGTTTACAAATTAAATTGTGATAGGGCCAAAACCATAAGACTGTATATATGGAAATTTTCCCCTTTATTTTTTTGTGCATGAATAATGATAATTTTCCCATAAAAAAAATAATGATAATTTTCATTCATTTTTTTTTTATACTTTTCTTGTATCATATGAGCTCACCATTCACAAAAAATTATTTGTTATGATTTCAGTTTCACTCCCAGTTCTGTTCTTTTTTTTTTTTTCATCTCCATTATTAACTTTTTCCTTCTATGATTTAATTAAATATTAAATTTAGATATTTTTAAATTTTAGTATTAAATTTATTATATACATATATGCCTTAAAAAATTTATTATTAGCCTAAAAATACCAAAATACTCAGACTCTAACCGCTCCAGCAAAGTGCAAAGGTCCGTTCGCACTTCGGTCTTCAGGGGAAAAAGAAAAACAAAGAGAAGAAAGCAAACATTTGAGTCTGAGATCGCAGAAAGGGTAGTTCCCTTTCACACTTCATTTGAGTTTTTCCAAATTAACCAAAAAAAAAAAAAAAAAGCCAAAGGAAAGGGAACATTTTCAAAATTTCTTTTCTTTCATTTTCTAGATAATCAAATAGAGCCGATAGTCTCAAAATATAATGTATGAAATAAAAAATTTAAAATTTAAAAAAACCTTTAAATCCTTTACAAGATTTTATTTAGAAAGTCATGTAAAAGAAGAACTATAATAATAATAACTTAAAAAAAAAAAAAAAAAAAAAAATCAGATTCAGCAATGAGGTTTTGGTATGAAGCACTTAGATTCCTCAGTTTTGGGTCTTTGATTTTTTTCAATGTTGAGACAATTATATTAAATTTTCTGTTTATGTTGTGTTGGTTTCAAAGCTGATTGTAAGCTGTTCTTTTTTTTTTTTTGAGGGGATGATTGTAAGCTATTCTGATTGGGGAGGAAGTAGTAAGGGCATCAAGTATGCTTTTTAGTTTTTACTTTTAAACCCATTCATTTCATGTGTGTGTGTAAGTTAATTGCTGAAGATTTATTTGTTGAAATGAAATTAATTGAAGCTAAAGACGATTTCGTGAGAATGCTTCAGCTTAGACTGCATAATGCTTGTTTGCAACGGGTGCCGTGATTTGCTCTGTTATGATAGATTCTTTGGAATTCTTGTTAGTGGATTCATGTATTACCATTTCTGACAAGATGAAGCCTCTTAAGTTGAAATGGATGATTGTAATTGACCATATTGGGTGTTTGACAGTTTTAGGTTAGAACTTTCTGCTAGAAACTTAAGTAATTTGCAAGAAAATTCTTCTTAGTTGATTTGAATCTTAGATTTTTTTTTTTTTTTCTTTAATTTTAGTTTTGGGAGTTTGTCTTATATACATCCTGGTTACTAAGGTTGTGCCCCTTATTGCTCTGGTTTTAATTAGATCTATTACTTATCAAAAAAGAATTCTTCTTGGTGAAAGTGATGTGAACCCATGAAACAAAAATTATCAAAAAAGAATTCTTCTTGGTGGTTTTACAAGTTGGCGAAGGGAATTGCCCTGGAATTTTTGACTCCAGATCTCCCTGGATACTTTCTAGCAGATTAAGTTCCCATTTCTTAGGGTACTGGGTTGAGTATTATATATTCTAGCAGGTTACATTTGCATTTCTCTAGGTACTGGACTGAGTATTATATATTGCCAATCAAGTGAATCAACCAATTGCAAATTCTTGATTAGTATTATATATTCACTTTGTACTTTATTTAAATATGTTATTTTAGTGAATGTAGCAAATAAGTGAAGATAACAAAGAAAGTCGTGGAAAGCAAAAGGCCATACATATTGCTGGATTTAAAAGACTTGCACAAACACGACTTTGAAATAAAAGATTGGGGTAACATCAAGGGTTGAAGTGCATAGACTCATAGAGGTTTGGGAATCAACTTGGTCTGTTTGGATTGAGGGAAATGAAGGAGAGTATAGTAGAATTGGCCTTAAATTAACATATTTTCAGTCAACTTTACTCTACTGCCCCCACTTTCTCCCTCCTCCCTCAATCCAAACGGGCTTTTAAGTACAATATATTTTGTTTAGTTTGGACATTTATGTTCAAGCGTTGTATTTATTTCTTAAGCACTTTGGAACTTTAATTATGGCATTTTGAAACTTAGTTTGGGTATTGTTACTTAATTTTTAGACTTATGTTCCAGTTTGCACTTTCTCATGATGGTATTTATGTTCTAATTTAGGCATTGTTACTCTAAATTGATTTATACTTTGGACTTCAATTTCAATATTTTAGACTTGTAAGTAAAATTTGATCATGGTATTGTGTCTCACTATAACCAAAATTATTAAAAAATTTATTTGTAATTCATTATAAATAGGTTATTAACCTTTTTAAAACCCAAATGTTTTCAAAAGTATAAATGACCAAGATTAAACTATCGTGATTTAACCGTAAAAGAAAAATCTTATAGTGTTAGTTCTAACCGCCATAACAAACAAATAAAAAAATGCCCCTAGGTACGAGGATAATTAGGAGTTTGATTGTTGGGGGAGAAATACATTGGGGAGTTTCCTTGAGTATTTAATATAACATATAGAGATACACTTTAACCCAAAAGGCCTAAGCTCAATGGGTATGTGCTCAATTATGTTATATTAACCACTCATTCTTCTCATCTTTATTCAATGTGGGACTTCACTCACACATGTAACCCAACAGATTGTTGTACAGTATGTTTTATAACATGCAACTATTCTGAGTAAAGTTTTCCTACGTCATCAAAAAAATGACTAATAATGGTAGTTCTAAAATCACTGCTACGTAGTCCTCCACTATAGGGTACATCTAAACTAAAATTGATCTTTAGTGGCAATTTTAAAATTGCCGCTATCGAAACCGCCACAAAAAGAATTGTCTATAGAAGTGGTTGCTCGAACTGCTGCCATAGCCTATTGTGTCACTCATCAACGTCACTTGGAACGATCTCTATATTCCAATCAAGTCTATGGCAACAATTTTGGGTGTTATAGCAACGATTACAAACCATCAATATAGATTGGATCTTTTGTAGTTTACTCTCTCTCTCTCTCTCTCTCTCTCTCAAAACTTGAAATTGCTTTCTCTCTCGGCAACTCTCTTTCTTAGTGGCTCTTGCTTCACCAAATATGTTAATGACAATAGAGGCTTAACAACTAATGATCATTTCGAAAGTTAATGACAATTTCAAGATCGACAACTATTGATAATTACCAGAGGGGTTGAATATAGGATTGATGATTGATGATGATTTCAACAATGGCAAAGGTGGTAGCTTTGGTTTTAAGGTAGTGAAGTTGTCCATTTTTTAGGCAAACACTACTTTGGGGTAGTTTTGTAGGTTTGATTTGGTTATAAATTTTACTTGGTTGTGGATTTGATTTGGGTTATGGGTTTAATTTGGTAGTGTTGGTTTGATTTAGGTTGTGGATTTGGGTTGCAGCAGTCCTAAGTCTCTATTTATTTGGTAAGAAAATAGAGGAAAACTAAAGAAAATAAAAAAGAGAATCGGATGGAAATAATAAAGACCATTGGAGGAATTAGTAAAAAAATGAATGAAGAAAGAATTCTTAAATGAAATTGAGTTTAGAATAGAGAATTAGATGGAAGGGTTTTGAAAAGTGGTTAGCTAAAATTCAAAAAAGTAGTTTCTTATTTTATTATAGAAAATAAATTTTAGTTAATTCAATGTAAATGCTCTCAGTCTCTAGATTTGAGTTTTCTCTCTTTCTTTTGTCAACCGAAAAATAGAGTTTTAACCTTCTCCAATGATAGGCCAAGAATGTATTGACCTCTTAGGTAAATTAACCAATTAATTAGCCAAGTGAGTTAATTAAGTCAATTAGCATGCAGTAAGAGTGGCGGCACAAAAACATCACCAAATAACTAAATGTAGCGGAAATTAAATTTGACATGGATGATTTGTTTACGAATGGGGAAACCCACTGAGGCAAAACCCCACCGGGTGAATTTAAGGTCACCACTCCCGAGAATCCACTATTATCAAAACAAGTGGTTACAAGTAAAGGAATCTCAGTACCTTATACTAACCTACAGTTGAACCCTTACCCCAATACACAATTGGACTTGTAATGTAGTGACAATCTCTCCTTTCAATGCACGGCTCCAAGTACGTGACTAACCAATCGATGGACGGATCCAAGTACGTGACTAACACACCAACTTAAGAAAGATGTTGGCTACAAAGTTCTTCAGTTCATCCACATGATAAAGATTAAGAATTCCTTGGTTACAAAACCCTTTGGCGTACAAACGCAACAGCTTCTTCAAGAGAAAGATGAACTAGGGCAAATTGTCTCCGGTTACAATATGCATCAATAAAACATTTGCATCAAGTGAGACGGCCCTTAAAATAATCCTTATATATGTTTAGGGTTGTGAGAAAAAAAAAAAAAAAAAAAAACCCTACACAAATAGCTTAGATATGCGTGAAAAACAAATCTAGAAATCTAAATTTCGTAAATCTCGATAGATACAGCTATACATCTATCGAGTTAGCTGTCTAGCTTTAATAACCAGCACTCCTTCACTTGATTCTTGAACAGATTTGCATGGCTTCAATACTTGAACTTGAACTCTTGTTTCTTGAAGTATTAAACACATTCTAGATCTATCCAATTACAAGTAAAGTGTGTTTTGTCAAAGAATTAGCCAATTCTAAATGATATATGTTCATAACATGTTCCACATATGTCCTAACATCCAAAATTATCACCAATTTTCTAATTGTATAAAATATGTATGATTCTTAATTTCATGAATGTGATTAATCTTGGTAAAAATTTCAAGTGCTAATTATATGTGATTATTCAATATAATGACTAATGACTTAGTTTAGGATGTAGAAATTTCGTAGTAAATTTTGGTGTTATCCAAACAAAAGAAATTTCAATTCTATCATTTTATATTTTCTTTATACTACATTCAAATGATAAAATTTAAAATCACTAAGATTTCAAATGATGCCTGTATAAATCTCATTATAAGAGCATCAGTACCCGGCCTTTTATATGGTATAATATGCTATATTTTAGCATCAAAGTACAAAAAAACTCCATTACCCAGTTTTTCAATTTTTAAAAAATATACAATTTTGCTACAGTGGCACAATTTTTAGGATGGTACTGTAGCACAATTGTATAATTTTTTAATCTCTTTTATTCCCACTTCTCTCTCCTCTCTTACTCAAATTTACTCTCTCCCCATCTCTTTCTCATCTCCCTTCTCTGTTCTACCTCCATCCCTCTCACCCTCTTCTCCTTCCATGGCCAGAGCTCACATGCTTTGCCACCCACTGCCACCAATACCACAGTGGTCTCTCTTCACCTCCAACCCACCTATTTGTCCCTTGGAAGATTGTTATCACTAAAGTAGAACTCAACCTATGAAAGAAAAGACCCATAAGCATTCAAATATACAAAACACAAATTTCTAGCCTATAGAAGCGAAACCAAAAAAGCAAGAATCAATGGTGTTTGTTTGACCTATCGGAGAACTTTATTGGTTGTTTCTTCATCCAACGAATGTGTTGCCATTGTTGTACAGAGAGAGCTCGAAAAAGAAAGCAATAGTGAGAGACACAGAGATAGAGTGACAAAGTGACATGTGGCTAGGTTTTTGGCTGGGTTGTGGCTAGGTTTGTGGTGGGTTTGTGGCTAGGTTATGGCTGGGTTTATGGCTAGGTTTGTGGTGGGTTTTTGGCTGGCTTGTAGCTGGGAATTTGCTAAGTTTGTGGTGGGTTTGGGGTCACAGTGGTTGTTGTGTGGAGGTGTGGTTGAGAGAGAGAGAGTTGGTGGTGGTGTGATTGAGAGAGTGTCAGACTAACAGAAATTAGAGAGGAGTGATAGATAATTTTATATTATTTTATTGTATAATTTATATTATTTTGATGTACTGTATGGTAAAATAAAAGTTGGGATGTTGGGTGTATTGTAAAATAGTATGGTATAATAAATAAAGTAGTTTTTGAGATAGTAAAATGAAATTTTTTTTAAAAACCGGATACTGATGCTTTAAGTCAATATCTATGTAATTAGTAATTTCTACCATCAAACACACATTTTTTTTTCTTCTTTAGAAGTTGAACACATGCTCACACTATTAGAGCCCTTTAGGATTACTTAATGTAAAAATAAATTAAAAATAAAAGGAGGGGGCAACGTCTCTTACAATCTTTCTCACATTTTATAAGGGAACAAATGAGGGACTGCTTAATACGATTTGAGGTCTAAGGAAAAAAAAAACTATAAATGGTTCTTTTTATATTTTAAATATCACTTAAATTCTATTTAATTTATTAACCATCAATTTATTATTATTATTTTTTCTTTTTTAAAGAAAAGAGACTTTGAATTTCATCAAGAGAAAATCAGTCATAGTCAGCAAAAAGTACAGAAAATAGGTGTGGAGAAACATCCTCCGTCCATACCAAAAAATTTCTAACATGTCTAGTATGCTTAGCAAGGTTATAAACAACATTGTTACCAGTTCAACGAACATGAGAAAAGGAAATACAACTACAAGCCATCATGGTGGGCTTGGTCGAGGCATTGAGATGGGCAAATGACAATAGGGAGACTTCATCTGACTTCAGAGCCTTAATCACGTTCTCAAAGTCCCCTTCCAGCAAGAAAGAAGTGAAGCCGAGGTCCTAAGCAAAAGACAGCCTTTGCAGTTGTCATAGCTTCGACAATATCTGAAGAGAAAGGAAGACCAGCCTATTCTGAGAGAGAAGCAAAAGATTGTCCCTAACTATTTCTGATAACCACACCCAGTCCTGCTTTGCCAAAGTCTTGGAAAGTCGCTTTGTCGAAATTGACTTTAACAAGACCCTCAAGCGAAGGTGACCACCTGACCCAAGGATGGCTACAAAAAAATCAACATGACTTCCACTTCGGGAAAATTCTCTCATCTAGAGAGCTCCTTTTCTTAACTAAGTTGGTATTTCGTCGGCGTCATTTGTATCGGCGTTGATTCCTAAATCTTTTTGCTTTGCCCTGTTGTACCTTTCTTTTATCACTGTCTTCCACTACAATCTCATCTCTATGACTTACCTATCTCCTGTCTTTTCCCACTTCTTATCTCTCTTTTCTTAAGTTGATGTTTTGTGTTGATGTGTCTGAGATATAGGCTCTGTTTGTACCTTTTGTATCAATTTTTCTCTATTCTCTGTTGTTATCTTTTCATCACACCTTTGCAACTCCTTTACCACCTGGTCTTTCAACCTTTTCTTAACCTTCTTTGTCTTGTTCTTCTCCGTGTCTTTCTCTGGTTCCTTTGGAATCTTGTACTTTTGATTTTCTTGCTGACTGTGGGGGACCAGTCCCCAGCAAGGGAGTTTGGTTGGTTTGAGAGTAGTGGGTCCGACATTAGTGTTGGTCCTTTCACTGAAGACTCTGATGTTTCTTCTCAAACCAGTGATGAATTTGAGTCTCCTTTTGCTAGGCATGGGCCTATTCTTGAAGCAGATTCTGAAAATCTCAACATGCAAAGGGATTTTTGGAGTCATTGCGCCATTGGCTTCCTTCTAGACTACAGGAAATTTTCCGTTCACCATTTGCAACAGATTATTAACTCTGCATGGAAGATCAGAGGGGTGGTTTCAGTTATAGGAAGGGATTCATTCTTCTATCTCATACATTTTGAGATTCTTGAAGATCTAAACCATTTCTGTGCTGAGGGTCCATGGTCTGTAAATGGTGCGTTTTTTATTTTGGAGAAATGGAGGCCTAATTTAGTTCTTAGTCAGTTATAGCTAAATTATGTTTCTATGTGGGTTCAGCTGCATGGTCTTCCACTGGAGTATCAATATCCTGAATTGGCTGAACGCATGGGTCAAATTATGGGTATTGTCGAAAGAGTGGATTGGGAGGATTGTATTCCCAGAAATATTAGATTTATGAGAATAAGGGTATGAGTTGATCCTTGGATGCCATTAACTGCAGGTTTTATGCTACGCCTTGATGATGGCTCTCGGACTTGGGTGCAATGTAGATATGAAAGAGTACATAAACTTTGTACTCGGTGTGGATTAATCAGACATATGAGGAGCCAATGTAATGAGAGCATGGATATGATCGAGAGAATGCTCATTCGTTAGAGAAATCGGGTTCAACGCACTCACCATGTCCAATTTGGGTTTAATGCTTTAGAACCTCATTTTCACAACAAGCTAAGGGCGTTCTATAACAGAAGACGAGGATGGACTACCCAAGTGAGGTATGGAAACTTACAACATTATCATCACCCACATGCAAACTTGTATACCACTTCTGATGCCCCTGTTCTTAACCCCCCCCCCCCCCCCCCCCCCATACTGACCATACCCAGGAAGACAATAACCATATGTTTCCTGACCCTGAGACCCCACGCATGTCTAATCCAACGGGTTCTTTCCCTAATCCAACTCCTTTGGTCACCCCTCAATCCGAACATGACCATGCAAACCTTAATTCTGCGATTTTATCCCTTTCCTTAGGTAACCCTCCTATCACTCAGACTCCCCTTACTTCCCCTGCTTCCAACCCAATTCTGCCCCCGAACCCTGATGATCCGCCTAACACTAACCTGGATCAAACAACCCAAACTACTCAGTCTTTTGACCACAATCCTGAGGGTACTGCTACTTTTATTCTGAGACCTCCATGTGCTTTACCTTTTGGTTCTAATCTGCACTGGACTTGGGTGGGAGATAATGGACCCTTCATGACTAATGGTTCCTTAAGAGAGAATTCTAGATCTTCATGTGCTACTGACAGTGATGAGACTGTGTTGATGTTCAATTTAGATAGACTCAATGAGGACTGCCCTGAATGGGTACGTAGGAATGCATGGAGTGGGGAACAGATACCTGAGATGCTTGTCCCTTATTTTGAAGACTTAATTCAAAGAGTTGATAGGAACAGATTTGAAGTTGGTGGCTCCAGTGATGGGCCTCGAATTAGAAGGTCTCAAGAAGTGGGCCAGGATGAGTCTTGGACCTAGTATTTAGTGGATAATGAAACACAGGTGGAAACAGATCATAATCAAACAGTTAGCTTGGACACTGGACTCAGCAACATTCTTAATACTGAGCTTACAAACCTTGGCCCAGGCCCACCCTCCCCTGCCTCAGTTGCTTCTGACCCGGGTCCGTCTCTCAACTTACAGAGTGAGGAATGTTTGGAAAATAGGCAGCTGCCTACAAAGAAAAGATTCAGAGTAGAATGTGGATGGCTAGAGAGGAACATCCGTCAGAGGCTTCTCTGTGGTTTCTTCTCAAAGGAAGGTACCGATTTTACTTCCGTTGAAACCTCATTTTTTCATACTGTTTTTACTAAGTATCTCTTAAATGTGGAAGCTCCTAATTATCCAAAAGGGTGCTGGGAAGCTAACCCTAATCAGCTTCCCCAGCAACCATGAGGATCATGAGTTGGAATTGCAGAGGTTTGGGCAAGTCCTCTGCAATTCTCCAATGCCAAAAACTAGCCCAAGTATATAAACCTGATATCTTATTCCTTATGGAAACAAAATTAGTAGAAGGCAAAGGCAAAGATGTATGGCTTAGATGTGGTTTCTCTGATGGATGGGAAGTTCCTAGAGTGGGCCTTAGTGGGGGTTTGATTTTAGCTTGGATGACCAGACATAGTCTTAAAATCAATTTTGTTTCAAATCATCTGATTCATATTGATCTTTTGGATAATAAGGGTAACCCTGTATCCATTACTTTTGTCTATGGACACCCTGATCATGCTCGAAGGGAGGAGGTTTGGCAGCAACTCTCTTCTCTTAAAGCTTATGCCCAACTCAACTGGCTCTGTATTGGGGATTTCAATCAGGTTTTAAACAAGGAGGAAAAGTTTTCATTCACTCAAGGTAGTATTGTTGGTGCAGAGTTGTTTCAACAAGTTATCTCAAATCTCCAATTGTGTGATCTGGCTGCTTCTGGTCAAAAATACACTTGGACAAATAACAGAGAAGAGAATGAGTTTGTGATGGAAAGACTTGATAGAGCTTTTGCCACTGTGGAGTGGATCAATATGTATCCTCTTTATTCCCTTAGAAATCTTCCAATAATCAGATCGGATCATGGCCCAATTCTTTTGGATTTTGAACACCAAACCCCCTTTAGAGCCAGACCTTTTAGATTTGAACTTATGTGGACTACTCATCCCAATTGCAAAAGCATGATCCAACAAGCCTGGGCTGTTAATTCTACAGGATCTAGAGCTGCTCAATTAAGGTGTAAACTCTTAAATGTCAAGAGAACAGCAGTTGAATGGAATAAATCTGTGTTGGGGAAGGTAGAGAGGGAAATTAAGATAAAGCAAGCTCAATTGCAACAAGTTCAAAACTCCTTATGCTCTATTGAGGATGCTAGGAAGGAAAGGTTTATCAGAAGTGAATTGGAAGACCTGATGAATAGGGAAGAGTTGATGTGGGCTCAAAAGGCTAGAACTAAATGGATCCTGCAAGGTGACAGGAATACCAAGTACTTTCAGACTGTTGTAAAACAAAGAAGAGCTAAAAATAGGATTTTACAAATCAAAGATTCTGCAGGGAACATAACAGATAATTTGATGGAAATTGAGAGTATTTTAGTTGGACACTTTAAAAGTTGTTTTGAAAATACAAATCAGTCCAACTTTCTTAGTATTGTGCAGGATTTGTAATCCTTGTCTATCCCTTCTCTGTCTGACCAGCATAGAAGCCTTCTCAATTCACCCCTGACTCCTTTTGAGATTGAGGACACTGTCTTCCAACTTGGTCCGCACAAAGCACCTAGTCCAGATGGTCTTCCTGCTTTTTTCTTTCAAGAATATTGGAATATTGTTAAGTGGGATGTCATTAACACTGTCCAAGCTTTCTTTCATTCAGGATCTCTCTTTAAACCTCTTAATCATACCTTTATTACCCTCACTTCAGGCCTATTAGTCTTTGTAATGTTATTTACAAAGTCATATCCAAGATCCTAGTGAATAGACTCAAACCACTTATGGATAGCCTCATAACACCCTATCAAAATGCTTTCATTAAAGGACGAAATATTACTGATAATATCCTAATTGCTCATGAGATACTTGATGCTCTCAGGAAGAAAAAAGGAAGAAAAGTAAGTTTTGGAGTCCTTAAAATTGATATGAGTAAGGCATATGATAGGGTTGACTGGACATTTCTTAAGGCTGTTCTAACTGTTATGAAATTTGAGAATAGATGGATTTAGTGGATAATGGAATGTGTAACATCTGTGAGTTATACTTTGCTTGTCAATGGAACTTTGACATCTTCTTTCAAGCCTTCTCAAGGTTTAAGACAGGGGGACCCTCTCTCTCCTTATTTATTCCTATTTTGTGCTAATATCCTCTCTATTACCTTAATGCAAGCCGAAAGGCATAAACAATTACAAGGTGTGAAAATTGGTAGGAACGGTCTCTCTTTTACTCATCTTCTTTTTGCGGATGATTCTCTTCTTTTCTTTAAAAATGATAATAGGTCAGTTACTAAATTGCGTGCCATTTTGGATTGGTATTGTTCTATCTCTGGTCAAAAAATTAATTTGGCTAAATCTGATTTATACTGTTCTCCTAACATGGCTGCTGTGGACCAAGAAACCCTTGCTTCTACACTTCAAGTCAATCTGGTCCAGAATCCTACCAAATACCTTGGTATGAATTTCAAGATGAGAGGTAATAGATGTGCTGATTTTCAATTTTTGGTTGATAAGCTTCAATCTAGACTTCAAGGTTGGAAGGCTAGACTACTATCCCAAGCTGGTAGAACTATTCTTATTTCTTCGATTATTCAATCTCTTCCTCTTTATGCTTTTTCTTGCTTTAAGGTTCCTAATACCATATGCAGTAAGATGGATTCTGTTTCTAGAGCTTTTTGGTGGGGGCATGAGCCTGGGGAAAGGAAATTACATCTTATAAGTTGGGATAGAGTTTGTCAACCTAAAAGACTAGGGGGGCTTGGACTTAAAACCTTCAAAACCATGAATCAAGCTATGCTTTCTAAGCAGTTTTGGAAAATACACCATAATCCCCACTCTCTATTAGCCAGGACCTATAAAGATAAATATTTCCCTAGAGGTTCTATTCAGGAGTGCTGCCCTAAACCTCACTACTCATGGTTCTGCAAAAACATTATCAATCATGATTGTTCAATCTTGAAAGAAGGAAGATGGAGGATTGGTGATGGATACAATATCCCCCTTATTCATAAAGACTGGTTTCACTGGCCGTCTCTTAATATTCAAGACCATAGGCTACCTACTGGTACTGTGGGAGACTTAATCAATCACAATTCTGCTTCATGGAATTATAATTTAGTCAGATCTCTATATCCCCCTTCTCTAGCTAGACAAATCCCCCAAATTCCTATTTCCAAAACTAATTCTGTCCAAGACAAGTTGGTTTGGAAGCATTCCTCTAATGGAGAGTATCAAGTTAAGAAGGCATACGAGATCCTTAATTCGAAGCATTCCTCTAATGGAGAGCATCAGACTAACCAGGTGGTGTGGTCAAAATTTTGGAAAGTGAAAACCCCCCAAAAAGTAAATTACTTTGTGTGGAAATTGATGCTTGATAGTTTACCTACTTTTACCAATCTAAGGCACAGAGGAATCTTAGTTAATTCCAAATGTCCTTTCTGTAATGAGCATGAGGAAAACATCACTCATCTCTTTCTCCTTTGTACCTTCTCAAGAGCTTGTTAGCATGGCACCCTTTTGGCCATTCAGTCTTCAGATTTCAGTAACATTTCAATTCAGCAATGGTTAACTGGGGTCATTCTTAATCACAGTAACAAGGATCTTGTTTCTATGAATTATTTACAATATTTCAATTCAGCAATGGTTAACTGGGGTCATTCTTAATCACAGTAACAAGGATCTTGTTTCTATGAATTATTTACAAGCCATTTTCACAACCCTTTGGATTATTTGGAATCACAAAAACAAAGTTGTTCATGAAGGGATTTCACCTAATCCTATGCAAGTAATTCTCATGGCGCAATCTATGTCTTGCAGGTACAAGGATGCATTCTCAGACCAATTCAACTCAGTTTTTCTCCCAAGAAAATCTCCATCTCCAGTCCAATCCGCAGCAGGATCCTGGCAACTAATCATCAAAGTTATAGGGTTTAGAGACAGGAAGGAGAATAGGAGTGCTTTTGTTTATGAAGCTGTTAATCTTCAAGGAGTTTGTGTGTTCTTTGGTGTTAATAGTAGTTTAGCTGATACAGCACTTGGTCTTTTGCTTAAAGCTGTGGTCGAAGGTTGTCTTATTGCTAAACATCATGGTTTTTCTCGTGTTTTGCTTCTAAGTGATAGTAAAGGTATGGTCAAGATCTTCAACACCAGGAGAGCGTCTGATTGGCAGGACCACACAAGACTTGCTGATCTGAATTTTCTTGTACAAAATGGTCTCCTCTGTCATATGATCTTAGTATCCCATGTGTTGGTTAAATACTTATGTAATATAGCTAAAAAGGCAACTCAGATGCCTATCAAACTTTGCTGGTTTAATCCAGCTTTTATGTAAACTTCCTATTTTGGTATCAAAAAAAAAAAAAGGATGGCTACAAATAATAATTTATTTTCTTTAAAACTCATTATTCTTATTTATTAAATGACTATTTCACTTTAGCGATATTAAAGATTCAATAGATTCTACTATATAGATCTTACAAACTAATGTGTCACCAATCAAGAAAATTAAATTTTTGATTCAAACTTTCATTTGTTATATCATTTAAGTGACATCAATCTTATTCTTACTTAAACGATGTGGGACTCTGGTTCATAAGGGGTGCCTTCCCTTGATGTGTATGAGGCCTTTCCCCAGTGCAACTTGAGGAAGAACAAAACCTTGAGGGACTAAGAGAGCCTTAGAACCGCCCAAAGAGGACAATATCGTGCACATGGGGGTGGGGCGTGACAGATGGTATCAGAGCCAAGGACGACTCTCCTCTGAAGGTGTGGGTGAGGCATTGGGTGCCAAGAGTCCCACATCGCTTAAGTGACTGTCCAGAGCTTGGTTCATAAGGGGTGTCCTCCCTTAATGTGTATGAGGCCTTTTCCCCAACACAACCTGGAGAAGAACAAAACCTTGAGGAACTAAGAGAGCCTTCGGGCTGCCTAAAGAGGACAATATCATGCACATGGGAGTGGGGCGTGACAGATGGTATCAAAGCCAAGGATGGCTCTCCTCTGAGGGAGTGGGTGAGGCACTGGGTGCCAAGAGTCCCACATCGCTTAAGTGAGTGTCCAGAGCCTGGTTCATAAGGGGTGCCCTCCCTTGATGTGTATGAGGCCTTTTCCCCAGTGCAACTTGGGGAAGAACAAAACCTTGAGGGACTAAGAGAGCCTTCGAGCCTCCCAAAGAGGACAATATCGTGCACATGGAGGTGGGGCGTGACATATTTATCCCTTGGAAGATTGCTATTATTGAAGTAGAACTCAACCTATGAAAGAAAAAAACCCATAAGCATTCAAATATACAAAACACGAATTTCTAGCCTATGAAAGCAAAACCAAAAAAGCAAGAATCAATGGTGCTTGTTTGACCTGTCGGAGAAATCTCTTGGTTGTTTCTTCGTCCAATGAATGCATTGCCATTGTTATACAGAGAGAGCTTCAAAAAGAAAGCAATAGCGAGCGGGACACAAAGATAGAGTGACAGAGTAGCATGTGGTTGGGTTTGTGGTTGGTTTTTGGTTGATTTTTGGCTGGGTTTGTGGCGGGGTTTGTGGTGGGTTGTGGTTGGTTTGTGGCTAGGTTTGTGGCAAGTTTGTGTTAGGTTGTGGCTAGGTTTGTGGCTGGGTTTGTGATGGGTTTTTGGCTAGTTTGTAGCTGGGTATTTGCTGAGTTTATGGTGCGTTTGGGGTCATGGTGGTTGCTGTGTAGAGGTGTGGTTGTGAGAGAGACAGAGAGTTGGTGGTGGGGTGGTTGAGAAAGTGTTAGAGTGATAGAAATAAGAGAAGAGTGATAGATAATTTTATTATTTTAATGTGTTGTATGGTAAAATAAAAGTTGGGATATTAGGTATATAATAAAATAGTATGGTATAATAGATAAAGTAGCTTTTGAGATTATAAAATAAGATATTTTTTAGAAACCGAATACTGATGCTTTAAGTCAAAATCTATGTAATTAGTAATTTCTACCATCAAACACACATTTTTTCTTCTTTGGAAGTTGAACACACGCTCACACTATTAGAGCCTTTTTTAGGATTAGTTAATGTAAAAATAAATTAAAAATAAAAGGAGGGGGCAACGTCTCTTACAATCTTTCTTACATTTTATGAGAGAACAAATGAGGGACTGCTTAATACGATTTGAGGTCTAAGGAAAAAAAAAAAAAAAAAAACTTTAAATGGTTCTTTTTATATCTTACATATCACTTAAATACTATTTAATTTACTAACCATCAATCTAATTTGTTTTCTTAGAACGGAGACTTTGAATTTCATTAAGAGAAAATCAGTCATAGTCAGCAAAAAGTACAGAAGACAGGTGTGGAGGAACATCCTCCATCCACACCAAAAAAACTCTAACATGTCTAGCATATTTAGCTAGGTTATGGGCAACACTATTACCAATTCTGGGAACATAAGAAAAGGAAATACAACTACAAGCCAACATGGTGGACTTGGCCAAGGCAAAGAGATGGCCAAATGATGATAGGGAGACTTCATTTGACTTCAGAGCCTTGATCAAAAGACAAATCTTTTGCAGCCACCATAGCTTCGACAATATCTGAAGAGAAAGGAAGACCTGCCTTTTTCGAGAGAAAAGCAAACAGCTTATCCTTGACTGTTTCTAATAACCACACCCAGTCCTACTTTGCCAATGTCTTGGAAAGTCGCTCCGTCGAAATTGACTTTAACAAGACCCTCAAGCAGAGGTGACCACCTGACTCGAGGATGGTTGCAATGTCACCAATCCAGAAAAATAAATTTTTGGTTCAAACTTTCATTTGTTATATTGTTTAAGTGACATCAATTATATTTTTACCACGTCAGTTTGTAAGTATTTTGTAGTAATACTTTTAGTAGCTTTAGCATCTTCATTCACTAAGTGGTGATTTGGTTAGATTCCTATTAATCTATATTTTTATTTTTTTGAAAAATTTTAAAGCTATGACAAATTTTACTATAAAAATATTTACAAATTGATGACTAATGACACTTCAACAAAATAATAAATAAGTATTTAAATTAATTTTTATAAGATTATTTAAATTATTTATTGTGACTTATGACACCAATTTGCAAGACTTATGTAATAAAATTATAATATTTCTAATATCACTCAATTTGTTGGATCTTCTTAAAAGCAAAAGGAAAAAAAAAAAAAAAATATATATATATATATATATATATATATATATATATATAACTCCCACTATTTTTATTCAATTTTATTTTTAAAAACCACTGATTTTTCTTTCTTGGGCTTTTTCTAGTAAGGGACCGTTGGCCCTGCCCTTACTAGATGCTACACTTAAAAAAAAAAAAAAAAAAAAAAAAAAAAATACAATTGCTAAGGTATTTTTGGTCCCTGGAATACGTTGGCACTGCCATATGCCTGTATCCCGCAGAGAGCTGCAGCATACAAGACTATTGCTAGTGCCGATAACGTGGAAGCCACAGCATACATCCTGAAAAATCTTTCGACCTTTGGCTTGTGTGGGATCAACAAGGCACTAAAGGCACCCACAGCCGCGTAAAGGGTGGAGATTAGAAACATATAATAGTTTGTGGGTCGATCTCTGAAGAAGGTTGGAACTGGTCTTCCCTCGACATTTTCTTGTGGAAGAAGCATAGAAATTGTAGTTGCTGTGGAGGAGACACAGACGATTGCTTTCATAGGGCATAATAAAGCAATGAAATTAGAAATACCGACTTTGTTTGAATCCGGAAGAGGAATTTCTTCAAGGGATTGTAATGAACTAACTAACATCTTGTTTGTTGAGCTAGCTTTATGAGAGTAGCGAGTTCTGTATCTGTTGGTGTGTGTGATTCGTCATATATAAGGTTTCTTGAGCGAGCTTTGACTTTCATCTGGTCCAACTAAAACAAAAATAATATAATTATAATTATGAAATCAATTGCGAGCTTGTCGAAGTGAAACTTCCACGAAATTATATCCGAGGCATTACGTTCAAAGAGGTTGACTGTCACGAAATTATGTCCGGCGCAGTAGGGATATTCTGCACCCAATCAAAGTCAACCAAAAAATACAAAATTTAATAACATTGAAGGTTGCACCCAAAAATAAAATACTCATAATAATTCGCTGAGGGAATAAGAGAAAACTTGATTAGTAAGCAATCTGTCTCTTTAAGTGGATGGACCCTGGTATTTACTCAATCAAACAATATAATACTGAAAGATCAGTGTTTATTACACTTAATCATTCTTGTCATTTTATCCATGAAGATTGATCATGCAGAAGTTAAGTCAAAATTCCCAAAGTGTAACATATTTTTGTGTTTTGTAAAAATGCTCATTATCATTAGACTTGCATTTCTCCCATCCCTATTTATTTTGCTACTTACTGAGCTTTAACTCATCTCACTCTTTCCCAATCTTACAGATTAAGTATCTCGAGAATGGAGCTTGTCTTATTGGTGGTGATTGGAGTTATACGCTGAATTGGGAGACTTACATTATTAATGGTTGATGATTCGATATAGTTGTTTTAAAGGTTAGGCTCTCTTGAGGTTTGTTAGTCCAAGAATTTTGTTGGGGTATATTTTTGAGAACATTGAAGTTTTATGTTAAATCATTTGGTGTTTGGAATATTTATGTAAAGTTTGGAGGCACATGATTTGTAGTACGCATTGTTTGTATATGTGTTATAGAGCTCTGACTTATATTGTGGAAAGATCAATATGTTTATTTATTTTATCATATGGGAAGAATATAAAATCTTCTATAGTTGTGGGCGCAACGCATGGTCAACCCTGCTTTTTTTGTTTTGTTTTGGGGAGTACACTTCGGCCAAGTGGATCAGGGCAGAGAAACAAGGAGTCACCACCTAGTTTTATGGTCTAGGAACCATGAATATAGTGCCCTTACATAAAAGGATTGATCTTACTGCCAAAGTATAGGTTCAAAGTTTAGGTACGATTTTGGGAAGGTGTTAGGCACCTAAAGTCGCCCGACTTGTGAGTCCGCTTCCATACATTGTATCCTACGTCTTAATCCTATTAAAGACACATTCAACATTGCATCTTAAACACACACACACTAGCATACATCTAAACATACAACATAGCATTCCATTCAAACTTAACATACATCTATCATGCTTATCACAACATCACAAACCCTAGCATACACCTATCATGCTTATCATCACGTCACAAACCCTAGCATACGTCTATCATGCTTCTCATCTCATATGACATCATATCATGGAAGAATCAAACAAACGTGTTATTGCAAACCTCATCCATGTTTCGTCATCCAAACAAAATCATATTCAAATCAATGTATGTTCATTTGAATGCATGTCTTATCTCACTTACCTCACTACATCAAAGCACCTATGGCATCAATGCATGATCATATTAATGCATGTTCATTGTATCAGAGCAAGAAACAAAGAGAAAACCCTAATCTAGCATTTTAAAGACAAACAAATAACTAATCAAAGGAACAGAGACTTAGAAAGCATAAAAAGGGTCCAAACAAAGGCATATGATATGGAAGAAACAAAGAAATAGAAGTAGAACAACTCAGATAAGGATTTCTAGTCACGAGTATGCGTGCGCATACATAGGCTTGCATACGCAGCTAGTTGTTTGCATATGCATACTTCGAGCCTACATACACATGCAAAAGCATGCACATGCAGACACGCTCAGAAGAACCCTAACCTAGAAAGCAAGAACAGAAACTAAAAGAACAACAAATCTAGCATCCTGGCATGCTTTAATACAGAAAACAACTAAAACCTAAACTAAACAAACATGTTAATACATAAACATAGCAAAGAAATAAGATTAAAAGCAAGATTATAGGTAGAAATGAAAGAAAAGAGGTTAGAACATATACCTCAAAACAAAAACTCCTTTAGCTTGATTTTGACCATTCCCCTCAGTCAAATCTATTCACAACCAAACAAAAATGATTAGTAAATTTCAAAACTTAAGGATCAAGACCGAAAAAAGTCTCAATCAAAATAAAATTGACTTGAGGATGTTTTGTGAAAAAACTCCATCTTTGATCCACTATTTCTAGTGAATATTAGGTTTTCCCTTAGGATTTGCTGTGTGTTTTGAAAAGGTGCCACGTATGGCTTTATATAGTGAGAAAATAAGGGTTTGGAACAGCTCCTAGACGATGTGAGATTCATTCCAAACCTCAGTCTTTAATGCAAAAAACTTGTTTTTCATAGGTTTCCAGAACCCTAGTTGCGTGCGTAGGTTTATGCCTACATACGCATGCATCAGACCTGCATATGTAAGCCGAGGGTTTCCTTGGCCTTTTTTATTTTCCAAAAATAGATATATTTGCTCATAAAAAGTTATATTTTCTATTTTAACACCTCTCAAGTCAATTTGTAATCTAATTGGGCCTTAAACCAACCTTGAGCCTTAGAATTTTGCATCATTGGAGAATGGGAGCCCGAGTTGTGAGGGGTACAAAATGCAGTGTCTACAACGGTTTGTTTGGATGGTCTCTTTCTCATGCTTTAGACCCGTTTGGGTTTGCGATGTGATAGTCAAGGTTCCGTAACCCACCTCCGTCAAAATTAGGGGTAAAAATGTATTTTATCTTCCCTTTTATGTCTCTCTCCTCCGTAAATAAAAAATAATATAAAAAACACAAACAAACAAGATCAAAGAGGAGATTTTTCAACGAAAAAAGATGTCTCAAAACAAGACTAGATAAACAAGCCAACACATTTGGTTCATCATTGTAAGGGGGTGGGCTGTGCTAGTAGTGTTGGGCTGCCTCTTACTGCACTAAGCCCAAGTTTTCTAGATAAGAGAGTTGAGACCAGCCCAGCTTCAACTTAAGTTGGTCCGGCTTGTGTGCAAACTAGGCCAAGTCTGCCAAGGACATGTTCACGGCAGGCGAAACTGTTTCAGACAAATCGTGGTAGGCAGACATTACAATAATAAAATAAACAACAAATATCTAGCCACTTAATGGGGAATTGACCAAATAGCCCTTAAAACCAATTACAACAACAATACTAATTGTTTTCTTTTTTAACGGAAGAGAAGAAATCATAACAGAGGACATCGAATGTTAATACACATGGGTTAGTCAGAATATTAGGGAAAATCGATCAAAAATCCAATCCGTAGGAGCAGAGCCACAAAGGGAAGAACGTTCCTTCTCAACGCAGTAAGTCTCTCAGGAAAGAGTCCTACCGTGGAGATTAACCGCCCTGAGGGAAACGGGTCTGAGTGGTTTTCTGCATATATACTCTTGAAGTTTTCACAGAGGGCCAGATTTCATGAGGGAGAGAAGGGACCAATCTACCGATGCATGCCCACCGTTCTAATTCTCACTATTCCTTTCTTTCTTCTCACTCGTTTTCTTTGCTATTTTCTTTTAAGTTTTCTATTTCTTAGTCAAAGTTTCCGTTGTTCCTCCTCCTCTGTTCACGGCAAGGCCCTCCTTTTATAGTGCCTGCCGTGACCAGATTTTACTATTTTAACCCTTAACTTCCTTTGTCTGGTCTGGGTGTACTGGCCAACCATCACTGTTCCGTCTATGTGTCGCCCTCCCATCGCCAGACAAGGAAGAGTATTTTGTTTGCTAGTCTGCCGTGGCACCTTTTCCTGCCACGATCTGGGTTATTTCTCTCTTCCTATCCCTCATGGCATACACTTAATGGTTCCAACTCAGCTTGCCTCTTTTGGGTAGTAAGCCATCCCAGCAGGACACCTCCCTGAAAGAGCCTAAGTCGGAACCTTCAAAATAGATTTTTCCCCTCTCCCCACCACCAAACCATGCCCTCTGAATCTCTGACCCCCCGACCTCACCACGCTCTGTATTGGCTGGGTACAGGCTGGTGGTGCCTGGGCCTTGCGCGTGCCTTCATTCCGTATGTGTCCAAAACCTGCCTGCTGCCTATTTGTCTACCATGGTCTGGAGGCTCGCCGTCCATGTTTTTTGACCTCTTATATGGGCTGGTTTTTGTTTTCCCGCTCCTTTCAGGAGCTGGGCTTTCATTTGATGATGGGCCTTACATTTCTTTGGCCCATTCCTTGGTTTTCCTTATTTCTTGCAATGTCGTTGTGTTATTCCTGCTGTAATAATTTAATCCTACTGGACCTCTTTTAGGCCAGTTGTTTATTCTTTTTTCCAGTGGCTGAGCATGGCCACTGGTTTGCTTTTATTTATGGGCTCCTACATCCTTTTTGAATTTTTCTTTGGGTATCCTTGGCCCGTTTGCTTTCTTTGGGCTTCCTCGGCCCTTTTGCTAACTATGCATTCCCATGGTTTTTTACTAACTTCATTGGGCTTCCCCGACCCAATAACCTTATTCTCATCCTTGGGGTTTATGGGCCTACCATAAACCCCTTACTTTCTTCGTTTGCATTGCTTTGGGCCTGCGGCAGCCCTTTCTCGCTTTTCTACCTCATACACTGCCCATGGGATGCTATTTCTCTCTTTTCGGGCTTTTTCAAGCCCACTTGCCTCTTCAAGACCCATTTGTTTACTTCTTGGGCCTGTGATCCATTACTTCTGCCGCTTGGGCCTAATGGTTTTACTGTCTGTTTTGTTGCCTTGGTTATTGGGTTTTCTTTCTTTCCACCTGGATTCTCACAAATGACCCTCAACATTTAGTCCCTTGAACGTATGAAACGTTCCTGTGGTTCATATACGAATGAAAAAATGTTTCTGTCCTCTCTCTTTTCATCTTTTTCTTCTTTCTTCGTGGGTCTTTTTTAAGCAGTGGACCCTTTCTTATATATTATATATATATTTTCTTTCCTGCTGCAAACAGGATTGTCTCTTTGAATTTCCCAGTTTGGCAGTTATTCTCTAAGCACAGCCGTCGTTTCATTAATTTCATCCCATTCTAATGGCTGACCCATCACCTTCCTTCGTGCCGTTATTAATGACCTGGGTATTTAAAGAGGAATCCTTCTGCACTTTAAACACAAACTCTTTCTTTCCCAAGAACACATATTCTCTGTCTCTTACTCTTCACTATCTTTTCCTTTTCAAACACCCATACCCATCTTCTCTGACTAAGTCCTCTCACTATGTCGCCGGTGAAAAGCCAAAGCTCTTCCCGCCGTAAAGGGAAGGCAATCGCTTCTGACTCTCCCACCGTTCCTGACGTAGGCGAGGAGATGGAACATTTCGTGTCAAAGCAGTCCGCTGGGGAAGAGACACAGCACGACCCCAACTGTGAATGCGCCCTTTGATCGATCCGTGGTATGAAGTCAACCCTCACTTTCCGAAAGTTCCTAGTGACTATGCGCCGCCATCGAGTCGCGTATGGCTTGCCCTTGTTTGGCGAAACCTTGACGCCTCTTGGGCTCCATTAGCGTCTTCAATCCCTGATCTAGCCATTCGCCAAGGCATTTCACTCCCCGTACCCATTCATTTCAAATTTGGGTCCAGCACTACTTTGGGTTGGAGAGAATGGGTCGATAGTGAGTTATCTGATGCGGGCTTCATGAGGTTGTTGCAATGAGCCAGCGTCTTGAAAGCTATTGTCTCATCTCGCTACCTGTCAAATTTCCATGATCTCTACAACCTCCGACATTTGGTCCGATGGTGGTGTACCACCACTCACACCTTTTTCTCGTGCGGTGAACTCACCGTTACCCTCGAAGATGTGGCCAATCAGTTACTCCTGCCTATTCTTGGTGATGCTGATCCTGCCACTCTAGAGTTTTCTTCGGAAGAAGAGGCCATTGAGGCCGAACTGAGGAAAAGAATGGCCGGAAACGCCAAACTATCATACTAGGTTAGTTCATCTTCTAAGTTTTCTATAGCTGCCCGCCGCATGGCTTTTGTTGCGTTTTGTAAATTTTTTTTTAGGTCCCACCCCCACTATGCCATAAAGCCTTTGTACTTACGTTTAGCCATCAAAATATCTGCTGGGGTGGGCTTGCCGTTGGCCCCCATGTTCTTGGGGCATCTGTATGTCCAATTAGATATTCTGCGTAGTGACGAGAGTCAAGTTGGGTCCTGCCATATAGTTACCTCTTTCGTCCACTGTACCATACTGCAACAGTTGTTATTTGAGCGTTGTGCTCAATACTTGGCAAAGTGTAGACCTCCTCGTTTTGCTAGAGTAAGTACCAGACATGTCCGAGGACAATTACTGAATTTTGTGGTAGGTTTGAGTCTGATTTTCCGCTTGCTTTCCATTGGTCTGGCTTGAAGCCCATTGGCCATTCTATTGTTGAATCTTTTGATGAGGGCATCGGTTTTTCTTGGAGGGCCTATAGAAAATTAGGTGCAAATTATACATGTATAGATTCTGCTATGAGTTCGTTTGTTGACATCATTGGGACTGCTACCCCTTTGGTTAGTTTTGATGAAACAGGGATTACTTATCTGGCGGCCACTAATGCTGGATGGCTGCCTTACCTAGCCGACGAAGGCATTAGGTTCGTTCACTATCCTGCTAACCGAGTAAAAAGGCAGTTTGGGTTAGACCAAGATATCCCCGATGACATTTCCTTTCTTATGGAATCTCCTACTTTAGTCCGCCCTTTCCTGCGGCATACTACCTTTGAATTTTGGAGGTAGCGCTTCAATGCCATTACGGTTCCTGGTTCACTAAGGGAGGGCCTCTGTACTCCTCCCATGCACAGTTATTGGGAAGCGGTGATGACTACATTTGTGAAAGAGCTAGTGGGTAGCTAAGGCTTCTTTCTTATTCCCCCTGATGGGCTTAGTATGGTCATCTCAGTTAACCCCCACTTGCTTCTCCCTTCCAAATCTGTTTTGGTGTACGCTAAGAGATAGAACCGGTCAGCCATCTTTGAGTGGGACGTAGAGAAGAAGGGATGGTACTGGCATGCCGATGATTATCCTCTCGATTGGGAGAAAAAGGTCAAAGTAATAAACATCTCTGTACTAAGTAAGAAAGCTCCTGCCAAGCTTAAATCTGCCAGCAAATCCAAGCCTGCCACCCCACTACCACCTACAGGTGCTTCCCTGGCTAGCAGAACCTGAGGTAGCAAAAGGAAAACAACCCCTCATCCTGTGTCTACTGCTGAATGAAGGGTAAGTTATCTCTCCTTTTTTTTTTTTTGAAAGAAAACACCTTTTAACTTTCTTGCAGCTAACCTTGCTAATTTCCTCTTCCTCCTTTCTTTTAGTCTAAGCATAAGGAGGACTCGTCAGTTACCCGCCCTATTCTACTTAATAAGCCCGAATCTAAGGTAAATCTCTTTTCTTCACTTCTTTTTTTTTCTTTTTCGCACGTGTTTCCTCTGCTATGTGTTTCTTGTTTTGCTTTGTTAATAATTTCTTTGGTCTTTACATCAGTATTTGTATTCATCTTCTTCCCTTTTTCTTTTTAGAAGGAGCCCGAACCTTTATCCATATATCGCCCTACTGCTGAGGAGATTTCCGCCTCCATGGGCGTACCCATGGAAGGCTTTTTCAATGGGGCCAATGTGGTATTTACAACACTTGCTCCCTCTATTGCTACACATAAGGCTCCTGCCAAAGCTCCCACCCCTTCTGCTGAGCTGGTACTCAGAGAAGAGGGTACTCATACTGAAGGGGTTGGTGAGACTACACCTCTGCCCACCAAGACACCTGCTCCTCCAGAGAGAGCCATTTCTCCTGCTGCCGTTCAGACCAAGACTGCTCCATCTATTCTGTCGCTCGTTATTTCCACCAGTGACCCCTTTGCAGTTATCTCCCAGGCTGCAAAGGACGGTGCTTCTCTCGTTGTTACTCCTTCTTCCATTCCCGGTTCCGCTACCCGTGGTCCTGATATGGACTTATCCTCTGAGGGGTCAGATGACATTCTTGAGGATCCCGATGATGCACTCGTCCTGAAGAAAAGGATTTCTGATTCCGATGAAAAGGAGAGTGTTTCGCCTGAGCCTGACTTCATGGGTAGGTATCTTTCCTCCCCTTCTCTTTCTTTTTTATTTTTTGTACTTGTGTTTCATTTTTGCACGCCTATCTCCCTGCTTGCAGAGACTTTTGAGGGGCCAGGAATCGCAACAGGTGTGGGAATGCCTGCTCCTGCCACACCCGTAACGCCCATTCCTGTCTCACTTTCAGCACCCTTTTCAGCCGTACCTACTGCTCCTGCTTCTGCTGTACCCACAATACTTGTTTCCGCTACACCCGCAGCCCCTATTCCTGGTAGCTTCGGCAAGTTTCCTTTTCCTTTTATTACATTCTCTTTTTTTATTGTAAGTATTCTCTTCCCAGACCATGGCTTCTCATTTTCCCTTGCATTTTTTTTTTTTTTTTTTTTTTTTTTTTTTTTTTTTTTTTTATATAGGTCCACTTCCTACTGCCCCTTCTCAGTTTGAGGTGGTAGCAGTTCCGCCGCCGTCCCGGATGATGCTGCAACCTTCTTTACCCGCTTTAACCAGCCGGAGGTTAACAACCTTGGCCCGGCAGACTTCTGGGCTTCCGGTCCTCGTTACGTGGATTTTTATGGCTTCCGAGTTTCCGAGGATTGCGTTTCTCACTTGGTAATGATCTACAGCAACCGTGGCAATTTTATGCAAGAGTTCCGTCTTGGCCGTTCTGCTAGGAAGCATTTCTTGAAGATGTTGGAATGTGTGCTGAACGACATTGAGCACAACTTTATTGATTCTATTTCTACAGAGAGAATTCTGCAGTGGAGGGCCGTGATTCAGGAGCTTATCAGCGTGGGTTTTGCTGTGGAGTTTGTTCTTGATCATCTTCGTGAAGTTTCCCGAGCCTTTTTTATGAGGAGAGTTCAGCCAGCCATTGATGCTACAGATGCCCGTATCGAGCTTTTGAAGAAAGAGGTGGCGGATTTGGAGGGTCGTCGCAAGCACCTTCTTTCCGGCGTTGGTGGGCCCAGTTGTTTTGGAGACCAATCTCATTTCTGGACTCCATTGATGATGGCGTAGTTCCCTTCCCTTTTCTTTGCTTTCCTGTTTTTTGTTATGTCACACAAAGCACTTATATGTTTCCTACAGTAGTTATTTGGCGTGTGTTTGCCACAGTTTGGGTTTGTAATCATGATGCTATACTTTGCTACTTCTTTTACTATTTGCTATAACACGGTGCTAATATTTCGTACTTTTTCATTACATATTCTTGAAAGCACGTTATACTTTTTTCTTCTATGACATAATCACTTGGAGGAATAAAAAAAAAAAGTGAAGGAAACATAAAAGTTTTTTAACAAAAGAAAGGGGCAACCACATTACTTTTTTTTCCTAAACATAATAACGCTTCAGCCATTTCCCATTGATGGGATCCATTAAGTCCCTGCCATCCATTTGAGTTAGGTAATAATACCCACTTTGATGCGCTTCCCTTATTACAAGGGGTCCCTCCCACTTTGGTACAAACTTAGATGGTCCTACCAGGTCTCGCCTAACATAGTCTACCACCATTAACACAAGCTGTCCTTCTGCAAACACTCTTTCCTTGCTCATCCTGCCGTAGGCTTCAGTCATCCTTTGTCTGTATCTTCGGCTGCGTTCCTAGGCTTTTTCTCTCTTTTCATCAAGGCCTTCTAGGTCTTCGTACCTTTCTGCCGTGAAGACTTCTTCCTCATTTTTCTTTTCTCGTGTCTGCATGACCCTCAGGGACGGTGTCATTATTTCTGCCGGGCTCACTACCTCAGTTCCGTAGACTAAGGAAAAGGGTGAAAAGCCTGTGGCTGACTTTGGTGACTTTTTGTAAGCCTAAAAAGCATCTGGCAGGTGTGTTGTCCATCCTCCCGTATACTCTTGACTCATTTTACTAATGATCTTTATGAGAGTTTTGTTTGTTGCCTCTACTTGCCCATTCCCTTAAGGGTAATAAGGTGATGACCGATGGTGCTTGACCTGGTAGAACTCTAACATCTTTCTCACATCACTGTTAACAAATGGTGTGCCATTGTCACTGATGATCCTGTGAGGCACCCCAAACCTCACAATTATATTTTCTTTGATGAAGTTTGCCACTGCTCCCCCTGTGGCCTTACGGAGTGGCACTGCTTTTTCCCACTTAGTAAAATACTCTGTAGCCACTAATATCCATATGTATCCACGTGATGGTGGGTTGACTGGCCCTACTAAATCTAGCCCCCAAGTGTAGAAGGGCCATGGGGTGACCATGCTATGTAAGCCCTACGGATGGGTATGAATCAGGTTGGCTTGTACTTGACAATTGTGACACCTTTTTACAAATTCTGCCACATCTCTTTTCATGGTTGGCCAGTAGTAGTCCATCTGCAGCAGGCATCTGTAAAGTTTTTTCTTCCCTTGGTGTTCACCACATTCCCCTGAATGTACTTCTTTTATCATTTCTTTTGCTTCTTCAGGGCCCAAACACCTCAAGGGGTCCCCATCATATCCTTTTTTGAAAAAGACCATATTATACAAGAAGTAATGTGTTGCCAACCTCTTAAACTTGTATCTTTCACTGTACTTTTGTGGCAGGATGCTTTCTGTTAGGTACTGCATGAAAGGGTTTCTCCAATCCTCGCTGACAAATACAGCATAACTTTCCTCCCTGTCTGCCGCAAGCTAGCAGGTCTTATATTGGGTTTGGACTTGATCTGAATCTTTACCCATACTTGGCTAATAAAAGCCTGCCCTCTGAAGTCTACGGTAAAGACTGACTTCTCTGCAGGACCCGCAAGTCTTGTCGTGTATTTCTTTCAATTTTCTCTATGCTTCTTCCTGCCCCACGCATCTGGATAAGACCCCACCTGGCATCCTGTAGTACAACTCTTCTTTTACCAAGGCGTAGTCTTTTAACATCTTTAATGCTGCATCATCTCCCTTTGTCAAGATTTCCTTTATGGGGATCCGCCAATCCCCTTCGCCTTGTTCCTCTCGGAACTTTTCCTTCAATACCTCAATGATGGATTCTTCCCTCTTACTGACTTCTATCCTAGCGCTACTCCCTTTGAAGATTATTTGCGAACCTAGTATGGCTAATGCGTCCGCAAACCGGTTTTCGTTTCTTGGAGCATGCTCTATTTCGAAGGTTGAAAATTTTTCTTCTATCCTCTAGGCCATCGCTCTGTATAGGGCTAGGCTAGGCTCCTTTAAGGAAAAGCTTCCCTTGGCCTAGCAGACAACCAAGTTCGAATCTCCCAATACCCTCAAATGTTTAACTCCCATTTCAAGAGTCGTGGCAAGCCCGGTTAGGTAGGCTTTGTACTCCGCCGTGTTGTTTGAATAGGGGAATTCCAGCTTAAATGACAGTGCCACTGCCTTGTCTTCTTTATGATACAAAACTACTCCCACCCCTCTGGAATGGGTAGTAGAAGACCCATCAAATTTCATTACCCACTGTTCTCTGATCTCTTTTACCATGGCTACTTCCCTTGGAACTTCATCATCCAGCAGGAATTCTTCCTCTCCTGGAAACTGTGCCAATAGATCTGCTATAGCCTGACTTTTCACTACCCTAGGTGTCCCCATTCTCAAGTCGTATTGTGATAACTGTAGCAACCACTGGGATATTCTGCCGGAGAGGATCGGTTGTTGTAACAGAGATTTAATGGCATGGGACTTAGTCAGCAGCCATACTTCGTAGGCCAAGAAATAGTGACGCAACCTTTGCGAGGCGTATACAATGGCCAAGCATGCTTTCTCTACCCTTGGGTAACGAGTTTCTGCATCTTTTAAGGTGCAGCTGATGTAGTATATTGGTTGCTCAGCACCACTTCCATCTTCCTGAGCGATTAGTGCGCCGATGGCATACGAGTTGGTAGCCAAATAGAGTAGCAATGGTCTTTTATGGATAGGGGCCTGCACCGTGGGGAGGTTTATCATTATCTGCTGTAGCCTTTTGAAGGCCATCTGCTGTGCTTCCCCCCACTCAAAACTTTGCCCATTCTTAAGCAACTGGTGAAGGCAGAGGTGATTGAAGGCCATCTGCTGTGGCTTTGGCCGGGTCCACGTCTATGCCCCTGTTGTGAACCAGGAATTTCCTAGAAGACACTCCGAATGCGCACTTGAGGGGATTCATTCTTAACTTAAAAGCTCTACATCTTTTGAATACCCTTTTTAGCACGCAAAAGTGTTCTTCTCTCCTTTTTGATTTAACTACTATGTCATCCACATAGTCTTCTAGCTCCTGGTGCATCATATCGTGAAATATGGCCGTCATTGCTCGTTGATAAGTTGCGCCTGCATTTTTAACTCGAATGGTATCACAATGTAGTAGAAATTGCCCATGGGTGTTCTAAAAGTAGTTTTCTCTTCATCCTTTGGTGCCATTCTGATCTGACTGTATTCGCTGAAACCATCTATGAACAAAAACATAGCGCTTCCCGCCGCGGAATCTATTAGTAAATTCATGTTTGGCAATGGGAATTCGTCCTTTGGACAGGCTTTGTTGAGATTTCTGAAATCTACACAACATCTTATTTGGCCATTCTTCTTCTTCACTGGTACTATGTTGGATAGCGAGTGAGGATGCTGGATAGGCTCGATGAATCTTGCAGCCAGCAACTTCTGCACCTATTTGACTATCTGCCCCTTTATTTCTGTGTGAAATATCCTGGCAGGCTGGGCCACCGGCTTGGCCCCTGGGTCTACATTTAATGTATGCGCGACTAGCCCAGGATCCAATCCTGGCATTTCACTGTAGTCCCAAGCAAAAACGTCTTTGAATTCTTTCAACAGCAGTATCAGTTCTAACTTCTCCTTTTCTGTCAGGATTGCACTAATTGAGATAGGCCTTGGTTCTTGTGAATCAGACCCTAGGTCAACTTCCTCCAATTCTTCCTCTGCCATAACCTGTGCGTCCTTTTTTGCCGCAACTTCCCCATCCTTCTCTTCTTCCTTTTCCAAACTTTCTAGACCGACACAACACGCCAAACTCCCGTGTTGCCCCTTTTGGGTGGGGCCCATTTGCATCTCACTCGTGGGACCCTTGCACCTTCATAACTTATACGCAATCCTGCCATCAAGGCCTCGAACCCTAATGCATTGAGGTGTTTCGTTTGGATCTGCGGCAGGCGCTTCTTTTCTTTTCTTTTTTCGCGCCAATAACTCCCTTAGGTCGGGTTTTGGGTTACCTTGGACATCTTCCCACCTAGGCACAAAGGTTCCTCGCGGCTTTAAAACCGAGCTTTCCCCAGACGGAGCCCATTGGTTGTAAACATGGTTTCCACTAAGTGGGCTTTTGCTTGCTCGAATGGCGAGGGGTTTGCAGCTATGCGTATCATCCTTCCATTCAATCTTTTTTTCACACATTGGTGGTAGGTGGATGGAACCAGTCGGTGTTTGTGTAACCAAGGCCTTCCCAAAAGCACATTATAGGATACTTTCGTTCTGACCACATGGAAACGAGCTAAAGAAGCTATAGGGCCTACTTTCAACCACAACTGAATGTGGCCTGCGGTGTACTCACCTCTTCCAACGAACCCCGTTACTTCCATCAGGCATCCTTGAATCTTTCTTTCTGAAATTCCTACTGCTTGCAAGGTGCTCAACGAAATGAGGTTTACAGAAGCACCTGTATCTACCAAGGCCTTCTTAATGAGAATTTGATTTATGGATGCTGCTAAATAGAGAGGCCTCCTGTAATCCGGGTGTCCCACCTCCATATCCTCACTACTGAACGTGATTTCTGTCGATTCATGTAGGAGGGCTTTGTCTTCTGGCATTTCTACAGGCAAGCACTCCACCCTTACCCCGGAGGCAATACTTACCAAAGCCTCCGTGGCTATCTTTCTTTCCTTTGCTGTAAGTCCCAACTGGTCAAATAAATTTTTGAACTTAGCGCTCTGCTATAGAGTGGTAATCGCTGCAGCAGGCAGGGCGAAGTTTTCTTCCTCGTCCTCTCCCGGGTCTACGCATATTACCACCGCTTCTATACCCTTTCCCTTGTGGTTTGGGAGTGGGTTTCTTTGGGCTTCCTGCTGGGTTAACTCCAATGTGCCTTCTTTAATCCTGCAATGCACCAACCTGCGAAGCGCCCAGCATTCTGCGGTGAGATGTTGTACATAGTTGTGCAGGCGGCAGAAGCGAGGATCTCTACTTTCTTCCTCTGTGGGCTCTCTAGAAACCTGGTTGGATTTAAAGATCCCATTCGCTATCCATTTGTCTAGCAGCACATCCAACTCCTTCGAAGTACATGGTAAAGGTGGGGGCGTATCATACTCCCTCCCCTCTGTTTTCCTTCTCTGCTCTCCAGTGGACACCACCATAGCCTGCGAAGCGTTTCTTTTGTCTGAACTAGGTTTTACGGACTTAGCTGTCTTCCTAGCTCTGTACAATAGCTATGCGAACTGGGAAATTTCTAGATTTTCCAGGACAGCTCTAAATTCCCGAATCATGTTAGTCATGCACATTTCTACTAAGGTCCTTTCTTCACAGTGGTCGTAGCAGTCAAGTGCTATGTCCCTAAACCACTTGATGTATTCCATTAAATCCTCGCCATTCCTTTGCTTGGTCACTTGCAGGGTTACGAGCGTTACCGTTTCCTCTCTGTGGAAGTACTTAGTGTAAAATATATCCACAATGTCATCTCAAGTTGGGATCGATCCTGATTTTAAGCCGATGTACCAGGTGTATGCTCTGTCACACAGTGACTTTGAAAACTCCCGCAGACATAAGTCTTCATCTGCTACATAAGGGCCAAGGGTATCAATAAATTTGCTCACGTGCTCAACTGCACTTCCCTTCCTGCCATCGTATTGTGCAAAGGCCTTTGGCTCATACCTCTCGGGGTATGGTTTGCTGAGTACCTTTAGAGGGTAAGGAGGTCTTCGTGCGTAAAACCTCTCCTTTAGTGTTCTAGCTCTCTCTTGCTCCAGGAAAGCTGCTACCTTAGCCATAGTAATGAAGCGCCACATGCTCTGGGTCATGCTGGTTGCCTTTTCTCTTTTGTTTTGTCTGCTTTTAGTTGACGGATCTCTTCCATCATTTGTTGCTGCGAGTGCTGCAGTGATTGCAACACTTCAATAAAAGTGTTGACATTGTCCGTGGGGACTCTTGTCTAAGGCTGAGGATCAGTCCCCGTTTTGTTGGCACCTTCCGTTTGGTTAAGTTATTGTTGGTGGGGCGTTGTTAGCCTGGATTCTACTTGCGAGGGTACGGCACTCATATTCTATGTCGTCCTGGACTTTAGTGGCATTGTTTGCGAGGGGCTCTGTTTTTTTTTTTATATATTTTTTTTATTTATTATTATTTTTTTTTTTTTACCTTATCTGCTTCCTAACTCCCTAATGGAGTCGCCAATTGTAAGGGGGTGGGCTGTGCTAGTAGTGTTGGGCTACCTCTTGCTGCACTATGCCGAAGTTTTCTAGATAAGAGAGTCAGGCTTGTGCGCAAACTAGGCCAAGTTTGCCAGGGACATGTTCACAGCAGGCGAAACTGTTTCAGACAAATTGTGGCAGGCAGACATAATAATAATAAAATAAACAACAAATATCTAGCCACTTAATAGGAAATTGACCAAATAGCCCTTAAAACCAATTACAACAACAATACTAATTGTTTTCTTTTTTTACGAAAGAGAAGAAATCATAACAGAGGACATCGAATGTTAATACACATGGGTTAGTCAGAATATTAGGGAAAATCGATCAAAAATCCAATCCGCAAGAGCAGAGTCACAAAAGGAAGAACGTTCCTTCTTAATGCAGTCAGTCTCTTAGGAAAGAGTCCTGCCGTGAAGATTAACCGCCCTGAGGGAAACGGGTCTAAGTGGTTTTCTGCGTATATACTCTAGACGTTTTCACAGAGGGCCGGATTTCATGAGGGAGAGAAAGGACCAATCTACCAGTGCATGCCCACCGTTCTAATTCTCACTATTCCTTTCTTTCTTCTCACTCGTTTTCTTTGCTATTTTCTTTTAAGTTATCTATTTCTTAGTCAAAGTTTCCGTTGTTCCTCTTCCCCTGTTCACGGCAAGGCCCTCCTTTTATAGTGCCTGCCGTGACCAAATTTTACTATTCCGGGTGTACTGGCGGACCATCACTGTTCCGTCTATGTGTCGCCCTCCCATCGCTAGACAAGGAAGAGTATTTTGTTTGCTAGTCTGTCGTGGCAACTTTTCCTGCCACGATCTAGGTTATTTCTCTCTCCCTATCCCTCATGGCAGGCACCTAATGGTTCCAACTCAGCTTGCCTCTTTTTGGTAGTAAGCCATCCTAATAGGACACCTCCCTGAAAGAGCCTGAGCCGGAACCTTCAAAATAGATTTTTCCCCTCTCCCCACCACCAAACCATGCCTACTGAATCTCTGACCCTCCGACCTCACCATGCTCTGTATTGGCTGGGTACAGGCTGGTGGTGCTTGGGCCTTGCGCGTGCCTTCATTCCGTATGTGTCCAGAACCTGCCTGTTGCCTATTTGTCTGCCGTGGTCTGGAGGCTCGTCGTCCATGTGGGCTGGATTTTGTTTCCCCGCTCCTTTCAGGAGTTGGGCTTTCATTTGATGATGGGCCTTACATTTCTTTGGCCCATTCCTTGGTTTCCCTTATTTCTTGCAATGTCGTTGTGTTATTCCTGCTATAATAATTTAATCCTAATGGGCCTCTTTTAGGCTAGCTGTTTATTCCTTTTCCTAGTGGCTAAGCATAGCCACTGGTTTGCTTTTATTTATGGGCTCCTACGTCCCTTTTGACTTTTCCTTTGTGCATCCTTGGCCCGTTTGCTTTCTTTGGGTTTCCTCGGTTCTTTTGCTAACTCTGCATTCCCATGGGTTTTTTACTAACTTCATTGGGCTTCCCCGGCCTAATAACCTTATTCTCATCCTTGAGGTTTATGGGCCTGCCATAAACCCCTTACTTTCTTAGTTTGCATTACTTTAGGCCTGCGGCGGCCCTTTCTCGCTTTTCTACCTCATACACTGCCCATGGGATTCTATTTCTCTCTTTTTGGGCTTCTTCAAGCCCACTTGCCTCTTCAAGACCCATTTGTTTACTTCTTGGGCCTGTGATCCATTATTCCTACCGCTTGGGCCTATTGGTTTTGCTGTCTGTTTTGTTGCCCTGGTTATTGGGCTTTCTTTCTTTCCACCTGGATTCTCACAAATGACTCTCAAACAATCATTTCTCTCTCTCATTCCCATCGTCTCTCTCTCTCTCTCTCTCTCTCTCTCAAACTCAGATTTCTCTCTGTCTCACCCTCATCAGTTATCTCTCTCTCCTTCATCGGTGATCTCTCTTTGTCCTTCTCATCCTTTCTCTCTCCGATAGTGGCGTTAAGGACGTCGATTATCCACCACGGTGAAAGCCCCGATCGAAAACCCAATTAGCCACCTAGATCGAAAATCCAAGAGCAAAACCCAGGAATATGTATCCCTCCCTTTTTTTTTTTTGGTTTTAGGTTGTGGGTTTGATATAATCTGATTATGGTGGTGTTGTGGGTTGTGAGTTGCGGTTTTTTTGTGAATTATGGGCATGGTGGTGCTGGGTTATGGGTTCTAATAGTGATTGTGGGTGGACTTCGTGGGGGTGAGCTTTCATGATGAAGGTGGGTATGGTGGGTTTTGATTTCAGACGGTGAGTATAAAGGGTTTCTTTGTTTGTTGGTTGTTGTGTTTGTGGGTTTCTTTTCATTTTTGCTTGTGGGTGTTGTTATTCCGTTCACCGCCACCATTAACGATGATGGTTCTCTTTGGCGTTTGCCAAAACTCCATGGCTACTTTAAATTTCTATTGCTACCTTCAATCCGAGAAGGAGGTTGGGATTTGTGTTGAGTTTGGCTTTTTAGGTTTGAAAAATGAGAGCGATTTTCAGTATTGGGGTAAATGGATTTGGGTCAATTTTTAAAAAGGTTTTGGCTGTGTGTAACTAAGGCCCCGTTTAGTACACACACTTCAGCATCATTGTTTGCTGTTTAAACACCCAAACAGGTGGGCCCCATGCTGAACTATATGTTTGGTAAGTGATTCAGAATAAGTGTTGTTTGAGTTTAAGTGTTCAAGTGTTGTTTGAGTTTGTGTTTGACATATTACCGTAGAAAGTGAAACACTCTGGGCCCACCTAACAGTAAACTCTCACTCTTCTCTCCCACGCGTCTGTGCAAATGGTCTCTTCTCTCCCACACGTCAATGCACTGTGGCATCTTAGCAACATCTCTCCCACGCGTCAATTCAAAACAGTATCGTTGTCAACTTAAAAAAAAAAAAAAAAAAAAAAAAAAAAAAAAAAACACGCACACACACACACACACACACACACACACACATACCAAACACACAACTTATATCTCTAACACCAAAATATATTATTTGAAACACATTACCCAACACATTTTTTTCTTTATGAATACTATAAATACGTATTTTTGACAACACTTTTTAAACCATATTATCCACATCATTTTAGACAACGTTACTCAAACTCCTCTACCAAATGACCCTTAAAAATTTTGAACTATATTTACAAATGTTGTATTCTTGTGTTCTAGATATGAAAAAAAAAAAAAAAAAAATTGATTTGAGCCTTGTTCTAAGAGATACATATTCGTGGGTTTGAAATAACCAATTTTGATCTTGTTTTCTTTTTTTTTCTTTTTTTGGGAGAGAAATATAAAATGGGAACAAAAAGACCTATTTTTTACTCCTGTTTTTAATAGAGACAGGTAACAAAGACTTAATAGAATTAAATACAAGTAAGTAAAGTGTTAAGTTTTAAACCACGGGTATACAAAATGCAAACGAGCCAAATCACAAGTGGGTCTACTGTAATTTGCTCAAGGTTTTTTCAGCCAGGTTTCACATTCATCTGTTCCACCTCAAAAAAATATAAAAAAAAATGTTCCACCTCAAAAAAATATATATATAATTATGATTATGAAATCAATTGCGAGTTTGTCGAAGAGAAACTTCCACGAAATTTATATCCGAGGCATTACGTTCAAAGTGGATGACTTCCGATTCTCATTAAAAAAAAAAAAAAGTTGACTTCCACAAAATTGTAACATAGGAATATTCTACGCCTGATCAAATTCAAACAAAAAAATAAGTGAAAACTTAGCAAGCAATCTGTCCATTATAAGAGGATGGATCGCGGTATTTAATCCATCTAACAACATAATAGTGAAAGGTCAGTGTGGATCACGCCCTGCCCAAATTCTACGAATCATTTATAAATTTTTTGTTTTTTTTTTTTTTTTTCAAGGAACCAATAAGAATGAATCATTTATAAATTAATAACAATGCTAGTAACTCAAAAACTTCCCCGAAATTATGTCTGACGCACATGATATAGGCATATTCTGCGCCTGATCAAAGTCAAACCAAAAAAATGAGTGAAAGATTAGATCACGCCCTGTTAAAAAATATACTAATTAAACTTCTGACTTTGAGTTATGTATTATTTATTAATTTTGTTTTCTTGGGTTATGCCTTATGCGGGTGTCTAGTGTATTAGTACGCAAGTCGGTCGCAAAGATCCTTTTTTTTTTTTTAGGTAGGATTGGTCTTTGTGGTAGAAGGTGAAAGGTGGCATGTTTGTAAGGATACGGATACGTATCTAGTTTTCGTCTAAATCCCAATTTGTCTAGTGCATTACTGCATTAATTACAAACCATGTCCTTTTATTTTTTTAGGAACGGATAAAATAGAATCATTTACAAATTAAGGACCATGTTAATAACATAAGAACTTTCACAACTTTTGTCACACTACTGTTCAAAACTTGCGGAAATTGTTTAGTTTTTGTGCTCCTAGCACTTTTTATAAACTAAACCATATATAAAGTCCGAAGGCAGGGTATAGCTGATTTTTTCTGCTTCTTCTTTTTCGTTTCAAGCTAATTTCCATGGATTCCCGTACCATTAACCGCGAGGTGTCTGAAGAAAAAAGTTGTAAGAACCCAAGAGCTAAAGGAATCAGAGTGCTTTCTGGTGGTGAGTCCAAGCTTAAAATGATTTCTGGTGGGAAATCACTCAAAGAAACCAATGTTGCCACACCTGCGCTTACAACAATGACCATAGTCCCGATCATCGCCACAGACAGTGTTGAAAGTCCAGATAGAGAGGCGACCGGAAAAAGTGGAGCAGCTGCGACTGTAGTTGAAGGGAGAGACGGAAGAAGAGGTGGAGGTGAAGGTGGAAGGGGAGAAAGTAAGTCGAGATGGATCTCAGACTCCAAAATAGAAGACATCCATTGCCATGATTGTCCAATCAACTGCGATTGTTATTCCCCTACATTTCAGTTATATTGGCCTATCTTCCGCGACGAGGGACCTCCTTGTTTGTGTCTTGGTTGCTAACTTGGTGGGTTTACTTTTTGTATGGCTGCCATCATTCAAAGCCACAAGAAAACTAGAGCTGCGGGGATTTTCGCCAGGATGGAATGTGCTGCTACTGTTGTGGGCTTCATGCAGGCCGGCTCAACAACTTTGTGGTCTTAAGAGAAAATTTTAAGTTGGGTATTTTTTATATTTAAATACTAATTAAATAACATGTATTGAATTTTTTTTATTTAAAATCTATTTTATGCAAAATTACTAGAAATAAAATTTTAAGAATAGAATAATAGAATCTAGTTATTGCAATTTTTCTAAAGTCATGACCACTTTAAAGTCTAAACCTACATAAATAAAAATTAATTTATTACATGGTTCAAAAAATTAGTATCACTATATAAAAAATGAGTTGATATGATATACATCAAATAAATAATTAATTGACGTGATAATCTATAATAATTAATAAAATAAGAATATGCATTAAAAAAAATGTGATAAATTATTAATTAGTATGTGGTGGGGCCAACTGTGTTGTGCTGTGGGCTATGGGCAAACTGTGTAGTGCTGTGTGTACTGTGCAGTCTTGTTTGCACAGCCCACAGCCTGTGTGTAGTCTTGTCTTAATTATTTTTGTTTTTTTTCTTTTTAATTTTCTGCATTTTAGGATATAATAAGGTCTTTTTAATGTATTTTATTGACCAATAAAAGTATTTAAATTTTTTTAATTAAAATATATAGATAAATATTATATATATATATATATATATATATATATTTTATACAAGTGTGGGCCTTAAACGTTTACATCAATTACATCACCTGTTGCGCCAACCCTAACTTCATATTAATGATAGCTTTGACCCTCCCTGACAATCATGTTTGGAAAATGGCCCCATCTTGTCTTGTTTTATTCGTCGCCTTTCTCTTATCATTCTTTTTTTGATAACCTCCTTTTTCTAAACAGAGGTAGCCTTTGACTTGGGGGCAATGGGTTATGGGTTTGATTTAAGTTGTGGATTTGGGGTGAAGCAGTCCTAGGCCTCAATTTATTTAGTAAGAAAATAGAGGAAAACTAAAGAAAATAAAAAAGAGAATCGAATAGAAATAATAATGACCATTGGAGGAATTAGTAAAAAAATGAACGAAGAAAGAATTCTTAAACAAAATTGAGTTTAGAATAGAGAATTAAATGGAAGTGTTTCGAAAAGTGGTTAGCTGAAATATAAAAAAGTAGTTTCTTATTTTATAATAGAAAATAAATTTTGGTTAATTCAATGCGAATGCTCTCAGTCTCTAGATTTGAGTTTTCTCTCTTTCTTTTGTCAACCGAGAAATATAGTTTTAACCTTTTCCAAAATCATCACTATGGGGACCGGCCCAGAATAATAGGCTGGCTGGGCCCTGGGCCCGTCCGAGGACTAGGCCATCCGAGGAGACATCGTGGCCCAGGCAATCTTTATTCAGGCCCACTGAGACAAAGAAAACGTGTCCGAGGAGTAATTCCTCCTCGGACATTGCAAAATCTGGATCAAAGGTGCGCCCCAGCCACTGCAGTCCATCCTCCAAATACGTAAAAAAGAAAGGAACCTGAAATATCTCATCAAAGGCTGCCACCACCACATTAAATGCATCACAACTACTCTCCTGGCCGCATTAATGAGGAAAAGACCCCTGAACAGTGCTACCTTGGCCACTGCAACTCACAAAGAATTGATAAGGGTGTTTGATGGGACAAGTGCTCAAGTAGGAGTTTGGATGATCAACAAGTGTAAAACCCAGATGATAGGAGAAGGCCTATATAATATGTAAGAGTCCCCCAAGAGAAAGGGGGAAAAAAGAAAGAAAAGGAACACAGGAGAAAAATTCTACTGTACGCATGTATGCCCATGAATAAAGTTTCTCTTCGCGTCCATCTTCTATGTTCTTGTTTCTGTATTCCCATAGCCTATGCAACAAACCGTCTAAGCTAACTGAAAATAAGTTCTTTAACCCATACTCTACAAGAAATTCATTGTGTGGGACTTCTTGGGCCAAGACTTGACCAACAGGGATTGGACCATTAAAATTGTGCCCCTACAATCACCATATAAAATATGTATGATTCTTAATTTCATGAATGTGATTAATCTTGGTAAAAATTTTAAGTGCTAATTATATGTAATTATTCAATATAATGAGTAATGACTTAGTTCAAGATGTAGAAATTTTGTAGTAAATTTTGGTGGTTATCCAAACAAAAGAAATTTCAATTCTATCATTTTATATTTTCTTTATACTACATCCAAATGATAAAATTTAAAATGACTAAGATTTCAGATGATGTGTGTATCAATCTCATTATAAGAGTATTTGTACCCGGCCTTCTATATGGTATAATATGCTATAATTTAGCAACAAAGTACAAAAAAAAAAAAAAAAACCCATTACCTGGTTTTTCAATTTTTATAAAAATTACAATTATGCTACATTACCATCCTAAATTTATGATGGTATTGCAGTAAAATTGTATAATTTTTTAATCTCTTTTATTCCCACTTCTCTCTCCTCCTAGAATCACATTTACTCTCTCCCCATCTCTTTCTCTTCTCCCTTCTCTGCTCTCCCTCCGTCCCTCTCACTCTCTTCTCCCTTCCGTGGCCGGAGCTCACATACTCTGCCACCCACCACCACCAACACCACGATGGTCTCTCTTCACCTCCAACCCATCTATTTGTCTATTGGAAGATTGCTATCACTAAAATAGAACTCAACCTATGAAAGGGAAAAAAAACCCATACACATTCAAATATACAAAACACGAATTTCTAGCCTGTGAAAGTAAAACCAAAAAAGCAAGAATCAATTCTGTTTGTTTGACTTGTCGGAGAAATTTCTTGGCTATTTCTTCGTCCAATGAATGTGTTGCCATTGTTGTATAGAGAGAGCTTCAAAAAGAAAGCAATAGCGAGAGAGACAGAGATAGAGTGACATGTGGCTGGGTTTATCGTTGGTTTTTGGTTGATTTTTGTTTGGGTTTATGGCAGTGTTTGCCATGGGTTGTGGCTGGTTTGTGGCTAGGTTTGTGGTAGATTTTTGGCTGGTTTGTAGCTGGGTATTGGCTGAGTTTGTGGTGGGTTTGGGTCATGATGGTTGTTGTGTGGAGGTGTGGTTGAGATAGAGAGAATTGGTGGTGGGGTGGTTGAGAGAGTGTCAGAGTGACAGAAATTAGAGAAGAGTGATAGATAATTTTATATTATTTTATTGTATAATTTTGTGAGAGACCTCAACAAAAAGCATCCCTCAAAAAAGAGATTCAGGTACCTTTTAGGGCACCTCTCTTTTTGGATAAGTGGCATGGAGTCACCACTTATTTTTCTTTATACAAAAAAATAAGAAAAAATACTAATTACAAAATACATGATTGAATAGTTCTATTCATTGATTGAATAAAATTACATATCTAAAAGAAAATTAAAAAGTTACATAGTTTTGCGTCCTAGTTACAATCTACCAAATATTTACATGGCTTGTTGTCCTAGTTACATTCTACCCAAAATATATGAAGACAAGGCTAGATCTACTAAACCAAAAACCTAAATCCGGAGTTTAGGTTACGGAATGGGAAAGTGTTAGGTACCCATTCCACCCAAACAAAATCTGGTCTTCTAGACTCTTATGACCATTGTACTTTCTTATGCATGTCATGAATGAATGTTGAATATGTGAATGAAAAATTAAATCACACAAATTTATTTATGAATGTATTCTCTTCTTTGGTCTTTTTTTTTTTTTTAAAAAAAAAATTCAGATCTGTTTTAATGATTAAAAAAATGATTTTGATTTGTCAAAATATCATATCTGTTTTGTAGTATTAAAAAAATGATTTTTGATGACAAAAATTCAGATTTGTTTTGTTATATTTAAAAAAGTGATTTTTGATGGCAAAAATTCAGATTTGTTTTGTTATATGTTTTACAAAGAATGAAAAAGATTTTTAAGAAGAGAGTTTCCCTCGAAATCCAAATTTATGCAATCATGAATTAAAATAAACACAAACACAATAATACACAATCTCTTTCTTTATTTCAACAATTTGCATGTATTAAGAAAATCAAATTTGTATCTTAAGAAAGATGCAAATCAATTTTGTTTTGAGAAAAGTTTAGATCTGCATCTCATAAAGATGAAGATCTCTTTTTGTTTGAGAAAATTCAGATCTACATCTAAGAAAGATGCAGGTCTGTTTTTATATTGAGAAAAATCCAGATCTACATCTTATAAGGATGCAGATCTATTTTTGTTGTGAGAAAAATTCAAATTTACATCTTATAAAGATGCAGATATGATTTTGTATTGAGAAAAATTCAGCTCTACGTATTATAAAGATGCAGATCTGTTTTTATATTGAGAAAAATTGAAATCTATATCTAGGAAAGATGCAGATCTGTTTTAGTTTGAAAAAAAATATTTGTTCACATGTAGATTTATTGACATTCAAGAAAAAGATTATGAGAATCATATAAAAAACAATGATGCTTTAAACAAAACAATAATTAAAAATTCATAGATAAAAGAACATTCATCATTATTGCATAAGAAAAATATAGGGTGAAGGAAACAATCTCTTGCATGAGCACACTTTGTTCTTGAGATGATGTTTTAGGGTTCAAAGAAATTTGTTCAATTCTCTTTGAAACCTAAAAACTCTAATTTAAGCAGCAACACTCAGAGAGGGGATCAGAAAATATAGGTGATTTGAGAGCCAAAAACGTATGCCTCTCAGAGCATAGAAAAAATGTGCTAAATTATGAGGTTCAATCTTTATTTGTAAAGGCCAGAACACTCTAAAAAATAGGCATGGGCGATTAGGGTTTGAATCCAGACGCATCCTTTTGCGAAAAGGTCGAAAAGGATGTGCCTTATCGTCACCCGAAGGCCGTTGGGCCAAAGCCCATCACATGAAAATTCAGCCATTTTAGAGTGCCATTCGACACTCCAAAAGTGCCAAATTGGCCCTATGGCTTTGAATGCACTTTTGTGTTCTAGTGCCGTTTGGACTCTTCTTCTAGGGTTTTTTAGTTGGTCCTTATACCTAGATGCGTTTTCATCCTCCACCTATGATTTTTTTTTTCTCTTTCTTGTAGATAAATACCCTAAAATAAATCTTGATAAAGTTCAGAGTATTCATTGTTTTATTGTTATCCAATCATCCCTTTTACTCCCATGCATGCATCCCTATTTTAAACACTAATTATCAACCAATCACAAAATTATTTAATTAATTTTAAGTGTTTAACCAATCAAAATTAATTTAAATTGATCATGTGTGGTCAATTCTACCTCGACACAATGCATGTTGATCGTGCAAACTTGATCATGTGATATCTTTCGATCCGATAGTCCAATTTGATAACCGGAAACACCGCTGCAACTGTTAGATCTCAAGATCATTTTTATGATATGCAGTGAATGAATTAATTCATGTAACGCAAAGACAAAATGATGCATGTAATGCAAGAACAAATTGATGCATGTAATGCAATTATGATTTTTAGGTTACATGGATTGGTCATTCAAGTCATTCTCCTTGATTAAATTATGGGTGCAAAATTGAGTGTCTACAAAATGCCCCTCATTGACAGAGCTTGAAAAGCGAATGTCAATGTAAAACAAAGACACTGATTTTAGCGACCATGATTTAATTGAGGTTGAATCTTCAAAGATTACCGAGCCCTCGAACCTAAAACCTTGGAACACAGAACTAGCCTTATCTTTTGACTAAAAAAAATGAAAATACCAGACTTAGCTGGTAGTTGATGGCTCTGGAAATGATTCTTAGAAATTAGGGTGACCAGGAAACTTTCCTATCCTGATCTTGAAGATGGAGTTGTCTGGGATGACAATCAAAGGGATCTCCTTTACTTTGATCTCAATCTAGCTTTGGAATGATGATCAAGGGGATCTCCTCTACCTCGATAATCTAGAACTGAAATAATGATCAAAGGGATCTCCTCTACCTCGATAAGCTGGCATTGAAATGATGATCAAAAGGATCTCCTCTACCTCAATCTAGCTTTGGAATGATGATCAAAGGGATCTCCTCTACTTTGATAATCTAGAACTAAAATGATGATCAAGAGGGTCTCCTCTACCACAATCTGGCTTTGGAATGATACCAAAGGGATCTCCTCTACTTTGATAATTTGGAACTAAAATGATGATCAAGGGGATCTCCTCTACCTCAATTTGGCTTTGGAATGATGATCAAACAAATCTCCTCTACTTTGATAATCTGGAACTGAAATTACGATCAAGGGGATCTCCTCTACCTCGATCTGGCTTTGGAATGATGATTGTTGAGGTCTAAAAGGTCACAGTGTTGCACCAAGGCCCAAAATGACACAAGGAATTGAACTCCATAAGAAATGAAAAACTTGAGCCTGCAATAAAGAAAAAGATGGTAAGCCCAAGTCCATTAAGGGTTTCAAGGAGGAACCCAAACCCACGAATGTGTAAGCTTTAGAACTCATAAAACAAAGGGAAGAAGGAAAGCCTAGCCCACCAAGGTCAGAAAATCGCTAGGAAGCCCAGTGGCAAGATCTGGGCCGGGATACCTGGGGACCGCCAAGAGCTCAAGATCCTCGAGACATGCAGCAAAACCAAGGTTGGATTAAGATAGTTCAAAAGGGGTGCCAAGAAACACAAGAAACGAGAATAGATACGTCCCTATCAGCCACCCAATGATGCAGAAATGGATCAAAAAGCCTAGGAACCAATAATCCATGAACAAGGCGCTGGTATCTCGGGGAACCTAGAAAGAAGAACCATGAAGGGAAGTGGCTGGGAAACTTTCAACCCAACAGGAAGGAATCAGCTTACTTGAGAAAAATAAGGGAAAGGCAACCAATAGCGAAGACTGAAAAGGTGGGGACTAGAAACCTTGAAAAGAGAAAAACCCAAGGTCAACTCTTCAAGACATACCAGAATGGAAAGGCAACAAGAGACTTTTGAGTAAGAAACTCCAAAAGAAGGAAATAATAAGGAATGAGGAAGGGGCCAACCACCAATGTTGCTGACACAACATTGGTTCTGGTACCTAGGGGAGTAAATAGGGGGTATCAGTGGTACCCCGAGAACCCTAGGATGACACTATAAAAAGGGGAAGTAGCTAATAGTGAAGGACATTCAGCAAGAGGGAATTAGAGTAGAATCATTGACAAAAATCTGTTAGAACTAAAAGAAAGTAAGAAGAGAGAGGGAAATACTGTCCGGTATCCTCAAACAGCCACTAGAGAACACACTTGGATTCAAAGGGATTCAAACTTCACAAGTCTTAGAGGCCCGAAGAGTCATCTAAGTCTGTGATTTTTGAACTTATTTAGACCTTGTAACACGTCCTAGTGAGCATAATGTATTACACAAATTGAGAAATTAATGAAATATTTCACAGTATCATAAAGACCCCCTAATGTTTACTTTGTGCCTTCCTTTATCACATTGCCCCTTTATTGTTTCTTGCTATTCAATGCATATATTTTTTGTTTGCTAGTATGTATTTGTTGTAGGATTCCTGCTCTGTGCATCATCTGATTCGTAATCAGCCCATTTAGCTGCGATGGACCAAGCCCAGTCCCTTAAAACAACAACTAAAGGGTCCAGGATCTTTGTTTCTACTTGGGCCTAAGTACTGTCCAAAAAGGACCCACACAATGATCAGAGGGATCTCCTCTACTTTAATAATCTGGAACTGAATTGACGATCAAAGGGATCTCCTCTACCTCGATCTGGCTTTGGAATGATGATCAAAGGGATCTCCTCTACTTTGATAATCTGGAACTGAACTGATGATCAAAGGGATCTCCTCTATCTCGATCTGGCTTTGGAATGATGATCAAAGGGATTTCCTCTACTTTGATATTCTAGAACTAAAATGATGATCTCTACCTCGATCTGGCTTTTGGAATGATGATCAAAGGGATCTCCCCTACTTTAATAATCTAGAACTGAACTGATGATTAAGGGGATCTCCTCTACCTCGATCTGGCTTTGGAATGATGATCAAAGGGATCTCCTCTACTTTAATAATCTGGAACTAAAATGATGATCAAAGGGATCTCCTCTACCTCGATTTGGATTTGCTTTCTGTAAAAAGTCAAAATTTTAAATTAGACTTTAATAGGTGCTTCATGGTCGCACCGTTTCTGAGATGTGTGATTTTCATTTGCTCACTCTTAATTTGAATTTTGTCAAAAAAAAATTATTTAACAAAAAATTTTTCTTTTGAGAAACATTTGATCTTTGAAACTTGGAAGTTTTGAAATTCTTGTTTCAAATTCTAAGACTTTGGAACTTAGAAATTTTTTATTTGAAATTTGAAATTTTGAGCCTTAGAATTTTGAAAATTAAGGCTTGGAATTTTGATCATGAAATTTGAAGTTTGAGTTTTTATTGAAAACTGAAGAGATGAATTCAAAATTTGAGCATTGAGAATATGAATTTGAAAATTTGGGAATAAAAATTTTGAGTTGAAAATTTGGGATTTGGGATATTTGAAAACTTTGAAAAAGAAATTTTTTTTTGGTTGATTGAGTCAACTTAGTTTAAATGAGTTGACTCAACTTTTGCTGAGTTAAAGAGTGTGGGGCCGAAATTTTGGCCCCCACTTCATTGTTTCTCTCTTTTTGCTTTTTAGCTTCATCTTCCATCAAGTTCTCTTCCTCCATTGGCACTATTCACCTTTTTCTTCCCCTTGGTTTTTCTTCTTCATTTCACAATTTCTTCTCACAAAAAACACTTTTCTAAGCTTCTCCATTCTCCCTCATCCATCTCTATCAATGTTTCTTTAGATCTTTGTGTTTTGGGCATTTTCATCCCACACCCATTTTTGGTGAAACCCATTTTCTAAAACCCATTTTCTTTGCATTAAAATGGCTTCTTCCTCCAAGGGATCTTCTTTTCTAGCTTCTCATGGTAAGAAATATGATCCAACATTTGACTGGAATGATGATGATGGACTTCTTTAAGACCCTAGGACCCATGCTCCATATTGTCATGTGGACACCAAGGTGAGTTTTTCTTTGGTTTCTTTACTTGGAAAAATGTTGTGGCATGTTTCATTGAAAGTTTCATGGTGAGATATTGTCACTTTTGAAATTTTGGGGGCATTGTGTGATTGATCATGTTTGGAATATTGGCTTTGGAGCATTCTTGAAGTGTGTTTTTTCTTTGATCATGGTGCAATTTGGGCAATGTTGGTGGCTTTTGGAATTTTGACAATGTAGGTAATTTGTGATGTTGTTGGATGAATTTTGGTTTGGATTTTGGGAGTATTGGCATTGTGAAAACTTTGTGTTTGACTTGTATGAATGTGCTCATGATGTATGTGGGAAAACTTATTAGCATGTGTAAACTTTGTTTTATGAACATGGCAAAATTTTGTGGGTATGTGCATGGATATATTTATGGGTATTGGCAAATTTTGTGGGTATTGTGGAAAAAATTTGTTGGGTATGTGAGAATTTATTTGTGCATGAAGTTGTGGGAATTTTTTCTTGGACATGTAGAAATTTTCTTTTTGCATGGCTATGGCAAAATTTGGTGATTGTATAGATATGTGATAAATTTGGTAGTGGTGACATTTTGGTGGGGCATTGATTTGATTTTGGGGTGGTGGGGTATTGATTGTGAGGATATTTTTTTGGGTATGGAAATTTTTTGGTTATATGTTTTGGGTTATGGAAATTGATTAGCTGAATTTTTATGTTGCAGAGCCTTAAGAGTCGAGGGAGTCTCCAAATGTTGAAAAGTGCATAGGCAGCATTATCTCCTAGCATCAAAAACATCATCAATGAAGCGGGCTTTGACACCTTCTACGAAGCTTTGTCAAATCATGAGACACATGAGGACAAGGATCTTCAGTTACTTCTTGCCTTAGCAAAGCGCTTTTGGGACACTACCTGTACCATCCATTTTTCAAACATTGGAGAGGTAATATTGACACCTTATGACTTTTCTGTCATCACTGGTCTGAGGTTGGGTGGTAAAAGAATTCTTGTCAATAATTCCCTTACTTCAACTGAGCTCAAGAAACTTCTAGGTGTAATGCCTTCTAGAATGAGGAGTAAAAATGTTTCTTTGTCTTGGTTATGTGAAGGGATTCCCCAATGTGAGATTGTGGCAAGGGTGCTCGTATGTTCATGCTTCTTTTTATTGGGAATTTCTTGTATCTGGATTTAGGCAGTACTGTGAGTCTGTGCTACTTGGGGAGCTTGAGAAAAATTGAACAAATTCGGAATTATGACTGAGGCGGCATGGCCCATGCTACTCTAATGCATTTCATGACCCAACTCTCTAGGCAAAGTCTTTCAAGCTTGGGTGGGGCTCCATTTGTTTGGCAGGTGAGGTTTGGTATTTATTGTGGCTATATGTAGGTTGTGGAAATTATTTTGGCTATGTGGTAATGGTGTTGTGAATTTTTTAGGTTTGGATGTATGAGTATTTTGGGGTTGGTAATTGACAATCTGATAATTGATGATGTGAGTTCTTTCTTTCTCCTTTTTAAATCCTTGGCACTTGGTTATGGTCCAGTCTCTTCTCTTTCTGATTTTTTTTGTGAATTTTTAGATGAGCTTAAAACCTTGGGCTGGATGTGAGGGATATGTTGAGTGTGAGCGGGCTCTAGAATTGAATAGCCGCCAGGTATTGTTTGAATGTGGGCATGGAAAGTACTGGTATCTTGGTGATCGAGTGCTACCCCAAGTTGAACATGTGCATCCTCCTACCATAATCCCAGCTCATCCTTGTCACACTATTTGGTTGGCTAACTTTTTGGCTGATGAAGAGATTGCTCAGGCCCGTGATGGCTATATTGTTGTAGGAGCAGAAGAAAATTATTCTGAATTTATTCAGGATCATTTGCAAGGCTACCTGGTTGGTAGAACGGTATCTTCCTTCCCTACTAAGATCAAAGTTCTACCAATTCCTTTTCCATATTTCTACTTGGTAACAATATTTACATGTTGGATTTTCAACCTTCATCTTCTGAAGGAGAGGAAGAGGAAGAGGAAGAGAAAGAGATTCCCTCACCTCACCATGCTGGTGGTTCTTCTAGTTCTTTCACAGAGACTTATCTTCATTTTCTAGCATAGCAATATGATGTGATGAATCCTGATGGAACGTATAGTTCCATGCCTTTGACTAGGCTAGAGCATGTGCCAAATGTTCCTTGGCCCGATCCTGTGTGTTCTTGAATGTTTAGTTTTTTGTCCTTATTTCTTGAACGAATTCTAACACGGTAGAGTTGTACTTCAGGTTGATGTGGATCTTGTGGAGGAAAGCATGCGGATGATTGGAGGCTTGCAGTCATTTGCTCTTACTCAGTCCTCCCAATATGTGATCAGTGATTCTAATTAGGTATGCCATGTTGTTTTTTGAGTATCTTTGGCTTGAGGTTTGCTTGATAGTGTCTTTAACACTTGATTTTGCTGACTTTTCAGGCACATCAAATGGAAACTACTGACTCTACCAAGAGAGCTTTAGAGGAAAGGATCAGGAGCCTCAAACTTGAAAATCATCAGTACGATCCTCACTTTTTCGCAAGTCAGGAAGGAAGTACTGAAGGTGGCTCTTCTAGAGGTGGATTAAGGAGATCCTCCTGCAGGCGGAATCGGAGTCCTAATGATGCATGACTTGTATGTTTATTTTTCCTGCAAAACAAAAGGAAGTGTTCCTTAGACAATCTTGTATTATTTTCCATGTTTAGCACTTTGTCCTTGGTATCACCTTGGATCATGTAGAAACTTTGTTAGGTTCTAAAGACTTAGGATCTTATATATTTAGAACTCTAATGTGTATTGTTGGCAAACCATGATCAAAACAAGATGTTTAGTTATGTTTAGACTTGCTCAAAGTTGGTTCATTTATGTAAAGTTGGATTTAAATTGATGCAGATTTAATAAAGCATTTCGGCCTGGTTCGATCGATCGAAGCTTAGTTTCGATCAATCGAAATTCAGGTAGAATGCGTTTTCTTTAGAATTCCAACTCAGCCCTAATTTATTTAAAATGTTTAGGGTTTTGTATTTTTGCCCTAGGTATATAAGGCAAACCTTAGCCGCGTTTTAGTGTGGCTCATATTGCTGTTTGTGTAAATCTCTTGTGAGATCTGTGAGGAGCTTTCCTTTACACAAGCTTAGGATTATCAAGAAGGAGATTCATTCAAGAACTTGATGATCATTCAGTTGCTGTCATAAGAACTTAAAGAAACACAAGTGGGTGTGCTTGTACTTGCTAGAGAATCCAAAAAAGAAGGAGTTCGTGGTTTCGGAGCTTGCATGTGGTCGTGTCAGTAAGTTTCTACTGGAGGGTAGCAATAGGATATTAGTGGTCTAAGTCCTGTTGAACAATTTCAATTCTTTCATAATAGATTCATGTTTACCATGAGGATAGCTAGGTTAAATCCTTCCCAGGTTTTTACCGGTTTGGTTTCCTGGGTGATCATATCATTGTATTATTTATCTTTCCGCTGCTTTGCATGATATGATTGTTTGATTGTGATAACCTAGATTTGGAATTTGGACTAAGTAACAACTTGACTAATTACCTAGGTTAATCCAATTGTGTTTTTAAGGGGTCTAAAAACTATCAAACTTTAATTAAGACAAGTTTAGAATTCACCTGATGAGATCTTGTAGTACTAATTTAAACTTATCTTGCTTGGCTCTGTTGGAATCTGCACTTACTTGCATAAGGTGGAGCCAAATGCCCCTAGTTTAAAATGAATGCATGATTTTTGAAAATCTTGATGTGATTTTTTTTTTTTTTTTTAAGAAAATGATGGTGGCGTTTTTTTTTTTTTTTTGGAAAAATGAGCCATGGACGAATGCCCCTAGTATACAAAAGGATGCATGATTCTTGGAAATCTTTATGATGATTTCTTGTTCTCTTTAAAAAAATAAATAAATAAAAAAAACTGATGGTGGTTTTTTTTTTTTTTTTTTTTTTTTTTTGAAAATGCATGAGGCGTGGGCGAATGCCCCTAGTTTGGAACATAAATCCATGAGTCTTAAGAAAACTTAAGTTAATCACTTTTTTAGAACCATGATGCAGGTGATGATTTTTTGAAAACAAGTGCGTTAGACTTGTCAGAATGTCTCAGTTTGATTTTAAAAAAAAAATCTTTTTGGAGTGTCAAACGATCTTAAAAAAATTACACGAGAACATGAAACTACATGGAATTGCATGCGTGTAGGACCGAGGGGTTGCACGCTGCTTGGCAACTGAAGAGTGCCATTCGGCACTTTTGGAGTACCGTTCAGCACTTTTAGAATGCCGTTCGGCACTTCTAGAGTGCCAAATTGCACTAAGCCACACCCTGACGCTTATGCCATGGTGGGCCGACTCTTTATGGTCTCCCAATGCACGCTTCACATTTTCACGTTTTTTGAACAACATTTACTTCGTTTGTGATCATGAAACTCTCTCCTAGTCAGCTACAAGCTCTCTAAAACCTATTTCAAACCTGCTTAGGAATTGAAGCAGCTTATTTAAACGAATTCTCCTGCCGAAAAATCTCTACATAAAAGTTCACAAAACACAATAATCACAAGCAAAAGTCATCCATGGCTAGCAATCATAATTTTTCTCATTCAACAATTCATGACATCAATAGATGGGTTTGTAGCTTTGATTTTAGTACCGAAACCAATTTTACAGTCTTTAAATTAAAGGGAATCAAGGCTTTGAGGAATGTCAAAATCAAATGGGATTTCCTTCGTGCTGCTGTGAAATTTTGGGAACCCAAAGATCATGTGTTCCGGTTTAACACTGCTGAACTCTATCCAACAATTGAAGAATTCTCTGCTATCATAGGCTACAATCCGAGTAAAAAATCTGTAGCGGTTTCATGTGACCCCAGGCATAAGGAATCTTTGTCTGATGCTCTCAATCTTCCTACTTCCATTACTGATAGTATGATTAAAGGTCATATGGTGAATCTTCGTGCATTATCTCTCTGCTAATTGACACACGCACCTATGAAGTGACCGACAACATGCAGAAAAACTTTGGTTTGGCTTTATGCTTTATGGGAGAACTTTTGCTTTGCTCTGGAAGACACAACTTTATGGATGCTCGAGCTATAAGTGTTGTGAGTCAGATTAAGGATGGTGATAATCCTGTTTCCTTGATCTTGGCAGAAACTCTTCTGGGACTGGATGCTATATTTCATGGTGGAGTAACTCAGAACTTTTTAGGGAGTCCTTTGACTTTGCAGATATGGCTAATGGAATGACTAGACATGATTGCCAAGCCTACAACCGATAATTATGGGCCTAGCAGTTTTTTTAGCAAGGCTATAATCAAGACTAAGTGCCAAACTGAAAGTGACTGGGTGAAAGTCTTAGACAAGAAATCTAGTACCTCAATTCAATGGGACTATTATTGGTGGAAGTGCCCACCCCCTTTACTGAGGTCTCCAAGATCAGATCTTATTTTCCTTATTGGATTGCGGAGAGCAACTTTCTACAAGGAGTTAGAATCTTAAGGTAATTCAAATATGAGCAAGGAATGCCTGGTGCCAAAAGAAGAAGACCTTTCTCTCCAATGGATACAAATCTTACTTCTGTACAGAAGATTCTATTGGGTTTAGAGATGGCTGACTGAGTGGACCAATCTTTTGTCAAGGTTCACTTCCACAAGATGACTACAGAATATTCCAATTGGTTGATAGACAAGGAAGTTGAAAGGATTGCTATGAAAGAACAGTTTCTCAAAGACAACTGGGAAAAACCCGATGAAGACAACTATGAACTCAAAAGAAGGGACAATGCTAACAAAGTACCTATCATAGAGGGAATTGATGATCAATAGAAACAGAAAAGACTGAAGACAAAGTGACCTTCTTATTTTTTGGTTAATCATGTTTATTTTAGAAGTTGATGTAAAAACTCTTATGTTTAGGAATTATTTAGGATTTGCAGGTTAGGGATTCTATTTAAAGTGTAGGCTTGTGAGGTTTTGGAATTTTTATGGTTTGGCTTAGGGTTTAGGCTTTTGGATTTTGTGTAATGGAATGGTTGAATTTTTGGCAATTTTGGTTAATGGGCAAATGGTGGGTTTTGGGAAATTGTGACCGAACCAATGCATAGTTACCTACGTACCCCTTTAATAAAAGGATCAGGTAATCACGTAGGGATGATGATGGTTTTTTCTTTTTTTCTTTTTTTTTTTTTTGCCTTAACTTTTGCCTAGGTCTTTTGGGTTTTCAACCTAGCAGGCTCTCTCACTCTTTTTTTTTTTTTTTTTTTTTAACTCTCATTTTGTGTAGACCGTCCTTTCGAGTTTTCAACCTACCCTTTTTTATTTATTTTTTTTTTTTTGGTTACTCTAACTTTTGCCTAGATCGCCCTTTCGGGTTTTCAGCCTAGCGAGCTCTTTTTTTTTTTTTTTTTAGTCAAACCTAGGAAAGGAAATAACTTAATTTACAACCACCTCAGACGTGGTATTTCTTCAATTGATCCATATTGGTTGGCTTAGTGAAAGGGTTTGCACCCAAGTCCATCAATATTACTGCTCCCCCAGAATACATCTGCTTGATAATGTATGGGTTTACCCAATTTTGCTTGAACTTCCCATTTGCATCATGAACCGGGGCTCGGATTTGTTTCAACACTAAGTCCCCCAACTTCAAATCTCTGGTTCTCACTTTTTTGTCAAAAGCTTTCCTAAGCCTCCTCTAATATCCTATGTGATATAAGGTTTTGAGTCTTTTCTCATCTATCATGCACAGCTGATCATATCTGCTTTGCAACCAATCTGCTTCAGAGATTTCACTTTCCAATACTGTCCTTAGTGAACGAACACCCATCTCAATGGGAAGGACTGCTTCCATCCCATACACCAATGAATAAGGAGTGGCTCCTGTGGAAGATCAAATTGATGTTCTATACCCCCAAAGTGCATAGGGCAACTGTAGGTGCCAGTCCTTGTAGTTCTTTGTGCTCTTCTTCAAAATTCGCCCAATGTTTTTATTAGTAGCCCTAATTGCTCCATTAGTCTGAGGATGATAAGGCAAAGACTTGTGGTGCTGAATATTAATTTCATGCGGTACCCCGTATCTGCAGATGATATTGGTTTGAATAAATTTAGCAACTTTCTTTGAATTCAAAACCTTAAATAAGGCAACTTTTACCCATTTAGTAAAGTAATCAATGGCTACAAGTATAAATTCATGGCCATTGGATGTTGTAGGGTGGATCTTCCCAATAATGTCTATTCCTCATGTAGAGAATGGCCAAGGTGATGTCATGGTATGTAATGGCATGGGTGACATGTGCTTCAAATCTCCATGGACTTGGCATTAATGGCATCTTCGAACATGAGCTGCACAGTCGGCTTCCATAGTGGTCAAATAGTAACCCTGTCTCATTATCTTCCTTGATAGCATATGCGCATTCATATGTGGCCCATAACTTGACTCATGAACCTCTTCAATTATCTGTTGTGCTTCTTAGGCAGTTACACAAAGGAGACAAATTCCATCGTATGATCTTCGGTAAAGCCTTTCACCACAAATGATGTAATTAGTAGACAACTGATGGTCAACTGATCATTCTTGTCTGTAGACTCCGAGTATGTTCCATTCTTGAGATATTGTAGGATGTCTAAGTACCATTCGCCTTCCCCATTCTTTTCCTCATCTTCTTCTATTGTCATGCAATAGGCTGGTTCTTCTTTTTATTCCAACACTATCGGTCTAGCTTCATCTTCTTTTGGCCCATCCATCATGGATGCCATGGTTGGTAAAGCATCTGCAATTTGATTCTGCATCCTCGGCACATACTAATATTGGATCTTGCTAAATTTTGATAACCACTTCTGGAGACATTAATGATTAGGTATTAGCATTTCTTCTTTGATCTTCCATTTATTCTATGCCTAAGAGATTATTAGAGCTGAGTCTCCATACACCTCCAGCTCTTTCACTCCTAGGCCTAAGGTTGCTTATAGGCCCATAATGTAAGCTTCATATTCTATGGCATTGTTGGTAGTAAGAAAGTTGAGTCTGCTAGAAAATGGAATGTATGCCCCTTTTGGAGAAATCAAGAAAACTCCAATTCCACTTCCGTTTTGATTTGTTGCTGCATCAAAATATATCTTCCACGATTCTACTTCAATTCCCATGATGTCTTCATCCAGAAAGTCTCTTTGGATCTCTTCAGCTTCTTCAGGTGAACAATGGGCTAAGTGATTGGCAATTGCTCTTTCTTTCACAGATTTCTAAGTCACATATGTGAGTTTTTAGACCCCTTAAAAACAAAATTGGATTAACCTAGGTAATTAGCCAAGTTATTACTTAGTCCAAATTCCAAATCTAGGTTATCACAACCAAACAATGATATCGTGCATAGCAGCGAAAAGATAAATAACACAATGATATGATCATCTAGGAAACCAAACCGATAAAAACCTGGGGAGGATTTAACCTAACTATCCTCAAGGTAAACCTGAATCCACTATGAAAGAATCGAAATTTTACAATAGGACTTAGACCACTAACATCCTATTGCTACCCACCAATAGAAACTTACTGCCACAACCACGTGCAAACTACAAGACCACAGACTCCTTCTTTCTTGGATTTTCTAGCAAGTACAAGCACACCTACTTGTGTTTCTTTAAGTTCTTATGGCAGCAACTGAATCATCATCAAGTTCTTGAACGAATCTCCTCTTGATAATCCTAAGCTTGTGTAAAGGAAAGCTCCTCACAGATCTCACAAGAGATTTACACAAACAGCAGTATAAGCAACATCTAAAACATGGCTAGGGTTTGCCTTATATACCTAGGGCAAAATCACAAAACCCTAAATGTTTTAAATGAACTAGGGCCGAGTTGGAATTCTGCAGAAAAATGCATTCTGCCCAATTTTCGATTGATCGAGCCTAAGCTTTGATCGATCGAATCAGGCCGAAATGCATTCTCAATTATGCATCAACTTGAATCCAACTTTATATAAAAGACACAAGTTTGAGCAAGTCTAAAATAGACTAAACAACTTGTTTTAATCATGATTTGCCAACAATACACATTAGAGTTCTAAATACATAAGTTCCAAAGTCTTTAGAACCTAACAAACTCCCCATTTGGCAATTCGTGACAAAACACAACTAAAAGCTCAAAGTTTACAAAGAAAAGCCCTTTGCAAAAAAAAAAAAAAAATGCTCATAAAAACAAATCCAATCCTAACTGCTACTATCCATCAGTTGCAAATGTAGACAACAGATCAATTGAATCAACCTGTATATTTCCTGAAACACTAAATAAAATGTATAACCGCATGTGTGAAAAATACAAGTAAACAAAATAAGTTCTTGATTTCACTCAACACAAAATAAAGACATATAACAAAGAATAACTCATAAATATAAAATCAATAAACAGTGAAACAAGAAACATATAAAACAATAAATGTATCTCCCCCTATCATGAGCAGCCCAACAAAAAAAAAAAAAAAACATCAAGAGCTAAAAAAGTAAATACAAAGTGAAGCACCTAGATACAATCTAATCTCCACAAGCTCTAACAAACAAAAATGCTCTCCCCCTAAAAACAAAAAATCTATAAGTGCTCAAAAATGCTCTGATGCCACTTGTGAGTTTTTAGACCCCTTAAAACACAATTGGATTAACCTAGGTAATTAGCCAAGTTATTACTTAGTCCAAATTCTAAATCTAGGTTATCACAACCAAACAATCATATCATGCATAGTAGCGGAAAAGATAAATAACACAATGATATAATCATCCAAGAAACCAAACCGATAAAAACCTGGTGAGGATTTAACCTAGCTATCCTCAAGGTAAATCTGAATCCACTATGAAAGAATCAAAGTTTTACAATAGGACTTAGACTATTAACATCCTATTGCTACCTACCAGTAAAAACTTACTGGCACAACCACATGCAAGCTCCGAGACCATAGACTCCTTCTTTCTTGGATTCTCTAGCAAGTACAAGCACACCCGCTTATGTTTCTTTAAGTTCTTATGGCAGCAACTGAATGATCATTAAGTTCTTGAACGAATCTCCTCTTGATAATACTAAGCTTGTGTAAAGGAAAGCTCTTCACAGATCTCACAAGAGATTTACACAAACAGCAATATGAGCAACATCTAAAACGTGGCTAGGGTTTGCGTTATATACCTAGGGCAAAAACACAAAACCCTAAACGTTTTAAATGAACTAGGGCTGAGTTGGAATTCTGCAGAAAAACACATTCTGCCCGATTTTCGATTAATCGAGTCTAAGTTTCGATCGATCGAATTAAGCCGAAATGCATTCTCAATTCTACATCAGCTTGAATCCAACTTTATATAAAAGACACAACTTTGAGCAAGTCTAAACAAGACTAAACAACTTGTTTTGATCATGGTTTGCCAACAATACACATTAGAGTTCTAAATACATAAGTTCCTAAGTCTTTAGAATCTAACAAACTCCCCCTTTGGCAATCCGTGACAAAACACAACTAAAAATTCAAAGTTTACAAAGAAAAACCCTTTACCAAAAAAAAAAAAAAAAATGCTCATAAAAACAAATCCAATCCTAACTACTATCCAGCAGTTGCAAATGTAGACAACAGCTCAATCGAATCAACCTGTATATTTCCTGAAACACTAAACAAAAAGCATAACCGCATGTGTGGAAAATACAAGTAAACAAAATAAGTTCTTGATTTCACTCAACACAAAATAAAGACATATAACAAAGAATAACTCATAAATATAAAATCAATAAGCAGTGAAACAAGAAACATATAAAACAATAAATGTATCTCCCCCTATCATGTATAGCCCAACAAAAATAAACATCAAGAGCTAAAAATGTAAATACAAAGTGAAGCACCTAGATACAATCTAATCTCCACAAGCTCTAACAAACAAAAATGCTCTCCCCTTAAAAACAAAAACTCTACAAGTGCTCAAAAATGCTCTGATACCAATTTTGAGTTTTTAGACCCCTTAAAACACAATTGGATTAACCTAGATAATTAGCCAAGTTATTACTTAGTCCAAATTCCAAATCTAGGTTATCACAACCAAACAATCATATCATGCATAGCAGCGGAAAGATAAATAACACAATGATATGATCACCCAAGAAACAAAATCGGTAAAAACTTGAGGAGGATTTAACCTAGCTATCCTCAAGGTAAACCTAAATCCACTATGAAAGAATCGAAGTTTTACAATAGGACTTAGACCACTAACATCCTATTGCTACCCACCAGTAGAAACTTACTGACACGACCACGTGCGAGCTCCAAGACCACGGACTCCTTCTTTCTTGGATTCTCCAGCAAGTACAAGCACACCCACTTGTGTTTCTTTAAGTTCTTATGGCAGCAACTGAATCATCATCAAGTTCTTGAACGAATCTCCTCTTGATAATCCTAAGCTTGTGTAAAGGAAAGCTCCTCACAGATCTCATAAGAGATTTACACAAACAGCAATATGAGCAATATCTAAAACGTGGCTAGGGTTTGCTTTATATACCTAGGGCAAAAACACAAAACCCTAAATGTTTTAAATGAACTAGGGCTGAGTTGGAATTCTGTAGAAAAACGCATTCTGCCTGATTTTCGATTGATCGAGCCTAAGCTTCGATCAATTGAATCAGGCCGAAATACATTCTCAATTCTGCATTAGCTCAAATCCAACTTTACATAAAAGACACAACTTTGAGCAAGTCTAAACAAGACTAAAAACTTGTTTTGATCATGATTTGCCAACAATACACATTAGAGTTCTAAATACATAAGCTCCTAAGTCTTTAGAACCTAACAACATACTTAATGTCAAATTTTGACAAAAGCAAAACCCATTTTGCATTCTTTCCATCTTGCACAAGCTTTTCCATTAGATACTTCAAAGGATCCATTCTTGCAATTAGCAGAACCTTGTAAGCAAGCATGTAATGTCTGAGTTTATGGGTTGCCCATACAAGTGCTACACATGTCTTCTCTGATGGTGAATACTTCTCTTCATAAGGCAACATCTTCTGATGTAGTATATGGCATTCTCCTTTCTAGTCTCCTCTAAGTATTAAGCAAGTAAAGCCCTCATTGTTGTATCTGTAATGGCGAGATACAACAACAATAGCTTTTCAGGAATTAGTGGAACAAGTATTAGTGGTTTCATCAAATAACTCTTGATCTTCTCAAAGGCTTCTTGGCATTGTTCATTCCACACGGTTGGGACCTCCTTCTTAAGCAGTCTGAAGATTTGTTAACACATCATAGTGAGTTGGGCTATGAACCTGCTAATGTACTGTATCCTCCCCAAAAATCCTCGGATCTCCTTTTCAATTCTTGGAGGCTTCATCTCTACAATTGCCTTGATTTTTTCAAGATCAACTTATATTCCCCTCTGGCTTGCCATAAACCCTAACAGTTTTTTGGATGTGACCCCTCAAGTACACTTCTTTAGATTCAACTATAACTTGTAGAATTGGATTCTCTCAAAGAACTTCCTCAAAGCCAGTACATGCCTTTCACGGTCTTTGGACTTTACTATCATGTCATCAACATAAACTTCTACTTCTTTGTGGATCAAATCATGTAGCAAAGTGGTGGCTGCTCGTTGGTAAGTATCACCAGCATTCTTAAGGCCAAATGGCATGACCTTGTGGCAGTATGTCCCCCATGGAGTGATAAAGGAAGTTTTCTCCATATCTTCTAGAGCCATCATAATCTGATTGTATCCTAAAAATCCATCCAGAAACGAGAGCAACACATGCCCTGCTATATTGTCAACCCAGGATGTCAATGTGAGCCAAAGGAAAGTCGTCTTTTAAGTTGGCTTTATTCAAATCTTGGAAATCTACACACATTCTCACCTTCCCATCCTCTTTGGTACCAAAACCACATTAGCTAACCACTTTGGATAATTGACCACTCTCAAGAATCCTACGTTGTACTATTTTTCTACTTCTTTGATCTTGAGAGTCCATTCTGGCTTCATTCTCCTTAACTTCTGCTTGACCGGCTTCATGGTTAGATATGTTGGAATGCAATGTTGTACTATATCTATATCAATCCCAAGCATGTCTTCATATGACCAAGCAAAGACCTCATTGAACTCGGTCAACAGTGTCACGCCCCAAACCCTAAAAGGTCCAAAGCATGAGAAATAAGTCTGAAAGTACATGTAGATTTTTTTTTCTTCATTTTTGACAATTCAATCTACAACAATCATATCAAGTACCAACAACAAGAATTATCATAACAATTTCATTGAATATACTCTCAAAGTAAGTCAGAACTCTAAACAATAATTACAAGGACCATTGGCCACAAAAGAATAGAGGTCTGAATAAATGATTACATATCAACAACTTGTCCCATCAGTGGGAATAAAGTCACAACCACTATAATATACAAAAGAATGAGTCAAGCCTATTCTAAGATGTACAACATCTAATATTTCAATTACAAAAGTTCAGCCTCCATCAGTAGTTAGTCTAACTACTATTAGCCACCAAAAAGCTATCTCAAAAGATTGTTGTCTACTCTGAAAAGTTTATAAAATAATGGGATGAGACAGAGCCCAGTAAGTAGCATAATTAATAGGGGTGGGGGAAATGTAAGTTTTATCTTCAATAATAATAATATGACAAGAATGATTTAATAATGAAACACAAAATTTCTCAAAGTAAATACCTTAAAACTATATACTATAATCTATGAGCACCAACAATATAATTTCCAAAGCCATAATAACTAACAAAAGGTAAATTATCACAAATATACCACACTGTCACATAGACCAATCAGAAGATCCACCCATTCACAATTAGCATGATATTATCTTCTCTAGTATGCAGACTCTTGGCCCCATGGACAGCAGTCTCACCCATACACTAAAGGTTTTTCTTTCCCCCCATGGGAAGCAGAGAGTGCACGTCAAATAAGACCTCTCTTGCAAGTGGTCTCTTGGCCCCATAGGCAGTAGCCTCACCCACACACAATCAAGGAACCTTTTCCCCCCATAGGCAACAGGAAAGAACGCGTCATCTAAAGTGAAAAAGCACTGACCTAGATTTGATTCCATTGTCACAAAAACTATGGAAACCAAATTGGGTGATCACCGGGAAATCACACATAGCATAGTGTTAAAAACCAAATAAGCTCATAGGTTACATTACTTTGAAACACATAGTTCATATCCAAGTATTTTCAGAAAAACCTTAAATAATCTAACTTCTACAAAGTTTGTAAGATTTTCAACTTCATTCTTGTCAAGAGATTTTCTATCAACTTTCCACGTAACAAGAAAAGATAAGCATCTTTGAATTTTCTAATATAATTTAATCCATGATTTCCTTAACAAAGATTAAATAAAATATGCTCATTTTTGCATATCAACAATTCATGCATTTCCCCAAATGCAATACCAAATATGATGCATTTTCATATATAATCATATATATATATTAAGATTACGACAAAATAATTTTTAGGAAAATATAGTTTCCATAGGTATTTTCCAAAAGTGTGTCTAACCCAAAAACAACATTTATGCAACATGGTTATTTTTCAAAAATCCTATTAAAAAGCTACTTACCTCGCAACTGCAAAAGCCTAATTCTCCAAGCTCCCAGGAGACTAGCTAGAACCTAAAAAATATCAAGTAAACCTATCACAATAAGCATAGAGCTTGAAATTGTATCTAGCTACAATTTAGGAATTGCCAAATGAGCACTTAATTAAGCAAGCCTAGTATTTAACCTCATCAATAATAATATATTTCCACTTCCAAAGTTTCTCAACAAATTGATACACAAGGCATAAACTCCAATTTATAAATTAACCCATTTAATATCATCTCCAACATCATGACTAGCTTCCATAAAATTTACACTACATCATTAAGAGACCCATGAAAGCAAAATCAAAATATCCTCCAAGACAAGAAATTTAGAACTTCAACTAACTCCAAATAAACCCAATGGCAATGGAAAAATTAGATTTACCGACCATCATATGTTATAACTCAAAACCCCTAAATTTTCCACCATACATAAACCTTAATTAGTCATCATTAGCACAAATTATATACCCACTCATCAAATAATTCCACCAATACAAAACCCATACATAAAAACACATAAATATCACTTCCAATGCTCATAAATCACATGGGTATCATTATTAAAGCTTAGATAAAAATAACCTCAAACAAAAGTGTAAAACCCACCAAAAAGGTTAGAAATTTTTACCTCAAAAAAAAGGATGTGGAGGTGTTTATGGGTTCCCAAGAATTTTCCAGTGATCTTGCCGGAAAATGATGGTGGAAATGGTGGTGGTGGTGGTGTGGAAGTACCGGTGAGAGGATATAAAAGTAGAGAGTGTATGAGAGAAAAACAAAAATGAAAAGAAAGAAAGGCAAAGAGTGAGCCGGCCAAAGAAGAGATAAGATGGAGTGAATTGTGTGGTGGGTAGTGGGGATAGATGGGGCATGTGAGAACCCAAAATCTAATCTTGACTTTTCCTTTTTTCTTTTTCTTTTTTCTTTTTTTTTTTTGTGTCTGACTGACTGGGACGTCACAAGCAGTGCCACTAATGCATCTTTCTCTAAGGTGGTTTGGTTATTGCCAACTTGGATCATTTTGGGATCATCATCAGTTCCCAAGTTAATGGGTTGGGTTTCTTCTTTTCTGGGTTCTAGGTATCCATGTTTTAATTCCTTATTATTAAGAGTTTTTTTACCAATTTCAAAAATAAAAACATTCAAAGCCAGCAAATAAGCAGATTCAAAAATCATATTAAAAGGGAAAGAGTTTTTAACATACTCAACAAACTCAATTGGAAAACTATCACAAACAGATTTAACAAGAATAGAGACACTAGCAGAAATAGACTCAATAGGAACGGAAACAATGTTCTTGGTAGGAGTGATTGGCTCAGTGGTCTTGATCTTCTTGGAAAAAGTGACTGACTTGATGGTGTTGATCTTCCTCACAGAGTCCTTCATGGGGTAGGCGGCTCCCTCTCATGCCCAGTTCTTCAACTCGGTCGTGGCTTCCACAATGGCAAGTGGCTCCTAGTAAACTCCTTCTTCCCCCAACATCAATACCGTGGGATCTACATCCATATAGTCTGTAGCTTCTTCTTCAACCTCCATATCTGTGGGCTTATCAATCACAAAAGCGTCCAAGCACTCCATGCTATCCATCCATTCATCAAATAGCTCATACTTGCCTCAGTTGCCCAAATTAGTGGGTTGGGGTAGACGCTTTGGCTCACTACCCTCCATTCTCTCCTCATTACGTTCAGCATTCTCAAGTGTCATGATTCTGAGACTATGGACCATTAGTTTTGGTCTAGAGTGACCAACCTAGCATCTATGTCATCATCCTCTACAGTATGTAAGGTTGGTGTACTTGGTTCTGAATCATAATACGACCCTAATTCAGGAACCTCTCTTCCATGCTTGTCATACCTAGGGCCAAACCTTAAGCTAACATTAGTGATATCGCTCTAATCTGAAAGATGCCCATAGGGATATTCATCATGATACATTTGATTGGCTTGTGCATTCTCCTCTTTTGCATTCTCTATCACATTTATTAGCCTGTATTGATCACTATCAGTATCGCTCCACTTGTTGGCTTCAGTATCATCTTCAATATCTTGATCATAGTAGTCCACATCACTATCATATTCCTCATAGAATAGGTCTACATCTTCATCTTCTCTTTCACTAGGGAGTTCACCCCAATCATCTCTATTGTACGGGCTATCATAACTTTTGTTGCTGTTGTCATCAGTATTGGTGCTACTATCATCATCACCATGTCCACCATCACTGCTGCTACTGTCACTACTACTATCACTCTTGTCATCACCTTCATCTTCGTCATCACCAAGGGCTACTCCCCCTTCCTCATCTTTATCATTAGCTCTTAGTTCATGGGCTCTACAATGTATACTGGCAGGCCTCCCAATATTCTTCTTCTATGTTGTAGATATGATCTCCAAGGAGTGTAGTCGTGGCGACAGGATCCATGTGATCAGCCCAATCAGTAGGAACCCAGGTGGTATCTTCTTTCTTCAATTTCGGAACCTCATTATTGCAATCAAGTAGTATCTCGAAACGCGCACCATTGTCTTTGTTATAGGATCGAATCTCGGTTCTGGGAATCCCCAATAACGTTGACTTTCTCTAGCTTTTACAAACTTCCCATTCAATGTAGGAGTGTAGGGCTTCAGAAGTTCTAAAGGACAAGGAAGTCCTTTTGCTTTGGCCTTGGCTCAGGCCATCCTTCTTGCTTCCATTTCCAACAAATCATCATCAGTGGGCTTATAGCCTAGCTCAAAAGGTGGTGTGGCAGTAGGAATTATCAAGTCTTGAACGGTTGGTTTCTTCACAGCTCTCCCCAAATTCATCCCAGGAAGGTAATTCATTCTCCTCATCATTGCTATCACATTGTTGTTACCATAAGGAGCAAAGTCTATTGGGATTTTTCAACTTCTTCTCCTTTCTTTTCAAAGCCAAGCTTCTCGATCTCAAAGCCATCCAAGGTCAATGGCTCTTTCTCAAAATCAATACCATAAACGAGTTTAGGCACAGTCAAAGTATCTCCATAAATGGTCATAATAGCCCCTTCATGTGGAAACTGAACCTTTTGATATAAGGAAAAAGGTACGGCTTCTGTGTCATGGATCCATGGTCGCCCAAGAAGCATATTGAAGCATGAGGCTATATTAAGGACTTGAAAATCCACCTTCTTGACCATCGGTCTTATGGTAAGCTCTAATGTTATGGTTCCCAAGACTTCTCTTCTACTATTGTCGTATGCCCTCACATGTTAATCGATAGGCACAAAGTCTTCAATGCTCATGCCAAGGCAGCTTGCAGTCTTCAAAAGACAGACATTCAAGGCACTTCCATCATCTACCAAAACCATCGGTATTCTCTTCCCCATGGAATCTACAGTGATATGCAACAGATCGTTATGGTGCTTCCCCTTCTTGGTCAGATCCTTGTTAGAATAGGAAATAGTGAGTTCCCTATATATGGACCCAATCATAGCATTCAGATCTTGGGAGGTTGTGGTTGTTGGGACTTGGATTTGGTTGAGCAAGTCTACTAGGTTTTGTCGGTGTTTGTATGAGGCCATGAGTAAAACTTATAAGGATATATCTGCTTATGTCTTATGTAGTTGCTTGAGGACTTCATCTGCTTCGGCAGGTGTTTGTTAAGTGGATCTATTTAGAGCTTCCACCAGGTTGTTGGTCTCTAAATGTGGGGGTTTGAAGTGTCTCCCACCCCCCCCCCCTTCCCCCATTGTGATGTGGGCAATTTTGGTTGAATCATGGGGATTATTTCTCGGGGTTTGAAGTGTCTCCCCCCATTTATGAGTGTCTGGCTATTCTCTTAGGGTTTGAAATGTCTCCCCCTATTTGTGGATGTTTGGCTATTCTCTTGAGGTTTGAATTGTCTCTATTCTCTTGGGGTTTGAAGTGTCTCCCCTAATTTGTGGATGTTTGGCTATTCTTTTGAGGTTTAAAGTGTCTCCCCCCATTTATGGATGTTTGGTTATTTTCCTATTTTGGTACTTCATTCCATATGTCATATCCTGTGGTGGTAGTAGAAGATCTATCCATTAATTCTTCCCATGTCATCATGAAACACTCGGATAGGTCATAAATCAAGTTGGACAGGTCTTCCTTATTCTCTTCTTCGGTCATCAAGCAATTAACCCTCGATCCTTTCCCAAAATTATGATTGGGCAAGGGATTGTTAGTGATGCTAGGCCTTGTAGGCAGCACAATCACTTTATTGTCTATTAGGTCTTGAATTGCATGACGAAGGGTGAAACAACGTTAGTGTCATGACCAGGGATTTGATGGTAAGCATATCTTTTATTCACATCCAACTTTGAGGGTAAGGGGTTTGGAATTGGACTTGGGTCTAAGGGCTTCAGTAACCCTTTTGCTTTTAGCTTGTCAAACACTTGACTCATGGGTATGTACAACTCACGAAATTCTCTCTTGGGTCTAGGCCCTTGGGGTACTTGCACAGGTGCAATGGGTGCAATCAATTGATAAGGATCATTTTTATGAATATTGGAAATTTCCGTAGCCCTAGAATTAGACCTTACATTCTTTCTAAATCTTGGAAGGTCATCAGTCTTTATAGTGTTTATAATATCCTCAATTTGAGTTCTGGCAGTAATTAAAGCTTTAAAATTGGGAAAATATTGTGCAAACAAATATTTATGGTATACAGGCAATAAGTTCTTTACAACCATGGCTAACTGTTCTTCTTCACTTGGCCTACTCATCATCTATGCAGCCTTGGCTCTTCACTTGCTTGGTAGTCTCAAGGTCTCTTCTTGTAATGTCCACTTCCATATTGTACTTGTATTGCTTGTGAAACTCTCGGCAAATGTCCTCCCAACTTCTTGCTTTTGCATCATCCAGGTTGAGGAACCATCTAAGAGCAACTTTAGTTAGTGTGTTTTGGAACATCTGGGCAAGTACTTCTTCGGTTGTGCCTAGGGGTTGCATAGCCCTTATATACATCTTTAGATGGGACTTTGGGTAGTCGGTCCCATCAAACTTGTCTAGGATTGGCATTTTAAACTAGGGTGGCAACCTTGCATTAGGGAACAAGGAGAGTGAAGCGTAGTCCATAAGTTCCTCCATCTTGCGGGATCTTTTAATCATCTCCTTCATTTTATTCATCCTCTCCTTGATCTTCTTCTCATTCTCTAGGGTTGGTGGATCATGATTAGCCTTGTCCCCCTCTTGATTACTCTTCAAATTCTGAAATTGTTGCATCATACGGTTCATTTCTTCCCTCAACTGAATCTAACTAGCTATTATAGTGTTAAGTAGCTCTTAGGTGTTCATGGGTTCCAATGTGTTTGGGTGTTCTCCCTCTTCTGCCATGTTACTAGGAGCTTTAGACTTCTTGTGACTTGAATTGTCTTGGAGGTCGAAGATGGGGTTGTGATGTTGCAACAGTGGACTCTCTTCTATGCTTGAAGGTTTCAGTATTGTGATGGGAGTGATAGGCTTGAAGCTAGAGCTACTAGCTTGAGTATCGGGATTTATTTCTCTTTATAGCCTTCCTTTAGATCTTGACTAGATTCTCCCCTAATGACAAGCTTGGTCGGATAATCAAAGCTATGACCCCATCCACATCCATCAGTCAATCAAAACAAACACACACAACATGCAAGTTGTGTTATAGGGTAGGTTTGTTGTTTCATTGTTTCCCATAGGTAGGACGTTACACCTCCCAACGTGTAATGTAATGAACAATGCGTTGGTCCAAACGGCATGGTTTGTCCTTTATGGTCAACAGGAAATGATTCAATGACATTGGGCTATGAGTTAGTGAGTTCGCCACTGGGTACCCGAATCTAATGAAGACTGGTGATCCATGGTTACTACTACAACGAATTGTTGAAAGGGGCGCATACATTGTTGTTTGGATGGCACACACTATGACAGTTAGGGAAAGATTTTAACAACCAAAACAAACAACAAAATATCATACACCACAATATTATGCAACATCCCATCAAACATAAATAACCAAACAACAACTATATCATGCAAGACCATGCAAAACAAAGGTACATATTTGATCACTTAAGTCTAATATGAAGCTTAGCCCTCGACATCCCCAACAGAGTCGCCACTGTGAGAGACCTCGACGAAAAGCATCCCTCAAAAAAGAGATTCAGGTACCTTTTAAGGCACCTCTCTTTTTGGGTAAGTGGTATGGAGTCGCCACTTATTTTTCTTTATACAAAAAAATAAGAAAAATACTAATTACAAAATACATGACTGAATAGTTCCATTCATTGATTGAATAAAATTACATATCTAAAAGAAATTTAAAAAGTTACATAGCTTTGGGTCCTAGTTACAATCTACCTAAAATAAATGAAGACAAGACTAGATCTACTAAACCAAAAGCCTAAATCCAGAGGTTAAGTTATGAAATGGGAAGGTGTTAAGCACCCATTCCGTCCAGACAAAGTCTGGTCTTCTAGACTCTTGTGACCATTGTACTTTCTTATGCATGTCATGAGTGATATGTTGAACGTGTGAATGAAAAATTAAATCACTCAAATTTATTTATGAATGAAGTCTCTTCTTTGGTCTTTTTTTTTTTTAAAAAAAAATCAAATATGTTTTAATGATTAAAAAAATGTTTTTGATTTGTCAAAATATCAAATATGTTTTGTTATATTTTTTTTTTAAAAAAATGTGATTTTTGATGGCAAAAATTCAGATCTGTTTTGTTATATGTTTTACAAAGAATGAAAAATATTTTTTAAGAAGAGAGTTTCACTCATAGTCCAAATTTATGCAATTATGAATTAAAATAAACACAAACACAATAATACACAATCTCTTTCTTTATTTCAACAATTTGCATGTATTAAGAAAATCAGATTTTTATCTTAAGAAAGATGCAAATCAATTTTGTTTTGAGAAAAGTTTAGATCTACATCTCATAAAGATGCAGATCTCTTTTTGTTTGAGAAAATTCAGATCTACATCTAAGAAAGATGCAGATTTGTTTTTATATTGAGAAAAATTTAGATCTACATCTTATAAAGATGCAGATCTGTTTTTGTTGTGAGAAAAATTCAGATCTACATCTTATAAAGATGCATATCTATTTTTGTATTGAGAAAAATTCAGATCTACATCTTTTAAAGATGCAGATCTGTTTTTATATTGAGAAAAATTCAAATCTACATCTAAGAAAGATGTAGATCTGTTTTAGTTTTAAGAAAAATATTTGTTCACATGCAGATTTATTGACATTCAAGAAAAATATTATAACAATCACATAAAAAACAATCGTACTTTAAACAAAACAACAATTAACAATTCATAGATAAAAGAACATTCATCATTATAGCATAAGAAAAATATAGGGTGCAGGAAACAACCTCTTGCATGAGCACACTTTGTTCTTGAGAGGATCTTTTACAGTTCAAAGAAATTTGTTCAATTCTCTTTGAAACCTAAAATCCTTAATTTAAGCAGAAACACTTAGAGAGGGGATCAGAAAATATGGGTGATTTGAGAGACAAAAACGTATGCCTCTCAGAGCGTAGAAAAAAGGTGCTGGTTTAGTCTCTATTTATAGAGGCCGGAAGACTCTAAAAAATAGGCACGAACGATTAGGGTTTGAATCCAGACGCATCCTTTTGTGAAAAGCTCGAAAAGGATGTACCTTATCGTCACCCGGAAGCCGTTAGGCCAAAGCCCTTCACATGAAAATTCGACCCTTTTAGATTTCTGTTTAGCACTCCAAAAGTGCCAAACTGGCCCTATGGCTCCGAATGCACTTTCGTGTTTAGGTGCCATTTGGACTCTTCTTCTAGGGTTTTTTGGCCGTTCCTTGTACCTAGACGCGTTTTCATCCTTCGCCTATGATTTTTTTCTCTTTTTTGGATAATTCAGGATATTTAAGGACAATTATCTTGTAAATAAATACCCTAAAATAAATCTTGATAAAGTTTAGATTATCCCCAGTTTTATTGTTATCCAATCATCCCTTTTATTCCTATGCATGCATCCCTATTTTAAACACTAATTATCAACCAATCACAAAATTATTTAATTAATTTTAATTGTTAATCCAATCATAATTAATTTAAATTGATCACGTGTGGTAGATTCTACCTAGACACAATGCATGTTGATCGTGCAAACTTGATCGTGCGATATTTTTCGATCTGATAGTCCAATTTGATAACCAGAAACACCACTGCGACTGTTAGAATCTCAAGATCAATTTTATGATATGCAATGAATGAATTAATGCATGTAATGCAAAGACAAAATGATGCATGTAATACAAGAACAAATTGATGCATGTAATGCAATTATGATTTTTCGGGTACATGAATTGGTCATTCAAGTCATTCTCCTTAATTAAATTATGGGTGCAAAATTGAGTGTCTACAAATTTATATTATTTTGATGTGTTGTATGGTAAAATAAAAGTTGGGATATTGAGTATATTATAAAATAGTATGGTATAATAGATAAAGTAGCTTTTGAGATGATAAAATTAGATATTCTTAAAAAACCAGATACTAATTCTCTAAGTCGATATCTATGTAATCAGTAATTTCTACCATCAAACACACATTTTTTTTTTCTTTGGAAGTTGAACACACGCTCACACTATTAGAGCCTTATTTAGGATTACTTAATGTAAAAATAAATTAAAAATAAAAGGAGGGGGCAACATCTCTTACAATCTTTCTCACATTTTATGAGAGAACAAATGAGGGACTGCTTAATACAATTTAAGGTCTAAGGATCAAAAAATTTTAAATGGTTCTTTTTATATTTTAAATATCACTTAAATACTATTTAATTTATTAACCATCAATTTAATTTTTTTTTTTAGAAAGGAGACTTTGAATTTCATCAAGAGAAAATCAGTCATAGTCAACAACAAGTACAGAAGACAGGTGTGGAGGAACATCCTCCATCCACACCGAAAAAACTCGAACATGTCTAGCATACTTAGCTAGGTTATGGGCAACACTATTACCAGTTCTGCGAACATGAGAAAAGGAAATACAGCTACAAGCCAAAATGAGGTGTCTATAGCCTTTGGAGGGTATAATACGTTTAAATAGTAAAAACAAAACCTAAGGCAACTAGAAACCCTAAGGCGGCTACGAAAGCATATAAAACTTTAATTTGACTAAATAATAATAAAAGCACCTAAAAAGAATGAAATAAATAACCTAAACCTAAAAATAATAAAAATTACATAAAAATACTAAAATAAATATTTACAAAAATTAGAGATTAAACCGTGTCCTACATCAAACCCCTCCACTTGAAACAAACTCGCCCTCAAGTTCATCTTTAAAATCTGAAATCTTCCACTCCAAATAAACAAATACTTTGAATGCTTGTGCCCCTTGATCTTATTTCCATACTTGCAACGTATCAATGGAATAAACAAATCAAATTGAATTTCTTTTTCCATGGTCTTCATGTAATTGTAGAGATTTACCAAATAAAAACTGACAATTGAATTAAATCTATCAACCCCAATAAATTCAATAAATTTTGATGTATCGCTTACCACCAAAATATAAGGATCTTGAGACTAACAATCATATGATTTTGATTTGATTAAGATCCTAGAAACTTTCCTCTTCAATTTCTTCCACAATGGTCTCTACCATCTCGACTTCAAGATCTTTCTCTATTTTAGGTTCTTTATTATCTCCCCCCCCCCCCCCCCCCAACCCACAATAACTTGATTTTAAGATCTTCTTCCATAACAAGACCTTCATTAACTTCTTCAAAAATCTCTATATTTTGTTCTTTGAATTCCACATAATCTTCAAGAACTATAATTTCTTCAACATGCAATTCTTCCTTTAATGGTGGAATATATGGCTCTTCAAAATAGTTCAAGTATGAAAGTTTTGGCCGATAATAATCTTGTTTTATATACGACAAACGTTGATCTCAATCTAAAGGATAAAAGTTGATAGCAAGCATCTTTTTCTTCTTTGGCCATGAACGAATTTTGTCTTCACCATGTTGGATTCTATTAGATCATAATCGTTCCCACCAACATAAGGCATATTCACTAAGTTTATACCAAGCAAGTTTAACATTTCTCTCATCACAAATATTTTCATAGTCAAATAAATCCTCTAGATCCAGTAACCAATTAAGAAAATCTTCTTTATAAAAATAACCATCAAAACATGCAATAGGTTGCTTACCAATAGGCTGCCTATGAGTTATGTCTCAGCTATAGTTATCCCTATTGTTTCCATTCTTCAACGGCGCCATCCTTGCATAGATATTTGTGAGTGCTTATTATACGTCACACAATAGTCACTAAGTTATTCGTCATTGTTGTGGTTGTGGTTACCGTCTCGCCGGTTAGCAATTAGACCAGGGTAAGTCAAGGCTCTGGTACCAACTGATGTCGTAGAAGCCTGAAAAAAGCACACATGATACTCTCTTGTTAGAACATAAATTAAATGTTAGTTTTTGGTAGTAAACCTCAAATCCATGAGGGGTTCCTTGAATCCACTAGAGAAAGAAAGACAAAAGTCTATATTTTTTATTAATCTGAAAAAACTAAATTGCCTTTGGAGACTACAATGCATTTAAATAGTAAAAACAAAACCTAAAGCAACTAGAAACCCTAAGGCGACTACGAAAGCAAATAAAACCCTAATTTGACTAAACAACATTAAAAGCACCTAAAAAGAATGAAATAAATAACCTAAACCTAAAGATAACAAAAATTACATAAAAATACTAAAATTAAATATTTACAAAAATTATAGATCAAACTATGTCCTACATCACAACCTTAGCCAAAAGTTGCTCAAATCGAGATTTATTGTCCTTTACTATGCTAGTTTGCTGCAGTTTAGTGAGTTCGCCAAAGTAGTCATAAACTTGTGTAGGTCCATAGCAAGCCAATAGCCCTGTTTTGAATGTGGCCTAGGTTGTTGTGTCTGTCTCTTGTTGCAAAAGCTACTTGGTCCTCCACTAGTGTTTCATGAAAGCGAAAGAACTATTCAACCCTGCATATCCAACTTGTTGTGAACCACGATTTCCCCATTGGTTGTGTAATCCACGTGATTGGCCATGGGAGCTTTCTCCTTCCTCATGGACATGGTGTGAATTAAAGGAACTAAGCTTTGCAAAAAGCTCAGTTACTTTCTCAAGTATTTATTGTTGATTGGTGAGGAGTGAATTGACATTTTGTTCAAGCTGCTCCACACGTTGATCCATCCCCAGGCTTTGATTCCACTTTCGTACGTATAAAACTAGATCTTTACCTTTATTGATAATTAGTGGATAAACCAATGTTGGCACACCTGCGCTTACAACAATGAGGAATCCTTGACCTCAACAGATTACTCTGCATAAGTAATTCTCTGATGAATTTATTCAAATAAACTACTACTCCTTTTATACAAGATAAGCCCAGCAGTTTAGGAACAACCTATCCTAATAAACTCAAGCACTAGCTCCACTAGCCGTTACAACCCAAATACCTGATAAACAAATTTCCTTATCCAACTAAAATATAAATACAAATGCAATTAATCCTAATATTATGCAACAACTTATTCTGATCCTAAAATTAAGCAAACATCCAAATATTCTGCAGCAAGTAGGGGTGTTCGTGGTGCGGTGCAATGCGGTGCAATTTTGGGCCATGTTTAGCATCATACTTTTGCGGTGTAGTTTAGCCAAAATCATAACTGCACTGCACCTCATTTTTATGGTCACATATGTAGTGCGGTGGAATTTAGAGTTTAGACAAAATCATAACCGCACTACACTTCATTTTTGTGATCACATGTGCGGTGCGATATATAATATGCAGTTTGAAGCCGGTATATTTTTCAAATTTTAGGCTTTTCCTACTCAACCCAAAACTAATTTTTCCCTTTGTTTTGGGTCAAATTTTAAACTATTGAGCTAGCTTTTTTTTATTTTGGGCTAGCTTTTCTAATCAACGTCACTAAGGGTTATTAAACTTTTTTTTTTTTTTTTTCCCTGAAAACTATAGTTATTAAACTATTTTATATATATATAAATAAAGAGGGCGGTGTGGTTTATGCTGCATAACGTCAAAATTTGTAACTGAAACTTCACTTCTTTTGCGTGTAACACAAAGTCAACCAAAAAATACAATATTTATTAATCATTGAAGGTTGCACCCAAAAGTAAGATACTCATAATAACTCGCTGAGGGAATAAGTGAAAACTTAATAAGCAAGCAATTTGAAAGATCAGTGTTTATTACACACAAGTGTAATAATTTCCAGAATTTTATAAACAAAATCCATAAGCTAATATGAACTTCGCGGAAGTCTTCACTCTATTTCACATAAATTTCCAAGCGAATTAGAAACAGATGTAACGTATAGCTGACCTTTTCTGCTTTTCTATTTCACATAAATTTCCTATCTAATTTCCGTGGATGATGGATTCCCGTACCATTAACCGCGAGGTGTCTGAAGAAAAAAGTTGTAAGAACCCAAGAGCTAAAGGAATAAGAGTGCTTTCTGGTGGTGAGTCCAAGCTTAAAATGATTTCTGGTGGGAAGTCACTCAAAGAAACCAATGTTGCCACAACTGCGCTTACAACAATGACCATAGTCCCGATCATCGCCACTGACAGTGTTGAAAGTCCAAACGGAGAGGCGACCGGAAAAAGTGGAGCTGCTGCGACTGTAGTTGAAGGGAGAGACGGAAGAAGAGGTGGAGGTGAAGGTGGAGGGGAAGAAAGTAAGTCGAGATGGATCTCAGACTCCAAAATAGCAGAGACATCCATTGCTGTGATTGTCCAATCGACTGCGATTGTCATTCCTCCACATTTCAGTTATATTAGCCTATCTTCCGCGACTAGGGACCTCCCAGTTTGTGTCTTGGTTGCTAACTTGGTGGGTTTACCTTTTTGTATGGCTGCCATCATTCAAAGCCACAAGAGACCAAGAGCTGCGGGGATTTTCGCCAGGATGGGATGTGCTGCTACTGTTGTGGGTTTCATATTAATGATAGCTTTGACCCTCTCTGACAATCATGTTTGGAAAATCGCCCCAACTTGTCTTGTTTTATTCATCGCCTCTCTCTTATCATTCTTTTTTTGATAACCTCCTTTTTCTTATCGGAGGTAGCCTTTGACTTGGGGGCAATGGGTTATGGGTTTGATTTAAGTTGTGGAATTGGGGTGCAGCAGCCTAAGCCTCAATTTATTTGGTAAGAAAATAGAGGAAAACTAAAGAAAATAAAAAAGAGAATCGGACGAAAATAATAATGACCATTGGAGGAATTAGTAAAAAAAATGAACGAAGAAAGAATTCTTAAACGAAATTGAGTTTAGAATAGAGAATTAAATGGAAGTGTTTTGAAAAGTGGTTAGCTAAAATATAAAAAAGTAGTTTCTTATTTCATAATAGAAAATAAATTTTGGTTAATTCAATGTGAATGCTCTTAGTCTCTAGATTTGAGTTTTCTCTCTTTCTTTTGTCAACTGAGAAATATAGTTTTAACCTTCTCCAAAATCATCACCATATAAAATATGTATGATTCTTAATTTCGTGAATGTGATTAATCTTGGTAAAAATTTTAAGTGCTAATTATATGTAATTATTCAATATAATGAGTAATGACTTAGTTCAAGACGTAGAAATTTTTTAGTAAATTTTGGTGTTATCCAAACAAAAGAAATTTCAATTCTATCATTTGATATTTTCTTTATACTACATCCAAATGATAAATTTTAAAATGACTAAGATTTCAAATGATGCGTGTATAAATCTCATTATAAGAGTATCAGTACTCGGCCTTCTATATGGTATAATATGCTATATTTTATCATCAAAGTACCAAAAAAAAAAAAAAAAACCCCATTACCCGGTTTTTCAATTTTAAAAAAAATTTACAATTATGCTACAGTATCATTCTAAATTTATGATGGTATTGTGGTAAAATTGTATAATTTTTTAATATCTTTTATTCCCACTTCTCTCTCCTCTTTGAATCACATTTACTCTCTCCCCATCTCTTTCTCTTCTCCCTTCTCTGCTCTCCCTCTGTCCCTCTTACTCCTTTCTCCCTTCCATGGCCGAAGCTCACATGCTCTGCCACCTACCGCCACCAACACCATGGTGGTCTCTCTCCTCCTCCAACCCATCTATTTGCCTCTTGGAAGATTTCCATCACTGAAGTAGAACTCAACCTATGAAAAAAAAAAAAACAAACAAACAAACAAACAAACAAACCCATAAGCATTCAAATATACAAAACATGAATTTCTAGCCTGTGAAAGCGAAACCAAAAAAGCAAGAATCAATGGTGCTTGTTTGACCTGTCGGAGAAATTTTTTGGTTGTTTCTTCGTCCAATGAATGCATTGCCATTGTTGTACAAAGAGAGCTTCCAAAAGAAAGCAATAGCGAGAGAGACACAAAGATAGAGTGACAGAGTGATATGTGGTTGGGTTTGTGGTTGGTTTTTGGTTGATTTTTGGCTGGGTTTGTGGTGGGTTGTGGTTGGTTTGTGGCAGGTAATTACATATAACATACTTAATTACAATTGCACCATGTTTTTACTGTTGAGATTATACTTCACTTAATTTAGCTATAATGTACATGGAATGTATAATTTTTTAACATTAATAATGTTTAAATGGGATCTACTAGCAGAAATACCCATGGAACAACACATGGTATAGCAGTACGGGCACTTGTTGAAAAAAGTGGTAAGCTGCCGTACGTATAGCTGCAGAGTATGATGCTCCTGTTGGGAAGAATGTGTGCAAGCTTGTCAATCAAATTGGAGTACAAGTGCGAAGTAATTTGTCCAATTACAACGTGAAAAATTGGAAAAGTGTTGATACTGCTACTAGAGATGTGGTGCTTCAAAATATCGCGGTAAATTTACATTGATAATTTCTAACTCGTCTTTGTTGTCACTAAGCATATTAAATTCATATAATAATCTTTTCATAATACATATATACTTCATTTTACAGGATTAGTTTGAGCTACAAGGAGATTCCAACTTGGTAACGAAAACATTAAATAAAAAATGTGGAAGATTATTAAGTTGCAGCTCCAACAAGTTGCATCAGGCTTATAAAAAGCTCATACTTCTCATAGTGCTGACTATGCAAGAAGCCACCCGCAAAAGAATGCCACACTTGAGCAGTGGACTAAATGCATTGATGGGAGATGGACCAATGAGGAATGGCTGGTAAATTATTTATGCGTATATTATTATTATCCAATGTTTACTATATTATGTTGTCAACTTATTAAATTAATACTTAGATGAAGAAAATGTATATTGTTTTATTCGTGATCTAATAAATATCTTGAATGTTGTTTATTAGAAAAAATAAGAAAGAACTCTGAAAATAGGAAGAAAACTTCAGGCAAACATAAATGCGGGACAAAGGCACTTACTGTTAGAGTTGATGAGGAGATGTGTGTTTTTTTCATTTTCTTAAACCTTAGTATATTACATGTTGTGATTAATTAACTATATCTATCTAACACTCGAATGTTAATTAATCAGACATATAATAATGACGGTCAGGTTTCTAAATTGGCAAAAATCTTCAAAGATGTTCATTTCAATCCAAATACAAATATGTGGATACACCATGAGGATGAAGTGACATATGTATGTGTATCATTCCATTCCTATCATGTTTGTAAAGCTATAACATATGTAGTATTAATTTTATGATTGTTTCTTTCTTTCTCTCTTTCAAATGATAGGAAAATATTCTCAAAGTACAAGAGGATCATTGTCAAGATCCTAATGCAATTCCTCTTACATAAGAGGAGATCTCAAACTTGGTTTTTAAGAAGTCTGATATTGTAAAAGGACTTGGCATGAGACCTTCCTCTTCTCTAGTAACCACCACCTCATTTGATTCATCGATGGAGTATATCCAACGGCTAGCAAATGAGATAACTGAGCACAAAGAGGAGCGAGCTAGGGACCAAGAGGTTCAAAAGAATATTATTAACTTTTTGAGGAGCAAGGGTTATGATGACACTCTTACCTATGGAGGTGGTTCATCTTCAAGTTAAAACACTTATTGATTAGTACTTTATTTTAGCAATTGACCCACACTACATGGTGTGACTACTTTTTTTGATGCATTATTTGAAACTAATTGTATTATATTACACTTGAAAATCTATATTTGCTTTCTACAACTTATACATTAGGAGTTGTGATTTTAATTCATTGGTGTGGCTACTCTTAATGCATTGTTAGAAATGTTTCTTATAACATAGTTAATGTTTTTACTTTACAATTTTAATGCAGTATTGTTTTTATATTTGTGCAAATTTCTTATTGGTGGCTTTTAGGGGATTTACTTTTGGCATTACTTGAAGACATATGAGGACATCTTCCATTAGTTCTAATTATATTATGCTACATTTTTTGTATTGTTATAAAACATATTGAGTTATTGTATATGTTGCAAACAATTATTGTATGGAAGGAGTTTGAATTGGATACTTGTTTTATTTTTTACTTGTGGAATGTATGGATCTTTTTTTATAAATGTGTTGTTGAAATAAATGTGTCATTCAAATGTGAGGTTTTAATAATGTAATGACAGGTTACAAGTTAATATTAAAGCCATGAAAAAAAATAAAAGCAGAAAATAAGTTGTGGGGGTCGGCTAACCAGTAAATTATTAAAGTTGCGCAAGATGGGCCTGTGGCCCATCTGAGGACGTAAAACTGTCCGAGGAGGCCCAAATCGGGTTATGAGGGTAACCAAATGAAAGGAAGAACAGATATCACGTAAGGTGAGTTCAGTATTCGTCCGAGGACAAAATCCTTCTCGGCAATTTATGTCTGAGGACGACCTGAACGCCACCTTGCTATAAGCTTACTTCGGAGCTACATTGCCACTAAAAGTGGGATATAGGACCAAGGGTAAGAAAGAATAGGGAAACAAATATCTATGACAACAGCTACCTCCGCATTAATTACCTCTCAACCAACTCTGTAGCCGCATTAATGTGGAGGTGATGCCTGAACAGTGATGAAGCAGCCTTACAGCTGCTGGTTGGAGGTTCCAGAAGGTGTTGGATGGGATAGAAAGAAATCCCCTGAACCCAACCTACACGTGTGTGGTGAAAATGATATCAAGAGGGTAGTATATAACGGGAAAGAAAGCATTGAGGAGAGGATCTTTTGGAGAAAAAACCAAAAACAAATATACTCAAAAGAAAACCTTTAAAAGAGCGGAACTTGTTTGAAAAAGGGGGAGATCGCGATATTCGTGCTAATCTATCAACGTGAGGCTTTATAGTTTTTCTTTTAGAGTTAACCTAGTTCTTGGATATCCACGCTCTACAAATTTTATTGTTTGGGCCTTTAACATACGAATCCAATCCAGTTTGGAATTGTTACAAATTGAGTCCTTACAATTGGCGCCATCTGTGGGAAGAGCTTGAGCTAACCTGAAAGAAATTCGGTGCAATGTTCATGATGGAGGAAGCAGGACCACGTCAACTAGATGCCAACCAACGCCAAGCATAGTCAAGGGGCTCCCCGCATGGTGATCCCCACCGGAGTCCCGAACAGAGAGAAGGCTGTAAAGGGAGTGTACATACAACTCATACCTCCAAAAGTCACTCTCATGGGAAGAGTCATGTTTCCCACGTAAAGAATGAAAGGAACCTGCAACGCGAGATTGATGGGTTGAAGAGGGAGTTGCGCCATGCACGGCGTGAACATTGCCCACCTTGCTCTGAACCATCATCCAAGGAGACGGATGGAGCTAGTTATAGACGGAGATCGAGAACTCCGCCTAGTGAGACTTTCTCCTATGAAGAGGAGCGCGACCATCGACATAGGCACAAAAGCCCGACTAGCAGGGGTTTGGGTAATAGCGCCATGAACAAAGCATTGAGCCAGGTTTCCAAGTCACCCTTTATGAGGAATATAGAAGATGTAGTTCTTCCTCGGCGATTCCACCAGCCTACGTTCACCCTGTATGATGGCCGATCAGACCCAGTAGAGCACATTAGTCATTTTAGCCAGAAAATGGCTATCTATTCCAGGGATGAAGGCTTGATGTGCAAGGTTTTTCCATCCAGTTTGGGTCCGGTGGCGATAAGGTGGTTCAATGGTTTGAGGGCCAATTCTATTGAGTCCTTCAAAAAGCTTACCCAGGCTTTTAGCGCCCGTTTTATCACCTGCAGCAAGGTACCTCGGTCTTTGGGATCCTTGCTGTCTATGTCCATGCGAGAGGGCGAGACTCTCAAAGCTTATTCAGACAGGTACTGGGAGATGTTCAATGAAATAGAAGGAGAGCATGACGATGTGGCCATAAGTACTTTCAAAGCTGGCCTCCCAGTCGACCACGATTTAAGGAAATCCCTAACTGGTAAACCTGTTACCAGCATACACCAATTGATGGATAGGATTGATAAGTACAGAAGAGTAGAAGAAGACCAACTTCAGGGAAAAGGAAAAGCTAAGGTAATCCCCCAGGAAACACAACCCGAACTTATATTGCCACTATCATCAGAATCATGGGCACACGACAGAAGATTGCAGGAATCTGTAGGACCATTTGGAACAGTTGGTCCAAGAAGGGAGATTGAAGCAATTCTTGCATCATTCCAGTGGCAGGGCAAGTCGAGCAGGCTCAGAAATACGTAGGGACGCTTCTTCAAGGCTCCCCCTTGGAACGATAAACGTCATTTTCACCGCCCCAGGAAGGACTGGATCTTGTCCCTCCAAGGTACTGTCGGTGTGCCGACCTCTAGTCAAGGACGACTGCCAAGCACTGAAGAGATCCAGGGTGGATGTCCCCCTGGTTCTGGGCTTTTCAAATGATGACAAGATCGAAACCATACAGCCCAATGATGATGCCCTGGTGGTCACGCTAAGAATTGGTGGGTACGACGTTAAAAAGGTGATGATTGATCAAGGTAGCGCAGCAGATGTAATGTACCCAGACTTATATAAGGGGCTAGGTCTAAAGCTAGAGGACTTAACAACATACAGCTCCCCTCTAGTGAGTTTTGAGGGAAGGATGGTAGCTCCGAAGGGGCTGATCAAACTACCTGTGCAAGCCGCTGTAGTTGTAGTGGAGGTGGACTTCATTGTTGTAGACGTTTTCTCTCCATACACGACAATTATGGGCAGACCTTGGCTCCATACCTTGGGAGTAGTTTCATCCACTCTCCATCAGAAAGTGAAGTACCCATCCGGAGGCAAAGTAGTGGAGTTAATAGGAAACCAGGTTGCAACTCAGCAATGCTTGGTAGCGGCTATACAACATCGGTCAGAAGCAGAGGCCTCAGCTACTGCCGATAAGGGGTTATAGCAATTAAAACCCCTAGAGTTACCCTTAGATGTACCAGCCGACGAGATAAAATGTGAAGAGTTGGAGAAAATAACTGTTGCTGATGACCCGGAAAAATTCTTCCAGGTTGGGACTAATCTGCCTTTGCAAGAAAAGGAGAGATTGCTAGAATTCCTTAGAGCAAACATAGATGTGTTCGCATGGAGCCCATATGAAGCCCCAGGTGTAGATCCGAGTTTCATTTGCCATCGACTAAACGTGAATCCCTCTGTTGTTCCTAAAAGACAGCCACCTCGGCGACCATCAAAAGAACACGCCGAGGCTGTCAGGAGCGAGGTGGCCAAGCTAAAGCAGGTTGGGGCTATCAAATAAGTCTTTTATCCTCAATGGTTGGCTAACACGGTGGTGGTAAGGAAGAAGACGGGAAAGTGGCGCGTGTGCGTGGACTTCATGGACCTCAATAAGGCTTGTCCCAAGGATCCATTTCCCATGCCAAAGATAGACCAGTTAGTGGATGCAACCATTGGACATCCTAGAATGAGTTTCTTAGATGCCTTCCAAGGATATCACCAAATACCGTTAGCATTGGATGATCAAGAGAAGACGGCTTTCGTCACCCCTATCAGAAACTACCATTATAAGGTGATGCCATTCGATCTGAAAAATGCAGGATCTACCTATCAACGGATGATGACTAAGATGTTCGAACCACAACTGGGCAGGAACCTTGAGGTCTACATTGATGATATGGTGGTGAAAAGTAAAGTGGAGTCAGAGCATGTGGAAGATCTCATGAGTATCTTTGGAATACTGAGAAAGCACAGGTTACGTCTAAATGCTTCAAAGTGCTCTTTTAGTGTAGGCTCCAGGAAGTTCTTGGGGTACATGGTGACTCACAGAGGAATTGAAGTGAACCCAAACCAAATCAAGGCCATCAACGATTTGCAAGCGCCTCGGAACCCAAAAGAAGTACAGAAATTGACTGGAATGACTGCTGCATTGAACCGATTTATCTCTAGATCGGCCGAGAGGTGTCGTCCATTTTTCCTTCTATTGCACAAGTGGAAGGGATTTGAATGGACTGAAGAGTGCGATGCGGCGTTTCAGCAGTTGAAGAAATACTTGTCCAGGCCGCCGATCATGTCTATTCTCGAGGTGGATGAAGTGTTGTTTGCTTATTTGGCAGTTGCCCCCCATGCAGTTAGCTTTGTCTTAATACGAGAGGACAGCGGCGTTCAAAGACCAGTTTACTATGTAAGTAAGTCTCTTCATGAAGCTGAAGTGAGATACTTGTCATTGGAAAATGCCATTTTGGCAATGGTCCATGCAACACGTAAGCTTCCACACTACTTTCAAGCCCACATTGTAATTGTCTTAACCCAGCTACCTCTTAAGTCCATACTCAGAAGTGCAGATTACATTGGAAGGATTGCTAAGTGAGGCACAATCCTGGGTGCTTTCGACATCAAATATATGCCTCGCACCTCGGTGAAAGGCCAAGTCCTTGCCGATCTGGTGGCCGAGTTCGCTAAATGCCCAGAAGAAGCTAACATAAAGCAAAATGACATGGATGAAAAATCAGTTGGTCTAATCTCCACCCAACGCACTCCTTCCTAGCGAGTATATGTAGACGGAGCAGCAAACCAACAGGGTGCAGGATTGGGGCTAGTTTTGGTATCCCTAGAAGATGTCCTTATTAAGAAGTCCTTGAGGCTGGAATTTTCTGCAACGAACAACGAAGCAGAATATGAAGCTTTATTGATGGGAATGAGTATGGTCCAAAAAATGGGTGAAAAGGCAGTAGTGTTATTCTCGGATTCAAGATTAGTAATCGGCCAGGTGAAGGGAGAACTGGAAGCCCAAGATCCAAGAATGCAGGGGTATTTAAATCAAGTTAGGCGTATGCAAACGAAATTTGAGTCTTTCAACTTGTCGCATGTCCCGAGAGGTGAAAATACTCACGCTGATTCCCTGGCGACCCTGGCCACCTCCTCGATATGGGATTTTCCTCGAGTGATCATCGTTGAAGATTTGCGTACCCCCTCCTTACTAGAAAATGACGTTTGCCAGGTGTATCACGTCAATCTAGCGCCAAGTTGGATGGACCTTATATCAAAATTTCTTGAAAGTGACATCTTGCCCGAAGAGATAGTGGAAGCTGAGAAAATACGCAGGAAAGCTCCTCAGTTTTGGTTGTCCAAGGACAAGAAGCTATACAAACGGTCCTTTTCCGAGCCGTACCTGTTTTGTGTGCATCCCAAGACGACAGAGTCAATCCTAGAAGAACCTACATGAAGGCATTTGTGGAAGTCATACGGGGGGAAGATCCCTATCACACCGGGCCATTACACAAGAATATTGGTGGCCAAATATGCAGAAGGAAGCGCAGGAGTACGTTAGGAAATGTGACCAATGTCAAAGATTCGCTCCAAACATCCACCAGCCTGGAGGAATTCTTAACCCTCTCTCCAGCCCTTGGCCATTTGCTCAATGGGGGCTGGACATTGTCGGCCCTTTTCCTAAAGCCTTAGGGAATAAAAAGTATCTGCTGGTCGGCACAGATTATTTCACTAAATGGGTTGAAGCCGAACCTTTGGCTAACATCAGAGACGTGGATGTTAAGAGGTTTATCTGGAAGAATATTGTCACGCGATTTGGAACTCCACGCACACTGGTCTTGGATAATGGCCTTCAGTTTGACAGTAAGGCCTTCAAGCAATACTATTCGGACTTAGGTATAAAGAACAGATATTCCACTCCGGCCTATCCTCAAGGGAATGGGCAAGCGGAAGCTGTTAACAAAGTAATAGTTAGTGGACTTAAGAAGAGGTTAGATGATGCAAAGGGAAAATGGGTGGAGGAATTGCCCCATGTTCTTTGGACCTATCGAACAACGCCTCGATGGTCAACGGGAGAGACCCCTTTTTCCATGACCTATGGAGCTGAGGCCGTTATCCCTCTGAAAACTGGGTTCCCAACGTTAAAGACTAGCACATTTTCCGTAGACAGTAACGATAGGATGTTGGAAAAGAGTTTGGACTTGATTGAAGAACGAAGGGAGAGTGCAATGGTCCGGTTGGCTTACTACCAGCATAAGCTTAAGCAAGGCTATGATATTAATGTGAAGCTAAGACCGTTATCCGTAGGAGATCTGGTGTTGAGGAAGGTTCTGGGAACCACCAAGAATCCAGCCTGGGGAAAATTGGGGCCTAACTGGGAAGGGCCCTATCGAATTACATCTGTAGCCGAAATAGGCGCCTATTATCTGGAAAATCTAGATGAAAAAACTGTACTTCATCCTTGGAATGTAAATAACCTCAAGAGGTATTATTATTAATAAAAGTAGTCTAGTTTGGATTTTTCCTTTGATTTATGTTAGTCATGCATTTTGTGTTTCCATAACCTAAAAATCTGTTGAAGTATTAAAAAGAAACTAAGTTATGTCAAGTCCTTGGACCACAAGCTTAGTGGAAATTAATACCCTATGAAATCTGTTGAAGTATTAAACAGAAACTAAGTTATGTCAGGTCCTCGAACCACAAGCTTAGTGGAAATTAATACCCTATGAAATCTGTTGAAGTATTAAACAGAAACTAAGTTATGTCAGGTCCTCGGACCACAAGCTTAGTGGAAATTAATACCCTATGAAACCTGTTGAAGTATTAAACAGAAACTAAGTTATGTCAGGTTCTCGGACCACAAGCTTAGTGGAAATTAATACCCTATGAAATCTGTTGAAATATTAAACAGAAACTAAGTTATGTCAGATCCTCGGACCACAAGTTTAGTGGAAATTAATACCCTATGAAATCTGTTGAAGTATTAAACAGAAACTAAGTTATGTCAAGTCCTCGGACCACAAGCTTAGTGGAAATTAATACCCTATGAAATCTGTTGAAGTATTAAACAGAAACTAAGTTATGTCAGGTCCTCGGACCACAAACTTAGAGGAAATTAATACCCTACGATGTGTATTGAAGTATTAAATAGAAACTAAGTTATGTCAAGTCCTCGGACCACAAACTTAGGGGAAATTAATACCCTATGATATCTACTGAAGTACTGAATAGGAACCTATGAACATCATTTAGTGCACAATTGAAGTACTGAAGGCCTAACTGTATTCAACTGTCGAACTTTCCAGAGAAGTTTCAATTGACTAGCAAGAATACATATGTATCTAAAACGCCTTCCTGAAACCTCGTAATACTAATGCTTACCATCCGTTTCTAATCGCCAGTTGGTGGCATTTATGGGTAATGCTATCCCTTGCGAATAAAGGATAGTCAAAATGAATCCATCTAAATTACAATAACACAGCGAGCAAGTACAAAAATAACATAAAGCAGCAATAGCGGTAAACAAGTAAACGCAAGAATCCTTACAAAATTTTTAAACAAGTTACAAAACAAGTCCTATTTTTTCAATTTAATTTGGATCTTTGGAGCTTGGCCGGCTGGTTTGTCTGCCCCCAAAGTGGTGACTTCCTCTTTATCCTTAGTAGCTCCCTCAGTTGGCAAGACCGTGGAGGCCAAATCCTGTTGAAAACTTTGGGACGTCACCTCTGACTCAGAAACAACTGCAGTCTTGCCTAAGGAGGCTTCTGGAAGTGCAGTATTCCTTTTAATTGGTTCTGACTGGCCAGCAGGAGGAGATTTGGAGGCAGAACCTCTTCATTGGGATTAGCGGTTGAGGGAGTGGTTCCAGTTTGATTGGTTGGAAAAGCTAAGGGACGAATTGCCTCAGGGTAGAATACATTTTCTAGCTTCCTTAACTTGGATGAGGCCTCAACCCCAGCTCGGTTAAGGGCCTCACCCCAAGTTTGAGCACAGTAGATGAGGCACACCATTGGCACCTCGGCTCTCAAAGTCTCCTCGGTCTCAACTATACCAACCTCATAGCCTTTCTGCTCAGCTTCATTCATTGCCTGTTCAGCCTTGGTTTTTGCCTTCTCGGCTTCCTCTAGGGACTTTACAGCTTGTTCCCTCAGCTTTTGAGTTTCCTCCAAGTGCTTCTTAAGGGTTGCAACTTGCTCCCAAGCCTTTTTCAATTCTGCGTTTGCCTCGCGCAAGCGGTTCCCCTGGTCCTCGGCCTGCTTTTGGTAGCTCTCTAAAGCCGAGTCAGCGCTCTTGCACGCTTGCTCCTCAGCAAGTAGCTTTTTCCTCGCATCGGCCAAATCCTGTTCGGATTGGGACAAAGTCCGTACAGTTGTTGCTCGTTTCTTCCTTTCATCGTCTAGCTGATTGGAGCAGATATTGAACATCTCATCCAGCTTGAAAGTATTCTGGATAATCTGTAAGGAAGGGGTTAACACTATAGTCAGTAAAAAGTGCATATCAGTGAGTATTGATTACAAAAAGGAAAAAGAAAAGAGTCAGCTTCTTACCATGCCCAAGTATCTCTTATTGTTGAGGATGAGTTCATTCTTCCTCGCATTCTTTATCTCGACAATATCTCTGGGAAGCAGTAAGGCTTCCTCTATGGCCGAGGCTATGTGGCATCCTATGCCGCCGTTAAAGTTCCTAAGGGATGCATCATCTAGTAGGGGCTGCCCACCATGCATAGGAGCTGGTAACCATGCTTGCGGCTCAGGAAGTTGGGTATCAGACCTCTCCTGGCCTCGCGGAACTTGGTGTCTTGTTTTTTGCTGCTTTGTAGCTCGCTGGACATCCTCCTCCCGGGTAGGACGAGATTTGCCAACATCCACCACCTCTTTACCCTTCTGCTCCCTGCGCCTTTTTAACTCGGCAGCATCAGGTCGGATTGGCTGGGGAGGTTGATGAGAAGGCTGGTGAATGGCAGGAGGAGGAGAACTAGTGGGAAGAGATGGAATCTGGGATTGTGTAGACTTCGCCGACGCATTCCTCCCGGGTTGATTCTCAATCAACTCCATCAAGCTTCTTTGTGGTTTTCTCTGTATTCTCATTTCTTCAGAGTCTTCCTCAGATTGTATAAGCCGATCAAAAACTCCAAAGTCTTCCGAGGAATCTGAGAGTTGCATAACTTCTTCTTCTTCTTCTCCTTCCTCTTCTTCCCTTAGGGCAGGCTGGGATGAAGAGGCTCCTGCCGAGACGGTTGCCACAAAAAGGGGCTCGGTACGGGATGTGTCTTGAGGAAGCGGGATGTCGTCTGGAATAATGAACCCCGGGAAGGCAACACTGATATGGTGAAACCAAGGATCGCGGACTCTAATCACGCATTTCGGTGCCTGGAAAGCAAACGAGAGGGGGGTGTAGCCGAGGATTAAATGTGCTGCTCAGAGTTGGCCGCCAGCTTCGTTCACGTATATCTCGGCTTTCAATACGTTATCCAAGCTTGCTCTATTGACCAACTTAAAGTTGGGCTTGGTGTGATGTCTATCTGCAAAACCATTGAATTAAATTGAAGCATCATTAATGATAGAAATATCAAGACTCAAAAAAAAAAAAAATGTAAATGCAAACTAAATATTAAGAATCTATGACTACACTCCCACCTGGTACTCCTTCCTCCATGGGGCAAGGCAGACCATCGTGCCATTCCCCAGAAAAGATAAGGAAGTCCTCCTTTAGGTTCTTGTTCGAAGTGGGAAGGCACTGAATCAACCTCACCTCGGGATATTTCGACTTGAGATAGTACCCCTGCCCCTTCAAGTGGTGGAAGTTGTATACCCAGTTCACGTCGTGATGGGTCAAGTTTAAGTCCATCCTTTTGTTCAAAACCTCTATACTTCCCAGGACCCTAAACATATTTGGGGCGCACTAAGTTGGGGATAACCTAAAGAACCTGAGGTAGTTCCTAGTAATATTACCCATGGGGATGGTCATCCCGCCTTCTATGAAGGCAATCATGGGAATAACCACTTCCCCCGTTTGTCTAGCGTCGGCCCATTCCTCTTGGGCTGCGTATCTCATACCCACCGTAAAGGGGATCCTATACTTAGAGCGGAAATTTCTCATACCTTCCTCGGACTCAACTAGACATCGAAACGTACTCTTCTTTTTCCCCATTTTTCTAAAGGATTTAGTAGAGAAATTAGCAAGTTTAAGATAAAAGCGATAAAGGTCTTGAGAGAACTTACAGGTTTGAAAGAGGGACCTCGGACAAGATTTGAGTATTTGTAGACGCCAGGAAAACGACGAAAAAGGGGGAAAGACAGGTTCAATGTATGAGCTCTAGAATTGTGTGATTACTGAAGGTAAGAAAGAGAATTGATTTGAGAACGCCTTTATAGTCATGCAGAAATTATGAGCGGTAAAGTTCCCGCTCACGAAACGAGATAGACCCTCTACCGTTTGATTTACATCTCATCGTTGAACGTGGGAGACAAGGGCGTTACCAAAATTAAATGTTGCCACACTTGGGACACTGAAGCGTCAGAAGCATGCCCCAAAACATAAGAGGGTATGGGCTTATGACATCAAAATTCATCTTTTCTCCCGAGGAATCGAAAAGCAAGATTTTGAGGGCTATTGTAGGGGTCAGCTAACCAGTAAGTTATTAAAGTTGCGCAAGATGAGCCTGTGGCCCATCCGAGGACGTAAAACTGTCCAAGGAGGCCCAAATCGGGTTATGAGGGTAACCAAACGAAAGGAAGAACAGATATCACGTAAGGTGAGTTCAGTATTCATCCGAGGACAAAATCCTTCTCGACAATTTATGTCCGAGGACGACTTGAACGCCACCTTGCTATAAGCTTACTTCAGAGATACGTTGCCACTAAAAGTGGGATATGGGACCAAGGGTAAGAAAGAATACGGAAACAAATATCTATGACAACAGCTGCCTCCACATTAATTACCTCTCAACCAACTCTTTGGCCGCATTAATGTGGAGGTGATGCCTGAACAGTGATGAAGCAACCTTACAGCTGCTGGTTGGAGGTTCCAGAAGGTGTTGGATGGGACAGAAAGAAATCCCCTGAACCCAACCTACACGTGTGTGGTGAAGATGATATCAAGAGGGTAGTATATAACGGGAAAGAAAGCATTGAGGAGAGGATCTTTTGGAGAAAAAACCAAAAACAAATATACTCAGAAGAAAAACTTTAAAAGAGCGAAACTTGTTTGAAAAAGGGGGAGATCACGATATTCGTGCTAATCTATCAACGTGAGGCTTTATCATTTTTCTTTTAGAGTTATCCTAGTTCTTGGACATCCACGCTCTACAAATTTTATTGTTTGGGCCTTTAACATACGAATCCAATCCAGTTTGGGATCGTTACAAATTGAGTCCTTACATAAGTTTATTGACAAATTTTTTCGTCACAAATATAGCAACAAAAAATTGTTTTAGTGACAAAATATTTCATTGCTAAATGTAGCAAAACTTTGTAAGAAATGGTTTTAGTAACGAAAATTTTCATCGCTATATGTGCCTGGATTTTCTTAAAAATAATTTTAGTGACGAACTTTTTCGTCACTATATGTACCCGAAATTAGTTTTAGTGACGAATATAAACTAAAGTGTTTTTAGTGACGAAATATTTTTGTCACTAAATAGTGTTTTTAGCAAGGAAAACATTTAGTGACAAAATGTTTTCATCGCTAAAAGTTTTTTTTTTAACAAATCGGACTTTTAGTGACAAAATTTTTCATTGCCAGGACTTTTAGCGACAAGGTTTCAACGATGAAATGGGTTTCATAGCTAATTAATAGATTTCGTCGCTAAAGATCCTTAGCGATGAAAAACTGGACTTTTAGTGACAAATTTTTTCGTCACTGAAAATATATTTTGTTGTAGTATGGGTTATGGCTGGGTTTGTGCTGGGTTTTTGGCTAGTTTGTAGCTGGGTATTTGCTAAGGTTGTGGTGGGTTTGGGGTCACAGTGGTTGCTGTGTGGTGGTGTGGTTGAGAGAGAGAGTTGGTGGTGGGGTGGTTGAGAAAGTGTCAGAGTGACAAAAATTAGAGAAGAGTGATAGATAATTTTATATAATATTATTGTATAATTTATATTATTCTGATGTGTTATATGATAAAATAAAAGTTAGGATATTAGGTATATAATAAAATAGTATGATATAATAGATAAAGTGGCTTTTTATATTATAAATTGAGATATTTTTTAGAAACCGAATACTGATGCTCTAAGTCAATATCTATGTAATTAGTAATTTCTACCATCAGACACATTTTTTTTTTCTTCTTTGGAAGTTGAACACACGCTCACACTATTAGAGCCTTTTTTAGGATTACTTAATGTAAAAATAAAAAGCGGGGGCAACGTCTCTTACTATCTTTCTCACATTTTATGAGAACAAACGAGGGACTGCTTAATACGATTTGAGGTCTAAGGAAGAAAAAAAAAACCTTTAAATGGTTCTTTTTATATTTTAAATATCACTTAAATACTATTTAATTTATTAACCATCAATTTAATTTGTATCTTTAGAAAGGAGACTTTGAATTTCATCAAGAGAAAATCAGTCATAGTTGGTGAAAAGTACAGAAAACAAATGTGGAAGAACATCCTCCATGCACACCGAAAAAACTCTAACATATCTAACATGTTTAACTAAGTTATGGCCAACACTATTACCAGTTCTGTGAACATGAGAAAAGGAAATACAACTACAAGCCAACATGGTGGACTTGGCCAAGGCAATGAGATGGTCAAATGACGATAGGGAGACTTCATCTAACTTCAGAGCCTTGATCACGTTCTCAGAGTCCCCTTCCAGCAAGAAAGAAGTGAAGCCGAGGTCCTAAGCAAAAGACAAATCTTTTGCAGCCAGCATAGCTTCGACAATATCTGAAGAGAAAGGAAGACCAGCCTGTTTCGAGAGAAAAGCAAACAGCTTATCCTTGACTGTTTCTAATAACCACACCCAGTCCTACTTTGCCAATGTCTTGGAAAGTCGCTCCGTCGAAATTGACTTTAACAAGACCCTCAAGCAGAGGTGACCACCTGACTCGAGGATGGTTGCAATGTCACCAATCCAGAAAAATAAATTTTTGGTTCAAACTTTCATTTGTTATATTGTTTAAGCGACATCAATTATATTTTTACCAAGTCAGTTTGTAAGTATTTTGTAGTAATACTTTTAGTAGCTTTAGCATCTTCATTCACTAAGTGGTGATTTGGTTAGATTCCTATTAATCTATATTTTTATTTTTTTGAAAAATTTTAAAGCTATGACAAATTTTACTATAAAAATATTTACAAATTGATGACTAATGACACTTCAACAAAATAATAAATAAGTATTTAAATTAATTTTTATAAGATTATTTAAATTATTTATTGTGACTTATGACACCAATTTGCAAGACTTATGTAATAAAATTATAATATTTCTAATATCACTCAATTTGTTGGATCTTCTTAAAAGCAAAAGGAAAAAAAAAAAAATATATATATATATATATATATATATATATAACTCCCACTATTTTTATTCAATTTTATTTTTAAAAACCACTGATTTTTCTTTCTTGGGCTTTTTCTAGTAAGGGACCGTTGGCCCTGCCCTTACTAGATGCTACACTTAAAAAAAAAAAAAAAAAAAATACAATTGCTAAGGTATTTTTGGTCCCTGGAATACGTTGGCACTGCCATATGCCTGTATCCCGCAGAGAGCTGCAGCATACAAGACTATTGCTAGTGCCGATAACGTGGAAGCCACAGCATACATCCTGAAAAATCTTTCGACCTTTGGCTTGTGTGGGATCAACAAGGCACTAAAGGCACCCACAACCGCGTAAAGGGTGGAGATTAGAAACATATAATAGTTTGTGGGTCGATCTCTGAAGAAGGTTGGAACTGGTCTTCCCTCGACATTTTCTTGTGGAAGAAGCATAGAAATTGTAGTTGCTGTGGAGGAGACACAGACGATTGCTTTAATAGGGCATAATAAGGCAATGAAATTAGAAATACCGACTTTGTTTGAATCCGGAAGAGGAATTTCTTCAAGGGATTGTAATGAACTAACTAACATCTTGTTTGTTGAGCTAGCTTTATGAGAGTAGCGAGTTCTGTATCTGTTGGTGTGTGTGATTCGTCATATATAAGGTTTCTTGAGCGAGCTTTGACTTTCATCTGGTCCAACTAAAACAAAAATAATATAATTATAATTATGAAATCAATTGCGAGCTTGTCGAAGTGAAACTTCCACGAAATTATATCCGAGGCATTACGTTCAAAGAGGTTGACTTTCACGAAATTATGTCCGGCGCAGTAGATATATTCTGCACCCAATCAAAGTCAACCAAAAAATACAAAATTTAATAATCATTGAAGGTTGCACCCAAAAATAAAATACTCATAATAATTCGCTGAGGGATAAGTGAAAACTTGATTAGTAAGCAATCTGTCTCTTTTAAGTGGATGGACCCTGGTATTTACTCAATCAAACAATATAATACTGAAAGATCAGTGTTTATTACACTCAAATCATTCTTGTCATTTTATCCATGAAGATTGATCATGCAGAAGTTAAGTCAAAATTTCCAAAGTAACATATTTTTGTGTTTTGTAAAAACGCTCGATTTGCATTTTTCCCACCCCTATTAATTTTTCTACTTAATGGGCTTTAACTCATCCCACTCTTTCACAATCTTATAGATTAATTAGCTACACCTCAAAAATGGAACTTGTCTTATTGGTGGTGATTGGAGTTTTATGCTGAATTGGGAGACTTACATTATTAATGGTTGATGATTCGATCTAGTTGTTTTTAAGGAAGCAGTAAAGGTTGGGCTCTCTTGAGGTTTGTTAGTCCAAGAATTTTGTTGGGGTTTCATATTTCTGAGAACATTGGAGTTTTATGTTAAATCATTTGGTGTTTGGAATATTCATGTAAAGTTTGGACGCACATGATTTGTAGTTCGTATTGTTTGTATGTGTTATAGAGCTCTGACTTATATTGTGGAAAGATCAATATGTTTATTTATTTTCTCATATGGAAAGAAAAAAAAAATCCTCTATGGTTGTGGGCGCAACACATGGTCGATGCCGCTTTTTTGTTTTGGGGAGTATACCTTGGCCATGTGGATCAGGGCGGAGAAATAAGGAGTTGCCACCTAGTTTTATGGTCTAGGAACCATGAATATAGCGTCCTTACGTGGAATGACTGGTCTTACTACCAAAGTATGGGCTTGGAGTTTAAGTAGAATTTTGGGAAGGTATTAGGCACCTAAAGCCGCCTGACCCGTGAATTGGTTTCCACTTATTGTGTCCTACATCTTAATCATATCAAAGGCACATTTAACATTGCATCTTAAACACACACTCAAACACTAGCATACATCTAAATATACAACATAGCATTTGTGAGAGTGTCTTTTTCTTTAGCACACAGGCCCAAGGATCCTGGGCCAAATGATTGTAATTTGATGGACTGGACTTTGATTCACCGCAGTTAAAGGGCTGTTTAAGAATCAAGTGGTGCACAGGGCATACTTCCTACAATACACATAAACTAGCAAACGAGGATATTTGTATTGAACAACAATCAAAATAGCAAAAGTAATGCAAAGCAAACAGTAAATGTACAAAGTAATGGTTAGAGATCCTCAAATTAATAAAAAATACTTCATTGAATTTTCTTTATTATGATTACAATGTGCTCACTAAGATGTGATACAAGGTTCAAGTAAGCTCAAAAATTACAGTCTTAGATGGCTATTCAAGCCTCTAAGACTTGCAAAGTTTGATTTTTTTTTAATTTGAATATGTGCTATAGTGGCTGTTTCTGGGATACCGGGAGATAATTTACTAATTTCTCTGAGTTTTCTTCTCAACAGAACTTTCTCAATGATTCTGTGGTTCTGATTTCTCCTTCCTTCTTCATGATCCTTCCCCCATATTTATAGTGTTATTTTGGAGTCCCGAGGAACTTTTGATTCCCCTGTTTTGCCCCCTGGGTACCAGAGCCTATTTTGGTGCCCATCGCCCAGGAAGTTCAGTTTTCCCTATTCTTCATTCTTTTCTTCCTTTTAGTGCTGTCTCCTCGAAAGTCCATGGCTGACTATCTATTTCGGAGTGCACTGATGTCATGGTCCTTACAGTTTAGCTTTTGGCTGTCCTTCTTCTTTATCTTTTTTCTCAAATGGGCGGAATCCCACTCCGCCGGTTCGAAAGTCCTTTGCTGCTACTCCCCTTTTTATAGCCCTTCATTCTGGTTCCCCGAGGTACCGTCCACTTGCGCTGTGAGAGGTCACTCCAGATTTTCTTCTTTTCTTGCTGAATCTCTAATACCTGAGATGGACGTATCCATCCTCTGTTTCTTGTGTTCTTTTAACTTTTCCTTTTAGCTGTCTTAATCCTCTCTTGACTGTGCTACACACCTCGGGGATCCCGAGCCTTTGGCAGCCTCTGAGGATCCCGACTCAGCTTTCTTTTTACGCTGGTAATTTTCCAATCTTCTAATCTGGGCTTCTTTTTTTTTCTTCTTTCTTTTCTCATAAGCTTTCGGGCTTGTCTTTTTCTTTATGTTTTTGGGCTTCAAGCCTTTTAGGCTTACCATGTCTTTTCATTTTCCATGGCCCCTTGTGTTTATTTCTTTGGGCCTGGGTGCTGTGATTTTTGGACCTCAACAGCATTTCATTCAAACCTAACATACATCTATCATGCTTATCACCACATCACAAACCCTAGCATACAATTATCATGCTTATCATCACGTCATAAACCCTAACATACATCTATCATGCTTCTTATCTCATATGACATCATATCATGGAAGAATCAAACAAACATGTTATTGCAAACCTCATCCATGTTTCATCATCCAAACAAAATCATATTCAAATCAATGCATGTTCATGTGAATGCATATCTTACCTCACTACATCATAGTACCTATGGCATCAATGCATGATCATATTAATGCATGTTCATGGTATCAAAGCAAGAAACAAAGAGAAAACCCTAATCTAGCATGTTAAAGACAAACAAACAACTAATCAAAGGAACAGAGACTTAAAAAGCATAAAAAGAGTCCAAATAGAGGCATATGATATGGAAGAAACAAAGAAACAAAAACAGAAAAACTCGGATTAGGATTTTTAGTTACGAGTATGCCTGCGCATACATAGACCTACATATGCAGGCCAATTGTATGCGTACGCATACTTCGAGCCTACGTACGCATACAGAAGCAAGCACATGCAGACACGCTCAGAAGAACCCTAGCCTAGAAAGCAAGAATAGAAACTAAAAGAACAATAAATCTAGCATCCTAGCATGCTTTAAAACAGAAAACAACTAAAACCTAAACTGAACAAACATGTTAACATATAAACATAGCAAAGAAACAAGATTTAAAGCAAGATTAAAGGCAGAAATGAAAGAAAAGAGGTTAGAACATATACCTCAAAACAAAAGCTCTTTTAGCTTGATTTTGACAATTCCCCTCAGTTAAATCTATTCACAACCAAACAAAAATAATTAGTAAATTTTAAAACTCGAGGATCAAGACTAGAAAAGGTCCCAATCAAAATAAAATTTACTTTGAGGGTGTTTTGTGAAAAAACTCCCTCTTTGATTCATTATTTCTAGTGAATCTTAGATTTTCCTTTAGGATTTTCTGTGTTTTGAAAAAGTGTCATGTATGGCTTCATATAGTGAGAAAATATAAGTTTGGAACGGCTCCCAGACGATGTAGGATTCATTCCAAACCTCAATATTTAATGCATAAAACTTGTCTTTCATAGGTTTCTAGAACCCTAGCTGCGTGTGCAGGTCCATGCTTGTGTACACATGCATCAAACCTATGTACACAGGCCGAGGATTTCTTTGGCCTTTTTTATTTTGCAAAAATAGATTTATTTGCTCATAAAATGTTATATTTTCCATTTTAACACCTCTTAAGTCATTTTATAATCTGATTGGGCCCTAAACCAACTTTAGGCCTTAGAATTTCGGCATTATTGGAAAATGAGGGCCGGAATCGTAAGGGATAAAAAATGCGGTGTCTACAACAGTTTGTTCAGATGGTTCTCTTTCTCATGCTTTGGACCTGTTTGGGTTTAGGGCGTGATAGTTAGGGTTTCCTCACCCACCTCCGTTAAAATCAGGGGTAAAAATGTATTTTATCTTCCCTTTTATGTCTCTCTCCTCCAAAAACAAAAAATAACAGAAAAAACACAAACAAACAAGATCAAAGAGGAGATTTTGCAGAGAAAAAAGATGTGTGTCAAAACAAGACCAAATAGACAGGCCAACACATTTGTTCATCATTTCTCTCTTTGAAACTCAAATTTCTCTCTATCTCACCCTCATCAGTGATCTCTATCTCCTTCATCGGTGATCTCTCTTTGTCCCTCCCATCCCTTCTCTCTCCAATAGTGGTGTTAAGGATGCTGATAAGCCACCACAGTGAAAACCCAAGTCAAAAACCCAATTAACCACCTAGATCGAAAACCCAGGAACATGTATCCCTTTTTTTTTTCTTTTTTTCTTTTTTTGCTTTTGGGTTGTGGGTTTGATATGATGGTTCTCTTTGGTGCTTGCTGGACCTCCATGGCTGCTTTAATTTTATGTTGCTACCTTCAATCCGAGAAGGAGGTTAAGGTTTGTGTTGAGTTTGGCTTTTTGGGTTTGAAATATGAGAGGGATTTTCAATATTGGAGTAATGGGATTTGGGTCAGTTTTTAAAAGGGTTTTGGATGTTTGTAACTAAAAATTTTGAACTATAATTGATTTTAGCCTTGTTCTAAGAGATGCATATTAGTGGGTTTGAAATAACCAATTTTGTTCTTGTTTTCTTTTCTTTTTCTTTTTCTTTTTCTTGTTTTGGGAGAGAAATATAAAATGGGAACAAAAAAACCTATTTACCCTTGTTTTTAACAGAGGTGGTTAACGGAGACTAAATGGAGTTAAACACAAGTGAGCAAAGTGTTAAGTTTTAAACTACTGGTAGATAAAGTAGAAACAAGCCAAATCACAGGTGGATCTATTGTAATTTGTCAAAGGTTTTTTTTTAGAAAGCTTTCACATTCATCTATTCCACCTCAAAAAAAAAAAAAAAAAAAAAAAATGTTCCACCTCAAAATACATATATATATATAACACTAGCCGCTAACCCATGCGATGCACGGAAAAGCTATTGACTCTAAAAAAATGAAGAAATATTTAATTTTTATACTTTTCCATAGTTTAGAAGTGTTGTCTAACGTTGAACGTTATTGAGTTGCAAGTGCATAGTTTCCGAAACCTACAAAGTAATTTACAATTCTTAAATTAATAAATCAAAACTCCCAATAGTTATATATACACACACTCAAAACTAATATAAACTGCAAATATATAAACAAAGACCATGATATGAGGAAGACACACCAAGTTTCAAATATGAGTAGCAATATAACTTTCTCGTAGTAATAACAATATAGACAATTCAAAATATGGAACAATATCAAAATTATAATACCTAATTCCATTATCTTTTATGTTGAATCCAAACAAATAATTAATTGAAATTAGTCCAAACAAATAATTAATCAACCAAAAATCATAGATTTTAATAAGAAAACAAAAAATCGCATGAACTTAAATAAAAAGCATTTAAGGTGAAGAATTAAGATCAACCTACTGAAACACAAATACCAAAAGAATCCCCAAATTCTACTTCAAAACCAAACCAAATTCAACAAATTTATATATAACATACCAAATAAAAATTTATCATTCCTTAGGCCAGAAGACATAGGTTGCAGTTTTGATTTTTCTCCAAAAAAATAGAGATGTTTTATCAGCCATGTACAATAAAAATAAATAAATAATAATTAGTAAAAATTTCAACCCAAAAACCAAACCCATGAAAACAATGTCAATATAAATATAGAGATTAACCCAAATACTCAATATAAAATCAATTCTAAACATATCAAAAGAATAAGATAAAAAGAAAATCTCAGGCACATATGAAAGCAAATAAAAATTCAACATAAAAGATAAAATTTATTAATAACAATATAAAAAAATATCCACATATATTGAATTGAAATTTTATTAATGATAACAATATAAACAAATTTGACATAGAATTCATTAATCAAAGAAGAAAGTTGAATCAGATTGCTTCTGTTTTTTTTTTTTTTTTTTTTTTTTTTTTTTTTTTTTTTATGTTAGTCTCTATTTTTGTTAATCCTAAAGTGAAGTTAAGATTAGGGTTTTAAGGTGGTAATTGCTAAGGTTTTGAGGAGGGAAAAGAGACTCCTAATAGGAGTCCTTCTCTTCTTCTTTTTTTCTTAATCCTGACCCTTTTTTTTTTGTTAAAGTGAGTCTTTTTTTTTTTTTTTTCAACATGAATCTCTTCTTTTTTTTAAGTCCTATTTTCAATGCGAGTCTCTTTTTTACTTTGATTTTTTTTTTTTTTTGAGTCCTATTAGAATTTTTGTTTTTGTATAAATTATCAACGTTTGAGTTTGAATTTAAATTGGACTTATTAGAGAAATAGAGTTTCACTTCTTATTAAGTTTTGATTAAACAAAAATAATTTTTTTAAAAAAAATGATAATGATGAGTTTGAGTTTAAGTTAGATTTGTTAGAGAAATAGAGTTTCACTTCTTGATAAGTTTGGACTAAATAAAAATAATTTTATTTAAATATTGTACTGACATAGAAAATTGTGAGAGCTTCAGAGGCTTCGGTTTTATTTTCAACGTGAGTCTCTTTTTTTCTTTTTTTGAGTCCTATCAGAATTTTTGTTTTTATATAGATCATCAACGTTTGAGTTTGAATTTAAGTTGGACTTATTAGAGAGATAGAGTTTCACTCCTTGTTAAGTTTTGATTAAACAAAAATAATTTTGTTTTAAAAAAATGATAATGATGAGTTTGAGTTTAAGTTAGACTTATTAGAGAGATAAAGTTTCACTCCTTGTTAAGTTTGGACTAAACAAAAATAATTTTATCTAAATCAAATGATAATTTTATTTAAATATTATGCTGACATGAAAATTTGTGAGAGTTTCAGAGGTTTCGGTTTTATATATATACTAGTATTATGCCCATACGATGCACGGCTTAATAAAAAATATTTTGATAATATAATTAAATTTAATAACAAATAAAACGAAAAAAGTGTTGGGTTCTAAAACTTTAGGTTTAAATGTATTAGAACTTCAATTTGTAATGTTGGCAAACCATGATCAAAACGTTTAGTATTGTTTTAAACTTGCTCAAAGTATGTTTAAGTGTAAAGTTGGAATCGAGTGTACTGCAAGATTTACTGTGTAAATCTGCCCGACTCGATCGATCGAAAATTAGACTTGATCAATCGAAGCTCATGCAGATTGTTTTTCTGCAAAATTTTTCAACTCGGCCCAAGCCCATTTGACGTGTAGGATTTTATGTTTTGCCCTATGTATAAAAGGGAAAACTCTAGTCACGTTTTTATGTGATTGCAATTGTTGTTTATGATGTGTAAGTGAATCTCTTGTGAGATCTAGAGGTGTTTGCCTTCACATATACTTAGGATTATCAAGAATCAAGATTCATGTCAAGAGCTTGATGATCATTCAATTGCTGCATTAAGAGCTTAAAGATACACAAGCGAGAGTGCTTGTACTTGCTGTAAATCCAAGAAAGAAGTAGTCCATGGACTTGGAGCTGTCACATGGTCGTGGTAGTAAGTTTCCTACTCGAGGTAGCAATAGGATGTTAGTGGTTTCAGTCGCTATTGTGTAAACTTCAATTCTTTCATAGTGGATTTGTTTTACCTTGAGGATAGCTAGGTTAAATCCTCCCTAGGTTTTATACCGGTTTGGTTTTTCTGGGTTATCATATCATTGTGTTCTTTATTTTTCCACACTGTTCAATGATATGATTTATATGTGTTAACCTAGACTTGCATAATTTACTTAAGTTAATCACTTGGCTAAATAACTAGGTTAATCTAGTTGTGTTTAAGGGGTCTAAAAACATACAAAAAGAATTAATTCAAAATTTAAGATTAAAAAATAAATTGTACTTGTACACTTAAAAGAAATTTAATTTTTATTTCTTATTTTGAAATTTAAATCATTTGTTTTAGTGTTGATTTCATTCAAATGGTTATACGTTATATCAACCTTAAACCAGCATATGTATCCATATGTAACATTCTAAATAAATAATAAATAAAAATATAATACTCTAACTTAATGTAACATTCTAACTTACTAATAAATAAATATAACACCTTAACTTAAAGTAATGTTTGTAATTGTATTGTGTTTTAGCCTCTAAGAACACATATATTATTTTTTTAATCATAAAAAAATATATTAAAAAAAAAACACAGATATTAATATTGCACATGAAAAAATAATGAATTCAATAATTGAAACAGTTGAAACAAAATTAAGCCAAAACATCAATTTATTAATGAAAAAATATCTAAATTTTTGAACTTTAAAAAAAAAAAAAGGAATTAAGTAAAGATAGACTTACATAGAAATTTGGACGGATGGATTCTCTCGTATCCAATTTCATGTTTAATAGCAAATTTTGCTTTTAATTAAAGAATATAGATTACATGGAACAAAGCACCAAACAAAAGCCATAACAAATTAAATCCATAATAAAATATTGATGTCAACAACAAATGATCATGTAATAAGAAATTAAAAAATACAAATATATTTCTTGCTATATTGACATCTAAAAAAAACACTAAAAGGTGTGATCAAACATAGAATTTCAGCCTATAAAACTTGTTGATAAAAATCATATTATATATAATAAAAAGGCAACAAATACACAAAATCTATTCAATTTGATGGGAAAAAAAAAATTACTTGCAAGGTTGTAGGTAGGGCAAAGAGGAGGAAAGAAGAATATAGCAAATAATTGTAAAATACATAGTAGAAATAATGAAACACCAAAAAACTGTATGTATATATAGTGGAAATTTTAAGTTGTGAAGAAGATGATATGAACAAAAAGAAGTAGTTTAGGTAAAACTCAAATACTTTTCTTCTTTTTTTTACTTTATTATTAGGAAAAAGATGGCATAATATGCAAATTTATCCAAAAAAAGAAACGTAGGAAAAAAAAATGCAAGTTCTATCTTTTTTTCCTTTTACGTTTTTTAAAGAAACCTAGGAAAAAAAATGCAAATTCGATCTTTTTTTCTTTTCTTTTCTTTTCTTTTTTTTTTACGCTTTTTTATCTCTCTTTTTTATTTAAATTCTATCCTTAGGTAATTCTATTCGATTGAATTTAGGGTTTGTTGATAACATTTTAGATAGACACAACTGTTATAGTTGTAAATGCAAATACTACTTTCTTTCATTACTTGATTTGTCATATTTATCCAAAAAATATGTATATATCTATAAAAATTGTTGATAAAAATCATATTATATATAATAAAAAGGCAACAAATACACAAAATCTATTCAATTTGATGAAAAAAAAAATTACCTGCAAGGTTGTAGGTAGGGCGGAGAGGAGAAAGGAAGAATATAGCAAATAATTGTAAAGTACGTAGTAGAAATAATAAAACACCAAAAAAATTGTGTGTATATATAGTGGGAATTTTAGGTTGTGAAGAAGATAATATGAACAAAAAGAAGTAATTTAGGTGAAACTCAAATACTTTTTCTTTTTTCTTTTTTTTACTTTATTATTAGGAAAAAGATGACATAAGATGCAAATTTATCCAAAAAAAAAGAAACCATAGGGAAAAAAAAATGCAAGTTCTATCTTTTTTTCCTTTTATGTTTTTTAAAGTAATGTAGGAAAAAACATATGCAAATTCAATCTTTTTTTCCTTCTTTTTTTACTTTTTTTATCTCTCTTTTTTATTTAAATTCTATCCTTACGTAATTCTATTCTATTGATTTTGCGGTTTGTTAATAACATTTTAGATAGACACAACTGTTATAGTTGTAAATCAAATACTATTTTCTTTCATTACTTGATTTGTCATATTTATCCAAAAAATATGTATATATCTATTCTTAAAATCTAAAAATTTATTAAAATTTTTGCAATTTGGTGATTCCATGTGAAGCAACCTAGACGTCTAAAGATTCAATATAAAAGAAAAAATTTTAAGTTGATAATTCCAAATTAAATTTTAAGTTGATAATTATTTTTAAAAAAACGTACTAAACAATTGATAAATCTAAAATTAATATAATCTTGATAATATTATAAATTAAAAATTAAAGGTGATAATTCAAGAATACACGTGTAGAACATCTTAATAATTTGATGTAACATAAAAATCAAATAAGAAAATTGTTAAAATTAATCTATTAATTCTAACACAATTTAATCATTAATTCTAAGACCCTAACCCTAAGCATATAAATTAGATCAAAGTTAAGAAAAATAGTTTAAACAAAAGGCAACCAATACACAAAACCTAATCAACTTAATAAAAACAAAATACAAAAATAAAGAAGGAGCCTTTAGAAACTTGAAAATGTTTTTGAATGTTTTGAATTCATCAATTAAAATCACATGAAGACAAAAAACCAATAATAACACTAAAGAAAATAAACAAAATGAAAATAATAATAATAATAAAAGAAGAAAGAATGCATATCTGCATTGTCATGAGATTTAGGCATTCACATATTGAAATAAGCTTCACTCCAAAAAGGGATATATAGAGTTATATATATTGGTAGAGTTCCATTTGAAATATAATTCATTTAAATCTTATTGAAATTAAAGATATCTAATCAATGTGTTTGTTTTTATCTCATAAAAATTGGAATTAAAAAAATGGTCATATGAATAGAATGGGAAACAAAAAAGTTGATTCAGCATAATGTAACATATAAAAAATTTAAAATTTAAAATATAAAAAAATAAAAATAAAAAAAGAGAGAAAGAGAACATGGTTGATAGATATAAGGAATTTTGACATATATATATATATATATATATATATATATATATATATATATATATATATTTAAATGTCATCAACGTAGAAATTATCAAATTAATGGAGATATATACTGTTTTTTGGAATAGATAGAGATTATCAAATTATTGGAGATATATACTGTTTCTTGAGATAGATTTATATTAATCACCTCTTGAAGAATTTGGACTGTGCTTATCTCTTAATAATCAAGTTTTGTAGCTTGATATTCTGATAAAATAATATTAATTTAATAATATTAAAATTTTGTAAATTTTGATGATAAATATTATCTAAATTAATTTTTTGTATGTTAAATATTATCTCTTAATTTAAGAAATATATCCTAACAAATAAAAAAATAATGTTAATCTAATTTTATTTAATGATAAGAATGAATTAGAGTACTGGTAGTATACTATTCCCTTTTAGTTCTTTAAAAATCTAAAAATTTAATAAAATTTCTACAATTTGGTGAAGTCATGTGGCGCAACCACGGTGTCTAAGCCCACACCTCTTGAAGAATTTGGATTGTGCTTATTCCTTAATAATCAAGTTTTGTAACTTGATATTCTGATAAAATAATATTAATTTAATAATATTAAAATTTTGAAAATTTAGATGTTAAATATTATCTAAATTAAATTTTTGTATGTTATATATTATCCCCTAATTTAAGAAATATATCCTAACAAATAAAAAATAATGTTAATTTGATGATAAATATTATCTAAATTAAATTTTTGTATGTTCAATATTATCCCTTAATTCAAGAAATATATCCTAACGAATAAAAAAATAATGTTAATCTAAATTTATTTAATGATAAGAATGAGTTAGAGTCCTGATAATATATTATTTATTTTTAGTTCTTTAAAAATCTAAAATTTTAATTAAATTTCTGCAATTTGGTGAAGGTATGTGATGCAACCATGACGTCTAAGCCCAACTTTTATTATATATATATAATATATAATATATAATATCTTCACAGTCAAAAAAAATATTATATATATAATATATAATATGATATGATATTATATATATATATATATATATATATATATATATATATATTGTAATTATGAAATCAATTGCAAGTTTGTCGAAGAGAAACTTCCAAGAAATTTATATCCGAGGCATTACGTTCAAAGTGGTTGACTTCTGATTTTCATTAAAAAGAAAAAAAAAAGTTGACTTCCACGAAATTATAACATAGGTATATTCTACGCCTGATCAAATTCAAATAAAAAAAAATAAGTGAAAACTTAGCAAGCAATCTGTCCATTATAAGAGGATGGATCGCGGTATTTAATCCATCTAACAACATAATAGTGAAAGGTCAGTGTGGATCACGCCCTGCCCAAATTCTACGAATCATTTATAAATTTTTTGTTTTTTTTAAGTAACCAATCAGAATGAACCATTTATAAATTAATAACAATGCTAGGATCTCAAAAACTTCCCCGAAATTATGTGTGACGTAGATGACATAGGTATATTCTACGCCTGACCAAAGCCAAACCAAAAAAATGAGTGAAAGATTAGATCACGCCCTGTTAAAAAATATACTAATTAAACTTCTGACTTTGAGTTATGTATTGTTTATTAATTTTTTGTTCTTGGGTTATGCCTTATGCGGGTGCCTAGTGTATTAAAGCGCAAGTCGGTCGCCAAAGGCCTTGTAACTGAATTGGCATCTCTCCATGTACAAAGTGTTTGGGGGTCTAGAGGAGAAAGGGTTCGAGTTGCGGAATTAGCAGCATGTTGTAATTATTTCTCAAAAAAAAAAAAAAAAGCGCAAGTCGGTCATAAAGATTCTTTTTTTTCTAGCTGGGATTGGTCTTTGCGGTAGAAGGTGAAAGGTGGCGTGTTTGTTAAGATACGAATACGTGTCTAGTTTTGGTCTAAATCCCAATTTGTTTACTGCATTACTGTATTAAATACAACCATCTCCGAGAGCTATTTTACTGCCACACCAACTTTCACAACTTTCGTCACAAAACTGTTTAAAACTTGCGGAAACTATTTAGCTTTTTGCTCTTAGCACTTTCTATAAACTAAACCATATATAAAGTCCGAAGGCAGGGTAAACGGCCTGCGCTTAGAACTATGACCATAGTCCCGATCATCGCCACTGACAGTGTTGAAAGTCCAGATGGAAAGGCGACCGAAAAAAGTAGAGCTGCTGCGATTGTGGTTGAAGGGAGAGACGGAAGAAGAGGTGGAGGTGAAGGTGGAGGGGGAGAAAGTAAGTCGAGATGGATCTCAGACTCCAAAATAGCAGAGACATCCATTGCCGTGATTGTCCAATCAACTGCGATTGTCATTCCCCTACATTTCAGTGTTGGCCTATCTTCCGCGACTAGGGACCTCCTAGTTTGTGTCTTGGTTGCTAACTTTGTGGGTTTACTTTTTTGTATGGTTGCCATCATTCAAAGCCACAGGAGACCAAGAGCTGCGGGGATTTTCGCCAGGATGGGATGTGCTGCTACTGTTGTGGGCTTCATATTAATGATAGCTTTGACCCTCCCTGACAATCATGTTTGCAAAATCGCCCCAGCTTGTCTTGTTTTATTCGTGGCCTTTGTCTTATCAATCTTTTTTTGATAAGCTCCTTTGTCTTATCATTGTTGTATGGAGCAGGAAGTACGAAGCGTAAAGATCAAATTACCGATATAAGAAATGAGTGAAAAATAAAATAACAATGATGCACACGCCTACACATACATGTAAAAGCGAGTTTTTGCCACGAGTATATCATTATCGCTTTTATTCCTTCATAGAGTTACAATTGTCACTTTTATTCCCATCCAAAAAAAATTGTCACTTTTATTCTTTAAAATTTAAAGTAATCGTTTTTAGTCTCAAACAAACCTTTAAAATGTAAACAGAGAGAGAGTGAGAGGGAGAGCCCAAAGCAACCCAACAAAAATCCAAAAATTCATTTGAGGCCATATGACTATGGCGTTAGCATTTCCTTTCAACTTTAGGGGTACTTAAGGTTGGGCTGTTTGGATCAGGTTATGTGCGTGTGAGGGGCAAATTTGTCTCGTTGGAATTCTGTATCCACATGTGCCAATTATTGTGCGCCGTGTGTTTTTAATTTTGAAAATAAATGAATTTTTTCCAAGTCAAATACCACATCAACATTTTGTTAAATCACATAGAACAAAGATAAAAGAACCAAAAGTAAAAGGTTTTTAAAGTTTAGGGATGAAAAGTAAAGTTTTGATAGTTTAAGGACGAAAAATGAACTTTTGTGAAAGTTTAGGAACAAAAATGATATTTTGACCAAATTTAAAGTAATCACTTTTAGTCTCAAACAAACCTAAAATGTAAACAGAGAGAGAGAGAGAGAGAGAGAGAGAGAGAGAGAGAGAGAGAGAGAGAGAGAGAGAGAGAGAGAGAGAGAGAGAGAGAGAGAGAGAGAGAGAGAGAGAGCCCAAAGCAACCCAAAAAAACCCAAAACACCTTAGAAAAAAAAAAAAAAAAAAAAAAAAAAAAAAAAAAAAAAGGCCCAAAACCCAAAACAGCCCAAAAAAAAAAAAAAAACCTTAAGAAAACCCAAAACTTGACCCAAGAGGCTAAGACCTGTCAAACCCGTTGGTTCACCCCAAATAATCCTATGGTTAGGGCTGTAAACGAGCCGAATTTTGTCAAGTAATGCATATTCAAGCTTGGCTCATCTAGAAAAGTCAAAAGTTCAAACTTGGCTTGAGCTCGTGACAAGCCTAAAAATAATGTTTAAGCTTGAACTCGTGGGAAAGCCAAAAGCTTGAGCTTGGCTTAGCTTAATTTGATTAATTAGTTAAGCCAAGCTCAAGCTTAAACTCGAGCTAGCTCAAGCTTAAACTCGAGCTAGCTCAAGTCAAGCTTTTGACCTCGAGATCTAAAAAAATTACATTATCAAATGCTTAAATCTCTAACATTAAGGAAAAAAATTGGTGTACTCATGTTATCATATGTCTAATCCTACTTATGATCAGCCATTATTCAAATTAAAATTTTAAATAATTAAATTCATTCATTAATCCTTCCTTATCTACAATTTCAACAATTGTTCACAATACAATTTTTATATTAATGTTAAATGGTGAAAAACTAGAAAAATACTTATTTGTAACTATTATGAGTGGGAAAATACTAACATATTTCATAACTTTACATTAGATGATTGATGGGAAATGATCATATATGGCTCACTTGATTAATTATTTATTTTTAAATGGAACGAAAGTCTAAAGTGGTTCTTGATCAGTTTAGAGGGAAGGAAAAAATCAAGGTAATGGGTAGTGGTCTCATGTTGATCATGTCATTATTAAGATATGTGTAATAAGTATATTTAGCTAACACATATAAACTTATAAATAAGTCTATGCTTGAATTGTTTTGTATCAAACCTTATAGCTCATAAGGTTCTTCGTGAACAAATTTTTTTGCTTAGACTCAGCTTGTTTATTAAACAAACATAAAATTAAGACTCAAACTTGGCTTATTTATAAACAAACCAACATAAATGAATTTTTTATCGAGTCGAGTTCGAGTTGTTCGTGATCAACTTGGTTTATTTACAACCCTACCTATGATTAAGCCAACCCCAAATTTTGAGCTAATTCAGGTGCCTAAGCTCCCAACTTGACATTATCTAGTTGAGTTGAGAGTGGGCTCTAATCCCCACCCAATCCAACTCATGCTCAATTTGAAAAAATTTCTACCTTCCATGAAAAAAAATACTTTCTTTTATTATAAAAGCATAACTTTATTTTATTTTTTACTATATTATTTTATGGGAAAAGAAAAACTTTATTGATTGAACAAATTAATTGCAAATTTGCAACGGTCTACATTTCTATAAGCTCAGCTGCCAACGGGCTTCTAAGTTCTAACCCCATATCACGTACCTAATGGGCCCAATCTCCCCATGCCGGGTCGGGTAAAAACCAATACCAAATAATTAAAATATCAAAATTGGCCTTCACTCATGAGTTTTCTCTCTCAGAGCCAAAGCCCTTATTGCAACACCAAATAGTAGAGATCACACGTTCGAGTCTGAAATTATAACAAAAGGTTAGTTTCTTTTCACATTTCATTTGAGTTTTTTCAACTTCTCTAAACAAAGGAAAAAAAAAAAAAAAAAAACATTTTCAAACTTTCTTTTCTTTTCTCGGCATCCAAACAGAGCCAATAGTTTCCCCCGAAAAAAAAAAAAAAAAAAAAAACCCGTTAAAATCAACTAAACATTTTGATTTTGAATATTTATAGTAAATAATAATAATTATAAAGAACCAGGTTCAGTTTAAGTTTTTGTATTTAGAAGTAATAGAAAAGAAATATTATGATTATGATGATAACTAAAAATCTATATCATATTGAATGTATTGTTTATGCTGTTGTTGTTGTATAGGTTTTGAAGTGAAATGGCTTTGAGAGGTGTATGGCAACTTCAAAAGCTGATTGTGAGCTATTTGTTAATTGTTGACGATTTATTTATTTCTTGAAATGAAATTGATTGAACCTATAGACGATTTCGCGAGAACGCTTTAGCCTAGATGGCATAATGATTGTTTGCAATGGATGCCGATATTTGCTCTTTTATGATAGATTCTTCGAAATTCTTATATGTGGATTGATGTTATTGCCAGTTCTGATGATTTACTAGACTTATAGATTAGCACAGGAAGAAGTCTCTTAGAGTTGAAATGGATTATTGTAATTGACAACATTTGGTGTTCGACAGTTTAATGTTAGAACTTTCTGCTAGAAACATAAGTAATTTGTGTGAAACTTCTTCTTGGTTTATCTTAATATTAGACTTTTTTTTAAAGGGTGTTTCTCTTATATACATCCTGTATTCTAAGAATTTTAATGAAATTTATTACTTATCAAAAGAATTCTTCTTGTTGACACTGATGTGAACCCATGAAACAAAATTTTGCTGGCACTGTGGAACTGCACTGTCTTTGGTGGGGAAGACTGTTAGAGAAAAAAAAAAAAAAAAGATTTACATGATAGAAATTTAGCAAGGTAATTATTTTGTGATGTGCTTACTGTTAGTGTGTTTAATTAAAGCAAAGGATAGTGATTTAAGGTGGTTTTACAAGTTGGCGAAGGGAATTGCCTTAGACTTCATGACTTCAGATTTCTCCATATACTTTTTTTCTATTGAAATTTTTTACTTTAGTTAGTATAAAAATGTTTGTCATTTGTGAATTAGGATCTAGGTTGCATTTTGTTTAGTTTTTTGAAAGCATGTTACTGTTTTAAACGTTAAAAGGATCTTAGAAAAGAATGGTAAAAAGAATTGTAAACTTTAAGAGAAGGAGAACCTTCTACACATCAGAACTATATAAATCTCTTCTGCATAACTAAAACAAACATGTTAACGCAAAATTCTTATTTTGTAATTTTATTTGATTGAGCATAAGCATTTAGCAAGTGGTGGCATTTTCCATTTGTATCATTATTCTTTCCCTCTTGGTAATCCTAATGTCGCTTATAGGGTATCAATGATAGTGAGATGAAGATGATGGTGAGATGAAACTGGCGATATTGACAAAAAAAAAAAAAAGAGTAAGGAAAATGGTATGCAATTTCTCACATTACATTTAATCAGTTTCATGTTGAAAGTATATCTGAAACTGTTTGTTTTGTTTTGTTTTGGCCAAAAACATTTGCATAACTACATTCACCCTCTCTCTCTCCAAAAAAAGAATCGCATTTACATTTGTTAAGATTTCATGGTCTAAATAAAATAACATTATTTCGTACAAGGGACTGTAATTTTGATGTAGAGGTAAATGATGAATATTAAACAAAAGTTTGACTGCTTCAAATTGCGAAACACAAATTAGTAATAGAACAACTTACATTCTAGTAAATCAATGCTATTGCAAACCCATCTCTCTGTCATTGTGTTTCATGCATGTCCCTATAGGGTGTTTTTTTTTTTTTTTTTCCTTGCAATCATACCTCCTACACATGCATATTTTAGCCATTTTTTCCCTACACCAGGGTTACTTATCTCTGAAGTGTCATTTAGGGTGGTGTTTTCATGTTGGCTATTTGGTATTTAGACTATTTTGGAATTATTATGGGGCACTCGTGACCTTAGGTGTGCACTAGCCTACTAGGTGCACCACTTGGTACACCCTTCTAGGCTGAAATGAGAGCATGGACTCCGTTGAGAATCTCTCTTTTGGGGGGATGGGTTCTAAATCGTTCTCTACATATTTTCTTACATGAAAAACTCTCAATTGTTATTCCCTTAGGTTCTTACAGTAATTATAGTTACGTTTCGTGTGATTAATTATGCATATTGTCTATAGTTGCTAGGTCACTGAAATTTTTACAAGCAAAGTTTGGTGGAGTTGAGGATGATGTGCATGAAGATGATGATGAAGAAGATGAGGAAGAACAAGAATCTCTATGGAGTGGAAAAAAGAAAGAATATTATCATGCTGATATGTTGATTCAGAGGTGATGATTTGAATATTATTTGCGATGCATCCTATCTTGCTCCACACCCCTTCTCAATTTTTTTCCAGCCATATTTAGTATATATTTTTTTGGTGGCAATCACTTACTGCCTTTATGGAAACTTTCGTGTTCACAAAATATTTTCTTAATGCAATCATATCTATATAATCAAGGTTGTCTTTGTAGTTTCCCTAACCTTTTTGTTTCTGATGAAGGCATTATCAAGTGATGGTGAGGGACCTTCGAGAGAGGAGGAAGAGGCTTTGAAATTACAGAGGAAAAAAGCAAAATATTAATTAAATGAAAACTTTGGCTTTGATGATAATAATGAAGATGGGATTGATGCAAGTGATAGGGAATTAACTCTAGAGGTGAGGGTTCAATATTCTCTCCTTGTTAATGAAAAAGGAAGTATAAAGATAAGTAGGTTAAACCTTAGGTCTTTGTTTTGTTTTGTTTTTTTATTTTGACTATGCATTTTTCAAGCTTGGGTTATCCTCTTTAGTGCTATTTTGATAAGTAAATTTTATGGATGGGAAACACATACCCAAGTACACAGGAAGTATACAAAGTGAGCAATACAACCAATCTCACAGATTACAATGATCAACAAAATCAGATAATGAACATGAAAATGGAGAACCCACAACTAAAATCCACTCAAAAAAGTTTAAAGAAAAACAGCTTAATATCAGGCAAATATCTTTTATAGTCCTCAAAACATTGAGCATTCTGCTCCCGCCGAATGCACCACATCAAACAATGGGGAATGACTCTCCTAATAACAATATTTCAATGTTGACCAAAACGACCTTGCTAAGAGGCTAGAAAAACCACAACTGACTTTGGCATTGCCCAAGAAACTCCAAACAACCCGAATACCATACACCACAATTCAAAAGCTATAGTAAAATGAAGCAATAAGTGATCCACAAATTGTCCAATCGCTTTGCACATATAACACCAATTTGTTACCAAGATACGTCTCTTATGCATATTTTATTGTTGGTTTCTTGGAAAGGGACATATGGACTATCAATTCTTATGAATGACACATAGCCCAATATTGCTGCTTGTACAGGAAATGTCAACCAAAAGAAAACGCAGAAGAAAATCTCCCCAGAGAAAAGAAGCCTTAGATGACACAGGAGCAGCTTATGAGGAAGTTCAGAAAGATTTGAGTGCTCTATCAAAGGAGGAACAAATGGATGTTTTATATAGGTAAGGTTTTTCAATTTCTGTTTGTATAGTTCTTATATTTCTGCACTTTTTTGCGTTATATGTTTTTAAGCTGAACCTTTTTTGATCAAGGCTGAAATGTAAATGATGCAGGGAGCATTAAAATCATTTAAGTTTTTATTTTTGAAAGTGAAATTAATTTTGTTTTTGAATTTAAATTTTGAATGAGGTTTTTAATGTTGAGGGTTTTAAGGGATTTGATTAGGTATTTTCCATATTGGTTTAATCCCTAAACCCTATTTGTACTCCTTTACTGGTGAAAAGGGCAGACGATTTTGAAATCAAATTTTATGATGAGTTGAGAATATGTCTCCTCTTTTGTTCTCTGTGTTTGGTGGTGATACCAAACGCCCTTAGATGGTGAAGCCTAGGATTTGCAGGCAGATTCTAGGTGGTGAAGCCTAGGATTTGTCCTGCTTTTCCTGTTGCTTCCCTTTTATCCTTATTTTCCTACATTGTTCTGCATCAATAAAACTTAGAAAAGGATGATAAGGAGAAAGCTTTTGTAGCATTATAAGTAATAGCCATTCTAGAGCTGAAAAAATGTGGTGGTCTTGGAAATGTAATAACATTATGATCCGAAATGAAATCTAGTGCGTGTGCTTCTTCATAGAAATTTATCTTGTTGAGCTAGTCTAGAGAAAACCAAAGGTTGAGTAAGAATTCATAGAAATCTGATGAAGGGAACTAATATAAGATGCACAATAGATTCATTGTTTTTCAACATAAAAGAGTAACCAGATTGGCCTCTCCATTCTTCTTGCTTCAAATTAATGACATATGACATGCCACAAGAATATTTGCTGATGGTTCTGCGGTATTATTTTGCTTCCTTCAACTAGGGAGGTTCCCCTTATCTTATGCTTTCCTAGTTCCAAATTGTGTAGAAAATTTATGCTTGCAATTATATTACCTATAGAAAAAATCTTGGTTCATGTATATAAGAAATTTAATCTATTTTTGAGGGGTGGAGAAGGGGAGGGGTTTTCTAAGAATGGAACTAAGGGTGTCTAGCGGATTTATTAGGGCCTTGTGCTTGCAATGAAGTTTTAAAAGGTGATTTGAAATACCAACGGATTATAGAAACTATTGCTTGATGTCAACTGGGAAACCATTATAAACTAAACATATAAAACTGAAGGTGTTGGAATAGGTGGGTTGACAATTTTTTTAGATTAATGGATTTTGAAGCTTGGATAAGTGGAAATACACAGAAAGATATAGAGGTGAAAAGATGAGGGAGAGTCGCACACGTACAAGATGGTTTAGTCATATTCAAAGGATAGCGATTAATGCACTAATGAGAAAAAATGAGTTGATTCAAGTGAGAGAACACACACACACAAAAGTTCAAGTGTACTTGGTTTTCTTTTTTAATAAAGTTCCAGGATCTAAAGATGTTCAGTATTTGTTGTTGTTGATTAAGATCTCCTCCGTCCGCATCTTCTTTCTGTTAGACTGTTTCTATTGAGCTCCTCATCATGCCCCAGCTCAATTTTGTTTGCAATTTTGAGCCTTGCTAACTGTTAATTGGATGTGTTTTGCATATGTGGTTGTTTTATTACAAAGGCATTGAATTTTTTACATAGGTTGCATATAACAGTACTTGCTTGACTATGATATTTGTAGATTTTCTATTATTTGGATCTTGATCTACTTATTTCTTATTAAATATGCTCATAAATGTCTGTTTCTGTTTTTCATCACCAGCAGTGATAACTTTTGCTTGTGCATTCTTGGTTAATAATGTTTTTATCCCTCAGTTCTGCTTCAGAATTATTTGGCTTGCTGTTGGAGCTGAATGATGCAATTGAACAACTTGAAAGAAAATCAGATCCACTTCTAAGCATGGTATTATCTGTTCTAATTTGATTATTTTATTGTAAGTGATATAATGTGCATTGCTCCATTAAGGATGATTTAGATGGCATGTGCCTGGAAATGGATTGATTTAACTCTGAATTATTCCGTTTAGGCGGGCTTATATTTTGTTTTGCTCTATGTTGATTATCTGTAGGGGGTTGATAATAGGTTTCTCTTTTATATGTGATCCTCCTGGAATTTAATATGTTTGAATGTTAAGACGCTTGTAGATCTGACTCTTTATGTTGTCCCAACCATCCAATACAAAGTTCTGGGTTTATATATTTGTTGTTCTTACTCTTCAACTTGTGCATCCTGCCAGAGTCCTCACGCCAATTATCATTTGCAGTTTCTTAACAACCCCCCCCAACCCCCCCTCTCTCTCTCTCTCTCACACACACACACACACTCACACAAAGGTCATAACATGTATAAAGGCATCTAATTGGTTTCTTTAGTGTTCAGCATTGTGAATGCTTTAATGTTGTAAGAAGGTTAAAAAGGAGGAAATTATGATGAAAAAAGGAGTGTGTTATTTGGAGGTGAATCAACTTCTTTGTCTCTCGTAAGTATTGCCAAGCTATAACTTTCAATCTCCTCAAGTCAGAAGGGCAGCCCATTCGTGATCATCCTGTGCTAGCTTGCTTTGTAGAGATCCAGAGCTTATTGGATAAGGTATTCTCTTCTCTGTCAAAATGCTAAATTATTATTGTTATTGTTATTGTTATTATTTGATAAGTAAGTAGTTATTTTCTATAACAGTGAAGTGTTTTGGTCCTAAAACAATCATTTGTTTGTGTTAATCTGTTAAAATAGTTGGTACACGCATAATGTATTTGCAATGTGGCTTATGTTTAGCTATTGATGGTACAATAATATTTGGCAAAAATCCAAAGCGACCTTGTAACTTTCAGCTTTTGTCATTTCAGTCTTTTAACTTTCAGTTTTTGTCAATGTAATATTCTGTTAGACATCTATTAAGTGGTGCCATTAAGTCTTCTTTTTTTTTTTCCTCGTAATTAAAAGAAAATAAAAATCTGTTATTAAACCAAAAAAAAAAAAAAAAAACATTGAAGGGAGCGAAGTCGTCCCCTTCCCTAAAATGAGAGATTGCATTTCGATCCACATCGGTTAGGCCGGTATTCAGGTCGGCAATGCTTCTTGGGAACTTTACTGCCTCGAGCATGGCATTCAAGCCGACTCTCAACTCAAAAGATGGTTTTGAGTTGCGTGTAGCCACTGCCCACATGGTAGAGGTAATTGATCATACCAATGGCAGAGGCGGAAGCTTGTACGACAATGTTTACTGCGGGCAGCTGAGGTTCAGAGTGGCTGCTACACTTTCGCCATGCGCCAAGGACTACAGCAAGATATTCAAGAGCTTCCATGCCTCACGCGCCACTTCCATTCCAGTCCTAGATCTCCCGACAGTCGACGAGGAAGGCTCCGAGGTCTTCTTCGATGTCCAGAGCTCCAACTTTGACTACTCCAAGGCCTTTGGTGGTGGCGGCGGCGGTGGACTATATTTTGCTGTCTCCTATGTGGGCTATCTTTTTGACTTGTCTAACAGTCGGGATTTCCATTCCTCTGAAGAAGATGAAGAAGCTTGGTAGGATCAATGTTCAAAGTTCTTAGATCTAAACTGAAGAAAGCTTCTGCTTTGTGCTTTCTTGCTGTCACAGGTCAGGACCAAAAAAAAAAAAAAATTCAAAACTGTCGCTTTAAGGCAAAAGAGTTAACGGCACCACTTAACAGATGTCTAACATAATACTACATTGACAAAAATTGAAACTTAGAGGACTGAAATGAAAAACTGAAATTTAAAGGACTAAAATGACAAAATGTGAAACTTAGAGAGTCAGTTTTGCATTTTTGTCCATAATATTTTATAGGTGTTTTGTATTTCTGCCTCTTCCTGGAATCAGGTTCCCTTCTCAAATTAGCTAAATTGGTGCACTGTGATTATTATTGTCTGTCATACCATGTTTAGAATAATAGTCCTGCTACCTGGAGTATAGGGGCTGGATCATCTCCTTTGCTGGGAGAGCTAATAATACCTGTTGGGCTGGAGAATGCCCTAAGAATCCAGCAGCCCAGTCAAAATGGTTTAGTAAAAGGAGGGGGTGAATCTCTTTGCCCTGGGGTTCACTTCATTTGTTATAAACTAAAAAGTGTAAGGCCACAGTTTCTGATAGACTGGCACTCCTATGAGTTAACTGCTATCAGTGCTGCTAGAAAGATCCAAAAATAATGCACTATCTAAAACTAATCTATCTTTGAAAATTTGTAATAAGTGTCCTGGTATAATGGAATGTTTGAAATATATTGCTAATCTTGGTCATTATTAGGATTTAAAACTAATCTAAAAGGCTCGTGCCTAAAAAAGTTAGATTTAATTTTAAAAAAGAAAGGATACCAAGTTGCCAACATAGCTGCAAATAGATGGTTGTTAAAAATTAAAACTAAATACTTTCATTTCAGGTATGGTATGGCACTATATATTTTTGGGGCGAAAATACCATTTTGGTCCTTACATTTTGGGGTCACAATCAATTTAGGCCTTACATTTTGGTAACCGTCAATTTAGTCACTGTTATTTTGAATTAACAATCAATTTGATCCCTATCGTTAATTCACTTATGGAAAATGTCTACATGACAAACAATGTGAATTGTTGGCACACTTGGAATCTATGTGGCAACTAAAATAATAATAAAACTTTTTTATTAACTTCAAACATTTCCACATCAATAATTAATTTATCAATTTAAAAGAATTTTTTTATTTTTTTATTTTTTAAAATTCAGATCCGAAATACACTGATCTTGAACTAAACCCAGAAAATCAAACCCAAATCAATTTTCACAGATCTCAGTTCTTCAATTCTCACCTATACACACCATCGTGTGGCTCAACCATCTACAATTTCTCTTTCCCACAACAGTACCAGTCTCTCTTTCCCATCTCCTTGTAGCTATCCATAGTCCAAAATCAACCATCTATAATCCACTACCAAATAAACCCCAAATCCAAAAATATTCAATCAAGTAATCAATCCAAAAGCGTGGAGAGAGAGAAACTAGCATATGCCCATTACCCACTAATCTTCTTCTACACAATTACACAAAGCCAAAGCCTCAACGTTGAAATCTAAACTTAGTCACTACTCTTTCTTTAAGCTGTTGGACGAGTGGAAGAAGAGGGGCCCATCAAGGCCTTGGTGCTTTCCACTGAGGAACTGACTGAGTTGTTTGGAGTAGTGAGTTGAGTGATTTTTCCATGGCAGGTTTAGCAGAGGCTAAGTTCTTGTTTGGAGTAGTCTTTGTAGACTTGGAGAAAAATTAGCTCTTGAGAATTTCTTAGAACGTTATCTTTGTAATGTGTGTGAATCTCAATAAGTATTTTTGATTATTTATATAATAAAGTTTCAACTAGGTTGGTCGGCCTAGATTCCTAAAGTGAAGAACTGAGGTTTGTGAAAATCGATTTGGGTTTGATTTTCTGGGTTCAGTTTAAGATTAGCGTGTTTCAGATCTGAATTAATTTTTTTTTTTTTTTTCATAATTTCTTTAAAATTAATAAATTAATTACTGACGTGGAATAGTTTGAAGTTAATAAAAAAGTTTTATTATTATTTTAGTGGCCACATAGGCTCCAAGTGTGCCAACAATGCACACCATTTGTCACATATGCATTTTCCATTAATCAATTAACGGTAGTGACCAAATTGACTGCTAATTCAAAATAACAGGGACCAAATTGACTATTATCAAAATGTAGGGACCAAATTGACCGTGACATCAAAATATAGGGACCAAAATAGTGTTTTCGCCTATTTTTGGTAAATAGCAAAAAGATTTTGGATAGGATCTAAACTTATCATTTTAAATTGGTCAGGTCTAGTTTGTTAATGACTAGGAAAAAAATGAATTGTTTGCCTATTTGTTACATTTTCTCATATTGTTTATATGTGATGATGTTTAACCTCTGTGACCATGCTAGAACCTGTGTTCTACCCATTTTTTTTCCTCTCATTTTGTCCACAAAGATGATTACAGCAGTTCCTGTCATTGAGGTACACTGCTTTGTTATTCCAGAGGTGTGTTTAGTTTCCCTAACAGCTTGCAGCTTTTTAATGTTTGCTCCACTAAATGCCTATATAAAAAAAAAATTGTTTGCTCCACTAAACAGAAAAAAACAACGTGATGGGAATCTTCCATCCGAATTTGAGGAGTTCCTGAACAAATTTCAGATTCTCAGTTTTGATGCTTTTTACGTTTCTTTTCTAATATCAATCATTTTTGTTCATTTTTATTTTTAAACTCAATTCAACACAGCCCTAACTATTTCGAGTCTGCTAGATGATTCCTTTTATGCTACTTGGCCTTATCTAGGCCATGTCCCCATTTACCTCTTCTTCTAACACATTTGTTGCTGCAATTTGGCTGATGTGCTACTATTAAATTATGGCAGAGTGATCAAGTTGGTGTGCAAAACTTGGAAATGTTAAAAGTAAGAGCTCTTCTTGAAGAAAGATTGAAACAAGAGGGTATTCTTAGTTCCAGAGCTCCAAAGCCTAATAAAGCCCAGAAACGTCTGAAGCCAGTTAATGTGTACTGTTTCTGCCTAAGCTCTCTAGTGTTTGCTTTTTTTCTTTTTTTTTTTATAGGTAATAAGACTTTTATTGAAAAAAATTGAACATCATGTTCACGATGGTGAACACTTTGAACAATAAAACAAATACAAGAAGATCAAGAGCTAAAGGAAAGAGAAACTAAAAAATTAGCTATAGTAGTACAGTTCGTACACCCCTAAATACGAGCCCAAAGAAACAGAGTACAAAAAAGTAAACATTTTAGATGTTCCAAAGTTCTCGCCTTGTCTTCAAAAATGCGGGCATTACGTTCCTGCCAGACTAACCACATTAAAAATGCCGGGACCATGTTCCAAATGATTGAAAGATGTTTTCCAATCAGTTTCGCCAAATAAAGAAAAAAGATTTCACTGACCTTGGCACTACCCATTGAATCCCAAACACTGCAAAAACTTCACACCATAAGGCATGAGAGAACTTACAATGAAGAAGAAGGTGGTCCACTGATTTCCCATCGCAACAACACAAGCAATACTTATTAACCAAAAACTGACCTTTCTTAATAAGGTTGTTAATGGTGAGTATCCCATCATTAGCTGCTGTCCATAAGAAGAAAGACACCTATTTAGGCACCTTAGTACGCCATATACACTCCCAAGGAAAGGCATCAGTGGTAGGACTAGATAATAGCTTATAAAAAGAGCACACATCAAAAACACCAGATGTAGTCAATCTCCAAACCAGCCGATCATCCCCCTCACCCCTCGGCATAGAGGAATAAATAAACTCAAAGAATGAGTAGACAGTGGTTGCCTGCCAATCCTGAGGACCATGACGGAACAATAAATTCCAGCTCCTACTTCCTTCTGAATTTGATACAACCAAGTCAGAGATCCATGCTTCTTTAGAAACAGAGCAATCATACATGGAAGGGAAGATTTCTTTCAAAGGAGTAGGCCCACACCATGGGTCATGCCAAAAACTAACACGGCTACCCTCCCCCACATTATACAAAATCTAGCTAAAAAACTTCTCTGTTCCTTCTTTAATACTCCTCCACGTCCCACACCCGTGTGCACCTCTTACCCCTCTAGTGCACCAGCCTCCTCGTGCCTCTCCATATTTGTCTGCTATAACTTGACGCCATAATCTATGATTTTCTTTCCCAAACTGCCACAACCACTTCCCAAGCAAAGCCTTGTTAAACAACCCAACCCTCTGGATTCCCTAACCACCACATTCAACTAACAAGCATACCTTATCCCAAGCAACTAAAGGATATTTAACAACATCCTCTGAGGCCGCCCAAAGGAAATTCTTCTGAATTCTTTCAATTCTTGTAGCCACAACCTGAGGGATAGTAAACAACGATAAAAAGCAGGTGGGAAGACTCAATAGGGTACTTTTTAACAAAATAAGCCTACCTCCTTTCGACAAATACAGTCTTTTCCATCTAGCCAGCTGTTTCTCCATCTTTTCAATAATAGGATTCCAAATTGATGAATCCTTATAGTGTGCCCCAAGAGGCATGCCCAAATATCTCATAGGCAGAGTACCCACCTTGCAGCAAAGGATATGAGCCAAACCATTCAAATCCCTAACATCGCCAACAGGAACAATCTCACTCTTGCCTATATTAACTTTCAGGCCTGTAATAGCTTCAAAGAAGATCAACACCATCCGCACGTATAATAATTGTTCCCTAGAAGCATCACAAACAATATAGTATCATCAGCAAAATGAATGTGAGAAATATGGATTACACCATGTCTATGGGACCCCGCTTTAAATCCACAAAGAAAACCACCATTTTCTGTCCTCTTCAACAGTCTATTCAACACTTCCATAATCATAAGAAATAAAAGCGGAGATAAAGGATCCCCTTGGCGAAGACCACAAGAACTACCAAAAAAACCTGCAGGAGATCCATTAACCAGAACTGAGAATTTAACTGTAGAGATGCATGCCTTAATCCACCTACTCCACCTTGCCCCAAAGCCCATCCTTTCCTTAAGGTAAAATAGTGCATTCTAGTTCACATGATCATAAGCCTTCTCAATGTCCAGTTTTATTATAACACCAGGAATACCACTCTTCAACCTGCTGTCTAAGCATTCATTAGCAATAAGAACCGAATCAAGAATTTGTCTCCCTCCCACAAAAGAATTTTGAGAGTCGGATATCAATTTATCCAAAACTCCTCGAAGCCTATGAGCCAACACCTTAGCCAACAGTTTATAAAGGCTGCCCACAAGACTAATAGGACGAAAGTCTTTGATATTTACTGCATTAGTCTTCTTGGGGATCAAACATAGAAACATGGTATTAAGAGAATTTTCAAAAACACACTGGCTGTGAAAATCTTTGAAGAAAGCCAATATATCCCCTTCCAAAACACTCCAGCATTTTTGAAAGAACGCCGTAGTAAACCCATCTGGCGCAAGGGCCTTATCGCCTTCCGCCTCCTTAAGAGCCTTAATAATCTCCTCCTTCTCAAACTCTCTCTCCAACATAGACCTCTCAGTTTCGTCTAGACAAGCGAACTCTAACCCATCAATAGTAGGTCTCCAAGCTTCTAGTTCCTGATATAATCTCTTATAAAAATCCACCACCTGATCCGTAACAGCTGACTCCTCCTCAAAGAGAACACCATCCACCTCCACACCCCTAATCTGATTGGTTTGCCTATGGAAATTGGCAATTCTATGAAAGAACCGTGTGTTGTTATCACCTTCTTTGATAAAAAGAGCTTTGGACTTCTGCCTCCAAGAAATCTCTTCCAGAGAAGCCAGAAAATCTATATCTGATTTAACCACCAACCTTCTAGCCCTGTCCTCTTGAGTCAACACCTGCATCTCTTCTCTCATGTCAATGTCTAAGAACTCGGTCAATAGACTCTTTTTCCTAAAAGCTACATCTCCAAAAACATGCTCGTTCCAATGCTTCAAATCCCTTTTAAGGGCTTTCAACTTACAAGCTAGAACATAACTTGGAGGTCCCACGAAATGATAACCATTCCATCAATGAAGAACCTTATCCACAAAACCCTCCACCTTTAACCGCATATTTTCAAATCTAAAAGGGCTCTTCTCTCTCGACATACCACCTACCTCTACTAGCAAAGGACAATGATCCAACACCACCCTAGGGAGAGTTCTTTGAGTCACATCTAAGAAGTGTTCTTCCCAATCTGCTGTCATCAAAACTCTATCAAGTCTGGACATAGAAGGGCTATTAGAGTCTCGAAACCAAGTATATTCACCTCCTACCAAAGGCAAATCAATCAGCGAATGTTTAGCAATGAAATCTGAGAATTTAAACATAACTGGACTAAAAGAATTATAGCTAAGTCTCTCAGCCAGGTAACGGATAATATTGAAATCTCCAAACAAGCACCAAGCCCCAGCCCACCGTGATCTCACTAAGTCTAATTCTGCCCACATTGCATCCTTAAGACTTTCGTCAGTAGGTCCATACAACCCTGAACAAATCCATTCAAAGCCCTCTAACACACCCTTCAACACAACTGAAATTGAAAAACTTCCAACCACTGAATCTACTCTCTCAAAAACCCTTCTATCCCACATCAGAATGACACCCCCAGCTGTATTTATGGCGTCTAAGGCCCCCCAGTCTACTAAAGGGCTACCCCAGAGACTTTTAACCAAGTTGGAATTGGTGCTGTCTAGTTTAGATTCTTGAAAACATATGATATCACAATTCCATTCCTGTAAAAGATTCTTTACAACATCTCTCTTATGAGGATTATTCAAACCCCTCACATTCCATGACAGCATTTTTAAATTCATTTACCAACAAACGAACCCAAATTAAAGGATTTTAAACTGCCTCTAGAACTTCTACCAGAATGTCCATCATAATTAATAGATGAAAACAAATTTCTTAACTCCCTCATCCCCTTTTGGTTTGAATTGCTTACCCGACGAGTAGTAACAGCAGTTGCTTGCTGCTTCCAAACCCTCTCAAGTTTTTGAAACAAAATCAATACACTGTCTCTCACAACAATCAATTGGGAAACCCACATAAGTACTAAAATCTCTAATCATCCTACTCACCCATTTTGAAGGCTCCAAAACCTCTTCCATTGAAAACCCATCCGAACCATCTTCCATAGAGACGAGATCAAGAGAACCATTTGGGTCCCACAGAGCCAAAGGTGTAATGACCTCAGGATTAACGACCTCACCCTTACCCGAAGGCAAAGAAGCATCCCAAATCAGTCTAGGAACCTCAAATTCAATCAAACCACGACCCACCTCAGAAATAGGAAAATTCAAGTCTGAACACACCCTCACTTGGCTCTGAACCTGAACTGGACACCCAGAATTTTCAACGGTTGTCGAACGAGCTCCAACAGCTGTATCGGCAACCAAAAACCCAGCCCCTTGGTCCACGATTTGATCAGCGACAACAGGGGAGTGTGCCGGTTCTCTATCGGCGCTCAAGACTGCCTCCACAACAGTACTGTGATCATCTGAACCCGAAACACGATCATCGGGCTTTGTATTGGTCACGAGTGGGCCTCTTAGTCTCTTGCCGGAGCTCTGGAACTCCCCTGCCTCTTCCTTGTGAGTCGGTTCCTCATCGGACTTCATATTGGCAGCAGGGGAGCCACCTAGTCCCTCGCTGGAGCTTGGGATCTCCCCTTCCTCATCCTCGTGTGTTCCCGATCCTTCCCCAGTCACCCACTCATAAGTTTGCAAGTCATCGGATCCATCGCCTATATGGACTTGTCTTGAAATGCCAAATAAGGGCTGGCCCGACCCATTCTCACGATTAGGTTGGTGGGCTTGAGCAAGTCGGCTTACAATGGGCTGTAATTTACCCCAAGAAACAGTCCGCTTACCCTCACCCACCAAGTCAATAGATATTTTTAAACAAAAGTGGGTCTGGGTCCATTTTAAATGACTTGCACGTACAGGCCTACCAGCTGTTGACACGCTAGCAGAAATAGACCTTTTGGAAACATCAAATCCCCCCAAAGACTCAAACTGATTACGCTGACCAGTTATATTTGGAAGATGCTTCGCAAAACGTAAATTACTCCCTTTATTTTCGTGGCCATTTAATTTTTTCCAAACTTGGGGTTTTTGCATGTCAACTGCTTTTTCAAACTCTCTGCCTCCAGCCACCACCTTTTCCTCTGGTCCAGCATTCGTCTTCCCCAAAAAATAGTCACGTAATCTTCTTCCAAACAAAGTCCAACCACCTATCTTGGTCCCCTCTGGAACCCGTAGGCAACCCCTTCTTGCACCATTGTGGTATTCAGAGATTTCCACAAATAAGCCGCCCTTGTTAAATCTACTGGTAAACTCCAAAAGTTTAGAATTCTCACGTAAACATTTGAAAAAAGGTTGTTTTCGAAAGTTCCACTGATCTAGGTCTGCCAAACAAGCAATAATCCAATCCAAACCCAAACGACCCACCCTAATGGAGCCATGGAACTTACCCCGTCGTTCATGAATAGCATAGGAATCTATCCTACCACCATCAAAAGCTAAAGAAAAAACCTTTGAGTCAATACGAAAGACAGCTGAAATCCTTTCTAACCCCCCTGACTGTGGTTTAGGCTTGGGCTGTTGAGGTTTGGGTGGCTGTGTGGGAGTAACGGTGGGCTTGGATTGTAAGGTTGAGGGGTGTGAAACGTTATCAGTATGGGAAGCTATGGGTACAGGTATCAAGGGGAGTGGTGGTGGCCTCTGGCCAAAGGTCGGCCAAAAAAATTGTGGTGGTGTGAAAAAAGGTAAAGGGGGATGATATGGGTTATAAGGATGGCAAGTTGGTAGGGATGGTGGTGGTATTGATGGTGTATATGGATGCCTAATTCATCGGAGCTTGAGTGGGACAGAAGACTCGTGACGTATCATGATTTTGATGATGATGCTATAGACCTGGGAGCTACTAGATTCAGTAATGGTCATGCAAGTTCATTGAGCCCAAGTAATCTTTCCCAAATTGTTTCTGCTAAACCAAATAAGCCCAAGGTAATAAAACTTGATTATACCTCCTCTTTGTATTTGTGAATTTATATGGACATTAATTTCAGATTCAATCAAAAGTAGCCTGCATAAGTGCATATTAAAGAAAGTCATCTAATATAAACTGCTGATCTTTTCGGTACACCAGCTGGGTATTTTATTATTTTAAATTTTAATTTAATATAATATTTTGAACATGAGCTGATGAGCATCATTGTTTGGTCGTCCATGTTGGGTAGTCCAAAAAAGAAATTGATATTGACATTTCATGGGTCCTTTCAACTGTTGCATGAGGTTGGGTGTAGAGTGCAGTGCTTGTCTAATCATACATTTTTGCTTCTTAAGGATTTATGTTTTGATGGGAAAAGATAATTAATTTGGTGCATGTTGCAACAACTGTTGCCATTCTTAAGTTTTTAAGATTTCTCAGTAGAACCTAAACTTTTAAATTTTTCCGTTGTTTACAAATTACAACATTAAAAAATTTATTTCCCCATTTTGGAGCAGGAATGTACATTGTAATATGGAAAGCACTGGTTTGCCTTAAATTTTCTACTCAAATAAAATGACACTTTTTGCCTAATATCTCAAATGATTCAACAAGCAGTCATTTTTGCCTTATGGCCTATAAATGAACTAAGCTATTTATGACTATTAAAGAAGCTGAGCTCAAACATGATAATGTGTTCATGACCCCTCGTGAATATGAGGTTCGATTTAAGTATATATAATATTATATGTTTGTAAGTGTTTTAAGCATAGAGTGTTCATTATCGTGACCACGATGTACTTTTTATTTCAATAAAACTTTGATTACCTATCAAAAAAACTAATAGTAAGTGTAAATGTATAAAAATATACTTATATAGACTTGAGATTGGATTGTGTAAGCTTGTAAATAAGTTCATAAGATATTAAATTATTGTTTATAATTTCTTGATGATATAAACAACTCATTTATAATAAAAATTGTATAAATTTTATAAATTCATAAACAAAAAACAATCTATATAATTAACTCAAATAAATATAATATAATTTTTTCTATAATATAATTTGTTAATTTTATTTGATATAATTTAGGTTTTTTTTTTGGGTGAAGGAATAAAATACTTTAGTCATTAAGGAAAAAAGTAAGTTAATCATGTAACTCATAAACAAGTTTAAGCATGTTAGACAAGAAAATGAATCAAGTTTGAACATGTAATCTAGTTTGGTGATGAGTTCGAGCTCGAATCATGTTCGAAATAAAATTAATATTACAATCCTGAATTTTCAATATATTGCTGGGCTCGGTTTATTTATAGCCCATATTGTAACCCAGCAACTTTATTGTATTTGACTATTTATCTACTATAGTAGTGTTTGACATTTTCTGTGTGGATGATTTGATAGTTGATTTATGTATCATGGCCTAGTGATTGTGGGTCTATTAAATTTTAGGTTGTAATATGTTGGAGAAACTTTTCAATGTGTTGTGTGATTAGGAAATTCCTCTTTCTGATGAAATATTCTACTAGCTAAGAAAAAGAAAAAAAATACTCAACTTAGGGAAACCATATTGCTAGTTGATTTACTTGAGAAGTTTAAAAGTATCATCATTTAAATAACATTTGTATGCAATCTTTTTGGAAGGTGGTTTTTGGTGGTGATGATTTTCCTCAAAGGGTTGATATTGGAAAAAGGTGGAGAAAGCATGAGTTTCAAGTGTTGGCTGGAGCTGGAATCAAATCTGAGGATGATGTCTGGGATGAAGTTGACAATTTTGAGGTTGATGCGGATGCTGACATGGGGGGTGGCAATACAGGAGATTCAGAAGGTGAATATTACAAACCAGTTGAACAACGACAAGCTGCAAAACTTGCCGCCAAAGCAGAATATGTATTCAAGGTGTGTTTATTATCTGCTATGCGTTTTGCTACCTCCTAAAAGTTCTAGTCTAGTTAGGCTGATGGGTTCCCTCTATGTGTTTGTATTTATTATTACGTCTGTGAATAAGAACAATAACCCGTCCAAGTCCCTTTATGCTGTATTATATGATTTAGATTTATTCTCATGTGATATAGATTTCTCTGTCTGTATGTTTGTGTATATATGTTTGATTATTAATATTATTATCATTATCATTATTGTTATGTTGTCTTGCAATTTTTATGGTTTATGAGTGCCAGTCAAATCTTTAGTTTCTGTTGCTACACAATTAGATTTTCCCTAGTTCTGGTAGTCTTATATTATGAAAACATTTCTGCTTCAGCAGTAGCCCCCATCTTCTCCTGAGCCAATTGATGGAAAACACTATATCACTTACCAGGTGAGCACACCCCCATTTCCACCAGCTTGTTAGATCTTCACTATAATCTTGTCTCCAAACTATCGTCGTATATTTCCGTCAAACTTGCTGCAGGTGAAGAACAGAGGGCTGACTCGGAAGCACAAGAGGCAAACCAAAAATTGTAGGAAGTACAAGGTATCATGACAGACTGTTTGCTTGAATGTAACAAATCACTTTATTTTCGTATTTAGTAGCTACCCTCTCTCTCAAAATGTGCAGGGACTACACAAGAAAAAAGTGAATCGTTGGTAAGGACAGTTGCAGGAGATCAAGAAACATATTGGGCCTTCTGGTGGAGAGGCCTCTGGAATTAATGTAGCAACCAGTCGGAGTGTTGGATACTGTTTCTTTGTTTCTTTTCAATTGTATGGTGCTTGTTGGATCATGTATCATATGCTTGTCTCCCATCCAAATTTTGATATGGCAAATATAGACATATATATCAAACTAATATAATAATTCCTTCTTCTTTTTTTGGATAGAAAGAAAGATTTTATTAAACCACCAAAACCAACAGAACAACGAAGGGGACAAACTCCTCAACCAGGGAGTTGTTCCTCCAAGATAATTATTACAACATCAGGAATGGACATAACATCAAGACACCCTTAACAACAAAATTTTAAAGACCACTTAGCAAGAGAGTTAGCTGCTTTATTTGCTTTAATGACTGAATTGCACTTGAAAAATTGCTTGATAAAAAAAAAAAATAAATAAAAATTGTAAATGTGTGGAATCATCAGCATTTGCTAGAATCGTTACCCAAATTTTCAAGTCACACACCAAACGATCTTCACTTAACATCAAAATCTAAATTGAAAATTAGATTACAATTGTAGTTACAGTAGCACTTAACTCACTACTTATTTGTCTAAAAAACGATAAAGCCTACTTAAGTTATCGTAATTGTGTGTGTGTGTGTGTGTTTTTTTTTTTTTTTTTTTTTTTGTTGATGAACTGTTGTGTGGTTTGATTCTCTATATAAAATAAACTATGATTATTTTATACATAATTCAACAAATTAATTTTAGTTTGATTAGTATTAAATAAATATATTGTGATAGACCTCAAAATATAGGCTTCCTCCTACACAACTCTAAAATTCCTTAAAAATATATTTTGCTTTCAGATTTTTGGCTGAATAATTTTACAATCATGAGCAATTGCTTGAAATAACAATGCCCTTACAGCAACAAAGTGAAACAAAAGAAAACCAACGAAAAGCCATAGATATTGTTGCAAGGTCTTGCAAACAGCAGAGTCTTGTAGACAGTCACAGAGTACAAGAAACAGGTATGAGAAATGCCCTGAAGCATCAAAGTGAAAATAAAGAAAACCAACGAAAAGCCATAGATACTGTTGCGTGTGCGCTGGGGAAAAGCGAGGTAATCCGGAAGAGAAAGGGGTAGTAATTCAAAGGAAGAGAAAAGGTAATCCCTCCTTTGCTAATTCAAAAGAAGAGAAAGGGGTAGTAATTTAAAGGAAGAGAAAGGGGTAGTAATCCCTCCTTTGCTATATCAAAGGAAGAGAAGGGTAATCCCTCCTTTGCTAATTTAAAGGAAGAGAAAGGGGCAGTAGTTTAAAGAGTTAGTAATCCCTCCTTTGCTATATATCAAAGGAAGGGAGAGGGGTACGAAGGAAGAGAAAGGGGCAGTAATTTAAAGGAAGAGTTAGTAATCCCTCCTTTGCTATATCAAAGCAAGACAACCTTTGCTATATCAAAGCAAGAGGAAGGGTAATCCCTCCTTTGCTATATATCAAAGGAAGGGAGAGGGGTACAAAGGAAGAGAAAGGGGCAGTAATTTAAAGGAAGAGTTAGTAATCCCTCCTTTGCTATATCAAAGCAAAACAACCTTTGCTATATCAAAGCAAGAGGAAGGGGTAATCCCTCCTTTGCTATATCAAAGGAAGGGAGCGGGGTACAAATCCCTCCTTTGCGTTTTGTGCTGTAGCGTACAGTACAATTGCTAGTGCTGACAACATTGAAGCCATGGCATAAATCCTGCAAAATCTTTCAACCCTTGGCTTGCGCTTGCGTCGGATCACCAAGGCACTGTAAGCCCCCATAAAAGCGAACACAGTGGAGATTACAAACATATGATAGTACGTCGGCCGGTCTCTGAAGATGACTGGAACTATACCTCCCTCCACCTTTACTTGTGGGAAAAACCTTAAAATTGTCGGTATAGTGGACGAGAGGAAGAGGATGATGAGGCATTCGTAAAACAACTTTGAAAACCCAACTTCGTCCGAACAGGGGGGAAGGCTTTCTTGATGCGATGATTGCGAAGAACCTGACTTCATCACTTTCTTCTGGCAAAATTAGTTGTAGATCTTTGGAAGGAGCGAGCTACGGTGTCTGAAACAAAATATGGCGGAACAGAAGTGTGGACCGATTGTGACAATGGTTATATTTTTTTATGATTCCAGGAAATTTCGTTGCCTTCTAGATATGTTTTTTTTTTTTGGTGAAGAGGAATCAGATTTTTTATGATTCCAGGAAATTTCGTTGCCTTCTAGATATGTTGAAAGTAAATTAAATCAGTCATCCGCCCATTACGGTGGACGTGGACAGATCATCTACTGCGTTGAAAAAATGAACAAAAGTGGGAATTACCCGAAAATTTCGTTGCTTTCTAGATTTTTATTGGAAATCAATTTAATTAGTCGGCTGTGTCGGTGGAACTACCCAGGACTGATCAACTACTATGTTGAAAAATTGAACATAAGTGCGACTTTTCCTTCTTTACTGGGCCACTCATCGAGAAAAACGCGCTGAAACGTCTGGAGACAACTGGAGTAACATCTCTACCAAATCCATTATATTTGGGTAAAAAACAAAGAAAAAAATTTCTAGTGTGGACTTTGGCTCTCTGCCAAACAAATAGCAAAGTAATTCTCATTTCAAATTCTACAAGAGAGAGATTTCTTTATTGCGTGTGCATAACCATGGTAACCATCAGAGAAAAAACCTTCGGCGGCTCATCATCATTATTTGGAATGGTAGCTGAGCCTATCTGCTGTGCCTTGTTGATCGGTACATGCTATGACTTGAAGATCAGCTTATCATTATACTGGCTGATCGGCTTATCACTAGCCTTGGTGATGGGCGCATCATCACTAGCCAGGGTGATCCAGATATCGCTTGTCAGTTGCAGTATCATCGTATTTGGAATGGGAGCTGAGAAGACCTACTTATTGTTCCTGAACATCCGTACTTCCCTTTCATTTTTCTTTGAGCTTTGTTTTCCAGAATTAGCTTTGGCGATCGACTTATCAACAGTCAGTATCTTTATCAGCTTATTTGGAATGGTAGCTTTGGCCGAGATCAGCTTACAAGTCAGAGTTAAAAAACATGGTCAAGGTCAAAGTTCGAGTGGAGCTGGGGGAAGTGGAGCTGGGAATGCGGGTGGAAGCATAGGAGGAGGAGGAGGGGACGAAAATGGAACAATAAGCCCCGGTACTGGTCAAGGGAGACGCAGTGGCATAGGTGGTGGTGGACAAGGACGGGGTAATGACGACGATGATGACAATTCCGGTGGACCCGTCGTTGGTAATCTAGAAAACGACAGGAGACCAAGGAATCCAACACCGGAGGAAATAGCAACTATATACCTTCCAATCATCATCCAGTCAGTTGCTAATATCATGAGCCTCAATGATACACAGCTATCAACTACTGGCAGGGTCATTCGATATATGTCGATGATTATTAACTCTCTGGGTTTCATTTGTTGCGCGGCCGTTCTCTGGCAACCATATACAAATCCAAGGGTTGCCAGAATATTGAACCGAAGGATTACCGGATTTTTGAGCAGAATAGGATCCGCCCTTGCTGTTTTGGGGTTCATATCAATGATGAGTGTCGATCTTCCACTTTATCCAAGTTTAATCATGGGCCTGGCTTTTCTCCTTTTATTGGTCATCTTTCTGATGGACATTTCTGAAGCACTACAGTAATTGGCCGCCTTCTTCTTGGCAATTGTAACTTAAAGCAATTTTTCTTTTTCTTTTTTCTTTTTTTCTTTTTGCCCTTGTAAATTAAAGCAATGATGTTTTCCACGGTTCTCAGAATCGTGAGGTCCAACCGCGGTTCGCACGAATCCCTGTTTTTTGCACATAAAACGGTTCTTGAGACTAAAAAAACCGCAAAAATAAACGGTTCGAAGTTTTTCCGGTCGGATTGTACAGTCCGGTCCGGGTTTCAAAACCTTGATGTTTTCTAGAAAATGAATCATTTTTCAAAAATCATCTATATATATATAAAACCAAAGCTTTTGAATCTTCTATATTTTTCCACATCAGCACAACATTAAAAAAAATAAATAAATAAAAAATAATAAAACAAAAAAAATAAAACACTACCCGACTGCCTTCTCTTTTGATGCTCTGCCATTACCTTCCTCCCACACGACTGCCTTCTCTTTTGACACTCTGCCATTACCTTCCTCCCACACGAAAGCCTTCTCTTTTGACACTCTTTTGACGCTCTACCATTACCTTCCTCCCACACGACTACCTTCTCTTTTGACGCTCTGCCATTACCTTCCTCCCACACGAAAGCCTTCTCTTTTGACGCTCTCTTTTGATGCTCTGCCATTACCTTCCTCCCACACGAAAATAAAACACCAATTCTCTACCATTTCCTTTCCACGGCAAGACCCAACAGACCGATCCTCTGCCTCTTCCCCGATCCGACCCAACAGACTGATCCTCTGCCTCTTCCCTGATCCGACCCAACAGATTGATCCTCTGCCTCTTCCTTTCCACGGCAAGACCCAACGACACCTTCTTCAAAGCACCGATCCACCGATTTGCTGCCTCTCCCTTTCCACGGCAAGACCCAACAGTCCGATACCGATCCGACCCAACAGACTGATCCTCTGCTTCTTCCTTTCCACGGCAAGCCCATGGCCACAGATCCCACCATACCCATATCCACTTCGCTCAGTTTCCACTTTTCACCAGTCCATGGCCCAACAACTATGTCGGTCGGCAATGCAACCGACCTAGCCCGTCGAGACCGGCCCACAGGTATTATCTTATAAACCTATAATATATATATATATATATATATATTTTTTTTTTTTTTTCTGAATCCGAACTCTATATAGATTAGGACTCTATAACTATATATATAAACCTTTCACGATGCTTTTTTTTTTCACGGCTATTCAATTTCTAGGTTTATTGCTATTGCCTTTCTCTTCATTCTTTTCCTCCATTCGAATTAGAGTTAAAGGTATGCTATTTGTTTTTTGTGGAAACTGAGCTACTATTTTAGTGTGGATTTCTTAACTTTTTTTTGAATTTTAGTTATATGTTTATGTTTTTGTATGGAAACTGAGCTATTTGTTTTTGTGTTTTTTGAATTTTAGTTATATGTTTTTGTGTGTGGAACTGAGCTATTGGTCAATTTTGAATTGTTTTTGTGTGGAAACTAAGCTATGATTTATTTTTTACCCCAACCTATTTTGTATTCTAGAGTTGATTGAATTGTAGTTTTTGTGCACACACTTAGATAATCATTTTAATTAATTATACAGAGAAATACATCATAAAAATTATAAGCTTACACATATTATGTGATGTAAGTGCTATTTAGTCCTGTGCGCACCTAAATCAATGCCTATTTTCTGTCTCTGGCCTAATCCCATGGCTGTCTATCCTGGCTCGTGGCCAGTTTTAATCTATAATCTATGAAAGAACATTGCAATCCCTACTTTCCCTTCAATCTAAAGACATACAAAGACACTTATCATACAAATTAAAAAATATCCAAGGAATACCTGCCTGGAGACTTTTATCCAATGACCCTGTGACTGCTTCCTCATATGTTTTTGCACAGGTAGCACTGATAGCATCATTCTTGGAAAATAGAATCTCTTTGTTGTCACCATCTATGTTGTTGTACATAATCTTAGCAATACGTAACTTCTCAACTAGAATTGTGTTCTCCTTTGTTAAATTATTTAGCTGCACTGAACATATTGTAATTGCAAACATTGAGATGAATGTTCAGTAAGTTTGCTATAACTATTAAAATTTATTTATAAGAAAGAATAAAAAGAACTAAAAAAACTATAAAAAAACCATTCAGGAGCCCCATGGGTTTCTCATGACAAGTGGAACCAACTCCTATTCTATACATTATCAGAAGCTACAGACTCATCATTTAAAATGGATTTAGAGGAACAAATGTGAGCAATCACATTGATAAGGTTTCTCATCCCATGACACATGGCCATTAGGATTTTCTACCATTATTTATGGAGGCTGCCATTTTCATTAGCATCCCTTTTCAGTTGCAGACAGAACATAATGGAACAATTCAATGTCCATTGGAAATGCAAAAACACCTTCACCAAATGTAGTAAGTTCAACTTTAAGTGCTGACAACAGAAAGAAAATTAATGAAATGATTATACGAGAATGTTGTACCTGCTTCTGGATGCGCTCCCTTTCAGTGGCTATTGGTCAATTTGAATTGTTTTTGTGTTTTTTGAATTTTAGTTATATGTTTTTGTGTGTGGAAACTGAGCTATTGGTCAATTTTGAATTGTTTTTGTGTGGAAACTGAGCTATGATTTATTTTTGTTTAGTGGAAACTGAGCGAGGTGGCGTTATCAACTTGCTTCCTGATAATCAGGTTATACGTCTTTTTTTTCTTTTTCTTTACATTGTGTTTAAATCTGCTTTTATGCTTGGAGTTATTCATTCATGATACCTACCATGGGTTGGCCAACTTGTAGGAAAATAAGCTTGCCTTGAGAGAAACTTTATTGAAATATGCACAAAACTTACACGTTTATATATCTCTAGCATTCATTAATGCAATATTTCAATTAAGAGGGTGATTGAGGAAATTGTTTCAATAAGTTATCTGCTGAATCAGCAATAAACAAAAAAAAATTATTTCCCTGTGCACTTTTGTTTCAGCTTGAGCATAGTATATCTGTTGCATATTTAGGAAGAATACTTAAAACAAACAAAATAGTTTATTTTTACTAAGATAAAATAAAAAGAAAAATATATAGTACTTACACAATAAATTAAGATGAGTATAATACAAATAAAATATATTCAAAATTGAAATAATTAAATCAATTTGCAAAAATGCAACATCACTTATACAACTGCAGAACCAACTTAGTCAGTGCATTAAGAGATTGGTACTCAAAATACTTAGAAAAGGGCCATAGTAAACTTGTGAGCACCTTTTCATAAGCTAAACAATAGTTCCCAAGTTGGGGCCAACATTTTGGTAAGGTACTCAGTTTAGGTTGTTGAAGCACCAGGCAATTACACGCGACCATGTACCAGCACAAATTTTTAAACATTACAATCTATCAATTAAGGCATGGGCACTATTGAGAATGAACCCTAAACCACCCAACATTTATATGCCACACCTGAACCAACATACTATAATGACTTTTGTCAAGCTTTAGGCAGATGAATCCACATCAAGAGATTTATCAAATTACAAAATTTTTGTTTTGTGATTAGCTTTTCTTCTTCTCTTTGTTATGAATTCAGTGATATGACAGCATAGAGAGAACTAATTTTTACTCAACAGTGAGTGATATTTTATGTTGATATTGCACTTGCAGTAAACAAACCAAGATATAGTTTTGTTAATATTAATTTAGACCAATTATTATGCGTTTCATAAGTTAAAAGAGAAGAGACAGAAAAGATGATTCAGGGTAGTTTTTGGGATGAATCGGAGGATTGTGACTTTTCATGTCCCTTTGACTGACTCTATTATTAAGTCTCCTGATATATATGTTTGCAATTGCCAGTCAATAATGTTTGTGCCACATTCAAAACAGTAGGAGTGTGTTGTTACATAATTAGATATGCAGAAAGTATGGCTTCAATCTGTTTGACTTTTCTACTGCTTTAGGGATGTCAATGGGGTGGTTTTGGATGGGGCGGCACCAAATTGAAGAAAAGATCAGATTACATAATTGCTCTTTCTCTTTATAAAGTCTAATATTTACTTATAAAGAAAAGATCCACTGTTATCTCACCTTTAATAGACTTGAATTTAATATTAGGTATATGCAAGTACCTATCCTAGACTGTTACACAAGTTGCGATGAATCTACTAAGCAAGCAAACTCTTAATGTTACTCAAAATTTCAAATAGCCCTCCTGCTGTTCCAATTGCCCTCAAATTAAGAGCAAATCAATGGACATGAGAAGGAGAAAAACCTGAAGAGAGCTTTGGTTGCATCTTTTGTTGTTGTTGTCAACTTTGGTTTGGTGGCACATTTGTGGAATAATCTGCTGTTAATTTGAGGGAAACTGGAACAGTAGAAGGCCATTTTGGAATTTTTGAGCTATAGTAGGGCATTGGTCGCTCAGTTTTAGATATAAGGGGACATTGCAACGTGGGTGATAGTTTTGGTGAATATTTGTAATTTATCCCAAATATTATTTAATCCAAAAATATGCTCATAACCTGATTATATGCCCAAGAGAAGAGAAGTTTTATTAGGGATGGGGTAGGGAAGGTCACCTGACTAACAAAATAACAGTGCCTAGCAACCTTTTTTACACGTTTTTATTCTAAGCTTGCCTTGAGAGAAAATTTTCATGATCCATTATTCTATTTTCATTTTACTTTTGAATCTATAATAGTCTCAAGTAGTACCAAATACCAATCCTTATTTTTTTAATAAAAAAAAATCAAATAGTATCATTGTGTGTCAAGAGTTTTTTTTTTTTTTTTTTTTTTGTTGGCTGTATATATGTGTACATAATAATGATGTTGGCTGTACATATGTTTTTGTTATTGGCTTCTCACAAGAGTTTGATAGAATTCCTAAATTTTATATATCTCTAGCATTCATTAATGCAATATTTCAATTAAGAGGGTGATTGAGGAAATTGTTTCAATAAGTTATTTGCTGAATCAGCAATAAACAAAAAAAATTGTTTCCCTGTGCACTTTTGTTTCAGCTTGAGCATAGTATATTTGCTGCATTTTTTTTTTTTCAATTTGTCAAACCAGTGCCCAGCAACCTTTTTTTACATGTTTTTATTCTGAATATTATACTTACTCTAACCTCCATGTATCCAAGAATTTTGATCAAGCTCAAATATGCGGTTTAAATTGTGTCCATGATCCAATGTTCTATTTTCATATTACTTTTAAATTGTGTTTGTGATGAAGAAGAACTAGACATTCATGGTGCAATGGATTTTTTCTTCTTTTCATTTTGCGTTTGTGATGAAGAAGTTGCTATATATGTCTACAATGTAATGGGGTGGTAGAATATTGCTTATTGTATTAATTTGTGTATGTGTGTGATGAGAGTTTTTTTTTTTTTTTTTTTTTTCATTTTGCGTTTGTGATGAAAATGAAAAGTAAAATGTCCTTTGTTATCACGAATTGATCTTTTGTCCTTTGTTATTTTTTTAAGCATAAAAATACACCGGTATAGCAATTGATCTTTTTTTGTGCAACTCCCAAAAAAAAAAAAAAAACCCAAGTAGTACCAAATACCAATCCTTATTTTTTTAATTAAAAAAAAAATCAAATAGTATCAAATAGTATCATTGTGTGTCAAGAGTTTTTTTTTTTTTTTTTTTGTTGGCTGTATATATGTGTACATAATAATGATGTTTGTTGGCTGTACATATGTTTTTGTTATTGGCTTCTCACAAGAGTTTGATAGAATTCCTAAATAGTGTTCATATGGTTGCTGTTTTAAATCTGCTTTTATCATTGTCTTCTATTGGTTTTGCTGGTAGGGATTTAGCATTTTGATATCTGGCTTATTTGGTAATACAACTACAAGACGGGGAAAGTCAGGTATTTACTAGTCTTTCTTTTATTCTGTAATGTTTATTATATATTTATTGGTAATATGTTTGTAGAGAGAATTTGAAAATTTTATCAAATAATAATATCTTTATGTTTTTTTAATTTTGAAGTTAGTATGTGAATGCTATATTTTTCTTCAATTTTTCACCTTTCTATAACATCTAACTGTTAATTTGTAATATATGTTTTTGCTATATAGTTATATTTATGAATTAAAATTTTGTGAATGTTTTGCTTTTAGTTTATTCCCCAAGCATGGACTCTGCTTTCTATGCAAGATTGAGACGAAAATTAATTTTATCTGAAAATAGAAATAGAAGGGGTACGATATTGACATATTAAAAAAATATTTTTCTTTAAAAAACTCATAATTAGTATGTAACCTAATAATTAGTATGTAACCTAGGCCAAACAAGAACAAGAGATGACGAGCCATTTGAAAGGAGTATTCAACGTAGACAATATAGCATTAATGATGAAAGCAGAAAACAATGTAAGTGTTACATTTTTTAGTTCTCCCAAAAAAGTTCTAAAATTAGGAAGAAAAAGTGAATTTTTGTTTTTGTTGTCATAGGAAAATTTACGGAACCATTGGATTTAGGACCTCCAACAATAGTATGTGAACATTGTGGAGCTCAACTTTGGTATGAAGAGAGAACTGTAAAGTCAAAAACGCCTACAAAACCAAAGTTTAGTTTGTGCTGTTTTGAAGGAAGAGTTGAACTCCCTCTATTGAAAGAACCTCCACCCTTTCTTGGAAACTTAATATTAATAGTGATCAGAGATCAATAAACTTTCAACAAGGGATAAGAATCTACAACTCTCTCTTTGCTTTCACTTCTTTGGGGGGTAATGTTAATAGATCAGTGAATAATGGTTCTGGTCCATATGTGTTTCGTGTAAATGGTCAAACTCATCATAGAATTAGATCACTTCTTCCTGTCCATGGACAAAAACCTAAGTATGCACAGCTTTATATTTATGAAATTGATAATGAAGTTAAAAATAGAATTGATGCAATTATACGTGAAGATGATAGAAATTATGTGGATCCAGATATTGTTACCGGGTTGATGGAAATGTTAGACCAGTGCAACCAATTGGTTAAATGTTTTAGAATGGTCCGGGACAGATTTGATGAATCAGATATACATAATGTTAGAATTCGTTTAATACGAAGTCGCAATTCTGGTGAAAGGCAATATGACTTACCTGTAACGTCTGAGATAGCTGCTCTTATTGTTGGAGATTTTAATATTGAAAGTTCTGATAAAGATATTATTGTTGAGAATCGAAGTTTAGGATTGCAACGTATAAATGGAACTCATCCAAGCTTTATGGCATTGCAATATCCATTACTTTTTCCGTATGGTGAGGATGGGTATATGCTTGGTATACCTTATAGGAATTTGAATGGGAGCAATTCTAGAAAAAGGGAATCAATAACAATGAGAGAATACTATGCTTATAGGCTTCAACAACGCTTTCATGAGGGCAAGACATTGTTGCTTGGTAGGAGGCTTTTTCAACAATTTATAGTGGATGCATACACTTCTATCAAAGAAGAAAGACTACAATGAGTTAGATTCAATAAAAAAAAAAATTGAGGTCAGAGCTATACTATGGTTTGAAAGATACCGTTCTTCGTGGTGATACAGATCCCATTACTGTAGGCAAACAAATAGTCCTACCATCCTCATTTACTGGAAGTCCAAGGTACATGGTTCAAAATTATCAAGATGCAATGGCGATATGTAGATAGGCAGGTTACCCAGATTTATTTCTTACATTTACTTGCAATCCAAAATGGCCAGAAATCAATCATTCCTTAGAATTTATAGAAGGCCTGAAATATGAGGATCGGCCAGATATTGTAGTAAGGGTTTTTAAGATAAAATTGGATGAACTATTACATGATTTGAGGCATAAATCTCATTTTGGAAAAGTTATTGCTATTGTGTATACAATTGAATTCCAAAAGAGAGGACTCCCACATGCACATATTCTTCTATTCTTGGATCCAAAGGATAAGTGTCCAAGTCCAACAGACATTGATGGTATCATTATGGCTGAGATACCAGATCTAGATGAGGATCCTGTTGCTAATGAAGCTGTAAAACAATTTATGATGCATGGGCCATGTGGATCTGCAAATCCGAAATCATCGTGCATGATGAATGGTAAATGTACAAAACATTTTCCGAAAAGATTTTATGAAGAAACAACAATTGATGAAGAAGGCTTTCCAGTATATAGAAGGAGAAATGATGGAAAAACAATAGAGAAGAACGGAATTCTTTTGGATAACCGATATGTTGTACCTTATAATGTAGATCTTTTGGTGAAGTACCAATCTCATTTGAATGTAGAATGGTGTAATAGATCTCGATCGATCAAATATTTGTTTAAATATATAAACAAGGGATCAGATAGAGCATCAGTTGTTGTAGAAGAGAATTTGCCAAATATTGGGAGTGATGGACAAGAGACCGAAATTGTTGTTGATGAGACAAAAGCATACTTGGATTGTAGATATTTTTCAGCTTCTGAATCATGTTGGAGAATATTTGAATTTCCAATTCAGTTTCGATATCCACCTTTTGAAAGATTAAATTTTCATTTGGAAGACGAACATCCCATCATTTATCCAGAAAATACAAGCTTGGATAATGTTTTAAATATACTTGGTATTGAAGAAACAAAGTTTACAGAATGGATGAAAACAAATGAGGCTTTTGAAGATGCTCGAGAGTTGACTTATGCTGAATTTCCTACAAAATGGGTATGGCATAGTAATGATAAGCAATGGCAAAGAAGGAAATCTAAATATTGTATTGGAAGAGTGTATTACGCACATCCTTCAAGTGGTGAAAGGTTTTATTTGAGAATGTTGCTTAACATTGTCAAAGGTCCAAGAAACTTTAAAGAATTAAGGACTATAAACGATGTTACTTATCCAACTTATAAGGAAGCCTGTTATGCACTTGGACTTCTTGATGATGACAAAGAATGCCATGATTCCCTAATTGAAGCTTCGAATTGGGCCAGTGGGCAACAATTGCGTCAACTATTAGTTACAATGCTATTGTTCTGTGAGGTAGCTGATCCATTAAGTCTTTGGGAATCCAACTGGAAACTGATTACAGAAGATATACTAAATAGGCAAAGGCGTATCCTCCAATTCCAAGAACTAATTTTATCAGATGACCAATTGAGAAATTATGGATTGTATGAAATCGAACAAATCCTCCAACAATATGGAAGATCACTTAGAGATTATCCACAAATGCCCCAGCCAAATATGGATCTTATTCAGAATGGAAATAGACTTATTCAAGAAGAAATGTCGTATGATGTATCAAGTTTGAAAAGAGAACATGAGATCCTAATTTCTGGCCTAAACAATGAACAGAGAATAATCTACAATTCTATAATGGAAGCTGCTGCTACTGAAAGAGGGGGAATGTTTTTTGTCTATGGACATGGTGGAACGGGTAAAACGTATTTTTATAGAACCATCTTGTCTGGTATAAGATCAAGAGGCAAAATTGCTCTTGCTGTTGCGTCTTCAGGAATTGCTCCTTTGTTGCTTCCTGGTGGAAGGACTGCTCACTCAAGATTTCATATCCCAATTAATGTAAATGATGACTCTACCTGTGACATAAAGCAAAGAACACAAGCAGCGGAACTTCTCTCAAAAACAAGTATTATACTTTGGGATGAAGCACCGATGGCACATAGGAATTGTTTTGAAGCTGTTGACCGCACGTTACGAGATATACTACAAATTGAAGATCCTCAAAATGCTGAAAAACCTTTTGGTGGTAAAGTTGTAGTTCTAGGGGGTGATTTTCGACAAATACTTCCAGTTGTGAGAAAGGGAAGACGAGAAGATATAGTCCAATCCTCAATTAGCAAGTCATATCTATGGAATGATTGTAATGTCTTTAAACTCCAAACAAATATGAGGCTTCTACAGAACAGTATGAGTGGAATAGAAACATCATCTATAAAGGACTTTAGTGAGTGGATTCTTAAAATAGGTAATGGTGAATTGGGAGAAGGAGATGGGGATTACAACATTTCAATTCCAAGTGATTTGATTATCCAACCTTCAGAGAATCCAATGCAAGATATTATTGACAACACATATCCATGTTTGGAAAATAAATACACAAATCCAAGTTACCTACAGGATAGGGCAATTCTTGCCCCTACAAATGAAGTTGTAGAAGAACTAAGTGACTATATTGTGTCATCCTTAAATGGAGAAGTTCATGAATATCTAAGTTCAAATTCTATATGCAAGGCTTCTTCAAATGTTCCTAACCAAGATCTCCTTATACTGTTGAATTTTTGAACACGTTGAGATTTCCAGGATTGCCAAACCATAAACTGACATTAAAAATAGGTTTGCCTGTAATGTTGCTTAGAAACTTGAATCAGAATGAAGGTCTTTGTAATGGAACAAGACTCATTATAACAAGATTGGCTACATGGGTGATAGAAGCAGAAATCATAACTGGCACTGTGTGTACATTCCAAGAATAACATTATCTCCAAGTGATTCAAAATGGCCATTCGTTTTAAAGAGACGACAATTTCCAATTTCAGTGTGCTTTGCAATGACTATAAATAAAAGCCAAGGACAATCATTGAAACATGTTGGAGTGTATTTGCCAAAACCTGTTTTTAGTCATGGGCAATTGTACGTTGCAGTGTCTAGAGTTACAAGCAGAAATGGCCTAAAATTCCTCATCATTAACGATGACACTGAAAAAAAGTCTGAAACAAAAAATATTGTGTATAAAGAAGTTTTTAGCAATCTTTGACTCAAGAAACCAACTAATAAAGGTAACATAATTATATATATATATATATATATATATATATATTTTTTTTTTTCTATTTATCTCCTCCAAATTGATTTAGGCACTTCGTATATGCTTACTGTTTTGTTAAATTTCATGTCAATAACATAATTGAATACAAGCTAATTACTATTTTCTATCTTTAACAAGCTAATTACTTTTTGGTGTCTTTGTTATATTGCTTTGTTTTGTTTTATTCTATGAAGTATCTAAATGAAATATAGAATTTTTATAAAATTTCAAATTTATTAATCTATACAGGTAGGGATCCAAGATGATGCAATACTCTCTCCTTAATCAGCTTTGTATAGACAAACATAAAGAAAATTGGAAAGTCAAGATCAGAATATCAAGGATGTGGAATGCAATCAACTCAAAAAATAATGATATTATTAGTTTAGATATGATTTTAATCGATGAGCAGGTTTGTTTTTCTTCTATAGCTTTTAATATTGTTTGATCATTATATATACCATGAACTCTATCTACATAAAACTGATGCACTTTACTTGCAAAATAATTCAATACATGCAATCATTCGAAATAATATTGCTAAAAAGTTCAAGCCTCTTCTGCAAGAAGGAAAATTTTATGAACTCTCTTATTTTCAAGTGGCTGATGGCAATGCATTGTATAGACTAGTAGACAATGACATCAAGATCATGTTCACATTGAAAACTAGCATTAAGGAAATAAAGGAGGTTGATGTTGATATACCGCGTCATAAATTCGAATTTGTTGACTACAATAAAATACATGAACGCGTTAATAAACATGTCCAGCTATCAGGTGTCTCTATATATATTATGCGTTATATTAAATTTATTAATAATTATGCATTATATTATTGTTATATATGAAAATAATTACATCCACATCTTTGTAATGCCTAGATATCATCGCAAATGTGATTGGTATTGGACCGATTGAGCAACCTTGCATCAAAGGATCAAATGTCTCGATGAGAAACATAAATGTCATGACTATAGAGTATGTCTTTTTTTTAAAAAAAAAGAAATTATTTTCAATACATGCACTTTTTATTTATTTATTTATTTTTGATAAACCAATACATGCACTTATATTATATGAACTTACACTGTAACATTGGAAATTTTGAACAGAGGAAATGAAATAAAGCTTACACTTTGGGGGTCAGTTGCAAATGTAGTTGAGGAGAGCTTCTTTACTGAAAATTCAGGCCCTTTTATCATAATTGCTACATGTTTGACTGTCAAGACTTTTAAAGGCAAGTTCATTTCTCTTTTCTAATTCTCTTTATAACCATCTTCTAAACTACATAAGAAATCATCCAATTGTTTGAAATACAAAGTATTTTGGCTAAATTATTATTTAAGCATCCAATGAATCAAGATAATTATGTCTCTAAATTATTGAGCAGAGAAAAATCATTTCAATGCATAACAATTAAAAAGGTATTCATCACTTACTGTTGGGGGATTCATTCCCTCCCTTTACATTTTTCTTTGTTGAGAGAGATTTTTCTTTTCTTTTTTTTTTAATCCGTTTCAATAGCATGGTTTTTGGGGTCCTTTGGTTTTCAAAATGTGACAAACATTTACTCAAGTGTCATTATCTTTAGCATCTATATCTACCATAGCAAAGTTGGATTATTTACCTCTGTATTGTACATGTCTACAAGATACTATGCCCTCTAATCTAGACCTCTCACTGTTACACTAATCATTTCATTGAAACTTCAATGTACTTTTTTTCCTAATGAATCCCGTGCATTCCAGGAGAGTATAACTTATCGTCAACAAGTGGAACAAGAGTTTATATTGATTTGGACATTCCTGAGACTGCTGAATTCAAAGATCAGTAAGTGCTTTGTTTTGGATTCACATTTTTAATATATTTACAGTCTCTACAATACTATGTCTAATATCTTTATGTAATATAATAGGCTGGTGGAAAATAACCAACCAATAGTACAAATGCCCAAGCAATTCAAACCACAAGTAACAATTGAAGAAGAGATGAACATCAACAGAAGAACCATAAGTGAAATCAAAAAAGTTATGTGGGACTCTGATAATAAGGTAAGAAAAAAATATACCTTCAACAATAACATTGTGTCCTTAACATTGCTTTATGTACTTTAGACTTGCTTTTACAAAATTTAACTATAAAATTATAAATTGATTGATATTAAATTCAATTTCTAGGAAACGATCTTTAACTGTGAAGGAAAGATTATAAACATTGACATAGATCGTTCTGGTTGGTACTTTATCTCTTGCGAAGTATGTCGTAAAAAGGTAAACTCAAAAGATGAATTTTTATGGTGTGACAATTGCAACAAAAAGGCATGCTTCCCAATCCCAAGGTACACAAAATGAAAATGTTTACTTTTTATATTAAAATACACAACAAATAATATGATATTAACATTATATATGTCATTTCTTTTATCAGGTATAGAATTCAATTAAAGGTTAAAGATAGCTCAGGAATGGCCACATTCATTTTATTTGATTCAGAAGCAGAAAAATTACTCAACATATCAGCCAAAGACCTTCTGAATAAATCTTTAGAGGTGAGAAATTCGAAGATAAAATTAGTATTTAATATTTACTACTTTACTTCAGTGTACAATTTGAAAAATGTTACTTTTGTTAGGAGCCCGATGAAGTCATCCTTCCTGTGCAAATAGAAAATCTAAAAGGAAAACAATATGTTTTCCAAATACAACTAAATAACTATAATCTCAACTATGGATGGGAATTCTACACTGTCAAGAAACTTTTTGACTCTTTTGAAGAAACTGACAAAGCAATTCAGCTTGATAAAATGACAAAAGTAAGTATTATTTAATTTAGCAAAATTACAAATATGATATTTAAGATGTATATGTTGTAATACATTCCTCAACCTGTTCTATTGCCAGGTTTACATCAATGATGCTTCAAATGAATGTAGCAACAACTTATCAATTGAAGAAGATGGTGATTGTACAAAATTTCAAAAACTTGATGTTCAAACCAATGTGCAACTCACACCAACATCTGTACTCAAGGAAAACAAAAGGGCATATTCAGGGACTACTACAAAGCAACAAAGGAAGAAGATACAAAAAACACTTTAAAGTTGTCTTTCAATCTCTAAGGTTTTCTATGCACAATTTGGTTTTAATGAATTTGTGATTTTGATACTAAAGATGTATTGGAACAAAGGAAATTTTTTTGCTTTTATACACAATTTGGTTTTAAAGAATTTGTGATTTTGATACTAAAGACGTATTGGAACAAAGGAAATTTTTTTGCTTTTATGCATAATTTGGTTTTAAATTGAAACATAGAGGAATTAAACTCTTATATTTAGTTATTTGAGGATTTCTTTTAGTATAGCGTTAACTATTTGTCTATATACATTTAATTTCTAAATATTGTAGTATTCTCTTTACATTTAAAAAACTCATGAGACTCAATTTCAATTGTAACTTATCATGTTTAAATAATTTATTTTGAATTTTGAGTAATTAATATTTGCATTGGTATGTTGTTGAGATTCAATAGTTGTGTCTTTAAAATCAAGAGGAATTGAAAAACAATATCTAAACTTCAATGTTTTTTAAATATAATGAATGCATTGAATATTTAGTGGAAGACATCAAATAAATGAAATTGAAAACTAAGAATGTGCTACCAGAGAATTGATGCTGAATTCCAATAGCTAATGTCACATCATTTGGAAAAAATTGGTAGCTTTCCTGTGCATCACACGGGTTAGCGACTAGTTTTTTATAAAACTATCTCATTTTCCAATGTTTGGTAGCAACTTTAAATGAGTTGAAAAACAATCTCATAACTTTCCTTATTTAGCTTGCTGTGAGACAGAGTTGTTTTTCAAAAAAATTTAATGGAAAACAATGTCTAAAAATAAGTCATACTTTTTATGTTGACCAAAGATAGTTTTCCTTTGACTCATCTTTTTTTTATGCTTCCAAACACTGAAAAACACGGAAAACTATCTTTACACAAAGTTTTCCATCGAAACAAACGGAGTATAAATCCATTAGTAAAATCTCTAATGGTTGTATAAGAGATCTAACTGATTAATATCTGAATCTGATTATAAAAAAAGTATTACTAGTAGACTCAGTTGAAACTCTCTTAAAACAAAACAAAACCAAAAAATAAAATAAAATAAAATAAAATAAAAAATTGTAAACTATTGAGCGTGTTTTTACCCAAATTATTGCATCCTGCGGATAGGTAATTTTGGTTTGGGTCGTAATTGTAAACTATTAAGCACGCTTTTATCTAGCACCTGAAATTATTACGTTTTGCCATCTTTCTGATGGACATTTCTGAAGCACTACAGTAATTGGCTTTCCTATTATTTAGTTTTTTTTTTATTTTTTTATTATTATTATTTTTTTTTATAGCAATTGTAAACTATTGAGCGTGTTTTTACCCAAATTATTGCATCCTGCGGTTACGCTAGGTAAATTTGGGTCGTAATTGTAAACTTAAACTATTGAGCGTGCTTTTATCTAGCACCTGAAATTATTACGTTTTGTGCAGATTTTTAGGTAAATTTAGGTCCTACAACAAATGTGACAAGTTATATTTACAGATTCTCTATCTTTTTTTTTTTTTTTTTTAAATATTATTTCTTCTTTCTTTTTCTTTTTTTTCTTTTTTTTTTATTATGGTTCATTCGGTATCCACCTATATTTTTAGTGGGTATAGTATCCACCCAAATTTTAGCAGTATGTTTTTATTGTTTCAATCCTGATACTTTATTTAAGTTTAGTAGTAGACCTGTTACAATACCGGTAGAATAGGTAGGTATAAAAACAAAAGAAAAAGAAAGAAACGGTTGGTTCTTTTCTCTCTCTATTTATTTATTTTTATTTATTTCCTCCCAATGTTATAATTTATAAGTTCTTGTGATTTCTGCATGCTTGCCATAGTTCTATGTGCATGTATATGGTTAAATTAGAGGAGATTAGTTAAGTTTGTTCCCATGGAATGCAAATTGAGGAATAAAATGCCTTGGTGCCTGATTTTGATGCACAGGGTTATGTGTCATTGGCGGTTGTAAGATGTGACATTGTAGGCTATTTTATTTTTTATTGTAGAAATTGTGTAATGTGGGAAGTAGATTAGGTATATTCTGCCAATTTCAAAGAATCATCCCAAAGGAGTAGGAACTCACTTTCCATTTTGTAGGAATGCATGTTTTAACAAAGAATGTATCGTAGGGAATTAACCCGAATTCCCAACCTGTAAGAAACAAAAATAGAGAAAAACATATGCCAAAGAAAAGCAATCACACGCACAAGACAGTATTTACGTGATTTGACAATTTGCCTACATCCACAGAGTTGCAGGAATTTCACTATTATCAGAGAAAAGTACAAAGTGCAGCTACAATTTTTCTTCTACTCAAAAACACGGTAACCCCACAATCAAACCCTAATCACAAAATTGCGCTTTTCTACACAAAAACGGACTAAGCCTATCGGCCCAAGCCTCCGCTCCATGGACTAAGTCTCAGAAAATCTCCCATTAAAAACCACACAACATTATTCGGGTCGGGTCGAGTCGTGTCGTCAAACCGGATCAAACAAAACTAGGCTCCACAAAGCCCAACATGTATTCCCTTGTGGTGACAGATATAATTGAAGTCATCAAATTCCATTTCATCTATATATTACTAAAAGCAGAAGCGTAGCGTTTAATGCTGTTACTCTCACGTTGGGTCACATCAATTGCCACGTCATTCTTTTTTTTTCTTTTTTAAAATATAATTTTTCCTACAATTTTAAAATGGTTTTTATAATTTTCAGCCTATAAATGCAGCCCACTACTTATTTATTTACTTCCACTATCACCCTATAATAAATTCAACCCACTACTTATTTATTTACTTCCACTATCACCCAATAATAAATCTGTATAATTAACCCAACCTACCTCTTATTTATTTAGTTCCTTTATCAAACCCAACCCAAAGCCTTTTCAGTTCAGTTTTAGGGTTTTGTGTGAGCCTTTTTAGCTTAAAAGAGGAAAACAAAAAAAAAAAAAAAACAAACGAACGTTGAAGCCTTTCAAGCTTTAGGGTTTTTTTTTTTTTTTTTTTTTTCCAAATTTTCTTATAATTGTTTTTAACATTTATTTTTTTTAATATTTTCACTTCTCCAACCTTTCTCTCTCCTTTACCATTTCATCTCTCTACTACTTCTTCAATTTTTCTCCCTCCCTTACCTTTTCATCTCCCTACTACCCTCTACATTAATATCATTCTTCTTCTTTCCCTTCATCTTCCTTTATTTTTGCCTCTTCTTATTCACACCCTCTTACTATAAAATTGTTACTATCTCTTCTATTCTATGCATAGTTTTCCCTTACAAAAAAAAAAAGGTTCCCTCTCTCTCTCCCTCTCTCTCTATCTCTCTCTCTCTCTAAATTTTTTGGTGGATTTTTTTATTTTTCTTGCATCTCTCCTTTAGGTTGATAATTTTTTATATTCTTTAAAACTCTATTTTGGGTTAATGCCATTTAGTTTTGTTTTTTAAATTGTGATTTAGTTTTGTTTTTTAAATTGTTGCTATTTTTTTTTTTGTATTCTCTTTGATTGTTAAATGTTATTCTATTGCGTTCTAAAGAATTAAATATAGCATATAAAAATATAATATTATTCTATTACATAGCATGATTTGGATAAATGCTGAAGTGTAGCGTTTAATGCTGCTGCTCTCACGTTGCGCCACATCAGCTACCATATCATTCTTTTTTTTCTTTTCTTTTTTAAAATATAATTTGTCCTACAATTTTAAAATGGTTTTTATAATTTTCAGCCCTATAAATGCAGCCCATTACTTATTTATTTACTTCCATTATCACCCTATAATAAATTCAGCTCACTACTTATTTATTTACTTCCACTATCACCCTATAATAAATCTGTATAATTAATCCAGCCCACCTCTTATTTATTTAGTTCCACTATCAAGCTCAACCCAAAGTCTTTTCAGTTCAGATTTAGGGTTTTGTGTGAGCCTTTTTAGCTTAAAGGAAAGGAAAGGAAAGGAAAGGAAAAAAAAAAAAAAAAAAAACGTTGAAGCCTTTTTTTTTTTTTCCCAAATTTCTTATAATTGTTTTTAACATTTATTTTTTTTAATATTTACACTTCTCCAACCTTTCTCTCTCCCTTACCATTTCATCTCTCCACTACTTCTTCAATTTTTCTCCCTCCTTTACCTTTTCATCTCTCCACTAACCTCTACATTAAAATCATTCTTCTTCTTTCCCTTCATCTTCCTTTATTTTTGTCTCTTCTTATTCACACCCTCTTACTATAAATTTGTCACTATCTCTTGTATTCTATGCATAGTTTTCCCTCACAAAAAAAAAAGATTCCTTCTCTCTCTCCCTCTCTGTAACACCCCGACCCAATTTTTATAATTAAACTATGTGTTTAAGTGGTTAAGTATTATTAATATTTTAAGCCACTTACTTACAAAAATTAATATAAGAGTATTTAATAAACATATTATTTTATAATGCTATTGAATGAGAATTGTAAAGATTATAAATAATTGAATGGCCATTTGTATTATATATATATACACACACACTAATTATGTACAAAACTATATTAAGTGGTTAAGTTATGAGATATATATATATACATATATATATATATATATAGTTGTTAGTGTTTTAACTATGTATGATGCATGAGATATTATAGTGGAAATTCCACCCACATGCAATCAATTGAAATTCAACAAATGTAAAGCCAAAGAACCATGCATGATGACAAACCCCATAGACCAAGACTTGGCCATGCAATCACCAACCTCCACCTCACCTCTTCCTTGACTTTCTCAAAAAAATAGAACATCCAAGAAGCCATCTCCCTCTCTAGTTCCTATGGGTAAACACACAAATCTGAAATTTCAGCTCACTTTGCTCTCTTTTTCTCTCAAGGAAAGTGCTAGGAAGCTCATCTTCCCTCAAGTCCATGGGTTCACACACCAAAAGAAAACTCATTTCTTCTTCATATTCCCTCAAAGGAACCAGAAAACTCTCTCAAGCTCTCTACCATTCTTTCATGAGTGGTTCTATGTCTATTTTTCCCCACAAGAACCATAAACTTGGTAAGGGTTCTAGCTACTCTCCTCTTAGAATCCATGTTTTCCTTTAAATAATTTTAGTAATGGTATTTGTAAGTCTATATATATATATATATACATATATATGTGTGTGTGTGTGTGTGTGTGTGTGTGTGTGTGTGCTGTTTAAAGAAGCTTTGAAGTTGTGTTGGTGATTTGTTGAAGGTAGGTTAGGGTTTTTACTAATTAATGATTTTATAGGATTAAGGAAGTAAGAAGAAGTTAGGATGAGTATTTTGATGCTGCTGCTGGGATTTTTGGTTGTGTTTATTTTGCTCTAAATGGTTAAATGACTGTATGTAAGTTTTTTATAACATGTCTTATGAGTGTATAATAATCCCCATATGAAAATACCATCGTTTGATAATTGTTTGTAAATTTACGATAAAACGTTGCAAAGCTGTCACTGTGACTCTGTGTTTATGCATGATAAATTATGTATTAAATTGCATATAGTGAATTTGGATGATAGGGATAATTCCTATGACACCTAAGACACTTGTGGTTGTTATTGAATTGGTCTCACAGCATTTGGATTAATATAAAAATAATGGTTTAATTTTTAAGTTGCAAGAAGTTCTGTCAGGACAGATTTGAGTATGCTGTCTTGTGTGATTTTTAGTAAATCATGAGTTTAGTATTTGACTCCGAAATTTTTATGGTTTATAATGAATATACATGGGAGTAGTTACGTAAAATTTCATGACAATTGGATGTGTTTGGACAGCTCGTTTGTATTTTACAAATGGGGCATATGCTGCTGGAATAGAACAGGGAACAGTAAGGGAGATGCCTAACTTTGAGGATTTAATTCCAAAGTTAGGGTGAATATTTTGAGTTATAATTTAATATGCTTATCTTTTGGTATGTCTTGATCATAGATAAATTTTTGTGTAACTTGTTTTGAGGTTTAGTACTCAAAGGAGGGGTTCTAAACCATGAGACAGTTGTATTTATGAAGCTGTTTTGTCCGACGTGTTGTATGTTACCATATGAATGTATATAGTTATATGACCATGCTTAAAGGATTTTATATTTATGCATGCATTATTGCCCTAATCTCTGTTGAGGACAAATTTTTCACACCACATGGCTTCATTTCATTGGCGACCTACACCACATCAATATTATCATAGATTTTGGGAGAATCTATTTTAAAGCCCAAAAGAGTCCTTATTCACAAAAATGATGCCGAAGCCCATGGTCCAAAACTCATGGCGATATAATCTCATCAAGGCCGATAGTTCGAGCTCATGGCACAACATCTCGTTTTTGGCTCATGATCCAAGCTCATGAGTCTCATCGGGGGAATTTTGGGAGTCGTGGTTTGGAAGGCCAAGAAGTATGTTCAGTAAAGCTCCAATGGTTCAAAGTTGATAAAGGAAAGCATGTTGCTTGGCATGTCTTCCCCAATTCCCTGAACTCTGACGAGTTAGTGTGCAAAAGGTAACATTTGGGTAAGCCTCTCATATCACATAAGCACTTAAAATGATAAAAACTCCTCATGCTCTTTACATAAAAATTAATGTCCATCATATAATATAAGTTTAAAGATGTAATTATAGTATTTCATATAAATTATATTATTATCATCTAAATCAATTCCAAGCACATGTCTATATATATATATATATATATATATATATATATTAATATCTCATATCTAGCATTAAAATGCTCTCTTTACTCTCCAAGATTTGGTTAAAATACCAAAGGACCATGATTACATCTCTAAAACTTCATCAAATATATTTTCTAAAAGAGAAAACTTAGCCGAAAACACCAAAAATGGCTCTAGCGGAAGCTACAAACAGCCTATGCACAAGTTGTAACAGCTCCAGCACTTTCTGCAGTGACTCCAGCTGTGATAGAACAAAGCTTACCTTACCATTTTTAGCCAAACCTTGAACTTAATGCCAGATACTTTCTTCCAAGCAAAGGATGTCATCCACATGACATCATCTAGCTGTGTCACCAACATTAAAGTCTCAAACTTTCTTCTTTTGGTTAAAAAGCAAAAAACCACTTACTTTGTCAAAGTTTTTTCCTGATTTGCTAAATTTTCCTTCAACTAAATTCTGATCTAGTTACATAGCTTGGCTCTATATAAAGAGGACCAAGCTACACACTAAAGACATCATCCACCCCCCACCCCCCTCTCTGTCTGAACCCTCTCTCTGATCCAACCCTCTCTCTAATCTTCAATAATTCTGAAACTCCATTCATCTTGCTGCCGTATCTCTAAAAGATCTCCATGTCTTTCTTCATCCCTCTCTCATCCCCAATATTCTGAAACTCCATTCATCTTGCTGCCATATCTCTAAAAGATCTCCATATATTTTTTCATCCCTTTTACAAAATCCCTTTTCATAAGTAATAACACAATACACATATTACAACACCAGTACCCATTACCCATCTTTCCCACACTCCATTATTCTGAAATATCATCATTTTGCTGCACCAAAGCACATCTCCATCTCATTCTTTATTTCTCATACAAAACCTCCCTTCTTAGAGAGCAACTTAACCCATGACATAACACAAAAATCACTCCAACAGCAGCTATAATCTCATGTATTTACTATATTTAACCTTCTTATCATCTATCTCACACTTCCATATATTTTACAAACACATTCCTCACAAAATACCCATACATACTCCTCATATATCTTCAAACACCATATATCACAAAAAACACACATATATACATATATACTTCTTACCATCTCCACACATCTTAAAACATATCAAACACTCTTCCAAGAACACATTACAAAAGCCCTTCTTATGGAAGGCAATATCACTCATGCTTGACTAAAAAACTAAAAGAGCATTACATGGGGAAAATCATTTAAGTGCTTGATTACGAGGACAAACTTAACCAACCAATGCACACGGCTAGACATGCTCTCTCTCCCTCCAGTTGCACCCATTTTTCCCTTTCAAACATGAAGTCACCATGAAAGGATTCACCTCACCATGCTGCTAAAGTGCTATGTCCACTGGTGTTGTACGGCTGGAGCTGCAAAGTTTGAAAGTTGCTGAAATACTAAGCCCACTGATGCTACGGCTAGAGCCCCAAACTATGAAGCCCATTATTGTTACATGGCTAGAGCCACAAATCACATAAAGAACAAAGTGATGCTATACGGCTGGAGTTAGAAACACACAAGATAAGTCAATTTTTCTCTATTTTCAAGATTACATTATTAAGTACATGTTAATTCATTATTGTTTTACTACTGGATGCAAGTTATTTTACCATTATCTCACCATTTAATAAACATGGTCTCACTAATAATAAACAAACATATTAATAAATTGATATACCACCAATAGACATATATTACTTGGACATAAACCATTGTTGGACTTGTATCATTTGGACATATACCACCAATGGACATATATTATTTGGACATGGACCATTGCTAAACATACCGTATTATAATGAACATGAACCATGAACCACAACTAGACATGGACTATTGGACTCATCCTATTGCTGGACATTTGACACCTAATTAATTATTTTCTAATATTGGACATCACTTAATAAACATAATAATAACGTATCAACTCACCATTTAATAAAAGCTATCATGCTAAGCATATTATTTATTTATTTCAACCATCATCATGATTCTAAGACTTTGGGTTTTATCTATTTTGTAGGCTTAAAAAATACACCGGTAGCCATTGGTCTATGCGGCCCAATGTCGAGTTCTGGGTTGACCTCCCCAAAACAAATCCGGGCCTAGCAAAGTCACACCTCCAAAGGCACGTGGCTATGCGCGCAAAAAACTGCCCCCAACAATCTCAAAGCACCTTTTGAAATAAAGTTAGCTCTTCTAGAGATATGGGATTAATGTAAGAATGTTGGTTTCTCTAGGATTTTGTACTTATTGTTTGATGAATGTATTTTTGTTTGTGGGAACCTCGTTGAGGTGAGATTAGGATTTCCTTGATTCTAAGAGATAGACTTTGAGATGAATGTGTAAGTCTATGACAAGGAAATTATGGATAGTAATAAGCTTTGATTTATGATTTAGGTGTTACCAGTATCCAAGTCTAAGCTCCTTCGACTTTAGGCTCTCGGTTCCTCTGCTTTCAGGTAAGGGATAAGTTATATGGGCATTTGGTAAGTCATGAGGTTATTTTAAAGTATATTATGCATTAAAATGTTTTTGATTAGAGATATGGCATGTAATAATTATTTTGAAAAATGTGTGTTCGTGCATTTTCGAAACTCTATGTATATGATTTGAGCATATTGATGTCATTACTAATTTCCACGAACATGAAGTTTAAAGAAAAAAATGGAAATGCTATTATTATGAAATGTTATGCAAAATAAGAAATTTCAGTATGATATAAAGTATGAAATCTTTTCGGGTTATGTCCTCTGGTGATCTGAACTCTGCCAGTAAGGGTTAATTACTGGCTTTCCATAGAAAATGTTATATGATTGGCCATTAAGTGGGACTGGCTCTGCTGTACCCGCCCCTTGTTGGTTACGGCCAACTTGTGGGGGAAGCCAACCTACCCCCATGGTTGGAAGATATGTATTATGATGTGATCCCGGGAATACCTGGCATTATGGGGAATGCTGGATGCCTAGCACCGTGGTGCTAGAAGCCTCCCAAATAAGTACAGACTTATCAGATATGGGCTAACCAATAAGTTAGTTATGAACAACTATATTATGTTATTAATCATGAGAGAATGATTTTGTTAAATGCATTGTGAAAGTTAAAAACTCTCATGAAAATAAGAAGTTTCTTATGAAAAGAAAAGCTGTTCATTAAAGATAAAAGTTTCTGAAGTTCTGTTGTGCTATAAAGATAAAGCTTCTGATGAAAGTACAAGTTTATGTTTAAAAGTTATCAGATACCTGTTCTTTATGAAACACTAAGTTTTATGACTATGAAAGTTATAATATTTTCAGAAAGAGGTTTATAAAGAAAGGTTTTCTTATTGGGTCAAGATGTTTTTAGTTTAATACAAAGTTGCCGATTATCTGATTTAAGTTAAAATGATTATTTTGTAATGAGAATATACATGTGGCGACTTTGTAGGAAATGAAAGAAGTTTAATCCAAAAGGTTTTGGTAATATTAACCTGATAAGAAAAAGGAGAACAATTATTTTCTATGAAGAGTGTATAAGTTATTATTATAAATAGTATAAAATACTATGCATGAAAAGTTGTTCTCCTATTCAAATATTCATAAAATGAAATGATCTGATTTACATGCATCCTTATTAAATTCTCATATATCTTACATTTACTGAGCTGTGTAGCTCACCCCTTCCACTCTTTCAGTTAGCAGGTTTTATTTTGGAGCAGAGGGAGACTTAGTCGAGTTTGGAAGGAGCTAGTTTTAGTTTTATATGTATAGATCCTAAAATTAGCAATCTGACATTTAGCTTTATAGTTATTGTGTATTCTAGGATCAAATGAAAGTTGTGTACCTGAAAGTATTAAGAGATGTATTATGTAAAATTCAGAATTTGAGTAACTGGTGAATTATGTTATTCTTTGGAGTACAATGTAGATGCTCTGAATGTCAAGTGAAAGGTTATATCATTTAAGTAAAGAAACAAGTAAGAAAGAAAGAGGAAAGCTTTTGTAAACGTTTTGTAAAAGTTAAGTTGGTTCTTGTTAATATCAGGTTTAAGCTTGATATTAGCATGCCGGTCATGGTCACAAATCCGGGTATCGGGTTTGGGGCGTGACACACTCTCTCTCTCTCTAAAATTTTTGGTGGATTTTTTTATATTTCTTGTATCTCTCCTTTAGGTTGATAATTTTTTATATTCTTTAAAACTCTATTTTGGGTTAATGCGATTTAGTTTTGTTTTTTAAATTGTGATTTAGTTTTGTTTTTTAAATTGTTGTTGTTGTTTTTTTTTTCTCTTTGATTGTTAAATGTTATCCTATTGCGTTCTAAAGAATTAAATATAGCATATAACAATATAATATTATTCTATTAAATAGCATGATTTGGATAATTTGGTATTTATTCTGTGACATAGCATGATTTTTTATAGTGCTCAATTTAGATGTTAAACTATGAGACTTTACTAATTTTTGTTTATTTTCTAATCCTTTGTGGTGGACAAAGTACTCTTAATGGCTGTATTAGAAGTACTCTATAATGTCATTTATTTAAAGGAAAGCAAAGGTTAGCCAAATGAAAATAATCAGATAGGTGACAAATTTTAACTTTTGCAATTTTATTTTTATTTTTATTATTTTATAACAATGCATGTATAGAAATTTAATTCTTAGATTTTGCTAATAATTGTTTATTTGATAATATGTTTTGGGCGGCCGAAATTATAATTTCTACAAAGAAAATAACCTTAATAGATTATCAAAAACAAAATTTTATCCTAATATTGGTTCAATTAATTATTGTTAAGTTTTATTGATTTTTTTTAGTTTACGTTTTTTTTTTGTGTTTTGGATTGTTTCTATATTACATTTATGATTGTTCCTATAATAAATAAAAATGTAATTACGAAATACATTACTCATTATTATATTAGTTTAAATTGTAAAAAAAAAATTTAATAAAACCACTATAAAAATAATTATCACGTGCAACACGCGGGTTCGCGGCTAGTTGAATTTAATTTCCAAAAACAAACCATTCTTGGACCTAAAAATTTGAACAATCTTCATTTCGTCACATTATTGCTATTATTTTTCAATAAATTTCCTTCCTAGACATCCAGGTTGGCTTCTCAAAAAAAAAAAAAAGTTTTGCAACGTTATAGTTCTGTCAACTTTAGGATCCCAATTATGACCTGTCTTCCGATAGATATATATATATATATATATATATATATATATATATTCTCAAGCTTTGTGTCTAAGTTTCCCCAACTTTTAGCAGGTAGTTTGACAGTAAATTGTGCATTACTGGTTGAAGTTTTTATTCAAAGTTTAATAACTTGGGTTTTGCTTTGTGAAGGATCTTCTTTGTCATCATATTCCTGGTGATAACCAATTGATTTTCTTAATGTGAAAATTGATTTGTTAATATGTTCCTTGGTTTTTTCAATAATAAAATTGTTTTATTTACAAATATGGTTTTTTTTTTTTTTTTTTTTTTGCAGGCGTTTGCAACCATGCCTTCCACTTCCAATGCATCAGTCGATGATTGAAAACTCGCCAAGTTTACCCCTTGGGTATGTACTATGTTTTATGGCAATCTATTAATGTATTTATTTATGCTTACAACATTTGGTGATGAGTCTCAGGTCATTCAAACAATGGCAAGTTTGCCCATTGGTTATGTACTATGTTTTATGGCAAATTGGTGTGTCTGTATTGTTATTGTGGTATGTAATGCAGAGTGTCACTCTATTAGCTGTAGGTTTAGAGTATTATAAAAAAAAATAACCATAATAATTATGCAAGTTCCCATTTGAAAGTTTTGGATAACTTATAATTATGTTAACCTCGCAGTTCCTTGAGTTATTTGGATGTGAAAATGTGCATGCTTGGAAGTCATTAACTTCAAAATGAGGCAAATGCCACTCATGCAACACTTGGAAGTCATTAACTTCAAAATGTGGCAAATGCCACTCAGGCAACACTTTGCCTTTGCAATCAAAAAAACAAACAAAACCTCTTTATGCTAATATGTTCTAGCAGTTTAAATTTGGAATAGTAATTTAGTAAAGGTATCATCTCAGCATAGATTAATAAAAAAGAGGAAAAGAACAAATATGAGTTTGTTGTTTTCTTTGTGAAAAAGCTTGTGCCTTGATAATGATATTGCACCTTCAAGAAGCCTTTCACAACATTTCAAATCAGGGAAATTGTTGGTCTGATGTTGAAAGGAATTGGATTTTTTCTTTTTGAAGGAAAAGGAGTTGGATTGGATGTTTAAAGGCGCAGATCATGTGGGAGCGCTTATTCTAAGTAATGATGGAGCTAGAATGTTTTTCTAAGTAAAGTCAAACTCTATATATTGATATTGGAATTCTAGTCTTGTAGCCTAATGATTCAGTATATTAGGTGGTAATTAGCTAGCTAATTATACATCTGTTGCTAAACTGTAACATTGATGGGTATTGAATGTGAGCATCATGTGTGTCACATCTTAGAAAATTCACAATTACTTTATATGAAAATAGGAGAAATGTTATTTCTAACTTTATAATTTTATTTTTTGATAGACTAAGTTTATAAATTGAAAGTCATGTTTATTATAAAAGGACTTAAAGGAGACATAGATGAATCTTGTTAAATTTTGAAAGAGATCTTTTGAGAAGAATAAATATCTAAAAAAATCACTTAGAGTAGAATTATAATATGAAAAGTGGCAATTTTTTAATTATGAACAAGCGGAAACTGGGTTTATGACTTATGATGGATTCATGGTTTTGAATTTGACAATAGAAATTATGAAAGTTAGAGGAAAAACTGTATTAAGGGTCCAACCTACTCACATGGCAAACAATACCAATATTCTTTGATTTGTATGTCATATTACCAAAGATCATAATGATTGGTTGCTTGTTTGATATTCGGCGATCCTTGAAGAAAAAAAGATACAATTTATGTTGAACAGACCTAAGAAAGCCGAATGGTATGATGACAGAAGATATTTGAAATGAATAATGTATAATATAAATGGATCAATGTAGTGCATAAACATTTTGGCCTCTTGTGACTGGATTTGCCTAAAATTTTGTCCACAAAGATGTAAATTAATTTTGTGCTCTAGTTAGACATACCTAACTATTTGTTAGTGAAAGACAACAACATTAGCTGTAGCGATAATTATATGGTGTACGTTAATCAAGGACAAGATAGCTAGCTAGATTGATGGAACTTTCTTTCAAACAAGGTAGTTGGCAATTTTTATAAGTAGTTTCGACCGCAAAGTATTCCACAATTTTTTACCGTAAATTTGATGTGATAGATTATGAGTGATTAACCATTACAAATACAATTGTGACAAGAAGTTGTGAAAATTTATATGCTCCTAAATTTTTCCAACTTTTATTTGAAAAAAAAAAAAAAAAAGTATCCTTTTATGAATCCCCAAAGATACATGTATTAAAGAAAATTAGTAAAAAGATCTTCCGACAAGATAAAAGCATCAACGTAATCCTGCCGCTAATGATCTTGCCATTAGAAGAAGTGAAAGGTCCATTATGCCAAGGTTTTTTAATAATGATTCCTAGCCCATTTTAGTAAAGGATGGTAGGTATAATTATGTTCTTTCTCTTTGATTTTTTTTTTTTTTTTTAAAAGAACGAAAGTTTAGAATAGTAATTTAGTGAAGGTTTCTTCTCAGCATAGATTAATAAAAAAGAGGAAAAGAACAAATATGAATTTGTTGTTTTCTTTGTGAAAAAGCTTGTGCCTTGATAATGATATTGCACCTTCAAGAAGCCTTTTTGGACTGAGTATTATCTGTTGCTAATAGCAATTTCTTGGTTAGTCCCACTTTATGCTATTTCAGAACGCATTGGGCTACAAGCAGAGTACTTCACAGTTGCTTTTTTATCTTTTATCTAGAGTCATGACTCATGAGGGATTCAGAGCTGTTATTTTTCCCATGAGATTTTTTAGGTAGAATATAAAGTTGCTTTAAGTTTCTCATATGGTATTTCCATGGAGTTATAAACTTGAGAGTGCCAAAAAGAAAAAAAAGGTGAGTGAAGAAAGATACTTTTTTATCCCATGTAACTTTGTAGAGCATCCACAGCAGATGTGACAAAAATTATGTCATTTTGCCACACTAAAGACCTACTTTATTATTTTACCACATCATTTTACAACATCTCATTTATCAGATGTTTTATCATACAGTTCTATACATTAAAATAATATTTACTACACATTAAAAATAATATATTATCCCCTCCCCCATTATCATCAACGACACAACCACCAGCCACAAATATCCACTGCGGCAACAACATCGACAGCCACCACCGGCCATCACCCCCACAGCCCACCACCACTGCCACTGTCACCGCCCATAGCCCACAACCCACCACTACCCAGATCAACTGAACCACCACCTGCTGCCTACAATTTAAAAAACAAACACAAATACCCACCATCACCACCACTACAACCCACCTCTACTGCAAACCAACCACCACAATTACTCACCAATATCAGATCAACCCAAATTGCAGCAACCAAAAAAAAAAAAAAAAACCCACAACCAGAGAGTGGTAGAGTGAAAGGCGGACAGAGAGGAGAGAGCAGAGGGTGAGATCGACGGCGGCCTCGGGGTGAGATCGGCCTGTGAGTGAGATCGGCGAGATCGAGCATGGCTGAGCGATATTGACAGCGGCTGGGCGAGATCGGCGGTGGCGGCTTTAGAGGGTGAGGGAGATCGGCGCGCGTTTCCAAGAAGCTGTCCTCCAAGCCCTTGTCGGCGGAACGCGCTGTCATCGTCGGAGCTACGCCGTCGTCGCTGTCAGTGAACATCCCGGACTGGTCGAAGATCCTGAGAGATGAGTACAGAGATAATACAGGGAGAAGAGAGAAGGAACCGGTGAGAGAGAAGAGAAAAGAAAAAAATGAAGAGAGAGGAGAGAGAAAAGAAAATGAAAAACTATAAAAAAAATTTTAACATCTGTCCGTACTGTCTCATATTTGAGACGGTATTGTAGCCATGTTGCATAAATTTTGGAATTTGGAACATCTGATAAACCTCCATTTTTGTGTTTGATGTGGCAAATGTGCCAAATATTTGGCATTTGGCACATTTACCACATCTGCTACAGATGCTCTTGGGACCATACTGAATTTTTCTTGCAATTGCAAATGTATGGGAATGCAAATAACTTCCTTATGTGCTTTGAGGATTTCTTTAGATGTTCTTGAAGTTACTAGCAGTATTTGGTATTTTGGGGGTAAATTCATTGGCTAGTTCTTCCAGATCACCCCTGGGCACTTTTTTCAAAATTCTTTTATGTTCTTTCTTATTGGTAAGATTACACACGCATTGAATGGGTTTTGAACCCAAACCCGCGCCCTCACCCTCCACTTAGCACTTATTAAGGGGAGGATGTGCCAGCTGAGCTTATTGGCAAAATTGCATTATGGTTTTGTGATCAAGATTTTGATAAATTACCAATGGCATAATGGAGGCAAAACTTATTTACCCAATTTAGAAATCCCAGCCATTGTCCTTGCTTCCACTATAGTTTACTTTTTTAGTATATGGTTGTGAGAAATTACGTACTGTGAAATAGAAAGAAACTAGCTTAGGTTTGGTGTAAAAAATGTTGTCCAATATCTGTTAATTGCATCCATCTCAACGAAGGTGCTAGTTTAGGAGTGCCCCGACTATTCTGTAGCACCTATCTCTTCCAGTTCTTGGACAAAATAACAAAGGTGGATCATAGAGGAGGTCAATAATTGAGTGCATAATGTGAATTTCTTTTTTTGGTTTGTTTTAGTGGGCTAAGTTGGTTATGCAAGTTTTGTAAACTATTGATGGAAGCACAAATTACCATGTTGTATAATTCCTTTCTACTCTGCATTCTCTGTAGTAGTTTTAGTTATTTTTGCTGACTGCGTTTCGGTCAATGCTGCTATAAGCACCACTGAGAATAAACCTAGGATCTGAGATGAATAATTGGTTAAGATCTTTGAAGATAATCATAAAACTGGACATCAGCAGGGTTTATTTTGTCAAAAGAAACTGGATGCTAAATATAGGTCTTGCGTTTTTTTACTTGTTTTGGCATTTAACTCTCTACAATTTCTTTTTAATTGTTTCATATATATATATATATATATATATATATATATATATATTATATTATCTAGCTGACATGCTTGAGTAGATGTAGGTTTTAAACTCCTCCTCCCCCCCACGAGCCCACCACCCTTCCTTTCCTCTTTACGGGGGCTGATCAGTCTTCTGTGTATAATATATTTGGCCAAACTTCTCAAAACCTATGTTCTTCCATAAGCACTGGAAAATTAAAAATCTAGTGCTTTCCTTCATTTTTGGGATGAGCTAAAAAATTCAGCTTATCTACACTTTAAGCTTATTTTTGCTACTATTCATAAATCTTACTGCATTTTTTAATACTATTTGTTAGGTTCTAAAGTTTAGGATTTTATGTATTTAGAACTCTAATTTGTATTGTTGGCAAACCAGGCAAACCATGATCAAAACAATGTGTTTAGAAGTGTTTAAGTCTACTCAAAGTTGTGCGTCTATGTAAAGTTGGAATCGAGTTTAAAGCAGGAAAGGATTGTGCCTTTTGGCCTGGCTCGATCGATCAAAAGACAGGCTTGATCGATCGAAACTCAGGCAAAATGTTTTTTTGCAGATTTGTCCAACTCAGCCCTAAGTGTTTTAAAACATTTTTAGGATTTCTTATTTGTCCTAAGTATAAAAGGCAAACCCTAGCCACGTTTTAGTGTTGCTCATAATTGCGGTTTGTGTAAATCTCTTGTGAGATCTAGAGGAGCTTTCCTTTACACAAACTTAGGGTTTTCAAGGAGAAGATTTATCTACGCCTTGATGATCAATTCAGTTGCTGCCATTGAAGCTTAAAGAAAACACAAGCGGGTGTGCTTGTATCTGGTGGTGAATCCAATAGAGAGGGAGTCCGTGGATTCGGAGCTTGCACGTGGTCGTGGCAGTAAGTTCTACTGGTTGGTAGCAATAAGAAGTCGAGCGTGGGGGCTTGTAAGTCTTATTGTATGAACTTCGATTCTTTCAAGATAGTGGATTCAAGTTTACCTTGAGGATAGCTAGGTCAAATCCTCCCCAGGTTTTTACCGGTTTGGTTTCCTGGGTGATCATATCTTGTGTTATTTATTTTCCGCTGCTTTGCATGATTTGATCTTTTATATTGTGATAACCTAGACTTGTTTAATTGGACTAAGTAACAACTTGGCTAATTACCTAGGTTTAATTAATTGTTTAAGGGGTCTAAAAACTATCACTATTTATGAGTCCCAAGGTATTATTCAACTTATTTTTTAACCTATTTTCTACACTTTCCGTAAAACAGACATTAATGCCTAATAAGCAATCAATATGGCCGGGCATTTATGGAGTCGCATCTGCCAGCATTTAGAGAGAAAAATCCTCAGCAAGAGGTTGTTACTGAACTCATTTGTGGTCAGCATCCACATTAGCCTTTTACTGTAAGACTCTCTCTCTCTCTCTCTCTCTCTCTCTCTCTCTCTCTTATGCATATGAAGTGTCATTAAGGATTTCTTTTTCCAAATCCACAGGGAAAAAAAATGAATGGGTGGTATGTGTGAAGAATATGGATCCAGAAGAGGTACTTCTACATGTTAAAGAGAGCACTGAAACTTAGAGACACAAATTGAAAATAGAAGAAGAAGAGACATAACGACTAGTTTAGTCTAATGTATCTTTAGACTAAATGGTGTCGTCTTATTTAAGTGCAACTAGCCTGATATGAAAACGATGTCGTTCAAGTTATTAGAACGATGTCGTTTTAAGTCCATCTACCATAAGTGCTCAATGAAGTCGTTTTGAGGTCATCTCTTCCAGAAGTCCTCTGTGCAGTATGTACGCGAGGTTCATGGTGCTTCTCAGTGTTGCAGTTAAGGTTCCAGCAATAACTATCAACCAAGCCAGGCTGTCACTCCTGAATTCACAAAGCAAAGATTGCAATTAGTTATGAATATGTTAAGAGCACTTGTAATTCTGGAATGTTCAATTTGTGTTGTACTTAAACTATATAAATAGAGTAGGTGCTAATGTATTGGGTTAAGCTTGATGAAATAGAATTTACTTTTCATTTCTCTCTCTCTCTCTCTCTCTCTCTCTGTGTTGTTTGTTCATCCACCATTGTTAACCATCCTTCAAGCTTCAAATTCTTTCATGGTATCAGAGCCTTGATCTATGGCTTCAACACCACAAACAGATACAGCTCAATCCACACACACAACTCCTATCCATACAGTTTCTACTCCAACCTCCATACAGTCACTATTGTTATTACTCTCCAACATGTCCAATCTCATGTCAATCAAGCTTGACTACACTAACTACATTCCATAGAAGCATCAACTGCTCACAATACTTGAGGCCTATTCACTAGTTGAACACATTGATGGCACAGCACCAAAGCCATCACCTTTTGTGCTTGATGCATCAGGAAATACAACTTCAGTTGTTAATCCAGATTTTCAATCTTGGAAGATCAGGGATAAGGCACTCCTTTCCTTGATAAATTCAACTTTCACTCTACAAGTGTTTTCACTTGTTGGCATTACTAGCTCAAAAGAAGTTTGGAACACTCTTGAACAGAGGTTCACTTCTACATCAAGAGCCAATATCTTGAACCTTGAGCTTGAACTTCAAGGTATCAAGAAAGGAAATGAATCTGTGAATTCTTTCCTGCAGAAGATAAAATTGCACGTTACAAGCTCCTAGCTGTGGGAGTACCTGTAGACAATGAAGAGTTGATTTGCATTGTACTCAGAGGACTTCCTAGAGAATTTGCACATTTCTACTCTACAATTTGAACTAGGAGTGATCCTATTTCCTATGACCAACTTGCCATTGTGCTGCAGAGTGAAGAACAAGCTATGACTAATCATCTTGATTCAGTCTCTCACTCACTTGCTATGTTTGCCTCTAATAGCAAAGCCAGTAGCATCACACAGAATCATGGATCTGGTAGAGGAAGAGGGGGAAACAACTCTAATAGCGGAAGAGGAGGTGGCAGATACAATAAATTTGGTGGTGGACAGCAACACTATGGTGGTGGACAGCAGCATTTCTCACCACAGGCACCTCATTTCTCTCCACAAACATCTCCACATTTCACTCCTCAGAACTTTTCTCCTCAAAATTCCTCTCAGGGCTTCAAGCATGAGCGTCCAAGTTGTCAGATTTGTGGAAAATCTGGACATGGAGCACTGGATTGTTATCATAGGATGAATTTTGCCTATCAAGGCAAAAATCCTCCTACAAAGCTTGCTGCCATGGCAAGTGCATCCAATGCAGTGATTACCAACAATCAAGATCCCTGGCTTGCTGATTCTGGTACATCAGATCACCTCACTGTAAATCTCAACAATCTCTCCAATCAATCTCAGTATAAGGGACCTGAGCAAGTCACTGTGGGAAATGGTCAATCTTTGCCTATTAACCATATAGGTAACACTACCCTACACACTAAATACCATAATTTCATCCTTAAAAATGTACTTCATGTGCCAAGAATTGCAATGAATTTACTTTCAGTTCATAAATTCTGCCTACATAATAACTGTTCTTGCTATTTTGATGCAAATCAAATTAAAATCCAGGATATTCCTATGGGGAGACTCCTTTACAAGGGCTTCAGTGAGAATGGGGTTTACCCTATCTACTCTAAGAACTTCATCAGATCCCTTCCACATGTCAGTTCTGAGTCACTTCAAAACAGCATCATGTTTCAGCTTAGTCTCTTTTACCTACTGCTTTTCCTGTAAATAAAGCCAATAAATGGTTGTTGTGGCACCATAGAATGGGCCATCCAAGTAATAAAGTCCTTGATGTAGCTTTATCTTCCTTGAATATCTCTTGTCCATCACACAATGATAATGGACTCACTCATTGTAAACATTGTTTGAGTGGTAAAATGCACCAGTTTTCTTTTCCTGTTTCTAATTTTCATGCTTCAAAACCTCTTGAATTGGTGCACTCTGATGTTTGGGGTCCAGCACCTGTTACATCCACTAATGATTTTCAATATTATCTCCTATTTGTTAATGAGTATTCTAAATTCAGTTGGCTTTACTTGCTTAAACATAAGTCTGATGTCCTTGAAATCTTCAAATTCTTTAAAGCAACTGTTGAGACTCAACTTGATTCCAAAATCAAGATCTTAAGAACTGACAATGGTAGGGAATACACCTCTAATGCTTTCAAACTGTTTTGTTCCACACAGGGTCTTATTCACCAGTTTTCTTGTCCACACACACCCCAACAAAATGGGGTGGCTAAGAGGAAGCATAGGTATATCATTGAGTGTGCTCTTACTATGCTTTCTCATTCTCAATTGCCACCTTCTTGCTGGTCATATGTTGTCTCTACAGCTGTTCATGTCATCAATAGGCTTCCTACTCCTATACTTAAGAATTTAACCCCTAGGGAACTGTTGTTTAAATCCAAACCTGATATCATACCTCAGATCTTTTGGTTGTGTCTATTTTCCCTTACTAAAGCCCTATAATTCCCACAGGTTACAACCACACACCACACCTTGTGTCTTTCTTGGTTGTCCAGCACACACCAAGGACTATATTTGTCAAGACCCTACAACTTCTCGGATTTACATCTCAAGACATGTACACTTTAATGAACTTGAATTCTTTACACCCCAGTCATTAACCACTGGTCCACCCACTACATCTCCTGCTCAGTCATCCACACAATGTCCTGTCATTTACCCTTATCCTCCTTTTGACTCCTAGCCACATAATTCTGACTCCACCCCATCACTGTCTACCTCTATTCAGTCTACTCCCATTCCTATACCTACTTCCTCACCTCAATCCTCTTTTCCTACACCTACTGATCAGTCACTATCAAGTCCTGTCCCTCTCTCCTCTACTTCACCACCTCATCCTATACCTGCTACCATTCCCATAGCTGATCCACAGGTTCTTGCTACTGTCAATGCTCATCCTATGATCACAAGGTCCAAGGATGGCATTTACAAGCCTAGAGCTCTTCATGCTAAGGCTGCTGCTACACCATCTGCTCCTACATCTGTTGCACATACTGCTTCTCATACATCTACTCCACATGTTGTTGCTAAGTGTTCTAAGCCTAGTTCAGTGCAATGCTCAAAGCCCACAAAATCAAGTTCCACTCCTAAACCTAATTACACCACTACAGAGCCACCAACTTATAAGATAGCAGCTCAATATCCCCAATGGTGTTCTGCCATGGATGATGAATTTGCTGCTCTCCAAAGGTAGGGTACTTGGATTTTGGTGCCACCCTCTCCTTCTCAAAATTTAGTTGGTTGTAAGTGGTATATAGGCTCAAACACAACAGTGATGGTACTATCAGCAGATATAAGGCCAGGTTAGTAACCAATGGGTTTCATCAACAATTTGGGGTTGATTTTGAGGAGACCTTCAGTCCAGTCATCAAACCTCCTACTGTGAGGATTATTCTCTCTCTTGCTGTACAATTCAATTGGCCTTTGAGACAACTTGATGTGAGTAATGCATTTCTACATGGTTTTCTAAGGGAGGAAGTTTATATGTCTCAGCCACCTGGCTATGTTGACTTAGCTCATCCTAATCATGTTTGTAAACTTCTTAAGTCTCTCTATGGTCTCAAGCAAGCCCCTAAAGCTTGGTTTGAGAGGTTCTCCACACAATTGCTCCATATGGGATTTCAAGCTTCTCTTTCAAATTCTTCCTTATTCATTCTCAGACATGGTGACCTGGTGGCATTCCTTCTTGTCTATGTTGATGACATAGTCCTGACTAGTAACAATCCTCAATTTTTAACCTCTCTCATTGCACAACTCAGTGCAGTTTTTGAGCTTAAGGATCTAGGTCCTCTAAATTACTTTTTGGGTCTTCAAATCACCAGAACTTCCAATAGGTTACTTGTGACTCAGACCAAGTATGCTCAGGATTTGCTTCTCAAGGTCAATATGTACACTTCAAAACCTACTTGTACACCATGTGCTCCTAATACTAGATTATCTCCTACTGATGGTTCCTTGCTTTCTAACCCTCATGAGTTTCGAAGCTTGGTTGGTTCTCTGCACTATTTAACATTCACTAGGCCAGATCTCAGTTTTGCAGTCTAACAAGTTTGTTAGTTTATGTCTAATCCTACCGATATACATTTAATTGCTACTAAGAGAATTCTGAGATATGTGGATGGTACCTTGCATCATGGTGTTTTTCTTCAACCTGGCCCTCTCTCTCTTTCTACCTTTTCTAATTCAAATTGGGCAGAGGATCCATATGATAGACACTCCATCACTGGTTACATTGTCTATCTGGGTTACAATCCTATCACTTGGAGTGCAAAGAAGCAGGACACCATCCCTAGATCTTCCACTGAGTCTGAGTATAGAGCTTTGGCCACCAGTGCAACTGAGCTCTATTGGCTTCGCTAAGTTTTGAAAGACCTTAGGGTTTTTCCTCCTGTCCCTCGTAAGCTCTGGTGTGGCAATGTGTCTGCCCTTGCCATTGCTTTAAACCCTGTATTTCATGCACACACCAAACATATGGAGGTGGACTACCATTTTGTTTGAGAAAAGGTGTTGCACAAGGATCTTCAGGTCAAGTACATTGCCATGGGTGATCAGCTTGCTGATGTGTTTACCAAGAGCCTCTCTCCTTCACGATTTGCCTTTCTTCGATCCAAAATCATGGTGTCTATTGACCCCATGGTTTTGAGGGGGGATGTTAAAGAGAGCACTGAAACTCAGAGACACAAATTGAAAATAAAAGAAGAAGAGACATAATGACTAGTTTAGTCTAACGTATCTTTAGACTAAACAGTGTCGTCTTATTTAAGTGCAACTGGCCTGATATGAAAACAGTGTCGTTCAAGTTATTAGAACGATGAAGTTTTAAGTCCATCTACCATAAGTGCTTAACGATGTCATTTTGAGGTCATCTCTTCCAGAAGTACTCTGTGCAGTATATACGCAAGGTTCAAGGTGCTCAGTGTTGCAATTAAGGTTCTAGCAATAACTGTCAACCAGGCCAGGCTATCAATCCTGAATTCGTGGAGCAAAGATTGCAATTAGTTATGAATCTGTTAAGAGCAATTGTAATTCTGGAATGTTCAATTTGTGTTGTACTTTTTCTTTTCTTTTTTTTTTGAGAAACAAGACTGGAATTTCATTAAGAAAATCAACCATGGTCGGTTAATAATACAGAATAGAGATGTGGAGGAATATCCTCCATCCACACCTTTAAACCCGCAACATGTCGTGCATGTTTTGCAAGGTTGTGAGCAACAGAATTGCCAAGTCTACGAATATGGGAAAATGAGATACAACTGACATCTGTTGAGGTTTTGGCTGTAGCTAGGATGTGACCAAAGGGTGCAAGTGAGTCTTCCTCATTCTTTAATGCCTTGATTATCAATTCTGAGTCACCTTCCAACACGTAACTAGAGAAGCCAAGTTCTGTAGCAAAATAGATAGCTCTTGCCGCTGCCATTGCTTCAACCAAGTCCGATGAATAAGGGAGCTGAATCTACTCCGATAGGGATGCCAGCACCTGTCCAAACCCATCCCGAATAACGATTCCAAGACCAGCCTTATTGATGTCCTTGAAAGTTGCTTCGTCGAAGTTTATTTTCACGCAGCCATCAGGTGGGGGATGCCAAGCAAGTCAGGTCGGTGTTGGGGTGTCCATCTAAGTTCTTCGCACTCTGTTCTCCTTTTGGTAATCCAGTAAGCATTGTTGGAAGGTTTGAAGTACCTGCGATATGGGATGATCCTTGTTCAATCTTAGTTGGTTTCTACGATACCATATGTTCCACATGATGACCACCAAAAATCCACCTTGCTGCCTGCATTTGAGACATAAAGAAGCAGGTCCTTTATATCTGCAAATGAGCGAGTTTGACCACATGCGAAGTCAGGTACAGCGTCCCAAATTGGAGATAGTTTTGAGCACTCCCAGATTGCGTGTAAAATCGATTCTTCAGCTTGTCCACATTGTTCGCAGATCTCACTCTCTCTCTCTCTCTCTCTCTCTCTCTCTCTCTCTCTCTCTCTCGTGTTGTTTGTTCATCCACCATTGTTAACCATCCTTCAAGCTTCGAATTCTTTCACTACATGCAACCAAAGTAGGCTAAGAAATGCATTGGAAAGAAGATTGTGAAACTGAGGACAAGACATGTTACTAAACACCATAGCATTCAGGGTACATGGACAACGGATGTGAAATTTTGAGGCTCAAGATACAGCTCCATATGAGTAGCTTCCTTTGGTGTGTTCTAATAGTACTATTTAGCCATAATCGTAGTAAAAGATTGAAGTTGCTCTTCTTGCAAAGTTTGTTTAAGCTGAAACTCAATGGCATCATTTTAATAAGCGCATGCAGTCATTAAAATTTAAACTCAATAATAATTAGCAAAAGCAGTCATTGAAATTTTAAGATTTCTAGGGTCACAACTTTTATGCTATAACTCTGATGTAGCTATGAGTGGTTACTTATCACTAATACATGAATCTATTTTTTTTTTTTATTACTCACAATTAGTCATATCAAAGTAATGGCAAAAAAGTTTTCCACAAATTTTCTCAAATTCAAAACTCAATGGAAACAACCATCATCTTTGTAGACTAACAATTTAACATATTATTACAAAAAATGATGTCATCCTTGAAAATTAGCAAACCAAGAACTATCTTTCTCCACTTAACACAAGGTTACACAACTAGATACAAAAGAAGTAAATTTCATCTATAACCCAATTTTCCCCCTTGAGCCAACAATTATTAAACAACTAGTCGCAGGCTCATGCGATGCGTGAGAATAAATAATTATTTTGTATTATAATATAATGTATAATTTTTTTCTCCAAAATTTTTTAAAGGTAATTTATTCTTCTTAAAAATTAAATAATTTATATCCAATCCAATTAGGTCTACTTTAGTTCAATTTAGTTCACTCGGCCAATTTTGGTCCTTCTTCAGTCCATTTTAGACTAACTGGACCTTAAATTGATTCTTTTTGTAGGTTTTCTTTTCAAGTTTAGCTCAAAAATTCATTTTTTTCTTAATTTTTGGGTTGCAAAGTATGAAAGTTTAGTATATTTGGGCTAAACTCTTCAGTTTTGAGTTAAAAAATACAAAGAAAATACTAAAATAGACACTAGAAATTAGAAATATGAGCCCTAAAACTTTAATAAAAATTATAAATATTCAAAAGTCTTATTCGGTCCACATTGGTTCTATCCATTCCATTCTGTACTCTTTGGTCCAATTTGGTCCTATTTAGTCCATTCTGTCCACTAAAGTTTTTTTTTAGTCCATTCGGTCTGATTCAGCCCACTTCGATCCAATTCGGTTCATTCCGTCCACATTGGTCCTATTCTGTCCACTTCCGTCCTATTCGGTCCATTCTGTATACTTTGATTCTATTTAGTCTTATTTGGTCCACATTGGTCCCATTCAATCCATTCTATCTACTTTGATCCACTTCAGTCTTATTTAGGCCATTCAGTCCACTTTGCTGAAAGTTTCAGCTTATTTTAGTTTTTAGCTTATTTTTGGTACTATTCATAGGTCTCGTTGCACTTTTTAGCACTATTCATGAGTCTCATTATACTATTCAGTTAGTTTTTAATTTATTTTTTTTACACTTTCAGTAAAAAAATTTCAGTTTTAGCTAAATAAACTGTTTTCAAATGGACCTTATATATTTTATTCAATTTACATCCAACCTTTGTGTTGAAATGAAACACTCTTTTTTAAGGAAATTAAAACACCTATGTTTTGGTCCAATACTCGTTTCGATTAAATCATGGTTCGATCTTCCAATCAAACATTTGTTAAACTTTATATATCACAATAAAAACCTTTAGATTTGACTAATTTTCACAACGTCCTGAAAATTGATTTTGGTCACTGCACTTGGTTGACTTTTTGATTGATTTTGGTTCTTCTCAATTTTCGAGCCAAATAGAAAAAATGTTTACGGAGTTCATGCTTCCAAATTCAATTTTTGCTTATAGCTTCTTCAAGTTTTTGCGTAATATTGTGCTTTTATGAGCTTGATAAATGATTTGATTTGTGTTAGCTAAAGGCATTTCTACCTCCAATAGATGCCTGAAATATGAGTTTTTTTAGAACTCAAAAAGATGGCAATGTCGTCCTTTAGGTTTTTGATTCAGTGACTGATAGGGGTGAGCAAAACAGTACCTGAGCTAAAAGTACTGACCTGCGCCAACCACCAGAGTTGAGGCCGGCAAGCGGAGAGCGAAACCCAATCTGAAACCGGTGAGGTACGATGTAGCCCACAGAGGCGCAAGTCCGAAACCAAAATGCTTCCTGAACTGACCAATATTTTTTTTTTTTTTTTTTTTAAAACAAACACTTCAAAACGCCGTTATTTCACTTAGGGTTTGTTTGGTTGGGAGGATGGAAAAGTGGGAGAATAGAAAAGATTTTAGTTTCCCTCATTTGTGTTTGGTTGGGAGGGTGGAAAATTTGAAGGATGGAAAACTTTTTTGTTTGGTTGAAAATAGAGTTTGTATAAATTTACCATCATGTCCCTATTAAATAAAACAAAAAATAACACATTATACTTTAAAAAAATTGTGTATAGATGGACACTTCCGTAAAAAAATAAAAAATAAAAAGCATAAGAAATTGACCAAAATTGTTTTCTAAAAAAAAAAACAAAAACAAAAACCAACCAAAATTAATGAGAAAAAAAACATATGAGCACTAAAAAAAAAAAAAGAAGAAGAAGAAGAAGAAAGCTACACGTCCAAAAAAAAAATCATAAAAAAAAGAAGAAGAAAAGAAGCCAACATGTCCAATCAAAAGCAAAAAAACAAAAAACAACAACAACATTAGTACCAAAGAAAAAAAAAAAAGGGAAGCCAACACACGTTAGTAACATAAAGAAAAAATCAAAAGATAAAAATAAATAAATAAATAAATAAGCCAATACGGTGTAAACTTGGAGGTGAATTTCAAGGGTATTTTTGAAAGCTCATTTCATGAGCTTTTCTCTCTCAGTTTTCTCTCCATTTTGGAGAGAAAACTTTTTGGTGGGTGTAAGGTCACAATTTGGGGCCCAAGCCCAAAATGTATGAAGCCTTGGTCCAATGAGCCCGATACAATGAATTTGTAGATAATGGGTTGGAAACTCGTGCCTTAATGAGCTAGACGCTCAATCAACATGTCCAAATGATAAAGAAAGAAAGATAACATCCATTTACTAGGGAGTGTCGTCCTCGGATCTTATCTGAGGAGGGGGTTGATTCTTAATATGATGTTTTTCCTCCTTTGTTACCAGTCTACCCGCCCCCCCCCCCCCCCTTGTTTTCGCTCTATCCTCTATCTTATACTGTCTTCCTTCCATCTCCACCGCCCACGTGTAGATTCAGATTTATGGTGCTGATACTTGTCCCATCAGCCTCTCCCCAAAGTCTTTAGGAGTGGTTGTAAAGGCTTGTCCCATCAGCCCCTCTCCAAAGTCGTTGGGAGTGGTTGTAAAGGCTGGAAAGCAGGGTTCAATTAGTTGCAGAACACTTAATGTATTGGCAGCAGCTTTCTCTTAGATATTTCCATGCCTCTCTTTGTCCTTTTCTTCCTTAATACTTATCCTCTTTCATGGTGTGGTCCGATGCGTTACCTTCAGATGGCTGACCATCCCCTTTCTCCTCGGCCCGGCCAGTCCGAGGAGGAGTTCTTCCTTGGGTTAGGCCCCTGGCCCAACATATACATTGGTCTGGGCTTCCCCGTTTATCACCCCCACAATAGCCCCTCGGGATTCTTCTTTTCTTCTTCCCAAGAGGAAAGAAGGATCTCGATGTGATAAAAATTCCTTCGCACCATACCCCATTTCTGACAACAAGGTTACTTCTTAATTTACCCAGGTCACGTTCCTGACGTTTCGATATACAAGGCATGCCTCCATTAAGGTCCTTACGAAGTGACGCAGATCCAACGATTTAAAGACTTCTTTGGAAATTGTGCGGGATTTATTTTCACCCATAACTTTCTCTTTGAAACCTGGGCGAATTAATTTCTACCTAATTTCGCCTCCTATATAAGACACTTTTGGGGGAATCATTCTTCCTCATTCACAGATCCTTAAGTTCTGTAGGAACTTCAAGTTCTTATTCCTTTAGGCATTTCCAGGGATCCCACCATGATGTTGATCAAAGTCTAGGGAATGAGGTGGCCAAGGATAAAAGTGAGGTTAAGGAAAACAAGCCCTCCTCGAAAATTAAGGATGCCGCCAAGATCCAAGATAACACAGTTAAGGCAAGGAAAGCAAAGGCCAAGGGCGTTTCTTCCTCTCAACCGAGCAAAAAGGAAATTACTCCTTCTTGAGTCAGGACACGAAGCAGATGTAGATCGCATCAGATTTTTGGTGCGACAAGGTTTAAGTCCCATCCGTTTCTCAGCCTTGATAGCAGAACATCCCGTAACTAGGAGAAGGGGGGTCCATCAAGCGTTCCCACCTCTTCTTTTTTCTCATCGCCGGTACCATCCATACTTGCTCTATTGCTGCTAGAACAAGATTATGGGCCTACCATTCTTATGAGCTTTCCCCATTTTTCTTTTATAGTTAGCTTTTGAAACAGGCTTGCCTAAGCCATTTTGTATATGATGTACTTTCCCTTTATTTAATAAATGAGAATTGCATTTTCACTTTATGAGTCTTCCCTTTTTGCAATAATCGTTTCATGGATGGGTGTGTTGGTATTTTTCTTTCAAATAGGGCTTAGAACTGATGTTGTTGATTGTAATGAAAAGTTGTTACCCTACTTTAATAAAAATTGACAGTGGTACCCAACTGCTAACTTTGAATAAGTTAACTATGTAATATTAATCAGGAAAATAACCATATGCTCTACACTGTGAATAGTGCAATCATTAAAGAGTGCAGAATTTGAAGTAAGTGATCCGAGGGGACCATCTTGTACTAGGGTTCTGTTTGATGTTTATGATGGTGTTATAGTATTAATTCCCCTAAGCATTTGGTCCGAGGACTCAGGCATGCGTTAGGTTCTGTCTAAATAAATGAAAGGATGACAGTGTAGTTAGTTTCCCCTAAACCTGTGATCCGAGGAGCCATCCTGGATTCAGGTTTTGTTTAAGCACTTCATAGAGATGTTTTAGTGTTAATTTCCCCCAAGCATCTGGTCCGAGGACTCAGGCATGCGTTGGGTTCTGTTTAAGCACTTCATAGATATGTCATAGTGTTAATTTCCCTCAAGCATCTAGTCCGAAGCACTTCATAGATATGTCATAGTGTTACTTTCCCCCAAGCATCTGGTCCGAGGACTCAGGCATGCGTTGGGTTCTGTTTAAGCACTTCATAAAGATGCCATAGTGTTAATTTCCCCCGAGCATCTGGTCCGAGGACTCAGGCATGCGTTGGGTTCTGTTTAAGCACTTCATAGAGATGTCATAGTGTTAATTTCCCCCAAGCATCTAGTCCGAAGACTCAGGCATGCGTTGGGTTCTGTTTAAGCACTTCATAGGTATGTCATAGTGTTAATTTCCCCCAAGCATCTGGTCCGAGGACTCAGGCATGCGTTGGGTTCTATTTAAGCACTTCATAGATATGTCATTCCATAGAGATGTCGTGGTCAGCCTCACTTCGAATCATCTTTGATTCGTAGTGCCATCAATATGCACTATTTTGGACAAAGGGTTCCATGCAGTGAGACCATACCAACTAATTTCCATATACATCCTGTGCTTCTGTCATTAGGTCCATAAGAAAGTGGCCCTTGACGAAGGCACAAGACGCATATTTAATGCCGAAAGCCCCCAATATTGTTCCGTACGAAGCAATTCTCCGCGTAGCATACACCACGGCCAAAATTGTCTCTTCCACCAATGGTCGATACATCGTTACATTGCCACTGTGTGCTGAGCGTTCAACTCGTTAAAACACCGGGTTTCCCACAGACGGCGCCAACTGTAAGGTCACAATTTGGGGCCCAAGCCCAAAATGTATGGAGCCTTGGTCCAATGAGCCCAATACAATGAATTTGTAGAGAATGGGTTGGAAACTCAGGCCTTAACGAGCTAGACGCTCGATCAACATGTCCAAATGATAAAGAAAGAAAGATAACATCCATTTACTAGGGAGTGTCGTCCTCAGATCTTATCCGAGGAAGGGGTTGATTCTTAATATGATGTTTTTCATCCTTTGTTACCAGTCTGCCCCCCCCCCCCCCCCCCCTTGTTTTCACTCTATCCTCTATCTTATACTATCTTCCTTCCATCTCCACCGCCCACGTGTAGATTCAGATTTATGGTGTTGATACTTGTCCCAGCAGCCCCTCCCCAAAGTCTTTGGGAATGGTTGTAAAGGCTTGTCCCATCAGCCCCTCCCCAAAGTCATTGGGAGTGGTTGTAAAGGCTAGAAAGCAGGGTTCAGTTAGTTGCAAAATACTTAATGTATTGGCAGAAGCTTTCTCTTAGATATTTTCATGCCTCTCTTTGTCCTTTTCTTCCTTAATACTTATCCTCTTTCATGGTGTGGTCCGATGCGTTACCTTCAGATGGCTGACCGTCCCCTTTCTCCTCGGCCCGGCCAGTCTGAGAAGGAGTTCTTCCTTGGGTTGGGCCCCTAGCCCAACATATACATTGGTCTGGACTTCCCCGTTTATCACCCCCACAGTGGGCTTAGAGAGAAAACACCTGAGTCCTACCATTTATTTTCCTTCCTTCGCACCCAACACACTTCAAAAAGTTTTCCTTCCCATTTTCTCTCTAAAGTTTTCCAGCCACCCTATTTCACCTTGAAACAAACACACCCTTAGTAATGAAAAAAAAAAAAAATTCAAAACATCATCGTTTTTGCTAAGTTTTCTGCTAGTATAAAAATTCTTTCTTTTCTCTCCTCTCACCTTCTTGTGTGTTAATTAATTAGTGGGTAAATTAGTCTTAACTGGGTTTAGAATTGACTTGATTATGTTAAGAGTTTGATTTAGAATGAAAATCACTACTCCCTACACTTTTGTATGGTTTTGCCAATCTACAACCTAGTCTATAACTCAAGGTGATAGATACTTCATGACTCTTTTTTTTTTTTTTTTTTTTTTTTTTGGGATAATTTGATAGGCAACAATGGGGATAAAAGGATTTGAACTTTGGATGTCTTTGTGAGAAACACCAAGAGGTGCCAAAAATATTGTCTCTTAGTATAGCTTTCCTCTCTTAGTTATAAATGACTCTACACCAAGGGTTGATTTTTTTCTTTTACCTTGGACATAGTTAGTTTAGCTTTCCTCTTTTACCTTTGGACAATCAAACAATTTTATGAACTCAAATTTGTGGCTTTTAATTAGCTGGTAAAGTCTCTGATTGTTGAATAACAGATCTGTGGTTCAATCCCCTCCTTCACCAAAAATCGATTTTTGTCTTGATCTAATGATAAAGAGCTATCATCAGGAGCGGATGCCATAGGTTATAAAACTCTCTCTCAAAAAAAAAAAAAAATTGAACTCAAATTTATGTACATTTAATGAATCTTCCTAGTCATATATTAGACTTTAGGTTAAAATATAATTTACTTTCTTTATTTTATTTTATTTTTAGAAGAAAGAGGAAGCAGACTTTTTATTAGGTTAAACCAGCTTCTTTAACTTTTGGGCTTGTTTGGTAAGAGTAAAAATGTATGTTTGGTACCATTTTACTATGACAAGTTTTTTAGGAACTTAAAACACAAAAATTTTGATTACGACCACGTTTCAGTTTTGAGGATAAAGTATTTTTTATGACAAAAATAAAAGTTATTTAAAGCTAAAGTGGAATCTCTCTCTTTCTTCCCCCAAGAACCAACATCAAAATCTTTGTCTCTTCTTCCCATCTCCATGTTGCTAACCCCACCCAACTATCTACCAATCTAACATAGAAAACATAACCACATAGTGAATAAATTACTCAAAGGAGATATACATAACACTTATAGATAAAGAGCCATAGGAGATAAGAGAGATCGAGGTCTAGGTCTGAAAACCATGCTAAATAGTTGGAAAAATCCCTTTAACACCCATCGCTACTTCGTCAAGGATATCATTGATAGTCACAACTCACTAGCCATACTCATAAAGAGAGAGAAAAAGAGAGAGAGAGATTAAATAAGTTTTGGGAATATAGTACCCATTTGTTTCGGCTTTTAGAAGCCAAAACGCACTTTTTGAGAGCAAAAAGTGAAAGTCAGGTGTTTGGTAATGTTTCAAAACGTGCTTTCTCAAAAAAGCTACATTTTGAAATGCAAAGAATTGAGCCAAAACGTGCGGACAAGTTTGAGGAGCTTTTGCAAATGCAAAAGCACTTTTGATTAATATTACCATTGGAAATGCAAGGAATGACCTAAATTACCCTCATCTCACTAACCACAAAATACACTAAAAACTGAAAAGACAAACATAGAAAATAATAGCTACAATATGGCAGAACCTCCACTGCCAATCTCACTCTCAACAACCCGATATGACTCTTCCGACATGGCTGAGGTTGAGTAACGAGGAGGAGTTCTGATGCATCAATCTGACTTCAATTCCCATTTTGTTTTAGGGTTACGAAGAGAGAGAGGTATTGAAGATTTTTGGTGAAATTAAGAGAAATTACCTGTGAAGATCAAGGTGAAGAAGTGCATGGGTGTGGGTTGTGTGTGGTTGAATTTAGAGAAAAAGAAAAGAATAAAAAAGATCAAGGTGAAGAAGTGCGTGTGTGTGGACTGTGTGGCTGAATGTGTGGAGGAAAGTAGAGAAAGGAGAAAAAGAAAGAAGACAAAAGGTGAAGGATTGGCTTTTGTGGCTAAGGAAAAACGGAAGGAAAAAAAAAAAGACAAAGAAAAGGGAAATGGGTTGGGTTGGGTGTAGGGGCAAGGTGCTAATAAATATATTAAAAGAATAGAATATATTTAAGTAATGTCAGTTTACAATATTGTGAAAATATTGTGGACATAACACTTTTTGAAAAGAGAAATGCTAAAGCCAAATACTTTTTTACAAAATCTTTTATTAAGAGTTATTTATTATTAACATGAAGTAATTAATATTATTATTATTATTAAGAAGAAGAAGTTTATATATATATATATATACACACACATTTTGTCCTTTTTGGTAATTTACCATTTAAACCACCACTTTTATATATGCTAGCCAAACACTCAGCTTTTTCAAAAATCACTTTTTAACAATTTTTACCAAACACTCAGCTTTTTCAAAAAGTTTGGCTTTATACCATACTTTTTGAGAACCCCATTTTTTAAAAAAAAAATCCAATTTCAAAAAGTTGAACCAAACTCACCCATAATTGCTCACATGTGTAGTATCTGTCACGCCCCAAACCCGAAACCCCGATTTGTGACCATGACCAGCATGCTAATATCAAGTCTAAACCTGATATTAACAAGAACCAACTTAACTTTTTGAAAACTTTTACAAAAGCTTTCTTCTTTCTTTTCAATCCTTGTTTCTTTACTTAAATTATATAACATTTCACTTGACATTCAGAGCATCTATATTGTACTCCAAAGAATAACATAATCCACCAATCATTTAATTTCCACACTTTCACATAATACATCTCTTAATACTTTAAGGTACACAACTTTCATTAGATCCTAAAATACATAATACTACAAAGCTAAACATCAAATTGCTAATTTAGAAGCTATACATATAAAACTAAAACCAGCTCCTTCCAAACTCGACTAAGGCTCCCTCTGCTCCAAAATAAAACCTGCTAACTAAAAGAGTGGAAGGGGTGAGCTACACAACTCAGTAAAGGTAAGATATATGAGAATTCAATAAGGATGCATGTAAATCAAATCATTTCATTCTATGAATATTTGAACAGGAGAACATCGTTTCATGCATAGTATTTTATGTTATTCATAATAATAACTTATACGCTCTTCATAGAAAATAATTGTTCTCCTTTTTCTTATCAGGTTAATATTACCAAAATCTTTCGGATTAAACTTTTTTCATTTCCTACAAAGTCACCATATTTATAGTCTCATTACAAAATAATCATCTTAACTTAAATTAGATAATCAGCAACTTTGTATTAAACTAGAAACATCTTAACCCAATAGAGAAAACCTTTCTTTATAAACCTTTTCCCGAAAAATATTATAACTTTCATAGTCATGAAACTTAACATTTCATAAAAAACAGGTATCTGATAACTTTTAAACATAACTTGTACTTTCATCAGAAGCTTTATCTTTATAGCACAATAGAACTTTAGAAACTTTTATCTTTAATGAACAGCTTTTCTTTTCATTAGAAACTTCTTCTTGCCATGAGAGCTTTTACTTTTTACAATGCATTTAAACAAAATAATTCTCTCATGATTAATAACATAACATAGTTGTTCATAAATAACTTATTGGTTAGCCCATATCTGATAAGTCTGTACTTATTTGGGAAGCTTCTAGCACCACGGTGCTAGGCATCTAGCATTCCTCATAATGCTAGGTGTTCCCGGGATCACATCATAATATATATCTTCCAACCATGGGGGTAGGTTGGCTTCCCCCACAAGTTGGCCGTAACCAACAAGGGGCGGGTACAGCAGAGCCAGTCCCACTTAATGGCCAATCATATAACATTTTCCATGGAAAGCCAGTAATTAACCCCTACTGACAGAGTTCAGATTACTAGAGGACATAACCCGAAAACATTCCGTACTTTACATTATACTGAAATTTCTTATTTTGCATAACATCTCATAATAATAGCATTTCCATCCTTTTCATTAAACATCATGTTCGTGGAAATTAGTAATGACACCAATATGCTTAAATCATATACATAAGTTTTTCGAAAGCTCACAAACATATCTTTGTTAGAATAATGATTACATGTCATATCTCTAATAAAAAAACATTTTAATGCATAATATACTTTAAAATAACCTCATGACTTACCAAATGCCCATGTAACTTATCTCTTACCTGAAAGCAGAGGAACTGAGAGCCTAAAGTCGAAGGAGCTTAGACTTGGATACTGGTAACACCTAAACCATAAATCAAAGCTTATTACTATCCATAATTTCCTTGTCATAGACTCATACATTCATCTCAAAGCCTATTTCTTAGAATCAAGGAAATCCTAATCCCACCTCAACGAGATTCCCACAAACAAAAATACATTCATCAACAACAAGTACAAAATCCTAGAGAAACCAACATTCTTATATTAATCCCATATCTCTAGAAGAGCTAGCTTTATTTCGAAAGGTGCTTTGAGGTTAGGGCAATAATGCATGCATAAATATAAAATCCTTTAAGCATGGTCATGTAACTATATACATTCATATGATAACATACAACACGTCGGGCAAAACAGCTTCATAAATACAACTGTTGCATGATTTAGAACCCCTTCCTTTGAGTACTAAACCTCAAAACAAGTTACACAAAAATTAATCTATGATCGAGACATACCAAAAGTAAGCATATTAAATTTTAGCTCAAAACATTCACCCTAGTTTTAGAATTAAATCCTCAAAGTTAGGCTTGTCCCTTACTGTTCACTGTTTTATTCCAGCAGCATATGCCCCATTTGTAAAATACAAATGGGCTGTTCACGCACATCCAATTGTCATGAAATTTTAAAGAACCACTCCCCTGTATGTCCAGTATATTCTGTAAAAATTTCGGAGTCAAAGCATAAACCCATGATTTACTAAAAATCACGCAAGACAGCATACTCAAATCTGTCCTGGCAGAATTTCTTGCAACTTAAAAATTAAACCATTATTTTTATGTTCATCCAAATTCTGTGAGACCACTTCCATAACAACCATGTGTGTCTTAGAATTCATAAAAACTACTCCTAGCATCCTAATTCACAGAATATGATTTAATACATATTTTTCTTGTTGTAAACATCAAATCTGTCACAGAGACAGCTTCGGTACATATTCTTACAAAATCATCATAAAAATAGCAATAGGCCTTAATTTCATTTGGGTATTTTTATACCTATAGTATACATATTAAAATATGTTAATAAGCATTCAATTGATCAAAATATCATCAAACTTTCAATCACTAACACAGAATCATAGTTCAGCCTCTAAAATCAGGATAGAGGATAAATAAGTAAAAATAAATATATGAAGTTTTGACTACTTACCCCCAACAATTTGAAGCTGAAATTTTAGTGTTAACCCTTTAATTTCTTCTTTAGAGAGGGATATTTTTCTTTGGTGAGAGAGAGAGGGCTGCCATGTAAGAAGGGGAGAAGAAAGAAACAAAGAACAAGGAAAAGAGTAGGGAAAGAGGGGCTGGAATTTTGATCTGATGCAGCCAAGAAAATAAGGCAAGGAGAAGATTTTTGGGACAGCAAAAGAGATAAGAGATGTGGAAAATTTGGGGTGGATACGTGTATGGCTGGGGAAAGAAAAATCACACTCACTTTTCCACTTACTTGCATTCACACTCAAACTTTCCTACAAAATAATTTCTTGCATTCATACTCACATTTTTCTACAAAAATAATATCACTTTGCATATACATACATACATACATACATATATATATATATATATATATATATATATATATCCCATAACTTAACCACTTAATATAGTTTTGCACATACTAAGTATATATTTATAATACAAATAGTCATTTCGATTATTTATAATCTTTACAATTCTCATTCAATGTTATTATAAAATAATATACTTATTAAATACTCTTATATTAATTATAAAAAGAAAGTGGCTTAAAATATTAATAATACTTAACCACTTAAACACATGGTTTAATTATAAAAATTGGGTCGGGGTGTTACAGTCTGTGGGAAAACATTTATTTTTTAATAGATTTTAATCCAAACTTTAAAATTTAAATATGACAATTGAATTTTTGTAGATTAAATTATACTCATAAATGCACTTTTAGTCCCTACATTTTGGTTTTTTTTCCATTTTGGTCCCTACATTTTCATTTTATCACTTTTAGTCCCTAAACCAATTAATACGTGACATTTAAGTCCTTACCGTCACCCAATTAACAGAAAAAACTGATGTTGCTGACGGCACATTAAAATAATAATTAAAAAATCTATTTTGGCATTAAAAAATGCCACATCAGCATCTAAATTAATTTTAATTAAAAACAAAAAATTACATGAATTGAGATCTAAGAACATAAGAACATAAGAACTTGTTCTTCAATGTTTTTCTTAAATCAAGAAATAAACCCAGCAACGACATCAAACCCAGAATCAAAGAGCAAACCTAGAATCAAGAAATAAAACTACCATCTTGTTCTTCAATGTCCCTCTCATACGCTCTCTCTTCTCTCTTACCCACAACGGTAAAACTACCATCTTGCGCTCTCTCTTTGAATCAATGCCATGAAAACAGTTGTCTAGGAATTTTTGAGCTTTTCCTCACCACCGCTGCTACTAGTTCCTCACTGAATCAAGAAATAAACCTAGCAATAACATCAAACCCAGAATCAAAGAGCAAACCTAGAATCAAGAAATAAAACTACCATCTTGTTCTTCAATGTCCCTCTCATACGCTCTCTCTTCTCTCTTACCCACAACGGTAAAACTACCATCTTGCGCTCTCTCTTCGAATCAATGCCATGAAAACAGTTGTCTAGGAATTTTTGAGCTTTTCCTCACCACCACTGCTGCTAGTTCCTCACTGAAGGCTCCGATCGGGTGCTATGAACGCTAGCTTTGGTGCTCCACAGCCATGGAAGAGAAAGTTTGCATTTGTGCTTCTATTTGGATTTGGGTTTAAGTCTAGGTTTGTGTGCCAAACGTCAAGGGAATGAGACCCACGACCTCTGCAACTAACACAGGTAACAAATCACACCGGAAACGCCACCGATCGTTCTCCTCCTCCTTTGTTGGTTCAGGTCTTGGTTGGTTTAGGGATTGGGTTTATTTTGGGTGACAAAGATTTGGTGATTTTTTATTTGGGTTTGAAAGGTGGAGTTTGGGTATTGTCATCTGTGGGTATTTTTTTTTTTTTTTTTTTTGGATTTTGTCTAAAAATTGGTCTAATATGGTGTTTTTGTTGAAGTATGAATGATTATGAATATGTTTGTATGCTTTGTGATCAGAGATTTTTGGGGTTTAAGGTTTTATATGGCTAAGTGTATATGTTTGTATGCTTCTTGATTCTGTGTTTGCTCTTTGATTTTGGGTTTGATGTCGTTGCTGGGTTTATTTCTTGATTTAAGAAGAACATTGAAGAACAAGTTCTTATGTTCTTAGATCTCAATTCATGCAATTTTTTGTTTTTAATTTTTTTATTTAATTAAAATTAATTTAGATGTTGATGTGACATTTTTTAATGTCAAAATAGATTTTTTTTTTAATTATTATTTTAATGTGCTGTCAACCACGTCAACTTTTTCTATTAGTTAGGTGACGATAAGAACTTCAATGTCACGCGTTAATTAGTTTAGGAACTAAAAATAGTAAAATGAAAATATAAGAACTAAAATGAAAAAAAGAAAAAATATAGGGACTAAAAATGCATTTACATCTAAATTATAATATTGTCAAATCATATGGGCTAAATTATAATTTACCAAAAAAAATACGTAAATACATTTTTAGTCTCTACATTTTAACTTTTTTTCATTTTGATCCCTATATTTTTATTTTACCATTTTTAATCCCTAAACCAATTAACATATTATATTTAAGTCCTTACTGTCGTCCAACTAATAGATAAAACTGACGACACCTAAAAATAATAATTAAAAAATCTATTTTGACATTAAAAAAATGCCACATCAACTACGAAATTAAAAAAATTAATTTATTAATTTTAACTAAATAAAAAAATTAAAAACAAAAAATCACGTCAATTGAGACCTAAAAGGGCATTAGACAAGGTAATAAGAATACAGATCCAGATTTAATAACAAGAACATTTTCATTTATTTTGAACTATTGAATAAAAATAAACAAGGAGATGAACCGAGATCACAGGAACACAAGAAGATGAACCCAGATCTTGAATTTCTCGAAAACCCCACTTCAAATCTCATTCGGATCGCTCACGAAACGAGAATAACCGGAAAAAAATCTCACCGAAAGAACAAAAAAAACACAACAACAACAATAAAGAAAAAGAAAGCAAATGTTAACTAAGATTACCACGACGATCACCTTTCTCAAGACGTTTCAGACGATGAGAAGATGAACCACTATGAAAGCAAGCCAAAGAAGGAACCAAAGGAAGAATAAAGAGTTCAACGGGTACCGAAGGCATTTTCACAATGCTCTTCGAAACCCAGTTAAGAAAAATCTCGAAATTCCTCTAATAAGCCACAATTGCAGCGATTTTTTTTATCAGCAAAAGCAGATTTTTGGAGTTGAATAAGAGGTAAAACAAATTGTGGGATGTGGGTCTGAGAAATCAGCGAGTTTGGAGGCAAAGCATGAAATGGGTCGGAGGGAGAGAGAGAGACATTTGCGTGATCTGAGAAGAAGATAAGAAAGATCGGAGAAGGACGCAGATATTGGGTATGGAAATGAGAGAGCGGGTGAGGGTTTACTATATACATATAGAGAGAGAGTCTTTTGGTCAATGGCCAATGGGTGTATAGCCTAGACGTGTGGCGGTGTCTCAGACCAAATCAGGGACGTACACGTTTTTACCATTTTGGCATTAAAAATTTTCTTATGCTCTTCTGATCTGAGTTCATCTTCTTGTGTTCCTGTGATCTGGGTTCATCTCTTTATTTATTTTTATTCAATGGTTCAAAATAAAGGAAGATGTTCTTGTTCTTAAATCTAGATTTGTGTTCTTATTGTTCTCGTTCAAGGCACTTTTAGAACTCAATTTTTATGATTTTTTGTTTTTAATTTGTTTTATTTAGTTAAAATTAATAAATTAATTTTTTTTAATTTAGTAGCTGATGTGGCATTTTTTAATGCCAAAATAGATTTTTTAATTATTATTTTAATATGCCGTCAAGTGCGTTAACTTTTTATGTTAGTTGGGTGACGATAAAGACTTAAATGTAATGCATTAATTGATTTAGGGACTAAAAGTGGTAAAATAAAAATATATGGACCAAAATGGAAAAAAGCTAAAATGTAGGGACTAAAAGTGCATTTACCAAAAAAAAAAAAAATTACGTTGTTATATTAGGAGCAATACAGTTAGTAGTCAACATAAGTTTGGCATAAATGAACTTTTAGTCCCTACATTTTGATTTTTTTCCATTTTACTTTCTTTTAATTAAAATTAATTTTTTTATTCCAATCTTTTTTTTTCTAGAAAAACATATTCATGTTCTTTATGTTCTTCCTTGTATATGATTAATATTCTTACCAAATTAATCCTTATTTTCTTATCATTTTCTTTTCCTTTCTTGTTCTTTCTTTATAACCAAACACATCAAAACAAAATAAATTAATTAAATGTCTTTTTTTTTCATTTTTTTTTTCTTTCTGTTCATTACTTTTTTCAAAAGAACATGTTCATGTTCTTTGTGTTCTTCCCTATAATCAATCTCCAGCAAAAAACAAACCCTAAACCCAGATCCTAACCAAACCCCAAACCCATATCTCCAGTAAAGCAAACCTTAGCTTTCAAACCCATAAATTTTCTTGGCAAACAAACACAAAAAAACCCACCCAAAAAAAAAAAAAAAAGAACATGAAGATCAAACCAAGCAAAATAATAGAATCCCAACAACCAGTAAAGCACCACCACCGAATCAAATCATCCACTACCACATCAACGAAACCACTCACAAACCAAACCATCCAAAGAATAGAAACCCAGCAGAGCACCCAACTCATCCACTCCCAAACCAAACCATAATCAAAGAGGTTGAGATCGGGTGCGATGGGTTTGAGATAGAAAGAGGCTAAGATCGATTGCTAGCGGCGGTATGGCTGGCGGCTGAGCTTGAATGCTCTGGTTCCTTTGAATCGATGAAATCGAGGTCTAGAAACCACCATGGAGTGGTGGTGGGTGATGAAGCCGAGACATATTGGGTCAGGTTTTTACTAGATCTATCCCCTTTCAGTCTCTTCGATCTAAAGGGAGATTCGGTGTCTCCCTCATGAGCACCACCATGACAGCCACCACGACAACAAAGCCAAACCCAATGACATCTCGGACTCTCGCTCTCTTCAATCTATACGATAGGATTGGGTTTTTGTTATTTGGTTTTCATTTGGGTTTGCTTTGTTGGGTCTGTTAGTTTGGATGAAGGTGTGTAAGGTCTTTGTGTTTTTGAATCTTTGAAGGTCGTGTTTGTAATGGGAATGTGAAAGAATGACAGAGTAGTTGTTGAATGTCTTTGTGTTTTGTAAATCTGTGGGCATCTCTTTGTGTTTGTAAATCTGATTGATTTTATGGGTTTTGTTGCTAAGGAAATACAAGAAAAGAGAAAAAAAAAAATTGATTTTTTAAATTTCTGGGCAAGGTTTGCTAGGAAGAAAATGAAGAACATGATTAATGGGGAACAACACATGTTCTAGATTCTTTATGTTCTTCCCAAAAAAAGAGAAACAAAATTAAATTAATTTAATTCTTTTCTTTTCTTTTTTAAAAAATAAGAAAGGTTAGAAATTTTATTATCATTATTTTATTGATCCGTCAGTTTTCCCGTTAGTTTGGTGATGGAAAGATGCTTCAAGGACTTAAATGTCTCGTGTTAATTGGTTTAGGGATTAAAAGTGGTAAAAATAAAATGTATGGACTAAAATGAATAAAAGTTAAAATGTAAGAATTAAAAGTGTATTAAGACTACAAGTTTCTTTTAAAAAAAAAAAAAAAAAAACACAGTTCATACATAGAGCAAAAGTGTCTGACATTCTTTTTTTTTTTTAAACCAAAACCAAATAACAAAAATTAAAATACCAAATACCCGGCCAAAATGGCCATAAAATCCTAACTATATAGTTAATAGTTCTGGTTACCAAACTATATTATTTACTAGTATCTCGAGTCTAAAAGACTCGATTTTGGTACATAAATCGAGTCTCAAAGACTCGATTTCCATGGTCTAATTTGGCATTTTATTCCTACTTGGAAATCGAGTCTCTAAGGCTCGATTTATAAAACAAAAAAATTTTAAAAAATTTCGACTCTCAAGTCTCTCGTACAAGCCAAAATACACAAATTTTTTTTTAAAGAAATCCAGAAACACAACAATTAGATCAAAGGAGAAAGAATCAGATCAGATAAGAGAGGCGACTTGCCTGCCCAGAACATATCAGAGAAGAACCCAAAGAGAAAAAAAAAAAAAAAAAAAAACCCAGAACAGAAGAACCTGGATCGATTAGCCTGGGTTGCCACGCATCGCGTTTCCTGGCCTGGGTCGCGCACGGCGAGCAACGCAGCCTGGGTTTTTCTCTATCTGTATTTTTTTTTTTTTTTTTTTCTCTGGGTTCTTCTGGGTCTGGGTTCTTCTTTGACCTTTATAGGTTTACAAATCGAGTCTTAGAGACTCGATTTTCATGTGACCACGTGGAAAAATATGCCATATAAGAAATGATTAGACCATGAAAATCAAGTCTTTTAGACTCGAGATGCTAGTAAATAATATAGTTTGGTAACTAGAACTACTAACTATATAGTTAGGATTTTATGACCATTTGACCATTTTGGCCCAAATACCCGTCTTTCTTTCTCAGAAATCTCAGCTAAAACCCTACTTACAATTGCAACCCCAAAGAGAAGAGAGCAAACATTCGACTCCCAAATCATACGGTAAGGTTAGTTCCCTTTCACATTTCATTTGCGTTTTTCAATTTTATCTAAACAAAGGAAAATGAAGATTCTCAAATTTTATTTTCTTTCATTTTCTCGGCAACCAAACAGAGCCGATAGTTATAAAAAAAAAAAAAAAAAAACCGTTAAAATCCTCTACAAGATTTGGTTTTGAAAATTTATACCAAGTATAAATTATACTTGGTATAAATTTTCTTTTACATTACTAGGGTGTGGAGGCTACTGGGTCTGGCTAGGGTTTTATCCTTTATGGGTTTAGTCTTTATGGGTTTGTTTATTACTTTGCTACATGAGTTTTGTTTTTTGGAGTATAGTTTAGTCCATACGGATGGGTTTTGTTTTTTGAACTATAATTTAGTCCAACAATCTATCTGTCTCACACACAAACCACAAAAACCCCATCACAGATTCACAGTTAACGCTTCGCAGCAAGCGCTCTCTCTTTTCTCTGCAAGCTGCCACCATCTCTCTGTCGAAATCTGGTGCCACCAGTCCTTAAATCTTGGTCGCTTTTGAGATTTGGATGCACTCAAACCAGTTCTTTTTTCCTTTGATTAGATTGAGTCCTTTTTCTGATTCTTAAGGTATTATTAGCTCTTACTTTTCTTTGTGGTTTTGAGCTTGTGATCCTCTCTGTGGGATTTGTGGATGTAGGTTTAGGTTGTGAATGTTTGAGTTTCCATCTGAGGGTATGGGTTGGAAATACTGATTGAACAGAGCCACACTGATGGAGGCCGGAGAACTGACCTCCAGTGGTGATGAAGACGTTCAGCTATAAGGTTTTGGATTCCTCAGTTTTGGGACTTACGATTTTTTGTATTATAGTTCAAAATCTTTTCTTTTTTTTTTGATTGAGATGATTTTATAAAATTTATTGTTGTTGTTGTTGTAGTATTGGCTTTGTGATAGAGTTGTTGTATTTCCTTTTGTGTTATGGAAGTTTTATTTTAGCTTTCGCTGAACCAATATTACTTCATATTTATTTTAGAGCTCTGATTTGTCTCTAAACTCATTATTATTATTATTATTCAACCTTGCATGCTAATAATAAAAGATGGTGAATTTGTTTGGAAAAAGAGCACTAAGAATGTATCTCCTTTTTCCAGAAGATGGGTCTGAAAAAACTGTTTGAAGGCAGTGACTCTGAAAATGATGATGTATCAAAGATATCGAATATTGAGGTTGACGAGCAGTATGCCAAGAGGTATGAGCACAACAAGAAGCGTGTGGCCCGTGAGCGCCTCCATGAGCTTGAGAAGAAAGGCCTCATCCAATCCTCCTCCGACTCATCTGTCTCCGAATCAGACGACGACGATTTCATCAATTCCAGCAAGAGAGATAGAGAATTCTTTGACGCGCTGATCAAGGTCAAGAAGCAAGACCCTATGATCATGAATGAAGACGTCAAGTTCTTTGAATCTGAAGAATCAGAAGATGATGATGATGATGATAAGAATAATAATTATAAAAAAAAGAAGGCAATGTATTTGAAAGATGTGGTGGCGAAGCAATTGATAGAGGGGGGTCCGGAGTTTGAAGAAGAGGATGATGAGATGGAGAAAAAGAAGAGTTATGAGGAGGAGCAAGAGGAGATAAGGAGATACTTTTTGAAAGCAGCAGAGGTAGCAGAGAAAGAGGAAGTTGGAGAAGAGCAGTTATTGAGAATGAAGGAGAATGGTGATCAGGATGCGGAGGAAGAGGAGAGTGGTGAGTTTGTGAGGAAATTGGATGAGTATTTTGGAGGTGATGAGGAAGTGGAGGATGAGGGGAACAAGTTCTTGAAGGAGTTTTTTCGGAATAGGATGTGGATGGATGAGGAAGGAAAGAGTAGGGAGATTGGGGAGGAGTTGGAGCACATTTCAGAGGACGAGAGGGAGATAGAGAGACAGGAGGAGTATGAGTATAGGTTTCAAGAGAATGCTGGGGATAGGGTGATGGGGCATTCGAGGAAGGTAGAGGGGTCAGTCAGGAAGAAGGCGAATGCAAGAAAGGACCAAAGGATGAGTAAGAAGGAGAGGATGGAGGCAGCAAAGGTAGAAAGAGAGGAAGAGTTGAAGCATTTGAAGAATTTAAAGAAGGAAGAGATGGATGAGAAGGTGAGGATGATAATGAAGACGGCAGGGATTAGGGAGGATGAGGTTGTGGCATTGAGTAGGAAGGAGTTGGAGGAGGAGTTTGATCCAGAGGAGTATGATAGGATCATGGAGAAGGCGTTTGGGGAGGAGTATTATGCAAATGATGACATGGACCCGGAGTTTGGGAGTGGTGGGGATGAGGATGAAGATGAGGGTGAGATTGAAAAGCCAAATTTTGAGGAGGAGGATGATTTTCTTGGGCTTCCAAAAGGTTTGGATCTGTGTGGGTCTGGTGATGGGTTTTGGGCTGTGAGGGAAAAGGCTTTGAAGAGTAAGGCAGAGAATGCTAATGAAAATGTCCAACAAGAAGAAGAAGAAGAAGAAGAAGAAGAGGAGGAGGAGGAGAAAGAGAAAGTTGAGGAAGGTAAGCGGAAGAGGAAGCGGATGCATAAAAGCATTGCTCTTTTGGAGAAAGCTAAAGAGGCGATGATGGAGGAGTATTATAAGTTGGATTATGAGGATACAATTGGAGACTTAAAGACAAGGTTCAAGTATGCGAAAATAAAACCCAATAGATTTGGATTGAGTCCAGCAGAGTTGTTGTTGATGAATGAGAAGGAGTTAAATCAGTATGTTTCTTTGAAAAAGATTGTTCCTTATAGGGAGGAGTGGAAGTTAAATGAGCAAAAGAGATACCAACTAAAAATGAGGACTAAAGAACTTCTCCAAGGTGGGCAAGTGGATGACCAGAAGGTTGGTGAGAAGAAGAAGTCAAAGGGTAAAGCAGAAAAATCAACTTCATCAACGGGTACCATAGAAACTGGGAAAGTAAAATCTGTGGGATCAAATGTTGATATGAGCAATTCATCCAAGAAAGCTAAGAGAAAACGACGCCAAGCTGAAGTTAAACTATCGCACTCAAGGCTTGTTGCATATGGAAAGATACCTTCTAAATCTAAAAGCAAAGCAAAGCACTGAACCTCAGCTGTGATTCAGGCAGTAGACAGGTAACTCTTTTTGGGAGTATCTAGTTTTTCAACATTGAGATGAAGCATATGATATTTCTTGTTGCTTGTTTCTTTGTGACTAATTTGCTTTAATTGTCACTGGAAACAATTAAATCAAATAAACACCCAAAAGAAAATCTTAATACTATGATATGTTGAAACTTTTGTTTTTTGGTATTTTTTTAATGTCTTTTTAGGACTTGTTAATTCCTCTGTATAATTTCAGTATGATTAATTTCAAAGATTCACAGCTTCTATGATCCATTTGATGTTATTAAAATTAAATAGTGACCTTATATAAAATTTTTTAAAAAATATATATATAGTGACCTTGAGCCTTGATTTTTTGCATAGAGTACATCTTTTGACTAGTAGCTGTTCAAGCTTGATGCCTCATTTGCTTTAGGCCATCTGTTTTTGGCCTTGGTATATTAAATAACTATATTTATGTTGTGTTTTGGTTTTTTTAATTAATAAACCATTCTGTTAATTGTCTGCCGTTCTGGATATACATGAAAGAGTTATTGGGGTTTGTATGATGAACTTATGCATCGTTTGGGTTTAAGTAGGAGTCTTTGGATACTGAATGTATTTGAGTGGCTTTACAGAGTTCAATGATTTGAGACAATGCTTTATCCTTGCTTGTGGGTTATTCTTTTATCCCTTTTCTCTATCCTTTTTCCTCCCTTTGATTGCTGCAAACAAAAGTGTGAATCGGTTGAATGTATAGAGAAGCTATTAGATTGGGTGTTATGAGATCTGGATCAGACCAACTATGCTCCTGGTTGGATTTAACATGATTTATAAATCCCTCTCTTTGGACAAATAAAGCACCTTAGGAAGTACTTGATAAATTTTTGTGAGCCATGTAGGCTGCTGTGAAAATCCCTATATTAAGCTAATGAGCACTATGTCAAATGGCAGGTCCTTCACCTATAAAAATTAGTGGAGGGTAAGGTTGTGGGTTCAAAGACCACCGTGTGTATGTGTAGCTTACCAATAAAAAAGAAAAAAGAATGTGGTAGGGTTGAGTGCATAGACAGAAGTTCTGTACTTTTGTTCTTTTTTTTGCTTGAACTGATGCGAATTATTAATTTTTCATGTATTGTTAGAGCGTTGTGGTCTTTTTTATAATCTTGATATGGTTATTGCCATTTTTGTTGTTATGCAATCAACCTGAGGTTCAAGGAATAAGGTACTGTTTCCTTGTTTTGTGAAAGATTTCTGTTTAACGATTTCATGATGTATAAAATGTTGGCACCATGGGGACTGGAAAGACACATGGATAAAACCAATGTTAATACTGGTCATTCAAAGTGCCTCAAAAGTGACAGGTTAGGAGGTCATGGGTTCAACTGAGGTTTGAACGTGAGGTCATAAATATGTTTTTAAAAAAAATTATATGTTAATAATAATCAACTTGTGTGTATGCGTGTGTATTGTAAAAGAAAATTTTATGAGGATCAAGGCTAGTAATAAAATTTTAAAGTAAAGATAAATTATTTTTATTTTTGTTTTTTGATAATGTTGTTGGGGGAAGGAGGGATTTAAACCGTGGAACAGTGCTAGACTGACAGTTGAGTTACAAGGCTCTTGGTTAAAGTAAAGATCAATTTAGTTTTCCCTCCATGTGTTTGGTTGAGGGAGTGGAAAAGTGGAAAAATGAAAAAACTTTTTTATTTAGTTGAGTAGAAAAGTGGGAGGATAGAAAATATAATTTGTATAAATTTACTCTCTTGCCCTTAGCACATAAAAACAATTTTTTCAATTACTACAAACTAACACAACTAATAAAATATCTAGCAAAAAAAAAAAACTAATAATAAAAAAAAAGTTGCATTTAATATTAAAGAAAAAGAAAGAAAGAAAAAGAGCCAACCATCGTGTGCACTTTACCTGGGAAAAGGCAAAACAAGAAGAAAGAGGCAGTAGCAGCAGTAAAATTTCCACCAAAAAAAAAAAAAAAAGCAGCAACATTAATAAATAAGGGGGAGGGTAGATGGGTAATTTCACATCAAACCCACTCCCTCCCACTTTTCTCTCTAGTTTTCTCCCTAAATTGGGGAGAACACTTCTTCCTCTTAAATGGTGGGTCCATGGAGAAAACTCCCCCACCCCTATTTTCTCTTCCCCCCCTCCCCACAAAACCCCAACCAAACACTTGATGGGTTTTGAACGCACGACTTAATCATGCACCTAGTACTTATATAGGGAGGAGGTGCCAATTGTGTTAGAGCTCATTGGTATTGTAATCCTAGGTTATATTGCGGTCTTTTATCCAGAACTCAGGCACACTGTTTGAAAACTGATGCATACAACTTTAATAATATGGAGAAGATTTTCATTGCTGTCCCAAACTAGGCTCTTTTTCTAATATGAGAAGACAAACTGATCTAACACAAGGAAAGTTGGAAATGTCTAAGAATGAAAAGCTGAATGTTTCTCTATGGTTGTTGGATTTATGGGAGTGGCTTTGTTTTTGTTTTTTTTCACCTCTTCTCAAGTGCAAACTTTTTGCCCTATTTGAATGTATTATTGACCTCTTCAAACTTATTATGCTGAAATATAGTCAAGAGTTGGTGTGGTATGTTAAATACTATGAAGAAACTGTATGCTCCTGACCTAATATTCTACTCTGTCCAAAAAACTTATGATGTTGACCATTCTCCTGTCCCTTGCTATTCTCTCTCTCAAGTCACAATGGTTGATCTTATGCCATGTTTCCAAGCAAAAGGTTTCATCTGTAGAGAACAGTGCTGCTTTGGAAACATTTTCCAGTCTCGTACAGGCTTGCCCAAATAATTTCATTGTTCGGTCAATCCACTTCCTCTCCCTCTCTAGTTTTTTCATTGCTTATGAAAAGATAGGAAATTAGGAAGGTTCAATATTTGCTGTAATATGTTTATAACTACAAAATAAAGAGAACGTTAGTGAATGGTTTAACATGTTTATAGTGAAAAAGTCTAGGAAGGTAATCTATATGTAATGCCAGCTTACCTAGCTGAGAGTTGAGTACATGTCTTGATATAGGATTCTTCTTTAATGCCTTATCATTATTAGTTCAATTCACCCCTGTTTACCAGAAAACTAAAACAATAAAAGACCAATTTTTTTTGGTATGTGTTACCTTTACAGCGTACAATTATTTATATGAGATAGTTTAAGGTTCTAAGTCATTCTTCCAAAAAAAATGTAGAAGGTTCCTAGTCAAATTAGGCTTGAGGTCATGAGAAGCTTGAATATGTTTATTTACTAAATAAACAAGCTCAAGCTTGAAATTAATGTTTGTTTAATAAATGAGCCAGCTTGAGCAAAGGCAAGGCTCAGCTTGTTTGGTTTTGCAGACAAAGTTTGTGAAGTAATTCATGAATAGAGCTAATGAATAAAGTGTAAACAAAAAAGCTACGAGAGCCTTGACTCAATGGTGATGCTTGCTCTCCTTTATGAGGAAAACCAAGGTTCAAATCCATTCTCCCCCATTGTTGTAATTATCAAATTATAAAAAAAAATATAATTAAAAAAATTGTAAAGAAGCTTGATTTTAGGAATTACATGTCTGCCTGGAAGCTCGTGCGCACACGCCAAAGGTCTATTTTCATTCCATTTTGAACTCTAGTTACATCAAGCATGGTATTGTTAGCTTGAATGTTGTGAAAATGAGGCCCAAGATTGGTATTCTTGTGTTGATGATTGGGCTTTAATTTGCAGAAGTTAGTGATTTCATATTTGCCACATGGAGGACTACATGAACAAACAACGAGAAGACTAGGGGAGTATGAATGAAGACATTCATTATTCTACAAGGGTTTTGTTTTTGTGTGATTTGAAGAAGAGAAGAAAGATGGGGGGGAATTTCAAATGCGCCCGGCGCACGAGATACGGTCCTGAAAGAGGGAATGGATGGGGGGTGGAGGCGCATTATTTACAACTGCTGCAAGTTTCTTTATGGATAGACATGAGTTGCTGCTATCTGATAAATTTTGGAATGGGCAGCAGATTGGAAGAACTAAAGAGAAATGCTGGTTTATTTAAGCTGGTATTTTTTATTTTTTATTTTGTAAAACTGAACTTTTTAATTTAATCTTGGATTGGAAGAGACATGTCGATCATTTATTTACATCTTAACAGATAGTATTTCTTTTTAATTTAATCATCATTATCATTGTATTTCCAGTTTTCATTGGTTAAATTAGTAACTAAAATTTGTGGCATCATCATTATGAATGTGTCACCAGGCCCCCACTAAAACTAGTCACTTAGTTTACTCGAGTCAATCTCTGTAAAGAAAGGATTAACAAATTGGGACTTACTGGAAATTTTGAAAACCAAAATAATAGTGAGGGGTTGTTGGTAATATAATTTAAAAACAATTTTCAGTCCTTAAAACCTGAAAATGGTGGGTCTCACATTATGTATTTGGTAACTGAATTGTGAATACAATTTTCAGAATAACGGTTTTTTTTATTATCTTTTTTTTATATAACCCAATGTTAAAAACATGTATTCCGAAAAAAATCACACCTTCCAAAAACATATTTCAATGACATTATGGTAAATATTTTGAAAAATGAGGATCTTGCCGAAATTTGATATGATAGCACCTCCAAAAACATATTTCAGTGACGTTATGGTAAATAATTTGAAAAGCATAGATCCTACCAAAATATGACATAACAACACTTAATGGAAATAAATTTTCATTTATGAGCTCTCTCTCCCTCTTTCTCTTTAGCTCATCTCTCACCCTCACTCAAACCCTATTTCTTGGGGAAGTTATTGTGTACTCCTGGAGTACCCTAAATGTGTACTCATTCCTCTCACATAAATGGTGGGTCCCACATTCATGTGAGAGGGGGGACTACACATTTATGGTACTCCAAAAGTACCCAATAATTTTCCCATTTCTTGATCTATAAGTCATTACTCTCTGTGTTTTATATATATATATATATATATATATATATATATATATATATATATATATATATTTATATAAATTTTATGTTAAGTTTTCCTTTTTATTTTAATCTTAGCTGAAGATTGGGTTTGTGAGTAGGAGTGTGCGCGGTTCGGTCAATGCAGTTTTTTTTTCTAAATTTGTCACCGAACCAAGAGGGATCGATTTCCCCACTGACTAATTAGGTCTAGTATAACTTCGTATATTCTATTTCTTTCCTTTTGGGGGGGGGGGGGGGGGGAATCAGTTCATGGCAATGAATTTAATCAAATTCAACCTCATAAAATTATTAAATTAGATAGTGTACTAGAAATTGCAAAACAATTAATTGTTTCTCCTTAGAAGAAGAATTCCACATTAAATTTTTTTTCCTAGATTTATTGTTGGGGGTTGGCAAGTTGTGTGATAAGTTCATGGCAATGAATTTAATCAAATTCAACCCCATAAAATTATTAAATTAGATTGAGTGTACTAGAAACTACAAAATAATTAATTGTTTCTCCTTACAAGAAGAATTCCATATTAAAATTTTTCCGAGGCTTATTGTTGTGCCCTACTACTTTGAGAAAATTGTATTAACAACATACTTGACTAAGTAAGTTCCTTATAAGCAAATATGAAGTATTATTACATTTACATGATTTATAATTTCTCTACTTCTTTATCACCTCTCTCTCAATGTATTAAATATTACTAAATTTATTTTCATTGCTAAATTAACTTGTGAATTAAGACTAATGCCTTTACATAGGAATTTACTATTTATGAATTTATTTTTAAAGTGATTTTTATTAATCAAAATGATTTCTACTTGTAAGATTATTATAAAAAAAATTCATGCTTATTTATGTTGTACTATTTTCTATTTAACCTTATAATATCATGAAAATTTATTTGAAAGTTCGTTTCAATTTTTGTTTAGATATTTTTAGTCAATTTTGCTAATATTTATAAATTTAATACATTTATTTTTATTTTTATTAATTACTAAATTAATTATGATATCATCACAGTTCAATCTCAATTGAATCTCGGTTCAACCTTAAAAATCTTGAACCTCTTTCTTTACCAGTTCTTTGAACGGTTTGGATATGAAACCCATACTCAATAGTCAAAAAAATCTTTTAACACCTATCACTTCTTCATCAAGGATATCATTGACAGTCACAACTCACTAACCATATTTGGGGAGAGAGAATAAGTTTTGGGAAAATAATTGTACACGTGTAGTATATGTGAGAAAACATTTATTTTTTATAGAGTTGGGTGAATTTGGTTCATCTTTTTGATACTGTGCTTTTTGAAAAGTAATAGTTTCAAAAAGTGCAGTATGAAATTGGGCTTTTTTTAAAAAGCTGAGTGTTTGAGAAAAACTGTTTGTAGGGCCCTTGGGTCCAGAAGTTCATTATTTATCCATATATTAGGCCTGTGGCCCAAGCCGAGAACAAGGATCTGCTCGAGAGGGAGAAGTCTTCGTCAGAGGAGATTGCGCTGATAAATAAAAGGTGGGGTTTGGTCATAATAGCTTCGGAGAGTGTGCCGAGGATGGAAACTTCCTCAGCCAAGTCTGGCCGAGGTCCTGGAAGATGGTTTGACAACAAGGATGACAACCCCGGAAAATCAATTGGGGCGAACAAGCATTGCAGAGATATAAAATAAGGAAGAACTCCAAAATATCCGGAGAGAAAGCTGCTACCTCCGCATTAAATGCACTGCAGCTAACTCCATGACCGCATTAATGTAGAAGTGATACCTGAATAATGTATTTTAGCCTTACAGCTACTACATGAGGACTTATGGGAAGTGCTGATGGGACAAGTATCAACCCTAACCATCTAGCATACAGGTGGAAGGTGGAGATGAAAATGAGGGAGAGTATAAAAGAAGAAGGAGGAAACAAGATTGAGGGGATCGAAAAAAAGGGAAAGAAAAAGAGAGAAACAAAATAGCATTCCAGAATCAAACTTGTAATCGAACTTGTGAGTAATATAAAAGAACAGACCTCCTCGGACTTTGTCGAGGACAATTTTTTCAACATGACCCTTTTTCTTTTCATTCTCTTGTCATCTGAATCCTTCCTAGTGTTCGTTTGATTAACTAAAGTCCAATTTTCCTACCCACTCTCTACAAATTCATTGTTTTTGGGCTTTTTGGGCCTAAGTCCATCCACAGAGTGGGCTAGGAACTCAAATCTGGTCCTTACACTATTAAAAAGTGCTTTTTGAAAAATTTGAGTGTTTGGCTAGCACTTATAAAAATGGCGGTTTGAGTTATTAATTACCAAAAGGACAATGTATATATAAGGGAGTTTATTTCATACTTAATTCAACTACTTAATAATAATAATAATAATAATAATAATAATAATAATAAATATGGTATTATTTTAATAATGTTTGTGTTTAGTTTTTTTTAGTGTCATAATTATTTGTTATTACTATTAATGACTTCTTATCAATATTAATTAAATCTAAAAAATTTTCATCATCATGGAGCACAAAATGATAATGTAAAAAAGATGAAAAAATATGTGTTACGGAAAGGATAACAAATGGTGTTATCTATTGATTTATCAAAGGATATAATTGGGTTTTTAAGAAAACATGTGGGCAATTTGGGAATTGATCTTACCATTCAAACGGTAATATTTAATAAAGGAATGTGGCTTTTTGCAATTGCTAGTGCTGGCTGTCCACACGTTACTAAGCAAGTCCTTTGTATTTGAAAACATAACTTTCTTCCAAAGCATTTTTGCATTATGTTACCAAACACTCATTTTGAAATTCTAATTTCAAAAAGTGCATTTTGACTCCTTAAAGTGGAATCAAACGCAAACTTAATGATTTCATTTTAATCCAAACTTTAAAATTTAAATGTAATAATTGAATTTTTGCAGATTAAATTATAACATTATCAAATCGTAAATTATAATTTACCCAAAAAAAAAAAAACATTACTTTTTTATGAAAAAAAAAAAGAAGAAACATTACATTATCATATTAGTAGCAATCCATACATTCTTTTTTCTCATTTCTTTTTTATAATTTTATATTTACAATGAGAAATATTTATTAGAAAACAATAATAATAATTACCAATTAATCTGCATAACTCTAGCCAATGTCGGGTGCCTGGATTCAAAAAATTTCTAAAAAGAAAAAAAAAAAATGTAAACTACTAAGGGGCTCCAAAAAAAAAAAAAAAAAAAAAAACCCCAGATTACATTACACCTTCTTGAATCTTGATCTTTCATGTCGGGTCGGGTAAAAACTGATACCACATAACAAAAATTAAAATACCAAAAATACCCATCATTTACGAGCTTTCTTTCTCAGAAATCTCAGCCAAAACCCTCCTTGCAATTGCAAAACACCAAAGAGAAGAGAGGCAAACACTCAAGTCTCAAAGGTTAGTTCCCTTTCACATTTCATTTGATTCTCTTCAAATTATCAAAAACAAGGAAAAAGAAAATTTTCAAATTTTCTTTTCTTTCATTTTCTCGGCAACCAAACAGAGCCGACAGTCTTCGAAAAAAACCCACAAGATTTGGTTTTGAAAATAATGTAAAAGAAGATTTATACTGAGTAAAATAATAATGAAAATCATTTTTTAAATAATCAGGATCAGCTATAAGGTTTTGGCATGAAGTATAAAGCACTTAATTCCTCAGTTTTGGGACTCTTCAACAACAACCCAAAAAATAAAAAATAAAAATGCTTTTGTTTTTGAATGTTGAGATGATTTTATTATATGTATTGTTTATGTTGTTGTTGTTGTATTGGTTTTGAAGTAAGATGGCTTTGAGAGGTGTATGGCAACTTCAAAAGCTGGTTGTCAGCTATTCTGATTGGGGAGGAAGCAGTAGGGGCATCAGGTATGCTTTATATATATATATATATATATGCATGTATGAAATTGGGTGTTTGACAGTTTTAGCTTAGAACTTTCTGCTAGAAACAAAAAAGTGATTTGAGTGAAGAAATTTTCTTGGTTGATCTGAATTTTAGAAAAAAATTTTTTCTTATAAAGAGGATAAATTTTTGGTACATTTTGTGTACTAAGGTTATGTCCCTTATTGCATTAACTTTAATGAAACTTATTACTTATCAAAAAAGATTTCATCTTGATGGTAGTGATGTGTACCCTTAGGACATAATTATGCCAGACACTGTAGAACTACTGTGTCTTTGGTGGGGAAGACGCGATTCTTATTTTATGATGTGCTTACTGTCAGTCTGTTTAATTTATGCAAAGGATAGTGATCTAAGGTGGTTTTACATTTTGGCAAAGGGAATTTCCCTAGACTTTGTGACTCCAGGCCTTTCTGTATACTTTATGGCAGATTAAATTCGCATTTCTCAGGGTACTGGATTGAGTATCATATGTTCTAGCAGATTAAATTTGCATTTTTCAGGGTACTGGACTGAGTGTTATCTGTTGCCCATAGCAACTTCTTGGATAGTCCCACTTTATGCTATTTCAGAACCTTCTGGCTACAAGCAGGGTTGTTCACAGTTGCTTTTTATCTTTTATCTAGAGTCATGAGGGCTTCAGAGCTGTTAACTTTCTCATGAGAATTTTTAGGTAGAATATGAATTTGCTTTAGTTTCTCGTATGGTATTTCCATGGAGTTTTAAAGTAGAGAGTACCAAAAAGAAAAAAAGGTGAGTGATACCTATCAAAGAGTGATTTGAGTGAAGAAACAAAAAGTGATACAACTTTCTGCTAGAAAATCTTAATGTATGTTTGAACTTTGAAGAATAAACAACTTCAAGGTTTTGGGTGTCATCAACAATAATGTATGAGCAATTTCAATGACTGGGAATTTTTCTTCTATTGAGTACTTAGAATTTTGATTTTCACAAATCTGTTAACCCCTTAGTTTTTATTCTTGCGTTTTAAAGAAGCAGCATTAGGGTTTTACTAGGGTTCTAGAATTTGGGAATTTGTAGGACTAGAGAGTATGTAATGCTTTTTTGATTTCTGGGTCTTCCTCTGTTTGTCTAATTAAGCTATATATAAGGTAGTTCTTGCTCTTGAATGATTCATTCTTTAAATTATTGCAAGAATGAAATGAATTTGGAATCTGGGACTTGTGGTGCAAAGCGAATGATTCATTCTTTAAATTATTTCAAGAATGAAATACATTTGGAATCTGGGTCTTGTGGTGCAAAGTACTAATTCTTTTATATATATAGTGCTTTTCAAGATTTTTCATTGGACTTATTTTTCTGGTGCAGCCAAATCGTGATTTTCAATTTGTTTTCTTGTTTGGCAAGATCATTGATTTAAAAGCGATGAAGGTGTATTTCCCTCCTTATTCTTCATTAATGCTGCCCTGTGTTAAGTTTTGCCCAAACGAGGATGAGCTGATCTACTACTATCTTCACCCGACAGTTATCGGTGAGCCATTGTCTTTAGGAGGTGTTGAAGTTGTACATGTACCGGAATTTGATGTGTTTAGGGTGAAAGAACCTGACAAAATTTGGGATATGATTTGGGGTGAGGATTCAGCACCAGACCGTGTATATTTCTTCACTACTGCATCAGCTGCACAGTCATTGTTGGAAACTTGTTGGAGATATGAAGCCTCTGAGGTGATTTATGATGAAAATACTGGCTACCCTATTGCAATCAAGCGGCAGTTCTATTACAAGAACCATGATTCGCCTCAAGATGGTTACTGGATCATGAACGAGTACAGCCTTGACGTTGAGGGTTCTATGCTTCTGTTACCTTCCTCCTATGTAGCCTGTGAACTGTGTAAGAATAATCTAGATGAGATTGACCAAAACGAGACTACTGCCTTTTTTGATGAGTACCAATACAAGACTACCACTTATTTTGATGAGTACCAAAATGAGATTACTATTTCATTTGATGAGGACCAAAATGAGACTACTACCTATTTTAACTAGTACCAAAATGAGGCTACTGTTTCATTTGATGAGGACCAAAACGAGACTAATTCTAAGAAGAAGTTGCAAGTACAGCTGCAGCAATGTCACCCAAGAAAGAAGCAGAATTGTAATTGAACCCAAGCACAAGAGCAGAGTGACATTGAACTTGAACCAACCCAAGATCAAGGTCAATTTGGTATTGAGGAATTTTAGAACTGATATGTTTGATGATTTTTTTCGTAGAATTTTAGGACTCCAATCATGATCATTTGTTGCTCTTACCAACTGTACCACCTTTTTGGAAAACTTCTGTGCTCATTGACTAGTATTACTACTTTTACTATATGTTCTAGCAATTTCAAAATTTCAGCACTGGGTCCTTTATTTTTTTGTGTTTACATAGTTATTTGCATGTTTGTTATTTCCCATCTTCTATGGCATTCTTCTATTCGCATTTCCCACAAATTTGGTGAGTATATAGGTTCAATAAGAAAATCAATGTCCATCTACCCCGAGTTTTATACATTTGTAGGATTACAAGGAAACTCCTTAAACTTGAAATGATAGGGCACATATACCTATCAAAAAGTGATTTGAGTGATACAACTTTCTGCTAGAAACAAAAAGTGATTTGAGTGAAGAAATTTTCTTGGTTGATCTGAATTTTAGAATTTATTTTTCCTTTAGAAAGAAAATAAATTTTTGGTACATTTTGTGTGCTAAGGTTATGTCCCTTATTGCATTAACTGTAATGAAACTTATGACTTATCAAAAAAGATTTCATCTTGACGGTATGATGTGGACCCTTAAGACATAATTATGCCAGACACTGTAATACTGCTCTGTCTTTGGTGGGGAAGAGTATTAGGAGAAAAAAAGATTTACATGATAGAAATTTAGCAATATAATTATTTTATGATGTGCTTACTGTCAGTCTGTTTAATTTTTTTTATAATGCTATAGTTACAATGGGGGAGGGGGGATTTAAACCCTAGATGTCTCTTTTGGAAACACTAGGAGGTGTCAACTTGTTGAGCTACAAGGCTCTTGGCTTTTTAATTTATGCAAAGGATAGTGATTTAAGTTGGTTTTACAAGTTAGCAAAGGGAATTGCCCTAGATTTTGACTCCAGGTCTTTCTGTATACTTTATAGCAGATCACATTAGCATTTCTCAGGTTACTGGATTGAGTATTATATGTTCTAGCAGATTAAATTTGCATTTTTCAGGGGTACTGGATTGAGTGTTATTTGTTGCCAATAGCAACTTCTTGGATAGTCCCACTTTATGCTTGTGGGGGCCAAATAATTAAGAAGTATTGTTAAAGGCGGTATTAACTGGACTTATGGCCCTATCCGAGGACGTTAAACCATCCGAGGAGGCCTAAATAAGGCTATGAATAGAATAAAGTTAAGAGAGGAGTAAAGACAATGTGAGATTGATCTAATGAGCGTCCGAGGACAAAAACCTCCTCGGCACATGTGTCCAAGATGAATCTGAGTGCCTTATCATTGTGGACTTACTTCGGGGTTACGTCACAACTAAGGGTAGGACATTGGACCAGAAATAAGAATAAAAAGGCAGACAAATATCTTCAAAGGCTGCTACCTCCGCATTAATTGCCTCTCAACCAACTCTCTGGCCGCATTAATGTGGAAGTGATGCCTGAACAGTGATCAAGCAGCCTTACAGCTACTAGTTGATGGTTCTAGGAAGTGTTAGATGGGACAGGAAGAAACCTGTTGAATCTAACCTACACGTGTGTGGTAAGGATGACCCCAAGATTGTGGTATATAACGTGGAAAAATACACTGAGAGAGGGGATTGGAACAATTGCACAATTTCTATTTGGAAGAAAACCATATGAAACAAATAACTTAGTTTATACCGAGGATAAATAAGTTTGTTACTCTTATTTGTATCAAACCGTTTTGAATTGTTAAATCTAATCGTTTTTCTTCTGGGATAAATTTAGTTCTTCTATCCACGCTCTACAAATTTATTTTTTGGGCCGCTAGTGTCTGATCCCAATCCAGTTTTGGGACCGATACAATTTCAGTCCTTACAATTGGCGCCGTCTGTGGGGAGAGCTTGTTTTAGGCCAAAAGAAATTCAGTTACAACATTCACGATGGAGGAAGCAGGTCCATACCAGGCAGCAGCGGGGCACCAGATAGATGCTAACCCACACCAAGCAGAATCAAGGGGTTCCCAGCATGGCAATCCACATCGGAGCCTCGAACTGAGAGAAGGCCGTGAGGGAAGTGTACGCACAACTCATACTGGCAAAAGTCAGTCACGAGGGAAGAGCCATGTCTCCCATGCAAAGAATGATAGAGACATGTAACGTGAAATTAACGAATTGAAAAGAGAGTTGTGTCACGCTCGGCGAAGATGTTCCCCACCCAGCTCCGAGCCTTCCTCCGAAGAGACAGATGGTGCTAGTTATAGACGAAGATCCAAAACCCCGCCTAGTGAGACTTTTTTTTATGAAGAGGAGTATCACCATCGACACAGGTATAAAGGTTTGCCTCGCCAGGGCTTGGGGAATAGTGCCATGAACAAAGCGTTAAGCCAAGTTTCCAAATCACCCTTCACAAGGAATATAGAGGATGCGAATCTTCCTCGGCGATTTCATCAGCCTACATTCACTCTATATAATGGTTGGACAGACCCGGTAGAACATGTTAGCCATTTCAGCCAAAAGATGGCTATCTACTCTAGAGATGAGGCTTTGATGTGTAAAGTCTTTCCATCAAGCTTAGGCCTGGTGGCGATGAGATGATTCAATGGTTTAAGGGCTAATTCTATCGATTCCTTCAAGAAACTTACCCGGGCTTTTGGCGCTCGCTTTATTACCTGCAGTAGGGTTCCTCGGCCTTTGGGGTCCTTGTTGTCTATGTCCATGTGAGAGGGTGAGACTCTTAAAACTTACTCGGATAGATACTAGGAAATGTTTAATGAGATAGAAGGAGAGCATGACGATGTGGCTATAAGTACTTTCAAGGCTGGCCTTCCGGCCAAGCATGATTTGAGGAATCTTTAACTAGTAAACCTGTTGCCAGTGTACACCAATTGATGGATCGGATTGATAAGTACAGAAGAGTAGAAGAAGACCAACTGCAGGGAAAGGGAAAGGCTAAGGTAATCCCTCAGGAGAGGAGGGATTTCAGGTCGGACCGGTACAACAATAACCGACCTCAGAAAGACTTTGTTGGGCAGTCAGGTCCTACCAACACCTAGGCAGTTAATGTTGTGTTTCGGGAGCCGGTGCAACAGGTACTGGAAAAGATTAAGAATGAACCATTTTTTAAATGGCCAAACAAGATGGTAGGAGAGCCTACGAGACGCAACCAAAATCTTTATTGCCACTATCATCAAGATCATGGACACACAACTGAGGATTGCAGGAATTTGTGGGACCATCTGGAATAATTAGTCCGAGAAGGGAAGTTAGCAACTCTTGCACCACTCCGGCCACTGAGGATTTTAGGAATTTGTGGGACCATCTGGAATAATTATTCCGAGAAGGGAAGTTGAAGCAACTCTTGCACCACTCCAGTGGCCGGGCTGGCCAAGCAGGCTCGGAGATGTAGGGAGATGCTTCTTTGAGACTCCCTCTTGGCACAATAAACGTTATTTTTGCTGCCCCAGGGAGGACTAGATCTCGTCCTTCCAAGGTACTGTTAGTGTCCCGATCTCCAGCTGAGGAGTATAGCTCAATGTCTAAAAGAGCCAGAATGGACATCCCGTTGGTTTTGGGCTTTTCAGATGAAGACAAAGTTGGAACCATACAGCCACATGATGATGCTCTGGTGGTCACACTGAGAATTGGTGGGTACGATGTGAGAAGAGTAATGGTTGACCAGGGCAGTGCTGTTGATATAATGTACCTTGACTTGTACAAGGGGCTAGGTTTGAAGCCTGAGCACTTGGCAGCCTACAGTTCCCCTCTAGTGAGTTTTGAGGGAAGAATGGTCGTCCCAAAAGGTTAGATCAGGTTACCTGTGCAAACCGGTACGGATATGGTGGAGGTGGACTTCATCGTTGTAGACGTATTTTCTCCATACACGACTATTATGGGCAGACCTTGGCTACATACCCTGGGGGCAGTCTCCTCTACTCTACACCAGAAGGTAAAGTACCCATCCGGAGGCCAAGTTTTGGAGATAGTAGGAAGTCAGGCTGTAGCCCGGCAGTGCTTGGTAGTGATTATCCAACATCAGCCAGAGGCGGAGACCTCGGCTACCGCCAATAATGGATTATAACAATTAAAAGCCCTAGCATTACCCTTAAATGGACTGGCCGACGAGGCAAAGTGCGAAAATCTAGAGAGGATAATTGTAGCTGATAATCCGGAGAAATTCTTTCAGATTGGGGCTAAACTGCCTTCGCAAGAAAAAGAGCAATTGTTGGAATTCCTCAGAGAAAATGTCGATGTGTTCGCATGGAGTCCATATGAAGCCCTGGGTGTAGATCCGAGCTTCATCTGTCATCAACTCAATGTGAATCCTTCCGTTATTTCGAAGAGACAGCCACCTCGGCGCCCATTAAAAGAACACGCTGAAACTGTCAGGAGTGAGGTGGCCAAGCTCAAGCAGGCCGAGGCTATCAAGGAAGTTTTTTATCCTCAATGGTTAGCCAACACGGTGGTGGTGAAAAAGAAGACTGGGAAGTGGCGAGTGTGCGTGGACTTTATGGACCTCAATAAGGCTTGTCCTAAGGATCCTTTTCCTATGCTGAAGATAGACCAGTTGGTAGATGCAACAGTTGGTCATCCTCGGATGAGTTTTTTGGATGCCTTTCAAGGATATCACCAAATACCATTAGCATTGGACGATCAAGAGAAGACAGCTTTTGTCACCCTCATTGGAAACTACCATTATAAAGTGATGCCATTTGGTTTGAAAAATGCAGGGTCTACCTATCAACAGATGATGACTAAAATGTTCGAACGACAATTGGGCAGAAACATTGAAATTTATATCGATGATATGGTTGTGAAGAGTAAAGTTGTGTCTGAGCATGTGGAAGATCTCACTAGCATTTTTTGAATTCTGAGAAGGCATAAGCTATGTCTGAATGCCTCAAAGTGTTCTTTTGGTGTAGGCTCCGGAAAGTTCTTGGGGTACATAGTGACTCAAGGGGAGATTGAGGTGAACCCAGACCAGATTAAGGCCATTAACGATTTACAAGCACCTCGGAATCCGAAAGAAGTGCAGAAACTGACAGGAATGACTACTGCTTTGCACTAATTCATCTCTAGGTCAGTTGATAGGTGCATACCCTTTTTTCTTCTATTGCATAAATGGAAGGGATTTGAGTGGACTGAGGAATGTGCTATGGCATTTCAGCAATTGAAGGAGTACCTATCCCGGCCGCCTATCATGTCCAGCCCTGAGGTGGACGAGGTCTTGTTTGCTTACCTGGCAGTTGCCTCTCATGCAATTAGTTTTGTCTTAATACGAGAGGACAATGGCATTCAAAGGCCAGTTTATTACGTAAGTAAGTCACTTCATGAGGCCGAGGTGCGATACTTATCGCTAGAAAAGGCCATCTTGGCAGTAGTCCATGTAACTCGCAAACTCCCACATTACTTTCAGGCGCACACCGTAGTAGTCCTAACTCAGCTACCACTCAAGTTCGTACTTAGAAGCGCAGATTATACGGGGAGGATTGCTAAGTGGGGCGTAATCCTAGGGGCTTTCGACATCAAGTACATGCCTCGCACTTCTGTGAAAGGCTAGGTCCTCGCCGATTTAGTAGCCGAGTTCACCGAGCTCCCAGAAGAAGCTGAGGTGAAGCAACATGACATGGATGAAAAGTCGGTTGGCCTGATTTCCACACAAGACATCTCATCCTGGAAAGTGTATGTGGATGGTGCAGCAAACCAACGGGGAGCAGGAGTGGGGCTAGTTCTAGTATTCCCCGAGAAGATCATCATTGAGAAGTCCTTGAGGCTGGGATTCTCAGCTACGAACAACGAAGCAGAGTATGAAGCTTTGTTGGTGGGAATGAGTATGGTCCATAAAATGGGTGGAAAGGTAGTGGAAGTATTCTCGGATTCAAGATTGATAGTCGACCAGGTGAAAGGGGAATTGGAAGCCTGAGATGCAAGAATGCAGGAATATTTGAGTCAAGTTAGGCGTGTACAAACGAAATTTGAATCTTTTGACTTGTCACATATTCCCTGAGGTGAAAATACCCACGTCGATTCCTTGGCAACCCTTGCCACCTCTTTAGCACGGAATTTACCTCGGGTGATAATCGTTGAGGATTTGTGCACCCCCACCCCAGTAAGGAAGGACGTGCTTCAGGTTCATCAAGTCAACCTAGCGCCGAGCTGGATGGACCCCATACTGAAATTCCTCGAAAGTGATGCCTTGCCTGAAGAGAAAATAGAAGCCGACAAAATACGAAGGAAAGCTCCTTCGTTTTGGTTATCCGAGGACAAAAAGTTGTACAAACGCTCTTTTTCTAGGCTGTATCTGCTTTGTATACACCCTGAGATGTCAGAGTCACTTTTGGAGGAACTGCACGAAGGAATTTGTGGAAGCCACATGGGGGGAAGGTCCCTATCTCACAGGGCTATTACCCAAGGATATTGGTGGCCAAATATGCAGAAGGAAGCGCAGGAGTATGTTAGAAAATGTGACCAATGTCAGAGATTCGCTCTGAACATCCATCAGCCTGGAGGGATTCTTAATCCTCTTTCCAGCCCTTGGCCTTTTGCTTAGTAGGGGCTAGATATTGTAGGTCCTTTTCCTAAAGCATTAGGAAACAAAAAATATCTGCAGGTCGGCACGGATTATTTCACTAAGTGGGTCAAAGCTGAACCTTTAGCTAACATCAGAGACGTAGATGTTAAAAGGTTTATCTGGAAAAATATCGTTATGCAATTCGGAACTCCCCACACCCTTATCTCGGATAATGACCTTCAATTTGATAGTAAAGCCTTCAGGCAATACTGTTCTGATTTTGGGATAAAAAATAGATATTCCACTCTGGCCTATCCTTAAGGGAATGGGCAAGCTGAGGTTGTCAATAAAGTTATAGTCAACGGACTTAAAAAGAGGCTGGATGATGCGAAAGGGAAATGGGTGGAGGAATTGCCACATGTCCTTTGGACATATAGAACGACACCTCGACAGTCAACAGGAGAGACTCCTTTCTCAATGAGATATGGAGCCGAGGCCGTCATCCCTCTGGAAACTGGTTCCCAATGTTAAGGACTAGTACATTTACCTCGGACGGTAACGATGGGCTGTTAGAGAAAAGTTTGGACTTGATCGAAGAACGAAGGGAGAATGCAATGGTCCGATTGGCTTACTACCAGCATAAACTCAAGCAAGGCTATGATACTAATGTAAAGCTAAGGCCGTTAGTTGTAGGAGATCTGGTGCTAAGGAAAGTTCTGAGAACCACCAAGAATCCAACTTGGGGAAAATTGGGGCCTAATTGGGAAGGGCCTTATCGGATTACTTCAGTAGCCAGAATAGGAGCCTATTATCTAGAAGACCTAGAGGAAAAAGTTGTACTCCATCCTTGGAATGTAAACAATCTCAAGAGGTATTATTATTAATAAAAGTAATCTAGTTTGGGTTTCTTTTTTATGCCAATCACATATCATGCGTTTCTACATCTATTGAAGTGTTAAATAGAAACTAAGTTATGTTAGGTTTCTCGGACCACAAACTTAGTGGAAATTAATACCCTATGACATCTATTGAAGTGTTAAACAGAAACTAAATTATGTCAAGTTCCTCGGACCACAAACTTAGTGGAAATTAATACCCTATGACATCTATTGAAGTGTTAAACAGAAACTAAGTTATGTCAAGTTCCTCGAACCACAAACTTAGTGGAAATTAATACTCTATGACATCTATTGAAGTGTTAAACAGAAACTAAGTTATGTCAGGTTCCTCGGACCACAAACTTAGTGGAAATTAATACCCTATGACATCAATTAAAGTGTTAAACAGAAACTAAGTTATGTCAGGTTCCTCAGACTACAAACTTAGTGGAAATTAATACCTTATAACATCTATTGAAACATTGAACGGGTTCAAAGGAAACTAATACAGCCTCTTGTTATTAAAATGCTAAGGCTACATGAACTTGGGCATTTCAAAATAATAAACCCTCAAGTGCCGTCCTCGGATCACAGGGTTCCTAATTACTTAGTGAAGATATAAATCCTAATAGGCCTGTGAGCATCACTTAATGTATAATTGAAGTACTTTAGACCTAATTTTATCTAACTTTGGAACGCTTCCTTAAGTTTCAATTTATTAGAATGGATATATACGCATCCGGAATATGTCTATGTGATGTTATAGTCTTAATGGTCACCATCCATTTTCAGCTGCCAACTATTAATGTGGGTAAGTTATTTTTTTTCTCTTGTATAAACAAAGGACAATCGAGATGAAATTATTCAAACTAAAAGAACAAAACGAACAACACAAAAATGAGATAAACAACAACTTAAACAAATTCCAAAAAGTAAAAATGCATACTTCATTAAGATACTTCTAAAAAAAAAAAAATCAAATCAAACAAATGGAAGCAAAGTCCCTTACAAGAATTCTAATTAAATTACAAAATAAGGCCTATTTTTTCAGCTTAATTTAAAGCTTGGAAGTTTGGTTGGCCGGTTTGTCTGCCTCCGAGGTAATTATTCCCTCTTTGTCCTTAGAAGCTTCTTCAGCTAGCATGACTGTAGAGGTCAAATCTTGCTGGAAGCCTTGAGAAGCTACCTCTGCCTTCGAAACGGCTGCAGCTTTATCCAAGGATGCTTTTTAGGAAGCACTGGTCTCTTTGGCTGGTTTTTGTTGGCTAGGAGGAAGAGGATCCTGAAGCGGTACTTCTGGATTTGGATCAGCAGTTACAGAAGTCACTTTGGCTTGAGTGGAAGGAGGATCCGAGGCTCGGATTGCAGGGGGGTAAAACACATTCTCTGCCTTCCTTAACTCAGATGAAGCCTCAACCCCAGCTCGGTTAAGGGCTTCATCCCAAGTTTGGGCACAATAAATGCGGCATACCACTGGGACCTCTGCCCTAAGGGCTTCTTCGGTCTCAGCTACCCCAAGGTCGTAACCTTTCTATTCGACCACATCCATTGCCTTCTCGGCCTCAACCTTTGCCTTCTCGGCCTTCTTTTTGGATTTCTCAGCTTGATCTTTTAGCCGTTGAATGTCCTCTAGCTGCTTTTTAAGGGCTGCCAATTGTTCCCTGGCCGCCTTCAATTCTTCATTTGCTTCGCATAGGTGCTTCCTCTGATCCTCGGCTTGGTTTTGTGCGCCTTCCAAGGCCGAATCAGCGCTACGGCGAGCCTGCTCCGCAGCAGTCAATTTTTTCCTTGCATCGGCCAGGTTGTGCTCCGATATGGTCAAGGTTTGTACAGCAGACGCCCGTTTTTTCCTTTCATCCTCTAACTATTGGTAACAGTTATTGAACATCTCATCCAGTCTAAAAGTGTTTTGGATAACCTAAAAGGAAATGATCACCATTATAGTCAATAAAAAGCATACATCAGTAAATAATAATTGCAAGTAAAAAAAAAAAAAAAAAAAGAGTTGACACTATACCATTCTCAAATATTTTTTATTATTAAGGATGAGTTCATTCTTCCTCGCATTTTTTAGCTCGGCCATGTCCCTTGGAAGCAATAAAGCCTTTTCTACGGTTGAGGCTATGTGGCACCCAATGCCACCGTTGAAATCCCTAAGTGATGCGTCATCCCTCAGGGGCTCCCCACCGTGCATTGGTGCTTGCAACCAAGCTTGTGGCTCAGGTGGTTGAGTGTCCGACCTCTCCTGACCCCGTTGTAAGTTATGGCTAGTCTTCTGCTGCTTCGCAGCTCGTTGGGCCTCTTCTTCCCGGGTTGGACGGGATTTTCCAGTATCCACCACATCCTTCCCTTTCTGCTCCCTTCGCCTTTTCAAATCAGCAGCTTCAGCTTTGACCGGTTGAGGAGGTTGGTGAGGGGGTTGGTGAGGAGCGGCAAGAGGAGACTTTGTGGGAGGAGGAGGAATCTAGGACTAAGCCAATCTCCCCGGTGCACTTTTCCCGGGCTGATTCTCTATCAGCTCCATTAGGCTTCTTTAGGGTTTCCTTTGTACACCCATTTCATCAAGATCATCCTCGGAGTGTATAGTTTGATTGAAAACCTCAAACTCATCTGAAGAGTCTGTCAAATCTACAACTTCGTTCGGATTTCTTTCTTTCTTCTTCTTCTTCTTCCTCTCTCCTGTCCTCTTCTTCTCTGAGGACGGGTTGGGATGCAGATGCTCCTGCTGAAAGACTGGCAACAAAAAGTGGTTGGGAGAGGGGAGTGTCTTTGGGGAGTGGAACACCCTCTGGAACAACGAACCCCTGGTAGGCAACGCTGATACGGCTGAGCCGAGGATCGCGAGCTTGGATTATGTACTTAGGAGCTTGGAAAGCGAACGAAAGAGGTGTGTATCCGAGGATCAAATGAGCTGCTCAAAGTAGACCGTTAGCTTCGTTCACATATATTTCGGCTCGCAACACCCTATCCAAGCTCGCTTTGTTGACTAAGCTGAGTAGGGGTTTGGTATAACGCCTATCTGCAAAATCATTGAAATAAAAGGAAAGTTTCATGAGAAACAAGGATATTGAGACACAGAACAAATGAAGAAAAGATGTGAACCAAAATTCATGAGTCCACGGCTATACTCCCACCTGCTTCTCCCTCCTCCGTTGGGCAAGGCAAGCCATCGTACCATTCCTCGGAAAAAATAAGGAAGTCCTCCTTTAAACTTTTGTTTGAAGTGGGAAGGCACTGGATTAGTCTTACTGCGGGATACCTCGATTTGAGGTAATATCCTTGCCCCTTCAAATTATGTAAATTGTACACCCAGTTCACATCATGATGGGTCAGGTTCAGGTCCATTCTCTTGTTTAAGGCTTCTATACTTCCTAGGACCCTAAACATGTTTGGGGCACATTGTGTAGGAGATAACCTAAAAAACCTAAGGTAATTTCTGGTAATTGTACCAATGGGAATGGTCATTCCCCCTTCTATGAAGGCGATCATGGGAATGACCACCTCCCCTGTTCTCCTAGTGCTAGCCCATTCCCCCTGGGTAGCGTACCTCATGCCCACTGTTGATGGGATCCTATACTTAGCCCAGAAACTTCTCATGCCCTCCTCGGAATCAACCAAATCTTTGAACTTACCCATTTTACTAAGGGGTTTTGAATAAAAAATTAACAAGTTTAAGATGAAAGCTAAGAAAGGTTTTGAGAAGACTTACAGGTTTGAAAAAGGGTCCTTGGACAAGAGTCTAGTATTTGTAGACGTGCAGGGAAACGAAAGCAAATGACAGGTTCAGTGTATGAGCTCTAGGATTGTGTGATTGCTGAAAGTAAGAGAGAGAATTGATTTGAAAAACTATTTATAGTGGCTCAGAAGTTACAAGCGGGAAAGTTCCCGCTCGTAAAACAAGAAAAGCCCCCCACCGTTCGATTTACATCTTACAGTTGAACATGGGGAGACAGGGGCGTCGCCAAAATTTAATGCTGGCATGCTTTGGACGCCAAAGCATCAAGAGCGTGTCCAAAGCATACTAAAAGACATGTAAGTGGTCAGGAGTACAGAGTAAATCCAAAAACAAGACGGGATAAGGACATCAAAATCATCCTTTTCTTCCGAGGAGTCAAAAAGCAAGATTTTGAGGGGCTATTGTGGGAGCCAGATAATTAGGAAGTATTGTTAAAGGTGGTATTAACTGGACTTATGGCCTTATCCGAGGACGTTAGACCATCCGAGGAGGCCCAGATAAGGCTATGAATAGAATAAAGTTAAGAAAGGAGTAAAGACAATGTGAGATTGATCTAATGAGCGTTTGAGGACAAAAACCTCCTCGGCACATGTGTCCGAGATGAATCTGAGTGCCTTATCATTGCAGACTTACTTCGGGGTTATGTCACAACTAAGGGTAGGACATCGAACCAGAAATAAGAATAAAAAGGCAAACAAATATCTTCAAAGGCTATTACCTCCGCATTAATTGCCTCTCAACCAACTCTCTGGTCACATTAATGTGGAAGTAATGCCTGAACAGTGATCAAGCAGCCTTACAGCTACTAGTTGATGGTTCTAGGAAGTGTTGGATGGGACAGGAAGAAACCCCTTGAATCTGACCTACACGTGTGTGGTAAGGATGACCCTAAGATTGTGGTATATAACGTGGAAAAATACATTGAGAGAGGGGATTGGAACAATTGCACAATTTCTGTCTGGAAGAAAACCATATGAAACAAATAACTTAGTTTATACCGAGGATAAATAAGTTTGTTACTCTTATTTGTATCAAACCATCTTGAATCGTTAAATCTAATCGTTTTTCTTCTGGGATAAATTTAGTTTTTCTATCCACGCTCTACAAATTTATTTTTTGGGCCGTTAGTGTCTGATCCCAATCCAGTTTTGGGACCGATACAATTTCAGTCCTTACAATGCTATTTCAAAACCCATTGGGCTACAAGCAGGTTGTTCACAGTTGCTTTTTATCTTTTATCTAGAGTCATGAGGGCTTCAGATCTGTTAACTTTCTCATGAGAATTTTTAGGTAGAATATGAAATTGCTTTAGTTTCTCATATGTTATTTCCATGAAGTTTTAAAGTTGAGAACCAAAAAGAAAAAAAGGTGAGTGATACCTATCAAAGAACATAAAAGGTGAGTGAAGAAAGATACTTATTTATCCCATGTAACTTTGTTATAATGGGACCATAATGAAGTTATCTTGCAATTGCAAATGGATGGGATTGCAAATAACTTATGTGTTTTGAGGCTTTCTTTATATTTTCTGGAAGTTATTAGCAGTATTTGGTATTCTGGGGGTAAATTCATTCGCTAGTTCTTCTAAATCACCCCGGGTTCTTTTTTCAAAATTGCTTTATAATTTTTTATTGGTAAGTTTATACACGCATCGAATGGATCGAATGGGTCTTGAACCCACACTCTCACCCTCAACTTAGCACTTATTAAGGGGAGGGAGGTGCTAGCAGAGCTCATTAGCAAAATTGCATTATGGTTTTGTGATCAAGATATTTATAAATTGCCAATGGCATAATGGAGGCAATACTTATCTATATATATATATATATAAAACCGAAGCCTTTGAAGCTCCCACAATTTTCCACGTCACCACTATTTTAATTTTCTTTTTATTTTAGGTTTTATATCTTATATATTTATTATTTTTTTAAACAAAACTACTCTATATAAAACCCTACTACAAGACCATACGCAGTAAAACCTGTCTACAAGACCATACGCAAGAAACCTAAAAACTGAAAACCCTAGACCATTTGTGGTTCAGTTTCTTCCTTCTCTACTCTGGTCTCTATCTTTACACTTTGCTTCTATAGTCAGTACCATCTGAGACTTGGCTTTAAGTTGCAAATGGTTTGTGTTTGTGTCTAAATTGTGGTTTGTTAAGGCTTGAGTTTAACTTGATCTAATATGTCTTTCATCTTTGAAATTTCAGAATATATCAAAAAATCTAGAAGGGAATCTGACCAGAGTGGGAATTATCTTAGAAAGCCACGTAAGGAAGAGGAAGTCAGCGAGAAGAAAAGGTAAGGCATGGGGCTTCTTTGGGAAGTTTGTTTACTCACAGCCTCCTTTTATTCGACTTATAAGTTATAATCCTACGTTTAGAAAGAGAAAAACAAAACTCTAAACCGGAAAAGCTAAAAAAAATTTCAGCAATTTAATTTGAGATTTTTTGATTTGTAGGTGGTTGCAAACCATTATGGAGTGAGCCAAGCTTCTTAGAGAGCAACCTTACTGCAAGGCTGAAGGTGATAAAATTTTTTGACCCTTTTGTTTTTTTTAATACTTTTTTTAATCGGTTTTCCCTACTCTCTTGCATTTTGGGGTTTATTGCATTGATTATCAATTTTGATGATTTTTTTTAAGGGAATGACTCAATGAAGATATATAGAGAGAGAGATTAAAGATTGGGGAGTTGTAGTTTTATTTTTCCCTTCACCACTAATTTGAAAAGGAAATAAAATCTTTTGAATATTTTTTTTGTTAGTTTATTTGTTTTTCATGATTTCAAATCCTGATGAGAATCACTTTTGCTATGGAATACTAGACATATTTCACCATTAATCTGTTACGAATTTATTTGTATTTTAGCGTTCATATACAATGATGCTAGGTGTAATCAAGAAACAATAATAATTTATAATAAAAAAACTAACACATAAAACAATTGTAAACTTTGATTTATAACTTTGCTTTATTTTTTTTATTGTTGGTATGTAAAGAAAAGGTCAGCTAGAGTCATGAAATACATCTTTATAGATTTGAATTTGAATTTAAATTATGAAATATGTTATTAGTAGCTCATCTTCAGCTTGAATTTAATGTCTCACCCTTTTTTTTTCATATATATGATCAATTTATATTTTTACTCGATTAATGCTCTTTTTTGCCATTCAATTGGTACCTTTTCTTCTTTTTTACATTCATATATTTCAACATCTATTCTTTCCAAATTTGTGTGATGAGGGTTTGTTTTGTTTATTGGCTTACAAGTGTCCAAAGCAATTTAAAAAAAAATAGTTCTACTATTTAAGCCAGATGACTAAAGCAATCTTTACTCAAAATTTGGTACATTTATTTGTCTTTGCTTCCTAACAATGTCATTTTATTCATCTGAAGGTTGAGACTATACAACATTATTGGTGTTAGAGTTTCACTTTTGGGCTTAGTATTTTATTTTTCCTCTTAAGTTGTAACTTTTATAAGTGAAAATTTACAACTTTTGTTCAACTCTTCCGTGCAATTTATTTCAGCAATTGTGTAAATTGGCATTATGTTTCCTTTTCAATCCCATTGAGGTCTAGCATCTTTGTTTATTGAAAATGTTAGAATTTAGATACATCTTGAATATCAAGAATGATTAATGTAATTTATGAAAGATATTTGATTGAAAGAGTATGGAATTAACTATATTTGTGTAATTAATTGTATTGGAGTGTACTTATATTAGTTATATATTTTCTAAATATTATCTCAAGCTCTTGGTTATCACGATATCTCATTGTATGTGATAGATTTTATTACTTTGTAAGTGATAGATTTTATTGGTTTGGTATATAATTTATACCATGATCTTGATTTTCTTTTTTCTTTTTTTTCATATTGGGGAAGTTATAAATAGCTTTCCCGTGCATCGCACGGGTTAGCGACTAGTTTACCCAATTTACAAACCCCAGCCATTTTCCTTGCTTCCATTACAGTTTTCTTTGTAGTGATATGGTGGCAAGAAATCACGTACTGTGAAATAGAAAGAATCTAGCTTAGGTTTGGTGTCAAAAATGGTGTTGATAATGTATTTTTTTTCTTTTTTTCTTTTTTCTTTCTTTCTTTCTTTTTTTTTTTTTTTTTTTTGGTTTGTTCTAGTGGGCTGGTTTGGTTATGCAAGTTTTGTAAACAATTGATGGAAGCACAAATTACCGTGTTGTATATTTCCTTTCTATTCTGCATTCTTTCTACTAGGATTATTTATATTTGCTGACTGCTTTTTTGGTCAATGCGCTACAAGCACCACTGAGAATAATAGTAATATCTAGGATCTGAGATGAATAATTGGTTAAGATCTCTGAAGATAATCATAAAACTGGACATCCAGCAGGGTTCATTTTGTGAAAAGAAACTGGATGCTAAACATAGGCCATGACTTTTTTACTTGTTTTGGCATTTTACTCTCTACAATTTCTTTTTAATTGTTTCATATATATTATCCAGCTGACATGCTTGAGTAGATGTAGGTTTTAAACTCCCCCCCTTCAAAAAAAAAAAAAACCACCCTTAAATAAATAAATAAATAAATAAAATTGAAAAAAAAAAATCCTTCCATAAATTGAAAAAATCCTTCCCCTTCCTCTTTACAGGAGCATCAATCTTCTGTGTATAATATATTTGGCCAAACTTCTCAAAACCTGTGTTCTTCCATAAAAGTATTAAAAATCTAGTGTTTTCCTTCATTTGCTTATTTAATGATCAATAAGTAAGCAATCAATATGGCAGGGCATTTATGGAGTCGCATCTGCCAGCATTTAAAGAGAAAAATCCTCAGTTAGAGGTTGCTACTGAACTCATTCGTGGTTAGCATCCTCATTTGAAAGCCTTTTACTGTAAGACTCTCTCACTCACTCACTCTCTCTCTCTCTCTCTCTCTCTCTCTCTCTCTCATGCATGTGAAGTGTACTTAAGGATTTCTTTTGCCAAATGCACAGGGAACAAAAATGAATGGGTGGTATGTGTGAAGAATATGGATCCAGAAGAGGTTCTTCTACATGCAACCAGGCTAAGGAATGCATTGGGAAGAAAGGTTGTGAAACTGAGGACAAGACATGTTACCAAACACCCAAGCGTTCAGGGTACATGGACAACGGATGTGAAATTTTGAGGCACAAGATACAGCTCCATATGAGTAGCTTCCTTTGGTGTGTTCTAATAGTTCTTTTTAGCCATGATTACAGGTCTAGTGGAACCTTTACTTTGAGGAGCTTAAGGATTGTGATCAGTTGTGCAATCTGGCTAATGCTTTATATACTGCAGTATGATTCTAAGGGGATATTCATATTTCCCACATTTTGGAATTTTTATTGCATTTACCCCACTTTTGTTCTAATTGTAATAATGACAGGCATTTGGGTATTCATGTTCCTCCTAATCCTCTATACTTTGTCACAATTGTGGGATTAATCTGAGAAAGCAATGGTTTTTGTTTCCTATCAATAGGTCAACCTTGAACTCAGGCTCATTTGTCTATTCCCAGCCAATGTTAGCACTGTCGAGTGGACTTCTAGGCCCCTATATATAGCCATGCAAGCTTGGCTGGTTTCTCCAGCTGGGTTGCATGTGTTTGCCCTAAATCCAAATGAGGTTTATGTCTGAAAGAGGAAAAATAGATATATCATTTGACAAAGTGTGTTTGGGGCAAAAGGGAATCTGAGAGTACTGTCCAATTTTACTACTTTCCTTTGACTGAACAGGATCAAGTATCGATGAGTTGAAGGATACAATCAGAACTGCTTTGTCTTTGGTGGTGAAGACTAATAGGGAAAAAAAAATGTACATTGAAATTTAGCAAGATAATTATTTTATGATGTGCTTATTGTCGGTCTGTTAAATTTATGCAAAGGACAGTGATCTAAGGTGATTTTACAAGTGGCGAAAGGAATTGCCCTATAATTTTTTACTCCAGATCTCTCTGTATACTTATTAGCAGATTAAACTCGCATTTCTCAGGGTACTGGGTTGAGTATTATATGTTCTAGCAGATTACATTTGCATTTCTCAAGGTACTGGACTGAGTATTATATGTTGCCAATCGACCAAAAGCAACTTCTTCATTAGTCCCACTTCATACTTCACAGTTACTTATTTTCTTTTATGTAGAGTTGTGAGGGCTTGAGAGCTATTAACTTTATGATGAGAGTTTTGAAGTAGAATACAAAATTGCTTTAGTTTCACGTATACTATTTCCATGGTTTTTATAAAGTTGAGAGTTCCAAAAGCAAGAAAAGGTGAGAGAAGAAAGACTCATTTATCCCATGTAACTTTGTTATGATGGGAACATAATGAAGTTATCTTGCGATTGCAAATGGATGTGATTGCAAATAACTTCCTTATGTGCTCTGAGGCTTTCTTTCAGATTTTCTTGAAGTTATTGGCAATATTTGATATTCAGGGGGTAAATTCATTGGCTAATTTTTTGGATCACCCCTGAGCACTTTTTTCAAAATTTCATTGTCATTTTTTTATCGGTAAGCTTAACATGCATCCAATGGAGATGCTAGTTGAGTTAGAGCTCATTGGCAAAATTGCATTATGGTTTTTGTGATCAAGATATTGATAAATTGCTGATGGCATAATGGAAGCAATACTTATTTACCCAATTTATAAATCCTAGCCAATTTCCTGCTTTCACTACAGTTTACTTTTTAGTGATATGGTGGTGCTAAACTTCACATACTGCGAAATAGAAAGAAACTAGCTTAGGTTTTGGTGTAAAAAATGGTGTCCGATATCTATTATCCATCCCGACAATGGTGCTAGTATAGAAGTGCCCCAACTATTCTAAAGCATCTGTCTCTTTACGTCTCTTGGAAAAAATAAGAGAGTTGTATCATGGAGGAGATCAATAATTGAGTGAATAAAGTGAATTTTTTTTTTATAATTTTTTTTTAGTGGGCTGTGTTGGTTATGCAAGTTTTGAAAACTATTGATGGAAGCACAAATTACTGTGTTGTATACTTCCTTTCTACTGTGCATTCTTTGTAGTAGGATTATTTATTTTTGCTGAATGCTTTTTGTTCGATGCTGTTACAAGCACCACTGAAAATGATAGTAATACCTAGAATCTGAGATGAATAATTGTTTAAGATCTCTGGAGATAATAATAACACTGGACATCCAGCATGGTTCATTTTGTCAAAAGAAACTGGATCCCAAACATAGGCCACGTTTTTTCACTTGTATATGGTTCATTTCAACAATCCGTTTCATGATATTAAATTTTGTGTTCGTAAAGGTTATACTAAATATTTTAAGTGAGAATTTGATCGTGAAACTTAATTGTTGAGAGCACCTTGAGTATTGATTTAAAACCCTATGGCAAGTCATGAATAGAAGCACGGTATCATAGTTAGTCCTTAGCAGGGGACAGTCATATCTTAGGTAGTCCTTAGCAAGGGATGGTCCCAAAGAGGTGACCAAGGATGGAGCCAGAGCCAAAGGTTTGCACAGGCCAAAGTTTGGGCTTTTTTCTTCTTTTCTTCTTTAATTTTGGAACTTCAATAATAAAAATTATTTTGGCTCAATTTAATATTTTATGATCTATTAGGGTCAACAATTCAGTTATTCAAATTGAATTGTAGAGATTCGGTATGTTTTTAACTTTTAAGACCACCAACTTCGTACTCTCTCACCCATCCCTCCCTTCCTCTCCTCGATAACTCACTCTCAAAAAAAACACAAACACACACACAACTTCGAAACATAAAAAAATAAACACAATAAAAACCCTAGAAACCAAACCATATCCCTTAAAAATAAAAAATAAAAACAAAAAAAGACCACCAACTCAAAAAAAAAAAAAAAAACTTTTAAGACCACGTTCTCAGGCCCAATGTTCTCTCATAGTCTCTTAACACATTAGCTAGGCATTCTAAAGTCCAATTGACACTTGGTTTTTCTTTTGATGCTATTGACACTTGGTTCGACAAATTCTAACCATTTGATATCATTTACTAACTTTCCTAACTCAAAAGATGACAAACATCACTAATAATGTTGCAACAACTAACATTCTTCCGCCATGGTCAACTATGGATACGACGAAGATCAAGATAGTGAAAGAACAAAAATCAAGTAAAGGAGCAGCCTATGTGCAGGGTTGGGAGACAACACAAGAACACAGAGCAGAGGAGTAGAAGAGAGAGAGAGAAATAATTGAAGAGGTTGAAGATCCCTCACTTTGTGTTATACATTGTTTTGGTACCGAATTTAGTTTTGGTACATTGTGTTTGTATATTGGACAATTTATATTTGAAATTTTATCTTTTAAAATATTTTTTACTTTGAGGAATGATCTTTTGAAGTTTTTGTTATCATTATCGGTTGGATAAGTGGAATTTATATTTATCAAAATAAAATAAAAAATAAATTGTCCGTTTCAAAACTTTAACATGAGTTTTCTCAAATTAGACACTTTGTTTAGGATATGTTCAATAAAATAGATACCAAACAATGATAAGCCAAAGGGAAATTAGACTTAACCCACTTACGTTAGGTCACCAACCCATGTTTTGAACTTTATCACTTAACTCATCCGAGATCAAGCACCCTCTCTATTAGACTTCGTAAACCACCTCAATTTATCACCATTAAAAAAAATAATAATAATAAAAAATAAAAAATAAAAAGGCGTTAGTTCCCTTTCACACTTCATTCCAGATTTTTAATTTGTCTAAACAAAAATGGCCAAAGGGAAAAAGGAACATTTTTGAAATTTATTTTCTTCCGTTTTCTCAGCAATCAAACAGAGCCGATAGTCTCAATGAATAAATAAAAGAAAAAAAAATTTAAATGCTCCACAAGATTAAATTTTGAAATTAATGTAAAAGAAAATTCTTACAATGTACAATAATAATATTTAAAAAATCAGGTTCAGCTATGAGGTTTGGCGTGAACCATGAAGCGCTTAGATTCTTGAATTTTGGGACTTTATTTTTGTATCATACTTTAAATCCTCAAAAAAAAAGATTTTTTTTTTCAATTTTAGATAATTATGTTGAATTTATTGTTTGTGTTGTTGTAGTAGTTTTGGAGTGAGTGGCTTTGAGAGGTGTATGGCAACTTCAAAAGCTGATTGTGAGCTATTCTGATTGGGGGGAAGTCATAGGGGCATCAGGTATTTTTTAAAATTTTTAAACCCATTCATTTCATATAGTAGTTTTCTGTTAATTGTTGAAGATTTAGTTCTTAAAATGAAATTGATTGAAAATAAAGACATTCTCGTGAGAATGCTTTAGCTTAGACTGCTTAATTATTGTTTTTAGCGAATGGCATGATTTGCTCTGTTATTATTCTTTGAAATTCTTGTTAGCGGATTTATGTATTGCCATTTCTGATGATTTGTTAGACTGATAGTTCCAGTTGATGTATCTTAAGTTGAAATGGATAATTGTAATTGGCCACATTAGGTGTTCAATTTTGCCTTTCGGTTAGAACTTTCTGCTAGAAACATAAGTAATTTGCGTGAAAATTCTTCCCAGTTGATCAGAATTTTTTAGATTTTAAAAAAAAAAAAAAAAAGTTTGGGTGTTTCTCTTATATACATTCTATGTACTAAGGTTATCCCCTTATTGCACTAATTTTACTGAAATTTTTTACTTATCAAAAAGAAATTCTTCTTGGTGGCAGCAATGTGTACCCTACAGACAAAATTATGCACTGATTCACATGATAGAAATTTAGCAAGATATTTATTTTATGATGTGCTTACTACCAGTCCGTTTAATTTATGCAAAGGATGCTGATCTAAGGTGGTTTTACAAGTTTGCAGAGGGAATTCCCCTAGTTTGTGACTGCAGGTCTTTTGTATACTTTATAGCAGATTAAATTCGCATTTCTCAGGGTACTGGATTGAGTGTTATATGTTCTAGCAGTTTAAATTTGGATTTTTCAGGGTACTGGACTGAGTATTATCTGTTGCTAGTGGCAATTTCTTGGATAGTCCCACTTTATGCTATTTCAGAACGCATTGAGCTACAAGCAGAGTTCTTCACAGTTGCTTTTTTATCTTTTATCTAGAATCATGACTAATGAGGGCTTCAGAGCTGTTATTTTTTTCATGAGATTTTTTAGGTAGAATATGAAGTTGCTTTAAGTTTCTCATATGGTTTTTCCATGGAGTTATAAAGTTGAGAGTGCCAAAAAGAAAAAAAAGGTGGGTGAAGAAAGATACTTATTTATCCCATGTAACTTCGTTATAATGGGACCATATTGAATTTTTCTTGCAATTGCAAATGGATGGGAATGCAAATAACTTCCTTATGTGCTTTGAGGATTTCTTTAGATGTTCTTGAAGTTATTAGCAGTATTTGGTATTTTGGGGGTAAATTCATTGGTTAGTTCTTCCAGATCACCCCTGGGCACTTTTTTCAAAATTGATTTATCTTTTTTGTTGGTAAGTTTACACACATATCGAATGGATCTTGAACCCGCACCTTCCACTTAGCACTTATTAAGGGGAAGAGGTGCCAGCTGAGTTTATTGGCAAAATTGCATTATGGTTTTGTGATCAAGATATTGATAAATTGCCAATGGCATAATGGAGGCAAAACTTATTTACCCAATTTAGAAATCCCAGCCATTGTCCTTGCTTCCACTACAGTTTATTTTTAGTATATGGTTGTGAGAAATTACGTACTGTGAAATAGAAAGAAACTAGCTTAGGTTTGGTGTAAAAAATGTTGTCCAATATTTGTTAATTGCATCCGTCTCATTGAAGGTGCTAGTATAGGAGTGCCCCGACTATTCTGTAGCACCTATCTCTTCCAGTTCTTGGACAAAATAACAGAGGTGTATCATAGAGGAGGTCAATAATTGAGTGCATAATGTGAATTTCTTTTTCTGGTTTGTTTTAGTGGGCTGCGTTGGTTATGCAAGTTTTGTAAACTATTGATGGAAGCACAAATTACCATGTTTTGTAATTCTTTTCTACTCTGCATTCTCTGTAGTAGTTTTAGTTATTTTTGCTGACTGCGTTTTGGTCAATGCTGCTATAAGCACCACTGATAATAAACCTAGGATCTGAGATGAATAATTGGTTAAGATCTTTGAAGATAATCAAAAAACTGGACATCCAGCAGGGTTTATTTTGCCAAAAGAAACTGGATGCTAAACATAGGTCTTTCCTTTTTTTACTTGTTTTGGCATTTAACTCTCTACAATTTCTTTTTAATTGTTTCATATATATATATATATATATATATAAATCTATATTAACTAGCTGACATGCTTGAGTAGATGTAGGTTTTAAACTCCCCACCACCACCCTTCCTTTCCTCTTTACGAAGGCTGTCTTCTGTGTATAATATATTTGGCCAAACTTCTCAAAACCTATGTTCTTCCATAAGCACTGGAAATTTAAAAATCTAGTGCTTTCCTTCATTTTTGGGATAAGCTAAAAAATTCAGCTTATCTATGCCTTAAGCTTATTTTTGCTACTATTCATGAATCTCATTACACTTTTTAGAACTATTCATAGATCCTATTATATTATTCAGCTTATTTTTTAACCTATTTTCTACACTTTCTGTAAAAAGTTTTCAGCTTCAACTAAATAAGCTGTTCTTAAATGGATATTAATAACTAATAAGCAATCAATATGGCAGGGCATTTATGGAGTCGCATCTGCCAGCATTTAGAGTGAAAAATCCTCAGCAAGAGGTTGTTACTGAACTCATTCATGGTCAGCATCCACATTAGCCTTTTACTATAAGAATCTCTCTCTCTCTCTCTCTCTCTCTCTCTCTCTCTCTCTCTCTCTCTCTCTCTCTCTCTCTCTCTCTCTCTCTCTCTCTCTCTCTCTCTCTCTCTCTCTCTCTCTCTCTCTCTCTCTCTCATGCATGTGAAGTGTCATTAAGGATTTCTTTTGCCAAATCCACAAGGAAAACAAATGAATGGGTGGTATGTGTGAAGAATATGGATCCAGAAGAGGTACTTCTACAATGTAACCAAAGCAGGCCAAAATGGCCAAATACCACCAATTTCAGAATTTTTTTGTAAAAAAACACTGTTTCGGAACTATATAGGGAAATACCACTTTTTATGGTACTCGAGTTCCTAGAAGTTTTGCCACCGTGGCACTACTGAGGTAGAAATTGGGCAATTAAAAAAAATTATGTGGTACTCGAGCATGGTAAACTCGAGTACCATGCAACACAATACTTGAGTATACTAGGCTCGAGTACCATTTTATAATAAAATGCTTTTTTTTTCTAAGGTACTCGAGCTCACCAAGCTCGAGTACCTTGTAAATTTTTTTTTTTTTTTTTGGGATTATCGAAAAATAAACATAAACATAAAATGGTACTTATTTTATTTATAGAGTACTCGAGCTCAACAAGCTCGAGTACCTAGTAATTTTTTTTTTTTTTTTTTTTTTGGGATTATCGACAAATAAACATAAACATAAAAATAAGTAGCTTTTTAGCGTTTTTATTTATTTAAATAGAAGCATTGTAAAATATAGAGATTTTATTTTCAAAATATGAATTTAATTTCTACATTAAGTAAAATTGTTCACTGTTTTCTCACAAAAATTGTTCACTGTTTTCTGCATAAACTATTTCTAGCATTTTGCATAAAATTATTTTCTGTTCAACATTATTTAAAAAATTGATCACTCTCTTTTCTGCGTAAATTATTTTCTGTTCACTATTTAAAAAATCGTTCACTGTTTTCTTATAAAACACCTAGTGAAAATCGTTTTTTCTAAATCTAAACGCCAAATCTAAATGCTTTTTCATGTTTGAATTTCACAATAATCGAATCTATTTTTCTGAATTGATAAAATCTGTTTTTACATTAATAAAATTTGCACTCTACTCATCATGTTTACTGTATATTCGAATCTACTTACTGCATTCATAAAATCTGTTTTTTGCATTAAGTAAAACTGTTCACTGTTTTCTCATAAAAATTGTTCACTGTTTTCTGCATAAACTATTTCTAGCATTCTGCATAAAATTATTTTCTATTCAGCATTATTTAAAAAATTGTTCACTCTCTTTTCTTCGTAAATTATTTTCTGTTCACTATTTAAAAAATTATTCCCTCATAAAACACCTAGTGAAATCTTGTTTTCTAATTTTAAAAGCCAAATCTGAATGCTTTTTCATATTTAAATTTCAAAATGAACGAATTTGTTTTTCTGCATTGATAAAATCTATTTCTCCATTGATAAAATCTATTTCAAGTAATGCTAAACAGAAAATAATTTTAGGGGAAATTACACTTTACCACCCTAAACTATACCCCATGTTACACTTACCACCCTAAACTATGCGGATGCACACTTACCACCCTAAACTATTACCTCTTGCACACTTTGCACCCACCGTTAACTTACCTGTTAACTTTGATGGAATTTAGGCTCATGTGCAAGTCAAGTGAGAGCTGCAATAAGCAAAAGACCAAATTGCCACTTATTAACTGGTATCTTATAAACCTATATGGTCCTCACCATTACGCATCTTCTTCCCCACACTCCAGTCTCTTTGTCTCTCGCTTCGCTCCCCTAGTCCAAGTCTCTTGCTTTCATCAACTACAGAGATGAACTTCTCATCATCCAAAAAAGGTAAGAATATTTACAAATAAAAAAAAAAATGAATGAACACCTCAAGGATAAAGTCATTTAATACTACTTTCTTCACTGTACAATAACCATATCTCCTTCTAAGTTCCAACGACTCCAAATGCAAAGATTAATAAAAAAAAAAAACAAAAAGCCTAACTTCCATTTAATTTGTTGCAAACATCCACTTTCTCTAAATTTTAGCTCTCCTTTTTGAATTTTTTGTCTTCTGTGTCCAAGAAAAAACAAAAAACCTGAATAATTTTCCAAAGAACAAGGAAAATACCAAAGAATTCAAGACTAGGTTTTCTTGAGCATATTCTAAAAGCACTTTCTTTTCCTTTCCCTTTTAATTCTTACAAACACAAATGCCTCTCCACACCATGAATTACTATTTTCTTCCTTAAACAGTCTAATTAAACCCAGTTTTTCATTGAAAGCACTTCTGGGTATTTTCCCATAGAGGCAAACAGAGCTTTAACAAGCACTTATAACACCCAAGTACATAAATTAATTAAAACCCAAATAAATATCAATTTTGATTTTAAAAATCTAAGCCAATTAATTGTAAAAATTCAAGCTTTCAAACTCAGTAGCGATAAAAGCAAACACAAAAATTAAACTAGATGACATATAGGAGAAAGAAGAGGACGAAGAAGAAAGACATGAGTACATTAGGAAGACTGGAATCTCTGTAGTTGATGAAAGCAATGGTGGGAGGAAGAAGAAGCTAGACACTGAGTGGAAGTGACAGACTGAGTTTGAGAGGAGCTGAGAATATCATGTGAGGGACTTTTAATTGGATGTTTTAAGAGACTTGGGCTATTCTATCTTTTAATTGGATACAATGCACTCAAAAGTCATGTGACTTGCACATGAGCCTAATTTCCATCAAAGTTAACAAGTAAGTTAACAGTGGGTGCAAAGTGTGCAAGAGATAATAGTTTAGGGTGGTAAGTGTAACATGGGGTATAGTTTAGGGTGGTAAAGTGTAATTTCCCCATAATTTTATGCAGAATGCTAGAAATAATTTATGCAAAAAAACAATGAACAATTTTTATGAGAAAACAGTGAACAGTTTTACTTAATGCAAAAAACAAATTTTATGAATGCAATAAGCAGATTCGAATATATAGTAAACATGATGGGCAGAGTGCAAATTTTATTAATGTAGAAACAGATTTTATTAATGCAGAAAAATAGATTTGATTATTGCGAAATTCAAACATGAAAAAGCATTTAGATTTGGCGTTTAGATTTAGAAAAAATGATTTCACTAGGTGTTTTATGAGAAAACAATGAACAATTTTTTAAATAGTGAACATAAAATAATTTATGCAGAAAAGAGAGTGAACAATTTTGTAAATAATGCTGAACAAAAAATAATTCTATGCAAAACGCTAGAAATAGTTTATGTAGAAAACATTGAACAATTTTTATGAGAAAACAGTGAACATTTTTACTTAATGCAAAAAAACAGATTTTATGAATGCAGTAAGCAGATTCGAATATACAGTAAACATGATGTACAGAGAGCAAATTTTGTTAATGTAGAAATAGATTTTATCAATGCAAAAAAACAAATTCGTTCATTTTGAAATTTAAACATGAAAAAGCATTCAAATTTGGCTTTTAAAATTAGAAAACAAGATTTCACTAGGTGTTTTATGAGAAAACAGGGAACAATTTTTTAAATAGTGAACAGAAAATAATTTACGCAGAAAAAAGAGTGAACAATTTTTTAAATAATGCTAAACAGAAAATAATTTTATGCAAAATGCTTGAAATAGTTTATATAGAAAACAGTGAACAATTTTTATGAGAAAACTGTGAACAGTTTTACTTAGTGCAAAAAACAGATTTTATGAATGCAGTAAGTAGATTCGAATATACAGTAAACATGATGGGCAGGGTGCAAATTTTATTAATGTAGAAACAGATTTTATCAATGCAGAAAAATAGATTTGATTATTGTGAAATTCAAACATGAAAAAGCATTCAAATTTGGCGTTTAGATTTAGAAAAAACGATTTCACTAAGTTTTTTATGAGAAAACGGTGAACGATTTTTTAAATAGTGAACATAAAATAATTTATGCAGAAAAGAGAGTAAACAATTTTTTAAATAATGTTGAACAAAAAATAATTTTATGCAAAATGCTAGAAATAGTTTATGCAAAAAACAATAAACAATTTTTGTTAGAAAACAGTGAACAATTTTACTTAATGTAGAAATTAAAATCTCTATATTTTACAATGCTTCTATTTAAATAAATAAAAACATAGAAAAAGCTACTTATTTTTATGTTTATGTTTATTTGTTGATAATCCAAAAAAAAAAAAAAAAAAATTTACTAGGTACCCGAGCATGGTGAGCTCGAGTACTCTATAAATAAAATAAACACCATTTTATGTTTAAGTTTATTTGTCGATAATCCCCAAAAAAAAAAAAAAAAAAAAAATTACAAGGTACTCGAGCTTGGTGTGCTCGAGTACTGTGTTGCATGGTACTCGAGTTTACCATGCTCGAGTACCACATAATTTTTTTTAATTGCCCAATTTCCACCTCAGCAAAGCCACGGTGGCAAAACTTCTAGGAACTCGAGTTTAAGAAACTCGAGTACCATAAAAAGTGGTATTTCCCTATATAGTTTCGAAATAGTGTTTTTTTACAAAAAAAAAAAATATGAAATTGGTGGTATTTGGCCATTTTGGCCACCAAAGCAGGCTAAGGAATGCATTGGAAAGAAAGGTTGTGAAACTGAGGACAAGACATGTTACCAAACATCGGGTGTGAAATTTTGAGGCACAAGATACAGCTCCATATGAGTAGCTTCCTTTGGTGTGTTCTAATAGTACTGTTTAGCCATAATTACAGGTCTAGTGGAACCTTTGCTTAGAGGAGCTTAAGGATTGTGATCAGTTGTGCAATCTGACTAATGCTTCATATACTGCAATATGATTCTAAAGGGATATTTATATTTCCCATATTTTTGGAATTCCTATGACATTTACCCCACTTTTGTTCTAATCTATATATCTATATATAATAATAGGTAAAGTTGAGAGAAACTCAAATTAGAATTCTAAATTAGAGTTCTAAATTAGAGTTCTAATTTTGTGCTATGTGTCCTAAATTATTTATTCTTAAAGAGTTTTACTTCTTAATTTTAGAATCAAATGTGGGACCATATCATAAATATTCATTCAAGTGAGTTATTAATTACAAAACCCAAAAAGTCTAGAATAAATGAATCGTAAAAAAAATAAAAATAAAAAAAAGTGTTTCACAATAATTTTTTTAAAAATGGCCAATTTAAATTTTATATCTAATACTATCAATAATATTTAAATTATATATATAAGAATTATATTATGTATCTTATCATATATCTTTTAGTGTATTTATGCATAAGCATGGGATAACAAGCTTGTTGTAATAATGGCAAGCATTTGGGTATTCATGTTCCTCCTAATCCTCTATACTTTGTCACAATCGTGGGGTTAATATGTTTTTGCTTCACTCCACTTGGAAACTAGTCAACTATATATTTTTAGATCATAGGAAAGACAAGAAAAATCGTAGTAAAAGCATTGGAGTTGCTCTTCTTGCAAAGTTAGTTTGAGCTGAAACTCAACAACATCATTTTAACAAGCGTGAGTAGTCGTTAAAATTTAAACTCAATAATAATTAGAAAAAGCAATCTTTAAAATTTTAAGAGTTCTAGGATCATAACTTTTATGCCACAATTTTGATATGGCTTTGAGTGATTACTTATCATTTTTACATAAATCTATTACTTTTTTTTATCACTCACAATTAGTCATATCAAAGTAATGGCAAAAAAGTTGTCCCCAGATTTTCTCAAATTTAAAACTCAATGGAAACAACCATCATCTTGTAGGCTGACAGTTTAACATATTATTACAGAAAATGATGTCATCCTCGAAAATTAGCAAACCAAGAACTGTCTTCCTCAACTTAACATGAGGTCACACAACTAGATACAAAAGAAGCAAATTTCATTTAAAACCCAATTTTCCCCTTGGAGCCAACAATTATTAAACAATTAGTCGTAAGCTCACGCGATGCGTTGGAACAAATAATTATTTTATATTGTAATATAATGTATAATTTTTTTCTCTAAAACTTTTTGAAGATTACTTGTTCTCCTTAAAAATTAAACAATTTATATTCAGTCCAATTAGGTCTACTTTGGTTCAATATTTGGGCTAAACTCTTTAGTTTTGAGTTAAAAAATACAAAGAAAATACTAAAATAGACATTAGAAATTAGAAATATGAGCCCTAAAACTGCAATAAAAATTATAAATATTCAAAAGTCTTATTCGGTCCACATTGGTTCTATCCATTCCATTCTGTCCTCTTCGGTCCAATTTGGTCCTATTCAGTCCTATTTAGTCCATTCTGTCAACTAAAGTTTTTTTTTTTGGTCCAATTCAGTCCATTCGGTCTGATTCAGCTCACTTCAGTCCAATTCGGTTTATTCCGTCCACATTAGTCCTATTCTGTTTACTTCGGTCCTATTCAATCTATTCAGTATACTTTGGTTCTATTTGGTCCTATTCGGTCCACATTGGTCCCATTCGGTCCATTCTATCTACTTTGATCCACTTCACTCTTATTCGGGCCATTCGGTCCACTTTGTTGAAAGTTTTAGCATATTTTAGTTTTTAGATTTTTTTTTTTTTTTTTTTTTTACTATTCATAAGTTTCGTTGTACTTTTTGGATGTGTTTGTTCGGAAGTGAAATGAGGTGGATGGAAAATTTTAAAGAGAAAATAGATTTGTGTGTTGTTTACTTGGGAGGGGGAAATAAAACTTTTATGTGAGGCCATGCATTTTCCACTTTGGCCACGCAAAACTTTTCTCTCCAAATGGAGAGAAAGAGAGATGAAAAATGTTGATTGCTAAAAGACAAAAACACTGCCTTTTTGTCATTTTCTTCGTTTGATTTGTTTTTTCGTCCCATTATTTCTTATACGGTTTTTGTTATTGTTTTTGTATTCACCTGTTACTCCTACAATTCAGTTCTTAACAAGGACGGAGCCATTAATTGACCAGGGGGGCAATGGCCCCCCTTAAATTTTTTTAAAAATATATTAGTATATATATATATGCATTAATTTTAACACTTTTGTTCTATAAAATTACATTTTGCCCTCTTAACAATATCATTGATTCTTTTTAGAGTAACGTTACAATTACAAATTTATCTATAATATTTTTATAAACTGTTGAGGTATAAATTCTTATTGGTTCGCATTTGGGCCTATCACTTACATCATTTTTTTTACTTACCAATAATCACTCACTATATCAGCAATATATCTCTAGCACTTTCCTCATTTTAAAGGCCATTAAAAAAAAAATTTAGATCTAAAATCTAAAACAACATTGTTGAGGGCCATTTGTGAGAAAGAAAGCCCAATAACAAGGGCAACAAAGAATTGACAAAGTAGGCAGCAAAACCATTAGGCCCAAGCGGCAGGAATAATGGATCACAAGCCCAAGAAATAAACAAGTGGGTCTTGAAGAGGCAAGTGGGCTCAAAGAAGCCCGGAAAGAAAGGAATAGCATCCCATGGGCAGTGTATGAGGTAGAAAAGCGAGAAAGGGCCGCCGCAGGCCCAGTGTAATGTAAACTAAGAAAGTAAGGGGTTTATGGCAGGCCCATAAACCCCCAAGGATGAGAATAAGGTTATTGGGTCAGGGAAGCCCAATGAAGTTAGTAAAAAACCCATGAGAGTGTGGAATTAGCAAATGGGCCGAGGAAGCCCAAAGAAAGCAAACGGGTCGTGGATGCCCAAAGGAAAGCCCAAAGGGACATAGGAGCCCATAAGTAAAAGCAAAACAGTGGTCATGTCAAGCCACTGAGAGAAGGAATAAACGGCTGGCCCAAAAGAGGCCCAGCAGGATTAAGTTATTACGGTAGGAATAACAGTACAACATTGCAAGAAATAGAGAAAACCAGAGAGTGGGCCAAAAGAATGTAAAGCCCATCATTAGACAAAGTCCAACTCTTAAATGGAGCGGGAAAACAAAGAGAAGCCCACATAAGAGGTCAAAAAACACGGACGGTGAGCCTCCAGAGCACAGCAAACGCATAAGCAGCAGGCAGATTTTTTGGACATATTTGAAAGGAAAGCACGCGCAAGGCCCAGGCACCACCAGCCTGTACCCAGCCAATATGGGACATGGTGGGGTCATGGGTCAGAGGTAAGAGGTAAAGGGGGTATGGTTTGGTGGTGGGGAGAGGGGAAAAGACCTATTTTGCGGCTCTTGCCCAAGCCCTTTTGGGAGGTACGTCCTGCTGGGATGATAGACCACCCAAAAGAGGCAAGGTTGAGGGGGGAACCGTTAGGTGCATGCCTTGAGGGAAAGAGAGAGAAAGCATTTATGCCGTGGCAGGTAAGAGTGCTACGGTGGACTGACGAATGAAACAAACCTGCCTTTGTCTGGCAAGGGTGAGTGGCACACAGACGAACCCTTTGGTGGTCAGCAAGTACGCCCAGATCAGACAAAGGCAGTTAAGGGGCAAAGTGGTAAAAAACTAGTCACGGCAGGCACTATAAAAGGACCCTTGCCGTGCCCTGAGAAAGGGTCGAAAAACAGAGGGTATTCACGGAGTAAAAGAAAGCAGAGTAAAAGAAAACAAGAGAAAGAAAAGAAAAAGATAAGAGAGAAAACAGAGGAAAGAAGAGAGGAAATAGAGAAAAAAAGAGAGATAATACAATGGGTATGCACCAGTAGGTTGATTTCCCTCTCTCCCCCTTCAAATCCTGCTCTCTTCCAAAACATAACAAGGATTCCTTTTGGGCATTAACCATTCAGGTCCGACTCCCTCAAAGCCATTAATCCCCACGGCAGGATCTTTTCCTAGGCGATTATTTGCATTGAGAGGAGGCATTCTCCCCTCTTTGGTTTTGCTTCTGCGGACCAAACTTAAACTTGACTTTATGCCCATTCTTGATTAGTTCATATTACTTTCTTTCTCCTTTACTTTCTTTGTAAATGACATTGTTACGATTGTAATTATGTTTTATAAGTAGGGATTACTTGGCCATTTTTCATTAAATAGTCAGAGTACTCTGTTTTGTTATTATTATTATATTTGCCTGTCGTAACTTATCTGAAACAGTTCTGCTTGCCGTAAGCATACTTCTGGCAGACGAGGCATAGTTTGTGCACAAGCCAGCCCAAGTTGAGTTACAGTTGGACCGGTCTCAACTCCCTTACTCAGAAACATTCGGGCCCATTACCGCAGGAGGCAGCCCAGCCCAACGCAATACACAGAAAAAGGCCCCTACATTAAATTGGCGACTCCACTGGGGAGTTGGGAAGCAGATAGGGGCAAAAAGAAAAGAAAATAGAGCCCCTCGCAAACAATGCCACCAAAGTCCAGGATGACACGGAATATGAGTGTCTTACCCTCACAAGCAGAATCCAGGCCAACGATGCCTCACGAATAGCAACTTAACCAAACAGAAGGTGCCAACAGAACGGGGGCTGATCCTCAGCCTCAGACAAGAGTCCCCGCAGACAATGTCAACACCTTCATCGAAGTATTGCAATCATTACAGCACTCGCAACAACAAATGATGGAAGAGATCCGTCAAATGAAGGCAGACAAAACAAAAGAGAAAGGCAGCCAGCATGACCCAAATCATGCGGCAGACAGAGAGGAGACACTGGCAGGAGGTGTCCCACGGAACGCAAAACAACGTTTCATTACCATGGCTGAAGTAGCGGCTCTCTTGGAGCAAGAGAGAGCCAGAACACCAAAAGAGAGGTTTTACGCACGAAGACCTCCTTATCCTCTAAAAGTACTCAGCAAACCGTACCCCGAGAGGTATGAACCAAGGGCCTTTGCACAGTACGATGGCAGGAAGGGAAGTGCAGTAGAGCACGTGAGCAAATTTATTGATACCCTTGGCCCTTACGCAGCAGGCGAAGACTTATGTCTGCGGGAGTTTTCAAAGTCACTGTGCGACCAGGCATACACCTGGTACATTGGCTTAAAACCAGGATCGATCCCAACTTGAGATGACATGGTGGATGTATTTTGCACTAAGTACTTCCACGGAGAAGAAACGATAACGCTCGCAACTCTGCAAGCAACCAAGCAAAGGAATGCCGAGGATTTGATGGAATACATCAAACTGTTCAGGGACATAGCACTCGACTGCTACGACCACTGTGAAGAAAGGACCTTAGTGGAAATGTGCATGACCAATATGATTCAGGAATTCAGAGCTGTCTTGGAAAATCTAGAAATTTCCCAATTCACACAGCTATTGCAGAAAGCTAGAAAGACGGCTCAGTCTGTAAAACCCAGTTCAAACAAAAGAAACGCCCCATAGGCTATGGTGGTGTCCACTAGAGATCAGAGAAGGAAAATAGAGGGAAGGGAATATGATACGCCCCCACCCTTACTATGTACTCCTAGGGAGCTGGATGTGCTACTTGACAAATGGATATCGGACGGGATCTTTAAACGCAACCAGGTTTCTAGAGAGCCCACGGAGGAAGAAAGGAGGGATCCTCGCTTCTGCTGCCTACACAACTATGTACAACATCCTACCGCAGAATGCTGGGCGCTTCGCAGGTTGGTGCACTGTAGGATTAAAGAAGGCACGTTGAAGCTAACCCAGCAGGAAGTCCAAAGAAACCCACTCCCAAACCACATGGGAAAGGGTGTAGCAGCAGTAGTAATATGCGCAGACCCGAGTGAAGACGAGGAGGAAAACTTGGCCCTGCCTGCCGCGGCGATTACCACTCTTCAGCAGAGTGCCAAGTTCAAAAATCTATTTGACCAGTTGGGACTTACGACAAAAGAAAGGAAAATAGCCATGGAGGCTTTAGTAAGTATCGCCTCCGGGGTAGGGGTGGAGTGCCTATCAGCAGAAATGCCAGAAGACAGAGCCCTCCTACAGGAATCAACAGAAATCACTTTCAGCAGTGAGGATATAGAGGTGGGACACCCGGATCATAGGAGGCCTCTCTGTTTAGCAGCTTCCATAAATCAAATCCCCATCAAGAGGGCCTTGGTGGATACAGGTGCTTCCATAAACCTCATTCCGTTGAGCACCTTACAAGCAGCAGGAATTTTAGAAAGAAAGATCCAAGGATGCCCGATGGAGGTAACGGGGTTCGATGGAAGAGGTGAGTACACCGCAGGCCACATTCAGTTGTGGTTGAAAGTAGGCCCTATAGCTTCTTTAGCTCGTTTCCATGTGGTCAGAACGAAAGTGTCCTATCATGTGCTTTTGGGAAGGCCCTGGTTACACAAACACCGACTGGTCCCATCCACCTACCACCAATGTGTGAAAGGAAAATTGAATGGCAGGATGATACACATAGCTGCAAACCCCTCGCCATTTGAGCAGGCAGAAGCCCACTTGGTGGAAACTATGTTTTATGACCAATAGGCTCCATCTGGGGAAAACTCGGTTTCAAAGCCACGAGGTACCTTCATGCCTAGGAGGGAAGATGTCCAAGACGACCTAGAACCTAATTTAAGAGAACTACTAGCGCGAAAGAAGAAAAGAAAAGAAGCGCCTACCGCAAAGCCAGATGAAACACCTCAGTGCATCAGGGTCCGAGGCCTTGATGGCAGGATTGTGTATAAGTTATGAAGGTGCGTGGGACCCACGGGTGAGATGCAAGTGGGTCCCACCCAAAAAGGGCAACACAAGAGTTTGGCGTGTTGCATCGTTGAAGAAAGTCTGGGAAAAGAAGAAGAGAAAGATGAGGCAGTTGCGGTAGAAAAGGACACCCAGGTTATGGCAGAGGAAGAGTCGGAAGAAGTTGACTTGGGGTCTAATTCATGGGAACCAAGGCCTATCTCAATTAGTGCAGGCCTGATAGAAAAGGAGAAGTCAGAACTCATACTGTTGTTGAAAGAATTCAAAGACATTTTTGCTTGGAACTACAGTGAAATGCCAGGATTGGATCCCGGGCTAGTTGCGCATACATTAAATGTAGACCCAGAGGCCAAGCCGGTGGCCCAGCCTGCCAGGATATTCCACATGGAAATAGAAAAGCAGATAGTCAAAGAAGTGCAGAAGTTGTTGGCCGCAGGATTCATCAAGCCTATTCAGCACCCTCGCTGGCTATCCAACATAGTACCAATGAAGAAGAAGAACGGCCAGATAAGATGTTGTGTGGATTTCAAAAATCTCAACAAAGCCTGTCCAAAGGATGAATTCCCTTTACCGAACATGGATTTACTAATAGATTCCGTAGCAGGAAGCGTCATGTTTTCATTCATGGATGGTTTCAGCGGGTACAATCAAATCAGAATGGCACTAAAGGATGCAGAGAAAACTGCTTTCAGAACACCCATGGGCAATTTCTACTACACTGTGATGCCCTTCGGGTTAAAAAATGCAAGTGCAACCTATCAACGAGCAATGACGGCCATATTTCACGATATGATGCACCAGAAGCTAGAAGACTATGTGGATGACATAGTGGTTAAATCAAAGAGGAGAGAAGAGCACTTTTGTGTGTTAAAAGGGTATTCGAAAGATGCAGAGCTTTTAAGTTAAGAATGAATCCCCTCAAGTGCGCATTCGGAGTATCCTCTGGGAAATTCTTGGGTTTCCTTGTTCACAACAGAGGCATAGATGTGGACCTGGCCAAAGCCATGGCCATAGCAACTATGAGACCTCCGGCCATAGTAAAAGAGTTGAAGAGCTTCTTAGGAAAAGTCTCATATATCCGGAGATTCATCCTTGGATTGGCATCAATCACCTCTGCCTTCACCAAGTTGCTCAAGAAGGGGCAAAGTTTTGAGTGGGGGGAAGCGCAGCAGACGGCCTTCAAAAGGCTACAATAGATAATGATAAACCTCCCCACGGTGCAGGCTCCTATCCATAAAAAACCATTGCTACTTTATCTGGCCACTAACTCATACACCATTGATGCACTAATCGCTCAGGAAGATAGAGGTGGCGTCAAGCAGCCAATATACTATATCAGCCGCGCCTTAAAAGATGCAGAAACTCGTTACCCAATGGCAGAGAAAGCATGCCTGGCCATCGTATACGCTTCGCAGAGGTTGCGTCACTATTTCTTGGCCTATGAGGTATGGCTAATGACTAAGTCCCATGCCATTAAGGCTCTATTACAACAGCCGATCCTCTCCGGTAGGATATCCCAGTGGTTGCTACAGTTATCACAATACGACTTGAGAATAAGGACACCTAGGGCAGTAAAAGGTCAGGCTATAGCAGATTTATTGGCACAGTTTCCAGGAGAGGAAGAATTCCCACTGGATGATGAAGTTCCAGGGGAAGTAGCCATGGCAGAAGAAGCTAGGGAACAATGGGTAATGAAATTTGATGGGTCTTCTACCACCCATTCCGGAGGGGTGGGAATAGTTCTGTATCATGAAGAAGACAAGGCAGTGGCGCTGTCATTTAAGTTGGAATTCCCCTGTTCAAACAACACGGCGAAGTACGAGGCCTATCTAACTGGGCTTGCCACGGCGCTCGAAATGGGAGTTAAACATTTGAGAGTACTGGGAGATTCGAACTTGGTTGTCTGCCAGGCCAAAGGAAGCTTTTCCTTAAAGGAGCCTAGCCTAGCCCCGTACAAAGCGATGGCCCAGAGAACGGAAGAAAAATTCTCAACCTTTAAAATAGAGCATGCTCCGAGAAACGAAAATCGGTTTACAGATGCATTAGCTACACTGGGTTCGCAAATAATCTTTGAAGGAAGTAGCACCAGGATAGAAGTCAGCAAAAGGGAAGAATCTATCATTGAGGTGTTGAAGGAAAAGTTCCTGGAGGAACAGGGCGAAGGGGATTGGCGGATCCCCATAAAAGGAATCCTGGTAAAGGGAGACGATGCAGCAGAATTAAAGACACTAAAAGACTACGCCTTGGTAAAAGAAGAGTTGTACCGCAGGATGCCAGGCGGGGTCTTATCCAGATGCGTGGGGCAGGAGAAAGCCCAATTGAAAGAAATACATGACAAGACTTGCGAGTCTTGCGGAGAAGTCAGTCTTTACCGCAGACTTCAAAGAGCAGGCTTCTATTGGCCAAGTATGGGTAAAGATGCAGATCAAGTCCAAACCCAGTGTGGGACCTGCCAGCTTGCGGCAGACAGGAAGGAAAATTACATTGTATTCGTCAGCGAGGATTGAAGAAGCCCTTTCATGCAGTACCTAACAGAAGGCGTCCTGCCACAAAGGCACAGTGAAAGATACAAGCTTAAGAGGTTGGCAACACGTTACTTCTTGCATAACATGGTCCTTTTCAAAAAAGGATATGATGGAGATCCTTTGAGGTGTTTGGGCCCTGAAGAGGCAAAAGAAATGATAAAAGAAGTACATTCAGGGAAATATGGTGAACACCAGGGGAAGAAAAAGCTTTACAGATGCCTGCTGTAGATGGGCTACTACTAGCCAACCATGAAGAGAGATGCGGCAGAATTTGTAAAAAAGTGTCACAGTTGTCAAGTACAAGCCAACTTGATTCATACCCATCCACAGGGCTTGCACAGCATGGTCACCCTATGGCCCTTCCACACTTGGGGGCCAGATTTGGTAGGGCCAGTCAACCCACCATCACGTGGATACATATGGATATTAGTGGCTACAGAGTATTTTACTAAATGGGCAGAAGCAGTGCCACTCCGTAAGGCCACAAAGGGGAGCAGTGGCAAACTTCATCGAAGAAAATATAATTGTGAGGTTTGGGGTGCCCCACAGGATCATTAGTGACAACGGCACACCATTTGTCAATAGTGATGTAAGGAGAATGCTAGAGTTCTACCAAGTCAAGCACCACAAGTCATCACCTTATTACCCTCAAGGGAATGGGCAGGCAGAGGCAACAAAAAAAAACTCTCATAAAGATCATCAACAAAATGAGCCAAGAGTATACGGGAGGATGGGCGATGCACCTACCGGATGCTCTCTAGGCTTACAAAAAATCACCAAAGTCAGCCACAGGCTTTTCACCCTTTTCCTTAGTCTACGGAACCGAAGTAGTGAGTCCGGCAGAAATAATGACACTGTCCCTGAGGGTCATGCAGATGCGAGAAAAAGAAAAAGAGGGAGAAGTCTTCACGGCAGAAAGGTTCGAGGACCTAGAAGAGCTTGATGAAAAGAGAGAAGAAGCCTAGGAACACAGCCGAAGATACAGGCAAAAGATGACGGAAGCCTACGGCAGGATGACCAAGGAAAGAGTGTTTGCAGAAGGACAACTAGTGTTAAAGGTGGCAGACTATGTCAGGCGAGGCCTGGCAGGACCATCCAAGTTTGCACCAAAGTGGGAGGGACCCCTTGTGATAAGGGAAACGCATCAAAGTGGGTATTATCGCCTAACTCAAATGGATGGCAAAGACTTGATAGATCCCATCAATGGGAAATGGCTGAAACGATATTTTGCTTAGGGGAAAGAGTTATATGGTTGTCCCTTTCTTTTTTTAAAAAGGAAAACTTTTATGTTTCCATCACTTTTTTTTATTCCTCCAAGTGTCTATGTCACAGAAGAAAAAGTTGTAACGTGTTTTCATGAGTATGTAATGAAAAAGTATGAAGTATTAGCATCATGTCATAGCAATAGTAAAAAAAAAAAGAGGGTAGCAAAGTGTAGCATCATTACAAACCCAAACTGTGGCAAACACACGCCAAATAACTACTGTAGGAAACATATAAGTGTTCTGTGCGACATAACAAAAACAGGAAAGCAGAGAAAAAGAAAGGGAACCGCGCCATCATCAATGGAGTCCAGAAATGAGACTCTGATCTCCAAAACGACTAGGCCGGAAAGAAGGTGCTCACGACGACCCTCCAAATCCGCCACCTCTTTCTTCAAAAGCTCGATACGGGCATCTATGGCATCAACGGCTGGCTGAACTCTCCTCATAAAAAGGGCTCGAGCAACTTCACAAAGATGATCAAGAACAAACTCCACAGCAAAACCCATGCTGATAAGTTCTTGAATCACAGCCCTCCACTGCAGGATTCTCTCGACAGAAACAGAGTCAATTGCTCAATATCGTTTAGCATGCACCCTAACATCTTCAAGAAATGCTCCCTAGCAGAACGGCCAAGACGAAATTCCTGCATAAAGTTGCCACGACTGCTGTAGATCATCACCAAGTGAGAGGCGCAATCCTCAAGGACTCGGTAGCCATAAAAATCTACGTAAGAAGGACCGGAAGCCCAGAAGTCTGCCGGACCAAGGTCGTTAATCTCCGGCTAGTCAAAGCAAGCAAAGAAGGTCGCAACATCATCCGGGACGGCAGCAGAACTACTACTCGCCTCAAACTGAGAAGGGATAGTAAGAAGTGGACCTATATATATATATAAAAAAAAAAAATAAAAAAAAAATAAAAAAAAAAAAACGCAAGGCAAAATGAGAAGCCATGGCACGGGAAGAGAAGACTTACAGAAAAAGAGAATGAAATAAAAGGAAAAGGAAACTTGCCAAAGCTACCAGAAATGGGGGCTACGGGTGTAGCAGAAACAAGTACTGTAGGCATAGCAGAAGCAGAAGTAGTAGGTATGGCTGAAAAGGGTGTTGAAGGTGCGGCAGGAATAGGCACTACGGGTGTGGCAGGAACAGTCATTCCCATGCCTGCTGCAATTCCTAGCCCCTCAAAAGTCTCTGCAAGCGAGGAGATAGGTGTGCAAATGAAACGCAAGTACAACAAAAAAAAAAAAAGGAAGAAAAAAAGAAGGGGAGGAAAGATACATACCCATGAAGTCAGGCTCGGGCAAAGCACTCTCCTCTTCATCGGAATCGAAAATCCTCTTCTTCAAGACAGGCGCATCATCGAGATCCTCAAGAATGTCATCCGATCCCTCTGAGGATAAGTCCGTATCAGGACCACGGGTAACGGAGCCAGGAATGGAGGAAGGAGTAACAACAAGGGAGGCACCGCCCTTTGCAGCCTGGGAGATTGCTGCAAAAGGGTCACTAGTCGAAATAACAAGCGGCAGAACAGAAGGAGCGATCTTGGTTTGAACAGCGGTAGGAGGAATGGCTCCCTCTAGAGGAGTGGGTCTCTCGGCAGACAAAGGTGTAGTCTCACCAACCCCTTCGACATGAGTACCCTCTCTAGGTACCAACTCGGCGGAAGGGATGGGAGTTTTGGCAGGAGCCTAATGTGCGGCAGAAGAGAGCGGGCGTTGCGAATATTACATCAGCCCCATCAAAAAAGCCTTCCATGGGTACACCCGTGGAGGCAGAAATCTCCTCGGCAAAAGGGCGATATATGGATAGAGGTTCAGGCTCCTCCTAAAAAAAAAAAAAAAAAAATGGGGGGGAAGAGGGTGAATACAAATACCAACGTGAAGACCGAAGGAATTATTAAGCAAAAAACAAAAGACACGTGGCAGAGGGAGCGCGTGCGAAAAAGAAGAAAAAAAAAAGAGAAGTGAAGAAAAAGGACTTACCTCATATTCAGGCTCATCAAGCAAAATAGGGCGGGTAACTGACGAGTCTTCCTTATGCTTAGACTAAAAGAAAAGAGGCAAAGGAAATTAGCAAGGTTAGCCGCAAGAAAGTTAAGAAGATACGAGGTGAGGGGTAGTCTTCCTTTTGCTACCGCGAGTTCTGCTGGCCAAAGGAGCACCTGTAGGAGGTAGTGGGGTGGCAGGCTTGGTTTTGCCGGCAGACTTAAGCTTGGCAAGAGCTTTCTTGCTCGGTACAGAGATGTTTGTCACTTTGACTTTTTTCTCCCAACCGGGAGGATAATCACCAGCATGCCAGTACCATCCTTTCTTCTCTACATCCCACTCAAAGATGGCTGACCGATTTTGTTTTCTAGCATACGCCAAAACAGACTTAGAAGGAAGAAGCAAGCGAGGGTTAACCGAGACAATCATACCTAGCCCATCAGGGGGAATAAGGGAGAAGCCACGGCTACCTGCTAGTTCATCCACAAATGTAGTCATCACCGCGTGCCAATAACCGTGCATGGGAGGAGTACAGAGACCCTCCCTTAGTGAACTGGGAACTGTAACAGCGTTGAAACACTGCCTCCAAAACTCAAAGGCAGTGTGCCGCAGGAAAGGACGAACTGAAGTAGGAGATTCCATGAGGAAAGAAATGTCAACGGGGATATCTTGATCCAACCCAAACTGCCTTCTCACCCAGTTGGCAGGATAGTGAACAAACCTAATGCCTTCATCCGCTAGGTAAGGCAGCCATCCGGCATTAGTAGTAGCAAGATAGGTGATCCCTATTTAATCAAAATTAACCAAGGGGGTAGTGGTCCCAATGGTGTCAACAAACGAACCCATGGCAGAATCCATACAAGTGTAATTTGCACCCAAGTTTCTATAGGCTCTCCACGAAAAACCGACACCCTCATCAAAAGATTCAACCACAGAATAGCCAATCAGCTTCAAACCAGACCAACGAAAAGCAAGCGGAAAATCGGACTCAAACCTACTGCAAAAGTCAGTAATCACTCTCGAACATGTCTAGTACTTCTCTTTGGCAAACCGAGCAAATCTACACTTTGTCAAGTACTGAGCACAATGCTCAAACAACAACTGCTGAAGTATGGTACAGTGAACGGAAGAGGTAACAATGTGGCAGGACCCAATCTGACTCTCATCACTTCGAAGAATGTCTAATTGAACATACAGATGTCCTAGGAACATAGGGGCCAGCGGCAAGCTCACCCCAGCAGATATTTTAATAGCCAAACGAAAGTACAAAGGCTTTATGGCGTAGTGGGGGTGAGACCCAAAAACAAATTTGCAAAGCCAAAATGCAATAAAAGCCGCACGGCGAGCAGCAACAGAAAGCTTAGAGGAAGAACTAACCCAGTATGACAACTTGGCGTTTCCGACCATCTTTTTCCTCAATTCAGCCTCAATGGCCTCTTCCTCCGGAGAAAACTCTAGGGTGGCAGGATCGGCATCACCAAGAATGGGCAGGAGCAACTGATTAGCCACATCTTCAAGGGTCACAGTGAGTTCGCCGCACAAGAAAAAGAAGGTGTGGGTGGTGGTGCACCACTGTCGGACCAAATGACGGAGGTTATAGAGGTCCCGGAAGTTCGACAGGCAGCGAGATGAGACTATAGCCTTCAAGACACCGGCTCGTTGCAACAACCCCATAAAACCCGTATCGAAAAGCTCACTGTCAACCCATTCCCTCCAACCCAAGGCAGTGCCGGACCCAAATTCGAAATGAAGGGGTATGGGAAGCGAGGTACCTTGGCAAATGGCCAGATCGGGGATTGAAGATGCTAAAGGAGCCCAAGAGACGTTGGGGTTTCGCCGAACAAGGGCAAGCCATACACGACCTGGCAATGGCGGCGCATAGTCACCAGGAACTTTTGGAAAATGAGGATGGACTTCATACCACGGGTCAATTAAAGGAGCGCATTCACTGTTGGGGTCGCGCTGCGTCTCTTCCTCAACGGATTACTCCGAATAAGAATGGTCCATCTCCTCGCCTACATTAGGAACGGCGGGAGAATCGGAAGCGATGGCCTTCCCTTTGCAGCGGGAAGAGCCTTGGCTTTTCACCGGCGACATGGTGAGAAGACTCAGTCGAAGAAGATGGGTATAGGTGTTTGAAAAGAAAAAGAAGAGTAAGAGACGGAGAGTGTATGTTCTTGGAAAAGAAGGAGTTTGTGTTTAAAGTGCAGAAGGATTCCTCCTTAAATACCCAGGTCATTAATAACAGCACGAAAGAAGGCGATGGGTCAACCATCAGAATGGGATGAAATTAATGAAGCAGCGGCTCTGTATAGAAAATAATTGCTAAACTGAGAAATTCGAAGAGACAACCTTGTTCGCGGCAGGAAGGAAAATATATATAATATGTAAGAAGGGGTCCACAACTTAAAAAAGACCCGCGAAAAAAAAAAAAAAAAAAAAAAAAAAAAAAAAAAAAAAAAGAGAGAAGAGAGAAGGGCAGAAACACCTTTTCATTCACATATGAACCGCACGAACGTTTCATATGTTCAGGGGGCTAAATGTTGAGGGCCATTTGTGAGAAAGAAAGCCCAATAACAAGGGTAACAAAGAATTGACAAAGTAGGCAGCAAAACCATTAGGCCCAAGTAGCAGGAATAATGGATCACAGGCCCAAGAAATAAACAAGTGGGTCTTGAAGAGGTAAGTGGGCTCAAAGAAGCCTGGAAAGAAAGGAATAGCACCCCATGGGCAGTGTATGAGGTAGAAAAGCGAGAAAGGGCCGCCGCAAGCCCAGTGTAATGTAAACTAAGAAAGTAAGGGGTTTATGGCAGGCTCATAACCATAAAATCCCAAGGATGAGAATAAGGTTATTGGGTCAAGGAAGCCCAATGAAGTTAGTAAAAAGCCCATGGGAGTGTGGAATTAGCAAATGGGCCGAGGAAGCCTAAAGAAAGCAAACGGGCCGTGGATGCCCAAAGGGACATAGGAGCCCATAAGTAAAAGCAAAACAGTGGCCATGTCAAGCCACTGAGAGAAGGAATAAACGGCTGGCCCAAAAGAGGCCCAGCAGGATTAAGTTATTACGGTAGGAATAACAGTACAACATTGCAAGAAATAAAGAAAACTAGGGAGTGGGCCAAAAGAATGTAAGGCCCATCATCAGATAAAGTCCAGCTCTTGAATGGAGCGGGAAAACAAAGAGAAGCCCACATAAGAGGTCAAAAAACACGGACAGCGAGCCTCCAGAGCACAGCAAACGCATGAGCAGCAGGCATATTTTTTGGACATATTTGAAAGTAAAGCACGCGCAAGGCCCAGGCACCACCAGCCTGTACCCAGCCAATATGGGACGTGGTGGGGTCATGGGTCAGAGGTAAGAGGTAAAGGGGGTATGGTTTGGTGGTGGGGAGAGGGGAAAAGACCTATTTTGCGACTCCTACCCAAGCCCTTTTGGGAGGTACGTCCTGCTGGGATGACAGACCACCCAAAAGAGGCAAGGTTGAGGTGGGAACCGTTAGGTGCATGCCTTGAGGGAAAGAGAGAGAAAGCATTTATGCCGTGGCAGGTAAGAGTGCTACGGTGGACTGACAAATGAAACAAACCTGCCTTTGTCTGGCAAGGGTGAGTGGCACACAGACGAACCCTTTGGTGGTCGGCAAGTACGCCCAGACCAGACAAAGGCGGTTAAGGGGCAAAATGGTAAAAAACTAGTCATGGCAGGCACTATAAAAGGACCTTTGCCGTGCCCTGAGAAAGGGTCAAAAAACAGAGGGTATTCATGGAGTAAAAGAAAGTAGAGTAAAAGAAAACAAGAGAAAAAAAAAAGAAAAAGATAAGAGAGAAAACAGAGGAAAGAAGAGAGGAAATAGAGAAAAAAAGAGAGATAATACAATGGGCATGCACCAGTAGGTCGATTTCCCTCTCTCCCCCTTCAAATCCTGCTCTCTTCCAAAACATAACAAGGATTCCTTTTGGGCATTAACCATTCAGGTCCGACTCCCTCAAAGCCATTAATCTCCACGGCAGGATCTTTTCCTAGGAGATTATTTGCATTGAGACGAGGCGTTCTCCCCTCTTTGGTTTTGCTTCTGCGGACCAAACTTAAACTTGACTTTATGCCCATTCTTGATTAATTCATATTACTTTCTTTCTCCTTTACTTTCTTTGTAAATGACATTGTTACGACTATAATTATGTTTTATAAGTAGGGATTACTTGTCCATTTTTCATTAAATAGTCAGAGTACTCTGTTTTGTTATTATTATTATATCTGCCTGTCGTAACTCATCTGAAACAGTTCTGCTTGCCGTAAGCATACTCTTGGCAAACGAGGCATAGTTTGTGCACAAGCCGGCCCAAGTTGAGTTACAATTGGACCGGTCTCAACTCCCTTACTCAAAAACATTCGGGCCCATTACCGCAGGAGGCAGCCCAGCCCAGCCCAACGCAATACACAAAAAAAGGCCCCTACAAACATATACTAGCCCAAAAACATTTGTGCAACAACAAAAATCACCAATAGCAAAGCTAAAAAAAATTAAGTCCATTTAACCAATTTTACTCAAACAAACAACTAGCCCTTTAAAAAGTTTTAAACAGAATAATTTTGTCTTTACTTAGCAAAGGCACACATCAAAAACTTTAAAATAAATTTTTTTTTTTTTTTTTAAAAAAAAAAAAAACCTATGCCGCTAAGAAGCCGTCGAACTAGAGGTCAGAGTCGCCCCCCTTAACTCAAAGTCTTGGCTCCGTCCCTAGTTCTTAAGTCTGTACTTTCATCTTACATCGCCAATTTTTTTTTTTTCAACGGTTGTTTTTTTGTTCATCTGTTAATGTTTAGTTTTTTTTTTTCCTTGTTTGTGTTCATCAATTTTTTTTTTCTTTTCACATTCTCTTTTTTTTTTTTTTTTTTCTCATTTGTTACTTCTCTTTTATTTTTATTTTTTCCTCATTTGTTTTGGGTTCTTGTGGTCATCTTTTTTATTTTTTATTTTTTATTTTTTATTTATGAAGTGTCCTTCTATATAAAATTTTTTAATAAAAATATAGTGTGTAATTTTTTTTATCTAAAAGGGGCATGAGAGTAAATTTATACAAAAGAGTTTTCCATCCTTCCATTTTTTTATCCCTCCAACTAAACACAAATGGGGAAAAATTAAATCTTTTCTATCCTCTCACTTTTCTATCTTCCCAACATCTTCTATTCTCTCACTTTTCCACTCCTTCAACCAAATGGACCATTTGGCACTATTCATGAGTCTTATTGTACTATTCAACTAGTTTTTAATTTTTTTTTTCTATATTTTCAGTAAAAAGTTTTTCAGTTTCAGCTAAATAAACTGTTCCCAAATGGACCTTATAGATTTTGTTCAATTTACATCCAACCTTTGTGATGGAAATTGAAACACTCTTTTTTAAGGAAATTAAAACACTTTTTTTTTTTTTTTTTGCTAGGTAGGTGCGGGGGATTGAACCCCTGAGCAACAGGTCACTTAGGATCCTGGGTACCAACTCGCCTTGGTGGGGCCGTGGTAGGAAATTAAAACACTTATGTTTTGGTCCAATACTCATTTCGATTAAATCATGGTTCGATCTTCTAATCAAACATTTGTTAAACTTTATATTTAGCAATAAAACGTTTAGATTTGGCTAATTTTCACAACGTCCCGAAAATTGATTTTGGTCAATGCACTTGGTTGACTTTTTGATTGATTTTGGTTCTTCTCGATTTTCGTGCCAAATAGATTTCGCTCTTCCAAATTCAATTTTTGCTTATAGTTTCTTCAAGTGTTTGTGTAATATTTTTTTATTCAGTGACTGATAGGGGTGAGCAAAACAATACTTGAGCCGAGAGTACTGAACAGCGCCAATCGCTAGAGCCGAGGCCGGCAAGCGAATAGCGAAACCCAATCCGAATCCGGTGCGGTGCAGCCCACGAAGCGAAGGTCCGAAACCGAAATGCTTCCCGAACCGACCAATATTCTGTTTTAATTTTTTTTTTTAAACAAATACTTTAAAACGACGTCGTTTCACTTAATAACGAAAATAAAAATAACTTCAAAATGTTGTCGTTTTTGCTAGGTTTTCTGCTAGTATAAATTCCTCTCACCTTAATTTTCTCTCGCCTGACGCATCTCGTAGAGTCTCAGCTCTGAAGCTCTCACCAAGCTGCCGCCGCCGCCCAATCCGCGACAAACCACCAGTAAGTCTCTCTCTCTCACCTCTCGCCGATCAGCTTTGTATTGGTTTAAGTCATAATCCCTGTCGCCCACCCACAGCCACATGGTACTTGTGTGTTAATTAATTAGTGGGCAAATTAGTCTTAACTGGGTTTCGAACTAACTTGATTATGTTAAGAGTTTGATTTAGAATGAAAATCAGTGCTCCCTACACTTTTTTATGGTTTTGCCAATCTACAACCTAGTCTATAACTCAAGGTGATAGATACTTTAGGACTCTTTTTTTTTTTGGATAATTTGATAGGCAACAATGGGGATGAAGGGATTTGAACTTTGTATGTCTCTGTGAGAAACACTAAGAGGTGCCAGAAATATTGTCTCTTAGTATATTGTGATTTTTTTTTTACCTTTGGACATAGTTAGTTTAGCTTTCCTCTTTTACCTTCGGATAATCAGACAATTTTATGAACTGAAATTTGTGACATCCAGTTAACTCAATTCGTGAGGTCATAAATATGTTTTAAAAAAAATTATATATTAATAATAATCAACTTGTGTGTATACGTGTGTATTGTAAAAGAAAATTTTACGAGGATCAAGGCTAGTAATAAATTTTAAGAGTAAAGATAAATTATTTTTTATTTTTATTTTTTGATAATGTAGTTGTTGGGGAAGGAGGGATTTAAACCTTGGAACAGTGCTAGACTGACAGTTGAATTACAAGGCTCTTGGTTAAAGTAAAGATAAATTATTGATGAGGAAAGTTAATATGTTGATAATTTTGGTGTTTATAGTAGTGGGTTCTAGATAGCTTTAGGGTCCATTTGGTTGGGAGGATAGAAAAGTAGGAGAATAGAAAATGGTTGGTTGGGAGGATGAAAAAGTAAGAGGATAGAAAATGGGGAGGGAGTGGAAAAGTGAGTGGATAGAAAAAAATTTAGTTTTCCCTCCGTGTGTTTGGTTGAAGGATTGGAAAAGTGGAGAAATGAAAAAAATTTTTGTGTAGTTGAGTAGAAAAGTGGGGGGATAGAAAATGTGGTTTGTATAAATTTACTCTCATGCCCTTAGCTCATAAAAACAATTTTTTCAATTACAACAAACTAACACAACTAATAAAACATCTAGCAAAAAAAAACTAATAATAAAAAAAAGTTGTGTTTAATATTAAAGAAAAAAAGAAAGAAAGAAAGAAAAAGAGCCAACCAACGTGTGCACTATACCTGGGAAAAGGCAAAACAAGAAGAAAGGAAAAAAAAGAAAAAAGAAGAAGAAAGAGGCAGTAGCAGCAGTAAAATTTCCACACAAAAAAGAAAAAAAAGCAGCAACATTAATAAATAAGGGGGAGGGTAGATGGGTAATTTCACATCAAACCCACTCCCTCCTACTTTTGTCTCTAGTTTTCTCCCTAAATTGGGGAGAAAACTTTTTTCTCTTAAATGGTGGGTCTATGGAGAAAACTCCCCCACCCCCAATTTCTCTTCTCCTCCCCCAACCAAACACCTTCCTCTCCCCTTTTCTCTCCCCCTCTGTCATTTTACCCCCAACCAAATGGACCCTTAGGGCATCTCATAGAGTGGAATTGCACTCACTTTATATTCCCCCCTTTTGGGTTTGAGAGTTAGTTGGCTTTTTGTAAGGGTGAAATTTCATGGTGTTTGTAATTATAATCCAAGTGTTTTATTTGGTAAGTTATACACACATTTGATGGGTTTTGAACCCACAACTTAATCATGCACCTAGTACTTATATAGGGAGGAAGTGCCAATTATGTTAGAGCTCATTCGTATTATAATCCTAGGTTATATTATGGTCTTTTATACAAAACTCAGGCACACTGTTTGAAAACTGACGCATACAACTTTAATAATATGGAGAAGATTTTCATGCGAGTCCCAAACTAGGCTCTTTTTCTAATATGAGAAGACAAACCGATCCAACACAAGGAAAGTTGGAAATGTCTAAGTTTAATGAAAAGCTGAAAGTTTCTCTTTGGTTGTTGGATTTATGGGAGTAGCTTTTTGTTTTTTTTTTTTTTTTTTTTTTTTTTTCACCTCTTCTCAAGTGCAAACTTTTTGCCCTATTTGAATGTATTATTGGCCTCTTCAAACTTATTATGCTGAAATATAGTCAAGAGTTGGTGTGGTATGTTAAATACTATGAAGAAACTAAATGCTCCTGACCTACTATTCTACTGTCCAAATAATTTATGAGGTTGACCATTCTCCTGTCCCTTGCTATTCTCTCTCTCTCTCTCTCTCTCAAGTCACAATGGTTGATCTTATGCCATATTTCCAAGCAAAAGATTTCATCTGTAGAGAACAGTGCTGCTTTGGAAACATTTTCCAGTCTCTTACAGGCTTGCCCAAATAATTTCATTGTTCGGTCAATCCTCTTCCTCTCCCTCTCTAGTTTTTTCATTGCTTATGAAAAGATAGGAAATTAGGAAGGTTCAATGTTTGCTGTAATATATTTATAACTACAAAATAAAGAGAACGTTAGTGAATGGTTTAACATGTTTAGTGAAAAAGTCTAGGAAGGTAATTTATAAGTAATGCCAGCTTACTTAGCTGAGAGTTGAGTACATATGTCTTGATATAGGATTCTTCTTTAATGCCTTATCATTATTAGTTCAACTCACCCCTGTTTACCAGAAAACTAAAACAATAAAAGACCAATTTTTTTTGGTATGTGTTACCTTTACAGCGTACAGTTATTTATATGAGCTAGTTTAAGGTTCTAAGTCATTCTTCCAAAAAATATGTAGAAGGTTTCTAGTCAAATTAGGCTTGAGGTCATGAGAAGCTTGAATATGTTTATTTACTAAATAAACAAGCTCAAGCTTGAAATTAATGTTTGTTTAATAAATGAGCCAGCTTCAGCAAAGGCAAAGCTCAGCTTGTTTGGTTTTGCAAACAAAGTTTGTGAACTAATTCATGAATAAAGTGTAAACAAAAAAGCTACGAGAGCCTTGACTCAATGGTGATGCTTGCTCTCCTTTATGAGGAAAATCAGGTTCAAATCCATTCTCCCCCATTGTTGTAATTATCAAATTATAAAAAAATATAATAAAAAAAATTGTAAACAAGCTTGATTTTTGGAATTACATGTCCGCCCGGACGCTCATGCATACACACACACACGCACAAAGGTCTATTTTCATGCCATTTTGAACTCTAGTTACATCAAGCACGGTATTGTTAGCTTGAATGTTGTGAAAATGAGGCCCAAGATTGGTATACTTGTGTTGATGATTGGGCTTTAATTTGCAGTAGTTAGTGATTTAATATAAGCCACATGGAGGACTACATGAACAAACAACGAGAAGACTAGGGGAGTATGAATGAAGACATTCATTATTCTACAAGGGTTTTGTTTTTGTGTGATTTGAAGAAGGGAAGAAAGAGGGGGGGAATTTCATATGCGCCCAGCGCACGATACGGTCCAGAAAGAGGGGATGGATGGGGGGTGAGGGCGCATTATTTACAACTGCTGCAAGTTTCTTTATAGATAGACGTGAGTTGCTGCTATCTGATAAATTTTGGAATGGACAGCAGATTGGAAGAACTGAAGAGAAATGCTGGTGTATTTAAGCTGGTATTTTTTTTTTTTTTTGGTAAAACTGAACTTTTTAATTTAATCTTGGATTGGAAGAGACATGTCGATCATTTATTTACATCTTAACAGATAGTATTTCTTTTTTAATTTAATCATCATTATCATTGCCTTTCCAGTTTTCATTGGTTAAATTAGTAACTAAAATTTGTGGCATCATCATTATGAATGTGTCACCAGGCCCCCACTAAAACTAGTCAGTTAGAAACATATCTGGTCCAGTTCAACCTATTTGGTACACTAGCTTTAGTTTGCTCAAGTCAGTCTCCGTAAAGAAAGGATTAACAAATTGGGCCTTATTGGAAATTTTGAAAACCCAAATAATAGTGAGGGATTGTTGGTAATATAATTTAAAAACAAATTTCAGTCCTTAAAACCTGAAAATGGTGGGTCTCACTTTTAAATCGTGTATTTGGTAACTGAATTGTGAATACAATTTTCAGAATAACGGTTTTTTTTTTTTTTTACCCAATGTTAAAAACATGTATTCTGAAAACAATCACACCTTCTAAAAATATATTTCAATGACATTATGGTAAATATCTTGAAAAATGTGGATCTTACCAAAATTTGATATGGTAGCACCTCCAAAAACATATTTCAGTGACATTACGGTAAATAATTTGAAAAGCACGGATCCTACCAAAATTTGACATGACAGCACCTTAAGGAAATAAATTTTCATTTACGAGCTCTTCCTCCCTCTCTCTACATTTTTTTTTTCTTTTAAGTTTTCCTTTTTATTTTTAATCTTAGCTGAAGGTTGGGTTTGTGGGTAGGGGTGTGCATGGTTCGGTCAGTGCAGTTTTTTTTCTAAATTTGTCATCGAACCAAGTGGGATCAGTTTCCCCACTGACTGATTAGGTCTAGGATAACTTCATATATTCTATTTCTTTTCTTTGTGAGGGGGGGGGGGGGGGGGGCAGTTCATGGCAATGAATTTAATCAAATTCAATCTCATAAAATTATCAAATTAGCTTGAGTGTACTAGAAATTGCAAAACAATTAATTGTTTCTCCTTCGAAGAAGAATTCCAATTTAATTTTTTTTTCCAAGATTTATTGTTATTTGTTGGGGGTTGGCAAGTTGTGTGATCAGTTCATGGCAATGAATCTAATCAAATTCAACCCCATAAAATTATTAAATTAGATTGAGTGAACTAGAAACTACAAAATAATTAATTGTTTCTCCTTACAAGAAGAATTCCATATTAAAATTTTTCCAAGGCTTATTGTTGTGCCCTACTAGTTTGAGAAAATTGTATTAACAACATACTTGACTAAGGAAGTTCCTTATAAGCAAATATGAAGTATTATTACATTTATATTATATTTTCATGATTTATAGTTTCTCTACTTCTTTATCACCTCTCTCTCAATGTATTAAATATTACTAAATTTATTTCCATTGCTAAATTAACTTGTGAATTAAGAATAATGCCTTTACAGGGGGAATTTACTGTTTATGAATTTATTTTTAAAGTGATTTTTATTAATCAAAATGATTTCTACTTGTAAGATTATTGTAAAAAAAAAAAAAAAAATCATGCTTATTTATGTTGTACTATTTTCTATTTAACCTTATAATATCATGAAAATTTATTTGAAAGTTTGTTTCAATTTTTGTTTAGATATTTTTAGTCAATTTTGCTAATATTTACAAATTTAATACATTTATTTTTATTTTTATTAATTACTAAATTAATTATGATATCATCACGGTTCAACCTCGATCGAACCTCAATTCAACCTTAAAAACCTTGACCCTCTTTCTTTACCAATTCTTTGAACGGTTTGGGTCTGAAACCCATACTCAATAGTCAAAAAAATCTTTTAACACCCATCACTTCTTCATCAAGGATATCATTGACAGTCACAACTCACTAGCCATATTCGGAGAGAGAGAGAGAGAGAGAGAGAGAGAGAGAGAGAGAGAGAGAGAGAGAGAGAGAGAGAGAGAGAGAGAGAGAGAGAGAGAGAGAGAGAGAGAGAGTTTTTTGGGAAAATAATTGTACCCAAGTGTAGTATATGTGAGAAAACATTTATTTTTATATAGCTAGATGAATTTGGTTCATCTTTTTGATACTGTGCTTTTTGAAAAGTGGCAATTTCAAAAAGTGAGTATGAAACTGAGCTTTTTTAAAAAGCTGAGTTTTTGGTGGGAAAATAATTGTACCCAAGTGTAATATATGTGAGAAAACATTTATTTTTATATAGCTAGATGAATTTGGTTCATCTTTTTGATACTGTGCTTTTTGAAAAGTGGCAATTTCAAAAAGTGCAGTATGAAACTAAGCTTTTTTTAAAAACTGAGTTTTTGGTAAAAACTGTTAGAGCATCCGTAGTAGCTGTTGCAAAAATTATGCCATTTTGCCACACCAAAAGCCTACTTTATTATTTTACCACATTATTTTACAATATCTCATTTATCAGATGTTCTATATTTTTACCACTTCATTTTAATATTATTTCTTAGTTCTTTTTAATTCTTATTTTATTCTTTCTTTATTATTTGTTCCCAACGGTAATATTTGTTCCTAAACAGTCATATTTTCAAATATTCTTATTCTAACGGTAACATTTTCAAACAATCCTCTTAATTCAACTGTCATATTTTTAAAAATCCATATTTTCTTAAGCATTTAAAAAAAAAAACTTAGAACCTGTCACCTTCAAAATAAAAATAAAAAACTCAGAACCTGGGGACTTAAAAAAAAAAAACCTCAGAACCTGTCACCTTAAAAAAAAAAAAAAAAAAAAAAGAAAAAAAAAAAGAGAAGAAGGCACATCCAAATATCAATATCATCCGAATACCAATATCAATATCATTGTAAAACATCAAAAGATAAGCAATTCATCATTGCAGTATCAATATCAATAGCTAAATCCAAATCTTTGTTTATAAAGTACTAATTGCAATTACACATCCGAATCCCCAAAAACCAAAACAAAACAAGAAAAGTTTTTGTGTCAATACAAGAAGGGAATTACAGCTTTTCTTCCCTTGGGATAATCCTCCCCAAAATAGTTTGGACAGCTCACAAGCTCAAACAAACCTCCTCTTGGCACCCTGTAACCTTTACCTTCCTTTTTCAGAGCCACCAAAACTCTATCTGGCCAAATATTCACTCCTATGCCACCTAAAAACACCACCAACCCAATAAAAAACCTCAACCAGAACCACCCATCACCTTCATAATCCTTATACTGAGACACCCTGTCAAGGCTCATATCAAAAGCCAAAAACATATGCAATCTAAAAGCCAACCTGTCAAGTTGAAGTTGTTTCAATTGAACTAAACTACCAATGTAGTCCATAGAAAACTTACACAAATAACTCATATCCAATAACATTAACTCACACAGAACCCATTGAATTAAACATAGTTGAGCTTGCCACTTCCTTGATGACAAATGCTACTTAAATTTAACACAACAAAACAATTGGCTAATACTAAACTTAACACAACAAAACAACATAGCCAATGAGTTTTAATGGTAGCTTCATAAACAAAATGAAACAAATAAACCAAATCAAAAGTTTTAATGGCAACTCCATAAAGAAGAGGAGACAAATAAACAAAACCAAAAGTTTTCATGACTCTCCTTGTAATTGCCATAAATGTTCAACGAAATTCAGTTGGAGTTGAGAATGAACTTCTCGATCCCTAATGCATTGATGAACTTGAATGAACTCCTTAAATTCATTTGTCGGCTCATGTGACATTGGTGTACATAAAATCTCATCAATTTGTTCATAATCTAAGTCCACTGCTTCAGCTTCATCTCGCTCATCTTCAATAATCATGTTATGAAGAATTATATATGCTTTCATAATGTCTTGTAGTGTTTCATGATAGAAAAACCGTACAGGTCCACGTACAATTACAAATCGTGCTTGAAGCACTCCAAATGCACGCTCTACATCCTTCCTATATGCCTCCTAAGCTTTTGTAAATAATTTTCTTTTTGCTCCTAGTGGCCTTGGGATTGTCTTCACAAATGTTGACCATTGTGGATATATGCCATCGGCAAGATAGTATCACATTGTGTAATCATGACCATTGATTGAGTAATTAATTGCAGGAGCACGTCCTTGTGCAAACTCAGAAAATACATGAGACTGCTCCAACACGTTAATATCATTATTTGACCCAGGTAACCCAAAAAATGAGTGTCATATCCAAAGATCATATGAAGCCACTGCTTCTAAAATAATACTTGGCTCACGAATATGACCACAATACATCCCTTTCCATGCAATTGGACAATTTTTCCATTTCCAATGCATGCAATCAATACTTCCTAACATGCCTAGAAATCCACGGTTTTGGCCATGGGCTAACAATCTAGCAATGTCTTCATTGTTTGGTGACCTCAAGTATTCCTCTGAAAAAATAGCAATCACTGCTGCAACAAATTTTTTCATACTGGTTATTGCAGTGGTTTCTGCTATTCTCACATATTCATCCATAAAATTAGCTGCTACTCCATAAGCAAGCATCCTAAGTGTAGCGGTCATCTTTTGAAGGGGAGATAGACCAAGCTTTTTGGCAGCATTTCTTTTTTGGATAAAGTAAGGTTCATGAGCTTCTACCTTAGATAGGATTTGGAGAAAAAGAGAACGTCTCTTTCGAAATCTCCTTCGAAATAATTTGGGAGGATATACAGGTTTTTCGGCAAAGTAGTCATCATAAAGCCTTCTATGGCCTGCCAAATGATTACGATCGATATACTAACGATGCTTACATTGTGATGTCGAACCCATGAGAAGTTTTATAATTATCTCATCTTCATCTGAGTCATCATCAAGCAATTCACGAAAAAAAGAACGACCCATGGAGATAAACTAGAAGAAAACATTAGAAAGCAATTATCAATATAGATGCAAGAAATATAATATAAAATGAAATCAATAACTTTAAAAGAAGGTTTGATTGCAATTAAGATGTTATTGCAAGTTTAATTGTCATTATATACTCAGAAGTGTGCTACATAAGCTGGAATGTTGTACAGACCAAAAGAAAAAATATATACAGACTATGGACAGTAATATATATATATATATATATATATATATATATATATATATATATATGATACCAATATCCTTGTTAGGGTAAATTATGGTCCCTCTAGCATAGGCAAATTGACTTAACAGAAATATCATCCCCTAAGCCACAAAACTTTGATGCAATCTAGTTATATGACCTTGTAAATGGGCAAGCTCCTAAATGTTTTAGATTCTAATCCTCTTTTTTTTGCTTTTTCCCCCCTATGAGTACTTCCTGTGCATAAGGGTTGCAATCACTTTTTGCCACTTTTTGAATGGTTTTTATTTACCTATCCATCACCATAGATAAATCATAATCATGTTGACAACTAAAAGCTCTTGCCCTTAATAAATCTGCCTATTTCATTCTTTTCTTTTCAAATATTCAACATGAAATATCCGTTGTTTATATATAAAATGGTTAATCTAAACTCTCAGGAATGATAGACCACCAAAAATAAAAAACAAATAAAGTAACAGATTATAGATTATAGATTTTATATGATATGTGCTTATCCTTTTATATGTACCATACCATCACAATACTAAATGTTCATGAATGTTAGCTATAACTAGTTACACATTTAATTGGTCAATCCATAAACACAAAAGGATATATAATCTTTTATCATATATTAACATAAATAAAATTATAAAAAAAAAAACAATTAATTTCCAGCATTTGCATGTCACCTAAATGTTTGACATATTGGCTTATTCTTGACAAATGTTTCACCTAATCCCTTATTTTCATGCAATATCCCCCATTTGCTATCATCTAGCACACACATATATCTAATACCTACTACACAACCTTAACCAATGCCAAACTGCACACTGCTGCAATGCTCCACTAATACTACTACACTGCAGCAGTCACTAACACAGCATACAGCGTACAGCACCAAAGCAGAATCAGGGCACTTACACACTGGCCTCTCAACCCAATCAGCAGCGTCAATAACACAACACAAGCATTAAGCATGACAGTAATATAAATTCTATAGTAATATAAAATCAAACATAGAAAATACACGACATTTTATATAAGCTAAAATGTAAGGATTACTTACATAGCAGTGGCTTACCAGAATCTACAACGAAATCACATAATAAAAGAGTCAAGACCTTTTGCTAAGATCACAAAATACATATCAAAGCCTAAAATCAGCTACACCAAAAAATGCCACAAAATACATATCAAGGACAAAAATTAGTTACTACCAAAATAAGGTTGAAACAAGACATCACCAACATCATCTCAACCCAATGAATGACTTGATCTTTGTTTTGCAAGGATTTCTTTTTTGAGTCCATCATAAAAAGTTCTTTGGTCTTCATTCATGCCACTTGTGTCTAGCATCATAATTCTTTCATTCTCTTTCAACTCTTGCAAACGAACCTTTTTCGCTTTGATATGTACTTTCTCTTTTTCGGCTGCACAACTTTCTTCAAGAATTTTCTTTTTCTTTTTCAAATATTCCGTTGCAATATCTTTCCCATCATCTTTTCGCTTTCGATTAGCCTTTTCAGCTTTTCTACCAATTGGCCTCTCGAAATCCATAATGCCATCAACCCCTCCTCCTTGATCTATAAAATCTGGAGTTTGATGCATTTCTTTTCTTAAATCTTCCCTAGGCATAGTAGATGCCCACTTTGGAAAATCCTTCAAGATTAGCCAACAATGTTCAAATTGAAAAAAGTAACCGTGAATTTCTTTAAACAATTCCCTTGCTTTCTCAATCTAAAAAAAAATTAAATAAATATAACATAATTAGTTTCTTCAAACAATTCATTTGTATTGTAAATCTAAAAAAATTAAAGACCATTAGAAAATTTATACCTTGTCAAAAGCCGTGGTTCCACTTTCATTCTTTGCTTCAATTTTAGCTAAGGACCCACAAAATTTTACTGTTTCCCTATTAATTGTTCCCCATCGGGTTGTTAGGGATGAAATACTACGTGTAGAATCAGTCTCGTGGTCCTTGAAGTATTTTGCAACTTTGCCATAAATTGTTGTTTTATGTTGCTCATTACCATACACAGGATTGACATTGGTATTGAGTCATGCTGCTACAAGCAGCTTGTCTTCCTCAGCACTGAAGTTGACACCACGTGTTGATTTTTTTTTAGAAGTGGCAACTTCATCATTCAGTGGAGAATCTTCGACTAACAGGTGACTATTTTCAAATACACCGAAAAGTTCTTCCTCAAGATTAATATTCCCCCGTAAGACCTCAGTGAATGATGAATAATTTCTTGAGCCCATGCTCTAAATAGATATGTAGATAAAAATAATTTAGGTAGTCCAAAGAGAGCCCCCCAAAAATAAAAAATCAAATGCATATCTGAATGCACAAAAACAGGAATTATTACAAACGATTTATTAATATATATATATATATATATATATATATGGCTTCGAGAAATTGTGACTGATAGGTTCACCTTTAACACACACACACTTGTGAATCCACGCCTCACTCTTTATCATTCTAAATTCTAAATGTTGGAATTAGATCTTTGGTACATATGATTTTAGCCTAAATGCTGGAATTAATGAAACAAATGCATAACACAGCACACAGCACATATGAACTAAGAAGATAGAGAGAATAGAAGTAGACACCGAAATACCGAGAGAATCACAGAGAAGGCGGAGAACTTACCTGTACGTAGTAGATGTAGAACGAATCGATGAAACCTTCAGAGAAACGGTGAATCGATGAAACTTTCAGAGAATCAGCGAATCGATGAAACCTTCAAAGAATTGGTGAAACTGAGATTGAACAGTGAATCGGTGATACCGAAATTGAACAGGGAATCGGCGACTCTGAGATGAAGGGGAAAAAAAGGGGGAATTTTGAGATAGTAGAGAGGAAATCGGCGACTCTAAGAACAGCGAATCGACGACTCTGAGATAGAACAGAGAGGAGAGAGCGAACACAAGGGGAAAAAAAAAAAAAAACCAATGAAGGAGATTTTATAGATCAGTGATGATGGAATTTGTGAGATGGTAGAGAGGAAATCGGTGGTGGCTCATGATTCATGAATGGGAAGAGAATAGAGCAAAAGGGAAGAGGGAAGAAGGAAGAAGAAAGAGTATGGGAGAGTGGAGATGGAGGCGGTGAATAGCTGAAGGAGAAGACAAAAGAGATAATTGGGATGAGAGAGAAAGAGGAATAAAAAAATAATAAAACCATATGCCACAGATGTCCGTACCGTGCCAAATATGTAAGGATACTATAGCATGTTGCAAAAATTATGAGATTTGGAACATCTGATATTTGGTGTATTTTGGTGTTTAGTGTGCCAAATGTGCCAAATATTTGGCATTTGGCACATTTAGCACATCTATTGTGGATGCTCTTAAAAGTATTTTGAAAAAACTGAATGTTTGGCTAGCACTTATATAAATGGCGGTTTGAGTTGTAAATTACCAAAAGAACAATGTATATTCATACTTAAATCAACTACTTATTAATAATAATAATAAATATATTGTTGGTATTAATGACTTCTTATCAATATTAATTAAATCTAAATTTTTTTTCATCATGGAGCACAAAATGATAATGTAAAAAAGATGATAAAATATGTGTTACGGAGAGGATAACAGATGGTGTTATTTGTTGATTTATCATAGGGTACAATTGGGTTTTTAAGAAAACATGTGGGCAATTTGGGAATTGATCCTACCACTCAAACGGTAATATTTAATAAAGGGTTGTGGCGTTTTGCAATTCCTAGTGCTGGCTGTCCACACGTTAATAGGCAAGTTCTTTGTATTTAAAAATGTAACTTTCTTCCAAAACACTTTTGCATTATGTTACCAAACACTCATTTTGAAATTCCAGCTTCAAAAAGTGTGTTTTAATCTTAAAGTGGAATCAAACGCACACTTAATGATTTCATTTTAATCCAAACTTTAAAATTTAAATGTAATAATTAAATTTTTGCAGATTATGAAATCATAAATTATAATTTACCCAAAAAAAAAAAACATTACTTTTTTATGAAGAAAAAAAAAAAAAGAAACATTACATTTTCATATTAGTAGCAATCCATACATTCTTTTTTTTCTCCTTTCTTTTTTATAATTTGATATTTACAAAGAAAAATATTTGAATTTTAAATGTTTTTATTAGAAAACACTTATAAGAATTACCAATTAATCTGCATGACTCTTGCCAATACTGGCTGCCTGGTTCAAAAAATTTCCCAAAAAAAAAAATGTAAGATACTAACGGGCTCCAAAAAAAACCCGATTACAATACACCTTCTTGAATCTTGATCTTCCATGTCGGGTCGGGTAAAACCGAAACCACATAACAAAAATGAAAATACCAAAAATACCCATCATTTATGAGCTTTCTTTCTCAGAAATCTCAGCCAAAACCCTCCCTTGCAAAGAGAAGAAAGAGCAAACACTCGAGTCTCAAATCATACAAAAAGGTTAGTTCCTTTCTTACATTTCATTTGATTCTCTTCAAATTTTCTTTCATTTTCTCGGCAACCAAACAGAGCCGACAGTCTTCAAAAAAAAACCCACAAAATTTGGTTTTGAAAATAATGTAAAAGAAGATTTATACTAAGTAAAATAATAATGAAAACCATTTTTTTTTTTAAATCAGGTTCAGCTATAAGCTTGTTTTGGTATGAAGTATAAAGCATTTAGATTCCTCAGTTTTGGGACTTTTCAACAACAACCCAAAAAAAAAAAAATGCTTTTGTTTTTGAATATTGAGTCACAGGGGCGGTCTTAGACATTTTGGGGCCTAAGGTGAGAACTAAAAATGTATGTGTATGTATATGTGTATGTGTATGTGTATGTGTATGTGTATGTGTGTTTATGTATGTGTATGTGTATGAGTGTGTATATATATGTGTATGTTTATGTGTGTGTATGTGTATGTTTATGTTTATCTGTATGTGCATGTGTGTTTATGTTTATGTTCATTTATATTTATGTATGTGTGTATGTTTATGTACGTGTATGTGTATGTGTATGAGTGTGTATGTGTATGTGTATGTTTATATTCATTTATGTTTATGCATGTTTATGTATGTGTGTATGTTTATGTATGTTTATATTTATAAACATAAACACACATAAACATACATGAACACAAACACAAACAAACATACACAAAAACAAAACAAACATAAACACACGTACACATAAACACGCATAAACAAACAAAAACAAAAACAAAGAAATATAAACACACATACATATAAACACACACACATAAACATAAACATACATAGACATAAACACACATACAGACTGAGAAAAATTAAACCCTCATATAGAATGGAAAAAATTGCAAACTAACATCAATCCTCAAACAATTTCGTTAGTTACTTTGGTGTGCTAAATCAAGCCTTTATGTGTGTTTATGTTTATATTTAAGTTTATGTGTGTATATGTTTACGTTTATGTGAGTTTATACGTGTTTATGTGTATGTGTGTTTATGTTTATGTATATGTATATTTATGTGTATGTGTATATATGTTTATGTGTATTTGTATGTGTATGTGTATGTGTATGTGTGTATTTGTATATGTATGTTTATATATGTGTGCTTATGTATGTGTATATGTATGTGTATGTGTATGTGTGCTTATGTATGTGTATGTGTATGTGTTTATGCGTGCTTATATTTATGTATGTGTATGTGTATGTGTGCTTATGTATGTGTATGTGTATGTGTTTATGCATGCTTATATTTATGTATATTTATGTGTATGTGTATGTGTTTATGCGTGCTTATGTATGTGTATGTATAGGTCTCTTTGTCTTTTTCAGATTCAGGTGCAATACCCTGATGCAATTGTAATTAATGGCTGAGATTAAAAGTTGAAAAAACAACTTTCAATCTCAACCATTAAATAAAATATATTAAAGGAAAGTTAAAAAGTTAAAAAAAAAAAAGAGTAAAAAATATAAAAAAAATACCTACGACAGTGCACCTGATCTCAATCTTTCTTTCTTCTCTCACCATTTTTCTTTTCTTCTTTTTTACGCGGTGCTTTGTTCGTCTTCCTTTTATTTCTCTTTATACGTCGCCTAGACTGACAGGAGAGGAGTGAGCGAAAGCCACATCAAAAAGGAAATCGAAGATTGTGCTGCCGAGCCAAACACTATGAAAATCTCTTCTTCTCAACTCAGACAATCCTCTTAGGTGAAATTGTGGCTCACGAGGTTTCACTGGATTATGGTGTGTGATTTTTGGTTATTTATTTATTTATTTGAGATTATGAAGCAAATAGTTTTTATATTTTGTTTACCCTTTCTATTTTCTGAAAACACTTTTCTGAGAAATACCATTTTTTTTGCTTTGATTTCAATCTATCATTTTTGCTTGTGGTATGTGTTTGATTAATTTGGATTTAAAATTAGTTCAACAAGATAATTCTTTTTCTAAAATATAATAACAAAACTAGTATATGTTTTTTTAACGGTGGGTTCACTTTCAGTGTTTTCATTTTGTGATTTTAGTTGTTTTGTGGATTTTGTGTTTTGATTTCGGTAGGTGTAATTTGATTTGTGATTTGGTGGGCTTATGGGTTTTTGTTGCGATTTGATTTTGGCTGGGTTTTGGCCGTGGTGATGGTCGTGATTTGATTGTAGCTGGGTTTCGGCAGTGGTGCGTGGTTGGAGGTGATGAGCTTGAAAAGCTCCGGCCATGGAGGTTTAGAAGGAGAGCTTGGTGGTCAGCCATGGAGTATGGTGTGACGTGGGTTGAGGCAGAGAGAGGATGAGAGGGAAACAAGGGCGGCCCTAGACATTTTGGGGCCTAAGACGAGAACTAAAAATGAGGCCTTTTTTATACTTATATATTAATTAAATTAATGTTTATTTAATATTTTTATATTATATTTTTCATCATTATTTTCATTTTCTTCTAAATTATTTTGAAGTTTATTACCAAGATTTGTTGTATTGCAAAATTGAACATCATTTTCTTCTAAATTAATTTGGTGAATTTCTTACTCATTTGTGATATTTTCATCTAAATTTTGTGTTATATTTTTTTTATTACTAATAACAAATTTATCCATTGATCATTTTTGAGACTCAATTAATTTTTTTTCTTTTTTTAAGTTTTTCATATCCAGATGCATATTTTCTAGTAGACATTTCTAATCAAACAATATATTTATAAAGACTAAAATAAAAAATAACTTTCAAGTGTAGAGCAAATGAGAAATAAAATCTTATTTATATAAAAAGTATTGTTGTAGTTTCACTGAACAATAACAAGTTTTTAGCAATCTCAACCTACATAAATTAAAAAAAAAAATTAAGCACAAGCATAACAAAAATTTATGCACAACCATAACACTAACACAAGACTTATTAATAAGAACCACCCACTAAATAAAAAAACACAAAACAAATCCTATCTATAACCAAAAAAAAAAAATTGAAGGCCCAAACTTAACGCCCAGTCCAGGGAGGGTCCAGGCAGCCAGGGAGGGCCCAAATAAACAAAGTTATCTTAAGTTCTTCCAAATATTTATAATTTTATACCTGATTCCTGAACCTCAGAACCTGATACGGTGAGGGGAGCAGTTGAGACTTGAGAGAGGCGGAGAGCAGAGAATCAGAGAGAGAACAGACTGAACAGTGGAGAGTGGAGACTAGAGAGAGGCGGAGAGCAGAGACTAGAGAGAAAGGTAAAATTTTTAGGGTTTTGAGTGGATTTATTTGTGATTGTTGTTGTTGTATTGGTTTTGAAGTGAGATGGCTTTGAGAGGTGTATGGCAACTTCAAAAGCTGGTTGTGAGCTATTCTGATTGGGGAGGAAGCAGTAGGGGCATCAGGTATGCTTTATATATATACACGCATGTATTAAATTGGGTGTTTGATAGTTTTAGCTTAGAACTTTCTGCTAGAAACAAAAAGTGATTTGAGTGAAGAAATTTTCTTGGTTGATCTGAATTTTAGATTTTTTTTTTTCTTAGAAAGAAAATAAATTTTTGGTACATTTTGTGTGCTAAGGTTATGTCCCTTATTGCATTAACTTTAATGACACTAATTACTTATCAAAAATGATTTCATCTTGATGGTAGTGATGTGTACCCTTAGGACATAATTATGCCAGACACTGTAGAACTACTGTGTCTTTAGTGGGGAAAACGCGATAATTATTTTATGATGTGCTTACTGTCAGTCTGTTTAATTTATGCAAAGGATAGTGATCTAAGGTGGTTTTACAATTTGGCAAAGGGAATTGCCCTAGACTTTGTGACTCCGGGCCTTTCTGTATATTTTATAGCAGGTTAAATTTGCATTTTTCAGGGTACTGGACTGAGTGTTATCTTTTATCTAGAGTCATGAGGGCTTCAGAGCTGTTAACTTTCTCGTGATAATTTTTAGGTAGAATATGAAGTTGCTTTAGTTTCTCATATGGTATTTCCATGGAGTTTTAAAGTTGAGAGTACCAAAAAGAAGAAAAGGTGAGTGATACCTATCAAAGAACATTAAAGGTGAGTGAAGAAAGATACTTATTTATCCCATGTAACTTTGTTATAATGGGACCATAATGAAGTTATCTTGCAATTGCAAATGGATGGGATAGCAAATAATTTATGTGTTTTGAGGCTTTCTTTTGATTTTCTGGAAGTTATTAGCAGTATTTGGTATTCTGGGTAAATTCATTTGCTACTTCTTCCAAATCACCCCTGGGTGCTTTTTTTAAAGTTGCTTTATAGTTTTTTATTCGTAAGTTTATACATGCACCGAATGGGTCTTGAACCTACACTCTCATCCTCAACTTAGCACTTATTAAGGGGAGGAGGTGCTAGCGGAGCTCATTAGCAAAATTGCATTATGGTTTTGTGATCAAGATATTGATAAATTGCCAATGGCATAATGGAGGCAATACTTATTTACCCAATTAACAAATCCCAGCCATTTTCCTTGCTTCCATTACACTTTACTTTTTAGTGATATGGTGGCAAGAAATCACGTACTGTGAAATAGAAAGAATCTAGCTTAGGTTTGGTGTCAAAAATAGTGTTGATAATGTATATTTCTTTTTTCTTTTTTCTTTTTTTTGGTTTGTTTTAGTTGGCTGGTTTGGTTATGCAAGTTTTGTAAACTATTGATGGAAGCACAAATTTCCTTGTTGTATATTTCCTTTCTATTCTGCATTCTTTCTAGTAGGATTATTTATATTTGCTGACTGCTTTTTTGGTCAATGCGCTACAAGCACCGCAGAGAATAATAGTAATATCTAGGATCTGAGATGAATAATTGTTTAAGATCTCTGAAGATAATCATAAAACTGGACATCCAGCAGGGTTCATATTGTGAAAAGAAACTGGATGCTAAACATGGGCCATGGCTTTTTTTACTTGTTTTGGCATTTTACTTTCTACAATTTCTTTTTAATTGTTTCATATATATTATCTAGCTGACATGCTTGAGTAGATGTAGGTTTTAAACTCCCCCTCCCCCCCCCCCCCCCCCCCAAATACACCCTTAAATAAATAAATAAAATTGGAAAAAAAAAAAAACCTTCAGTGGGGTTCCCCTTCCTCTTTACAGGGGCATCAATCTTCTGTGCATAATATATTTGGCCAAACTTCTCAAAACCTGTGTTCTTCCATAAAGTATTAAAAATCTAGTGTTTTCCTTCATTTGCTTATTTAATGATTAATAAGTAAGCAATCAATATGGCAGGGCATTTATGGAGTCGCATCTGCCAGCATTTAAAGAGAAAAATCCTCAGTTAGAGGTTGCTACTGAACTCATTCGTGGTCAGCATCCACATTTGAAAGCCTTTTACCGTAAGAGTCTCACTCTCTCTCTCTCTCTCTCATGCATGTGAAGTGTAGTTAAGGATTTCTTTTGCCAAATGCACAGGGAACAAAAATGAATGGGTGGTATGTGTGAAGAATATGGATCCAGAAGAGGTTCTTCTACATGCAACTAGGCTAAGGAATGCATTGGGAAGAAAGGTTGTGAAACTGAGGACAAGACATGTTACCAAACATCCTAGCGTTCAGGGTACATGGACAACGGATGTGAAATTTTGAGGCACAAGATACAGCTCCATATGAGTAGCTTCCTTTGGTGTGTTCTAATAGTTCTTTTTAGCCATGATTACAGGTCTAGTGGAACCATTACTTAGAGGAGCTTGAGGATTGTAATCAGTTGTGCAATCTGGCTAATGCTTTATGTACTGCAGTATGATTCTAAGGGGATATTCATATTTCCCACATTTTGGAATTTTTATTGCATTTACCCCACTTTTGTTCTAATTGTAATAATGACAGGCATTTGGGTATTCACGTTCCTCCTAATCCTCTGTACTTCGTCACAATTGTGGGATTAATCTGAGAAAGCAATGGTTTTTGTTTCCTATTAATAGGTCAACCTTGAACTCAAGCTCATGTGTCTACTCCCAGCCAATGTTAGCACTGTTGAGTGGACTTCTAGGCCCCTATATATAGCCATGCAAGCTTGGCTGGTTTCCCCAGCTGGGTTGCATGTGTTTGCCCTAAATCCAAATGAGGTTAATGTCTGAAAGAGGAAAAATAGATATATCATTTGACCAAGTGTGTTTGGGTCAAAAGGGAATTTGAGAGTACTGTCCAATTTTACTACTTTCCCTTGACTGAATGGGATCAAGTATCGATAAGTTGAAGGATACAATTTTTTGTCACAATAGTTGATATGGCTTATTGTAATTGTTGTATAATAAAAATGATATCAATGATAGATCTTAGTAAAGTGATGCTCCTATCAAATCAGACTATGTCAACAGTTATGAAAAATGTTTGTAACCTGTATTACTCATCAGTTAACAGAGAAATGCATCTAATCTGCCCTTCTCCAAGTTGTTATAGGGGTTCAGGTGTTCCAGGGCACAGTAGCCAATCTCCAAGTATAAGGTGGGAATTTTTTGAAATCTTAATATATTTTTGCTTCTCTCCACTTGGAAATTAATCAATTATATAAATTTATAACGTAGGAAAGACAAGAAAAATCGTAGTAAAATAATTGAAGTTGCTCTCCTTGCGAAGTCATCTCAGTGGGTTCTTTTTTTTTTTTTTTTTTTTTTTTTTCAGTTTGAGCTGAAACCCTACTATATCATTTTAGTAACCACAAGCAGCCATTAAAATTTAAGTTCAATAATAATTAGCAAAAGCAGTCATTAAAATTTTAAGAGATCTAGGATTACAACTTTTATGCCACAACTCTGATATAACTGTGAGTGATTGTTTATCACTTTTACATGAATCCTTTACTTTTTCTCTATCGCTCATAATTACTCATATCAAAGTATTAGCACAAGTTGTTCACAAATTTTCTCAAATTCAAAATTCAATGGAAACAACCATCTTCTTTGTAGGCTAACAAAATACATTTTATTACAAAAAATGTCGGCAACCTTGAAAATGAACAAACCAAGAACCACGACAAGATACAAAAGAAGCAAATTTCATCTATAACCCATTTTTTTTGCCTTGAAGCCAACAATTACTAAACAACTAATCGCAGACTTACGAATATATAATTATTTTGAGATATGATAGAATATATATTATATTCTCTAAATTATATTGTAGATAATTTTTTCTCTCTAAAAAGTAAGAGTTTTTAAAAGTAATTTATATCTCTCTATTCTTACAAATATATAATTTTATCATTATAGTGTTTTCGATTGATATTATTCTTTTTTTAATGGTCCATATTATTCTAACTATTGTTATTATGCATTATATTTTCATTATTTCTTTTGATAAAATTAAATTTGTAAGTTTCAAAATTATTATTTAAATTTCTTATTCTCTTAAGGAGATTATCATAATAATCAAAAGTTATCATATAATTACAATTGATAGTACTCTTAACCCAAACTTGCCTTTTCCAATTCTTAAGTAAGTTCGCTGAAATGGAACGAAGTTGACCGAATGGACTGAATGGATCAATTGGACCAATGTGGACGTATTAGACCAAATGGAAACTAGACTGAAGTGGAATGAAATGGACTAAATAGACCAAAGTGGACTGAATTCTCAACCGTAATTATTAAACATAACTCAAAATATTAATAATAATTATAATAATAAAGTGATGTAAAACCATAATCTATAATAAATAATGTATTCCAATGTGAAGGAAGTGGTTTGTTGTTGAAGTAACATCAATCAGATTTGTTATAACATTAATATTTTTAACTAAATTATTATGTATGTGTTTGTGATTCTATTTCTATGTGCTTGTTGAAGGTTTTATTCAAGTTGAAGTCGGTACCATGTAGGGAAAGTTGGTACACCACAAAAAAGTATAGGGAAAACCACTTGCATGAAATATTTAAAAAAAAAAAAGAAAAAAAAAACATTTGTTAAGGGTTTTATTATCTCTATCTCTTAAAGTTTATGAAAATGACATATGGTTCTCTAAGTAGGAGCAGAACCAAACCTTTCAACCAAACCTTGAATACTATATTAGCATACAGATATAAATATAGTGTTGAAATAAGAAAAAAAAAATTCAGGTGAGTATAAACTAAAAATAAATAAATGGGGTCTCCACCTAAGATGTTTGTATTACATGTATTTTCTATTACAAGTTACACTTAGGTTCAAGAATGTGTAAAATCATGGTGGTGAAAAGTGATGGTCATATCATGATTGATAAGTTAAAATTAGTTTTGAAAATGAGTGAAGGCATAATGCATTATTACATACATTAATATTTATATAAATTTTTTTTAGAGTAGTTCTACATGTACTACAAATATTATTACATTGATCTTACAAATTGATGTATCATCAATTAGAAAGAGACAATTCAAAATTCAATTATGAGGTGGTTGAAAACCCACCAATCGCATTCATTGTCACATCAATTTGTAAGTTTGATGTAATAAACTTGTTGTATCTTTAACATTTTCCATTGTTATAAGAAATGATAGAAAAAAAATAATAACATAATCATTGATGTAGCTCAACAGAAACTTATCAATAATAAATGTTACGTTTTAACTTTTAGACATTACATAGATATAAATAAATTCAGAGGAAAACCTATCAGAACTGTGCTTGTTCACAATGGTGCAGCTCCTTTGGACAATAGCTTGTGTAATGGAAGGAAGAATTGGTCGTCGTGATGGCTATGCAACAATCAGTGCCGATGGTTACAATTTGACTCTTTCGAGTGAGAGAAGCTCTATCACTTCAATCTTTTGTTGTTAATCTCCCTAAACGACATGACTAAACAGCAACTGTGCATGATTTTGTGTGCATTAACGTGTAACAGAAGGCCACTACAGGGCAATGTTTCAATTCCTAGGCCCTAACCTTCCTTAGGGAAGGAACCAGCTCGCCTTTCATTCTATCCAATACTTAAAAGACAATAAGAAGCAAGACAACCACAGACATAAGTAATTTATAACAGGAACCAGATGATGACAAGTTGGTCGTCGTGATGGCTATGCAACAATCAGTGTCGATAGTTAAAATTTGACTCTTTCGAGTGAGAGACAAGCTCTATCACTTCAATCTTTTGTTGTTAATCTCTCTAAACGACATGACTAAATAGCAACTGTGCATGATTTTGTGTGCACTAACGTGTAACAGAAGGCCACTACAGGGCATTGTTTCAATTCCTAGGCCCTAACCTTCCTTAGGGAAGGAACCAGCTCGCCTTTCATTCTATCCAATACTTAAAAGACAACAAGAAGCAAGACAACCACAGACATAACTACATAAGTAATTTATAACAGGAACCAGATGATGACAAATGACAACACAATCTTAACTGGAAAACCATCATTTATCAATGCAGCTCTAATATGAAATCATTAAATACCGCCAAAAACTTTATAGCTCAACAGGTTAACACCTTCCAGTATTTCTGTAAAGTTATGATTTCTAACTATGTTGTGTTGGCTTTAATTTCGTGCTAAATTTGATTGTAATTTCTTCAATTATTTTTCCCTATATGTATGTGGGTTTTTAATTGTAAGGAATGAGTGTGAGAGATTGTGGAGACCCAAGTTTCAAAGGATGAACAAGTGGATTTTGCAAGTGTTTCGTGAGAAGCTTACCCGCAAAAAGAGCCATGTGTAGAGCACATGATTGGAAGACGAAGAGTCGTGCCAGGCTATACGATTTCGCGAGTGTCTTGCAGGTAAGGCCAACCCACGAAGGACTCGCGAAACTCTCTATATGGCAAAAAGTTATGTTTTGCTTTACCATGTCTTTACCCATATTATATATATCCTCATTACCCACAAATTGTAAAATGTGCTTTTCAGAGAGAAAACTCTAGAAAATACATTTGAGAGTTAAAAATTGTTATACCCACAATCATTTACACATTTCCTTGTGATTTTCCTCAACTCCTACCTCTCCATCTCTATATCCTTGAGAGGTTGCTATCTCAAGCACTTACCACACCTATTCTGAGTGTAAAGTGAGATTTTGATGCTGTTGGGAAGCATTGGAATGAGTCATTCATTGGCGGATGTATTCAGGTTGAATTACAAGATCCGGAAAGTTAGAGAAGACAAGACTCCGAGAAGTTAGTTGGTAACAGGAGCTTGGAGGGCTCAAGTACATGAGGTAGACTAAGCTTGGAGGGTCTTTTGTTATACGTGTACTCCAACTTTATTATCTAGTGAATCAATTTTGACTTGGAGGGTCGCGGAGAGGTTTTTCACCGAGTTATTTGATTTCCTCTTCGATAACACATCTCGGTGTTATTTTGTATTTGCATATCTCTTCCCTACTCTTAAACTTTCCTTTTATTGTTGATAATGGATGAATATGACTTAGGATAGTAATAACGGTTATTTGCGCTTATTTACTCTTGTTCCACATGTAGTATAAGTTAGAGTAAAAACTATCTAGCTGTAATTTTAATTTGGAGGTCTAAACAAACTCTTGTGTTTTTTGCACAAATCCGAGCTTTCAATTTCCAAATGAGACATTAAGAGCCCGTTTGGTATGTGTGTTTAAATAACAGTTTTTAGTTTTTTTGGAAATACGTGTAGATGAAAAAATATGTGAAAATGCATGTAATATTGTTTAAAAACTGAAAACATGTGTTTAAACAAGTCTACCAAACAACCCTAAAGCATTCAAATTTCCCCTTCCCCCAATTATTAAATTATCAAAAAAAAAAAAAACATTAAATATCAAGTTTGCTATTACCAAAAGAACTACATCCATTATCTATGGTCTAATGTTCCACATCTTCCAAAACGGGGGCACTCCCTTGTCCCCCACCCCCTTCCCTTTTATCATTATATTTCCAATTAAAACTTACAAAGCATGATAGTAGCATCATAAACAAAGTTACACTCTTAATGTTAAAATACTTTGACCGCCTCAAAATTGTTTGGGAAAATGCAAGCAAAAATCTCGCACAAGAACCAGTATACGCTTAGACCTGTTCAAGGATCAACTGCAGGGAGATTCACACAGGAGCCTCAAAGTCCATGTTCAGGTGCATCAATCGTATATAATGGATTCAGGAGCCATTTAACAACACTCCCGCATTCAATCATGAACCCCCGGCATCCTCAGTAGCCTTTTTCTCCTTTTGTTTCTCCCTTTTTTTCTTGTTTCGCAGTGCATTCTTGCTCATTGCTCTAAATTAATCAACGAATAAGCATTAATCAACGAATAAGCATTTTGATGACCGAATCAGTTTTATAAAATCCAAACCATGAACATAAAGAACAAACAAACAGATAGGGTACTTACTCTTTAGGAGCCTCTCCAAACAGCTGCATACAAAATACTTAAAATCATCAGAACCACATAAAACAATTAACATAATCCAACTGAAATTCAGTGTAAGCAATTAAAGCTTGTTTTAATTTTTACCCTTTTTTTATTTACCAAAGAAACATGTATTAATTTCATTAAATACAAAATCAAAAAATCTCCAATATTATAAACAAGAAAGTAGAACAATTTTTATCAAATCTGATACCAAATGCAGGGAAGAATTTGGTCCAAGCAAGAATGCCAAATGCAACTATATGAAGAGCCTGACCCTTGATGTCAGGAAACAAAACAATTAATGATTGAGAAACAAGACATGGATCATGTATACCTCTGCCTGAATGGCAGCAGAATTCTTAGCATGTGGTGGCCGATATGCAGCAGGCTTCTGTGCAGGAGGGTTAGTGGAGGTGGTTTTTGTGGAAGCCTGGGAAGATTTTGACCCTTGTCCTGAAAATAGTTGACTCTTCAATTAAAAAGAGAAAAAAATATACAAGTAAAAATCCAGAAAAAAATAGATATTCAAAGCACTAAGCACGAGACAGAACCTTGTGATTTTTTTTCTTCAACCTTTAGAGAGTCAATAGACTTGATGAGATCAACAATTTCAGCAAACCTTTCAGGTGACTCTGGTTTCCAATCAACCTGTACAGACAGTTCCCTTGAAAAATCAATTGAGTATAGCTAATTGATATAAGAACATCTAAAGGGTCGCAATCAACACTGACCTGATACAACTTGTCAAACATCTTCTTGAAGTATAGAGATCCATTGTGGTGGAAAATTTTAATCCTTCAATAAGAACAAGAAAATCAGAAAATGATTCAATTGCAATAAGTGTCTAAGGACCAGATCATCATACTGAATCCCATCCACCTAGAGGATCACATGTACATAAAAAACCCAGAATGGAAAAAAAATATATATATATATATATATGCTAAGACATCCTTATGATGCTTTAAAAGTAGAAATAATACAAGGTTTCCTTTCAAATAACAAAAGGACTACTTTCTACAGGCCATCACAAGGCTTAGAACAAATGCCTGAGTGCAGACCTTGTAGTTTAAGCATCATAAATTTCTGGAAATACAACCCCCCCCCCCCCCCCCCTCCCCCCAAAAAAAAATATATATATATATATATAAATAAATTGAAACTGTAACCAATCAGCAAGGGTATTTCAATAATTCCATTGGTGTGTCATTAATTTATGACCAACCAAAAATACAACCAAATAGAACAATCAAATCAAAATAAGGCCAGTTTCTCCACACAAAAAAAAATAAAAAATAAAAAAATCAATATAAGGCCAGCCATCTGAATGGTCTTTACAATCAAGAACAGAATTTTATGCCCATGCATGGACAAATGTTCTTTCACAATGATAATCGGGAGAATCTAGAAAAGTTACTCTCAAATAACTAAAATACAAGCTACATCTTCACTAAATTTACAGATTTTTAGTACACCAAAAATTTGTGACATGTACCTACTACCCAATAACCCCCCTCTTTCCAATCAACAAAATGCCAAAATATAACAAAGGTTAACATACCCATTGTCAACTTGTAGTCTTGGAGCTGTAGTTGCAGTCATGAAATAGCGTCCATCTGGGGACCATTCACTTGTCACAGACCATTCAGCCTTAGTTGTTCCAAGCTGCTTTTTCTCTTTATAGTCCCAAAATGCCTAGAGGGTAAACAAATACATAAATGAACTCCAGATCTGAGAACCATTATCTGATTATCCTCTCTCTCAGCCAAAAGAAAAAAGAAAAATAACCTTTTGACATTATGGGTGCCTATGTATGGCGTTTTTGTAGAAACAACATTCTAGTTTTCAACCTTTCTTTTGCTTTTAACTTATTGATGAGGAAAAACACAATTCGAAGAGTGGGACGGGGGGAGGGGAAAATCTGGAAAAGCACCAAAAGGGGGAAACAAGCAAGAGAGACAACAGGAGAATAATTGGCTTCCCAAAGTCACAGTCCCAGGATGAAGAACCTCCGAAATATCACTAGAAGTAGAATCCTGAGTCTCGGAAACCAGAAAACTAATATTCTTTCACCTCAACTCTGATATCTTCATTGAAGACTTGTAAAAAGATCTAGCCCTCCTTTCACCACAAAGGCTCCCAAAAAATAAACAAATAAATGTAACAGTTATTGACCAATCACATTTCCTGACAATATAACTGATTACATTGGTCAATATTAAGAATTATATTTTAGAATCTTTTTTAAGCCCAGGGAAGATAGTGAAAATTGTTTGAAAAATAAAAAAGTACAAAGAAGAAGATATCATGGAACATTAGGTTATTTTGGAAGAAAAAGTGTCCCAAGTCGTAGGAAAGACAAAATCAAACTAATTTTTATCACACCCGACAAAAGAGCAAGAAAAGAAAGCAAAAGCATCTAAGATTACATACCATGTCACCAGGTAAGTTACCAAAACCTGCCAAACATAGAACTGCAAACCAGAGAGTTAAGGCCACTAATGTAAAAAGTATTTTTCAATTTTTGACAAATACATATATTAAAAGGAGGAACAAGCTTTTCTGAAATCTGAAAAAATATATAAATTTGATATTCTGAAGAAGTATATGAGATCTTTCTTTTCACTGGAGGATACATTTCCCTTTTGGGTTCCACCGGATAGTATTGTAAGGTCCTGTTCCGAGCTCAAGTAGAGGATTACACTTCTTGTCAAACACAGTTGCCTTAGCAGGCATAACTATAATAAGTTAAGGGGTACAATAATCATGCCAGCAATTGCAAAAGAAGATCATAAACAGCTGAAAACAGAACATAAGGATCCAAACATATGCACAACAATAGGCATCCAAAATAAAGAAAAGGAAATCCTTCCAGAGAGTTCATAACCTTGGTCCATTGCATCGCCTACAAATATTTATTAGCAGATGCAATGATGCATGGCATGTAACATGAGGATCCACTAGTGAAGGCACCTCACCCCAGATATCATCTTTGCCCCACAAGAATTTAAATGAAAAAAAAAAAAAAATCATAATACAATACAATTAAAAAATAAAAATCCTGAATTTTCTCAATCCAGAGATTTATGAATTTATTTTGTGCCACCAGGCCTAAGAAATTTTTTAGAAAATCTCAAACAAAAACCCCAAACAAGATCATAAATTAATCGAAAGCTAGACCATTGAAAGGCAGTGAAAATCTACTAATCATCAGCATGCCAGACATTGTGTTAATAAAACTACATAACAGAAACTCAAAGATATGGTTACTAGGTTCAACAAATCTGCTTATTGGACAGTTGTCTCTCTAAAATATGTAATCTTACAGAGAAAAAGGATACATCCATAAACAACAGCAAATTCTGAACCAGAATAAGACCACTGAACATCATGAACAGGCCCCTCTTTACCTGCCAGTTTATTCAACAATCAGTTGCTTGCACTCACTTAGAACCAAAATTTGATTTACAATTAAATTTAGAACATACGAAGAGATACAACTCCTTCATAGGTGCCGTCTGTTGTCAAGTAGTTTAGCTTTGATTCTCCATAGTAACTTTGGTTGGTTTTATCAACATCAGATTGCACAACAGCAAGAAGCCCAGTCGAGCCACGGTTCCAATTCAATTGAACAGTTGAACATCGAAAAAAACTCCGACGAGCAATAGGTTGACTCTCTGAATCTTTTCCGCAAGAAAATATCTGGATACTACCCGGAACCCCCTATATGGGTAGAAAATATAACTTCAGAATGAAATAATAATAAAAGAAAACCTTGAATATGAATGCTAAATATCAGTAGTATTTCTAGATGCCAAATGAATGTGACAAAGAAATCAAATTTCTACTGGGAATAAATGTCACAAAGTAATCAATATTTTCAATAGTGACATAGCTATGATCCAATGAAGTGAATAAATTCAGAAACCACATTCAGCAATAAAATTTCCTGGAACATGATATGTTTGGGTTTTAGCACAGGTATGCTCAGATACCCAATACATGGTACATTGGGCCAGGAGCACCAGCTATGGAGGATTGAAATGTGAAACTACCACAAATTAGGACACATGATCCAGTTTGCAGTTTGTATGGTGGGAAGGGGGATCCGGTAAGGCAGTAACTCTAGTCTGCAACCATCTATGGGAAGGTAAGCAAAATACGCTTATAAGTGTACTGTGTCAAACATTCTTGTATGATTCCAAATTATCCCTTTAGAAAAGATACCCAAAATCAGCGTGCACTTGTGGAGCACACACCTTAGATTCTGGAACAAATGCTGCCACATGGGACCCAGGTGTCTTAGAAAGCTCAATTGCAGCCAGACCAGGAACTCTTATCCGATGGACAACTCCCTTGGAGAAATCATGAGCATCAAAGAATTGGATCTCATTAGTTGCCAACCGACAAGCAACAACTTCATCAGAGCTAAATCGAATTGAGGGCCTGAAAGACAGAACAATTAACTATTGAAAATACTAAAAGTAAAACATACCTGAATTTAAAACATACATGAACTCCATTTTGCTAGAAAGTTGAGCTTAAATGTCCTATTGGTAACAATAGTAAAATCGTATTGTATACCATGACTTGTGCACAAGAAAAGAGTCGGAACTGAGCAAAACGTTTTGAATTTACGAAAATGTTAGGCCTTGAAAATTACTAGATGTACCATGTGGCTTTTGTCATGTTCTTTTGAAATTGATGATAAACAGGATCCCCAGTCTCAGTATTCCATAAGATCACATTTTTTTCCTGTGGTGTTGAGGCCTTCTGAAAGGTCTGAAGAAAGGTCCCACATGGAGACAAGGTGGCTGCAGATAAATTGGGGATTTGAAAAGATCTGATTTCTTTGTAGCTGCTGCAATCATTTATGCTAATCACAGAGTCAGGCTTCAACACCATGAGTTTGGATCCATCTTCACTGAAATTCACGTTTGAGCAAGGAACCTTTTCAATCTTGATACCAGGTTCACCATTGCTGAATGGGGGCCCGTTCCAGAGCGAGAACCCTTCTGGTCCCCGAACTGGGAGAAGAGGAAAAAAGAGTAAGAGAGAGAAATAATATACAGCTAATAATTTGGGAAAATATAACTAGTTACCTAAAATCTCCAAAGACGGTGAACGGTCAATGGCTGCCATAGCAAGCTGACAGAGGTATATGTGAAGGAGAGGCTACCTTGTTGATAAAATGACTGCAAAAGACAGAGTTAGGCACAGATGTTTCAAAAACAATTTTGCTTCAGCAAGATAATATTAAAAAGCTTTCCACTGAATCAGTTTGAGCCCACAGACAATATTCCCGTCAAGTGAGCATTTGTTACTTCAACTGCTATCCTAGGGCTAAAATATCCCATTAAGTGAGTATTTGTTACTTCAACTGTTATCCCAGGGCTAAAATATCCCATTACTTTCTGTGGAATTTAGCACAGAACCAAACAACTGTCTCCTGACCTCGAAGACACATGATGTAACTTCTTCTAAATTAAACTATACCATCTCGAACAACATAAGCATCTCATTTCCAATCCAATTTGGTATTCAGGCATGTTTCTTTTATCATTTCTCTCATCCTGTTCTTGGTTTACCACCACTAACATTAGCATTCCTTCTCAGTTATTTGAAGTGCATAATTACACATGAAACCTACCAACCCCGCCCCCCACCCCCCCAAACATGCACAAAAAGGCAGGGAATTCAGCTTAAGACAGGTCAATGACCCTGAACCTAGTGGTACTTCTCTTCCTTCTAAAGTGAGGTATATATTCAAGTGCACAAGAATTATTGGGTCAGAGGTTATCATACCATTTCGGAAAGGGCTCAAAAGACAAGCCAGTGAGCTCTAATTCAAATGCCACTTCCTCCTCCCATAAGAACGGGTGGAGGGTAGGTCCGTCCTAAGTTCAAAACCCAATGGGTACACCTTTAACTTACCAATCAAAAAGAAAGGCCTCAAAAGACAAATAAAAAACTAAACTAAATTTATACCTCATCCATAGAACTGAAACCAGCCCACAATGAAAAACATATCATAAAAAATAACTCAAATTCGGCATAAAAACAGTCCTTTTATAAACAAACAATGAGGAACCAAAACACACTTGTATAAATTTTATCTTTCTTTCTATTACTTCTAAAATCACAAATGCCACTTCCTCCTCCCATAAGAACGGGTGGAGGGTAGGTCCATCCTAAGTTCAAAACCCAATGGGTATTTGTTTAACTTACCAATCAAAAAGAAAGGCCTCAAAAGATAAATAACGAACTAAACTAAATTTATAACTCACCCATAGAACTAAAAACAGACCACAATGAAAAAACATAGCACCAAAAAATAAGCCACATTCGGCATCAAAAACAACCCTTTTATAATAAAAAAAACAAGTAACCAAATACACACTCGTTTAAATTCTCTCTTTCTTTCTATTACTTCTAAAATCACAAATGCCACTTCCTCCTCCCATAAGAACAGATGTAGGGTCGGTCCATCCTAGGTTCAAAACCCACCGGGTGCGCATTTAACTTACCAATAATTAAAAAAAAAAAAAGGCCTCAAAAGATAAACAACCAACTAAACTAAATTTATAACTCACCCATAGAACTAAAACTAGACCACAATGAAAAACAAAACATCAAAAAATAACTCACATTCTGCGTCAAAATCAGTCCTTTTATAACAAACAAAAAGTAACCAATACAAAACTCGTTCAAATTCTATCTTTCTTTCTATTACTTCTAAAGCCACAAAGAGAACACAAGGTTTTCTTCAAACCTATATTACCTATTAAACATATTTCCCTGCCATTGCAATCTTCAACGGGTTTATTTCAAGCATTCACTCTCAAATTAAGCATGAATTTCATAGCTTAAAAATTCTACAATTCCCATAAATAAATTATATTATATTAAGTAGCTAAGCCAGAAAATCGAAACAGACTCGTTTTGTGCGCTTCTGAATCCTCAAATACTACAAACTGAAGTAATATAATATTCAAAAGATTTTCACTTTCTTTTCTTTTCCTACGTTTTCTCAGTAACCAAACGGGGCTTAATCATTGAAGTTAAACATCGAGGGTTTAAGAAGAGAGAGGAGTACCGGGATCGGAGGATGGAGCCGGAGAGAGTGATGCCGGCGTCGAAGCTCCGGCGGAAAATCAACGGGAATTGGAGAGGCACTAAACGACGTCGGACAGTGAGATCTTCTGTGTGCGCGGTGCGCTTTTAGTTCACCGCAACTTTTTACGAGGAGTACCGTGTTATAAAAATTAATAAATAAAAAATGAGGGGGAAATCCGAATATCCATAAATAGCCCTATAACTTTTTCTTTTTTTTATAGGATAGCCCTATAACTTTTTAATTGGTGACAAAATAAATTATGTACTTTGTTTCTTTATTTTATAATTTGATAGTTATATTTTCTCCAAAAAAATATATAATAATAATAATTTGATAAATATAACTGAGATTCAAGAGAGTGTGGTGTGTTGAATGAAAAAAAAAAAAAAAAAAGTGTGGCTTCGATAAATTTTTATCTTAAAAAAAAAGACTTATTTGGATTTTCATTTTTTGGCCCAAAGCATAGATTTTGTTAAGTGGATAGGACCACTTGCAAAACATATAGATCCACGAAGGAAATCACATATTAGCCACTTTTACGCAAATGAAATCTTGTTTGCTCTACTCTATGCTTACTAAAGTCGCAAATGAACTCCTAGAAAACTAAAATTTAAGTCACAGATGAATTCATATTTTGCCCAAAAAAAACATGTAGCTTCATTTATTTATGATGATGCCGAAAAAATCACCAGTGAGCCACACGGTTCCAACACGCTCAACACCAGACCTGCCCAACATAGAAAAAGACCTTACAGAGAGTACCGGTGTGGTACCGGCCAAAGACCCTCCGAAGGTTAAGTCAAAAGAGAGCTCCAACAATGTTAGAGAGTATGAGCTTTAGAGAAATTGTGCGTACCTTTTTCTTGAGGGTCTTTGGGTTTTTATAGCCGCGTAGGGCCAGACTCCTTTGCTTGCGGAACAAGTTTTTTCCTTATGGGGAAGATACTCATTAATGCGTATATATTCTAGAATTCTACTCATGTTGGGATTCTACAAACCAGGGCTAATCGTGTGTCGCAAGTATTTTCCATTTAAGGTTCCTTGGAGACCACACAATAATGGGCTGGATGCTACGTGGCCGTTCAGTCTGTACATGCCACGTCTGTCTGTGCCACCTCCGTCCAGATAGCTCCGTCATGCATAATTTTTCCTCTTCAGTTGCCCCCTTCACCCTATGGGTCCGTGATCTCGGAGTGGAAGGACCCGTGGGGTGACGGTTTGATTTGGATCCTAAGAGACTTGTCAGTCTTTGATAGGCTGGCCTGAAATTATTTATGGCGCAGGGGACTTAAATTTTGACCAAGGCCCTTTTGGGTGACATGGCTCGTCTGTCCTCCCGTAGGTAGGAAGACTTCGAATTTTCACCAAGGCACTCGTGGGCGACTTGGTTAGTCCTTCCAACCGTAGGTAGTAGGACTTAAAATTTTCACCAAGGCACTCGTGAGTGACTTGATTCGTCCTTCCACCCGTAGGTAGGACTTAAATTTCGACCAAGACACTCGTGAGTGACTTGGTTCGTCCTTCCACCCGTAGGTAGAAGAACTTAAATTTTGTACCAAAGCCCTTACTGGTGGCTGGTTAGTCCTTCCACCCGTAGGTAGTAGGACTTTAAACTACGACCAAGGCACCCGTAGGTGACTTGGTTCGTCCTTCCACCCGTAGGTAGAAGGACTTAAATTTGGACCAAGACACTCGTGTATGACTTGGTTCGTACTTCCACCTGTAGGTAGAAGGACTTAAATTTTGTACCAAGGCACTTGCTGGTGGCTTGGTTTGTCCTTCCACCCAAAGGTAGGAAGACTTAAATTTTGACCAAGGCACTCGTGAGTGACTTAGTTCGTTCTTCCACCCGTAGGTAGAAGGACTTAAATTTCGACCAAGACACTCATGAGTGACTTAGTTCGTCCTTCCACCTGTAGGTAGAAGGACTTAAATTTTGTACCAAGGCACTTGCTATGGCTTGGTTCCTTCTTCCACCCGAAGGTAGGAAGACTTAAATTTTGACCAAAGCACTCGTGAGTGACTTAGTTCGTCCTTCCATCCGTAGGTAGAAGGACTTAAATTTCGACCAAGACACTCGTGAGTGACTTGGTTCGTCCTTTTACCCGTAGGTAGAAGGACTTAAATTTTGTACCAAGGCACTTGCTGGTGGCTTGGTTAGTCCTTCCACCCATAGGTAGTAGGACTTAAAATTTTTACCAAGACACTCGTGAGTGACTTAGTTCGTCCTTCCACCCGTAGGTAGAAGGACTTAAATTTCGACCAAGACACTCATGAGTGACTTGGTTCGTCCTTCCACCCGTAGGTAGAAGGATTTAAATTTTGTACCAAGGCACTTGCTGGTGGCTTGGTTAGTCCTTCCACTCGTAGGTAGTAGGACTTTAAACTTCGACCAAGGCACCCGTAGGTGACTTGGTTCGTCCTTCCACCCGTAGGTAGAAGGACTTAAATTTCGACCAAGACACTTATGAGTGACTTAGTTCGTCCTTCCACCTATAGGTAGAAGGACTTAAATTTTATACCAAGGCACTTGCTGTGGCTTGGTTCATCCTTCCACCCGAAGGTAGAAAGACTTAAATTTTGACCAAGGCACTCATGCGTGACTTAGTTCGTCCTTCCACCCGTAGGTAAAAGGACTTAAATTTCGACCAAGACACTCGTGAGTGACTTGGTTTGTCCTTTCACCCGTAGGTAGAAGGACTTAAATTTTGTACCAAGGCACTTGCTGTGGCTTGGCTCGTCCTTCCACCCGAAGGTAGGAAGACTTAAATTTTGACCAAGGCACTCGTGAGTGACTTGGTTCATCCATCCACCCGTGGATAGAAAGACTTAAATTTCGACCAAGACACTCGTGAGTGACTTGGTTCGTCCTTCCACCCGTAGGTAGAAGGACTTAAATTTTGTACCAAGGCACTCGTGCGTGACTTAGTTTGTCCTTCCACCCGTAGGTAGGACTTAAATTTCGACCAAGACACTCGTGAGTGACTTGGTTCGTCCTTTCACCCGTAGGTAGAAGGACTTAAATTTTGTACCAAGGCACTTGCTGTGGCTTGGCTCGTCCTTCCACCCGAAGGTAGGAAGACTTAAATTTTGACCAAGGCACTCATGAGTGACTTGGTTCATCCATCCACCCGTAGGTAGAAAGACTTAAATTTCGACCAAGACACTCGTGAGTAACTTGGTTCGTCCTTCCACCCGTAGGTAGAAGGACTTAAATTTTGTACCAAGGCACTTGTTGGTGGCTTGGTTAGTCCTTCCACCCGTAGGTAGTAGGACTTTAATTTTCGACCAAGGCACCCGTAAGTGACTTGGTTCATCCTTCTACCCGTAGGTAGAAGGACTTAAATTTTGAACCAAGGAATTTGTGAGTGGCTTGGTTCGTCCTCCCATCCTTAAGTAGGAAGACTTGAATTTTGACCAAGGCACTTGTTGGTGGCTTGGTTCGTCCTTCCACCCGTAGGTAGGACTTAAATTTCGACCAAAGCACTTGTGAGTGACTTGGTTCGTCCTTCCACCCGTAGGTAAAATGACTTAAATTTTGACCAAGGCACTCGTGAGTGACATGGTTCGTCCTTCTACCCGTAGGTAGAAGGACTTAAATTTTGTACCGAGTCACTTATGAGTGACTTGGTTCGTCCTTCCACCCGTAGGTAGAAAGACTTAAATTTTGTACCAAGGCACTTGTTGGTGGCTTGGTTCGTCCTTTCCACCCGAAGGTAGGAAGACTTAAATTTTAACCAAGGCACTCGTGAGTGACTTGGTTCGTCCTTCCACCCGTAGGTAGAAGGACTTAAATTTTGAATGAGAATCAGATGCCGTTTGGCATCCTTGATTGTCGGTACCCTTGGTTGTCGATCCATCCCATTGGGATGAGGATTAGGTGTCCGTCGGCTTCCTTTTGTAGTGTTTAGCCCTGAGGTCTTGCTGCAGCGTTGGCATTTGTCGTATGCTTATACGTAGAATTGGGCATCCTTCTACACAGTAGGCCATTGATACACTGCCCCCGGGACGCGTGATGCCCGAACTTTCAACCTTAAGGACGCGTTGTAGTCCTCTATTAGCATCCCATTCTTAAGGTATTTTGTCCGTCTACTTTAGGTCGTGGACTTGCCGACGTGACTGAGTGTTACCTCGTCATCAATTCAAATTTTTTTTTTTTTGTCCGTCCACTTTTGTTCATGGACATGCATCTGTCCTTTTTTTTTTTTTTTTTTTTTTTGGTGTCCGTCCACTTTTGTTCATGGACATGCAACCATGCAACATCTTTTTTTTTTTTTTTTGTGTGTCCGTCCACTTATGTACATGGACGGACATGCAACCATGCAACCATCTTTTTTTTTTTTTTTTTGTGTCCGTCCACTTATGTACATGGACGGACATGCAACCATCTTTCTTTTTTTTTTTTTGGGTGTCCATCCACTTATGTTCATGGACGGACATGCAACCATGCAACCATCTTTTTTTTTTAGGTGTCCGTCCACTTATGTTCATGGACGGACATGTAACCATTTTTTTTTTTTTTGGTGTCTGTCCGTCCACTTACGTTCATGGACGAACATGCAATCATCCTTTTTTTCTTTGAAGTGACTTGTTGGTCGTCCACCTTGGGTCGTGGACTTGTTGAGATGACTAAGTGTTACCTCGTCACCTTGTTGGTCGTCCACCTTGGGTCGGCGACTAAGTGTTACCTCGTCACTTTGTTAGTCGTCCACTCGGGGTCGTGGACTTATTGAGGTGACTAAGTGTTATCTCGTCACCTTGTTAGTCATCCACCTTGGGTCGTGGATTTGTTGAGGTGTTTAAGTGTTACCTCGTCACCTTTTTGGTCGTCCACTTGGGGTCGTGGACTTGTTGAGGTGACTAAGTGTTACCTCGTCACCTTGTTAGTCGTCCACCTTGGGTCGTGGATTTGTTGAGGTGATTAAGTATTACCTCGTCACCTTTTTGGTCGTCCACCTTAGGTCGTGGATTTGTTAAGGTGATTAAGTGTTACCTCGTCACCTTTTTGGTCGTCCACCTTGGGTCGTGGACTTGTTGAGGTGACTAAGTGTTACCTCATCACCTTGTTGGTCGTCCACCTTGGGTCGGCGACTAAATGTTACCTCGTCACCTTATTAGTCGTCCACTTGGGGTCGTGGACTTGTTGAGGTGACTAAGTGTTACCTCGTCACCTTTTTGGTCGTCCACCTTGGGTCGTGGATTTGTTGAGGTGATTAAGTGTTACCTCGTCACCTTTTTGGTCGTCCACCTTGGGTCGTGGACTGGTTGAGGTGACTAAGTGTTACCTCGTCACCTTGTTGGTCGTCCACCTTGGGTCAGCGACTAAGTGTTACCTCCTCACCTTGTTAGTCGTCCACTTGGAGTCGTGGACTTGTTGAGGTGACTAAGTGTTACCTCGTCACCTTGTTAGTCGTCCACCTTGGGTCGTGGATTTGTTGAGGTGTTTAAGTGTTACCTCGTCACCTTTTTGGTCGTCCACTTGGGGTCGTGGACTTGTTGAGGTGACTAAGTGTTACCTCGTCACCTTGTTAGTCGTCCACCTTGGGTCGTGGATTTGTTGAGGTGATTAAGTATTACCTCGTCACCTTTTTGGTCGTCCACCTTAGGTCGTGGATTTGTTGAGGTGATTAAGTGTTACCTCGTCACCTTTTTGGTCGTCCACCTTGGGTCGTGGACTTGTTGAGGTGACTAAGTGTTACCTCGTCACCTTGTTGGTCGTCCACCTTGGGTCGGCGACTAAATGTTATCTCGTCACCTTATTAGTCGTCCACTTGGGGTCGTGGACTTGTTGAGGTGACTAAGTGTTACCTCGTCACCTTTTTGGTCGTCCACCTTGGGTCGTGGACTGGTTGAGGTGACTAAGTGTTACCTCGTCACCTTGTTGGTCGTCCACCTTGGGTCGGCGACTAAGTGTTACCTCGTCACCTTGTTAGTCGTCCACTTGGAGTTGTGGACTTGTTGAGGTGACTAAGTGTTACCTCGTCACCTTGTTAGTCGTCCACCTTGGATCGTGGATTTGTTGAGGTGTTTAAGTGTTACCTCGTCACCTTTTTGGTCGTCCACTTGGGGTCGTGGACTTGTTGAGGTGACTAAGTGTTACCTCGTCACCTTGTTAGTCGTCCACCTTGGGTCGTGGATTTGTTGAGGTGATTAAGTATTACCTCGTCACCTTTTTGGTCGTCCACCTTGGGTCGTGGATTTGTTGAGGTGATTAAGTGTTACCTCGTCACCTTTTTGGTCGTCCACTTGGGTCGTGAACTTGTTGAGATGACTAAGTGTTACCTCATCACCTTGTTAGTCGTCCACCTTGGGTTGTGGATTTTTTGAGGTGATTAAGTGTTACCTCGTCACCTTTTTGGTCGTCTACTTGGGGTCGTGGACTTATTGAGGTGACTAAGTGTTACCTTATCACCTTGTTGGACGTCCACCTTGGGTCGTGGACTTGTTGAAGTGACTAAGTGTTACCTCATCACCTTGTTGGTCGTCCACTTGGGGTCATGGACTTGTTGAGGTGACTAAGTGTTACCTTGTCACCTTGTTGGACGTCCACCTTGGGTCGTGGACTTGTTGAGGTGACTAAGTGTTACCTTATCACCTTGTTGGTCGTCCACTTGGAGTCATGGACTTGTTGAGGTGACTAAGTGTTACCTCATCACCTTGTTGGTCGTCTACTTGGGGTCATGGACTTGTTGAGGTGACTAAGTGTAGCGACCGTCCACCCATAGTCGACTTTGGTCATGCGTCTACCTGTAGGTGACTTAGCATAATGGCCGTCCATCCGTAGGCGACTTTGGCTACGCGTTTACCCATAGGTAACTTAGTATAGTGACCGTCCATTTGATGCGTCGTACAAATATTCCTCGTCTATTGCCCCCCTTCCATGTTTGCCTTCGCTACTTGAGTTGATCATCTCTCAGATTGTTCGTCACCTTGGCGACTTTGATGATCAGTACTACCTCGGAGATATTGTAGAAGGGTAGGCGGTATTGCATGTTCGCTTTTTTGGATCCCCATTCATCCTCCTCGGCCATTCCAACATGGGGTCGTCTTTGATAAGTGTAAGAATATGGTCGATAGGAGCGTTTAGTGGGGTGGAGTGAACGGGTCGGCTGTTAGAGTGTCTAGGCCTCTTGCCTTCTCTTTGGCCAATCGTTCGTCGTCCTACAGTATTGTAGTCGTCAATCTTCTCTTCTATTTGTTGTTCCCTTCTGTAATATTTCGAAGGGGTGGATAGTGATCATGACCACTTCTACGTTGATCATGCGATAAGACTTGATGTTCTTGCAGATGCTTAATTTGTACTTCCAACGCTTGGTTTTGTAGCATAAGAGCTTTATTTTGTTGAGTAAGTCGCTCGATCGCAGCCGAGAGTGTCTGCAGTTGCCATTCTACAACAGTGGGGGGATTTCCAGTTTCTTGGTTGGCTGATGCCATCAATCGAGTTTGGACCGTACGACCTTTTGTCTTAGGGATAAAGTAATGACTGATTACTCGTATTCCCCACAGACGACGCCAACTGATGATGCCGAAAAAATCACCAGTGAGCCACACGGTTCCAACACGCTCGACACCAGACCTGCCCAACATAGAAAAAGACCTTACAGAGAGTACCGGTGTGGTACCGGCCAAAGACCCTCCGAAGGTTAAGTCAAAAGAGAGCTCCAACAATGTTAGAGAGTATGAGCTATAGAGAAATTGTGCGTACCTTTTTCTTGAGGGTCTTTGGGTTTTTATAGCCACGTAGGGCCAGACTCCTTTGCTTGCGGAACAAGTCTTTTCCTTATGGGGAAGATACTCATTAATGCGTATATATTCTAGAATTCTACTCATGTTGGGATTCTACAAACCAGGGCTAATCGTGTGTCGCAAGTATTTTCCATTTAAGATTCCTTGGAGACCACATAATAATGGGCTGGATGCCACGTGGCCGTTCAGTCTGTACATGTCACGTCTGTCCGTGCCACCTCCGTCCAGATAGCTCCGTCATGCATAATTTTTCCTCTTCAATTTACTTATAACGAAGAATGAAGTTGCTCACCTTAGCAACTTCCTCAATGTGTGTTTGTTTGGAGGTGAAATAAAGTAAATGGAAAACTTTGAAGAGAAAATGAGAAGAAAAACCTTTTTAGAGTGTGTTTGATTGGGTGGAGATGAAGGAAAATAAATAGTGGGCTCAAGTGTTTTCTCTCCGGTCTCACCAAAAAGTTATCCTCAAAATGGGGAGAAAACTGAAAGGAAAAATTGGGCATCACTTTTGGACGAAAATGCCCATGTGCAGTTGCACATGGGCTTTGTCCACGTTGCTCTTCTTCACATTTTTTTTTTTATTTTTTCTTTTGATTTACTAGGCATGCTTCATTCAATGCTCATATTTTTTTTTATTTTTTCTTTTGCTTTCTTTTGTGTTATTTTTGTTTTTTTTTTTTTTTTTTTACTTTTGGTTAGATGTGATTTTTTTTTTTTTGGACATGATTTTTATTTTTTAATAAATTTGGGTGATTGATTTTTTTATATCACTTTTTTGGTTTTAACTGGGCATCATTTTTTAACAAGGATATATGCATAAATCTATATAAACTAACTTTTTCCATCCTTCCACTTTTTTACTACCAACCAAACAAAAATAAGGGAAATTAAAATGTTTTTTATCATCCCACTTTTCTACTCCTCCAATCAAATGGACTATTTCATAAGTTCAGTCAATCAGATTTAGTTAACGAATTTCCTCAATTGTGAATAAATCAGCTCCTTTCTTTACCTTTTTTTTGAGAATGAGCTCCTTTCTTTACCTAAGTTAAAACAAATTTGAAATTTAACTCTCATTTAACAACATATCAGTCGATAGCTTCGACCTTTATTCAAAATCAAACCTTCAAGACGTCCTTGGCCTACTATAAAACCTCTTCATCAAGTCCTGTATTGACAACTCATTATCAATCTTAAATAACTCTTCACTCTTCTCTATATAAAAGTATAATAAATAAATAAAACTCTTCATTGAAATAAAATTTCATTTAGGATACACAATTATTTGCAACATTGTGCCCTTCTTACCCTTACACGTATTCATCCCATTTGTTTAGTTTCAATTAGTTGAATTGATAAAATCTTTTATCATTGAATAAGGAACCTAAATTTAAATCTCATTTACATAAAAAGAAACTGATTAATGCCTTTGCCCTATAGTATGAGCAAATTATGAAACAACAAATTATGAAACAAGTATCATAGGTTTCAAATTTTGTTGTATCCATTAAAAAACCAAAAACAAAAAGTCTTATAAAGCAACATAGTTTGGTATGAGATGTTAAGTTCAGATTATTATTGTGTTCTTGATGATGCATTGTGTTGATGGACATCATTGTAATTGTAGAATCTCAAATATTTTTTTATATTATTAAGAAAACTAATGAACAATATTGGAAAGAGTTTCCAGGTATTTGATTTATCCTACGGGTGAATGTTGAGATCCTTAAGGATTCCACATCCAATCTTTTTCTAAGGTTTTACTAAGGTTTTATAAATTAGAAAAATCACATTACTGTTTGGCCATCAGAACAATTGGATGGTATTGCAGTAGTCTGCAAAACCCTAAAAGTAAAAGAGGGAAAAAGGTGAATACCTTGAAAGTCAACAAACTTGGGTTGCTAATAAGTTCCTATCCTATTCTTCTCAAAATCCATGATTATGTGGTGTAATGATTCTTGAATCAAACAAAAACAAGTAAGCTTATTGAATTCGACTGAGGAACAGTATAACAGTTAGTTTGACTATTGTAGTGAAAGATCGAGTGAGATCTCTTGTTCAGTTTGTCTTATTCAAGTTAAATTAATGCAAGTGTTCATTCATTTAAGTATAAATTTCCTTTAGCTGTTACTTTATCGAATTATTGTGTAAAAGTTCTCTTAATTGAGGCAATATCAGACTTGTTGGGTTCAATGGGCCTTTCCCTTCACTAGTGCATCATTCATGGGCTTTCATGTGTCAACTTCACACGTCTGTTATCCTCCATGGGAATCTCGCTTCTAATTGTTTGTCTAGCACCATTGGCAATAATCTTTTTTGTTAGGCCTTTTCCAAGATTTTTGCTCCATTTGCGAAAAGGTTTCAAGTACACACACCCTATTCTAGCTCCAACTGCAAAAGGAACCTCGATAACCTTGTCATTTCTGCCTCACACCACCATGAGCTCTGATATCATTTGTTAGGGAGATAAACACTTTAGGTGGTTTTCTTAAATAATTAATATAATATATAAAAAAACACTTTAAGCCAAAAGGCCTATGCCCTATAGGTACATGTCCAATTATGTTATATTAATTACTCAATCTTCTCATCATTATTTAATGTTGGATTTCACTCATATGTGTATATCCAACAAAACTTACATAAACAAATTTATAAAAATTTGGAAAAGAGATCCCATTGTACAACTTCCTAATAAAAAAATTGATATCATTTTTTTTATAAATTGTAATAGCATCATTTGGGGTGCGCCTATGTCTATGGTTCAAGCCCACCTCTTTCTCCCCATTTTCTTTATATATATATATATATATATATTCATTATATTCATTACTACTGATAAGGACAATAACACCCGCAATATTCATATTCCTAAGGATAATTAAGGCGCCCTGATTGCAAAAGAATAATTGCACTAGTTTTAAGGCACAATATTCCAGCTAAAGCATCCATTAAGAGTAGTTTCATTCTTAGCTCTACACTAAAAAGAAGTGCCCATCCAACGCTGAAGATTTACTTAGGGATGTGCAACCAACCCACCAATCTGCTAAAACCGACTCGATTTGACCCAACCCGTCGAGTTGGGTCAGTTTTTAGGGTTGATGGGTTGGGTGGGTTTATAAAAAAATTTTTAATAGTGAGTCAAGTTGGATGTGGGTTATAACAATCACAAATCCGCTTAACCCGATCTGACCCACCTATATATTTAAAATTTAAATTATATATATTTAATATATATTTAGAAATATATTATATAATTAATAATTTTTCCCCCATTCGGCTCTTCCTATTTAAAACCCAATTACCTCCTAACAATCTTATTTCTTTCTCTGCCGCCTCCCACTCCCACTCTCCCACTCCACTCCTATTTGCTTATAACTTAGTTAGAATACTAGTTCATGTATATTTTGTTTATTAACTCAGTTGGATATGTTTTGTTTATAATTGAATTGAAATATTAATTCATGAATATTTTGTTTATCAATTCAGGTGGCAGGTGTGATATATATTTTCTGCTCAAGTTAATAATAATTGTAATAAAAATAAATAAATAAAATTCCAACCCATGGGTTCAATCCAACCCAACCCGTTCCAGGTGGGTTGGGTTGGATTTTTTTTAACCCATCATGTGAGTTGGGTTAAAAAATCCCTTCAACCCGACCCATGCATACCCCTAATTCACTCTTGCCAGTTGCTACCTTCCACCAAGACAATGACTTTCCATTTTGTGAAATTTGCAAACTTGTTAAGACTTAGGAGACCTACCATGAAAAGCCCCAGATATGTCCTACTCGTTTCAATATTTTTGTTTCAATTTTTCATTGTTAGTTGAAAATTTCACAAATGATAAACATGCTTCTTGTTTTCGTGGAGAAGGTATTTGGTATTAAATGATATCATATCAATAATATCAAAATCTAATAAGTATAAGACATGTTAGCAAAAAATACCTATTTTACTAATAGATGAAAGATATGTGTTAGTGGATAATTATTTTTGTACACATATCTCTCATTTATTGGATTTTGATACAAATGACATGGTATTATTTGATATAAAATATTTTTTTCGTTTTCCGTGATGGCATACCTAATGAAGAGGATTTGGATATGGATTTGTGCAAAATTCCAAAGCTCTTTTCTCCACTTTGATACTCAAACAATCAATAAGTACCATCAGAACGATACATTCAACTTCAAATATATTCAAATACAAAGTATGAAGTAGCCAATTCATTCAACGTTAATTCTTGATAGTATATCCTTGATCTTCTTCTTGCCAGCAACAATAAGAACTGTACGAGCATCATATATGGGCCCAACCCATTAACTTCTATATACTTGAGAACTATGGGCCCAATAGCAGATTGTGGACCATATCAATCCAGAAATCAACGACAGGTTGGGGACCGGGCTAATTGGTAACGATAATGCCTTGGGAGAAATCGCTTACTAGGCACCATTTGGCAATGAGTGCAAGTTTCAAGACAATCACATCTATCACAAGAAGTGGGCCCCATTTGGTCATGAATATATCTTAAAATGAGCCCCACCAACACAAAAAGTCTCTCCCATCATCATGACAACCCTACTAAGGGAACCTTATAAATGGGGGTTGAAGGAGTGAGAAAGGAGATTGGTAAATTTGGGTAAGAGAGATACTCGAGAGAAAAGTGAGAGAAACAACTAAAGAGGAGAAGCTTATTTCTAAGCTTGAGCCTCCTCAGGAGACATACAAAGGGTAGTAGAATACAAGCTAGGCCTTAAGCTCCTTCACTTGGGCCGTTAGGTTGGCCTCAAGAGGTTTTCCCATTGTAAGAAACTCTTTACTCACCTTAAACAAGTAATTTGGGGGCTTGACCTCAAAGTTTACGAGGCATCTTGGGCCAGGATCTCACAAAAACAATTGTTGTTATCATCAATCTTCTTCCTAGTAAGCTAGGTAGAATCTAAACCATATGCACCTCACTAAGGCTCACACGACTAACTTAGTCAAGTTGATCAGCAGAAAAAGTTCATGGAAGTTCCAATTTATTAAAGAGTTAATATCAAGGGGATCAATTGTTCCAATTGAAAATACAAATACTAAATTTACACCTACATTAAAATTGAAGGATGATATTTGTAAAGACCCCTAAATTTAATGTAGGACGCATTAGATTTGTCCTCAGATATGCCTGGATTCATAAAAATTTCTTTTGCTTTTTGTTGCATTTTTAATACTTTTTTTTTTTTTTTTTGCACATTATATTTTGAATTCTAGAACTGAAAGGTTACTTTTAGCTTTTAAGGTTTTCCTCATTATATAATAAGATCCTTAATCATATAATAAGTAAGCTATGGTTGCTATTGAAAAGTGACATATTTTGCAGGTTTTTTTTTTTTTTTTTTTTTTTGCTGAGCAGAAATTATAATTACCAAAACAAAGCATGGTTACATTTTAACCTCTAATGAAAAGTACTGGAGTAATTTATATTTTTACATTTTAATAGTAAAAAGTTTCTTGAATATCATGTCTTTCAAATTTCAATGCTTCTCGTTTTCTTCTTTGTTGAATTCAATATAGGACTTCAGTTTAGGCTCATAAGTTTTCCTTTCACAACATTTCAAATCAGGGAAATTGTATGGTCTGATGTTGAAAGGAATTGGATTTTTTCTTTTTGAAGGAAAAGGAGTTGGATTGGATGTTTAAAGGCGCAGGTCATGTGGGAGCGCTTATTCTAAGTAATGATGGAGCTAGAATGTTTTTCTAAGTAAAGTCCAACTCTATATATTGATATTGGAATTCTAGTCATTGTAGCCTAATGATTCGTGTATATTAGGTGGTAATTAGCTAGCTAAGTATACATCCGTTGCTAAACTGTGACATTGATGGGTATTGAATGTGAGCATCATGTGTGTCACATCTTAGAAAATTCACAATTACTTCATATGAAAATAGGAGATATGTTATTTCTAACTTTATAATTTTCTTTTTTGATAGACTAAGTTTATTAATTGAAAGTCATGTTCATTATAAAAGGACTTAAAGGAGACAGATGAATCTTGTAAAATTTGAAAGAGATCGTTTGACAAGAATAAATATCTAGAATTATAATATGAAAAGTGGCAATTTTTTAATTATGAAGAAGCAGAAACTGGGTTTATGACTTATGATGGATTCATGGTTTTGAATTTGACAATAGAAATTATGAAAGTTAGAGGAAAAACTGTATTAAGGGTCCAACCTACTCACATGGCAAACAATACCAATATTCTTTGATTTGTATATCATATTATACCAAAGATATAATGATTGGTTGCTTGTTTGATATTTGGTGATTCTTGAAGAAAAAAAAGGTAAAATTTATGTTGAGCAGACCTAGAAAGCCGAATGGAATGATGACAGAAGATATTTGAAATGAATAATGTATAATATAAATGGATCAATGTGGTGCATAAACATTTTGGCCTCTTGTGACTGGATTTGCCTAAAATTTTGTCCACAAAGATGTAAATTAATTTTGTGCTCTAGTTAGACATACCTAACTATTTGTTAGTGAAAGACAACAACATTAGCTGTAGCGATAATTATATGGTGTACGTTAATCAAGGACAAGATAGCTAGCTAGATTGATGGAACTTTCTTTCAAACAAGGTAGTTGCAATTTTTATAAGTAGTTTTGATCACAAAGTATTCCACAATTTCTTTTTCGCAACTCTGACATGGTAAACTGTGAGTGGTTAATTATTACTTACATATAGACCCATTATTTTTTCCTTATCAATTACACTCTACCACGTCACAATTGTGGTAAGAAGAAGTGAAAAATTATGCGCTCCTAGATTTTTCCAATTTTATTGAAAAAAAAAAGTACCCTTTGATGAATCACCAAAGATACATGTATAATGTATTAAAGAAAATTAGCAAAAAGATCTTCCGACAAGATAAAAGCATCAACGTAATCCTGCCGCTAATGATCTTGTCATTAGAAGAAGTGAAAGGTCCATTATTTGCCAAGGTTTTTGAATAATGATTCCTAACCCATTTTAGTGAAGGATGGTAGGTATAATTATGTTCTTTCTCTTTGATTTTTATTTTTATTTTTAAAAGAAAGAAAGAAAGTTTAGAATAGTAATTTAGTGAAGGTATATTCTCAGCATAGATTAATAAAAAAGAGGAAAAGAACAAATATGAGTTTGTTGTTTTCTTTGTGAAAAAGCTTGTGCCTTGACAATGATATTGCACCTTCAAGAAGCCTTTTTGAAATCACCAAGGGAGATGTTTGACCCTATCAACCTTTGACATTATTAACCAACTTCATTGAAATATGTAAATTCTACCTTATGCCTTTGTTTCTAATCTTTTGGGTATTGGAACGTGATGTTTTTGGGTTAATTTAATCTCACATAGTTTTGAATGAAGTGAGATGAAAATTTCTTCCTCAAAAAAGAAAAGAAAAGAAAATTTCATTCCTTAGAAAGAAAAGAGAAACGAGTAGAACATGCTTAAGGGTGATCACTGCGTGTGTTACATGTTTGACAGTAAACAATTACATGTGAAGAATGGAAATTGCAATTTGGGGAAATTATTTAAATATTTGATAAGAAAAAAATGTTGACAGCTCAATGGTTTTCTGTTCGGTGTTCTCGTGTATTGAACGGATACAAAAGCGACACGTGATATTAGACATGTATCGTATTCTTGTCACATCTAAGTGTACTAGAAACTCCTTTCATCTGTTGTTAGCTCGTAAGGTAAAAAAAAAAAAAGGTTATTTTGCTTTACTGACCAATTATATGAAATTATTGAAAGATATTTTAAAATCAACTCTCAAAAAGAGAATGAAATGGCATGACACAGCATTTGATTAAGTTTTATGCTAACATGAAATGATATGTGGATTTGATTATTGCTTTTGATAAATACTTTATATGTTGATTGAAGTCACATTTTTAGAAAATGATTGGTCATATTTAATCAAATTCAAACTAAAATTAAAAAAATAAAAATAAAAAGTAAACCATGATGCATGTATGATTTTCTTAATCGCAATTATAACAATAAACACAAATCATCACTGAATTTCATCCCATTCAAAATGCAGTTTGGCTTTGCAACTTGTTCATTGACAATTTTGGATATTAAAGATAAACACACTGTCCAATCAGTTTTCAGTGATGAAACGATCGATGGGAGAGTGCAATTATATAGAGATGACTCATAATTATCTTTAGTAAAATGTGTTCACCATCATTGAATCTTAGACCACTCAAACCTTAAATTTGATGTCTTTTTCATTCTTTTTTTTTTTTTTCCTGTAAATAAGGGATTGCACTTAGATTAATTCAGAGAATGTCTTTTTCAATCGACTTTACAAGGTATTGAAATCCATGTTTTGTGGCATAATTCCAGGTTGGCTTCATTCTCTCGTGAGACTCTAAGCATTTCGATCTAATTCTAACACCTCTAGGTCAAAGAATACTGACCAACTACCAAGCCCGAGCCCTAACAACATATAAATTGACATTTTATTTATATAAAAAATAAATAAATAAATAAAACATACAAATTAAAATAAATTGTGATAATATAAACCATAAATATACGAGTCTCCCCTACTTTTCAATAATTTTCAAGTTCACACAGATTACTTCATTCTGATGACAATTTGTTCCAAGCTTATCAAGATTTAATGGGGGAAAAAAGATCACCTTCCAAGATTAGCAAAATAATTTGATGCATTTCAAAATTAAAAATATATATTATTACTATTACTTAAGAATTGTGTTATTATTTCTTATCAAAAAATCATATGCTAAAAATTTCTCTTTTTGTTTAGTAAAATAATTTTTCTCTCTTTTACCACTTGTGTTTTATTTTTATTTTGTTAACAATCGTTCTTGTAGAAAATGTGGGCAAGGAAAAAGAAAAAGAAAACGATTTAGTGTTTGTTTGGATTTGGCATATGAACAGTAACCAAAGCTCAAACAGTAACCAAAGCTCAATCAGGCATATGAACAGTAACCAAAGCTCAAACAGTAACTTTTTTTATTATTTTTTAATTGTTTTCAGTTTTCAGCAAAATAAGCGGTATCCAAACACACACTTAGTTAAATATGGCATTCCTTTATCCTTTTGGTTAAATACATTTTAATTTAATAAAATTTTCTTTTCAATTACTTTTTGCTATCAAATTACTTATTTAAGATTTAGCATGTCAGTTTATTGTATTTTAATTTTTATAGCTTTTAATGCTCAAGATTGAACCTATTATTTTTAATATAATGATTATGTGGGGTCATGGGCCCAGATCATACAATTGGGTTTTGGGCTTAAGGCCCAAACCGAGGATAAGGGGCTGTCCGAGGATGGATGGGTATTGCCAAGGAAACTCATGCTAGTGGATAAGGAAGACAATATTGAACATAATGGCCTAGGAGTTTGTGCCGAGGATGAATTTGTCCTCGGCTAGCCAATGCCGAGGTCCGTAAAGAATGCCTGCCATCTAGAGGTGCGATCTATGATGTTCTAGAAATATGGATAAGCCTTGCAAGAACAAAAGACAGAGAAGAATCCCAAAATATCTTGGGGAAAAGCTACTGTTACCGCATTGAATGCACCCCAGCTAACTCCCTGGCCGCATTTATGAGGAAGTGACCTCTGCACAGTATTAATGCAGCCCTACAACCACCCCAGAAGACCTATAGAGGGGGCTGATGGGACAAGTATCAGCATAAACCATCAACTATCTACGTGTAGGGTAGAGATGAAGGAAGATATGTAGTATAAATAAGAGTAGAGACCCCAGAGATCAGGGGGGGAAAAGGGGAAGAGAAAGCACTGTAGCAATCTCAACAACTCCTGTAACCATTATCATCCAATATATACTAAAACAAAGCTCCTCGGATTGTGCCGAGGACGAACTTTCTTGCACAAACTTGGTTCGTTTCTGTTTGATTGTCTTGGAAACTCATTATAACTGTTATCTCATTCACTAAAGCCTAGTTCTTCTACCCACTCTCTACAAATTTATTGTACTGGGTTCACTGGGCCAGTATCCCATACATTTTGGGCCTGGGCCGAAAATCGTGTCCCTACAGATTACATTTGTAATTTATAATCATGAACTACCATAATTCTTTTTCTTTTTCTTTGTTAATAGGATGCTACCTATCAAACATAAAATTAAGAAAGTAATGCACATTTAGCTTTACTTTTAATGAAAAATATCAAAGTTCAACCATGACCTGAGGAAGGTCTAGTTACATTTACCAGAACTAGTCAAAATATAATTAAGACTTCTCATAATTATATATATAACTTAATTCAACCGGGTAAATACTTAATGTGGGACTCAATACAACACATAATATAGGGCATATAATCTCCCCACTTAAATTCCCACATTGGTTATGGTATCATTTTTCACGATCCAAGGAAGCATTAGTCACATTTACGCTATACTCCAAATGACTAGTTAAGTCACAATTAGGACTCCTTATTATTAACACTTATATAGTCTCATTCAACTTAAAAACACTAAATATAAAACTCAACACGCACTCACATAACACACTCTTATATATATATATATATATATATATATATATATATATCAAATACCTAAACTTTAAATATTTATAAATAAGATAGTTATTAATCATAATCAACTTGATCTTTTGCAAGCATGTTGGGTTTAAGGAGACAATGCAATAAAAGAAAAACAAAATCAATATAAAGTTATTGAGTAATGTAAGTTACATCAGATGTAATTTGAACACGCCGAAAGCCTAGTAGCTTCGTAGCATAGTATGCTCTCCTTTATTAAAAAAACTATAGTTCAAATCTCCATCTTCATTATTGTAGCTATTGAATTGATTATTAAAAAAAAAAAAAAAACTATTGATTTTTTTTATATTTTTTTTAACTTGAATACACACACCATGCATGCTAAAATTGAAGTTACCATTTTAGACCGCATGAAAATTTTTCCTGGGACCTGAAGACAAGGACACATGGAATCAGTAAATTAATATTTTTCATATTTGTTGATATAGCTTATTGTGATTGTTATATTATAAAATTGGCATCAATGATAGAGTCATGTAAAAATTATGTCAATTCATAGTTTCTAATTCATCCGGGATGGGCTTAGGATTTTAAATTAGCAGTGGTTGGAGTACAGGGGAAAAAAAACTTCAAATACACATCTATATAGTATTAAAAAATTATAAAAACACAAAATCGTTGTTTCAAAATACTTTAAGATGCAATCATCTACTAGCAAAAACAAAAACAAAATAATTTTTTTTTAATACTAGGCTTACTAGGATTTTTTTTTTTTTTTTTGAAGTTCATTTAAAATAATAAGGAAGAGAGAGAATTTGAGTTTTTTAATTGAAGGAAGAGATATAATTTTAATAAAACATTTTATTTTATTTTTAACAACTTGCTACAGTCAATTGTTATTTATACTAGTTTGCTGTAGTTGCAAAAAAAAAAAAAAAGTTTTAACTTTTCCGATAATACATGATTTTTTTTTATGATAAAATAATTTTTTTGCTAAAATACAATCACTATTGTGAATATTTTTATTATTTTTGTTAAATTTTTGGGTTAGATAGTTATTATTTAAGTTAGACTAGCTAGACTATTTAGTGAAAAGGGGAACCAAACTACAAAAATGAAACATAGAATGACTAAAAAAAAAAAAAAATTGAAGCCAGGGAGGGCCCAGGCCCCCACCTGGGTCCATCCCTGTAATTCATGATAATAATTTTTCATCATTAAATTTAGCAATATACTTTACTAGATAAACTAATTAGAACATAACCAAAAAAAAAAAATTGGTTGAAAAAATAAATTAAATCTGTCATAACTTTTGAGTTTTGAGGGATAAGATTTGTAAGAAGGCGGAGCAAACGCGTTGAGCTAATTAAATCATAAAAGCAAGGGACAGTCACTTATCATTGAAGTGACTCATGCCAGATTGATCCCCATGCAAGCTATAGAGACCTCCTATTTCTGTGAGAGATCTAGCTCTCAAAAGTGCACAAGTCATTGTTTATGCCCCTTGTGGATTTGTAGTTTGGGGGGGCCATAGAGAGGGATTACCCTAGTTTACTTGCATTCAACATCATACCCGTACTGAACTGGACCATTGCTAAATTGACAATTCACACAAATTTTTATGGTCTAGGGCAATGTATTTGTATATATTGGTTTTGTAATAGGCGCGTTGATAGGATAAGAAGGAATTTAATGGGCTCGACTGTATTGAGAAACAACAAAAACATATAAGCAAATACCTTTTTTAGTCGAATGATGTGTGACTGACTGCATCAAAAGAGCTGATATATTAATTATTCACTTTGCGGATGGTATCATTTCAAGTTTAAATGATAATCCATTTGATTTTGCAAACTAGCAATGAGGATTCCACCAAAAATTCTTAATTGACATATATGTTAAAGGGTCACGTTAACGGGTACTCTTAGGTCAATTGTTAATAAATCATATTATAAAAGATTTTTACACAACTTTCATGAGAAATATAAAAAGCTATCAGAGAAATTAATTACTTTATCGTTTTCTTATAAAATGTTTCTAAAAATAGTTCCTAAATCAATACCCTTAAAGCATTCGTTAGCATTTTTCTATATTAAAAAACATTTGAACTTAACTTTAACTAGAGAAAAATAAATCCCATTAACGCTCTGTTTGTTTCGCTGGAAAACTTTCTGTAAAGATAGTTTTCCACATTTTCTAGTGTTTGGTAGCACAAAAAAAAAAACCGGTCAACAAAAAATAATCTTTAGTCCACGGAAAACCTAATAAAAATAAGGTTTATTTTTTATAGGTTGTTTTCCAAAAAAAAAAATGGAAAACAATCTCTCTTTCACTCATTGCATCTCCTATAAATATTATATTCTTCTGTAGCTATGGGAAACATAATTTTTTGGTGCCTTCTCTCTCTCACAGTAAGCTCTCTCACTTTTTCTCTCTTTTCTTTGCTTTTTCTCTAATCGTATATTCTTTGCTTTGAATTTCAAGCTTGATTTTTTTTATTCTCTAAGAAATTTTTGGTTTGATGGATTTCAGGTAGGAATTACTTCTTCTTTTTTTTAAATTAAAAATAAATACTTTATTGATGTAAAGGAAAACATATACAGAGTAAGACAAGCCAACACTATGCATGTTACGGTACCAAACCAACCACAAAAACTTCAAAAAAAATTATAAAAAGAACAATGACTTTCTAGAACACAAAAACATGCTTATCCTTTAAACCTGAGTAGACGAAACTCGTTGATATGCCTCCAGAACTGCATTGGCTCCTTCTAGAATCACTTGTGGTTGTGTTTGAATATTCTCAAAATAAACTTTGTTCCTTGCATTCCATATTGCCCAGGACAGAACTGCCCATTGCTCCAATTCCTTCTTCCAGGCAGAAGTTACATCTTTTCACACATAAAAGTGCAAAAATAATAAAAAATAAGAAGTAGAAAGAATGAATGAAGTAAAAGACAAAAATTTAAACATAGTGCCTATATTCCTCTAAATTGCTTTTTCATGGGACAATCTTTACATTATATAACGAATGATAATTGTTTAGGGGAATTGCATTTGTTGGCAGATACTGCGAAGTGATGATATATTATGTAGATACCCATATAAGGATGAAACCCATTGCTTTTTATGCGCTATGTATGCAGGAGTGGCTTAATGTATTTGGGGCCTAAGGCGAAAACTAAAATTGAGGCCTGTAGGGTCTCAATCGGGGGTCCAGGCCCAACAGGTATAGGGTTCTGGCCCGAGGAGCCCGAAACAATGAATTTATAGAGAGTGGGTTACAAAACTAGGTCCTAACAGAGTGCGTACTAGTTAATACTGGGCCATACAACAATCGAAAATAAGAAAATCTCCGTCATGTCCATTAAAGATATGGTTCGAGGAGACATAGGAGATATATCTCTATCACTGCTCAAAGGCTACGGTTCTCCCTTTCCTCCTTTGTTCTAGGCTCTTGCTTTTTTCCCGGTCCCCTTCTTCATGGGGACTCCTCCCTCTTATATAGCCCCATTGAAGTCATCAAGACCCTACACTTGTTAATCATCTGGACCTTCACTTGAGTACCCGTCCCATCGGACATCTCCCCCATCTTTCTGTGAGTTGTAGTAGCCAAGGTAACACTGTTCACAAGTCCCTTCCTCATTAATGCGGCCGGAAAAGTAGCTGTCGTGAATTTAATGTGGCAGCTGTAGCCTATCCCTGGGCATCCTACACTTTCCTCCCTCTTCCCGGCTTGGGGGATTCAACTCTATTACTAATACTCGTTGGAGCAAATCCTTATATCTGGCAAAGTGCATGTTCGAGCCATATTTGATACGTCCGAGGAGACGTTTCTCCTCGGACCGCCTTTTAAACAATTTTGGGCCCATAAGAATTGGGCTGGGAGCCTTTTGGATACCCACACCTTCTCCTCGGACGTGGTCAAATTTTATATGGGGTCCAAGGCCCATTGTATGATCTTGAGACTTTTACCCTACAAGGCCTTTTATATGGAGTATTTAAATACGATTTAAAAAAAAAAATACTTAAACTTTATTATCTTGTTTTAGATGCAAAAATTACTACTAAATTACTAATTAACATGAACCACATAGATTTTTTTTTTTACAAAGTCTATACACAAAAACTTTTCACACATGTTGATGTGAGTAAATAAAAAAGTAATGTTAGTGATGGACTTAAATAAGAACTAGTAAAAAAAAATAAGAACCAGTAAAAGTTTGCCAACTTAACTTTTGAAAAATGTAGTGAATTTTTTTTTGTATTGCTTTTTTTTTTTTTTTTAAATATTTGAGAAGTTCTACATTTACAATATTTTCACAACAAATCTTACATGTTAAGTTGTTACTGATTTTAATTTGAATTCACCATTGAAATTAATTCTTGTCATTAATAACAGCCTGTAACAACCTACTACTTAGAATTTATTGTGAAAGTGTTGCGAAAAATTTTGTGAACGTAGCATTTCTCTCGTTTTTTTTTTAAATATTATTTTATTTATTGTCTAATATTTGAACTTAATTAATACTGTTATAATGAAAAAAAATATCACTATTGGTTAAAATTTGGGGGCATTTTTTCTACTTGGGGCCTTAGGCGACCCCAACATTAGCTTCTAGTATAGAGCCGACTCTATATGTATGTACGGTTCATATATGTGTGTGTGTGTGTGTGTGTGTGTGCATGTCACTGTCCATATAAATGAGCAAGATGAGTGGTAAAGATTATGAAAAATTGACAACTAATTTTGACTGTATCTATTGTCAAAATTTTATTATGAAAACCAAATTCATTCTTGGTTTTTTATTTATATTGATTACGTTAGTTTTTTTTTTTTTTTTTTTTTTTTGAGGGGGAAATTGATTATGTTAGTTGGTTTACATAATACACATGTTTTAAATTATAAAAGAAAAAAAAATTGTATACCAAACACCAGAAAACATTCTCAAGCTCATTTTCAATGTCGTTACCAAACACCAGAAAATAAAATAGTTTTCCAAAAAATACTCTTTGGAAAATGAACTATTTTCCAAAAAACGTTAATACTGAAACAAACAGAGCGTAAAGTTCAATTATCTTTTGTATGAACCTCCAGAGACTTCTTTCACTTTTTACATGTTATTCATTTATTTCTTCAAGCAATTTGTTGAAAAATGTTTTCTACTGGTAATAAGTATTAGTGATTTACTATAAATACATATTAATGTAGTTACTTCTCCATTTGTATTGGAATTGGAGACAAAGATCCATGTACATACAAATGGTACAAATTTTCTTATAAAAAAAAGTATTCATTTGATTTTTCAACTATAAAGTAAACTTTAATTATGAAAATTTGGTCACTCAATTATCAATTTGTGTTTATTTGGTGCCTTACCTTCTAATTGAAGCTAGTCCTTTCGATTAACATTCTTAATGAAATTATCTAACGCAATCAATTACACACAGCATATGTACAATTTATAACTCTGTTTATCAACATTATTAATTAAATAAAATAAGGATAAAATTAATTTAATTTTGAAAAATTATGAGACCAAATTCACATAATTAAAAGTTGTAAAAAAAGGTATACTGGTTTTTTTATTTTTTATTTTTTTTAGTTCTTAATTTTTTCAATCGGCGGGGTCAATCCACCACATCAGGGACAGAATAGGAATATAGGATTTTACGCTTGGGGGCACCACATCATGAACTAAAGAATTTTGACCATTCAAAAATTAGAATGTTTCTAGAATTCAAAATAATATATATGTAGGGCCACAATTTGGGGCCTAAGCCCAAAATGTATGGAGTCTTGGTCCAATGAGCCCGATACAATGAATTTGTAGAGAATGGGTCAAAGAACTAAGACCTAGCAAATTGGACAACGGCTAGTATTGAACTAAATAGCAGTCAAGCACAGATAAGAGATATTGATATCAATGGACTTTCAGTCTGAGGAGGCCACAATCATCGTATATTGATCACAGTGGGATATTAAGACAGTTTTGATTGCTACAGTGTTCTCTCTTTCTATTTTTTCGATCCCTTCTCCATGAAGAGTCTTCTACCTTATATATCTTCTTTGGTGTCATATTTACCCTTAACTTTTTGATTATCTGAACCCCCACTTGAGTGCTTGTCCCATCAGCCACCTTCCCTGGCGCTCTGTGAGTTGCGGTAGCCAATGTGACACTGTTCAGAGGTCTTCTCCACATAAATGTGGCCAGTAAAGTAGTTGTTGTGCATTTAATGCGGTAGTGTCAGCCTTCTCTTAGATATTTTTAGGTTCTCTTCCTTCTCTCATGCCCATAAAACACGTCTCTATCATTGAACCTTCTCGGCAGGCCACTTTAATTGTTAGGTTATATATTTTGAACCATATTCACTAAGTCCGAGGAGTATGTACTCCTCGGACAACCACTCATTTGCTCTCCACTTATAGGTCTTGGTTTGAGAATGCCTCATCATTAGTAGTTTCTCTTCAGGCCTGTTTATCCTCTCGGATAAAGCCCAAGGCCCAATATGCGATCTTGGGCCCTTACCCCTACAATATATATAATAGAATTTGCATTTATATAGTAAGTAAAACTAATAACCGTAGGGCCTATTTATTCATTCAAAAATTCCTTATTATTTATTTCTTCAGAAACTTTTATCTAATCTATTAAATTGTTTAACTTCAACTCATTAGTGTTATATCTAGTAAATAATCTTAACGCCTGCTACATTAAAATTATGAACATAATTAATCATATTGATTTGGGTAATCAATTTCATGAGGCCCATTGAGACTATAAATAGATTCACTCAGACCCAATCTAAGTTACAGCAATTACAAACATTCTTATACACTAAGAAATGTAGAGGTTCTTGGAAAAGAAAGGTGTTTTTTGTTTTTTTTTTTTGTTTTTTATGGAACTTTGGGTTTTAACACCTTGTGTAAGGGTTGTTCTAGTCATACGACATTTGTTGAGCTGTTGTATCTTGGGGGAGACAAGTCAGATAAAGTTTGCACCAGTTACAAAAATTAGCTAACCGAGGGCTTGAATCTCCTTAAAGAGAGTGAGTGCCTAGTCCAAATAGTGTTGTATAACTTTTCTCAAAGAAATAATATTCAAAAGTATTTTATTTAGTTTCTCTTTGTATTATTTCCATTTTTATTGTGTTTGCGCAAATTTTCAATAGTAATTTTATATATGATTGTAAAGTCTTGCAAATAAAACTTGTTTATCAACAAATAAATATTAATTTTTTCTACTTGTATGCCTCTAATAAATGATTTCTGTAGGGGGAAAAATGAACAATCCGGCCCAATCTAGATGAGAACGAGCTAGAATGGAGGCCCAATACAATTAATTTGTATAGGTGGATTGTCATGTTCAACCCTTCAAACCTTGGTAGCTTCATTGGGTAATTTAAAGAAAGAATATTGGCCAAGAGAACAACTTTAGTAGAGAATAATAGCAAGGAAATGGAGATTCTTTTGCAAGTTCTTCCTCAGGCTGGCCGAGAAGCAACAGTTCTTAGGATATACACTTCTCGGTTTCACAATTCTCAATCTCTCTCTCTATTTTTTCCCTCTTAGATTTTTCTTGATCCCCCTTCTAGGATGATCTTCCTTTCTATATATAGTTGTTGGGATTGATTCCAAGCCTTCCACTTGGATGGTTGTTGATCCATCATTGATTACTTGTCCCATCACTGCTTTGCTGGTGGTGGTAGAGTAGGCTGCAGGCTATAGGGGAATTGTTCAGGGGTCATTCCGCTATTAATGCAACAGGGGGAGGTGATGGGTGCTTTATCTGGAAGTTTCCTCATTCCCTTGCTTGCACACCACTACTTCCTTCCTCAGTCTTCAACCCTATGGCCTTGGTGGTTTGTCCCCAGTTTCCTGAGGAGTGTCTGCTCCTCGGGCAGACCGCCTTCCTCAGTTTCATTGACTAGATTACCCTGATCGTACTAGGCTTGATCTGATGAATAGTTGAGTCCAATTACTCCTCAAGTTGAATCCATTTGGCGATCCTCTTTCTTCGAGCTTCCCCCTCCCACAATTTCAAATTGGCAAGTATCTTATCCATTTTCTTTGAATTTTTTGATAAGAACTTTAGTGTGGATGAAGCAAGATGAATGACATCAAATTTTCACATGATTATCAATAACTTTATGAAGAAAGTTAGAAACATTTTATATATAATTTAGAAAAACACAATTTTTTTTTATTAAAGAGAAAGAATTGAAGATATAAAGTTATTCCTTTATTAGGCAAATATTTAATCCATTAATAAGAATAACATAGCATGAGCCACAAAGGTTCACATTTTTATTTATTTTCTTATTATATGTCCATTATAGTCTAACTAAGAAATTAATTAGAGTTGCCAAATAATATATTTTTTTAATACAAACACAAAGAATAAATAAAAATACCCAAAAAAATCTTTTAAGTGAAGAAAAACAGTACAACGATACTCAAATCCCAAAATACTAAAATTTTAACTTTGGATAACATAAAACAAATAATCAAAGTGTTATGTCAATCACAAATATGAATTAGATATTCAAGTTTATTTTTTATTTATTTTTAGGCTGGCCTTTTAATTTGGTGGATTAATTTTCAATTTTTTGAGAGGCGAAATATAAGGGTATGTTTGGTAATTGCTTTTTCCCCTTATTTTCTGTTTTCAAAAACAATTTTCTATTTTTGAAATTAAAAAACTTGTTTGGCAACCCAAAATGGACAGAAAACAAAAACTATTTTCAAAACTCAATTTGTGAAGGAAACTCAAAACATGCAAAATGCTGTTTTCAGTTTCTAATTGTTAAAAGTCAATGAAAACACGCATTTAATTTAATGAAATTATTTCATTTAATGAGTTATTATTAGAGGTCAATCCTAGTAACAATATATTTTAGTATTTTCTTTTTCAGAAAACTATATTTATAATTTCAACTAACCAAACATATTTTTGATTTCAAAAATACAAGAAAATTGTTTTTTCATTATATTCCCAAAAACAAAATTTTGAAAATAGAAAACAAAAATTGTTACAAAAAATAACCTAATTTTTTAGATCCAATTTTCAAGTTATATACACTATAAATTAAATAAAAAAAAAAAAAAAATCAAGAGGGCTTTGGTTGAAGTATAGTTCTTTCCATGCACCACATTATTGGTCAGTGAGATTTACAAAAGGTCTAATGTTTAGGGCATGAAATAGTCTAGTAATAGAGTAAGACACCACTTTTTTATAGTTCAATTAATACTTTTTAATAATTTTTTATTAAGATATATGATTTTAAAAATCGAATCAGATTGGTCGATTCAATGGAGAACCGAAATATTTGTGGGATCCACCTAAGAAAAAAAAAATATTAAATAAGTTGTGTAGACAGTTTTATGCATTGTTCTTCTATTTATCTAACTTTTTTATTAAATTAGATACACATTAATCCAATCTTAACAAGCAAGCACGGCGGTGGTTAACATTTGCCTAATAATAATAATAATAATAAATTAAAAAAAAAAAAAAAATCTCTATGAGCCTACGGTGCTAATAATAGGTAGTCTTCTTGTGCCGAGGAAGTACTCCCATGGGACAAACATCAAAACCGCGTGGGTCCACACCCAATGACTAAATCCATCCCTCGTGGACTTTTTTACGCACGGCCGCAGTGTTTTGTGGACCCCCACACTCTCCCTTAATCATCTTCTCACTTCATGACCGTGATTTCCACGCGCAAACTTGAACACTAACAAGTGTCCAATAACGACACGTGGAGTCCTTCCAAAGCGAATATAATCAAAATATAACAGACAGAGAGTGAACCTTTTTTAGGTTCTACTCTGCAAATTTTAAAAAGTGGAAAGAAAAAAAAGAAAATGAGTGAGAGATTTGGAGAATCAAAAGTGAGGAAGATAGTGGGTACAAAGGGCGGGAGTGGGACCCAATGTCAAAGAAAACTGCCCACCTGAATGCGGAAACTGCTCTGACAGCGATTTCCCGCCAAAAGCAGACAAAACTATAAAGAATTGTTATTTTGGGTTCTAAGAAAAAAAGAAAGAAAAATATTAAAAATAGACAAAAGAAAAAACAAAACAGAGAGAAATAGTGGTACTTATATTTATGGAAACAAAGAAAATGAAGAAAGTGACCTTAGCTCAATACACCAAAAATACCTGTCAGCTCAAACCCACTTTTAGCCAGCGGCTCTTTTTTTTTTGAGCCATAGTTGGTCTCTTTTTTTTTTTCCTTTTGTTTTTTAAAGAAAAAAAAAAGATTAGTATATGGTAGTATTTTCTTTCTAATATTACATTTTAAGAAAATTTTTGTTCATGGAAGTCTGAGTTTTTTTTTTTTTTTAATATATTTTCTTGTGTGAAATTTAAATCTAATTACAACAAGCCTAAAATTGTCTGCTCACCATGATAAAGGGGAAGGGAGAACCGCATCCAAACCGACCAAAACTTCTCGCAAAATAGAGTAATTGCACTACGCCGAAAGTGACAATGAACTGCATTGCACTTTGCGTTGCGGTGTGTAGTTTTATGAGAAGAAAACCATATAAAACCGCATTGCACCTCACTTATATATATATATTTATTTTATATTAAATATATATTAATAATTTAATATTATATGAAGTGAAGGGCTAGCCTAGTGTTAGTGTGTTCCAGTTCCACATTAAAAACAATTTTATTTTGGTTAAATACAAAATTAGAAGTTCAAACTCATTCACTTCTCCATCTCAAACTCTCACTCTTCTCTCCTAATACCCTCTCACTCTTAGTAGGCATGACTAGAGCAATGTATATGGTACACTATTATGCACCTTATGGTTGTTGCCTGTTAAGTATTTTTGTGTTACATGTTATATTTGTTTAATATATATATATATATATATATATATATAATTGTGTATAGTTTATTGTCATGAATTATTCTTTTTGTTTTGTATATATTTGTGGTACTTTTAGTTTATTGTAAATCTGTCATGGATTATTTTTTTGTCTTGTATATATTTTTGTTACTTTTTTTTTTGTTACACATGTTTCATATATATATATATATATAAATATATATATTTTAAAACTTATTGACGTATTGTCATGGTTATTAATAGTAAGCTAGTAATTGGTCATGACATCTTGAAAAATATACCAACCCAAAATTGACCAAACCACACTTTGTATACCGCATTGCACATGTGACCATAAAATTGAGGTACGGTGCGGTTATTGTTTTGGTCAAACCGCATCACAAAGTGTGGTGCTACAAATGACCAAAAACCGCACCACAAACACCCTTAATTATAACTCATAGTTTTTAAAATTTTTTTTTTTTTTATAAATTGTTGTAATTAAATATGATAATATTTAAATATAGACATTTGTGCCATGATAATTATTATTGTTAATAAAACAAAGATTTTATTTTGGTATATAGAAAAGATTTGATCACAAATTCCTTATTAGATAATATGTGGTTTTACTAATTGTATTAACTAAGATCCACTTATACCATACGTATTCATAATGAATAAACCACTCAGAAAGTCATCAAGCAACAAATAAAGTGATACCAAACTCCCACAAAATATATAGGAGACTATAAGGTGGATACTAAATAAAGTGAAAAATTACTTTATAAACAATATCAATCCCTAAAGAAATGATAGAAACATGAATTGATCGATTGAGTTATTTCTCCTTAAAAAGGATGGTAGAAAGAGTTGAAGTTAATTTCCAAAATCCTTGTACACCACCATCCAAAAGAAAAAAAGAAAAGAAAAAGTTAATTTCTTGGGTACTCTATACATGCAAATAAATTCATGCAATTTTTTTGTTAAGCACAAAGTTTACACCCCTATTTCAAGGTGATTGAAATTTCATGTTAAAAGCTACATTTTAAGTTGAACTCAATACCATTTTAAAATTTGATAATCCAAATCAACAAAGAAAAGTACATAACATAGACTAAGGTTCGAATCCCCTGCCCTATTATTATACATATTAATTAAAAAATAACATAGACCAAATTCTTAAATACTACACCATCTATGCATTCTATATATTTACCACGTCACCCTATTGTTCTCCTTTTTCCCAACTTGAACTTGTAAAAAATGTGAAATGTATGTAGTACTAAGTTGAAATTTTACTCAAGCTAACCAGGATGACAGAAAAACTGAAAAACAAGAACAAAGAAAAAAAAAAAAATGAAAAAAGAACAATTGCTCATCTTTTTTCTTTAAAAAGACACTTTTTCCCATCCAAAAAAAAAAAAAAAGACACTTTTATTTTGTCAAAAGACAAATCTTCTTATTGTCAAAGTCACAAAGAACTCTTTTAATGCGAGCTTAAATTCTGTCCCTCAAATGTTCTTATATGGGCATGTTTTCTTGTAGAATCATTGGTTCATTTCTTTAAATTAAGCATTAATTGTCAAAAAGAAAGGTTTTTTTTTTTTTTTTTGTCCACCGTAATTGTCAAAAAGGAAAAAGCAATATTTTCTACTCTCTTTTTTTATTTTCCTCTTTTTTTGGGGGGGCTAGTTGCACCGTTGCAGTATTGTCTAGTCATTCAAGCTATAGGGGTGAACTTGTTCTCTATGATCATGAATTCGACAACTCAGCACAACTTTTTGATGAAAGGATTGTACTTCAACAATTTAATCATAATGTCAAGGAAATATACATGCAAAAAAACATTCGTAGGAAAACATGGTTGCTCTAAGCCATATGCCTTGTCTATTAATTGATTACACATTTCACGGTGAGAGTCTACCATCTAATTCCGCGTAGCCACCGCCTAGGTGTTATTTTGATGCTACAACACTACCTTTTAATTTCTTCCAAACAATCATATCTATCTCTAAGGAAAAATTATAGATCATGTACTTATTTTGTAAATAGAACCTCAAGCTTTTACAACTTTACATACTAGAAATGTGAAACCATAATATCAACCATTGGAACATTTATGTAAGCTTTAAAGTTGAGCATAAAGAATTAAAGGCATTTTAGGAGACTATGATGGCATGTGTCTTTTTTATTGGGGAAAGCGAATTTGAACTTAAATTCTTTTTTATTGAAAGAATTGGACAATATTAATGAATTACAAAACTCTTGAAGGTTGAGACTGTGATGATGTATTTCAATTGGTTATTAATCATTCTATTGGATATTAGATATGTATATTAATTTTTAGATGGTTTTCTTATAATGATGATAATAATCACAGCCAAGGTTTATTTCGAAGCCTACAAAAATACAAAAATAAATTAAGGGTATTACTATTTTAAGGAGTGAAATCTAAAAGTTAAAGGGAAGCAACAAATTGTAATTCAAATGACTTTATCATCTCACTAAGTACTAATAGAATTGTAATTCAAATTACTTTTATCATTTCATTAAGAACTAATAGAATTTATAAGCTACCAAATAACATTATCTCCTGATTTAATTGAAAGGACCAAGTGGAAAAATGTAGGCTTGAATGTTCACTACATGAGAGAAATTATAATTCTAGCAAAGGCACTTAAGACATGAGGCTGGATTTGGCTATGGGCATTCATTTTGGGTTTTTTTTTTTTTTTTTTTTTTTTTTTTGCTGAATGAATAATATTTATTGAAACAAAAATTACTTTTTTTAGACCTTAACACTTTCTAAGTTATATATTTTTGAGAATCAAAGCTTTTAGAAATTAAAGAACTAAACATATTACAACATAAAGTTCACTTAATTAAATTGTGGACAACAAAATTAGGGGTTGTTTAATGTCTCTTCCCAATAATAGAAATGGACAAGCTAAAATTTTGGTTCTTGTGTATTTGTTGTTTTATTAGACGAATTATGAAATTTGACTTTTCTTTTCTTTTTTTTTAAAATTTTTTTTTCTCAAGCTAATATAAAATGTAGCAGTACAAAGAAGAAAAACATCACAACTCTCACAAGCCAAGCCACAACCCACAAGTAGTTTTTTCAACCATGGTCAGAAAGATGACTTCATTGATGGGTTAGATTAACTACTTCTATCTCTCCCTCTCTCTCTCTCTCTTACATGGTTGGATATTAGCTGTCAAAAAATAATATACAAATTTTATTTTTCAGAAAACCTTTTACTAAAATTTAAAAACATTTTCAGAGCTTTATAAAAACACTTTCAGCACCCAAGAGTTTTCCTTCCCCCCCAGCTTTCTTACAACACGCACACTCTTTTCTTCTCTGTCTCTGCCTCTGCCTCGGTTTCGTTTCAGTCTCTCTCTTTCTCTCTCCAATTCTTTCCCAACACTTTCATTCTTTGCTTCTGGACTATTTTGCCCTTCTTCTAGTATTCTACGCCAACTTAGTTCCTGTGGTTTTAGCTATAATTATGATCTTTTAATGTAAAAGTACGTAGCTGATTCAGTGATTTCAGTGAACCTATGTACCTAATTTTTGTATAAAGTTCAAAACTTTACAACGCGAAAACTCAACAAACACTAGCAGAAGTCTAAACTAAAGACTGTGGGGGGAGAAAGAGACAGAGAAAGAAACAGTTTTTGTTGTTTTTTTCTCTTCGTTTGAAGGTGGGGCTAGTTAAGTGCAAACACCAATATAGACCATTTTTCTTTGAGTCTCAATTGGGATTTTGCTTAGTTTTGGTGATTTCTGAGGTGGGTTTTGGAGGGTTTGGCTTAAAAGTTTGAGATGATTGTGAGCTCCTCCTTTTGCAATGCAGACTCTCAGTTCTCTGTAAGTTCTTGAAGCTTTAACAAAACTTGAATTTGTTTTTTTCTCAATTTTTATTCTTGCTTTATGTTTTAGTTTTGATTATTTGCTTTGCTTACTAAAATAAAATGTATGTTGCCTATTGCTTGAGCCAATTTAAGATTTTGTTGAAATTTATTAGCCAAATTGACTCTATTTAATCATGCCCTGTTAACCTTCGGACCAGAGTACTTGCTTCTTTTGCTTATTTATCTATTCTTGTTGCTGTTGAACTGATTGAACGGTGGGGATTTTGTTGATGACATTTTCTGGACATACTTTGACTAAGTTTGGATTACTTGCTGCCTTAAATGTTTGGTATCAATTAAGACACTGTTTGGGGTATTATATATAAGTGGTTTGGCAGATTATATGCACCAAAAAGGGACAGATTTTCATTCATGCATGTTTAATATTTAATCGGGTCCCACCAAAAACTAATTTCTTTTATTCAGTTTATTCCCAATTATACCCACCAAAGATTAATTAATTATTGTCATCTAATTTTTGTATCATGTAAGGAAATGAGAATTTATTCAATACTATAGGAGCAATGCTCCTTCTCTCACATAATAGTGAGTATCACTAATTAAATTTATAATAGGACCCATAATTTATGTGATAGAATGGAGCATGTTGCCGGAGTATTGAATAATTTTCTTAATGAAACCTGGATAGGTGTTAGTTTTTCTAATCGGCATGGTGTGGTTAAATAAATCAGGGACCCTTGGCCCCTTTGAAAGAACTCAATGGAGAGTATTGCTGATGAAATAACTTTGGTCATACTATTATTATCATTATAATAAGTGTAGATGATTCTGTTCTTCATGGATTTGCGGACCTGTTGTCTGCTTGTGAGCCTACTATTAATTAATTATGATGATATAATTTTTAATTATGTGGTTGTAAATTGTATATAATAAAATTTTATAGATGTGTATTGTATTATGTTATGTCTTATGTCTTTGAGTATCGGATTGAAGATTAACCTCTGACCAGAACAGTGCATGTCTTGTTGTTTTTGATATAAAAGTTAATAATGTTAGGATTTGTTTTGCATGGTGTCGTGTACGTTTCATATAAAATTTGATTATTTTTAGGTATATTGTGGATGGCAATAAAGTATATAATAGGCCCAAGATGGGTGCCTGTTCGAACTAGGATGCTTCTTAAATCAAAATCAATCACATTGGATGGTCAACTTTAATATTTTTATGCTTTGGTTATTGTCACACGGGTGGCTTTCTGAAAGTTGCACCTGTGTGGATGTTTCATGCATGTGACCTACCTTATTGGAAGTAAAAGATATATCTTTCACCCAGCTTAGGTTTCAAATTCTCCATTACTGAAATGCATTTGCTTCTTGAAGTTTTATTAAGTGTTTTTTATTCAATGAATATTAGATTTAAGTTTTTCCAGGTTCTTTTGGTCAGTACTGCCCCAGATAGGTTGCCTATTTTTGGTAAAACCTTGATTGGCACTAGATTTAAGAATATCTAGGAATCTAAATCTATTAATAAGTCAATTATTAATTTATTTACAATTAGATTTAGATGATTTTCTGGACAAATTTTGTATGTTATGTTGCTCTTTGTTTTCTGGTGTCTTACCAAACGCAAAAGCTCTCTTTCTTTACTCATTTAAGCAGAGGAGGACATTGATTGGGAATTTGGGAGAATATATTTAAGAGTGAATTATGGTATTTTGGAATTACCCAGCACTTGGGTAAATGTTAGGATATCTTTCTTTCTGATGTGTTGCACCTTTAATTTTATATATCTTTATCATTCTAAATGGTTTATGACGAGCTTATAAAAGAACTAAGGCAGTTCTTCTGTGATTGCTACAACCTTGAATCTGCCGAGTAAAACACACTGTTTAGTTGTTTTGGATATATATACTTTATATGCGCATTTGCTTACTTTGCTTTTGTCTGGTTCTTTTTATGGATACTGATTTTTTTTTTTTTTTTTCCTATTTTAAAATAGGGAGAAGAAGAAATAGAGGTTGGTAAGATGATGGAGCACAAAAGGAGTCCATGTTCTGTTGAACAAAGCAGCCTCACTTCTCTTGCATCCAAACGACATAAGGCTGATTTATCCGCCAAGGTTTCTTTTTCTCCTTTTCCCCCCTTTTCCATTTTTCAATTGGAGTATGGTTTCCTTTTACAAGATATGCAATCTCACAGTAAAGCAGCATAATTACTAATTAGTATTAATCGGAATTCAAAGAGATCACGTACCTAAATTATACTAGATTACTATTGTGCACATCTCAAGCCTTTTTTTTTCCCAAAGGTGGTCCAAAATTTTCCTAATGCAGTTTTGATTCCATCCTGGTGATGGTTCAACTCTTGTGAACTCCCTTAGATATTACTGGGAAACTATCCTTCATTACATAACTTATAATTTTCTTATGTTACTATCTTATTTGATCACTGTCAATAGGAGAGGAAGGAAAAGCTTGGTGAACGTATTGTGGCTCTGCAACAACTTGTTTCACCATTTGGGAAGGTAAATATGGAAAATCAATATTTCTAATTAATGCAAATGCTTATGGCCATTCTTCTCCAACGGAGTTTGTGAAAAATCATTTCTGGGTTCCACATATGTTCCAGTGATGACCTTAAAGTAATTGCCATTCAGGGCTTCCCTTAAAAAAAGGAAAGAATTGAAGGGGATGTTGTTTGGCCCTATCATGCTCATGTCACTCATGTTATAGCTCATCTATTACAACTCTCAATGATAAGAGTTGTTTGGCATTGCTGTGATTCTGAAGCTTTTTGTAATTTCACTGCAGACAGATACAGCGTCTGTCCTTTGCGATGCAATGGAATACATAAATTTCCTTCACGAGCAAGTGAAGGTTTGTCTTTTTCCTGTTATACACTTATATTGTGCTAAACTACCTTGTAGCTCACCAATTAACTGGCATCATGTGACACTGATATGAAATACATTCCCTATGCTGGCTTAAATGCAACTATGTCTGATTCTGAAGTGAATCTGGTGACATAATCTTCCATGTATTCTTTTCATCTGATTTGAGTGGTTTGGTATTACTCATTTTTTCAGTTCAGCTAAGAAATCTTTTCTAAGGGTAGGACCACACCTTGACCTATGCTCTGCAAGATTGTTTTTCCATAGTTTAAAAAACTGTGCTTCTAATTTACTCTCTTTTACAAAATAGATGCATTCTCCTGCCATATATTACATTGTGAATATCCCTGATTCATCTTCAGCATTTGACTTGGAGACTATGATGCATTTCAAGCTAGAGTTGGGTTTAAGCATCACTTATCTTTTTGGTTGTTCCTAGTTTCGGTTTAAGCATTGCTGTTTCTGTTCTATAGGGGAGTTGGTGCTCAAAGAATTGAAGTGTAAAGTTATATTGTTTTATCTTATTCTAGACTGAAAGTTGTATTCTGTTAATAATCTTGGTCTAACTCTGAGAAGCACTGTAATTAATTACTCCAGAACCAATTTTAATTGTTTGATTTGTTTAAGTTACCTAATGTGAGTAAATAAGCAATCTATTATGGGATATTGCCCCTGTCACAGATTGTTTTTTAAAATGAAGGGTTGATTGATGAATAGCATAAGTGTTGCTACATTAGCACTCTTTTGAAGGATCCAACCGTGCCTGTGGTTTTTGAAATTCAGAATTGGTGATTTCTTTTCCATGTTTAGTGCACCTTGAGAGATTTATCAGTATTCTAGTATTTGATGATTCAGGTAACATGTTTGACTTTGATCTCATTGCTTTTGACTTTATGGGTGCTTTCAGGTGCTGAGTGCTCCATACCTCCAAAGTAACCCAAGTAAAATGCAGGTGAGCATGAATGATCTAGTAACAGAACCAAGTTTAGAATATAATTTTCAGTATCTCTTTTCCGAAGCATAACTTTGTGAAGGGTATTGTCAATTTGTCATGACTCATGAAACAGTAGTAAGCTTTTCGGTGCATATGAATGGACAAGAAGCCTGGTGCTTTTCTGTTAGATGACCATCTAAACAACAATTCCATAGTTAGGAATGGAAACATCAACTGCAAATGATAGTAATGGATTGCTTCTAGAATATGTGGTGAACAATTTATCACTACAATGAATAGAATGTTGTCATGGCTATAGTTTAGGGTTCATTTAAAATGTAAAGTGGTCTAATTTGATATGTCTAAATTCTACAACATGTCTTTTTTTCTTTTTTTGCCACATCAATCAAAAGTTATGACTTGGGTCTGAAGAAATTGGTTATTTTGTCTCCAGGAATTAGGACCATACAGCCTGAGAAGCAGAGGTTTGTGTCTTGTTCCAGTCTCTTGTACTGCTGGTGTTGCTCGAAGTAATGGTGCGGATATTTGGGCGCCAATCAAGACCACTTCCCCCAAGTTTGAGAAGGCTATTTCACAATTCCAATGAGACAATCTGTTGCTTAGAATCGACGTGTTTTGGTGCTGGTAGGGTGGTGGCATAATGGGTAACTAATTTTTTTCTGTACAACGAATTTTTGTTGGGCAGATGCAAATTTGGATATGAAAATTTTAGTATGATGCACTAATGGAACTCCGGGATGTGAAATTATCAGTCTTAAAACTGTCTGAAAGCATTCCCAACCATTCTGATTTTAAACCAGTAATGGCAGAAGCATTAAAGTACGGTACGGTACGGTACGGTTATCTCGTATCTATATACTGATTATGTGAAAATGTATATTTAGGAGCTTGAGTTGTATAATGTTCTGAGATAATGAATTGATGAAATATATGGAAAGAGTAGTCTTACTATTTAATTGCATATAATGTTTTTGAGTGGAGTTTGTGGTGTGCTTTTATATTGAAACACCTTTCTCTCTCTCTTGTATGTGTTTGTTTGTATATCCAAAAAAATTAAAAAAATTGCATACTGCTTAGTCCTCAAGGTGGTTCTTGCTGTGATTGCATTTATTGACATTATGTATAGGAAAGGAAAGGAAAAGAATGGAGTAAATCGATAAATCAAAAAAACGGAGTCGATTAGAAGGAATGGGAACAGAAAAAAGTATATTATGTTTCTTATATTTTATTTGTATTCTTGTCAATAGGGATAAAAAGAAGTTATTTTTCAATTAATTAATAGGAAGAATAAGGGGGTGTTTGGTAGCTTAGTTTGAACACATTTTTGAGCATTTTAAATAATATTACACATTTTTTCACCCACACTTATATCAAAAACACCCAAACAACATTATTCAAACTCCTCTACCAAACACCCCCTATGTTTCTCTTCTTAGAGGAATCTCATATATCTAATAATATATGCATTTTTTCTTTTACAACGTGTGGTTCTCACTCGTAAAGGAATCTCATACATATAATAATATATGTAGATTCTCTTTTACAATGTGTGGGCCTCACTCAAATATGTTTTCTCAAAATCAATATTTATCTTGATATACTTGTATTGATGGTTTAAATATGTTTTCAAAATTAAAAGTCAAGAGCCTTGTAAATTAACTAATATTTTCTAGTATTTTGAACCAAAATGTCCAAGGTTAAAATCTCATTTATCTAATTGTTGTAACTATTGAATTATAAATAAAAAATAAAATTTAAAAAAAATTTCAAAATTGAGTTTTACAAATTGAAGGAAAATAGAGTTTTAAAAATAGAAGAAAACAATCCAATGAACCTAGAATAAACCATATGTCTATATTGAGATAGTAGACTTTTACCATTGTTTCTTCTATTTGTACAAAGGTTTTGTTCTTCAACCTAGTAAACTCCCCATGGCTCTAGAAACTTTGGAATTTTTATTAGCAAATTTCCTCCACGAATGAACCTTGTGTAACCCAGAACTTCGAAATTCAACGATGACACATTGTTGCAGAAATAACTATATGGTTTTAAGGAATCAATGGTTTAGGCTCAAGCAAAAAACTCTAAAAAATTCTCATAGGGAGAAGAAACTTGGAGAGAGGGATCTAGAACTCTTAGGCTCGAGGTTTGGCTCTTGGATTTGGTATTGAATGGTAGCCTCTCACCCTTTCTCTGTAGCAAGGGGTGGAATTTTCAAAAATAGGTTAACAAGTCAGTTTTGCAAAGTTGATTTTCTGTTCATGCATTTTTGCTTGAGCTTTGTCTGAATTTTGTTTGAGAGAGATTGATTTTATTTAAGCGAAAATTATGTTGTTCAAAATTTATAATTAGCTCATTTGATAGATTTCTAACCAGTCTCAGATATTTCAATCTCAGCCCTTTTTTTACTCTAGTTTTATCATATGGAATTTGTGAACATTTAAAACCTAACAATCTCCATCTTTGGTTTCTGTTTTCTTTGCAATACATTGATCATCCTTCTTTTCCGTTTACTCCTTTCTGTATTTGGTTGTGTTAACTTTGTTCAAGTACTTTATCCTAGCCAAGATAAATTATCTCATTGAACTTGTGTGTTTTCTTTGGGTAATCTCATACCCAGAAAATACTAACGTTGATATATTCTCGAGTCTTGTAAGTACTTTGTGCTACTTATGACACTTTTTTTTTCTCATTCAATCAGAATTTGTCTTTTGATATCATTTCTAGTCATGAGGGGGAGTCCTTCCTTATTCTCCTTTAATATTATCTCTTTTAGGCATATTGCTTTGCAATACGGTATACTTGTGCTCAACAGTCAACACCATAAAGCCTTTTTTTTTTTGGGTCCTATAATCATGTTTCACCCTGTATGCATTTCTTTACTTATATCAAATCTTTAATCTCTATTCCCTCACATCTTAGCTCTAACTTTTTTTTAACAATTAAAAAAAAAAAAAACAAGAGTTAGAGCTAAGAGTTTTCTTCTCTTTCCCTTGGAAAACAAACAATAGGTTATCATTAGGTTTGCATACCTTCCAAAGAATCCGAAACAACTGATATTTGTCATGCCTGTCATTGAGCCAGTATAAATACCCCTTGAAACATATCGAATCAAATATCAATTTGCATTGGTCATACTAGGATTTTCAACAGTTTCAGCCAGTAATATCAATTTAAGCAACTATCTTCTCTTCTATTTTCTCTTGCTTCATTTTCTCACATTTCTTCTTCTCTTTCTTAACCCGCTTGGCTTGTTGATACTCTTGGACTCTACTATTAAACTAGATGGCAAGCACTGTGATTTGCTTTTTTTTTTTTTTTGATAAAAACATGAACTATTCATTCATCTGGAAAGAGATACATCAGAGAAAGCAAAGAGAAAGCAAACAACAACTGGGAGAAAAACAACAAACAACAGCACACCCCTCTCCTTAATGAACCCGAGAGCCCATAAGTATTCTTGTGCTTGCATATTAAAATTTTGGACATTCTTTTCCTCGGCTCTAGCAACCTTTTTTAAATTCCCTATCATTGGGCATAAAGGGATATTTGGTGGGCTCATTCTTAGGAGAGGGTTTACTTGTGGGTTTCGGGCTGTGGTGATTTGTGGGCCCTAGAGAAAGACATTTGAAAGCCCATACTGAGAACCTTGGGAAACATGAGAGTGCACAACAAGGGAGGGCGCTGGGCTCGAGGGGCTCGCCAGAGCATCATTACTCTGGTTCTCCACTGACAGCACAACTGACCAGCTGCCTAGCCCCTGGTTTGTGTTGTTGGAGCTTGTGTGATTTGATAAAGCAATTGAGTGCTTCGTACCTAGACTCGCCAGACAAACGACCATCGGAATGTGCTGGACACCGGTGTCTTCTTCCATTTTTTCCTCCTTCGATCCACCCCTGCAAGCAACTCCATGTTTCTCAAAAACTCCCTTAAGACCACTGTTTTCTCTGGTCCAGTCCCCAAAATGCTTGTGACATTCGGACTTACCTTGAAACCTAGAACAATGATTCTCACCAAGACCCAAAACCCCACAAATAAAGCAAAAGAAAGGAAGCCACTCCATTTGAAAACAAGAACAGAACTTAAAATGGAAGACCTTTATTCCCATATCTACAAACCTTAAAACCAAACCCATCTTCCAGGCAGTTCTTAGAGAGGACTTGAAGGCTCGCGTGCACTCTTCTAAAAGGTCCGATCTCATGGTTGAAATGGAGATTTCATCTTCCTCCTCTGTAGTGAGTTGAAGATGCGGAGATCCTCCAGTGATTGCTTGATCCATGTTGCTGAAGGGTTTTAACCAAACCTTTGTAGGCTACTGAGACTTAGAGAGACCCGTATGAGAAGAGGGAGAGAGGACTTGTACTAAGGCAAGAGGAAAAAAAACTCCTACTGAGGGAGAGAGAAGACTCTCTCTCTCCTACTGAGGGAGAGAGTCCTTTGAGTTTGTGATTTGCTTCTTGATGTTGATAGATTCTGGCAATTAGTTAGGAAGTTAGGATTCTTTATTGTTACTTGTCTTAATATTACTTATGACGTCAGCGTAGTTAGTCAATGCATACATACTTGTCAATCTTCCTATGCAGTTATTTGTCGTATCTTGCATTACCTTAAGGATACTCCTAAATGAGGACTATTGTCGATTATTAAAAAAGAAAAAAAGAAAAAAAAAGAAAAAGAAAAAAGAAAAAAAAAGAGAGGACTATTGTTACTTCTCTATCTATGACATGATTTAGTGATGCTAATTGGGATGATAGTCATTCAAATAGACAATCCACCTCTAACTATTCTAACTTTGTTGGAAATAATCTTGTTATTTAGCATAGTAAAAGGCAAAATGTTACTACTTAGTACCAAAACCTAAATATCAAGCTATGACTCCCTATTTTTTCAGATATTATGGGTTCAATCTCTCATTTGTACCTTGGGTATTGATGTTCCTACAACCATGCTGTCTATGCATATGCATTGTGACAATCAAGCTATTATCTTTAATAATGATCCAATATTCCATAAATGTGCTAAATATATAAAGAAGGCAAGGCAATGTCATTGAGTTACAAGACTCTTAGACCTTGTCATTTTTGTTATAAACGCATGTGATTTTACATTAGCATAAGAATATTCTGATAGTCATGCCATAAATCCTAATATAAAAAAGAAACTCGTTATTGTAGCCCTAGACATTTGAGAATCTCCCTCTCTCTCTCTCTTTTAATCCTAATATTCATATTTTACAACTCAAGTCCCTCAAAAGACTGAAATATGAAAATAAATTTTTCATTGTCACAGTTTAAAATTTCACTGAATTTTCAGAAGGAAAATTGGGGCGTTCATAATATATTAAAGACACAAATGGGGGAAGTGACAGCAGGAAAATAATCATCTCAGATTGCAGAAGCCGCCTTAACTTTTTCTCGTAGGAACTGCAGTATATGTTCACGTTTCCAATTGTCAATCCTGAGACAAGGTAGAAAAAGAAAATAAAAATCTTAGTGAAAACTGGAAAGTCAGTAGAATTAAACACGCCATCATAGCCATTATTCCCTTGAAAAAGCCTAAAACTAGAGGCATGTATTTTCAGTGACACCATCGGACTACACAACTCTCAATTCCAAATGCCACGACCAAAGCAAAGAACAGAACCCTCATATGCACCCTCCACGCCAATTTCAACTAGTTTAGACACTGAATGGAAGCTAAATCTCAAGGGATATGAGGTAGAGATTGCACCACTCTTGAATCAAGGCATCATCAATTTTACTTTGACCTTTTTCCAGCTATATCAAGGTTGAAACAACATGATATTTGTTTGTAAGATTTGACTTCCAGATAACCAAAATGGTAATAAGGTTCAGGTAGCTACAAATTTTGGATGCAGGCAATATCTATATTACTCAGGACCTCTTGCTTCACCCTACAATACTCATATTGAAGCCGACAAAAATGGTGAAAAATCTTTGGAAAACAGCATATGTTGCATGACAAAGTGGGACAGAGAGAAAAGGCGAATAAAAGAGCTTTGTTGGGGGATGGGGGCGTTGTTGTAGGAGTTGAGCAAAAGGCAGCAAGCTACAATGCATGTGCCACCTTTAAAGGTTTCAGCATTCAACTCCACTATCATTAGTTAGGTCAGGGAAATCTCTCAACCCAAATTCATATCTATCTGTGGACTGCTTTGCCAAAATAGTGCGAGACCAGCAACAAATACTAATTGGAAGAAGCTCACCTTATTGTTTCCTTCTGTTGGCCTGCGTCATCTAGCATAATCAGCTTTGGTGGAGAATTGAAAACATATTGAACTTTAACAGAAGGAAATTGATCTTTCTCTTCTTCAATAAAGCCCACAATTTCAGGATAGAAAACCAGTTTCCTCATGCAGACCTCCAGGTGAGCACCAGAATAGGCGATCTGCAGTTTCAGATAGTTAGTGACAAAAATTTCTTCTTTTCTTGAAATAAAGGAACAAAAAAATAAAGTTGAGAAGATTTAAGATCAAGATAAAATGTATTGAACATAATAAACATTATGAAGTCAGCCCTTTGGACAGGTCCCCAGTTAAATAAGTAGCATTGGCACTTCTACCAAGGAGCCATGCCCTTGTTGAACAAATACACTTCTAAGATACTCCTTAAATAATTTCAAAAGAATTCTTCAAAAGTAGGAGTATGAGCAATGTGGAAGGTGAGCATGTCTAAGTGTCTAACAACTAAAGAATCAGGGGAAAAAAATATCAAAAAAATCAAAAGTTCTAGACGTTCAGCAAACATGGATAGACAAGCAGAAGACAGAGATATCCATGTCCCTGTCCATGCAACATAGGTTTATTCATATTTTCGTTTTATATTATGATTTATGCATATTTGTATCTTCTCCTCCCTCTTCTTGTGTCGTAAAATTGCCATTATTTTCCTTATTTCTTAAATATTCACAAAGTAACATACATGAACTTGTACTGGATACATATTTTACATATATATGTACAGTTCTACCATGTTCCCTCTGTCCGTGTTCAGTTATTTTTGGATTGGCCACCTTGGCATGTTTGTGTTAAGATATGGTTCCTACTTTGTGTCTATGGCATGCAGCAAGTTTGATCAATCCAATGACAAAGAGAAACAAGAGCACCATAGATCATGCTTTCAGTAACCAAATTGATGTCATGGAGCCATTTTATACCATCTTAAACCAAAAACCCATGAGTCAGTAGTGATGCAAAATTTTTGTATTGACTTAAAATGGTCATCAAAATTGGTCTCTCATGAAGTATTATTTAAAGAAAAGGGCAAGACTTAGGTACAATACTTAAGTGTTATTCTTTAGGTTTTCCTCTTAAGATTTTGCCATGTGGTTTTTTTCTCATGGGATGGAAGTGTATATTTTAGTTAAGTAGCCACGTGGTAGAATCTTAAGAGGAGAATAAGGAACAATACCTAAGGTACTCTACATAAGTTTTGTCCAAAAGAAAAATAGTTCCATTTATCTTTTATCTAAAATGAGTATATATAGAATTGGCAATAATTTTCTGAAGCCAAGAAACATGTCATGAAAACTGTACTGTGTGAGCTCTGACTCTGGCAATTATTTCAAACATCACCATGACACATAACACGTGTTTTTTTTTTTTGATAGGTAATCAGAAAATTAATATTAATGATAAAAACTATGAGAAAAGTACAAGATGTTCATAATGATGAACAACAAGAAAGAAAAAGAGCACACAGCACAACAAAAAGAGGGAAACCAGGAAACTGAACTAAGAGAAGACATAAACTCAGAGAGAGAAGAACAATCAGTGAAACCCCAACAACGAGACCACTCCAAAAGAATGCGATGGTTTAAAACCTTTAACTCATCCAACGTCTTCTCCTTGTCCTCAAAAGATCAACGATTTCGTTCCAACCACACAATTCACATTAAGCATCCTGGAACCAAGTTCCAAATGTCCGATTTATGCTTCCCAAGCCACTGATGCCAACAAGATAACAAACCTGCCACCGAACCTGGCATAACTCAATGAATACCAAAAGCCTGAAGCATAAAAGACCATAGGGAATGAGTAACAGGACAATGAAGAAGAAGGTGGTCTGTCGACTCCCCATCACGGCAACACATACAACACCAATTAGCCAAGGGGCGACCCTTAAGCATTAGATTATCCAAAGTGAGGATCCGACCATGAGCAGCTGTCCACAAAAAGACCGCCACGCGCTTAGGTATCTTTGGTTTCCAAATCCCCTTCCAAGGAAACAAAGAATTCGAAACACCCCGAATCTCATGATAGTAAGATCGGGTGTCAAACTTACCATCACCTTTAAGACGCCAGCAAAGGGAATCTCTCCTCTCACCCCGAGGAATACAAGTTTGGATAAACTGAAAAAGAGAATAAAATGCAGCCAACTCCCAATCTTCGAAAGCTCTATAAAACCTTAAATTCCATACTCTAACAGTAACCCCATCTGGAATCCACAAAACCTCAGAAATGCAAGCATCCTTGCCTGCAGAACACACATAGACTAAATTCTCTTTTGTCTATGAAGAAACTTAAAAGGGCCCAAAATTCAAACCACCCAGTGTAACAAAAAAGAAAAATCACCCTATCACAGGTGTATATCAAATATACTAGTGGAAGGTTAAACAAACATCTTTTAACTACCATCACTCTATTGAAAGCTGCACAAAATTCAGTGAGGGTTTTAAGCTAAAAACTAATAAGTTTGTGCAAAGCCTTGGGGGGGGGGAGGGGGACAAGGATACTGGAGTCAAACAAGCAAATTTTCATGATGGGTGATCATAGCAGATTTTAGGACTTTGATTTTTTTTTTTTTTAATGCCCAAAAAGTTTAAATGCAAAGCATAAATTTTAGCTTCTTGAAATTTATTATATATACAATATTTTCCATACCTTGCTCATGGAATCATCAGAATCCTCTGTGCAACACTTTAAACAGTCTGATACCAGATCTACAACAAAAACTAAGACATTTAGCATATTTATAACCATGCTGAAAGTAGTGAGTACAAATCAAATGCATTTTGAAGTTCATGAGCAAACTTGAGTCCAATAGATAAGTCAAAGAGTTGAGCAACAAGGAAGACAATATATCTGTAAATTTAGTAGTCTATCTAGTACGAGGTTCCCATGTCCCATCACCTACTGTTGTTGAATTATAACTCAAGTTGCAATTACCCTTTACATAGACTACAGGATTGCTAGTTCTAGTTGTTTCCCTAGTACATATAACATTGATGTAATGTCTAGACTTCACAATAGTAACTAAATTCTAAGCATAATGATATAACATCATCTCTGGAAAAAAAATAATTCAGGGGAAAATGAAATCCACAATGAAACTAGTTCCTTTCACCTATTTATGTAGTTTACAAGGGCAGTTCCACAGTTTACAAGGATAACCTTTTAATGTGAAGAAAAAATAATAAAACACAAATACATGATGCGGGTAATCTTCTGCTTCTCAACACCAGCAAAGTTTTAGTCCCAAAACTTTCTAGTTGACCGTGGATCCTCAACGGACTAATTGTAATCGGCCGCATGTATAATTCTTGGCTATTCTGTCCTATTCAAAAGCATACTTTCTGCCACTTCTTTAAACATGTTTATTTTTACTAGTTCAATCAATGTTATTCTAGGCCATCCTATTACTCTTTCATTCTCTTAACTTGAAACAACACTCTTTCTCATTGTCGTATAAATTACTCTCCTTCAGTCCTTCGCACATGACCAAACCATCTCTATCTTGTCATTGATAGGAGTCACCCCTATCTTTAGACAAATTTCTCCAATCTGTATCCCATCTTTCCTTTTATTTTCTCTAATTCATCTTAACATTTTCATTCAAATACATTCATTTATGAATATGTTACCTCTTAATAACTCAACATTCAATCCCATAAAGCATAGGTGGTCTTATAATGGTTTTATAAATGGTTTTTGACGAGTTCTCCCCAAGTATAAGATAAGAGACTATAAAACCTTTAAACTAGAAGCCTTAAATTAACAAATAATGATCACTACCTAGGGTGGACTTCAACTAGATTAACCGGAAATATATATGGCTAGAGGAGAACACGGGAAACCAAACTGGTGTATGCAAACTTCATCATGGTGAGAAGAACACACTAAAACCTTTGTCTGAAACCCAATCTTATCTCCTCCATAATTCTAGGCTACTAAGTTATGCCAAACCATAACAATCCAATTAAATTGGGTTTCTTTACCAAACCTACAAGAGTAACTCTTCCGCTTCTGTGGACCTTAATTTTTATTTATTTATTTATTTTTTAAGTAAAGGATAATTTATTAGAGATGAATAGGAGCGCTTCAATTATATGTTTTCAAGAGGTCCTCTTAAAAGTCTTACACTGAAATTTTAACAAGAGAGAATCCAGAAAAGAGGAAGATGAGACTGCCCAAAAAAATTTAACAATTCCATACAGTGATCTTAAAAATAATCTTAATCCAACAAATCAACTGCAGTATCCAAGGTTATTAACCTTGAGAACAAATCATACAAATACCAAAATAACAATTTACGAGTCAACTAGATTCAACTTTACATTACATTCCAATTCTAAATGAAGAAAATCACTTCCACTCCTTATTACTAAAGACCAAAAAAATCACATAAACAATAAAATTTGCAAAAAAATCTACCATTCAGTACCAAAAAAAAAAAACCCTTGTATAGCCTAAACCTCAATTCTTAAACTAAGCAATAAATTCTTACACCAAAGCATTCAAAACCCAGAAAATCACATAACTAATAATCAACAAAAACCACAAAAACCAACCCAAAAAACTCAAGCTACCACTCAGTACTAGAAAACATAAAAATAAATATAACCCTATAACATAACTAAAACTTGAAAATTCATATCAAGCAAAAGACTTTCAACCACAACCTTGAAAACCCAGATAATTAAATAACTAATAATCAACATTAAAACACAAAAACTTGTAAAAAGAACAAATGAGATATGATTTACTGAGAAAGCTAACATTCAATGACAAGACAAAAGAAAACCCATATTCAATTATCCAAAAAGAAAGCGAATTTTTGCTTAGATTTAGATTACCTTGATCCTTGACATACTCAGCGAGAGTATTGCAATCAGAGCAAAGAGCGAGTCCCGTGAAACCCAGATTCTCACATTCCCTTGAGCTCAATTGCTCTTTTGCGATACCCAAAGGTACTACAGCAAACAGCAATACTATAGTATAGATATAGATCAACGAACCCATCTCTCTCTCTCTCTCTCTCTCCCTGTTTCTGTGTCAAAGACTCTCAGTTTCGTTTCCAGTTTACGATGTTATTGACTTGGTAGAACGGTGAAGAGGTGAACGGCGATGATGTGAGAGCCCACAAGATGTCGTTTTGAAGCCAAGAGTTTGAAACGGCTTACGTTTGGTTTGTCATATGATAAGGCCAAATAAGATTAATTACAATGTTAATTTTTAAAAAACGATGTTCATTCATCATTGTAATTTTTTTTTTTGATTTAGTATACACATTGCAAATGGCCTTTATAATTTGGGGTGGATACTGAATAAGACTAATGATATGTTATTTTAGATAAGGATTGCAATTCGTGTTAACGTGTTGTGTTCATGTCGTGTCAAGGTATGTATGAATATTCAAAGACCTTATTTAATGAATTTAACAATCGTTTTAAACTCCTCAACATTCTAGCACAACCCATTTAATACATTTAAGAGGACCTCTTGAAAACAATAATTGAAGCGCTCCTATTCATCTCTAATAAATTATCCTTTACTTTTTCCTTTACACGATTTTTTTCTTTGTTTTAGGTAAAATGGCTAGAGACTTTAGAGTTTCAACAAATAATCTACCAATACAAATATTAAAATTATTTTAATTACTTAATTATATTTGGAATTCAAATTAGTTTTAGAGAAAATGAAATTTTTTATATATATTAATTGGGCTGATTTTGGGTCAAGTAAGTCAACACAAAATTGACTCATTTATTAATTGTGTTAAGTGTGTTGACCCATTTTTGACACTAACACTTTATACTAAACACTAATCCACAAAATACCATGTCGAGTTCGTGTTGTTTGGAATATTGCCACTGCTAATTTTAGATATTAATTTGGATTGTGTGGTAGATAATTTAAATGGACAAAATTTTCTTCCAAACGAGTTGAGTAGACTAATCTTCCAGCTTATTACATGGCATCTCAAATGTCTCAAATGAGTTTCTCTATCTATGCTTTTAATCACACATACCATTTAATAGAGTGATTCTAAGAATACTACAAACTTTAGTAAATAGAACTTATTAAAGTTTATGTCATTAATCGTAAAAAAAAAAGTAATTTAAACATTTTATATTATATTGATGAAGTAGCACTGATCAAGTTCATTGACACATCAGTTTGTAAATATTTTTACAATAAAATTGATAGTAGCTCTAGCATTTTTCCTTTTTAATAATCGTGTGCATTGTTTAAATGAGTACAACTAAGCCTTAATAGTAAAATATCGGGATTGACTATGGATTTTTCAGCAGACTAGTCAGTGTAACCCTTAACGTTTTTCATTGCATCTAGGGTCCAATGCAATGCATTATTAGTAGAGGGACGATCCAACATGTGTTTGTATTGTATCCATTCATAACAAAGTCATTAAATTTTAGATTGGTTGTCAACCTACTGCAAACCTCCTCCTCCTTCTTTCAGACTTAAATCCAATGTGAACAAAATATATTACACTAAGTACCGTCACAAGAGATTCTTTAAAAAAAAGAAAAAAGTACAGTCACAAGAAAGAATCTTTTGAGTAGACCATACATCTAGTCTCTATATTTTTACCACTTCACCACTAGAAAACCGTATGACTAATTTTAACTCCATTATAGCATAACACAACTAATATTAAAATGCTGCAAAGTGTTTCTGGATGTCTTTAGTCACTATTGAATCTCTAACTACTGTTGCTGGATACTGCTTACTAACTCGAACTTATTGACTACTGGAAGAGGTACTCCTGTTCTCTTGCTCGTTGAATGAACTTCAATGTTTTCTAAAAGATAAATAAAATCGTAAAATTAAGGATAAAAATAACAGTTGCGACCAGGTGGCCCATTGGTATGGGTTTCGGATTCAACAATACCACAAATCCAATTCTAACTAGTGACATATCAAAGCATGATATGTGTTTTTTTCTGTAACTGGATGCTGAGTATTTTTGTTGAATGAATTAGTGAATTGGATTTTGAAGTTGTAATGAATTTGTTGCAATGATGCAATCCTTGGGGTTCACTTTCATTATCATAAAAAGGGCTAGGCCTCCCAGGGGTATTCGAGTTGGCTTACACAGTATTACTACTAGGCTAAAAGTGGAAATTTGTTTTCTCACTTAAATTAAATTGCAGGATCAAAGGAATTTAAAAGAAAAAATCCAAGCTTTATGGTACATTATTAAAATATGGTCATTCCTTATCAAAAAAACAATCCTAAGTTGTCTCATTTCTTCCAGGCTCCACCTCTCCATGTCCATTCCTACTATTTAATATCATAGAGGGGATTTTATTTCCAGCTAGTTCTTCAACTTCCTCCTTGCAAATTTCACTAACCTCTTCCAATGGCTTATAAGTATAAAACCAACTACATATCACATAATATAAGAGATTTATTAATTGGATGCCACTAATAAGCCAGTAATAGTATTCCAATCTTCCCCTATTGAGGTTCCTATCAGGCAGCCAGTTGCTTTTCTTGCCAGAATACTTATGAACTAGTATTACTATCAGTGTGCCTACGAAGTCTCCCATTGATACTGCTATCCAATAGAGTGCTGCAGCAGTACTTCTCATGCTTTCAGGTGATTGATCATAGAGAAATTCTGTGTTCCCCACAGACACGAAAACTTCAGCCAACCCATGGAGGCAAAACTGAGGTACCAACCAAAAAATACTAAAAGGAATAGTTGCTTTTGGATCATCCAATAAGTTGTGATCAGCAGCCACTGCTTTTCTCTTGATTTCAACAAATGATGCAGCAACTGTGACGAGAATGTTAACCACATAGCCTACACCCATTCTTTGTAGGCATGTGATGCCTGATGGATTTCCAGTGAATCGACGAGCAAAGGGTACAAAGAGACGTTCATACAGAACAAGCCCAACGAGCATGGTTATGTTGCTAAAGATAGGCATCGAGGCTGGAGGAATTTGGAAGGAGTGAGACAAGTGACAATCCATAGTGCGAGCTTGTAGAATGGTGAGGCTAAGCTGGTGTGAAGATGAGGCAAAAAGTACAATTCCGGCTGCCCATATAGGAAATATTCGGATAATGGATTTTAATTCCTCGACTCGATGTACAGCGGTAAGCCTCCATAAATTTGGTGGCTTTGAATCTGTTGCATTGCTATCTGTTACTACTGCAGCTTTATCAAACCACCTGCAATCAAATACACAAGACTCAGTTTAACCATTCAATTTATGCTTGCTAGAATAATGGTTAAATTCAAAATTTTCTAATATTTTAAAATTTTGGGACAATAGGTAATTATATCATGGTATCAGAACAAGTGATCCTAAGTTCAAACCTATCTTTGCTCTACTTCTCTACCTCCCATTTAATCAATTATAAATCCCACGTGTTGGCCCTGTTGGCCCCATTTATTAAGAGGAAATAAAGTGAATTGTATTGGCTTACATATGTACTAATTGAACACACTACATTAGTAATGAGCATTTATGAATTACATATCCCAAATTATATGTGCTTCACTCTATCTTTTTATTTTTTAAGGCATCTTAAATAATTGAATAAGATTAGTCACTATTAGATGAAGACATGAAGTACCTCTCAAAACATGCTTTGCATCTGCAGTGACATTCTACATTATACTTAAGAATGTTTTAAATTGCTTACTTGAATTGATTTGTGTGTAGAAGCCTTCCATGCAAAGAAATGGCAGCATCGAGCTCTCTATTTTCATACAAGAGAGCAGGGTCTTTTGGTACTACTTCTTTCCTCTTCTTCACTGCTGCAACAATTACTTGAGCCAATCTAACCAAGGGACTACCCGCAGGTTTGATTCTATTGTAAAAAGGTGAACCCACCAAAAAGGCTATAATTGACAAGGCCATGGCTATGGTTGGAATTCCAAGACCCCAGCCCCAACCCACATGTTCTTTAGACTGTCATGTGAATAAGGGTGGGCATAAAAATGGTCAAATAAAACTAAATGATCAATGATGCAGTCATGCAAAGTTAGTTGCAGACTCACACAATGCGTGGGGATAGGGACGGAAAAAAAAAAATTAATGGTTATATTTTGCATTTATGGAGTTGGGTCACCCTCTCCGCTCCAACCAACCCAGCCCATCTAGCAACTACTCGACATAAAAACTAAAAAAAGCAAAACTTTAAAAAAAAAAAAAAAAAATCCTAGCCAGCCCAGTAATAAGAAACAATATATTTGTGTGTATATTTATATATATATATATATATATATATATATATATATATATATATTTATCTTTGTTGATAGATGATTGCATCTTAATGTATTAAGAAACAATGATTTTGTATATTTATCTTGGTTGATAGTTTGTTAATACTAAATGGATTCCTATTTGGAGTTTTTTTTTTTTTGCTTATACTCCGGCCCCCCTAACTTGAAATTCTGGGTCCATCCTTACTTGAGAATAAATAATTATTTTGATATGTGATATAATGTATAATTTATTCTTTAAATTTTATTATAAATAATTTGTTCTCCCAAAAAATTAAACAATTTCTAAAAGTAATTACCATCTCTCTATTTTTACAAATATATAAGTTTATCATTTTTAGTGTTTTTGATTGATATTATTCTTCTAACTATTGATATTATGCATTATATTTTTCTAATTTCTTTTAGTACAATTAAAATTTTTAAGTTTCAAATTTATTACTCAAATTTTCATTTTCTTAAGGAGAATATCATGATAATCAAAACTTATCATATAAAATTGATATTATTCAAATAATTGATAGTTTTTTCAACCTAAACATGTCTAAACTCATTCTTAAGTAAGTAGACCAAAGTGGATTGAGGTGGACTACATGGACTGAAGTGGATCAAAATGGACCGAAGTGGACTGAAATTAATCGAAATGAACCAAAATGGACCAAATTGGAGAGAAGTGGTTGGAATAGACCTAAGTAGACCAAATTGGACTGAATTGGACCGAATTATTGAAATGAACCAAAGTGGACTGTATTGGACCGAAATGGACCAAAGTAGACCGAAATGATTGAATGTTGAGCTGTAATTAGCAAACATAACTAAAAAAATCAATAATAATTAGTAATATTTTCCAATATGATGGAAGTGGTTTATTGTTAAAGTAACATCAATTAGATTTGTTTTTTCATTAATATTTTAACTAAATTACTATGCATCTTGTTATTCTATTTGTATGTGCCTGTTGAAGGTTTTATTCAAGTTGAATTTGATACCATGTAGAGAAAGTTGATACACCACAAAAAAAGCATACCAGAAATACCACTTGCATATGTAATACTTTTTATACAAAAACAAAAAGAAGGGGGGGGGGGGGGAACTCTTTGGTTAAGAGCTTTATTATTTCTATCTCTTGAAATTGATGAAAATGACATATGGTTCTATAATTAGAAAAGAAACTGGACCCTTCAACCTGGCCTTGAATACTATATTAGCATACGAATATGAATACAATGGAAGAATCCGAATTATTATTATTATTATTATTATTTCAGATGAGTATAAACTAAAAGTAAATAAATGGTGTCTCTATCAAGGTGTGTTTGTATTACATGTATTTTTTATTATAAGCTACATTTAGGTTCAAGAATGTGTAGTGGGTTCCAGTTAACTCAACTGGTAAAATCTTTGATGGTATTACAAACCCATGGGTAGAACTCACCCTTGAAAATTGGCTTACAAGGGGAGAGTGTCCAAGAGCTTATAAACATATGGTTAATCTTACACCTAACCAATGTGGGACACTAGGATCATAACATACCACCACACTCCCCAGTTGATGTTGACGACGGCTTACTCTAGCGACACTAACCCATTGGTAGCCCTTTCTCTTTTTGGTGGCTCCACTTAGCTATCAATAATTTTAATCCAGCCTCTAGGTCACCCCTTCTAAGATCCGACCACAAAGTTGCAACTCATTTGATCCCATACTTAATGAGCTACACCCGATTAATTGGGGTGATAGTTGGCTTTGATACCAAATGTTACAAACCCATGGGTAGATTTCATCTTTGAAAAAAACGGCTTACAAGGAGAGAGTGCCCAAGACCTTATAAACACATGGTTAAGATTACACTTAACCAATGTGGGACACTAGGATCATAACAGATGGTTGAATAAAAGATCTGGGGTTTAATACTCACCTATACCAAAAACTGATTAGTATCTTGGTCTGATAATAAAAAGCTATTATCAGAAGTGGACGCCATAGGTTGAAACTCTCAAAAAAAAAAAAAAAAAAATTCAAGAATGTGTAAAATCATGGTAGTGAAAATTGAAGGTCATATCATGATTGATAAGTTATAACTAGTCTTGAGAATGAGTAAAAACATAATGCATTATTGCATACATTAATATTTACATACATATATTTTTAAGATTTTTTTTTTTTTTTTTTTTTTTTTTTTTTTTTTTTTTAGAATCAAACTGAATCAACTATTATTAACATGAAAAGTTAGCCAGCATCAGCTAAAAGTACAGGTAAAATGTGGGCGGGAACCTCCTCCATCCAAACCACTAAACCGCTAACATGTCTAGCATGTCTAGCAAGGTTATGAGCTACATAAATGATGGAAAGAAGATGATAACATGATTGTTGATATAACTCAATAGAAGCGTAACAATAATAAATGCTATGCTTAAGCTTTATATGTATATATTAATGGGCCAAAAGATTTTCTCATAGCTTTATATGTATATATTTAAAAAATGATGGAAAGAAGATGATAACATGATTGCTGATGTAACTCAATAGAAGCGTAACAATAATAAATACTATGCTTAAGCTTTATATGTATATATTAATGGGCCAAAAGATTTTCTCATAGTTTTCATTATTCTGATTAGCTAAGGTACGTAGCATGAACTCTCATGATGTATAGGATCTATAGTTAATTTTTTTTTTTTATAGCACTAATGTATAGTTAATTTGTAGCTTCCCTTTAGACCAGTTCATAGATAATAGAACCAGCCATGATGGTCCAAAACCGCCCGGCAAAGGAGTCAGCAATTAAAGCACCAAACAAGGGCATGAAATTGGCAGTTCCATTGTAGATGGTGATTGTGTTGGAGGCTTGTACCAGCGGCATGTTAAGCTCTTTTGTTAGGTACGTTATCATGTTGGAATGGAAACCATTTGCTGCAAATTTGTCGCATATTTCATTTGCTGGGAAACAGAGGGGACAATAGTTAGTATACTTGGCTCATGAATTTATAATTATCATTAAAATAGCATGTGGAATTTAGGCATACGTATGTGTCAATATATATTGTGGCACAAAGCTTTCAAGCCTTGTACAAGCCTCCAACAGACTCACCGGTTGCTGCGAATCTGTCACATATTTCATTTGCTGAGAAACATTTGGGGCAATATGGGGAGAATGGGTATTTGTCCCTAATTTACGAACTATGTAGTAAAATGTCCATGTTTTGAAACTATTTAGCAAAATGCTTATATTTTTTCAAACTCAATTTTAGCAAAATCAAGTTACAAGTGGAACTCTATATTAGCAATATCGAGTTCTATGCATATTTTGCCACTTAAATTTTTTTGAAAATTTAAGTGAAACTCGGCATTCCTAATGTCGAGTTCCACTTAAAAATATACATATAACTCAATTTCGAGGATATTTATTTTTACATAGAACTTGATTTTATTAAAATCGAGTCTAAAAAATAGAGACATTTTGCTGCATAGTTTGTAAATTATGGACAAATACCCATTTTTCCCGGAGTAATAGTTGATGTGCTTGGCTCATGAATATAATTATCATCAAAATAGCATGAGAAATTTAGGCATACTTATGTGTCAATACATATTGTGGCACAAAGCTTTTAAGAAAATTGATAATTTATATTAAGAGTACATGCTATGCCATGAATATTACAATTTTTAATTTTTTTTTTTCAAAATGATGTGTCATAAATCATTATAAAATTAAATATTTATTTATTATAAAATTGATAATTATAATGATATAACATTTTTCATATTTGTTAAAGTGACAAATTTTGATTGATGTACAATAAAGTGATATCAATTGTGGTCATGGTCGCAATGTAAGTGATGTTACATTGATCATAATTTACCCTCTCAATAGATTGTGAAAAGTTGTTAAATTTGATTTGTCCATAGCATTGTGGTAAAATTATTACTTGCTTTAATATTCTCCTTAGTTACTTTAATATTCTCCTTAAAAAATAATGACTATAGTAAAACATGAAAAAATGGAGCAAGTTCATAGATGTTTTTAGCATATATTTTTTTTTTTATGCACAGATAAGAGCCAATTAAGCTACAAGGCTCTTGACTTATTATGTGGCTAGAATGAACAAGTTTTTTTATTTTTTATTTTATACCAAAGTTAAAATAACAAAACAAAATATAGACAGACCCATGAACATTCCGACAATGCTCCCATTCCAAATGGAAAATACTTAATAGTCCTAGAGTATAGTGAAATAATGCTCTCTCCTCTCACATTCTTGATGGACCCCACTATGAATTTAATGAGCGGACCACCATGATTGTGAGAAGAGGAAGCACCATTCACTGTGCTCAAGAAGTATCTAAGAATTACTCATTCCAAACAATGTGGGCCAAACAAAGGGCCTTAATCTATATATAATAATAATAATAATAATAATAATAATAATAATAATAATAATATGTGAAGTTGAGAGAAACTTAAATTAGAATTCCAAATTAGAATTTCAATTTTGCGCCATGTGTCTTAAATTATTTATTCTTAAAAAATTTTATTTCTTAATTTTAGAATCAAATGTGAGGCCACATCATAAATATTCATCTAAATGAGTTATTAAGTACAAAAATCAAAGAGTTTAGAATAAATGAATCGTAAAAAAAAAAGTGCTTCACAATAATTTTAAAAAAATGGACAATTTACATTTTATACCTAATAATGTCTTTGCAAATTTTTTTAAAGAGTTAACAAAATATAAAAATGACTATCAATAGTATTTAAATTATATATATATATATATAGGAATTATATTATGCATTTTATTGTATATCTTTAAGTGTATCTATGCATATGCACGGGGTTACAAGCTACTTAAAGAAAAAGCTAATGTAAGCTTTGAATGAACAATTTTCTATTGCACTCAGCATTAAAAAAAAAAGAATAAATTTCTATTGCTAGTCTTTCATTTTCCAAATGGAAGAATAGAAATTCCTTCTTCATCTTCTTTTCGCTGGATAGGTGGGTCAAATCTTTTCCACACAGCTTTCCACTTCTAGTGGTCCAACTTTCTTTTGATTTTGTTTATTTAACGATAGGGGACAGCCAAAAAAAGAAAAGAAAAACACAATTCTAGATTGGGAGTTTAGTTTAGTGAAATACTGGGACCAGTACTAATGTATGGTATTAAGGCGGCTTAATTGCATTTGGATCAAAGTTGTGCATATCTAACTCCAAAATATTTACGAATTAGCATATGAAAAATAGAACTAGAACACACACTTTATTATACACATTCTTACTCACACACTTTTGTTTTTATTTTATTTTATTTTTTTTGAGAAGCAAAATTTTTGTTTTTATTTTTATATATACAAGATAGAATTTTTAATCTAACATAATCTAAGTGTATATGTGTATGAAACTTCCTCCTGGAAACTTGAATTCTAGCTCTTGCCCCCACACCCTACAAGCACTTATACTTGTAGAGTGATCATCGCATCAAGGGTGTGTGTAATCTAACCTAATCTAAGTGTATATATGTATGAAGCTTCCTCTTGGAGACTTGAACCCTAACTCTTGCCCCCACACCCTACAAGCACTTATACTTGTAGAGTGATCATCGCACCAAGGGTGTGCGGTGGTCCTACTCACACACTTTTTTTTTTTTTTTTTGATACAAGATAGAATTCTACTCTAGCCTAATCTAAGTGTATGTGTGTGTGAAGCTCCCTCCTGGAGACTTGAACCCCAGCCCTTACCCCCACACCTCACAAGCACTTATACTTGTGGAGTGACCATCGCACCAAGGGTGTGCGGTGGTGTCCTACTCACACACTTGAAATGCATTCAATAAGTCCCAATGTCAATGCAATTTAAGTCTGTATAATAAGTACTACCCTAAAATAGGTTGATGGGTGCTGTTCAAGAATCTTTACCATATATAGTAATAGTGTTGCAATGCTCGATAGTAATTATATTAGGATCATCTGATCTAATACATAACATAATGAAATTATCATTTGTTCTAAAAATATAAAACCATTTAATCATTATTTTGACTTAGCTCATATGTATTTATTGAGATAGTAGCATAAGAATAAAATGGTATTTTGATTTGAAAAGAAGAACCAAGAAGCTCAATTTGGATATCTCCCTAGCTGAGAGAGTTCCTTGAAAATGTTGTCAATCCCAGACAAAAGACAACAATAGGAAGAGACTAATTGTAAGACTAGAACAAGAATTTGCGAACATACCAAATATGAATGGCATTGTTTTGATTCCTCCAAGCTTCTTCTTCTTCTTCCTCATGATTTTCCTTTCATCCCCAATCTTCTCTTGCTTCTGATCAACATTGGCCATGTTCTCTTTGTCCAAGTACTCCATCTATGGTTTTCACCTTCACATGCAAAGGCAAGTTCCAAGAGGACTGTATATTATGGTCGGCAATTGGATTTAGGACCAATTGAGTGCAGACGCAAACTATAAGATAGGTGGGACCGTTAATGGTATTGCTTCTGCATGTCATAGAAAATACTACCCATAATCTATAACCGATAAACTAAGGTAAAAAATATGAGTTGCATTTAACTTAATTGGTAAAGTCTTTAATGGTTGTGAATAAAAGATCTGAGGTTCAATTTCCGTCTACACCAAAAACTTATTGGTGTCTTGGTCTGATGATAAAGAATTATTATCAGAAGCAGATCCCATAAATTGAAATTCTCTTAAAAAAATAAAGGAAAAAAAATGGAGTATTTAAAGGAAGTAACAGTGGATATTTAAGGAATATTATTTAGATTTTACAAAAGTAATATTAATTAATGATTTATTTTTTTATAGAAGAATTTAAGGATTTATTATATATGGTGGAATTTACTTTTTTTATTTTCATTTATTGTTGACACATGACATTTGGTGAGATATAATTAAGTTTGATAATTATTAAATGCTATCACACATGTTATTGTTATAGGTTTTGACAAAAAGACACCTGTCACCATTTTGTGTATTCACCAGTTTTAGGGATCAAACTTTTATAGTAAGGTGTAATTATACTCATATTCCTTGATATTTGAGAGAATAACACTCCACCCCAAATTTAAAGAAAAAAGCACTTCCCTCTCTTAAGGTTTGAAGAAATTAACACTCCCCCATTTTGTTTATATTTGTAATGAAATATTTTGAATTTTTATAAGAATTTCTTTACAAAAGCTTAACAATAGTTAGTAAAAAATAAAAAATAAATATAAATAAAAATTCAAAATTAACAAGTACCAAAACACTTGCAATGACAAATCTCTCCATAAGCTATTGAAAAAAGAAAAAAAAAATACTAAGCAAAATTCACACTTAATATTTAAAATACACTTTAATAATTAAAAATTAAAAAAATGAATTTTAATTATGAAATAAGATAATTTTGGAAATCTACGTTAATACACAATATTTTTAATATTAATTTAACAACTTTTGGTCAATTGGATGTCAAAGGGGGGAAATGTTTTTTCCCTTCAACTTTAGGGTAGAGTGTCATTTTTTCAAACCTTAAGGGAGAAGAGTGTAATTACTCATTTATAATAATAATGCACATTTAATGACATTTTTGACATTTATTGTTGACACATGGCATTTTGGTGAGTTATAATTAAGTTTGATAATTATTAGATGTTTTCACACTTGACATTGTTATAGGAAGGAACACGTAATACCATTTTGTGTATCCACAATTTTTCAAAATCCAACTTTTATAATATTTAATTACACATCAACTAATAATGTTATGTACAGATTACATGTTTCAACAAACCAAAATGTATTTTATTTATAAATACTTTATTTGGTAATTAGTTGATGTTCAAACACAAATCCTCAAAGTTTTGGGTGCAAATATTAATCCATAAAATTTCTTTTTCTAATCATAGATTCCAGCATATTTCATCCACTGGGTTGAATCTAGGTACATGAATTTTATATATGAACAATCAATTCTAAGATCATGTAATCATACGAATAATAACAGAGACACAACCCCCCCCCCCCCCCCCCCCCCCCCCCCCCCCTCTTTCTTTGTATGACATGATGACAATAATCAAGCTTTGTTCCATAGAATTATTATTCCTACTTCCTTAATGATCAAAAAAAAAAAAAAAAAATTTTGTTTCTTTCAGATCATAACAGTATATTTGATAACATTGTAGAACCGTACAGTACCGATGACATACATATGGTCCTAACCCTTATGAATAAAATTTTGTAGTCATAACAAATCAAATATCAAAAACAGATTTTGTTTTCCCAATCAAACAATAGCCAATATATCACGTATACATAAGAATAAAGAAATCAAAACGGAAACAAACAAATCAGACTTTGCTACTAGTTGAAGTAAAAATCCAAAATTTTAAAATTACCAAAATTTTTAATTTTATCAAGCATATTGTAATTTGTTTTCAAAGCAATAGAGATCATGACATCATTAATCTAAAAGTGAAAACAAGCATATATAGCTCTAATACCAATGTTAGAAAATAGAGTACATACATCTATAGGATCATGTATTCTCTTGTTCCACGATGTAAGTTATGCCTCCATAGCTTGAACAACTGTTGTTCATGGTGGTGCTTGCTAGTTGCTACTAGAGCAAGTCACACAATATCCAAAGCTTAAAAGCCATAGAATAGAACCCAAAGACATGAGAGAGTGATGGAGTTGAAGAATATATTTTATTTTTTATGAGTTGTACATATGAGGGAGGCTATACCCTTTTGTAACCCACTCCCATAATCATATTAAATGGGACCAGCCAAAGATCATGTCTACTAATACCATCCAAATTCTAACAACTCCTTTAATACAATATTTATAGAACAATTTTAAAGAAAATATATTTCATATCTATTAAGTTTTTCTAGAAAATGGTACATGTTTGGTTAATAATGAAAGATTCTGTCTCTCTCTCTCACACACAAAAACAAGTCTCTCCATGGTCTAACCAAGAAAAAAAAAGAAGTAATTTTCATATTTTAATCAAACATGCCTTTTTCTCTCCGCCTCTCTCAAAAAGTAGCCCGTGCAACAAGTGACCATTAAACTACTATTTTTTCACTCTTATCCTTGCACTTTTCATTTAAAATAAATAAGTTTTTATTTTATTTTATAATTCTATATAGACTAATACAATTGATGTGAAAGGAATTTATTATTAATTCAATTTTAATTAAAAGTTAAGGTTGTTGGGTACTGGGTGATTCTACTAAATTTTTGTAAATTATAAAGAATATATAACCAAAAAAGCAAGTAAGTGGAAATATCACAAAAAAAACAAAAAAAAAAAAAAATCTTGCTTGAAAATTATTGACTACCAGCCCGGCCTGATCTTATAATAAGGAGAAAAACAACTATAGTGACCAACAAGTGACTCATCCACATAACTTTCAGGTTTGATTTCTCCACAAATCCAATTCTAACTAGTGACGTATTAAAGACTTAAAATACGACCCATGTTTGCAATAAAAAGGCCCACAGAAATATTTGTTTAGTTTTTTCTACAACTGGGTGCTGATTATTTATGTGAATGAATTACTGAACTGGATTTTGGAGTTCTAATGAAGTTGGCTTGCACAGTATTATTACTAGGCTGAAAGTGGAAACTCGTCTGCTTATTTCCCTTAAACTGCAGGATCAAAAAACTGAAAAATCAGAAAATTTAAATTAAAAAAAAGAACCCTCTTCATGATACTCTAGTGTATAGTCATATTCCTTATCGACAATCCTAAGCTGTCTCATTTCTTCCAAGGCCAAGCTCCACCTCTCCATGTCCATTCCTACCCTCTAAGATCATAGAGGGGATTTTATTTCCAGCTAGTTCTTCAACTTCCTCCTTGCAAGTTTCACTAACCTCTTCCAATGGCTTATAAGTATAAAGCCAACTACATATCACATAATATACGAGATTTATTACTTGGATGCCACTAACAAGCCAGTAGTAGCATTCCAATCTTCCCCTATTGAGGTTCCTATTAGGCAGCCAGTTGCTTTTCATGCCTGAATACTTATGAACTAGTGATACGATCAGTGTGCCTACATAGTTTCCCATTGCTATTGCTATCCAATACAGTGCTAGAGCAGTACTTCTCATGCTTTCAGGTGATTGATCATAAAGAAATTCCAAGTGCCCCACAGACATGAAGACTTCAGCTACCCCTTGTAGGCAAAACTGAGGTGCCAACCAAAAAACAGTAATAGGAATAATTGCATTTGGATCATCCAATAAGTTGTGATCAGAAGCCACTGCTTTTCTCTTGATTTCAACAAATGATGCTACAATTGTAGCAAGAATGTTAACCACATAGCCTACTCCCATTCTTTGTAGGCATGTGATGCCTGAAGGATTTCCTGTGAATCGACGAGCAAAGGGTACAAAGAGACGTTCATACAGAACAAGGCCAATGAGCATGGTTATGTTGCTAAAGATAGACAAGGAGGCTGGAGGAATTTGAAAGGAGTGAGACAGGTGACGATTCATAGTGCGAGCTTGTTGAATGGTGAAGCTAAGCAGGTGAGAAGATGAGGCAAAAAGTAAAATTCCAGCTGCCCAAATAGGAAACATTCGGATAATGCATTTTAATTCCTCGACTCGATGTACAGTGGCAAGCCTCCATAAATTTGGTGGCTTTGAATCTGTTGCATTGCTATCTGTTACTACTGCAGCTTTATCAAACCACCTGCAATCATATACACATGACTCAGCTAAACCATTCAATGAATACTTGCTAGAATAATGGTTAATTAATTAAATTCAACCTTTCATAACATCTTAAAATTTTGGGACAACATTTAATTTTATCATGGTATCAAAGTAAGTGGTCCAAAGTTGAAACTTGTCTCAACTCTACCTCTATACCTCCCATTTAAACAGTTAAAAATTCCACATGTTGGGCACCATTTATTAAGAAGAAGCAAAGTGAATCATATTCACTAAAAATTGTACTTATTGAACACACTATATTAGTAATGAGCATTTGTGAAGTATGTATCCCAAATTATATGTGCCTCACTCTATCTTTTGCATCTGCAATGACATTCTACATTATACTTAAAGAATGTTTTAAATTACTTACTTGAATTGATTTGTGTGTAGAAGCCTTCCATGCAAAGAAATAGCAGCATCGAGCTCTCTATTTTCATACAAGAGAGCAGGGTCTTCTGGTACTACTTCTTTCCTCTTCTTCACAGCTGCAACAATTACTTGGGCCAATCTAACCAAGGGACTACCCTGAGGTTTGATTCTATTGTAAAGAGGCGAACCCACCAAAAAGGCTATAATTGACAAGGCCATGGCTATGGTTGGAATTCCAAGACCCCAGCCCCAACCCACATTATCTTGAATGTAAACCACAAAAGTTAGGGCAGTTAGTATTGCCATTCCCATGCTAAAGTAGTACCAATTAAACAAATTCCAACTTCTAGCTGCTACACCTGATTTGGTCATGTCAAATTGGTCTGCAGCAAAGGTAACAACACAGGGCCTAATGCCACCTGAGCCAAGAGATGTAAGTAGCATAGAGATGTAGAGGACCCAAAGCTGCAAGGCTGAGGCGTCCTCGCAGTTCATTTGAGTTGGGCACGGTGGAGGCTGGAGAGTTGGTCGAATTGCTGATATGGTGATGCTAATCAATCCCTGCAGGATGAGGAATGAGAAATTGATAAACATTCTAAATTTTCACAAGCCAAAAATATGCTCATAAGAAACTCTAAAAATTGTTGTTAGAATAAAATAAAATACGATTACAATCGATCCACATTAACTAAAAAAAAAAAAGGTTTTTTTGTGAAAATGTTGTTAAATTTTGTTGTGTTCTTAGACTTTGTCATGTGAATAAGGGTGGGCCTAAAAATGGTCAAATGAAACTAAATGATCAATAATGCAGTCATGCAAATTTTTTAAACTAACTAGTCACAAACTCACAATGCATGGGGACAGGGACGGAAAAAAATTAATGGCTATATCTTTCAATTTTGGAGTTGGGCCCCCCTCTTCGAAAACCATAGTCCCCCCTTTCTTGCAACCACCCCAGCCCTACTAGCAAATACCCAACATAAAAACTTAACAAAAACAAAACTTAAAAAAAAAATCCTAGCCAGCCCAGTAACGAGTAACAATATTATTATTATTATTATTATTATTTTTGTCTTTGTTGGAAGATGATTGCATTTTAATGTATTTAGAAACAATGATTTTGTATATTCGTCTTGATTGATAGTTTGTTAATACTAAATGGATTCCTATTTGGAGGGTTTTTTTTTTTTTTTTTTTTTTTTTTTTTTTTTTTTTTTGCTTATACTCCAGCCCCCTTAGCTTGAAATCCTGGGTCCATCATTGCTTGAGAATATATAATTATTTTGAAATGTGGTAATTACTTTTAGAAATTGTTTAATTTTTAGGAAGATCTCCCTAAAAATTAAACAATTTCTAAAAGTAATTACCATCTCTCTATTTTGACAAATATATAAGTTTATCATTTTTGGTGTTTTCAATTGATATTATTCTTCTAACTATTGTTATTATGCATTATATTTTTCTAATTTCTTTTGGTACAATTAAAATTTTTAAGTTTTAAATTTATTACTCAAATTTTCATTCTTTTAAGGAGATTGTCATGATAATCAAAACTTATCATATAATTACAATTAATATTATTAAAATAATTGATAGTAGTCTCAACTCAAATATGTCTTTTCTCATTCTTAAATAAGTACACCAAAGTGGATTAAGGTGGACTAGATGACAGAAGTAGATCGAAATGGATTGAAGTGGACTGAAATGAACCAAAATGGACCAAATTGGAGAGAAGTGGACCAATTTGGATTGAATCGGACCGAATGGACAGAAATAAACCAAAGTGGACCGTATTGGACCAAAAGTAGACCTAAATGACTGAATGTTGAGCTGTAATTAGCAAACATAACTCAAAAAATTAATAACAATTATAATAAGGTGATGTTGAACCATAATCTGTGATAAGTAATATATTCCAATATGATGGAAGTGGTTTATTGTTAAAGTAACATCAATCAAATTTGTTATTTCATTAATATTTTTAACTAAATTACTATGCATCCAGTGATTCTATTTCTATGTGCCTATTGAAGGTTTTATTCCAGTTGAATTTGATACCAGGTAGAGAAAGTTAGTACACCACAAAAAAAGCATACCAGATTAGATATATATAGATATAATCTATCTCATTATGGGCCAAAAGATTTTCTCATAGTTTTCATTATTCTGATTAGCTAAGGTACGTAGCATGAACTCTCATGATGTATAGGATCTACAGTTAAAAGCAGTTTTTTACAACACTAATGTGTAGTTAATTTGTAGCTTCCCTTTAGACTTGTAAAGCATGGTATTGTTGTTTTTACCAGTTCATAGATAATAGAACCAGCCATGATGGTCCAAAACCGCCCGGCAAAGGAGTCAGCAATTAAAGCACCAAACAATGGCATGAAATTGGCAGTTCCATTGAAGATGGTGAGTGTGTTGGAGGCTCGTACCAGCGGCATGTTAAGCTCTTTTGTTAGGTACGTTATCATGTTGGAATGGAAACCAGTTGCTGCAAATCTGTCGCATATTTCATTTGCTGGGAAACAGAGGGGGACAATAGTTAGTATACTTGGCTCATGAATTTATAATTATCATTAAAATAGCATGTGGAATTTAGGCATACGTATGTGTCAATATATATTGTGGCACAAAGCTTTCAAGCCTCGTACAAGCCTCCAACACACTCACCAGTTGCTGCGAATCTGTCACATATTTCATTTGGTGGGAAACATGGGGGGCAATTGTCATAAATCATAAAAAATTAAATATTTATTTATTATAAAATTGATAATTCTAATGATATTAAGATTTTCATATTTGTTAAGGTGACAAATTTTGATTGAAGAACAATAAAGTGATATCAATTGTGGCCGTGGTCCCATTGTAAGTGATGTTACATTAATTATAATTTACCCTCTCAATATATATATATATATATATATATATATATATATATTTTTTTTTTTTTTTGAGAAGGATTCAGCTTCTCAATAGATTGTGAAAATTTATGAAATTTGATTTTTCCATCGCATTGTGGTAAAATTATTAGTTACTTCAATATTCTCCTTAAAAAATGTTAGAGATATATTAGCCTATTAGTATAGGCCCAAGCCTAATTATACTTTGTGTGCAAGTCAAGTCTCCTACTTGTACTAGAAGTCTATTAGTCTAGGGTTTAGTCTACTATATATACACATGTTATGATTCATTGTAACACAGGATTTGTACTACACTCTAATATATTATTGATGTAGGCTACATCAATAATATATTAGAGTGTAGTACAAATCCTGTGTTACAATGAATCATAACATGTGTATATATAGTAAACTAAACCCTAGACTAATAGACTTCTAGTACAAGTAGGAGACTTGGCTTGCACACAAAGTAGAATTAGGCTTAGGCCTATGCTAATGGGCTAATATATCTCTAACACCCCCTCTCAAACTCAAGATGAAAGCTTGATGAAATCTTGAGATTTGATAAGGTTGAGAAGATCCCTTGAATGAAGTTTGGCTCTGTGACGGTAGTTTGAGGAAGGCAATGATCTTGCAGTGTTGATGCGACTTCTAATGGTGGCTTGATTATACCGGAGAATTTTGACGGCAGCAGTAGGAAGCCAAAGAAGATGAACGCAACGAAAAAAAAACACCGAGAAAGACAAAGATTGCTCTTAAAAATACCGCAAGAACAGAAAATCATGTCCACAAGAAGGTGGCTCTAATACCATGTTAAATATTAGCATTGATACATAGCCCTTTAGGGTTTCCTCCGTGGATGTAGGCCGTTAGGCTGAACCATGTAATTCTCATGTGTTACTGTGTTCTATACTTTATGCTTTCGCTTCCACATCCATACTAGCATATTCAACATGATGTATCAATGCTAATATTTAACATGGTATTAGAGCCACCTTCTTGTGGACATGATTTTCTGTTCTTGCGGTATTTTTAAGAGCAATCTTTGTCTTCCTCGGTGTTTTTTTTTCGTTGCGTTCATCTTCTTTGGCTTCCTACTGCTGCCGTCAAAATTCTCCGGTATAGTCAAGCCACCATTAGAAGTCGCATCAACACTGCAAGATCATTGCCTTCCTCAAACTACCGTCACAGAGCCAAACTTCATTCAAGGGATCTTCTCAACCTTATCAAATCTCAAGATTTCATCAAGCTTTCATCTTGAGTTTGAGAGGGGGTGTTAGAGATATATTAGCCCATTAGCATAGGCCTAAGCCTAATTCTACTTTGTGTGCAAGCCAAGTCTCCTACTTGTACTAGAAGTCTATTAGTCTAGGGTTTAGTTTACTATATATACACATGTTATGATTCATTGTAACATAGGATTTGTACTACACTCTAATATATTATTGATGTAGCCCTTTAGGGTTTCCTCCGTGGATGTAGGCCGTTAGGCTGAACCACGTAACTCTCATGTGTTACTGTGTTCTATACTTTATGCTTTCGCTTCCACATCCATACTAGCATATTCAACATGATGTATTAATGCTAATATTTAACAAAAAATAATGACTATAGTAAAACATGAAAAAATGGAGTAAGGTTGTAGATATTTTTAGTATTTCTTTTATGCATAGGAAAGTGCCAATTAAGCAGCAAGGTTCTTGACTCATTATTGAGGTTAATTTACCTTCTTTTTTTTTTTTGATAAATAAGGTAATCAATTTATTTCATATGGCTAGAATGAACAAGTTTTTTTTGGATACCAAAGTTAAAATAACAATACAAAATATAAACAGACCCGTGAACATTCCGACAACGTTCCCATTCCAAACAATGTGGGCCACATGAAGGGCCCTAAATAATTAGAAAAAAGCTAATGCAAGCTTTGAATGAGTAATTTTTTATTGCACTCAGCATTTAAAAAAAAAAAAAGAATAAATTTCTATGGCTAGTCTTTGATTTTCCAAATGGAAGAATAGAAATTCCTTCTTCTTCTTTTCACTGGATAGGTGGGTCAAACCTTTTCCACACAGCATTCCACTTCTAGTGGTCCAACTTTCTTTTGATTTTGTTTATTCAACGATAGGGGACAGCCAAAAAAAAATAAAAAAACACAATTCTAGATTGGGAGATTAGTTTAGTGAAATATTGGGACCAGTACTAATGTATAGTATTGAGGCGGCTTAATTGCATTTGGATCAAAATTGTACATATTTAACTCCAAAATATTTACCAAATAGCATATGAAAAATAGTACTAGAACACACTTTATTATATATATTCTTACGCACACTTGAAAGTTGAAACGAATTTAAAATCGCGACTTTGAGTCATGATAAGTCATGATATCAATGCAATTCAAGTGTGTGTAATCGAGTGTGTATAATAATTACTACCCTAAAATAGGTTAATGGGTGCTATTCAAGAATCTTTACCATATATAGTGATAATGTTGCAATACTCGATAGTGATTATATTAGGATTAGGGGTGTTCGCGGTGCGGTGTGGTGCGGTTTTGGGCCATTTTTAGCACCGCACTTTGCGGTGTGGTTTAACTAAAACCATAACTACACCGCACCTTGTTTTTGTGGTCACATGTGCGGTGCGGTGCGGTGTGGTGCGGTTTAGAGTTTAGCCAAAACCATAACCACACCGCACTTCATTTTTGCGGTTACATGTGCGATACTATGTATAAGATTTGGTTTGAAGTCAGTATATTTTCAAATTTTGGGCTTTTCCTACTCAGCCCAAAACTAATTTTTCCCTTTTTTTGGGCCAAGTTTTAAATTATTGAGCTAGTTTTTCTTTATTTTGGGTTGGCTTTTCTAGTCAACACTTGCTAGGGTTATTAAACTTTTTTTTTTTTTTTTTTTCAAAACTAGGGTTATTAAACTATTAATAATATATTTAATATTAAAAATAAATAAATATATTAATATATAGAGCGGGTGCGGTGCGGTGCGGTTTGTGCGGTTTTCTTATTATAAAACCGCAAACCGCACTGCACCATGCGGTGCACTATTACTTGCGGTGTGGTGCGGTTATGCCATTTTGCGGGCAGTTTTGGTGCGGTTTTTGTGGTTTGTGCGGTTTATGCGGTTTGGTGAACACCCCTAATTAGGATCATCTAATCTGAGATGTACAGCAATAACATAATGAAATTACCAATTGTTCTAAAAACATAAAACCATTTAATCATTATTTTAACATAGCTCATATGTATTTATTGAGATAGTAGAATAAGAATAAAATGGTGTTTTGATTTGAAAAGAAGGGGAAAATGGGCTTTTGCTCTTATTTTTTAAAATATCTAGCAAATTGTCTCTGTTCTAAAACTATATAGCTCCGTGTTCTTGTTTTGAAAAATTGAGTTACAACAGAGGGGCACAGTGCTTAATAGTTTAAAAACAAGGACATTGTACTTAATATTTTAAAAAATAAGGGCAAAAGTCCATTTTCCCCTTGAAAAGAAGAACCAAGATGCTCTACTTGGCCAAAGACCTTGTAGCTGAATTGGCATCTCCCTATGTACAAAGTGTTTGGGGGTCTAGAGAGGAAAAGGTTCGAGTTGCGGTGTTAGCAGCATGTTGTAATTATTTCTCAAAAAAAGAAAGAAAAGAAGCTCTATTTGGATATCTCCCTAGCTGAGGGAGTTCCTTGAAAATATTATTAATCCCAGACAAAAGACAACAATAGGAAGAGACTAGTTGTATGACTAGAACAAGAATTTGCGAACATACCAAATATGAATGGCATTGTTTTGATTCGTCCAATCTTCTTCTTCTTCGTCATGTTTTTCATTTCATCCCCTATCTTCTCTTGCTTCTGATCAACATTGGCCATGTTCTCTATGCCCAAGTACTCCATATCTGTGGTTTTCAACTTCACATGCAAAGGCAAGTTCCAAGAGGACTATATATTATGGTCGGCAATTGGATTTAGGACCAATTGAGTGCAAAGGCAAACTATAAGATAGGTGGGACCGTTAATGGTATTGCTTCTGCATGTCATAGAAAATACTACCCACTTTGTAAAACTGTTAAACTAAGGTTAAAAAAAAATTATGGGTTGCATTTAGCTTAACTGGTAAAATTTTTAATGGTTGAATAAGAGATCTGGAATTCAATCTCCGCCTACACCAAAAACCGATTGATGTCTTAGTTTGATAATAAAGAACTATTATCAGAAGCAGACTCATTAAATTAAAATTCTCTAAAAAAAAAATTAAATAGAGTATTTAAAGGGGGTAACAATGGATATTTAGGGAATATTATTTAGATTTTGAAAAAGTAATATTATTTAATGATTTATTTTTTTAGAAGAATTTAAGAATTTATTATAAATGGTGGAATTTACTCTTTTTTTTTTTTTCATTTTTTTATATAAGATAAAAATTTTACTCTAAAGCTCATTCCTGAAAACTTGAACCCCGGCCCTTGCGCCCTCACACCCCACAAGTACTTATATTTGTGGAATGACTATCGCATTAAAGGTGTGCTGTATAAAATTAAGTCTGATAATTATTAAATGCTTTCACACATGTTATTGTTATAGGTTTTGACAAAAGGACATGTGTCACCATTTTGTGTATTCACCAGTTTTAAAGATCCAACTTTTATAATAGGGGTAATTACACTCCCATTCCTTGAAGTTTGGGAGAATAACACTCCACCCCAAACTTGAAGGGAAAAACAATTCTCTCTCTTGAGATTTGAAAAAATTAACATTCTCCCTTTTGTTTATATTTGTAATAAAATATTCTAAATTTTTATAAGAATATCTTTACAAAAGCTTAACAATAGTTAGTAAAAAATAAATAATAAATTTAAAACACTTGCAACGGCAAATCTCTCCGTAAGCTATGGAAAAAAGAAAAAAAATACTAAGCAAAATTCACACTTAATATTGAAAATACACTTTAATAATTAAAATTTTTTAAAAAATGAATTTTAATTATGAAATAAGATAATTTTGGAAACCTAGATTAATACACAACATTTTTAATATGAATTTAACAATGTTTGGTCAATTAAATGTCAAAGGGGGGGAAAATGTTTTCTGCTTTCAACTTTGATGTAGAGTGTTATTTTTTCAAATCTTAAGGGAGAAGAGTGTAATTACCTGTGGGAACACTTCCCGCATTAAGCAGTTTTTGTCCGCTTTGGGGAGCCAGTCCCTCACGGTTTTGTCACGAAGGGGTGGGAGCCGAGGAGTATTGCCATGAAGTGATTGACACCTAGGCTCACCTTAGTCCCACATCGCCTAAGTAACCCTCCCACTCATGGTTTATAAGCTTCTGGAGCGACCATGAGTGTACCACTACTCAGCATGAGTAGTGGTACACTCATGGTCGCTCCAGAAGCTTATAAACCATGAGTGGGAGGGTTACTTAGGCGATGTGATGCTGAGTAGTGGTACACTCATGGTCGCTCCAGAAGCTTATAAACCATGAGTGGGAGGGTTACTTAGGCGATGTGGGACTAAGGTGAGCCTAGGTGTCAATCACTTCATGGCAAAAATCCTGAACTCCCACCCACTCTGCTAGAGGTGGTACACTAACGCAAGCTCTAGAAGCATATAAAGCGTTAGTGGGAGGATTACTTAGGCGATGTGGGACTAAGGTGAGCCTAGGTGTCAATCACTTCATGGCAAAAATCCTGAACTCCCACCCCTTCGTGACAAAACCGTGAGGGACTAGCTCCCTAAAGCGAACAAAAATTGCTTAATGCGGGAAGTGTTCCCACATTACCCTTTTATAATTTATATTATATATATATAATAATAGGTAAAGATGTGAGAAACTCAAATTAAAATTCCAAATTGGAGTTCCAATTTTGCGCCATGTGTCCTAAATTATTTATTCTTAAAGAGTTTTATTTCTTAATTTTAGAATCAAATGTGGGACCACATCATAAATATTCATCTAAGTGAATTATTAAGTACAAAAACCAAGGAGTCTAGAATAAATAAATTGTAAAAAAAAAAGTGCTTCACAATAATTAAAAAAAAAGGACAATTTACATTTTATACCTAATAATATACTTACAACATTTTTTAAAGAGTTAATAAAATATAAAAATGACAATCAATAGTATTTAAATTATATATATAGGAATTATATTATGCATTTTATTGTATATTTTTAAGTGTATCTATGCATATGCATGGGGTTACAAGCTAGTATATAATAATGCACATTCAATAACATTTTTTTTTCATTTATTGTTGACACATGGCATTTTGGTGAGTTATAATTAAGTTTGATAATTATTAGATGTTTTCACACTTGTCATTGTTATAGGAAGGGACACGTGTATCCATCATTTTTCAGAATCCAACTTTCATTATATATGTATATATATATGAGCAAGACTTATGTACAGTACTTAGATAGTACTGTTCCTTAGGTTCTTCTTTTAAAATTCTGTCATGTGGCTTTTTTCTCATAGATGAAAGTATATATTTTAAGTTAAGTAGCCACGTGACAGAATCTTAAAAAAGGAACCTAAGGAATAACACATAAGGTATTGTACATAAGTTTTGTCATATATATATATATATATAGAAGAATCTACTTACGCACCTTTGGTTCACTAAATCAATCATAATCTTTCTAGATTTTTCATAGTCTTTGCCAATTTTGTTTTAACATAAAAGTTAATAAAATTGAGATTTAAAACTAGTACATTAAAATAATATTTAATGACACAGAAACTAATAATCGCATGTAATGATTACATGTTTCAACAAACCATAATGTCTTTTATTTATAAACACTTTATTTGGTAATTAGTTGATGTTCAAACACAAATCCTCAAAGTTTTGGGTGCAAATATTAATCCATAAAATTTCTTTTTCAAAAGAGGATTGTACTTTCAATTTCCCTGTTGATTTATAGGCTATATATTCATAGGAACTAATCATAGATTACAGCATATTTCATCCACTGGGTGGAATCTAGGCACATGAATTTTATATATGAACAATCAATTCCAAGATCATGTAATCATACGAATAATAACAGAGACACAACAACACCCCCCCCCCCCCCCCCCCCCTTTTCTTTTTTGTATGACATGATGACAATAATCAAGCTTTGTTCCTTAAAATTATTATTACTAGTCTACCACATTGTAGAACCATGCAGCATCGATGACAAACATATGGTCCTAGCCCTTATGAATAAAATTTTGTAGTCGTAACAAATCAAATATCAAAAACAAATTTTTGATGTTTTCCCAATCAAACAATAGCCAATATATCACGTATACATAAGAATAAGGAAATCAAAACGGAAACAAACAAATCAGACTTTGCTAGCTGAAGTAAAAATCCAAAAAATTAAAAATTACCAAAATTTTTTATTTTATCAAGCATATTGTATCTTGTTTTTCAAAGCAATAGAGATCATGAAATCATTAATCCAAAAGTGAAAACAAGCATACATAGCTTTGATACCAGTGTTAGAAAATAGAGTACATACATCTATAGGATCATGTATTCTCTTGTTCCACGTTGTAAGTTATGCCTCCATAGCTTGAACACCTGTTGTTCATGGTGGTTATCTAAAGCGAAAGAGCCATAGTATAGAACCCAAAGACATGAGAGCTAGAATGATGGAGAGGAAGAATATATTATATTTTTCATGAGTTTACATATGAGGGAGGCTACACCCTTTTGTAACCCACTCCCATGTAACCTATAATCATATTAAATGGGACTAGCCAAAGGTCATGTCCGCTAATACCAAATTCTAACAACTCCTTTAATACAATATTTACATAACAAGTTTAAAGAAAATATATTTCATATCTATTAAGTTTTTCTAGAAAATAGTGCATGTTTGGTTAATAATGAAAGATTCTCTCTCTTTCTCTCTCTCAAAAACAAGTCTCTCCATTGTTTTTCAAAGCAATAGAGATCATCACATCATTAGTCCAAAAGTGAAAACAAGCATACGTAGCTCTGATACCAATGTTAGAAAATAGAGTATATACATCTATAGGATCATGTATTCTCTTGTTCCACGCTGTAAGTTATGCCTCCATAGCTTGAACAACTGTTGTTCAATTCATGGTGGTTATCTAAAGCGTAAGAGCCATACGATAGAACCCAAAGACATGAGAGCTAGAATGATGGAGAGGAAGAATATATTATATTTTTCATGAGTTAACATATGAGGGAGGCTACACCCTTTTGTAACCCACTCCCATGTAACCTATAATCATATTAAATGGGACTAGCCAAAGGTCATGTCCGCTAATACCAAATTCTAACAACTCCTTCAATACAATATTTATATAACAAGTTTAAAGAAAATATATTTCATATCTATTAAGTTTTTCTAGAAAATGGTGCATGTTTGGTTAATAATGAAAGATTCTCTCTCTCTCTCTCAAAAACAAGTCTCTCCATTGTTTTTCACAGCAATAGAGATCATCACATCATTAGTCCAAAAGTGAAAACAAGCATACGTAGCTCTGATACCAATGTTAGAAAATAGAGTACATACATCTATAGGATCATGTATTCTCTTGTTCCATGCTGTAAGTTATGCCTCCAGAGCTTGAACAACTGTTGTTCATGGTGGTGCTTGCTACTAGTGCAAGTTACACAATATCCAAGGCTGAAGAGCCATAGGGTATATGAGAGAATGATGGAGAGGAAGAATATATTCTATTTTCCATAAGTTGTACATATGAGGGAGGCTACACCCTTTTGTAACCCACTCCCATGTAACCTATAATCATATTAAATGAGACCAACCGAAGATCATGTCCGCTAATACCATCCAAATTCTATCAACTCCTTTAATACAATATTTATATAACAAGTTTAAAGAAAATATATTTCATACTATCTATTAAGTTTTTCTAGAAAATGGTACATGTTTGGTTAATAATGAAAGATTCTCTCTCTCTCTCAAAAACAAGTCTCTCCATTGTTTAACCCAAAAAAAAAAAAAGTAATTTTCATATTTTAATGAAACATGTCTTTTTCTCTCCGTCTCTCTCAAAAAGTAGCCCATGCAACAAGTCACCATTAAACTACTCTTTTTTCACTCCTATCCTTGCACTTTTAATTTAAAATAAATAAGTTTTTATTTTATTTTATAATTCTATATATACTAATACAATTGATGTGAAAGGAATTTATTATTAATTTAATTTTAATTGAAATTAAGGTCGTTGGGTACTGGGTGATTCTACTAAATTTTTGTAAATTATAAAGAAAATATAACCAAAAAAACAAGTAAGTGGAAATATCACCCAAAAAAAAAAAAAAAAAAATCTTGCTTGAAAATTATTGACTACCAGCCCTGATCTTATAAGTAGAAAACCAACGATAGTGACCAACAACAAGTAACTCATCCACATGACTTTCAGGCTTGATTTCCCCTACAAATCCAATTCTAATTAGTGACTTATTAAAGACTTAAAATACGACCCATGTTTGCAATAAAAAGGCCCACAAAAATATTTGTTAAGTTTTTTCCATAACTGGGTGCTGATTATTTATGTGGATGAATTTTTTTTTTGCTGAATTATTTATGTGGATGAATTACTAAACCGGATTTTGGAGTTCTAATGAAGTTGGCTTGCACAGTATTATTATTAGGCTTAAAGTGGAAACCGTCCCTTCGAACGGTTCTTTTAACCACCAAACCCGTTCAACATAAAAAAGTCAGTGAACCGTATGAATTGAGGTTGAACCGTCCGGATTTAAGAACCGTAGACGGGTCTTACGGTTCAGGCCAAGCTCTTTAACAAAAATAAAAAGCCAGCTAAAATGATTTATTTCGGCCTGTAATAAGACAAACAAACATAATATTTTACCTCAGTGCAGTAGTTTGCCACCTAACCCATCGCAGACAACGCAAGGTTGCCCCTTCTTTTTTCGTTTTTTAGGGTCTTCCTTCAGTTTAAGTAACTTGCTTCAACTTTATTTTTGCTTTTTAGTTTGGTGAGCCTAACTCGTGTGACGTGACAAAGCCTTGGAAATGACAAAAATAAGTTTGAAAGTTCCTGGCTCATTTATTGAGTCTTGGGCACCTCTCAATATGAATTATAATAGGGTCCATTGTTTTATAGTTTTGTCGTTTTTGGCTTTTGTTTATCATTTTTTTTATTATTATTTACGATTGATGACGTTAAGTTGGTTTTTGAAACATTATAATGAAAGTAATCGCATAAAAATATATTTAAAAAATAGTCTTTATATTTATTTAGATTATTTTAGTTAATTTTTTTTTTAATTTTTACTAATTTAATATATTTATTTATATTTTAAATAATTATTAAATTAATTATGATGTCATCACAATTCGATTTCGGTCCAATTCAAAAACCTTGAACTTCTTCTATTTACGGTTATTTGAACGATCTAGGTTTTGTCCCAAAACTAAGGTGCCAACCAAAAACAGTAATAGGAATAATTGCATTTGGATCATCCAATAAGTTGTGATCAAAAGCCACTGCTTTTCTCTTTATTTCAACAAATGATGCAACAATTATAGCAAGAATGTTAACCACATAGCCTACTCCCATTCTTTGTAGGCATGTGATGCCTGATGGATTTCCTGTGAATCGACGAGCAAAGGGTACAAAGAGACGTTCATATAGAACGAGGCCAATGAGCATGGTTATGTTGCTAAAGATAGACAACGAGGCTGGAGGAATTTGAAAGGAGTAAGACAGGTGACGATTCATAGTGCCAGCTTGTAGAATGGTGAAGCTAAGCAAGTGAGAACATGAGGCAAAAAATAAAATTCCAGCTGCCCATATAGGAAACATTCGGATATTGCATTTTAATTATTCGACTCGATGTACAGTGGCAAGCCTCCATAAATTTGGTGGCTTTGAATCTGTTGTGTTAATTTTTAGACCCTTTAACACAAGTTGATTAACTTAATATTTGTTAAGAATATAAAGTGTGAGAAATACTCAATAGTCTGTCTATTGATGTATATAATAATGTACAATAGAGAGCCTTATATAGGCTAGATATGTGTGCAGTACAAGTAAAAGGAGTAAACTACAAGTACAGTATACTGGGCTAAGCCCAATGGGCTAAACTAGTCTAAGCTATACACTAACATAGTCTGTATAGTCTGTATATTGATGTATATAATAATGTACAATAGAGAGCCTTATATAGGCTAGATATGTGTGCAGTACAAGTAAAAGGAGTAAACTACAAGTACAGTATACTGGGCTAAGCCCAATGGGCTAAACTAGTCTAAGCTATACACTAACATCCCCCCTCAAACTCGAGGTGGCAAGGAGGAAGCCAACTGGAGTTTGGATATAAGATCTCGAAGACGACTAGGCGGGTGAGTCTTGGTAAAGATATCAGCAGGCTGGTCAACAGAGGAGATGGAGAATAACTTGAGATTTCCTTTCTTAAGATGCTGGCGAGTGATGTGGCAGTCGATCTCAATATGCTTAGTGCGTTCATGAAAGACATCATTATGAGCAATGTAGATAGCACTACGATTGTCACAATAAAGAGGAGTGGCAGTGGGCTGTGGAGCATCCATGTCAGCCAAGAGCCAGCGAAGTCAAACAAGCTCACAAGTGGTGTCGGCAAGGGCACGATACTCAGCCTCAGTACTGGAACGGGAAACCACATCCTGCTTCTTGCTGCACCACGAGACCAGAGAAGTACCTAACAGGAAACAGAAACCTGTGATAGAGCATCGATCAGTCGGATCACCTGCCCAATCAGCATCTGAATAAGCATGAAGCTCGAGAGAAGATCGAGAGGAGTAATGCAGACTATGATAAAGTGTGCCTTTGACATATCGGAGAATCCGAAGAACAGCAGCATAGTGGACAGAACGAGGTGCATCCATGAACTTACTAACCATACCCACGGCATGTGAAATATCCGGACGAGTAACAGTGAGATAGATCAAACTGCCAACCAACTGACGATAGCGAGTAGCATCGGATATAGGTTCACCGTCCAAGGGTGTGAGCTTTGCATTGTATTCTAAAGGAGTGGAAACAGTCTTGTTATCAGTGACACCGGCTTTGGAGAGAAGATCAGAAGCATATTTAGCCTGGGAAAGATAGTATCCATCAGAGGATGAGGTAACCTCAAGCCCAAGAAAATAGCTGAGAGTGCCCAGATCTTTCATCTCAAAATGCTGACTAAGGAAGTTCTGAAGAGAGCGGATACCTACAGAATCATCTCCAGTAATAATCATATCATCAACATAAAGAAGAATAAGAGTGATACCAGCAGAGGATCGTCGAACAAAGAGAGCAGTGTCATGAGGACTCGAAGTGAAACCCTGCTGAGCAACAACTGAGCTAAACTTTTCAAACCAAGCTTGAGGAGCCTGCTTAAGGCCATAAAGAGCACGGCGAAGGCGGCAAACTGGATTGCCTGAGTGTGGATAGCCAGGGGGTGGTTGCATGTACACTTCTTCATGGAGGTCTCCATTGAGGAAAGCATTCTTCACATCCATTTGATAAAGAGGCCAACGACGAACAGCAGCCACAGCAATGAGACATCTAACAAATGTAAGACAAGCAACAGGAGCAAATGTTTCCTCATAGTCAATACCATACTCCTGAGTAAAGCCCTTGGCAACTAGGCGAGCCTTGTATCGTTCAACAGATCCATCAGCCTTGGTCTTGATCTTGTAAACCCACCTACAACCTACTACAGACTGACCAGGAGGTAAATCAACCATATCCCAAGTGTGATTCTTATGAAGGGCATCTAGTTCTTCATTCATAGCTTGCTGCCAAAGAGGGTCAGTATGAGCCTCACGATAGGTGTGAGGTTCATAGAGAGTGACAAGAGCAAAAGAGCAATGATAATCAGTGAGATAAGGGGGAGGAATGCTTACCCGAGTGGAACGACGAAGTTCAAGACCAATAGGAGACTCAGGAGAGGGTGGTGCCATAGGATCCAAGACAGGCGGGTCATATGCCGGAGACAGAACCGGAGATGAGTCGTCTGGAGAGGCAGTCAATGCTGAAGAATCCTCCACAAGTTCAGGATAGAGAGGGAGGAAAAGATCAGTAAAAATGGGAGACTCTGAGGAAGAAGATGTAGGAAACTGCTGAAGACTCGTGAAAGGACGATGTTCCCAAAACTCAACATGACGGGAGACATGAAGGCGATGAGAAATGGGATCATAGCAACGAAACCCTTTTTGAGACACACCATAACCAAGGAAACAACAGAGACGAGTACGAGGTTGGAGCTTTGTTCGTTCATGAGGAGGAAGAGAGACAAAGCAAGCACAACCAAAAACCCGAAGAGAGGAGTAGTCAGGAGTTTGACCATAGAGAAGCTCAATTGGTGATTTGTTGTGTGTAGTTGGTGAAGGAATACGATTAATGGTGTGCACAGCAGTGAGTGCGGCCTCACCCCAAAAGCGCTCAGGAAGAGAGGCAGAAATGAGAAGGGTGCGAACAACATCAAGAATGTGACGATGTTTTCGTTCTGCACGACCATTTTGTTGAGAGGTGTAAGGACAAGACCGCTGAGGAAGAGTACCATGTTTGTCTAAAAAGGATAGGAAAGATTTATCATTATATTCTTGAGCATTATCTGATCGAAAGACTTTAACGGTGCGATTGAACTGTGTTTCAATCATTTTATGAAATGTTTGGTAAATAGACACAAGTTCAGACCTATGGTGAAGCAGATAAATCCAAGTATACTGAGAAAAATCATCCACAAATATGACAAAATATTTAGATCCCCCCTCAGTGGGAACAGGTGCAGGACCCCAAATATCAGAATGTATAAGATCAAAAGGGGCAGAAGAAAAGGAGTCACTTTTATTAAAGGGCAATTTTGTTTGTTTGCCAAAATGACAGGAAGTACAATCAAATTTTTGAAACTGAACTGAACCTAAATGACCTTGAGAAGCTAATAATTGAAGACGAGATAAGGATGGATGACCAAGACGAGCATGCCATAGATCAGGTGAGGAGGTGGCAGTGGTAGCGGCTGCAGAAACAACTTGTGAAGGAATCTTCAAGTCATGAACCTCAAACATGCGACCAACCTTACGCCCTGTCCCAAGCACTTGACCCGTCCGGGGATCCTGTACATCCACACCATGATTAGTAAATAGAAGATCTACGCCTAATTCGCAAAGTTGACCAACAGAAAGCAAATTGAGAGATAACTTTGGAATATGAAAAGTGTCACTAAGGGATAAACAAGGAGAAGAGATTGTTCCTTTATGACTAACAGGCATAGGAGTTCCATCAGCAGTGTAAATGGTGATTGGATGTTCTAAGGGTGCCTTATCAGAAAATTGGGATTCATCAGGAGTCATATGGTTACAACATGCAGTATCAAAAAACCAAGGTTGTTTACCTGAGGTGACAGAAAGGGCAGTGGAAGTGCGGGATAAAACCTGTTGAACAACTGCCTCAATATCAGCCGTAGTAAGTAAGGAAGCCAAAGATGGACTTGTAGGAACCAATGGATCTGAAGGACATACAGCAGCTGCCTGAGGAAGAGAAGCTTTATTCTGCTCTTGCACAAATTTCTGTAGCTTACGACAAATAGAGATGTCATGGCCTTTGGCACGGTAGAACTTGCAGTGAGTACCTTTGGAAGACTGAGAGGTGGGACGCCCAGAGTTTATTCGCGGAGGAGCAGTGAATGCAACAATGGGAGGCTGTGGTGAGGGTGTAGCCAATACATGATCAGATGATGTCATGTGATAAGTAGGCCGACGATTCTCCTCAGAAATGAGCTCCTATACTACAGCATCAAGAGAAGGAGTAGGAGACCGGCTAAGTAGAGAAGCCCTAGTAGGCTCAAAATCCTCACGTAAACCCATCATGAAGTGCATAAATCTACGGCGATCCCGATATTTGACAAAGAGCTCAATGTCCTTAGAACACACCAGTGGAGGATCTGTAGCAGAGAGTTGTTCCCACATAGTAGAAGTCTGAGAATAAAAATCAGAAATAGACTGACCTGTCTCTTGGCGCATTTGATAAAGCTTTGATTCAATGTGAAACTCCAAGCTTGAATCATTAGTGCAGTTATAAAGATCGGCCAAAAATTTCCAAGCAGCCTCAGCAGTTTCAAGACGAGGAAGAAGATTATGAATGGAGGGAATAGAGGTATTGATAAACCAAGATAAGATCTTACTCTGAATACTCTCCCATTCCTCTAGACGTTCTTCATAATCATCTGTCGTAACAACAGTCTTGGAAGACTCTTTAGCAGCTGTGGCTTTGGACTTAGGGTCTGGTACTGGCTTAGGAATTGAACCAGTCACATATCTCCACAGTTTACGACCCTTGAGAAAGACGGTCATGTTCTGAGACCATGCATGATAGCTAGTAGGATCATCCAACATGATGGTGATAGGACATATGATATCTCGTTCACTTTGTTGAGCCATAATGAAGAAAATGACCAAAAAGTGAGATTTAGATACCTCAAATGCAGAAACGGAGCCCAAAATCAGAATCTACGCGAAAAACTGAGCAAGACAGGTCCTGTTGAAAAATTTTGACTTGGTCAACGGTCAACGGTCAAGTCAACAGTCAACAGTCAACGGTCAGGTCTGGTCAAGTCAACGGATGACGTGTGCTGACGTGGCAGTGTGACGTCACACTAGGGCTGACGTGGCAGTTCGTGAAACGAAGCTGGCGCGTGTGGCGCATGGGAGGACGTCTGGTCTGGTGCGTGGGACGCGTGAGTGAGAGTGGCGGCGCGTGGAGGCGCGTGGAGAGCGTGCTCGTGAGGCAGAAACTTCAGGCGGCGCGTGGAGGCGCGTGTGAAGTGCTTTCTGGCCGTTCTTGGTTGGGTTTTGCTCGAGATTGTTTGTTCTGTCACTCAATGCCTTTTCTTTGACAGTTGGATGAGCAGAACAATGAGATCCGAGAGTTGTTGGGACTGTGGGCGTGACGGCGGTGACTCGCTTCTGACATTGGCTACTGGATGAAGGCGAGGGCAGCGGAAGAACGTCGGAGATGTCCACAGGAACCAGAAAGTCAGAGGAATGACTCTGATACCATGTTAAGAATATAAAGTGTGAGAAATACTGAATAGTCTGTATATTGTTGCATATAATAATGTATAATAGAGAGCCTTATATAGGCTAGATATGTGTGCAGTACAAGTAAAAGGAGTAAACTACAAGTACAGTATACTGGGCTAAGCCCAATGGGCTAAACTAGTCTAAGCTATACACTAACAATATTAAGCCAAGTTGATTAACAAGTTCGTTAATAAGATCTAGGTTAAACCAATATGAGTAAAACAGAAATGATGCGGAAATATAAAGAACACTCAGATATGATGAGCCAGGAAAACATAACCGGTAAAAAACTTAGGGAGGATTTAACCTAGATATTCTCAAGGTAAAAACAGATCCACTATGAAAGAATTGAAGTTACTACAATAAGACTTAGATCACTAACATTCTATTGCTACCTCGAATAGAAAACTTACTACCACGACCATGTGACAGCTCCAAATCCACAGACTACTTCTTTTCTTGATTTGCAGCAATCACAAGTTCTCCTACTTATGACTTTGAGACTCCACTCAAAAGTTTCAGATCTTCTTTAAAGTTCTTTATGCAGCAACTGAAGAGATTATCATGTTTTTGACGTGAATCTTGATCTTGATAACCCTATGTGTATGTATGAAGGTAAACATCTCTCAGATCTCACAAAAGATTCAACACACAACTCTCCAAAGACTTGTAAAACGTAACTAGGGTTTTTCTTTTTATACTTGGAGTAAAACACAAAACCCTACACGTCATACGAGCTTGGGCTGAATTGGAAATTCTGCAGAAAATTAAATCTGCACGACTTTCGATCAATTGAGTCTAATTTTCGATCGATCGAGCCTTGTAGATTTTAACCAATAAATCCTGCAATTACTCGATTCCAATTTTACATAAAACCACACTTTGAGCAAGCCTAAACCTAGACTCTATGTTTTGATCATGGTTTGCCAGTATAATACATATTGAAGTTCTAATACATTAGTTCCTAAAGTCTTATAACCTAACATTTTACATTGCTATCTGTTACTATTGCAGCTTTATCAAACCACCTGCAATCATATACACAAGACTCAACTAAACCATTCAATGAATACTTGCTAGAATAATGGTTAATTAATTAAAACCAACATTTCCTAACATCTTAAAATTTTTGGACAACAGGTAATTTTATCATGGTATCAAAGCCAGTGATCCTTAGTTGAAACTTGTCTTTGCTCTACCTCTCTAGCTACCTCCTATTTAAACAGTTAAAAATTCCACATGTTGGGCGTCATTTATTAAGAAGAAGCAAAGTGAATCATATTCACTAACATTTGTACTTATTGAACACAAGATATTAGTAATGAGCATTTGTGAAGTATGTATCCCAAATTATATGTGCTTCACTCTATCTTTTGCATCTGCAATGACATTCTACATTATACTTAAAGAATGTTTTAAATTACTTACTTGAATTGATTTGTGTGTAGAAGCCTTCCATGCAAAGAAATAGCAGCATCGAGCTCTCTATTCTCATACAAGAGAGCAGGGTCTTCTGGTACTACTACTTTTCTCTTCTTCACTGCTGCAACAATTACTTGAGCCAATCTAACCAAGGGACTACCAGCAGGTTTGATTCTATTGTAAAGAGGTGAACCCACCCAAAAGGCTATAATTGACAAGGCCATGGCTATGGTTTGAACTCCAAGACCCTAGCCCCAACCCACATTATCTTGGATGTAAACCACAAAAGTCAGGGCAGTTAGTGTTGCCATTCCCATGCTAAAGTAGTACCAATTGAACAAATTCCAACTTCTAGCTGCTACACTAGATTTGGTCATGTCAAATTGGTCTGCAGCAAAGGTAACAACACAGGGCCTAATGCCACTTGAGCCAAGAGATGTAAGTAGCAGAGAGATGTAGAGGACCCAAAGCTGCAAAGCTGAGGCTTCCTTGCAGTTCATTTGAGTTGAGCATGGTGGAGGCTGGAGTGTTGGCTCAATTGCCGATATGGTGATGCTAATTAATCCCTGCAAGATGAAGAATGAGAAATTGATAAACATTCTAAATTTTCACAAGCCAAATATATTCATAGGAAACGCTAAAATTTTTTGTTGCTGTCGTTGTTAGAATAGAATAAAATAAGATTACATTCAATCCACCGCAACTCAAAAAGAAGTTGTTATGAAAATGTGAGATTTTGTTCTGCTTATACTGTCATATGAATAAGTGTGCATAAAAATTGTCAAATTTTTCTACCAAAAAAAAGAACAGTCAAATTAAATTAAAAGATCAATGATGCAGATCTTGTACACTAATATAGTCCATCTCATTATGGGCCAAAATATTTTCTCACAGTTTTCATTATTCTGATTAGCCAAGAAACGTAGCATGAACTCATCATAATGTATAGGAAAAATTACGTGCGTTTAGTGAAAAATGTTTTTTTACAACATTAATAAATAGTTAAATTATAGTTCCCCTTCTTAATTTATCCGTAAAAGGGATTCATTTAATAATTAATAGTGAGCGTTAGACCTGTAAGTCATGGTATTGCTGTTTTTTCCAGTTCATAGATAATAGAACCAGCCATGACTGTCAAAAACCACCCGGCAAAGTAGTCGGCTCTTAAAGCACCCAACAATGGCATGAAATTGGCAGTTCCAGTGAAGTTGGTGAGTGCGTTGGAGGCTTGTACCAGCGGCATGTTAAGCTCTTGTGTTAGGCACGTTATCATGTTGGCATGGAAACCAGTTGCCGCAAATTTGTCGCGTATTTCATTTGCTGGAAAACAGAGGGGGCAATAGTTAGTGTACCTGACTTATGAATATAATTACCATTAAAATAGCATGAGAAATTTATGCATACTTATGTGTCAATACATACAGTAGTCAGTGACGGAGCTAGGAATTTATATTTGGGAGGGCTATGTATTTTTTTTTTAATTTTTTTTTTGTGTGTATGAAATGTAAAATAGTAATGTACAATACTTCATAACTGTATATGTATAAACCAAAGTATATTTAATGAAAATTAAACAATCATGAGATTTAAACCAAATTATCACTTATTAAATAAAATGACTGAGATTTAAAAAAAAAATACTAATAGTTCAAAGATTGCTAAATAAAAGACAAACAATCATTTAAATGTCAATACATAAAAAAAAATATAATAAACAAAAACTAAATACATGAGTATATATTGTTTATAATATATTGATTATTATAATAATAAATAATATATTATAAGAAATTTAAAAAAGAAAGCAATGAAAAGAAAAATAAAAAAAAACTAAACAAAGAAAATACAAATACCTGGAGCACACAGCACAAGCACAAGCACAAGCACAGAAGCTTCACAAAATTGAGGGGCCCACAACAATAGGTTACTGACAATGATAATGAGAAAGGGAAAAAATTCGTCACCCTTGATTGTCTAAATTCAACACATAGTACGTTTACCAAAAAAAATTGAACACATAGTACATACATTACACTATTGCAATTCTCGAAAGTGCAAAACCTTTACTTTTAAACAAAGAGACAAAACTTTTACTTTTAAACAAAGGGATGAAAAGCAAAGAACTAAAATCTGAAAAGATAAAAAAGAAAAAAGAAAAAAGAAGAAGAGGGTAAAGGCAGTGCAGTGGCGAGAAGGACTGAAGGAGGCTGAAGGCAAAGAGAAAGAATTGAAAGAAGAAAAAGAAGAAGAATGCAAAGCCTAAGTCCTCAACGGAGAGAGAGAGAGAGAGAGAGAGAGAGAGAGAGAGAGAGAGAGAGAGAGAGAGAGAGAGAGTCACCTGTGTAAGTCTATAAGAAAGATTTTTTCTGTTTTGCAAGACTGCTGCAACTGTGTGACCGTGTGGTAGAGACAAAGTTTCAAACTTTTCAATTTTTTTGCCGTGTACAAGTAAGTCCTAGATGCTTTAGGAAGAAAATTAGAAATTTGTTTTCTCTTTTATCTGTTGAGATAATTGTTAAAATATCTGTGTTCATTTTAAAGATGCTAAATGTGTAATTATTGTAATTTGTTGACATGTATTTGTGGATTGTATTTTATTTAAATGAAAATTGTATTTATTTTTAGAATTTATATAGGTATATTATCAGGAATGGGGGCAAAATGACAAGATTATTTAAGAATCTTCAAATTATTTAAGATATTTAAAAAAAAAAATTTATAAATTTTTTCAAAAATTTTGGGGGGGCCAAAGCCCCCCTTGGTCCTCAAGTGGCTCCGCCACTGACAGTGGTACAAAGCTTTTACGAAAAGTGTGTTAGAAGTATATAGTTAAATGATTAAATTTACCATCTTATTAACTTAAACTTTTGGGACAATTTGTAATCTTACATGGAATCAAAGCATGAGATTCTAAGTTCGATTATTGTCCGGTAATTTAACAAAATGGTAATTTATTTAAGAGTACAAATTTTAATATATAAGATTTTTTTTTATAAACAAAATGATCGATGTTTCATAAATCATAAAAAAATTAAATATTTATTTATTATGTTGTCAATTTGTAAACTCTCTCTAGTAAGATTGATTAATAATTCTAATGCTATAATAATTTTCATAACAATGTGATAAATTGTGATTGATGTAACCATCAAGTAATATTAGTTGTGGTTTCAGTGCAAGTAATATTGCACTAACAATTTTCCACCTCTAACAATTTGTAAAAAGTTATGAAATGGGCCAAATGAGGGGCTCTTAGAAAAAAGTTAATGCAAGTTGTGAATGAATAAATTTTCCATTGCACTCAGCATATATATATATATAAAAGAAGGTTTTTTATTTTCCAAATAGAAGAATAGAAATTCCTTCTTCTTCTTTTCGCTGGATAGGTGGGTCAAATCTTTTCCACACAGCTTTCCACTTCTAGTGGATAAAGGTCTTTTATTTTCCAAACAGAAGAATAGAAATTCCTTCTTCTTTTCGCTGGATAGGTGGGTCAAATCTTTTCCACACAGCTTTTAACTTCTAGTGGCCCAACTTTCTTTTGATTATGTTTGTTCAACGATACGGGACAGCCGAAACTAAACTTAATTCTAGATTGGGAGTTTTGTTTAGTGACATATTGGGACCACTACTATTAAGGCGGCTTAATTGCATTTGGATCAAAGTTGTGCATATCTTGAGATTTATTTAACTCCAAAAGGAAAATTGGTAAATCTCAAATTAGCATATAGGAGAATACAAGTATACATACTCCATTATACACATACATTTCAAGTGTGTAAGAATATGTGTAATAGGGTGTGTATAATAATCACTACCCTAAAATAGGTTATTGGACTGTCTTCAAAAATCTTTACCATATATATAGTGATAATGTTGCAATGCGTTAGTAATTATATTAGGATTGTTAGACATTACGGCCCAAGTGGCCTAAACCAATTCTACACTCATGTACTTGTAAAAAAAACATATTAACCTTATGTTAGTCTATGGTTAGCTTAAGATTAGTCAAATATTCTCTAATATATAAACTCTACATTAGATTCATTGTAACACAAGTGCTTAATATTAATATTAATATGCCGCCATCAAGGACTTTTTCATTGTGGATGTTGACTGTCAAGTCGAATCACGTAAATCTTTATGTATGCTCTCTTTTTCATGCTTCCACTCATCATTCAATCATCACACACCATCACACAACTTTAACAAGGATCATCTAATCTGATACATACGGTGATAACATAATGAAATTACCATTTGTTCTAAAAATTGATAAAAAGAAGAAACAAATTTAACTATTTAATCATTATTCTAACTTAGCTTATATGTATATTTTGAGATGGTAGGTTATAGATACTCAAACACAAGAATAAAATGGTGTTTTGATTTGAAAAGAAGAACCAAGAAGCTCTAATTGGATATCTCCCTAGCTGAGAGTTCCTTGAAAACATTGTCAATCCCAGACAAAACAACAATAGGAAAAGACAGTCGTACGACTAGAACAAGAATTTGCGAACATACCAAAGATGAATGGCATTGTTTTGATTCCTCCAAGCTTCTTCTTCTTCTTCCTCATGATTTTCCTTTCATCCTCTATCTTCTCTTGCTTCTGATCAACACCGGCCATGTTCTCTTTGTCCAAATACTCCATCTGTGGTTTTCACCTTCACATGCAAAGGCAAGTTTCAAGAGGAGGTCTATATATTATGGTCGGCAACTGGATTTAGGACCAAGAACAGTGGAGAGGTCAACTATATGATGGACGGGACCCACAGGACTCCATTCGGTCCATTGGTGAGATGTAATTTCTTATGACATATATTGGCACTAATTGATGTTGTATTTTCACTTAAATAAATGGTATGGCTTCTGCATGTCGTAGAAAATAATACCCACCTTGTAAAACCCTTAAAACTAAATGGAATAAGAATAGGGGGAAAATATATACATATATATATATATTTATTTATATATATATGTATGTAAAGTATTTAAAGGAGGTAATAGTAGATATTTTAAGTAATTTTCTTTAAGGATTTTTTAATAGATGGTGAAATTTATGGTTTTATTATTGTTGATACATGACATTTTTGTGAGTTATAACAAAGTCTGATAATTATTAGATGTTTTCACGTATAAGCTTTGACAAAAGAACACATGTCATCATTCTATGTATCCACTAGTGATTCAAATAAATTGTGGAATTTATAGGGCATATTTAATGTCGACATTTTTTTTTTCCCATTTAATGATAGTTTTTATACATATTTATATTATAGACAATGTTTGAAAAACCAATCAAGAACTAAAAAAATCGGGAATCGATCTTCTTTCTAGTTTTTTGATCGTTTTGGTTTTTATAACCATGATTATAGGTCATTGATATAGATATGAGCCACTTCTTCTCATGTTCAAAATAGTACAAAAAGGTGTGTGTGTGTGTTTTTTCTTTCTTCTAAGTATTTAGTTTTTCAAAATGATTTTGTTAAGAAAATTTTATCGCAACTTATTTAGTTACATAGCATCTTTTTAGAATTCAATTTCAAGTTCTATGTAATAAAGTGATATGTGGCAAAAGTAGAACTTAATTATCTCAAACTTCAGTTCCATGTTCCACTAAATTGCATAGAAGTAGAACTCGACTTTGGTGAAATCAAGTTCAATGTTGGACCTCGACATTTAGAAAATTGAATTCCAAAAAGACGCTAATTAACTAAATAAGATGCAATAAAGACTTTGTAATAAAATAATTTTTTAAAAAGCGCAATAAAAAAAAAAGGGGCCATACAAAAACGTTTGTACTTCAGAATAAGAACCCGAGGCAACGTTTACAATAAATTATGACTTGTAGTCAAATAGTCTAAGAAATTACCAAAACTTTAGTCATTAACTATAGCATAATTACAATTGGTACGTACACGGGAATGATATGAGCTGTGAGCTATGGCACATATATCTCCTCTCCCCGTATGTGTGTTAAAAATATTTAGTATTCTCTTTAAAAAAAAAAAAGAAAAGCTATGGCACATATAACTTTTGATTTTATAGTCAACATAGTCCTCTTGGAGCCATCGCTAAATGCAATTTGGATTTTATCATTCACAAAAAGTTTTGTAGGACTGAATAAACGTACAAAGTTTGATTAAAAACTTTGTTGTAATCAAAGGCTATAATTTCCTTTAAAAAAAATTAACATTATTAAATATTTTGAAAATCAATCTGACCATTGGATTGTACCTTTTTTTACGCGCTTAACACATATGTTAAATTTTGTGTAAATCAGATGTTATTTACTATATGATTCAAAATTTTAATTTTTATGCATAATTTTAAACTATAAAAACATGTAATTTAAGCAATTGATTGAAGACATCGCTTTTGATCTTTAATTTTTTGAAAATTTTGCAAGCATGGAGGATATCAGAAGATAATGTAATCCAATCGTAAATTTGTCAAAATTTATCTCCAATAAAAATATATTGAGTAAAGTTGTAGTCTTATACTATAACTAAGTTTGTAGACAAACTTTGTCCTAAATTTTATACAACTCCTTTGACAAATAATATCAAGAGTCACACAAAGGCTACATGATAAGTTGAATTTGGACTCACTTTTGCTGCTAAACAGACACTTAGCTTTTACCATCGACATTAATTGGAACTAGTCTCATGATTAAGGCCATCCATTTGGCATAAAGACCCGACGAACCCACTCAACCTGGACCGATTCGCAAGGATTCAAATGATTTCAACAACAAGCAATGGTCGACTGCAATTCTCCATGGTCAAGTTCGACTGAGACAAGTTGAATAACATATTTCCTCCTTGGGAGCCGATGAAACCCAACCCGTTTGATATCCTTCTCTTCCTCCCATTTTCGATGAGTTTTCTGTCCATATCTAGCAGGAATCTCCTCTCTCCATCATTTTAATGACTTCGACCTAAATCCATCTACCACTCATTAAGACTTGATTTGACTAAACTTTTGTTCCTCACGGGTCGATGGCGGTTTCATTCTCCCCTTATAGAAGTGATTAGCTCAAGTTTGAGTTGAGCACAAACCTGCCTATGAACACCCCTACTCACAATCATGGACTCATGGGTGAAATCACGGCAAGCTAAAGTGAATTGAGAATATTGATAGTCAAATGGCATTACACCTTGGGAAAGATTTCTCTTCAAATTAGTTTGAAGTGAAATCTTTCAAACTCTTCATATATCTTTTTATTGGATATGAATTTTGAAAATCTAACATTTGGATTGCATTTTCTTATTATATCCTTCATGATTGCAAAATTTCAAGAAAATCAAAGATCAATAGCGATGCCATCAAAAAAAATGTTTAAATTTTAAGTTTTTGTGATCTACCATTATGGATAAAAAATAAGTTTATTAATTGATAGTAAATAATATCCGATTTCAATGAAATTTGACATGTATGTTAAAAATATAAAAAAAGGTGCAATCCAATGATTAGATTTTTCAAGTTCACATCCAATAAAAAGATATAGGAAGAGTTTGAAAATTTTCTTCTCCTTACACCTTTACAGTGGGTCATCTTTCTTTTTTAGACAATTGCCTAAAGCTCTCAAAATTTTATTTTATTTTTTTTAAAAACCTGTACTTTTTGTTTTATAGTACTCCTATAATTCTATAGTTACATAACAATTTAAAAGAAAATACATTTTATATATGTTAAGTTTTTTCTAGAAAATGTTACATGTTTGGTTAATAATGAAAGATTCTCTCTCTCTCTCTCATCCAACTAAAAACAACTATTTCCATTGTTTACTCCCCAAAAAAAACAAAAAAGTCATTTTCATCTTTTAATTAAACTTATATTTTTCTCTCCGCCTCTCTAAAGAAATAGCTCTTGCAACTAGTCATCATTAAACCACTTTTTTTTTTTTTTTTTTTTTTATTACTCTTATAAGATAAACAAGTTTTTTATTTTTGTATATAATTATTTATATACAATTGATGTGAAAGGATCTTATCATTAATTTAAATTTAATTGAATTTGTCTTTAATTTTGAATGTTAAGGGTATTGGGTGATTCTATTAAAGTTTTGTAAATTATAAACAAAATATATCAAAAATTGTAAGTGGAAAACAAATAAAAAATGATCTTGATTGAAATTATTGTCTTAGACCTAATATTATATCATACTAGCCTTGATTATAAAAGGAGAAAAACAAGAATAGTGACCAACAGGTAACTCATTCGCATAACTTTAAGGTTTGATTGCCCCACAAATCCAATTCTAATTAGTATATACGTATTAAAGTATAACACGTTTTCACAACAAAAAGGCCCAAGAAAATGTTTGTTAAGGATTTTCTGTAACTAGATGCTAATTATTTTTTCTCTCAAAAAAAAAAAAAAAAAAAGATGCTAAGGCCTTATTTGGATTTTTTTTTCATCACTCATCACTCCTCACTCAATTTCCGTCACTCATCACTCATCACTCATTACTCAAAATACCCAACTCCTTACACCCCACCCCGTTTGGCGCTATCACTCACATGTCATCACTCAATTTTTCTACTTTTTTGTGGGACCCACGCCTGAGCACAATGTCAAGCCACGGTTAGCCTACCTGCGTAACATATCAGGACTTAAGGGCATTTCACTTTATTTTTCCCTTCAGCCCACATATTCTCCAAGAACCCTCAACAAACCTTCTCAAAAAAAAAAAAAAAAAAAAAAAAAAAACCCTCAACAAGCCCAGTGAAGCCGCCGGCACAATCATCACTATCTAGCTTAGTTGCTGCTTCTTCTTTATCTTCATCTTCTACAGCTTCTTCTTCTTCAACTTGGTCTTCGTTTGCTTCGATGGTGAGCTTGAAGCCGCCAGCATGGTGGGGAAAAGACGAGATCTGTGGGTCTTTGGGTTCTTCTTCTACGGCTTTTTCTACAGCTTCTTTTTTTTTTTTTTTAGATCTGTATCCCTAAACCCAGTAAAAATCATGTTTTTATATTGATTATGGATTTTGATGTTAAATTTTGAGTTGATCTTGAACTTCATATGTTTAGATTTCTAAGTTTAATTTTAGTGGGTTTTGTATGTTTCTATTTGGTGCTAAATCTGGGTTTTCTGGGACTTGAAAGATTATAAAAAAATTTGGGTTTTTTGGGCATCACGTTCGCCGGTCTGAGGTCGGGCCGGCGCGGGTTGGCTGAGGTGGGGCTGCTCGGTAAGCGTGGCTGGGCTGAGAGTGTGTGTGAGAGGAGCTCTGAGGTTGGATGTGGTATATTTTTGTGTGGGTTGATTTTTGGTGTGAAGACTGAGAAGGAGCTGTTGGTGGGTTTGTCAAAAGCAGCGCTCGGTGAGACGTTGCACTAACAGTGGGTCCCAGTATATTGTTTTAATTACTGAAATGCCATTGAAAACAGAGTTATAGAAACTGAAAACACCTAAAATGTGTTTTCAGTTTCCATAACTTATCACTCAAAAATCAGAGAATTGAGTGATGGAAACAAAAACTGGAAACAAAGTTATGAAAATCCAAACGGACTTCTCAGCCATGGGTCCCACAATTTTTGAGTTATGAGTTATGGAAACAGAGTTATGAGTTATGGAAATCATAAATTCAAACAGCCCCTAATTATTTCAGTGAATGAATAGTTGGAAATGGTAAACCAACATGTGCCTCTTGATTTTTCCATAATAGTTTGTCTCTTGTTTTTCCATAATTGTTTGTATCTATTGTCATTCTATAATGTTTGTGTCTTTGTTGAATTGAAAAGTCATTAGAATAAAGATAACTCTTGTAATTCCACTTGGTTTGAAACTCTGTAAATGGTCGTAAAGATGTGGTGTGAATGTGGGTGAGAGAAAAATATAAAGAGTGAAAGGAAAAAAGTTGTAGAGAGTACTCAAGGTAGCAACCTAATATTTTCTAGAGTAAGGGAAAAAGTATTGGAGAGTGCTTAAGGTAGCAGCCTTATTTGTGAGACTTTATGTTAGGGTCATTTTTTTTGTGTACTAGCTTATCCTCTGACAAAACGCATTTTACTTTTATTTAGGTAGATCTAAGTTTGGTTTAATGTATCAAGAAGTACTTTGCTCAGCTACATCAAGTGGTATTATTAAAGACATGAAGATCGATCCAAGAAATAAGTGAAGAAAAGCTGGTTCATTAAAGCTTGACACTAGTCTCGACACTAGCATCTATCAAGAATTGATGAGAAGCTTGACACAAGCTCGATTTATCAAGAATTTACGATTTCAAAAATCTTAGATTTGAAATTCAGCCTATGATAACTTGGATTATTAGGGTTTCTTTCTCTATAACCCTAGACCATATCAAAGGCTTATTTTAAAGTCATCAAAGTTACAAAGACTCAATTAGAGAACTCATATACTTTGTGAAAAATTACTGCGTTTGTGCGCCTTAGGATTTTGTAACCAAGTCCTTCTTGATCTTCAACGTGATTTGAAGTAAAAAACTTTGCAACTAACAACAATCAATTAGTTGCTGGAGTTAGTCACATGCTGGGATCCGTGCATGCGAAGAAGTCTACTACAAGATCAAGTTCAATTAGGTATTAGAGCAAAGGTTCAACTGCAGGTTGGTATTTTGGGATAGGTTAGGGTAGTGGTAAGATTTCTCATACTTGTAACCGTTTGATTGTTGATTAGTGGATTTTTAGGAGTGGTAACCTGAAAATCACCCGGTAGGGTTTTTACCTTGCGAGAGGTTTTCCCTATTTGTCGACAAATCACCGTGTCTATTTAATTTTCACTGCTTATTAGTTTATTTGGTGATTTGTTGGTGTCTCTACAATTTGCTAGTAATTTGACCTAATTAATCAACTTGGGTAATTGAATCAATTAACCCTAGTCAATCTAAAACCCAACACTTTTGTAAAAGATTGTAGCCTTATTTGTGAGAGCTTTGTAAAAGGTCTTAGCCTTATTTGTAGGAGTTGTACAAGGCCATAGCCTTTGTTGTTGAGACTTTTGTACATGCTAAAAACTTGATTTCTCTTTGTTTGTGAGTTTGAAGTTGTGTCTAATAAAATATTCATTCCCTCTATATTGTGAGTGTTTAGTTTGTTTTTCTTCCTATTAAGGGTTTGCAAAGCCAACAAAGTAGTATAAAAACTTCTGCTATTCCAACATAAATTACTTAACTGGATTTTGGAGTTCTAATGAAGTTGGATTGCACGGTATAATTACTGGGTTGAAAGTGGAAACTTGTTTGCTTATTTCACTTAAACTGCAGGATCAAAATACAGAAAAAAAAAACCCCTTTTTATGGTACACTAGTTCATAGTCATTATCAACAATCCTAAGCTGTCTCATTTCTTCCAAGCTCCACCTCTCCATGGGCATTCCTACTATCTAAAATCATAGATGGTATTTTATCTCCAGCTAGTACTTCTTTATCTTCCTCCTTGCAAATTTCACTAACCTCTTCCAATGGCTTATAAGTATACAGCCAACTACATATCACATAATATAAGAGATTTATTACTTGGATGCCACTAACAAGCCAGTAGTAGTATTCCAATCTTCCCCTATTGAGGTTCCTATCAGGAAGCCAGTTGCTTTTCTTGCCAGAATACTTATGAACTAGTGATACCATCAGTGTGCCCATATAGTTTCCAATTGATATTGCTATCCAATAGAGTGCTGCAGCAGTGCTTCTCATGCTTTCAGGTGATTGATCATAAAGAAATTCCAAGTGCCCCACAGACATGAAAACTTCAGCTACCCCATGCAGGCAAAACTGAGGTACCAACCAAAAAATACTAATAGGAATGATTGCTTTTGGATCATCCAATAAGTTGTGATCAGCGGCCACTGCTTTTCTCTTGATTTCAACTAATGATGCAACAACTGTGGCAAGAATGTTAACCACAAAGCCTACACCCATTCTTTGTAGGCATGTGATTCCTGATGGATTTCCAGTGAATCGACGAGCAAAGGGTACAAATAGACGTTCATACAGAACAAGGCCAACGAGCATGGTTATGTTGCCGAAGATAGACATTGAGGCTGGTGGAATTTGGAAGGAGTGAGACAGGTGACGTTCCATAGTCCGGGCTTGTAGAATGGTGAAGCTATGCAGGTGTGAAGATGAGGCAATAAGAGCAATTCCGGCTGCCCATATAGGAAGCATTCGGATAATGCATTTTAATTCCTCAACTCGATGTACAGTGGCAAGCTTCCATAAATTTGGTTGCTTTGAATCTGCTGCATGACTATTTGTTACGACAGCAGCTTTATCAAACCACCTGTAATGATATACACAAGAAGCAATTTAAGCATTCAAATTATATGTGTTAGAATAATGATTAAGTAATTGAATTCAACATTTCTTAACAACTTAAACTTTTGGGACAAATTTATCAAGCTAGCAAAGCCGGTGATCTTAAGTTCAAACTTGTATCTGCTCTACCTCCCATTTAAACGATTAAAAATCCCGCATATTGGGCCTCATTTATTTAGAGGAAGAGAAGACAATTGTCTTCAGTAACATTTGTGTACTTACTGAACAAGATATTGGTAATGATCATTTATGAAGGATATATGGCTAATGCCCAAATTATTTTTAAGGCATCTCAAAGAAATGAAATAGGTTAGTCACTATCAGGCGAAGTAGCTCTCAAAACGTGCTTTGCAACTGCAACGACATTCTACATTATGCGTAAAGGATGTTTTATATTGCTTACTTGAATTGATTTGTGTGTACAAGCCTTCCATGCAAAGAAATAGCAGCATCGAGCTCTCTATTTTCATATAAGAGAGAAGGGTTTTCTGGTACTACTTCTTTCCTTTTCTTCACAGCTGCAACAATTACTTGGGCCAATCTAACCAAGGGACTACCTGCAGGTTTGATTCTATTGTAAAGAGGTAAACCCACCAAAAAAGCTATAATTGACAAGGCCATGGCTATGGTTGGAACTCCAAGACCCCAGCCCCAACCTACATTATCTTGGATGTAAACCACAAAAGTCAGGGCAGTTAGTGTTGCCATTCCCATGCTACAATAGTACCAATTGAACAAATTCCAACTTCTAGCTGCTACACTTGATTTGGTCATGTCAAACTGGTCTGCAGCAAAGGTAACAACACAAGGCCTAATGCCACCTGAGCCAAGAGATGAAAGCAGTAGAGAGATGTAGAGCGCCCAAAGCTGCAAGCCTGAGGCTTCCTTGCAGTTCACTTGAGTTGGGCACAGTGGAGGGCGGAGCGTTGGCAGAACTGCTGAAATGGTGATGCTAATCAATCCCTGCAAGGTGAAGAATGAAAAATTGATAAACATTCTAAATTTTCACAAGCTAAATATATGCTCATAAGAAACACTAACAATTGCTGTTGTTTTTTCAAAAATGTACAAACGCAAGTGACATTGCTTATAGGCATGAGCTCCCCTGGTGATGATAGTTGGGAATTTTTCTGCAGTACTCATCAACATATGGTATTATTATTAAGGACCTTGGCATTTGAGTGCTAAATTGACTATAACAACTAGTTATATTGCCCCCTGCCCCCCAAAAAATTTCAAAGATAATTGTCAATTTACAACGTTTGTCCCCTCCGAGTTATAATTTGATTGTTTTTTATTTATTTTTTGTTGATATATTTATATTTTTAGACTTATAATCAACACACTATTATCTCTTTTATGTGTTAAAACTAATGCAAATAACAGAAGGAAAATATTCCCTGTTTAAACAATGCAATAATTTTTTATGTAATAATGTATTCTCCATCATAAGAAATTGTGTAGTAATCAATAAAATATTGGGATAATTGCATAATAATATAAATTTATGTAAGTTGTACTTATTCTATCTACAACAATAAATTAGTGAAATTTCTTTTAATAGATTAGTCTGGAGAAGCTATATGTATTTTTATCACAATAGGTGACATTTTGAATTTGAAAAATAATTAGAAAAAAAATGTGTTCATGCAAATTGTTCTTTAAAGATAAATATATATATATATATATATATATATATATATATATTATTGTATATTTTATTACATTGAAAAAGCATTTGATATACTACATTCGAGTGTGTGTAGATATGTGTATATAAATTTTTCTTCCTAAATTCAAATCCTACCTTTGCCGGCTCAAATCCTAGAATATATATATATATATAATAGATTGATTAAGTAGTGGTTTAAATGATGTAGATTATGTGGAAAAATTTTAACTATATATGAATGGATTCCTACATGGCCACTACAAAATTTCATACATTTTCACAATAAGCTGAAGTGTCAATCTTCCAGGTTCATCTTTTTATGTTGAGGTCAGTGCAAGTCTGTCTATGATTAAGAGTCTAGGTAGTGTTGAAGCTGGCTCATAGTAATCTTGTTCACCAACTCTTCCATAGTAATCTTGTTCATATATCGAAAAAGCTTTTGAATATGAGTTTCAATTGTTATATTAAAGTGTTTTGTCTCCTCCCCAAGGTAGCATTGCCGAGCCGCTCTGAAAAGGCAGAGCAGTGGGCAGGCAGTATGTTTTCTGACAGGGAGCAAGATTGGAAAGATTTTCGGCAAAATGAAGGTTATATAAAGAATATAGACTGCAACGAATCGAGTGTGAAAAGGCCCAATCGAATGGAAGCCCCAGGTGGAAGTACAAGATTCGAAAGAGTTCAAGAATAAAAACCTCGGATCTCTAGTCATAATGAAATAAAATAAAATAAGATTACACTCAGACTCAGCACAACTCAAAAGAATGTTATCATAAAAATATTGTGAAATTTTGTTATACCATAGACTTTCTCATATGAACAAGAGTTTGCATAAAAATAGTCAAATGAAGAAATTAGAGGATAATGATGCAGATCTTGTACACTAATATAATTTATCTCATTATGGGCCAAAATATTTTCTCACAGTTTTCATTATTCTGATTAGCTAAGGAATGAAAGCAGAATGAACTCATCATAATAAATAGAAAAAATTACGTGCCTTTAGTTAAACTAGTGTTTTTACAACATTAATGAATAGTTAAATTATAGCTTTCCTTCTTAATTTATTAGTGAAAGGAATTCTATAAATAGTGAACTTTAGATCTGTAAAGCATGGTATTGTTGTTTTTACCAGTTCATAGATTATAGAACCAGCCACTATGGTCCAAAACCGCCCGGCAAAGGAGTCGGCAATTAAAGCACCAATCAACGGCGTGAAATTGGCAGTTCCACCGAAGTTGGAGAGTGTGTTGGAGGCTTGTACCAGCGGCATGTTAAGCTCTTGTGTTAGGTACGTTATCATTTTGGAATGGAAACCAGTTGCTGCAAATCTGTCGCAGATTTCATTTGCTGGGAAACAGAGGGGGCAATAGTTAGTGTAGTTGGCTCATGAATTTATAATTATCATTAAAATAGCATGAGAAATTTAGGCATACTTAGAGCACTATCATCAGGTGTGCCAAATGCCAAATATTTGGCATTTGGCACACCAAACAACAAAAATAGACCCTCATGAGGTGTGCCAAATGCCAAAAAATTTGGCACACCGCTACAGTACCATCTCAAATATGAGACGGTATGGACACACGTGCTATAAATTTTTTTCCTTATTTTATTCTCTTCTCTCTCTCCGCAGCACAGTTCTCTCTCTTTCTCTCCTCTCTGGTCTCCGTCTCTCCTATCCATCTCTTCGTCTCTACGCCTCTTTCTCTCTCTCTTTTTTTTTTTTTTTTTCCCTAAGAAGGCGATTCCGATCTCAGTTTCATTTTCTTTATCTCTCCGTCTCGGCGCCTCTTTCTCTCTTTTTTTTTTTGAAAGTTCAAATAGTGTAAAAACACCCTTGAACGTTTAGACCCCCAATTAACAAATTAACCAATTCAAGTTTTATGTCAAACAAATAGTGTGCGGAAAATGAACATAAGCTATAATGTAGACTTGGACAAAACTATCTAAGCCAAACTAAAATCACAACCACAGCAGAAAATAAAAGGCAAAGATAAAGGGAAGGAAGATGCAAACACAAAGACAACACGCGATGTGTTATCGAAGAGGAAACCGAAGCCCTCGGCGTAAAACCTCTCCGCCGCCCTCCAAGCGGTAAATAATCCACTAGAAAATGTAGTTGGGATACATGGACAGCAATAGACCCTCCAAGCCTAATCTACCCAGTGCACCTAAGTCCTCCAAGCTTCTTGCTCCAACGAGGTTGCGCCGAACCTTTTTCTTTTCTAGCTTCCCGGATTCCGCTACTAGACCATAGCATCAACCAATGAAGATTGGTTCCTTCCTAACTGCTTTCCAGAACACCAAACAACCTTCTCACAGTAATGGATATGGTGAGAACAAGGTTTTGGTAAAAGGCCTCTCAAGGATTTGGCAATGGAGAGGAAGAGAGTTGAGGAATTTGAAGAGACACTAATGTAAAGATTGTAGATGGTTCAATCTTGTTTTGCTCTAGGGTTTCTCTCTCAAAATTCTCTCTGGAAGCTCTCTATCATTTGTGGGTATAAGGGGTATTTATACTGAGGTGAGAGGAGAATGTGAAACGTCAGGTTTTTCAAAACAGGGCTGGCTCGCGGCTTGGCCTCGCGACTTGACTGAGTCGCGAGATCCAGTCGCGAGATAACCGTATGGCCAGTTGTCCTGTTTTGTCCTGTAGTGCTCCAGCTAGCATGACTGTTCATCTTCCGGCATGCTTGGCACGTGTGCTGCGTCTGGTGGCTTGCAGCCGCGAGTCACTCGCGAGATCCAGCCGCGAGTCTTTGTTTTCTTGCACACTCTTGAGCAATCTTCACTCTATCTCACTCACTACCCTTACAACAAGCCCACCTAAATACAGGGTTACTAAATGCTGAAATACAAGCAAATTTGGTACGGAATAAAGCCAATAAGATTGTTGAATAAATTCAACCTTACAATCTCCCCCTTTGGCTATTTCGTGACAAAACCCTAAAACAGACTCTAGACTTAACATGTGAGTTGGGAACAGTTGATCAAAACTCACTCACACCTAACTCTAGAAACTGTGAATCACTTGAATCATATGAACAAAAGACTCCTGAAACACAACAATACACCATGATCATTGTAAGCAGAAAATCGTGAAATGCATATGAAACAGGCAATATGTGATCAAGCAAAGATGGAGTTAAGAAACAAACCATGGCTTGATCAACCAAGTAATCACTACAAGGTAGTGACCACAATGCTCATTCACACTTGGAATGAACACTAGGACATACAAGCTAACAAGCTCAATGCAAGTCACTTGCATCCCAAACACTCAACCAATGCATAATACACTACGTATATGCATCTAGGAACAATCCTACAAGGGCACAAGAGTGACAGTACTTAAAGAAAATGCAATACATTTATAGAAGTACTGATTTAAACAAAGCATAAAAGGCTGCATAAAGCATGGCACAAACCATAAAGCCTACAAACTATGCATAAAACATAACCCTAAAAGCTTACAAAAGCAACATGGGTACAAGACACAATATAAACTGAAAAAGCATCAACAATATATATAAAAGATTAAACCAAGATTATAAGTTATGAGTTAGAAACAAAAAGTACACCAAAACCACAGTGTATCAAACTCATATAAACACTAAACCTATAAGTTTAGAGGATAAGACTTAAAACAAAAGTATGCCAAAAGTATGTGTGTACTCCCCCTATCACTATGCACACTTCCCTTTGAACTTTCTCCCCCTTACTGAATGCTCTCCCCCTTTTTGGCACGAATAGCTAAAGGCTGTCGTCCAACTTTCGTTGAATATCGTCTAGCTGATTCTTCATAGTCTCGAGACGCATTTGAACCTCGTTGTTTGTGGAGTAGATAAGTGCCACAATCTCATCAATGCGTTTCTGAATATGTTCAAGTAAACTCCCCATTCTATCAGTATGAGGATCAGTCTGTGCTTACGGAGTACTAGCTTGTGGAACTTTAGGAATAGCATGCGAAGTAGATGTGGTATGTGCAGGTGTCTCTGACTCAGGGGCAGATGGAGTAACCAGAGAGATATGTGCACTTTTTGGAGTTCTAGAGGAGTGACTTCTACTGGCTTGAAGAGAGTACATGGAAATAGGACGCTGACGGGTCAACATTTTGCCATCTGTAGGAGGAACAATGCCTTCACGTAGAATGAGCTTCATGACGAGACTGCAAAATGGGATAATTCCTCGAGCTGCAGTTCGAACCGCGGTCTTTCTCAAGGTATAAAAGATGTGAGCACAGATATCAATGGGGGCTCCTGTAATAAGATCACAGAGGAATTGAGCTCTCCCAAGATTGATGAATGTAGTGTTGGACAGTGGGTAGAGATTAATGAACATGATCAACTTCAGTGTGGTCAGCTCTGGTGCAAACTTTGCGGTGCTGATGGATGTGCCGGTATTGGATACTTCATGATCAGAACCTAGGATTTGTAGAATATCTTGAATCTCTGGAGTTCGATCATCATACGGAGTTAGATCCACATTTTGAGGCCTGGTGATGCGGAGAGTATCGGCTATGGAGTTCGGAGTGATGATAAACTCCTTTCCTCTGACCCAGAAAATTAGTTCAGCTCCAAGATCAGTTGCATTGGAGAAAGCTTCCTTAACCAGTTCAGCCATTGGATCGTCAAAGTTCCCAAACAAGTTTGCCTAGTCTCGTGCCTCAAAGATTCGAGGAATGAATGTGGTCCCTAAGGTGTTAAACTCCACCACCCGTTCCACTATAGTAGTTGATTTGTCAAATATGTTGGAGTAGATGTGTGAGGTAAGCGGGGTTCGAAACCTCTCCTCATTGGAGTCTTGAGATGCCTGTGATGAGAGTCGAGTCCTTTTAGCAACTGGGGTTGCTGGATCGTCAGCAACAATGTCTTTACCTTTAGAAGATCGACGAGACATCTGCAAGAGAATAGGCCCACAACAAGGAACCAAAAACAGCACCACACAAGATAAATATCAACATGATTCAATGCAAATACGAGAGCCAAACCAGAGGTTATAATACATAAAAACCACTTCCATCAACACTAAAGAGCACAAAACGACAGGTGCAGCAAAATGGTAATAGTGCAAAAGAACATAGAGAGACACAAAAAAATCTGTCAATGAGACAGTCTACAATGACTATGATATGCACACAAAGACATCATTCGATCATGGATAAAATTCCAAAATGAAGGATCAGAGCACTCAATATGATATCATAGAAACACAGTAATCCAAAGCCGCAAGCCAACTTCATCACACAAACAAGTGAAATGAGCAAGGCACAAAAACACCAAACCCATTTAACAAAAATACTAAACCCATTTACCAAAAGAGTTTGAGAAACAGTTAACAGGCAAACATCAGAACAAAGAATTATCACATTGAGACCAAACAATATGAAAACGGATGAAATCACCAACAAACACACCAAGCCATACCCATCAAACAAAAGAGGAATGTTTCGAACAAATAATCTATCCATATGTCAAGAAAAACATCCATGAAGCAGGAAAATGAGATGAGGAAAACAAGACTCATACCTTTTCAAGATGATTTTGAGAGAAAATGAAGCACCAATGAAGTTTGAAAATGGGTACACGGAGTGTTTGGGAAGGAGATAGTTGGGGAAGAAGATGAACAGTCACAAAAGTTCGAGGGAAAAACTGAACAAGATTTAAAAACTGCCCCAATTTTTGCCAAACACGCGTTTTTCGCGACTGAAGTGAGTCGCCAACAAGTCGCCAGGTTGAGCTGCCAAAACACTCAAAGACAAAGTTTTAAAAAAATTTTCTAAGTGTTTTTCGCGACTGGAAGGTCTACCCGCGAGGGAGTCGCGAGCCAAGTCGCGAAAATCTCTGAGGAACCTCGCGACTGGACCTTTCACTCGTGAACAAGTCGCCAAAATTGACCCGCGAACACTCGACTGAGGCTCGCAACTTGACATACCCGCGACTGAGTCGCCAAAACAGGGCAAAAGTGAATTTTTGAAATTTTCATTTTTAAGAACAAAATACTTTCCAAAAACACCTAAAATACTCAAAAATCTTTTTGTGCTTGAATCAACAAAGATTGAGCATGTGAAAACATATTTCATCAAGTACAATCACACAAATGATTATGGCATTCATTGAATATAAACTTGTGTGTTGTGTGTGGATAACAACTATGAGATAGTCCTTAGTCTAATGTGAAGCTTCAATGATCAATTCAACCAAGGCATACACAATTAGCACTAGATCATGTGATCTATCTCAATTATAGAAATATGTATATATGACCTCCCACAAAACTTGATAACATAACTTGGAGCTTTACATTTGACTCCACTTTCAATTATAACATTTGATCTTTCTGATCCTTTTGAGACAACACCTCTCATTGTGAGAGTGATATTTGATAATTCACTTTAATGAACAAGCCTTTGGCCTTTTGAATAAACATTCACTTTAATTTTTGGTCGCTTTCCCTTTTTCCTAGTCGAATACTAGTATGTGCGACAGGCTTTTGTAGCTCAATATCTCTTTTCATTTTGGAGATTTACATTTGGTGAGCTCTTTTTAAAAAACAAAAATAAAGAGTGGGAAGATATATAGACACAAGTCTATGCAAGTCTCAAGATCATCATAACCATTCACTAATCATTCATGACAAGTTTGAAGATCTATTTACAACAATCACATAGATTTCAAGATTTTTCCCACAGTGATATGAGTGCAAGGAAACAAGCAATGCTCGAAAATGCACAAAGCTATTAGCACAAAGGTACAAGGCAAAACATGTTTTGAGACAAAAGCTCAACAATGTCAATCAAACTTTTGATTTTCTAATTTTTATGTGATTTTTGGATTTTTGACACATAAGAAGAAAAAGATTGATCAAAAACAAAACAAAATCAAAAGTATGCACAAGCAGACAAGCAAACAACCAGCAGCAAAAACAATAAGCAAACAAACAAACATCGTCGCAAAGTATAGGAAGTATAGATGCATGGACATGTTGTAATGCTTATGCATGAGTACCCTTCTTCACCCACACGTCACTTGCGTTTGGGGTGATTTCCTTATAGGATTGGGTACGGGAGTTAGGGCTTTCAAACCTTTGTGAGAAGCTTTCCAAGTAGTTGGTGAATGCACCAATCATCTTCATCACGTTCATCATTCCGGGATCACCATTTTGATCTCTAGATTGTTCACCTGCCCAATTTCTTCTATCATTTCTAGGTCCTCGTGACCTTTGAGGAGTTACACTATTCATTGCTCTCAGCTTTTTACAATTTGGTCGAGTATGCCCTTAAAGTCCGCAATGATGACACACATAAGTTGATCTAGGACCTCTTTGTGGTCGTGGACGAGACTTGGCTCGAGATTCTGACCTGCCCACAGATTGATTACGGGAATTCAACAACCGTTCGTTCCCCGCATTTCTCTTCTCCTCTATCTTGGGCTTTTCAGCAGTAGGACCAACTTCAACTGGATCTTTAGCCTTAACAAACTTCACTTCTTTAGTGACATTTCCAGATGAGCTACTTCCTCCGGTATATCCCAATCCGGATTTGTCTGAAAAGCTCTTTTGAGATGAAATAACATCATCTAGCTTCTTGGTGGAGACCCTCTCTATCTTGGCATTAGTTTGCACAACCTCTTGCTCAAGAAATCTCACTTTTGAGTAAGCTTCTGACAGCTCACCATTCAAAGTTTCTATCTCACATTTGGCCTCCTTATAGCGAATTAGGAGACTTTTATAGTCCTCCTCTGCCTTCTTCATCTTTCTCACAGCTGCCTTGGCCACCCTTGTGTACTCACCCGACTTTTCCAGGAGTGAGTTATAATTCTCTTGAAGATTGGCCGTGCTTTCATCTTCTTCAACATCTGATTCCTCGATAACTCCCAATCATTCTTCATCACTATGTTCTCCAAGGTCTCGTACAAGCAGATTTAATTCGTCTGAAGACTCAACATGTGCAATAGTCATAAAGCTGAATAGTTCCCCTCTCCATCATCGCTTTCTTCTGATTCTGAGTCGGATGAATCCGAGTCACTTAATGTCGTGGCATACACCTTACCTTTCGATTTCAAATAATTCGGACATTCTTTCTTAAAGTGTCCATGCCCGTTGCACTCAAAACAAGTGACACCTTGTGTAGATTGGGATTCTTTTCTATCTTTCCTTTTAGATTCCCTTTTCTCCCTTCCTAAACTTTGGAATTTTCCTTTATCACCAAATTTTCCATTATTCTTGAATTTCAAGAATTTTCAGAAATTTTTTATAAGGTATGCAACATCTTTATCAACCACATCGTCTTCCGATGAGTCATGGACTTCTACCTTCTCATTAATGGTCTTAAGAGTAAGAGATTTACTCTTCCATTGATTGGGCAGCGACATCTCATAAGTCTGAAGAGAACCAACCAGCTCCTGGACTTTGATGTCATCGAGGTCCTTGCTCTCTTCAATTGCTGTCACTTTAGCACGAAAACTTTCCGGCAATGATCGAAGGATCTTCCTTACGATTTTAGAATCCTCCGTTTTCTCCCCCAAATTGAACTTGCTGACTACCACCTCATTCAGCTTCTCATAGAAAGAATCAAAGGACTCATCCTCACTCATTTTGAGCTCCTCAAACCGAGTGGTCAGCATTTGCAACTTGGTGTCTTTCACTTTCTTCGTGCCTTCGTAGGTGGTTTCCAATATCTCCCATGCTTCTTTGGCAATGGTGATGTGGGAGATCCTGTGAAATTCATCTGGAGACACGCCACAGAAAATAGCATTTAAGACTTTACTGTTAGCATTAGATGCAGCGAGTGCTGCCTTATCCCATGTGGATTTGGCTGCCTCAGGTCTGGTCCAACCACTCTCAACAGCATCCCAAACAGATTCATCAATGGAGCACAGAAATGCTCTCATGCAAACCTTCCAAAAAGCATAATTACTACCATCAAAATATGGAGGTGCATTTAGGGATTGAGACCGATCCATCTCAAAAGGGAGTCAAGGATCACACAATGGTATTGAAACCAATAAAAGTGTACCCGCTCTGATACCAATTGAAAGTTCAAATAGTGTAAAAGCACCCTTGAACGTTTAGACCCCCAATTAACAAATTAACCAATTCAAGCTTTATGTCAAACAAATAGTGTGCGGAAAATGAACATAAGCTATAATGTAGAATTGGACAAAACTATCTAAGTCAAACTAAAATCACAACCACAGCAGAAAATAAAAGGCAAAGATAAAGGGAAGGAAGATGCAAACACAAAGACAATACGCGATGTGTTATCGAAGAGGAAACTGAAGCCCTCGGCGTAAAACCTCTCCGCCGCCCTCCAAGCGGTAAATAATCCACTAGAAAATGTAGTTGGGATACATGGACAGCAATAGACCCTCCAAGCCTAATCTACCCAGTGCACCTAAGCCCTCCAAGCTTCTTGCTCCAACGAGGTTGTGCCGAACCTTTTTCTTTTCTAGCTTCCCGGATTCCGCTACTAGACCATAGCATCAACCAATGAAGATTGGTTCCTTCCTAACTGCTTCCCAGAACACCAAACAACCTTCTCACAGTAATGGATATGGTGAGAACAAGGTTTTGGTAAAAGGCCTCTCAAGGATTTGGCAATGGAGAGGAAGAGAGTTGAGGAATTTGAAGAGACACTAATGTAAAGATTGTAGATGGTTCAATCTTGTTTTGCTCTAGGGTTTCTCTCTCAAAATTCTCTCTGGAAGCTCTCTATCATTTGTGGGTATAAGGGGTATTTATACTGAGGTGAGAGGAGAATGTGAAACGTCAGGTTTTTCAAAACAAGGCTGGCTCGCGGCTTGGCCTCGCGACTTGACTGAGTCGCGAGATCCAGTCGCGAGATAACCGTATGGCCAGTTGTCCTGTTTTGTCCTGTAGTGCTCCAGCTAGCATGACTGTTCATCTTTCGGCATGCTTGGCACGTGTGCTGCGTCTAGCGGCTTGCAGTCGCGAGTCACCCACGAGATCCTGCCGCGAGTATCTGTTTTCTTGCACACTCTTGAGCAATCTTCACTCTATCTCACTCACTACCCTTACAACAAGCCCACCTAAATACAGGGTTACTAAATGCTGAAATACAAGCAAATTTGGCATGGAATAAAGCCAATAAGATGGTTGAATAAATTCAACCTTACATTTTTTTTTTTTTTCCTGAGAAGGCGATTCCGATCTGAACCTCTGCTCACCGATCTGAAGCTCTGCTCGCCCAGGGGTGGTCGCCGATCTTTGCTCGTCGTCCTCCACAGTCGCCGTTCTTTGCTCGTCGTCCTCCACAGCTCTTGCCACCGATCTCATTGCCGATGGTTGGTTGAGTTTGGTCATTGATTGATCTGTTGGGTTGGGGTTTTGTTGAAGATTTTGAGTTTTTTTTTTTTTTTTTTGGTTGAGGTTTTTGGATTTGAAATTTGTTGGAGGATCCGGTGATTGTGGTTGTTGTGGCGGTGGTTGTAGCGGTGGTTGTTGTTGTGGCGGTGGTTGTAGCGGTGGCTGGGCTGTGCATTTGTATTTTTGCTGTGTTTTGGATAAATATATTATTTTAATGTGTAGGAAATATTATTTTAATGTATAGAATTGAAGTATAGAACATCTGATAAATGATATGTTGTAAAATGATGTTCTAAAATGATAAAGTGGGTTTTTGATGTGTTAAAATGGCATTTAAGTGATAATAATTTATTCTAAGAGTGAAGTTAGGATTACAACAAATTTTTCTATATAAATCTTACCTACATCATCACTACCAATCATTAAAAAAAAAAAAAAAACTGTAATTTGAATATTCATGTGTTAGGTACGTTATCATGTTGGAATGGAAACCAGTTGCTGCAAATTTGTCGCATATTTCGTTTGCTAGGAAACAGAGGGGGCAATAATTAGTGTAGTTGGCTCATGAATTTATAATTATCATTAAAATAGCATGACAAGTTTAGGCATACTTATGTGTCAATATGTATTGTGGCACAAAGCTTTCAATCCTTCAAGATAAGTGATTATAATTTATTCTAAGAGTGATGTTAGGATTACAACAAATTTTTCTATATAAATCTTACCTACATCATCACTACCAATCATTAAAAAAAAAAAAAAACTGTAATTTGAGTATTCATTTAATAATAGTGACATCAATCACATTCATTATCATCTCAGTACTCACTTCCCTTAGCCCTTACCAAAAATATCTTCATTGTCAGGATTTTTAAACTCTCAACCTTCTCTTATTGAAGGGGCGGAAATTCCATTATTGTGGTTAATCTAGCTCATGTAGAATTTGCTGACTTGCTGTCTGGTACAAGTTCATCTACTGTCCCAAAAATATCTCCCAATATTTTTACAATAAGGTAGTATCAACCCACCATTTTTTCAACCAAAAAAAAGGTATCAACCCCACCATAGGTCAGAATATAAAGAAATAAAATAAAATAAAGTTATACATTATATTTAGACCCACCATAACTTACCACAACTCAAGACAAGGACATTGAAAAATGTTATGAGATTTTTGCTATTCTATTTATTTTTGTTATTATTTATGGCCTTACTACACTTTATGGTATTATTCATAGGTATCAGTATCACTATACTATTTCAGTTAACTTTTACCTTTATGTACGATATTTTTAACAAAAAATTTTTAGTTTTAACAAAAATAAGTAGATCCCAACAAATCTCTTACTCACGTGGCATTTTATGATTTTCAGGTTGAGAAGGTAAAGACAGACAGACCCGTGAACACTCTGACAGCATTCCATTTTCAAACAATGTGGGCCAAACGAAAGGGACCTTAGGAAAAAAAATGGGTTTTCAATTGCATTCAGCCAAGAAAAAAAAAATTCTATTGCTAGTCTTTTATTTTCCAAATAGAAGAATAGAAATTCCTTCTTCTTGTTCTTCTTTTCCACTTCCAGTGGTCCTACTTTCTTTTGATTGTGTTTGTTCAACAATAGGGGACAGCCAATACTAAACACAATTCTTGATTGGGAGTTTAGTTTAGTGAAATATTAGGACCACTACTAATGTATAGTACTGAGGCAGCTTAATTGCATTTGGATCAAAGTTAGTGCATATCTTGAGATTTATTTTACTCCAAAAGGGAAAGTGGTAAATCTCAAATTAGCACATATAAAAAGTCAAAGTATCTTTACCATATATAGTGATAATCCAATGTTGTATAGTAATTATACTAGGCTCATTTGATCTGATACGGTGATATCATTATGATATTACCATTTGTTCTAAAAACTGATAAATAAATAAAGAAACAAATTTAACCATTTAATCATTATTCATACTTAACTCATATATATTTATTGAGATAGTAGCTCATAGATATTCAAACATATGACTTATTAAAAAAAGAATATATATACCACCGCATACACTTGGTGCGATGATCATTCTACAAGTTTAAGTATTTGTGGGGTGTGAGGGCAAGGGTCAGGTTCAAGTCAGGAGGGAGTTTCACATACATATACACAGGAACGGACCCACGTTGGGGCAGAGGGGGGCCATTGCCCCCCCCCCCCCTTTGAAAAAAATATAGCACTGTGTACTTAATTTAAGAAGTCATCCTTGACTCTTGAATTTGAAAAAAAAGATGGTCAAATAAGGACAAATGAGATAAAAAAATAAATATAAAATAAATATAAAAATAAAAAGAATAAAAAAACTAGAAAATGGCAATAAAAAAGTAAAGCTTGAGACTGGGAACTATGAATCAAATGTGTCTAGTAATTAGTAATAAATGTTATTAATTGATAACGCTTGTTTGTTGATTTATTTTATAAATTATTAACTATTTTTAGAAAATAATTTATTAACATTAATGTTGTTGTAGCGAGGTATGTTTGTTTGGTTTATTTTTTGGACCAAATTTTGAAACTATAGAACTATATAATATGGAAATAATGAAACTTTTATTTGAATGGTTGATGATGGGAAAATTATCTATAATATTTTATTTTTTTAAAGAGAAAAAATTACAAATAATTTGAAGTTGATAATGCAGCATTGCCTCTAGTGTTGATGTCCCAATTCATGAAAATTTCAAACAAAATTCCAAAAAATTACCACCAATTAAATCAGTATCAATCCAAATTGTGAAAATATGAGATTATAATGTTAATAAATGGGATGGAATTCAACAAAGCTTGAGTGGATGTTAGTTTTGATTTTCATAAACTTTTTTGTGTTTATACTTTGCCCCCTCCAACTTCGAATCCTGGTTCCGTCCCTGCATATACACTTAAATTAGGCTTAAGTATAAATTCTATTTTGTATAAAATATATATATATATATATATATATTCTTTTTTGATTTGAAAAGAAGAACCAAGAAGCTCTATTTGGATCTCCCTGGCTGTGAGATCCAAGCTTCTGATTTGCGAACATACCAAAGATGAATGGCAATGTTTTGATTCCTCCAAGCTTCTTCTTCTTCTTCCTCATGATGATCTTCTTTTCATCCTCTATCTTTTCTTGCTTCTGATCAACATTGGCCATGTTCTCTTTGTCCAAGTACTCCATATCTGTGGTTTTCACACCTTCACATGCAAAGGCAAGTTCCAAGAGGGCTATTTATTATGGTCGGCAATTGATTTAGGACCAATTGACTGCAGAAGGAAACTATAAGATATATTGATGGGACCAACAAATGCACTCCATTGCTGTGATGTAATGTCTTATGTCACATATAATGGCACTAATTGAGTTTGTGTTCAATGAAATTACTGGTCTGGCTTCTGCATGTCATAGAAAATCGATTTTGTTTTTTGTATTATTTGTATTGGAATCAACTCTTACACACGCTAGTGTGTGTATACAGTGTGCAACAATCATTGCTCATATATATATATATATATAAAGAGAGAGAGGTTCAAGCATTTTTAAGTAATGTTAGATTATTCAATTGTTTTTATTACATGTTAATTTTGACAAATTAACTAATAAATTATATTTCTTTCTTACATCTTTTTATGTTCTACAAAATTTCCAGATAATCTCAAATTAATAAATATCTCATTTACAAAAAATGTTTAAATTTTATTTTTTTATTTTAAAATTATGTATAAAAAATGAGTTTGTAAATTGAAAAGCAAACAACATCTGATTCACACAAAATTTAATATGCATACCAAAAATATTGAGAACGTGAAATTGAAGTGAGATCTTTAAAATATTAATTCAATAATTTTTTTTTTTTTTTATAAAAATGGTTTAATAGGAGTCCAAAATGTATATGCATGGTGCAAATCATATCAATAGGAATCTTTTATTATAAAATGGCAATAGTATCAAGACAAAAGAATTACTGGCAATCCCATCCAAAGTTTCAGATTTTGGCCTTTGTGGTAGGTTTTGGTCGTGAGGGATACAGATGTCTGTGTGAAATTGGACCTTAGAGTAGAGTAGTTTGACTAAAACACTTCTCTCTTCGTGATCTTTTAGAACACATGTCTCTTCATGTCCTTTGGAATCCGCTACGTGCCACTTAAAAAAATAAAGACAAAATTTGATTACAAATTTAGAAATCGGACCTTAGAGTTGAGTAGTTTGACTAAAACACTTCTCTCTTCCTGATCTTTTAGAACCTTTGGATTCCGCTAAACACTTAAAAAAAAAGAAAAAGAAAAAGACAAAATTTGATTACAAATTTAGTTTTAGTTTAAAATTACGACTTTACTCAATATTTTTTATTTAATATGAATTTTGACGAATCTACCGTTAGATTGTATTTTCTTCTTATATCCTTCATACTTGTAAAATTTCTAAAAATAAAAAATTAATAACTATATCATCAATCAAATATTTAAATTTCAAGTTTTCGTAATATAAAATTATGCATAAAAATAAGTTTAAAATTATGCATACATCACTTTTTCACATACTAGTAATCACTCATCACATTAATAGTAAAAATTTTATAACTCTAGCATTTTCCTCTATATAATCATTAGTTGATACAAGGTTTCAGTAAAACAATACAAAAAGCTCAGGATATTTCAATGTAATAAAGACCATTTCAGCATATCTGCGGGGAAATCGAACTTAAAATCATGAGAAATATTGTCAAAATTTTGAATTAAATCAATTTCTTGTGTTTATGAATTTGAACAAAGACACAGATACCCAGTTCAGGAATTTCATAGTAACTTTTGTTGATGAAGATAATAATTCAAAATAACGAAAGAAAAAAAGGAAAACCAATATCAAATTTCATATATCATCGATGAGAAAAACCAACTATCTAAAACCCATAAATAGACAACCCCAAAAAATCAAATTCAATCAAGAATCTAACGCTTTGTTTGTTTTGATGTAAAATATTTTCACATTTTACTATGTTTGTTTGCAATAAAATAATTAGTTAAATGCAAAATATTTTCAGTCAAAGGAAAAATCAAACGGAAAAACTGTAAAATATTTTACGCTTAAAAAATCAGTAAAACATTTTACAATTCCTTCTCCTCTTTCACACCCGACACTTTATCAGCTTCTGCTCTCTTAACTTTCTCAGTTTTTCCTCTCTCCATCTCTCAGCTCTCTCACTCACAAGTCACAAGGCCACAACCCTCTCATCTCCACCCATCTCACACCGTTGCCCACCCATTGACCGACCCCAACCGCCATCATCGGCACTCCCAACCTCATCATGCCTCTTCTGCACAAATCCTTCTTCTCTTATCTCTTGCACCACCTTGGATCTGATGACGATCTTAAGTTTTTGGTGGCTACCCAATCTTGCCTCCGCTGGGCTTAGATTTTCAGATTATGTTCTTTGTTTCTTGGGTTTTCAATCTGAGTTCGTGGAGGTTTTTCTTGGTTGATGGTGGTTGTCTTTTGGCTGGTTTTTCTGATTTTTTTTTTTTTTTTTTTGGTTTTTCCGATCTGGATTTTTGGTTGATGGTGGTTGTCATTTGAGTGGTCAGTGGTGGTTTGTTGTTTGGTGGCTGTTTTTTGAATGGTTGGTGGTGTTTTGGTGGTTGTTTTTCCTTCCGATGTGGAGTTTTTTTGGGGGGGGGGGGGGTGGTGGTCCGTGCACCAATTTTTCTTTGTTGAAGATCTGTACACACTGCACAGGTTTATGCACTAGTTTTTTTTTTTTTTATTGAAGGTCTGTGCACACTGCATAGGTTTGTGCACCAATTTTTTTTTTTTTTTTTTTTTGAAGGTCTGTGCACTAGTTGAGTTTTGAGAAGTATGAAAAAAAAATTATTTTACAGTGAAGCATACAATTGAAAAATGATTTTCACTGTATTTTCATGTTGACAATCAAACACGGTAAAATGAAAATATTTTACTGAAAATATTTTACATTTGCAAATATTTTACTTCGAAACAAACAGAGCGTAAACCACACATGGTGTACGTGTATTGACAGTAGAGCAGTAAACAAGATCACCATTTGATACTGCTTTTCTATTCCAAGGTTAGATGATCTTCTTGACCAGCTTTATGGAGCTATGGTTTTCTCAAAGATTGATCTATGTAGCAGTTATCTTCAAATTCAAATGAGGCCAGGTTTTGAATGGAAAACATCTTTCAAAACTAGAGAAGGCTGGGCTGTATGTGATGCCCTTTGGACTTTCTAATGCTCCTAGTACTTTTATGCGCTTAATGAATCATATCTTTAAACCATTCATTGGTCACTTTGTGTTATATATTGATGACATCTTAGTGTAAAGCAAGTCTTAGTAGGAGCATATGGAGCATCTTCATGAGGTGTTTCAAACACTTTGAGAGCAGAAGCTTTATGCAAATCCGAAGAAATGTCATTTTCTAACTGACAGCCTTGTGTTCTTAGGCAATGTTGTTTCAGGTGATGGAATCAAGATGGATCCAAGCAAAATTGAGGCTATTCTTAGTTGGCCCGTGCCAAAGTCTCTCCATGATGTTAGAAGTTTTCATGGGCTTGCTTCCTTTTATCAGCGTTTTATCAAGAATTTTAGCATTCTTATTGCCCATGTTATTGAATGTTTGAAGGGAGGAAAGTTTTAGTGGAATGAAGAAGCCCAAAAGAGTTTTGAACTGCTCAAGAAGAAGGTGACAAAAGCTCCAATTCTGGTGCTTCCAAATTTCAACAAATTATTT